>JASAUF010000101.1:1236489-2472978 GCA_030180095.1 Magnolia changhungtana | reverse complement strand
CCATTAAGAACGTCCTGTTGGGTGGTGATGCCTTTTTAGATGTAAAAACTAGGAGCCACATATTAAATTACACTGAACACTATATTCCATGATATGATCTGCCGGTTTATGGAAGTCTATGTGGACGATGTAGTGGTCAAGTCAACTGATATAGAAAACCATGTCGTTCAATTACGAAAATCGTTTGAATGAATAAGACTTCATAAGCTAAAAATAAATCCCCTAAAGTGTGTTTTTGGGGTTTCAGTTGAAAATTTCTTGGGTTTCTTGGTGCATTAAAATGGAATAAAGGTCAACTAAAATAAGGCTCAAGCGATCATTAGTGCTCATCAGCCAAAGAATAAAGCAGAACTATAACGATTCCTAGGTTAGTTTAATTTCATGCGAAGATTCATATGTAATTGTGTAGGGAAAACCAACATATTTTCATCATTGATAAAGTTGAAGTAATGGTTCAAGTCCAAATGGGAGGTAAAAATCAGTTAGCTTTCTATAAAATCAAGGAATATTTGATGAAGTCGCTAGTGTTGATGCCACTAGTCGAAGGTCAACTGATCAAGCTCTACGTCGCAACATCTGCAAAGTCAGTCATATCTCTTTTAGCCCAGGATGATGAAACCCGAAAAGAGAATGCGGTTTATTATTTAAACCAAACATTGCTTGACACGAAGAAATGTTATTCAGCAATAGAGAAATTATGCTTATCATTGTACTTTAAGGCCATTAAATTAATACATTATATATTGGCTAAAAGAGTAAATGTAATAGGAATGACCGTCTTATTGAAATATATGTTGAATCAGCAGATTCTGAATGGCTGAATTGGAAAATTATTCACAACCCCAAGTGTAGGGTCGCGATGTAATAATAATCTCGGTGAGACTAAGGTCAAATCCACAGGGATTAATCTCTTACGTTTCCGAAAAGAATTAGAACTAGAAGAAGAAGACGATTTAAATCTGAATTATGGAATAGTTGAAAGAGTAATTGTTAATATTATAAATGAAACTTATGAATTTAAAGGTGGGAACTAGGGTGCTAAGGATCCACTTGTGGCTATTGGGATGTTACCTTACTTGATTCAAGAGATCCAATTGGAATCAGAGTCCTATCTTATCCAAATGGAAAGAAAGATGATCAAATATCAGAACTTCTCATTGATATAGCTTCAATGGAGAGGATTGTGAAGATTTGGAAAGGATTCCGTCACCAAACCATGCTCAGGAGACAATGGAAAACAATGGGATTTAATCCCATAATCTCAAATAACAAAAGAAGATACTCAAAGCTATTGCAGCGTCTATTGTAATTTGAGTCACAATAAACCATTGAAAACTGAAAATATTCCTTAAAATCAACTAGAAGTCAATGAAGATCAACATAAATAAGAATTAAAGCAAAGTAAATATTCCAATCACGCTATAAGCTTCACCTCTTAGCCCTAGCTAAAAGGTTTAGCTAACCATAGACATGACTGAACTAAGAACTCTTAAAAAAAAGCATAAAAATAACTAAGGAAGAAGAAAAAAACACTTGGCAGTGGCTCTCCACTCTTTTGCTCCTTTCGTTAAACCCTAGAAGATGCTTAGGAACGTCCTATGGACTCTTATTTATAGTTGTGAAGCCCCATCTTACGCAACTCCTTAGAATTTTCGGAACCTGTCTTGAATTTATGCACTCTTCTTAAGTCCCGCGTTATGCTTCAGTCAACCGAATTAAGGTTGAAAATAACACTTTCTCGCTAGACAATTCTGTGCGATTTTGGTCGGACCAAAGTTAGCTTCGGTTGGACTGAAGTTGATGCTAAAAAATTTTGTGCAGAAAATCTGTCAAATTTAGGTCGGACGGACTCCAACCAAAGCTTCGGTCGGACCGTAGTTGGCTCGAGTTAGACCGAATTAAGCCTGATTTTTTGCTGGACAGTTTTCTGCGATTTCGGTCTGATCGAAGTTGGCTCAGGTTGGACCGAAATGTCCTATTTTTTGTTGTAGATTCTGCATTCTTTCAAGTCCTTTCTTCATACTTTGTACTTAGTTTCCTTGAATCTTTGGCATGTGAATTCTTCATTCCTGGTCTCCTAAGATCCATCTTTTTGCCTTGTTGATTTTTTAGCATTAAATCCATGCTTTTAGCATTCTTTTTAATCCAAGCTCTCATATTCACCTTGCAATACAAACATGTATAAAATATACCATTAAGCCTTATCATGTTCATAAAACCAAGATATAAATAGGGGAAAATATAAAATATTTGATACTCAACACAACCTTCAACCAGCATTTTGCTAGTCCCAAGCAAAACATGCATGAAATAATCTTCCATTCTCAATGTTCAAAACTTCTTTCAGAAAACAATCTTTTGTGCAGATGAGTATGAATGTGTATAATACAAAAAAGCGAGAGTGAAAATTTGAAAACCTAGTGCTAAACCAAGAGAGCAATCAATAAAATAGGTTCTTCATTAATCAGTCAAGAGCGTAAGTTCATATATCAAGTTTTTCTAACGTGCTTAGTAAATTTCATCTTACTTTCCACAAA
Organism: Magnolia changhungtana; assembly: GCA_030180095.1. Classification (NCBI taxonomy): domain Eukaryota; kingdom Viridiplantae; phylum Streptophyta; class Magnoliopsida; order Magnoliales; family Magnoliaceae; genus Magnolia; species Magnolia changhungtana. Next base: position 2,470,441 of record JASAUF010000101.1, on the reverse strand, counting down.
AATATACTATCGTTACATAATATTAGTCATGCTCATCACCTCAAGATTATTTGAATAATCAAGTACTGATTTCGAACTTGTCCCATTTTCCTTCCTTTTCCAGTTTTTGATTTTATATCGACGGTCTCTTTTTATTTTTTCATTTTTTTAGACTTTCTATTCTTTTTTATTCTTTTACAGTCTTTTCATCATACATGACCGTTTTGTTAATCTCACTATTTTTTAACTGATTCTTTTCATCTTTTAAGGTGGATAAAATTCTTTAGACTTAATTCTCAACATCTATCAATGATTCACATGCTAATAATTAGTAATTCTAGCATAACCCTGAAAAAACAAATTGAATGTCTATGGTGATTTAGATCAACATGATATTCAAACTTCATCTTAATCAATTGAGTGCAATAACTTTAAGTGATAGACTACTTAGCTGATCAAACTTCAACAATTCAAAATTCAATCTTCATCTTATCATACTCAAAACATTCTTAAAGAATGCACAAACTATCACTTTTCAAATAGGTTTTTACTTTGAAAAATTGAAATTTTCCACAATTTTTTGTTCAAAAACTAAGAAAAACACTGATTACACTAATTAGTTTACCTTGTGAAAATTTTCACAATTTTTTGCTCAAAAACTAAGAAAAACACTGATTACACTGATTAGTTTACCTAATCCACACCCCCCAACATAAAATCTACATTGTCCTCGATGTAAAAGATATAAGCATTTAATGCACATGAGGCAATGAAAAAGAAAGTAGTGATGGAAAGATAGTACCTAAAGAAAGAAGATTTGAGTCTTTTCCAAGGAACAAACATGAAGATGGGGGGAGCACAAAGCCTAAACAAATGAAAAGCAAACTATCCTAATTCTAAATTCTATGAAAATAATAAACTTAAACTAGGAAAGCAAGGGAAAGCTACTCAGTCATGCAGCAAGGTTCCTCCTCCAACTAGTATTTTAATAAATTTCTCAGTAGGTTTCTCAACAAGATCATCTAAAAGTCCTTTTTGCAATAGGCTTGGATGCTCTAGAGCATGAATTTCCAGAGAAATTTATGGACCTTAATAAAAAATCATCGTTGAATCGCCCAAGGTATCCAAAGTATATATGATTCACCTGTGATGGACAAATTTTTAAAGTTAGTACACCGTGGTGAATTAGAGACTACAAGTGATGAAATTCAGAAAAATTCTCAGTAGGTGATGTATCTCAACACATTCCAAAGTTTTAGATTTCGGTTATTTTTCAACTCATCCTCCTTTGATGTTAAACATTTAGGATCTGTGAAAGGAGGTTCTTCAGAATAAGAGTTCCCTTAGTCAGTAACAACTACCAAGGTATTGTCTCGCAAGGCATTCACTGTGTCGTGTATCATGGCATCATTAGAATTTGTAAAGTATGCCAAGTAATCTTCCATAGAGTAGAAAGATTCAGTTGAGAGGGGATCGTTTTCCACATCGAGGTTTGCAATGATATGCCCAAGAATTTCTTCGTCTTCTCTTATAATAAAGGGAAATATGTTCTCTTACTCTTCATCTTGGTGAGAGTTAATCACCACTAGATGCATCTTGTGTAAGGCCCTTATCCTAGTTCGTACCGTTCTATAGACTCTCGCGATCCTCCCCGTCGAATTTCGACAACATGCGATCTGTAGACAGCGTTTGCGCACGATCCTAGTCGCATCCTGTAGATCTAAGTCGGCTCAACTTGAAACTTGTACCCTAGCAACCGTGCCATCGCTGCGGTTCCAACGTCGTGTTTTGCATACCGATGTGATACCTAGGCTAGGAGTTCTGCGCCCGTGTTTATTTTGAGAAAAACACCACATGTTGCAAATCCCAAGAGAATCTCTACCACCTCTCGCATCAATCAATCAATTACTAGTCATATACACAACTCATCCCTCTCTTATACAAGCCATCCCCAAAGTCAACTCTCTTTCTCCACCCATCCCTCTCTCATCTAAAATTCAACCAAGCCCATACCCTCCATGTCATTCTTCTTACAACATCCATCCCTCTCATCCCATCCTTCTTACAACACCCTCTCCTCTCTCATTCTCTCCACCATTTCCTAAGCTTCCATGAGAGAAAAGCTTTAAGGAGAGAAAAGATCAAGGCCCACTTCTTACCCCCACATCTCACCATCTAACTTCAATCTTCATCATCCATGCCCTTAAAGAAGAAGCTTAGGAGCTAAGGAGTCCAAGGAGCTAAAGAAGAAGTGGAATCAGTGGGTGATATTAGCATTTTCACCATTGATTTCTATTAGTGGGCCCACATGTATTGGGACCAACTTGATGTACATGTTGTAATGCATGGAAGGGAGGGCTCATAGTGGCAGAGCCCTCTCTCTCTCTCTCTCTCTCTCTCTCTCTCTCTCTTTTCTTGATGATGATGATGTGTTTCCCACCTGATGTGCACAACACATCTAGACCGTCCAGGGCTAACATGCCCACTGTGATGCATTTTATCCATGTTGTTTGTCCAGCAGGGCCACCTTGCTGCCCGTTTTCGGGTTGGCCTAGGTGGAGGGAAAGCACAAAGATTAGCTTGCTCCCTAGCTGCGAGGACCACCTGTGTGGGCCCTACTATGATATATGTATTTTACCCAAGTCGTTCATCAAACAGGTCCCACATTGCAGACCGTCCAACAGCATTCCAGCTGTCTGGACTGTCTGGGCAAGCCCAGGTGGAGAGAAAAACAAATATCAGCCGATCTAGAATTTTGGTGGTACACCACGTGGACCCACCATGATTTATATTTTAAATCCACACCATCAAGATATCTGGACGGTGGAGATCGCACCGTGATATATGTATTTTATACCATCGTCCATCTAGACGATGGGGACCACCCAGCAGCTACAAGCTGATGTATTGACGTCAGCAATTGTGTGGGTCCCACACAGCTATAAGCTGTTGTATTGACGTCAGCAATTTTGTGGGTCCCATCATGAGATATATGTTATATCCCAATCGTCCGTCTCTTGGCAGCTGTGGGACCCACCCCACACATGCAACATGTGTGGGTGGGGCCCACCTTGCATGCATTGTATATCCAGGCCATCCGCCATCTGGACGGTGCTGCGGGACTCACCTTGATGTATTTATTCTGTATACACACTGTCCATCTGTCCAGGACGGTGGGACCCCCTATAACGTATGTGTTTTATACACACCGTCCATCTGGACAGCGTGCTGTGTGGCGCACACCGTGATGTATGTGGCTTACATCCACGCTGTCCGTCCGTTTTGGACTGTGTGGGCCCATGCCTTGTTGATGTGTTGTATACCACGCCATCCATTTGTGTGGTCCACCTTGATATATGTATTTTTTTCATCCACGTCGTCCGTCCATCTGGACCATGGACCACACCATGATATATGTGTTTTATCTCCACCGTCCAAATTGTTGGACGGTGGGTTGCACCGTGATGAATGTGTTTTATCAACGTTGTCCATCTGTGCGTGGGCCACATGATGTGGGACCCACATGATATATTTTTTATCTATACCATTTATTTGTGGGTCCCACCAGCCATATAACTGCTGGACTAGCGTCAGTAAGTTCTATGGGTCCCGCATGATGTATGTGTTACATCCAAACCGTCCATCTGTTGGGTCACACCAGCTATATAGCTGTTGTAGTGACGTCAACAAGTGTGGGCCTAATCATGAGTTATGAGTTAGATCCAAACCGTTCATCCACTACGTGAGCTCGTCTTGAGGGTTGAGAAGAAAAATAAGATAGATCTATCTATCAGATGGACCACACTGCAAAAACCAGTGAAGGATTGAACGCCTACCATTGAAACCCGTTTGGGGTTCCAAAAGTTTTTGATCAATATGGAATTTGTTTTCCTCTTAATTAAGGTCTTTGTGACCTTATGAACAGATTGGAAAATAAACGTTTTGGTGGGCCTATGAATTGTTAACGGTGAAAATCATTATCTCCACTGCTATTTGTAGAATAGTCCAGATGATATTTCGATATGATTCATTTTTGGGTAATGCTCTAAAATGATCTCTAAAAATAGATGAATGGTGTAGATAGTCCAACTAGGAGATGGGTCCCACTTGATGTATATGAAGCCCATTGTTGTGACCCATGTGATGCAACCTGATGTGATGTATATGAGGCCCATGAGTGAGGCCCAGTGTGATGTATGTGAGGCCCAGATGGTGAGGCCCAATGTGATGTATATGAGGCCCATGAGTGAGGCCCGATGTGATGTATGAGAGGCCCATGGGACGTGGCCCATTGTGATATATTGAGGCCCATGGGATGTGGCCCAATGTGATGTATATGAGGCCCTTGTATGAGGCCTAATGTGATGCATGTGAGGCCCATGAGTGAGGCCTAATGTGATCTATGTGAGACCCTTCTGTGAGGCCCAAAGCGATATATATGAGGACTGATGTGATGTGTGATTCCACCATGATGTATATAATAATGTTTATGATGGGCCATGCCTTGGGAGCAATCATGGTTTGGTGTCTATATTGTAAGAGCAATGATGGTTAAATTTTTGCATTGTAACTCTCTCTAGGGCCCATCTTTAGGCCCATTCTCACCTCTCCTTAGTGGGCTAACCCAAACCGTTAGGCCTCCATGATCGTTAGGCCCATTATTGATATGGGTAAGCCATCTAGGCCCATCCTTGATATGAGGGAAGTACATAATTATCATATAACATGCTTAGTATACTTTCACGATCCATGCCCATACACATCATATGTATGCTTGATATGAGGAGTGATTGATCGTAGCACATGCCATTGGATAGATTATTATGGGACTCCCTGATAGGAGTTTCCCACATGAGTGCATGGTACGCGCAGGATTGCTACATGACTGGATAGTATGATTCATGTATCTCGCATTTATGTGATATGATTTTTGTATGCCCTAGCGACATCAGGGTCATACCCTCCACAAGCATATCATGGATAATAGGATTGGACACCGAAAATATTGTTACTAGTATCGGGGTGCCATAGATTTCCATGGGTAAAAATTCCTAAACCCGATAGTACTAGAGGATGACTCCAACATCGAGACCGAGTGGATACATGAGCGCATAAGGGCCGTATAAAGTAGGTCGTGTCTCCCACTGTGTCATGGTCAGTTGGAAGGGGATGTGGCCTTATCCGCCCTAGGGTAGGGGGCAATGCTAGGCTGAGTCTGACCAGATCGTAAATGGGTCCGCTATCGATGGGCCGGGCTGATATTGGTAGGCGGATAGTGAGGTCTCTTCCACTTGCATGGTTGCGCGTCTAGTGGGCGACGATATGGTGTATAGTGTACTAAACCTCAGTGATATAATATATATATATATATATATTCCAGAGATAAACTATATTAATATGAGGATTCAGATGAAATTTGGTATGCTTGAGTTGCACCTCGCATATGACATTCGCCCTGTAGGCCTCGCATCACATGGCCTTCGTATGGCCAATAACATTCATGTCTTGCATCGCATAGCCTTAGTACAGCTGATGGCATTCATGGACTTACCAGCATTTTTGCATTACTCTGATATTGCATACTTGCATTCTACCATGTGCACACACTTTCACCACCCTCTAAGCTTTCTATAAGCTTATGCATGACCGTTGCTTGGAGGTGACGCTAGGCCATAGCTGAGCAGGAGCAGGAGCGTGCCGTAGAGCTTCTGGAGTTTTGTCATTATTATCATTGTATTTTCCTTTATACGCATTGTACTGAAATTTTTTTAATCTTAGTGGATTTGTGATGATGTTGTTGGTTGTTGTTTATGGGTTATGCTTATTGTGAATCAAATTCATGTTGAAAATCCTTCTTGTAGGATCCTAGGATCGGAACCTGGTATATGGGTGTCGAGAACCGAGAATGGGGTACTACAGAGGCTGTCAGCGCCAAATTCAGAGATCGGGAATTTTGTGAACCCAGTTTTCGAGTTTGGGGCGTGACATCTTGCCTTACTTTGCATAGACAAATTGTGAATCAATAGGCGAAAATTCAAGGATAAGAGTCGGTTCCTTGATACTAATCAGTAGAGGCTTTGTATTGTCAAGAGATGAATGTTCACATGATGGCCTCTGCTGGGTAGTTTCAAATACCAGAGTCATATCAAGTGAGTCATCCGTCTCCCTAATCAAATCATCATTTAATTCAGGGGAGTGGGTCGAGCATGCTTCAAAAAAATCATGTGGTTCAATTAGAAGGAACTCATCCTCCATATTTAAATTAAACATGTTAGATGGGTGGAGTAGATCATGAAATTGCTGTAAGAACTGCTTTAGTTGAAGTGGGAATAGATTAAAGTGTCCTAGAGGGGGGGTGAATAGGACTTTATAAAATTTTATGCCAATTTTAAATCCTATTACCTTAATCTTGATTTAATATGCAACTATCAAGATATCCTCAATTTAACTTTAATGGCTTCCAAACCAAGTAGAGGATCCAATCATAAGACTACTCAATATTAAACATGATTTAACAATTAGTTTATGATGGATGACTTGTGTGAAAGTGTGTGGGATGTGATTCAGCTTTAAAGATTCATATTATCATGCTTGCATGTAAATTCAAAGATAAACATAATGAAAATCAAGCAAGTATCAATCCTAAACACAGTCGTTTATAGTGGTTTGGCTATGTGCCTACTCCACTCCTAGTGGACGCACTCATCTCATGAGTGTACCAGATTTCACTAACGGAGGTTTTAAATCAGGTTCACCTCTAACCTTTACAACTTACATAAAGTTGACTCTAGGACCTACACAAGGTACCTAAAACATGCCTACACAAGATACAAGTTTATGCCCTACACAAGAGAAAAAGGTCAACACAAAGTACCTAAGTTTTATGCCCTACACAAGAGCAAAGGATCCACACAAGGAACCTAGGTTTTAGGCCACACAGGATAAGGATCCTCACAAGGAACCTGATTTAGACCACACAGGTCAAGGATTCACACAAGAACCATAGTTTAGGCCACACAGCCAAGGTCCTACACAAGGACCTAAGTTTATGCCCTACACAAGAGCAATGGTCAACACACAATACCAAAATGTAATCTCCCATCGGAGGCCTCCTATGAGGACTTGTAAGGGGTGAGATGTACCTGTGACCCAATCCTACACAACGAATGATCAACAGGGTCTCTGGACTCTATTGACTTACAGATAAGTAGATGAGCCCCATTATGCATGTTGATGAAGATCTCCTCTTTTGATGATGAAGATCCTTCAGCTTCCTTGAACCGCAACACTTGATGATGCTCCAATAAAGGCGACAGGTTGGGTCAAGGTTATGTTGGAATCCTACTCTAATAAATGTTTTCCTATTTTAGAGGAGTGATTCCAAGCTTTCAAGCATTCAAGGTATCCCAGCTCAATGATTTGCCATTAAGATAGTAGCTGGATGATCCTTGAATGAGGAAGTTCATTCATCAATCTACTCCATTGAATATCAATGATGAGGGTGGATTGAGGAATGAACTTCCATGAGAAAAAGGACTTAGGGTATGCGGTATACAGTTACTCTCTCAAAGCTCTCTCACTTTTTCTCAATCCAACAACTAAGAACAAGCTCTCCTTATATAGGAAAAAGTTCTAACGAAAATAAAACGGTCAATTTCTGATAGAGTTCGATGTCATCGAACCTGATTCGATGTCATTGAACGTATACTTTCGATGCCATCAAATATCAGTTTGATGATACGAACTCAACAAAAACATATTCCAGGAACTTTTGATAGAAGATCGACGTCATCGATCTTGATTTGATGTCATCGATTTTTGAACTTCGATGTCATCGAATCACTCTTCGATTCCTTGACATGACATTACACAGAGCTTGAAGGACTTTCTTAAAGAAGGCATCGATGTCATCAATCCTAGTTCGATGATATAGAAATTTAAATTCCGATATCATCGAAAGCAAGATCGATTCCTCGATCTTTTTGGATGATATTTCATGAAAGCTCATTTGACACTTTTTGTCCATGATTCGATTTCATCGAGACATCCTCGATGTCATCAAAATTCAAATATCGATGTCATCGAGACTATCTGGATTCCTCGAACATTTTCACAGATTTTCCTATTAAGCTTGCTAGACACATCTAGTCCAGATTCGATCTCATTGAACCCATTTCGATATCATCGCAATTTGAATTTCAATGACATCGAAACAAGTTCGATTCCTCGAGCAATATCAAAACATTTTCCAAAACGATTTTACTGGATAATGCTCTAAGTACTTCGATGTTATTGACTAGCCTTCGATGTCATTGATTTCTGAAGTTCGATGTCATCGAAGGTATATTCGATTTATCGCAAATTCTGCCCAAATAGTTTGTGGTTGTTGGACATAAAATGTCTCAATTCAATGTGATCGAAGCCTTTTTGATGTCATCGATATTGAGTGTTCGATGTTATTGAAATAAGCTGAAAAATTTAGAAAATTTTCCTATTAAGAATAAGTTTTCAGACTTTTAATTCTTATGTTGTTCTAAGGCTTTTAAGGATTTATTTACCTGGGTGTTTTGGGACATGGGACGTGAGGCTAAATTTACCTGTGACGATCTTGTACCACACATCCAGTTGTGGCAATGGCTTAAACAATCTTCATATGGGGCTCACTTGACTCACTGACTCAACCTTAACGCTAATTGACAAACCAGGGCATTTTCAATCTCCCCCTTTGTCAATTACGTGACAAAACACAAAACACCTAGAACAATACTTAGAACAACATCCTAAATTATGTGTACATAAACTTTACACAATTTTACAAATGATCTATTAGAGTTCACGCACTAAACAAAGTCTTTATGTAGCTGCTCCCCCTATCTCTTTGTAGCGGCTCTCCCTATCACCTACATCACCATGCATATAAACCATAAACAATTGTTCTCATGATGGGATTTGTTCTCCCCCTTTTTGTCAGTCATTGGGAAAGGTGAGAATATACCAATCGCAAGCGTATTGACTGAAGTTGAATTGAAACACACTAGGAGAATCAATATAGGAGAGCCATCTAGGGAAGCCTCATAACATAAAGGCGACAGACTTCACTCTATACAGTTCTAAAATGCATAATATAGATATCAGAGTATACAGTATTCCATAAGAGACATAATAAGCACATATGCATTGGAAATAGAGCATTGAAATCATCATTTAACAATCAGAAGTAAACCTATTCAAGAGCATATAAACAGTGATAAAACAATCTGCATTCATTCCTATGAGTATATAATATGCAATATTCAGCAACTTACAAACATGATTCATTCTCATAGACAATTTTAATTTCATGTATAGAAAGATCATCATTCATTAATGCATAAAAACTGCCCAAACTTGTCAGAATGGATCATCTAAAAAAATTCTAGCCCATCCATGGGCACCCATAAATCCAAAAACAAAAATATCATCCAGTCCATTTGTGGGCACATTGAAACCCCCCCCCCCCAAAAAAAAAAAAAAAAACCCATTTTGCCCAATCATGGGCAATATCAAGCAGTATCTTAACCAATCAAAATATCCCAACACTTGCAACATCTTCGATCCTTCCAAGGACTAGACAGACACACTAAACTGTCAGACTATACAAGTCAGTAGATCATCACATACACTCATAAGTACTTAGGATAATAAAAAAGATACCCATGTCCTAAGTATGAGTGATGAACATATGTATATGATGGGGCGATCAACAAAACTACAACGCTGAGTTGGATGGAATTATGTCATCACGTAGGCAAGTGAGTAGGTCAACTATATGCTGAGTCGTGCATTGCAAAGCAGCCACCATCTGCTCCAAAGCCTGAGATTCGCTCCCCCTGTCGATCGAATTTGTCTTCAAGATGCACCACCCCTCTTAGAGTCGTCCCGACCTGATCCTAATGCCGCTTTTGTCTATATGTCTGTGCGGAGTCAGGTGTGGTTGGAGTGACCCGTGGTTCTTACGTCTCTCCTTTAGTTGATGCCGATGCCTCCCCCATCTCAGTTCCACCTTGTGTCTCGTCCTCGTCCTGCCCTTTTGTGAGTGGATGGACAGTCCCAACTCATTGCTCAGCATATGAATAATATGAGGAAATAGGAGATAAGTTGATCGGGATGCATGGACGACGATTGCCAACTGATGAACAATTAAAGTAGGAAAACATAGTTTGATACTCGACGCAAAACTATATAAGACCAGGACCATAAAACTAGTAAGATCAGCTCGATTCATTCCCCGAGGATAGACATTGCTCAAGAAAATCGCATGCAACACCTGATATTTTGGGAGCCTGAACTTTTCTTTAGGCACATTCCCTTGATGCCAAGGAACATCTCTACCATGGCATAGGAACTTGGTGGTCAGAGATCAGACCATCGGGTCATCCATATCAAGATTGGATTGGCCGATTGGAGAAAGAGTGAGACCCAACAAATTTGCAATGGACTCAGGCGTGATCTCTACACTCTTGTCTCTAATGGTGACTGTAGAAGATGGAGGATCAAGCATAGGCGAATGATAGTAGGCGAGGAAACGGTAAGTTCTTTCATCACGACATGGTCCCCCGAAGTCCAATAATGGGGTCCAATCGACAGCGACAATAGGGATTCTAAGTCATAAGTTCGAATGCATTCCCTATCTACCTGACGTTCATGCACAAGACTCCTCCCCATATATTTTTCCAATACATTGGCATGAGGAGATGGAATTACTGCCATTGGGGGAGATGTAGGCGCCGCAGATGGAGCCTCAACGCGTGACGACTGTCTAGCGGTGGTGCCATGGCAGCGCACAAGTGATTTCGGAGCTTTGGCTCTTTCTCGTGGAGCCAGAGACTTTTGTCAGGTAGGTCGAGAGGATTCTCTAACTATTTGGGCTTATCCTTTATCTCCTGACATGATAGAATGGGCACTCAAAGATAATGTAAGATGATAAGATAACTGGGAAACCAAGTAAACTTTTGAGACAAGGAAGAATCGATGAAGATCAACAAAAGAGAAACCTCTATCAACCTAAGCTAAACCAATCACAATGAGGAATACCTTGAAAAGATGTGAAGTAGACTTAGGAATCCTCTGGATTTGACGTGCAAACGGTCGCCCAAACCGTCAATGGCCATAAGAAAAACCAGGGAGGAGGAAACGCCCAAAAACAGGAACCAAAAAAAAATTTCCCGCTGGCGCGTCTTTTATCGGGCAGCCATATTCAATATTGTCAAATTAGATTCGATGACATCGATAGACCCTAATTGATGCTATCGAAGAGGTGTTGGATGACAGACTATCGTGTACGACATTTCTGATTCTGAGAGGTTGTCGACGACATCGAGACGTTATCGATGACATCGACGAGTCATTCGATTCGTCGACTGACTTATCGAGACGAAGAATATGACATTGATCTACGGACTTTGATAACCTCTCAGATATGCATATCATAAAGTGTTTTCTTATCAGCTTGTATACACAACAAATTTGTACAAAAAGTTGTGGGACTCAAACGTATGAACATTTGTTATGTTCATTATCAAAAAGAATTTGATGAGGTATACAAACCTTGGATATAGCATAGTAATCACAAAAGTGCATCATTTCACACACATGTCCGGGCCTAGATGCCATGACCTAAACTTATTATCTATGCTCTGGTGATATCAGGCAGATGAGTCATCCTTCACATTGCCCTTAATGACATAGCATTGGTCATTAGTGCGAAGACCCTTCATAATTGGTTTTCCTAACAGGTCTGAGAATTTGCACTCTTTCTTGGAAAAAGTCACCACATGGTTGTTGTCACATATTTGAGAAATGCTTAGAAGGTTGTGCGTAAACCCTTCTACACAAAAAGTGTTCTCATATTTGAACATTTCTAATCCAATAATAGCCCCATGCCCTGTTACCTTAGCAGTGCGTCCATCTCCAAAAGTGACCTTCCCATCATCAAGTTTTGAATAATTTGAGTGAAGAGATTTGTCACCCGTTATGTGTCTTGAGTACCCGCTATCAAGGTACCATTTGGTAATATTCTCTATTATAATGGCCCGAATCTCCACATGAATGAAAAATAAGATTTGCCCTTGTGTTACTTCCTGAGGCAGCACCTTTCTTAGTCATTGGTGCTGAGGGATTGGGATTTGGTTTCCCATTCTCATATCCCAGTCCTCTCCTGTCCTTTTGAGTTCTCCACATTCCTAACTGTTTTTTAAGTTTTTCACTACTCTGGGAGAATTTGTCGTTTAGTTCCACAAATTTTCTAGATTTTTCTACACTAAAGATAAGTTTGTGATTTTCATTCTTAAGATGCATGTTTTCATCTTCCAATAGTTCAATTTGTTTGTTTAGTTTTGCCAACTTAGATTTGATAAATGAATTGATTCTATCTAACCTATCATTATCTGAGTGGGTATTGCCGAAGATCATTAATCAAGTGTGTATTGATCTCTAAAGTTTTATCTAGATCCATTTGCAGTAATTTATTCTTATTCTCATTGATTCCAAGTCTTTTAAGGATATTGATGCTATGTATGTAGAGTTGATTATAGGCATCCTGTAAACTATCCTTTTCTTCTTCTTTCCCATCATCTGATGGAAATGTCTCCTCGACTTGTGATTCATCAATTTCCTCCAGTTATCTTGGGAATATTAGAGGATGTGGAGGCCATAAGTATTTTCAAGGATTTTTGGTTTCCATCACTTTCTGATTCACTGAATTCTGAGTTTGATTCTTCAGTGTCATCCCAGGTGGCTACCATAGCCTTTCCTTTGGTCTTCTTCTTGGGGCATTCAGTGTACAAGTACCTAAATTTTCGGCAAGTGTAACACTGAGGCTCTTTGGACTTCTTGATAGATTTACCTATATGGTGCTTGTTGTCCAAATGTTTACCTTTGAATGGTCGACCACGGTTTTTGTGAAAGAATTTTTTGAATTGATGAGCCAGGAGAGCCACTTCCTCATCTTCATTTTACCTTTCGCTTTCTTCCTCCTCATTAATAATGGTGTGTTTTGCAACTTTGAGGGCATTACTTTTGGATTTAGGGCTTAGCTTGAAGTGTAATTCAAATGTTTGTAGGGAACCTACTAGTTCTTCTACTTTCATTTCATCAATATTTCTACACTCTTCAATAGTTGTAACTTTGGAGTTAAAACGTTCCAGTGGGGATCTTAGAATTTTCCTACAAATTTTTGGAACCAGAACTTTCTCTCCTAATCCACCCATGGAATTACAGATGATGTGTAGTTTTGTAAAGAATTCCATTAATGTCTCATGTTCCTCCACCCTGAGATGTTCAAACTGTGATGTTAGAAGTTATAGCATGGATCTTTTCACTGTGTTGGTTCCCTCATGAGTTTCCAACAAATCCCAAGCTTGTTTTGATGTGTTGCACATACTAATTTGATTGAATACTTCTTAAGACACAACACAGTAATTAGCATTCATTGCTTTAGCTTCAGAAGTTTATTTTTCTTTATCGAATGCAGTCCACATCTCTTTAGATTTTGGTTTGGAGATAGTTGTGCTATTTTCAAGTACTATTTGTTCGGTTGGGGGCACATATCCATTTTCAACAATGTCTCAAACGTCATGATCCAAAGATCTCAAAAAGTAGTGCATCCTAGCCTTCTAGTATGCATAATTTAAACTATCAAATACAGGTGGTCTAGTCATAGATGAGCCCTCCCCTTTGGCCATAATTCCAACTTCAGTCAAGGTCACTCTCTGGGCGGTTAAGCCCTTAAGAGAGACTTGCTCGGATACCAATTGAAATTGTGGTAAGAACCACTTTAGTTGAACTGGGAATAGATCAAAGTGTCCTAGAGGGGGGTGAATAGGACTTTATAAAATTTTATGCCGATTTTAAATCCTATTACCTTAATCTTGATTTAATATGCAACTATCAAGATATCCTCAATTTAACTCTAATGGCTTCCAAGATAAGTAGAGGATCCAGTCATAAGACTACTCAATATTAAACTTGATTTAACAATTAGTCTATAATGGATGAATTATGTGAAAGTGTGTGGGACGTGATTCAGCTCTAAAGATTCATATTATCATGTTTACATGTAAATTCAAAGATAAACGTAATGAAGATCACGCAAGTATCAATCCCAAACACAGTCGTTTTTAGTGGTTCGGCTATGTGCCTACTCCACTCTCAACAGACGCACTCATCCCATGAGTGTAGTGGATTCACTAATGGAGGTTTTAAATTAGGTTCACCTCTAACCTTTACAACCTACACAAGGTTGACTCTAGGACCTACACAAGGTACACAAAATGTGCCTACACAAGACACAAGTTTATGCCCTACACAAGAGCAAAGGATCCACACAAGGAACTTAGGTTTTAGGCCACACAGGTCATTTGATAATTTTATAGGTTACTTTTCGACTAGTCCTAGTCATGGTTCGACTAGTCCAGACACCGGCTCGACAAGTTCAAGATTTATTGCTAATTTTCGAAAAAAAAAATTGGATCAGTCGAGTGAACACTGGACTAGTCCTGGAGACTGCTCGACCAGTCGAGTGAACAGTGCTCGACCGGTCATGTAGGCTCAACTCAAAGTCCAGCAATCATTTCTGGTCCCACTCGACCAGTCAAGTGCAGGGCTCGACCGAGTAACGATCTTATCTTATTACGCCAGAAATTTTGAAATATTATTGGTCCTTCAACCAGTCGAACCGACCACTGGGCTAGTCAAGCAAACAGTATTTTTGCCTATAAATTGAGAACAATTTTTAGAGTTTGATAACTCATTCCAAAGATATTAAAGTCACATCTCTGAGAACTCAGTCCCCATTATTGTGAAGCTATTGTGAGGTATTTATAAATTATTTTTATAGCTTTTTAGTTATTCAATTCTTTGATCTCTTAATTCCATTTTATTTGATATTAAAAGGGAATTTTGAATTTAACCCTTTGTGAGATCCAAGAAGTTGAATCCAAAGTAGCCTAAGGTTGAATTTAAATTAAAATTCATTTAGACCTAGAACCCTATCATTTGAGAGATTGAACATTCTACGTCTTCAAAGAAGTGGTTCTACTGGGCTACAACGAAGTACTTTCTTCAGATAAGTATAATTTCAATGTTCTGTATTTGATTTGAACGATTGCCAGAATATCTTTCATTTTTGGCTTTGACTGAGATAGCCAGAAAATCTCAGTGAGTGGGGTTTTTAATTGTACACAATTGTGAAGGTTTAGGGTGAACCTTGGAAAACCTATTTCATAGTGAAAGCCAATATCCCATGGGTGAGGATATTGGGAGTGGGGTAGTTGTCTGGTTATTTTATAACAGTTGGTGTACACACAAGCGAACCACTATAATTGCTAGAGTTGTGGTGAATGTTTATTATTGTGCATTTATGGTGAATGATTGTAATTTATTTTTTGCAGATGTGGTGAATGCTGTAATAGCAGTAGATATTTATTTCTATTTTATTCTTTATTCCTCTGTATTGGTTTGGGACTTTGATACACAGACCATTCTAGAAATCAGGTTGACCTACCATAAGCCTTTGATTTTTTGTGTAAGGTTGTCCTTAGAATGACATCTGTATCAACCTCTCAATACTTATGCATTTGAGGTTGCTAGTTATTTCTGCTATTTGAATTTGATAAGTGTTATCTTTCTCTATTTCTTTCTTAATTCCATATTTAAATTTTAATTTAGCATAGTCCTATTTACCCCCCCCCCCCCCCCTCTAGGACTTTAAGCTAGACCTTTTCAGATGTGAGGTTAAATTTACCTGTGACAATCTCGGACTACACATTCAGTTGAGGCAATGGCTTGAACGATCTTCATATGGGGCTCACTTGACTCACCGACTTAACCTTCACAGTGATTGACAAACCAGGGCACTTTCAGATCATTATGGTCGACAGTTCCTTATACATCTTAATCATTTATCTGGACCATAATTGAGATCAATTCCTGGGAAATTTGGGTTGTAAACTCATGATTGTCATTCCACTTCTCATCATTGTTTAATTCAGTACAGTTTTCAAGTGAGTTGAGGTCACTTTCCTCACACTGTGTTTCTAGGTTGGGTTGAGGCTCGAATAAACTAGCCTCTTCCTCCTTATTGAGGTGCGATTTAGCTCTTTAAATGGAGGATTCAATCGCTTCTAATGATTTTCTAATGTCTGCAAATGACTGTGTGATGAATTAGTTGAATTGTTCTTGAGCTTCCATGTAAAAAAAGAAAATTCTAAAGTGAATCCTCTTGGATTTTTTCTGGTTGGATCTCAAAAATAAGGGATCCAAAAGAATAGTCACTAGAATTGATTATTGGTTCATCTCTCCAATGTTGATGTTCCCACTGATCGTAGTCATACGGGTCATATGTGGGAGAGTTTAATGGTTGTTGGTAAGCATTATCACCCATAATATAATCACGCATAGTTTTCTTCTTGTTAGATGGGTGATAATTGTCTTCACTCCAATAATCATATAATGAATTGTCAATCTGTGGGTGTAATTATCCTCACACATATGATCAGGCATAGACTTCTTAATTAGTGGAGCATCATATTCTAGCTAGTACTCGATAAAGGTTTCAGAAAAATTTTGAGACAAAGGTTATTTCCTAACATAATTGTCTAACATTTCTTCATGGAACCTCTCATTTTCTAGAAATAGATTACCATACTTATGTGCCCACTCTTGCATGTTCATGGTGAAACCTTAATTCTGAATTTATTCCTGAAAAAAAAAATCTATAGTAATCTAAAAAGTAGGTATAGGGAAGGAGTTACCAAAAGAGAAGAACTAGCAATGAGGATCCTACAAAAAAAAAAAAAAAATCAAACTATGTTAATAATGTTAGAAGAAGAAGGAAAAGAAAAGAAAATTAAGGTGAATCCTAAAAACCCTAGATTAGAAAAGTTAAGAAAATAAGAAAAATCCTAACTAAATTAATCCTAATGTTAACCTAATTCTAATATTAATTAATCTCATTACAACGTAGCCATAGTCCTCTGTAACAATGTCAAAAACTTGTTCATAACCCCATGTAACGCCTCGAATCTTCAGGACCCGAGTACACGGCCCGTTTCCCAAAAACTCGAGTTGTTAACCTTAAAGGATGGTCAAATATATTTTTTTCTTCTTTTATCAGAGTAAGCAGATGAGCGTAGAATGGACAAGTAAGCATAAAGGAAAATTCCATTATCATTTAGAATATACAAGAGAGTGCCCATAATAACTTATAGAAACCAATGTCTTCATTCTTACGAATACAAAATGAAATAACATTACATGAGAAACAAAGTAAATTTGCAACAATCTTAACTGTGAAATCCTGTAGCAGCCCATAGCAAATATAATTAGACACCCTTGCCAACCATAGCCTGCTCCTCACCAATATGAATGTGAACATCATCAGGGCTACCTGTGCTACCTATACGGTTATATATTTGATGGATGAGTGGCCAACTCAGTGTGAACTCTCCTCAAGATTACACACCGCCGATTAAGTAAGAAATAGTATAAAACATTCAGACAAACGAAACAGAGTAAATGCAGTCTTATTATGTGTATGGATGTATGGAATGTGTTCACGCCCTGGAGATGCTCATCCGTGCGGACAGTGGGCCACCGCCCATGCAATCATCGAACTTGGGAAACATCAACCAGTTGGAAACAATATGTAGCCCACGTATGATAGCAATAGATGCTGGTCTGTGCTATGTATGCATGATTAGCTGAGTCATTATTAGTCCAATTACAACCAACTATTTTAAATAAGCTCACGGTCACTACGGGGAGCACGTGGCCCAGCGTAGGCCAACGGCTCGGGCATAGTATCCTATGACTACCATCCCCGGCCCATGAGGCTACCATCTTAGGATGTTTAATGGAAACCCGTCGACCACTGGCCAATCATATTATAGTATATGGGGCTTACCATCACATGGTTGTATAGAAATGGTACATCGAGCCACATAGGGCAAATACCAAAATCGAGCCACATAGGGTAAATGTCCAAACTGAGCCACATGGGGCGAATGTCAAAACTGAGCCACATAGGATGAATTTCGAGACTAAGCCACATGGGGTGATTATTAAAACCACACGATAAAGACCATCCTTAAAAATCACTTAATACAACAACCCTAGATGGTAGGCCCACATCAATGATCCATCTACACCATCACCCAATAACCACCGAGTCGAAGATCCATTATGATCACGACTAGCCAAGTTACATCTCAAGTATGGGTGTACATTCATATGTGGGAATTTCCCACTAATGTACCAGTTTAAGTTCCGTAAGCAATCCACAAATAATCTACGAGCATGAACAATTATACAGGATAATCATAAAGCATGTAAGACAGCAATTCAATTTTCACCAGCTAACACAGGTGATTATAAAGGGAGATATCAGTTATGAATTTAAATAAAAACTATAACTTAAGCTAATGAGAAGATGGAAAGCTCAAGAAGAAGAATCATCACCTTATTCTTTAGATCGCCACTAACATTGTTAGGAAGTACGTGTGCCCTTAGAATCAAATCCTACCATAAATCAGGATGTACAATTAGATCCAAATTCTTCACACTACCTAGGTTTAAGATCATAGCCTAGGGTTTGGGTTATCTATCTTAGGGTTTCAATGTAGAATTAAGATTTTCATCTTTAGGGTTTAGTTTTAGGTTTAGATTCTAAGCGCTGATTATGGAATCCGAACCCTATTTTGTGTGGCCATTAATGATATTATTAAAGGAAATAATGAATAAAAATAATCAAATAGATTAGTTTTTAGTTTTTAGGGGTTTTAACAATGGCTAATACCATATTAAATTGTCTAACAACAACCCATGATAAATAGTAGTGCTAATAATTCCTGACAATTATCAATACTAGCAATATTCTTAATATTAGCTAACAAAACACTAATAATTATTTTGGTGAAATAAATAGTATGTTCTAATGTCAATGTTAATATTTAAAGAATGGCAAAGTAAAAAACTAATATTTTAATAATGATAATTTTTATATGTGTTAACCAATATTAGTATGGTAATTTACTAATGGTTAATTGTATCTAAATTTAATAACCCACAGAAAATGATAATAATAACAACGATGATAATTGATACTAGCTAACCTGATGACCATAACCATTGTGATGGAAATAAAATAGTATGACCTACTATCCATGATAATATTTAAGGGTTGTAAATAAAATACTGTTATTTAATAATTGTAAGTAAGTTTATAATTTTTAATATAAGTATAGTTAGTCTACCAATGACTAATCATGTTTAATAATAATTTTTGCAATAACAATTTAAGGTAACTTAAATAATCTAATTTAGGGAGAAGAGTCGTCTTACATTGGTCGACATGGTAGCTCAACGCAACTGGGCTGCCCCAACTCGACGTCCACCGAGTAAACTCGGCTTAGCTAAACTCGGTCTCAACCAAGTTGTCTCGGCTCAAGCACTACCACCCTTTACTTCCTTCCTCTTTCTTCTTCTCCTTTTCTTCTTCTTTTGCTGGAATATCTAGCCTTACCTGGACTAGCCCAAGCTCAACTCAGACTCAACTCAGCAGCGAGTTGACTCGCAACACCCTCTCTCCCTCTCTCTCCCTCTTTTCTCTCTTTTTCTTTATGTTTTTCTTCTTCCTTTCTTCTTCCTTTCTGCTACTGGAAACACC
Organism: Magnolia changhungtana; assembly: GCA_030180095.1. Taxonomy (NCBI): domain Eukaryota; kingdom Viridiplantae; phylum Streptophyta; class Magnoliopsida; order Magnoliales; family Magnoliaceae; genus Magnolia; species Magnolia changhungtana. The sequence continues at coordinate 2,450,760 of JASAUF010000101.1, read as the reverse complement.
CAGCAAGGCTGGGAATTTAGCCTGACTCAGGCTCGACCCAGTTTGAGTTGAGTCAGAGTAGTAATGCACCCTCCCTCTCGCTGTCTTTCTCTCTCTCTCTCTCTCTCTCTCTCTCTCTCTCTCTCTCTCTCTCTTTTTTCTTCTCTCTCACTCCGCCTCCTCTACTCTTATCCACATTCTCATTTCTTCTGCTGGAACCCCATGAATGCCCAGACCAGACCCAACTTAACTCATATCCATCAGCGAGTCAAACTCGGCTCGGTTCGAGTCGCTTGGTGTAACGGTGCACCCACTCTCCCCTCATCTTCTCTTCTTTCTTTTTTCTTTCTTCTTCTTACTTTCTTGCTGGGCCAAATGTGGCTTGAGCTTGGTCCAGTTCATCCAGCTTAGACTGTACTCGGTTGAGTCAGTGTGGTGTGGTGCAATAGCCGCTAGCTGATTCTCTCTCCCACCATCTGTTTCTTCTTCTTTTCTTCTCCTTTTTCTTTTCCTCCCATCTTCCCTTTCTTCTCAGACCTTCATGAAGACCGGACCCGATCAAACTCAACCCACCACCCGTCCAGAACTTAGCAGATGCAACGAAGGAGAAGAATGACCGTCAATGGCATTTTCCTCACAGAGTCTTATTTCTTCTTTTTCTTTCTTTAGGACAGTCCGTATGGACTGTATGGAGCTTCAGGGATGGATGGATTGAAGCTTCCTAACAGTTTTCTTAGTGGGTTCGAGGGTAGAAGTTTCTGGCTTGATTTTGGAAAAACCAGGAAGAATGGCTGCGGCTGGGGTTTTCCCTCTGAAACTAGGGTTTTCATATGCCTAAAAGCCTATGGATGGATGGTTAGGATTCACTGGCTTTACATCCACCATTCAAACATCCCTGACAAAACCCAAAACAGGCAATTGGTTTCTCTTTACCGCAACTGGGAGAACCTTAAGGTGGTTTAGAGTGGACAGTTAGGATTTCTATTGAGTGGAGGGCTGAGATGAGAGGTTTTCCCCTCACACGGATCGCCTCGTGGCAAGGAGAAATAGTTCCCATTCTTAGAAACATGTGTTTGCAGGGTCTGTTTGCAGCATGAACCGTGTGCGTGTACACGAGCTTCCAGGCATGAGGTTAGGTAAGGTTTGGTCAGAGGGACCATCCGCTCCAGATGGACGGTTCAGATTAGTCCACGGAATCCTCATGGTGGGCCACTGATCAAACTCACGGACGCTCGTCCGCCTGCTGCTGAAACAAAGGAATAGATAGATTTCTCTTTTAATAGAAATGGTGGGTCAACGCTGGGCAAACTAGCGCTGGACATCCTGTGCAGGTGCACTCACACCGAGTGTAGGGCCCACCGTGATGATTGAGATATATCCACTCCGTCCATTATGTTTTATGACTTCATTGGGCCATCTAGACCGGAGATGAGGTAGATCCAATGCTCAGGTGGGTCGTGTTAATTGAAAAAGGATTTATAAGTGTCTCTAGTGACGATCCAATGGCCGAATCTTTCTGAGATCGAACGTCAACGGTTAAAAGGGTCCTATTGGTTATTCGTATGTCTTTTGTAATGAGTGGCTACCCAGAGACTAATATTAATATAAATTTTTATTATTTTTATATATTACTTATAATTACAATATTTAAAATCTCGTAAATATATGAATATAATTTTAATATCAACATACCACTACTTTCCTGCTGTTGTTCACACATTCATTAATATACATAGCTCATAATATACAATATCGTATTATACGTATAAATGAATTGAAGATTGTACAATATCTTATTTAATAAGAATTAAATTTGTATTTGATAATATAATTAAATAATATACAAATCCATTAAAGTATCTAATAATTTTTGTATATATACTTATAAAAGATATTCAATGCTACACTATTATTTGTAGTTTTAACTTTATGTTGTGCAATTATTATTCCATATGTTTATTTAATATAATACTATTTCCATAATATTTATATACATTAAATACGTACATATCATTTTTGCATGAAATTTTAAATCTTTACAAGGTACATACACTTCATAGCGTATATATTTAGGTTGCATTATTTATATATTTATATTAAATTAATCTACATGGTAACACTCGAGTACTGGAAGGTACGGGGCGTTACACCCCAAGTGTAGGGTCATGATGTAGTAATAATCTCGATGAGACCGAGGTCGAATCCACATGGACTAATCTCATACATTTCTGAAAAGAATTAGAACTAGAAGAAGAAGATGATCTAAATCTGAATTCTAGAATGGTTGAAATAGTAATTGTGAATAATGTAATTGAAACTTGTGAATTTAAATGTGAGAACTGGGGTGCCAAGGATTCACTTGTGGCTATCGAGATGCTACCGTACTTAATTTAAGAGATCCAATTGGAATTAGAGTCCTATCTTATCCAATTGAAAAGAGAGATGATCAAATCTTTGAACTTCTCATTGATCTAGCTTCAATGGAGAGGATTGTGAAGATTTGGAAGGGATTCCATCACCAAACCATGCCTAGGAGACGATGGCAAACAACAGGATTTGCAAATCCCACAATCTGAAATAAGAAAAGAAGATACTCGAAGCTATCGCAACGTCTACTATAATTTGAGTCACAATAAACCATTGAAAAATGAAAATATTCCTTGAAATCAACCAGAAGTCAATGAAGTTCAACATAAACAAGAATCAAAGCAAAGTAAACATCCCAATCACATTACAAGCTTCACCTCTTAGCCCTAACTAAGAGGTTTAGCCAACCATAGACATGAATGAACTAAGAACTCTTAAACAAAGCATAAAAATAACTAAGGAAGAAGAAAAAAACTCTTGGTGGAAGCTCTCCACCCTTTTGCTCCATTCCTTACACCCTAGAAGATGCCTAGGAACATCCTATGGACTCCTATTTATAGTTGTGAAGCCCCATCTTACGCAACTCCTTAGAATTTCTAGAAATCGTCTTGAATTTACGCACTCCACTTAAGTCTTGTGTTATGCTTCGGTCGGACCGAATTATGGTTGAAAATCACATTTTCTTGCTGGACAATTCTACACGATTTCGGCCGGACCGAAGTTGGCTTCGGTCGGACTGAAGTTGATGCTGAAAAATTTTGTGTAGAAAATCTGTCAAATTTAGGTCGGAGCGACTCCAACCGAAATCTCTAACCGAAGCTTTGGTTGGACCAAAGTTGGCTCAGGTCAGACCGAATTAAACCTGATTTCTTGTTGAACAATTTTCTATGATTTTAGTCAGACCGAAGTTGGCTCAGGTCAGACCAAAATGTCCTGTTTTCTACCGTGGATTCTGCATTCTTTCAAGTCATTTTTTCCTCCTTTGTAGTTAGTTTTCTTGGATCTTTCGCATGTAAATTCTTCATTCTTGGTCTCCTAAGATCCATCTTTTGCCTTAGTGATTTTTTAGCATTAAATCCATGCTTTTAGCACTCCTTTCAATCTAAGCTCTAAGATTCACCTTGCAACACAAACATGTATAAAATATACTATTAAGCCTTATCGTGTTCATAAAACTAAGATATAAATAGTGAAAAATATGCAATATTTGATACTTAACATGAATGGGTGCTGGCTTTATCTGAAATTGATATTTGTTACATTCTACCAAAGGTAGTTAAAGGTCAGGCCATAGTAAATTTCTTAGCTAACTACCCATCTAATCTAGGGGAACAGATTTCTCCAGAGATCAGAGATCTATATTGCATACAGTTGACATGATGAAAATTGATCTTTGATGGGTCAAGAACGCATCAGGCATTAAGATTCAGCATAATTTTAATTACACAAATAGAAACAGATAGAAGTTTTCGTTTCAATTGGAATTTGATTGCACCAATAATCAGGCTGAGTATGAAGCTATAATAATTGCCCTAGAATTATGGATGGAATTAGGTACAAGAACTATGATAGTGATAGGAGATTCACGGTTAGTGATCAATTAGATGGCAGGACTCTTTAAGTATACTAGCACAACTTTGTTGTCATATTATGCCCTAATAACTCAGATGATGGATATTTTTGAGGAAATAGAGTTGATGAACATCACCAAAGATCACAAAATGAATACTAATGAAATGGCATAGTTAGCTGTAGGGCTCGATGTATTTAGGGGATCGATCGAGAGGACAATTGTTGTCCATAAGAGAAACTTACCATCTGTTTTCAAAAGAGGAAGCGCTATGGAAATAGACTAAGTAGAGTTAGGGGAAGAAGATTGGAGGGCTAATCTCATGGGTTATCTTCAATGCCTGTGTACTAAGGTCAAAAGGAATGTGAGGAGGTTTGCCACAAATTACATTATGGTCGAATGTGAACTCTACCGGAAAGGGGCCGATGAAGTTTTACTCCGATGCTTGTCTAAAAAATAGGCTTTACTAGCAATGAGTGAGGTCCACGAATGGATATGTAGAGCCCATCAGGAAGGGAGGAAAATGAGACTCACACTCAGGTGTTACAGATATTTTTGGTTGAAAACGATGGTTGATTGCATACGATATGCTAAAGGTTGTGATGTTTGCTAAAGGAATGGATTAATTCAGCATGTGCCCGCTACTAAAATACATTCTATCATAAAGCCTTGGCCTTTTCGAGGTTGGGTGATCGATTTAATAGGCCAGATTCATCGGCCTTCATCACAGATGAACTCGTTCATCATTGCAGCAACCGATTATTTCACTAAATAGGTGGATGCAAAGCCTGTGAAAGGGCTCAATCATCGAGAAATCATAAAGTTAATTGAAAATAGTATCATCCATTGTTTCAAAATTTCAAAATCCATAACGATGGATCAAGGCGCAACATTTTTGGCAAAAGAGGTGTGGGCGGTGGCAGATAAACATGGTATAAAAATCCTATATTCGATACCATATTATACACAAGACAATGGCCAAGTCAAGGCCAGTAACAAGGTGATTAAAAACATTTTAAGAAAGATGATCGAAGAAAACTCTCGAGCATGGCATACGAAGTTATCAGAAGCACTACGGGCTTACAGGAACTCACCTCGAATAAGTACTGGGTAACCTATGGACATGATGTAGTGGTGCCCCTAGAGGTCATTGTACCATCCCTAAAGACCACTTATCAAGTCGAGTTTCCAGAGGCCATGTTGGTCGAGTTTGAAAGATTGGATGAGGTTCGAATGAAGGCCCTTGATTCGATCGTTGGTCATAAATCAATTGTTGCTTGTGTAAATAACATAAGGGTAAAAGGAAAATCCTTTGGGGAAGGGGAAATGGTTTGGAAGGTCATACTATCAATCGGCCATACAGATCGTGCTTTGGGTATGAAATGGTCTCCTACGTGAGATGAACCATACATTATTGACCAAGTCCTCAAAGGTGGAGCATATATGTTAAGGGATATGAATAGAAAAAATGCAAAGGCTCTAGTTAGCAGCCGATTCCTAAAGTAGCGATACCCCTCTTTATAGGAGCTAATTCAAGAATAAGCCAAGCAAGGGTGAGGGGTTTATGATTGTCGATGAGAAAATAAATGCAAAGAGTTTGTATTACAATTAAAAAAAAAAAAGGTCTTAAAATTAAAGGTCGTTCGATTACAAAAATAAGAAAAAAAAAAAGGAGAGAGAGAAAGGAAAATCCTTGACGGATCAACCAAGTTACAGATAGGCTGCCTTGAGCTCTTTAAATCTTTTAGCAGTCGATTCCTTTGCCTCCATAGCCCGTGCGCGCCTACTCCACAACATTTGACGGCCTATGGTCTGGTGAAGAAGACCAATGACTATATCAAGGCATCGGTCGACTGCTATGAACTCTTGCTCGACCTTTAGCTTATCTGACATACTAGATTCTTCAAGAATCTGATATGGCTCTATTTAGGACTCAATGAAGTCTAGAAGGTCCTGTGAGTCTGGCTGATTCCTCTTTATGTAGAGGTAGGCAGTCTTTAAGAGGTCAATGAAGAGGTTACTATGATGAGTTTCCAGTGATCGCGACATCATTTTGTCAAAATAATGCTGAAGAGTCTAGTGTAATCATTCTCTCCACGTCGCATTATATCAATTCGAGAGAGTCTTAGACTCAGTGTGGATGGTTGCAGCATTTTTTTTTAAAGAATAGTGCATTGGTGAAGTTCTAAATTGGCCTTGGAGTATATATCCCTAAGGCATTGCAATTCGAAAAGAGTCTCCAAGATTTTTCATCGAGATTCTTTGGTCTTGGCCACTTCAGTGGCATCTCTTATGAAAAGGTATGTGTCACAGAGAAAGGAGGAATGGGAGAGGGAATTGATTCCTTCTTCAAGGATTTCCCTTAGAATTTTTAAGCATTGCCGAAGAAAAGGAAGGAAGCCATAATTGTAAGGCTGACTGTCGAGGTTTGGTTTGTGATGTGTTTCAAATTCGAGCATGGGGTGCTTTTATAAGTGTCGTCATAATGATAAATGCATAAATTAGATAAAGGCTAATGGTTGGGATGCCCGAAGTAAATGACTGGGTTGATGCTTCGATTCTTATAAGGTTGGAATATGTAATGGAATAAATAAGTCTCCTCGGGAAGCCATGTGCATTTGTTGCCAGCTAGTCAGCATGAGATTACATATACAAAACAGAGAAATTTTAGCTAAGGTTTGACTGGCCGAGTCGATGTAGCTTCACTCGGCCAAAGGTAACCATTCAACAATAATAAGTAGAGCAGGATAATCGGTCGTCCCGAATATCTTGAGCGATGGCTGCTTACGAAGGAAGGATTTGAGATCCTAGAAGAAAATCTAATGTCTTTATATACTACAAGAATCAACCATGATGCATGTGGAATTTGATGAAATGCAATTTATTCAAAGGTGTTATTGGTCATCGACCGCACTATAAAAGCATAAAGAAAAGAAACAAAGCAGCCGAATAACTCAGGCCATTTTAGTCTTCATCTCTTCAAATTCTTCAAGGAGAGCCTACTTCTGGGCTTCATTTTGCTCTTGTTTAGGCTTCCAATCAGTTCCCTTTTTAATGATGATTGGAAGGAGATAAAAAAGTTGGTCGATGCGGGTGTTGTTAAAAGAAACTATGTCCACAGCTTCTCTTTTTCCATCGAGACTATCTTCGACTGCATCTGATAAACAATAATTTGTTCATCCAAAAAGGTGAGGTCTTCAGGAACGAGCAAATCCTTAGCAAAGAAGGCACGTTCTCGTTCCTTGAGTTCTTCCATCAGTCTAGTACGATGCACTTGTAATGTGCGGAGCCTAGTTTTGTTAAACTGATGAGTTTGGACTCATCATAATTGCTTGTTCCAGGCTAATACATGAGCTTCACTCACCTTCAGAGAATCTTCCTTGGCCGAAGCTTATTAGCAAAGATACCTATTGACCTGCTCAGATTCGAATGTAAGTTCAAAACAACGGTACCCAATAGATTATAAATGCTTAACAACGTCTGTCAGCGCAACCTCTGATTCAGATGCTATCGAAGCCTCCTGGAAAAAGTAATTCACATCAAAGAGCAATGAAGATTGACCAAAGTCTATCAAACTCAGTCAAAGATCTCCTCTAAGTAGCTCTTAGCACCAGCAAGGAATGAAGAAGAGCTAGAATCCATGGAAGTAAGAAGATGCACTATTTTAAGGAAAGGTTATTATGAATCCAAGTGGGATTTGAAGCGATTTAAATGGGTAATTTAGGTACCCACGATTAGAGCGTTTATGGCAAGAAAGACGCTTCATGTTCTGGGAGAGCAGGAACGTGTAGCCGTCAAGGATTTTAATTTGGGAAGTAACCCAGGATGTCTCAAATATTGGGGGCTAGGTCAGCAATTAGTTGCAAAATAAAGAAGAAGAAAAAATCTAAGGTGTCGAAGAGAGAAGAGGAGGGTCGATGGATGATTGTATTGATAGATAATTGTTTTTATACAAAGTTACAGTTCGAAAGAAGAAAAGAATTGGAATGAGGCCTTTATCGTCTTCAATCATCCCTTTACCACGTCCCTTTACCACATGCAAGGTGGCCTCATGTTTGACAACAGATTGATGAAGTCGATCGATGGTAGTTGTCCGAGCCCCAGTAGACATTGCCATATCTTCGATTGTTTTCTCCTTATGGCCAAGATTAACAGATTTCTCCTCACACACTCTTTTCAAAGTTATCAATTCTACCTCCAGAGCTACGATTCTAACTTCCATCTCCTCCACTTCAGCTCTAGATGTTTCAACTTAGCGGTGCCTATGGAAAGTTGGTTCACAATATCCCTGGCTGAAGCCACTTGAGATTTCGTTATTATATGATTTGCTTCAAGGTGGTTGATGATAACACATATCTTTTGTTTCTCTTTTATGAATTCCAAGAAATCTTGGAGAGCTAGTAGCTTGTCCACAAGGTTGGGGTCCAACTAAGAGAAAGTACTATATAATTTGATCATTTGTTTGAGTTCGTCAACCATCTCGACCGACAATTCTAGATAACCCGGCTTACATGAGGATCTAGAGCTCTCCCTTGAGATTTTGCAGATTGTTCGATAACAAGGGTGACTCGGCCATAGTAACATTTTCAGCCAAAGCTTATTCAAGAGAAGAAATAATGCCATTAATTGAAAGTATACCTGCAACAGAAGTAGGGAGAGTAGCAGCTTCGCCCCTGATTATTGGTACAGGAGTGGGTAGTGGATGTGAATCAGGATCAGGAGCATCGATCACTGAAATCTCTTCAGTTTCTAGCCCAAAAATAGTTGTCTCATGAAGACTCTTTGACCGTTGAAGGAAGTTATTCGACTAATGAAGTGATCGATCAAGGTGAGGATCCTCTGCCACCACTCTGACAGGTAGCACTCAGCGGTCATTCCTCCTCTTCTTCTTGTTCTTGGTCGACTGCTACAGGTGGTGTTTGGGGAAGATCGACCATGTATTTTGACTCTATGATGATAGTCGTGACTTTAGGAGAAGTATGAGAAGGAAGAACTTCATCATTAACTATGTCTTCAGAGTCAACAATCTGCACATCGATCACATCAGGAGCCTTAGTCGCTAGTTGGAGTTGATGTAGCGGTCGTGCCACTATAACTTGTTTCTCTGCGGCCGTTAACTCTCGAGTAACTACAAAAGGAGGATATAGTTAATTGACATGAGGAAAAGAGAAAAGATTCAGAATACTTGTACATGAAAGAAACCTCCACCTAAATCAGAATGGACGGTGTAGGTGACGAATCATTTGTACATGGTCTGTGGATATTTTTTTTAATAATCAGTGCAATTACTCATGTTGAAGTGGGGATCGGTGGCGGGTTAGGATGATGAGTGAGATATTTTTCATCAAATGGAAGATTTGGATTATTTAATCTTTCCTTATCCTATCACCATTTGTTCCAACACTTATTATAACGAGCTTACTAGTGACATTTCATACCTTCATCGATTTCTTTATAGTAATCTTTGTAGAGAGTCATGGCCAGTATTTAATTTTGAAGTATTTTAAAAATGAGGATATGGCCTTAGCCGAGAAAGTACTTGATTGCCATCATCCTTTTGATGGAATCGACAACGGTCGATAACGGTGTACACGAGTCAAACCGAGTCGAGCTTGGCACAGCTCGACTCAGCTCGACCACTAGCTGCCCCAGCTCGAACACGACTCAACTTGGTCCTCGAGCTTGACTGGCCAGCTCGGCTCGGTTCGGTCAGCAACTCGGGCTAGTTCGAACCAAGATTGAGCCGAGTTCGCCTGTGTAGCATTTTCACAAACACATGGACTGCACTTTCAAATTCTCACTGCATGTAAAAAAGTAGCAGCGGTTTTACAAGTATTTCATCAAACACCTTGTAAGAAACATTTTTTTTAAAGGTATTTGTTTCATATACATACCTTCCTTACCACCAGCCGACACTTCGTTGAGTCATTTCATCAAATGCTTGGTGAGCAACATCAATATCAAAGTAACCAAGTCACCGAACTAGTTCAATACGAGTTCGATTCGAGTTGGGTTTCAATCTGAGTTGAGTCGAGCTCGAGCAAGCTCGAACTCGGTTCAAAATTTATTCGAGCTAAAAAAATTATCTTGACTCGGCTCGAACTCAGTTTCGAACTGAGTCGAATCGAGCTTTTTCTAGTCGAGTCGAGTGAGCTAACCAAGCTAACTCGGTTCGTGTATAGCCATAATGGTCAATCTATAGTAGATGGCCGAAATGGTAAATCAATGCACTTGAAAACCAGAGTAGGGGGTTCATGAGGTGGATCATTGGGAGCTTTTAAGTCAATGATTCTTCTGGGAGTTGAGGGAGTTTGACGAGCTGGCGAGGATGGAGTAGTAGGCACCTTCACTATTGGTTTTTGGTGCTTTGGTTGAGTAACTACTGTATCTATTGGTGAGGTTTACAATGAGGATGCAACAGTCGATTTGATCTTCGGCTTACTTGATCTTCGACTGGATATGATGGTCGGTACAGGTGTTGCCCTCTTCTCCCCCTTAAGCTTTATGCTAGAGGAGAGTTGAGTTATGATGTCTTGTGGAGACTTATTAATCATCTTCTTGTAATGATTATCCCAACAGATACTAAAGGTGTTGTAACACCCCAGATTTTTGCCAACCTAGGATTAGACGTCCTTAGGCAATGGATCAATCCTAATACAGGTTTAACTTCTTAAACGCTCAATTAAAGCCTCAAATCTCTTTTCAAACCATTTTCTTCACAAATCCCACCCTTCACTACCTTGTGCTTTCAATTTCTCAAAGCACCTTCACCCTAGACACTATCTTAAACTAGCTAAGTAGTATAACTTGGATCACTTTAGATACAAACTGCAAAGGACTAAATACTACCTCAGACGGAAATCACTTAGGATTAAATCCTTTAGAAATTTGACAAAGTTAACTAAGTGCTAAACTAGATTAGCCATGAAATCCATTTGAATCGCTTTAAACACGATCTGCAAGACCCAAAACTTGTAGTATCATTGACGCTAGGTTACCCAAAAATCTAGGATCCAACTCATTACCCGGCTGCTCTCGGGAGCATCTCGAAACTCCGTATCTAATCTGTACCGCACATCGGGAGTCCGAACAATACGAAGTTAAGGACTTAGGACCGCCTCGCTGGGCTTGACAACCATCTCGGAAATCAAATCCAGCCGATGTCCCACGGCTGTTCGCTTGAGACCGGAGCGAGAGTGTGTGAAAAACACTATTCCCTTTACAAAATAAATATCTGGAATAGTGATCTGGCACCATTCGCTTGCGCATCAGTATTAAGCAACCAGACCGTCAGAATCAGACTAAATTACACCCTCGGATTAAGAAAAATTTCAGGAACATTTACATGTGCTTGGAATTTCAGATCGTGGCCCACTGACCGTTGAACTGAAAGTGATCCGCTACGTGCGATCTGGGAATCCGATCGAGTCGAAAACGTAATCCCACATAGATCCATGTGTGGTGAGCTTAAGTTTGACGTTAGGCTCAAGGGGGGCCACCAGAAACACTCTTTTGAGCTGGAACATCGCCGAAATACTTATAATAGCAGTAACCCTTGAACCTGAGTCTATTTTGGGAAGGTTTTAGGCTATAAAAGGACCTTAAACCCTCTCCCATTCTAGCCATACGAATTTGGATTTGAGAGAGAGAAAAGAGAGAGAAAGTGAGGGAGATGTGGGAGGAACTCCCTGCTGTTGTTCCCTGCCGCTATTCGGGCTCCACCGCCTGATTCTCATTACTTTCCCGGCAATTCCGGCGTCGTTTATAGGTAAGAAACCCTAACCCTAATATGTTTTAGGGTTGTATAGGTTGTAGGTTATAAAATAGCTAACCTGTTTTATTCTTTAGGCTGTCAAACTCCCGTATACGGAACCTTAGCAAACCTATCGACTCCGTTACGATTCTACGACACAAGGTGAGGACTTTAGGTGTATAGGTTATGGTTTTCAACGCTTTCAATGTCAGATAATGGTAGATTCATGATCTGCATGCAATTGCACATGTACAAAGTGCTTTTCATTTTCTGTTTCGATTAGAATTGTAGAATCTGGAATTTCACATACTCTAAGTATTCGTATAAAATACCGTATACATATTTTTTTTGGAAATTTGTTTGACATGTTTATTTGACGTATGGATATATGACATATGGATAAAATACTTATTTGGCGAAAGGATTCGCCTAAATACATGTTTACTAATAAACACTATGTATGTAGAAATACGGTATTGTAAGAAGTACCGTATATATGTATATTTTAGTGATGTGTTTGTCATGATTAATTGTCGTATAAATATATTATGTGCGTATAAAATATTTGCTTGGCGAAGGGAATCGCCGTAATACATGTTTGCTTGTATACACTATGTATGTTAAAAATGCGTATTCTAGAAAATACTGTATACGTATAAATATTGGGAGATGAATTTATCATGATTATTTGCTATAGTAATATATTATACATGGATAAAATACTCACTTGGCTAAGGGATATCCCTAATACATGTTTTGCTAATATACACCATGTATGTTGTAATAGTTTATTCTAAGTGTTTGTGAAAATGATTGAATGAGTACCGAATTCTCATTCGTACTCGCCATGACTAGTTGTCATGGATTCATGATTGTTGTATTGGCGATACCCCTTTGATGAAAGGATTTGCCCTAAATCACGCCACGGCCAATATACACCATATATGCTAAAATGTGTGGCCCAAGTGTTTGTGGAAATGACTGAATGAATATGGAACTTGGATTCCTACTTGCCATGACTATCCGTTGTGGGTGTACGCGTGTTATGATTGGGGCAACTCCCTAGGGAAAGGATTTGGCCTAATGCCTATGTGATCGACATATGTCATGTATGTTGATGTATGTTTGTTTAAGTGTTTTTTTTTTGAAATGTCTGAATGAGTAGTAGTTAGCAAATTGTAATGTATAAGGGTGTTGAGATATGATTCTCAACCTCTTTTAACTATGTGTATGATCTCCTTGGATTGTTGTGTGATTAGGAATTCAACATGTATAAACTCATGCTTGTGTTGTGATTCATAACATGCTCAACTGCTTTATGATTATAACTATGTAATGCATATGTTTAAATTTATATTTACATTGTATGATCCGTCATGGGTGATGGGGGAGCGGAGCAACGAGTGCGTGCAACAGCCCTGGCAGCCCTAAACGGATAATACCATACCTTGATTGTATGAGTGGAATCTTGATCCATACTGCTTTATCTATCTACAAGTTATCATGTTTGGGGCTATGATTATAGTCCAGACAATCGGTACCAGAATTGAATTCGTGGCTACGATTCATTTGCCACGTGAGATGTGTTCGACGAACCCGAGTCGTACTTCGGTTGGCGATAGTGGTTGGTCACGCGAAGTGCTTATGCACTTCATGTCGTTCAACTTGTTGTGCGCTCGAGCTAGTCGAGCTCGTCAAGTAACCCGATCTGTCTTATGTATGTTCACCATGTTTGGTCGCTACTGCCTGAACCTAGGGTACCAAACTTACTAGTGAAATCCCTTTTAACCATGGTACCTCGATCCGCTAAGACTCATGAGCCGGGCATGGTGGTATGGGACACCGTGGTCGAGCTGTCAGCCTACGCTAGGGCCACGTGCCTCCCCGTAGTGACTAGTGAGCAACCAGACTCGTGAGCCGATTATGGTGGTATGGGACACTATATTCGAGCTGTCGATACTTACGGCAAGAGCCGAGTACGGTGAGACCTGTACTCGTGCTGACGGGCAACGAGTCCTCTGTAGTATCTTCGAGTATACTCCAAGGTCTGTGATTGGCGACGAGTCTTTCACAGCAACTGGAGTATGAGTTGAGCCGAGTACGGTGAGACCTGTATTCGAGCTGACGGCTAGTGATTGAGCCGAGTACGGTGAGACCTGTACTCGAGCTGACGGTCAGCAATTGAGCCGCATATGGTGAGATCTGTATCCGTGCTGATGGGTGATGAGCCCTTTGTGATGCCTTCGCTACGCCTCTCAAACCATAATATCGTATGAGATTAACTAGGACTGACGACCCTAGAATGGATCATGTTTGGGAATGATACAAGGGAGGTACCTTAGTTTCCCAATACTGCTGTTTGAAATGGACTAATAATAACTCGGTAATCATGATCATCATCGCACCGCATGTGCTTAGTAGATGTGGCGCACTGAGGGAGTTAAGCATTCGCGAACGTAAGATGATGTCGCATGAGGGTGGTTTGGCAAGGGCATACAGCATCATGTCATTTCATTCTCGCACTTAATAAGAGTAGTTAGAATTGTTTGATTTGTACTGCTTTATCATTACTGCTTGATTGGATTGATAACATGTTAACCTATACTTTACTGTTCCACTGAGTTGATCACTCACTCCCACGTTACGGGACGGTGTTGTACACACCAACCAGATTTGTTGAATTTCAGATGATGGCGATGCTTATGAAGCAGAGTCGGACTACTTTTATGGTGGTGAGGAGGAGTTCTCCTATCATGTAACTCTCTGACGGGTCTCTGAAGACCTGGTACTGCATTGACGGGGCTATGGTACTTGGGATAGAAGATATTACACTTACACATTTGGTATATTTTAGAACTGTACTTGTACTTATTTAACCTAGTAATGTTATCACACTCTGGAGACTCATCACAGTTTATATATTTTATCTATCTATCATCGTCTTCCGCTTGCAATTTAACTGTCTCTGGAGTATGATATGCTGTTTTGGCTTAATCTCACTCATGTTCAATGCACGAATACAGTCAACATTTAATCATCATTCATTTTGTTGCATAAGTGATGTTCTGGAACTCGGGAGTTGAGTTTATGCTCGACCCCCGATTTTCAGGGCATTACAGGTGTCCATCACCTGAGGCTGGTTCGAATAATAGGGAAGGTTGAGGATCAGGCTAGTTTCTTGAAAAGAAGAGTAGAGAGAATGGTAGAGCTCAGTGTCATCGGTGATCGGTCGACTGTAAGGTGGTTGGTTACAAGTCACTTGGGTAAATGGACACGGGATACATTGGACTAGGCCAAATTGACGAGTAAGCAAATTCGGGCAATATTATTTGATCCTGGCTTTAACATTTTTTGCCAGAATTGATTGTTACACCATAGGAAAGATCCCTATAAATGAGATAGCTCTCCCATGCATGATGCATTTGGGATACATCTTGATCGCCCTCTTACTCGTATCAGCCAATAAACCAACCAAGGTTGTATTCTTTGTCATGAAATGGGACGAACAACCAACTCCACATGGTCTTATCCAAAGGAAAGAATAGAGTGCTCATATATGTGGGAAATGATTTGATTTCTTGAGGAGAGTGGATGACGCGTTCACCGTAAGAAGAATAAACGGTTTCAGAGTGGATGGAATTATGCATAAGAGAGGGATAAAAATACTCATAAATCCACATCTAAAGAAGCCACAGTAAACCTCCTCCGTGATATAAACCTTCGGTGGTGACTTCATAAATACCTCTATACAGGTGGTCGAGTACAAAAATGCCCTAAAGCAAGTTTCTTGCCTTGACTGGCTGCATCGGCCAGCAGAACGTATTCGTTCGTGACTTGCAGAGTATTCGCACAGAATAAATGTTGGCAAATCCAGAGCAATAAGGAAAGTTGTATGCTCTTTATAATCAATCGGTCCATTGTGATTGTGGTAAGCCTGCATGAAGTGAGAATAGGCTTTTTCATGGTTTTCTGTGAAGTGATTGGTTTCTTTATGCATGAAACAATGCAAGAATACATGTTGAAACAGGGTTTGTCCCTCATTTCAATAAAGAGTAGTTGTCGCTGACGTGTTACGATGAATCGGCTGAAGATGGTTATCGGGGTATTGTTATGTGTAAATAATTAATGCTACATTAATGAGGGGTCGCACATCGCTTTCATCTTTTTCCAAAGGCGAAGCGACGTGAAGGCAATGTTTGTCCCCATTATCATCATTTCTCATAAGAACCAATCAGATTAGGTTTCATGTAACTTGGATAAATCCACATGATGTATTTGAGGATGTGTAGATATATACGAAGAAGATTTTTGATCAGTAATACAGCTAGAACACATCAAACGATACCACATGATGGAAGACCAATCGTGAAGAAGCAGTTATAGGACCGATGGTAGAAGGAAGAACAAAGTAAGTCAGATAGTGTTAAATGATTATAGCAACCGCATCTAAATGGCCGGATTAAGATTATAAATAGCAAAAGAATTCTGTAATAAGATGTCATCTCATACCAACTAAATCAAACCAAACATTATCTTTTAATAATCTTTTCAGTTATCAGTCCTTCTACATTATCTTTTCAGTTATCAGTCCTTTTACATTCCATAGTATAATGTTTTACTTCTTGCCTAGTAAATTACATGTCTTAGTGTAATTTTTTATTTTCGGCTTGTTGTTTACATTATGTAGTGTAATTCATAGTGTTAATCAAGTAGTTGATAACCCTAACTATAATTTGAGTCTACGCTTCGTAATAAATTTATTTCTCCACTATGTTTTGCTATTGTTCTCGTTTTTGTTTATCTATATTAAAAAGTCATTATGTACCATACCCTCCGAATATTGTGTAATCCTGTTTACGCATCAAGCTATGGCTGAACAGGCGTTCGATCTCACCAGTCCTCGGTTACGTAACCCTACCTTCTGAATACTGTGTAATCCTATTTACACATCGAGAGATGGCTGAACAGGCGTTCGATCTCACCAGATCTCGGTTATATGCTACGTATATGCCTATCTGTTTGAATTGAGCCACGCCGGAATTTATACAGCAAAAGGCAGAGCAGCAACAAAACGATGGCTTTTAACCAGAATTGTTTTCAGCCGTTGCTTAGAAGATAATTGATTAAACGTTCAAATCATCCGTTATATGTGTATTTTTAACCATTGCAATATCAATATCACAGTAGACCCCACGTAGATGAACAGTCCCAATTTATAATTCATGTGCCACGTGTACCTTAAAGAGGCCTCCTACTGTATTCCGGTTCTACCATCTCTACCGGATCATCTCCCAAAAACCACGTCTCAGCCGAATGCAAAATCCTCTGTCACACATGCTGTACAAAGAAGCTTTGTAGGGCCCACCGCGAGTTCCTGTGACGTCCACTCCGTCCATCAGTTGTGCCAACTCATACTCACTGTCAATAATAAAACTCAGATAAATCCTAACCAGATACACTATGAGAATAATGTACAATTACACCTAAAAATCTAAATTCACGCAGTATTGGCCCACTTTAGCCTTTAATCAAAATAAAATTTTTAAATTTTTTTTATTCATTCTAGTGTATTCATATGATGAACGAATTGGATATCAGTCAGAAAATGTGGTAAGCGCCATGAAGGTTTCTATGATGAGGGTCCCAAGCCCCACTGTTCCCAGTGGTGTGAGCCACCTGTGTTTTCGATCTCCCTGATTATTAAGATGAGGTACTAACATGAGGTGTATAAACTGATGTACGGATTGGATGTCATACAAACATGACGGTGGCCCGACAGAGCTCCACTATTGTACGCTCTATCTAGACAATGTGAAAAATCCTTCCCTCTATCCATCTCCTAAGTTCATTTTAGGACATGGTGCCAGAAATGAACCGTTTCCAAAGGTCAAGTGAGCCAAAAACATGATAATTGAACGTCCACAATTGAAATATTCGTGGCCCAAAAGTGTTTTGAATCATGCTAATATTTGTGACTTCAGTTCATCTCGGTAGGAATGAAGTTAGTAACGGTATGGATGGCATGTAAACATTACTGTTGAACCCAGGTAGGTTTCAACGGTAGGAATTTCCCTAACCACATTTTCCTTTACTATGGCCCACTTGAGCTTTGGATACGGTTCATTCTTCCCATCATGTTCTGAAATTAACTCACAAAACGAATGAAAGGTTAGGATTTCTCACAAACATCACAGTGGGCCCCACCTGGGTTCCCAGGAACTTCCTTTTGCAAGAAATCCGCGTCCAGCGCTGGAACGGTTAAAAGAGATCAAAGTTACATGGCCCACAATTATGTATTGATTATATCCACAATGTTCATCCATATTTTGTGACCATTTCAGAGCATTATATATATATATATATATATATATATATATATATATATATATATATATATATATATATATATATATATATAATAAATCATATCCAAAGATCAACTGGACCACACCACAAGTAGCAGCGGGGAAATTGATTTTCACAATAAAAAATTTTGTAGGGCCCACCATAACATTTATTTTCCATCGTATCTATTCATAAGGTCACAAAGACCTGAATGAAATTGAGTGGGGCAAATTAGAAATTGAGCGGGGTAAACTGAAAATTAAGTGGGGCAAACTAGAAATTGAGCGAGGCAAACTGAAAATTGAGTGGGGTAAACTAGAAATTGAGTGGGGCAAACTGAAAATTAAGCGGGGCAAACTAAAAATTGAGCGAGGCAAACCGAAAATTGAGCGGGGCAAACTAGAAATTGAGCGGGACAAACCGAAAATTGAGCGGGGTAAACTAGAAATTGAGCAGGGCAAACTGAAAATTGAATGGGGCAAACAAGAAATTGAGCAGGGCAAACCGAAAATTGAATGGGGCAAACTAGAAATTGAGCGGGGCAAACTAAAAATTGAGTGGGGCAAGCTGAAAATTGAGCGGGGCAAACCGGAATTTGTAAAATCATGTTTGGTGGACTATGAAATTGTAATCAACGGACTAAATTCACAGCGGATGTCATGTTCACAACCACAAGTATAGGGTTGCGATGTAGTAATAATCTCGATGAGAGCGAGGTCGAATCCATAGGGACTAATTTGCTGAGTATTCTGAAAGTAACTAGAACTAGAACCTAGGTGAAGATGTATATCTAAATCTATAATATTTGAAAGTAATTGTGAGATATTTAATGAAAAACTTAAGAAATTCAAAGGTGGGAAACTAGGGTTTCCAAGGATCCACTTATAGAGATCAGGGAGATCTATGCTTGATTTAAGTCACACAATTGGAATTGGAGTTTTATTTTATCCAATTGGAAGATATCTCAGTAAAATCAAATATGAACTTCCTTTGACTTAATTCTCAATGGAAGAGCGGTGTGAGAACTAGAAGTGATTCCATCATAAAACCATGCCCATGAGACAATTTCATGTTTGCCCCACTAAAATTCCAGTTTGCCCCGCTCAATTTTATGTTTACCCCGCTTAGTTTCCAGTTTGCCCGGCACAATTTCATGTTTGTCCCGCTGAATTTTATGTTTGCCCCATTCAATTTCTAGTTTGCCCCACTTAATTTCATGTTTGCTCCGTTGAATTTCATGTTTGTCACGCTCAATTTCTTTCTGACATTAACAACAGGATGAATTGCAAATAAAAATTACAGTGGCCCACAAGATGTTTTTAATGGTGGGTATTCAATCACCATTGTTTCCTTTGGTGTGGTCCACCTAAGGTTTGGATCTACTTCATTTTTCGAAGCATGCCTTAAAATGAGCCATCAAAATAAATGGATGAGTCTGTGGGAATGAGTGTGTGTGAAAAAAATAAATAAATAAATAAAACTATATATATATATATAAAGGAGTGGGGGAGGTTGTTAGACCGGCCTACGGCACCTATGGCTACGGTTATAATCGTAGCTAGAGAGGACCGCCAAATTGTCATAGACCAGTTTACTATACCTATGGCCGTAGCCATATGTCTACTAGGGGATAATTTCTTCCTCAAATTCGCTGTCCGTCTGTGCAGAGTCTAAGTGGAGAAGTTAATGTTTGCATCCTTCTAAAAAGACGCTGGGTAAAAGGTGGGGTCTACAGTGATAATTTTCTCTTAAAAAGAAGCCCGTTGTTTTTGGGCCGCACCCATGCACGTGTCCCTACGCACCCCGAGAAAATCTCTCCTGGCGATTCTCTCCCTCCAAGTCTCCATTTCAGCTAACGGCCCCTATTAAATCAGGCTTTTGGCCTGGTGACCCATTTCCATGCCTCCACAGCCTATATAATGCCACCCTCGCTTCTCATTTCTCTCAAAGCTTTCAGGCCTTTCTTTCTCTTTTATATTTTTATGTCGAATATCCAGTGGGATGTTTTTTAAGGCCTTTCTTTCTCTTTTATATTTTTATGTCAAATATGTAGTGGGAGGTTTTCGTATTGAAGGGTTGGATTGGAAGTTCTAGTGAGTTATTTTATATTAACGATTGGATTGTAGGTTTGAGTAGGCCAATTTGAATTGGACGGTTGGATTGGAGGTTTGTGTCATGGGAACTCCCTTCAGTCCAATTCAGGAAGGTTAGGATGGTGTTTACGACTGCTGGATCGTGAATACCTTTGGGTGCGCAGGTTAGGTGGTGTGCGCAGTTTAAGGGTGCGCATGAGCCAGGAGACGAGATCACCTCCTCCTTTTCTTAGTTGGATTGAAGGGAGTTCCAGCAACATCTTTCTCCCTCTCTCTGTACTCTAAAAGAAAAGAAAAGAAAAAAAAAACAAAAAAAACAAATCACATGGATCAGATAATCCTAGCCATCACTCAATCATCAATAACTTTCTTGTGATCCCTCCATTTCAAAAGTCATAGTTTGATGGTTAAGATCGTCTGATTGGTGTCGTTTTCGAACCATTCACCATCAACGGTGGGGCCCAAAAGATGAACCATAACTATGTTCTGCAAACCACGTGTATGGTAGGATTTATTATACCATGCTCGGCTGAGGGATTCCACAGTACGATTGGGTTTTCAGTTTGTAATAGTGGATCCCATGGTTCAATGAATCAACCCGTTGATAAGATGGGACTCACCTTGATGGCCCTTTTACCAAAAAGGCCCATGAATTGGACATGTTTTGGCTTTTTATTTGTTGAATGTGAACTGTTCACGTATTTCAATTTTTAACCGTTTCTTTGTTGTCCGCATCATTGAAAGTTTTTAAATTATTCCATCTGTGTGGTTGGTGCATGGACCATTAGGGGCAATAACATTTTTTAAATGACTTAATTATGTAAATTCATGGTTAAAACCTTCAAAATCACTTGTTCTTGATGTAGCTAGAGCGGGCCGCACATGTATTCTTGGCACAACTAAACCAAAAGCCCGAACGAAAGTGGTCATACTTCTTCAGATCCAGGCCTAGCCTTATGTAGGGCATGGCATATCTGGTCCATGCATGTCAAAATCAAAGAAATTCATGATACGCTAGGATAAATTGTCGTTCAAATATAGGACCATTTATCAGTCATAAATTTTGATCCGGTATGGTTAAGGAACACACGACCTATCAATCCTTATGCAATGATGCTTCTGGGGTCGTCCCGAGTAGCACGGCAAGTATAGGACAATCACTTTACAAAAACATACAACATGAAGTTAAAATTTTTCCATTTAAGAAAAAACACTATTTTTAGTAATTTTTAATTTTTTTCATATCTCATTTGTTTTAGAGTTTTAAGAGCATTTCAAGGTATAGGTCTGACCTGTATCTCATTTGTTTTAGAGTTTTAGAGTTTTAGATTTCTTCTTCTTCTTCTTCTTCTTCTTCTATTTCTTTACAAGAAATTGCTTCTAATCAAACCGAGAATCATGTGATAAGGTTAATTCACAACTTAATATTTTTTGCAAAATTTACTATTTTGAATAATTTCTATTCTAATCAAATTAGGAATTTTATTAGAATTTTGAATTTTTCATATAAATAGTGTAATCAAACATTCTAGATTATTATTGAATAATACAATTTTAAATTTCTTATAGTATAAGTGGTGTAATTGAGAATTACATAGTATTATTGAATCATATAAATTTTAAATTTCTTTTCTTTTATCTCGTGAATTCAACGTTTTGCCCACTTGATGAAGATGATGATCTTCTTCTCGTTGCTTCACACTCTTCCCTGCGTCAAGAGGAATTAAAGCAGCGGAGCTTTTCTCGTTTCATGGTATATAACAATGGTATGGGCAACAATTCCATCTGATGATGGTGGATCTAGCAATGAGGAAATTGATAATATGATTATCCAGTAAGAAGAGTGAAGAGGTGTCAGGCTAAATTAAGATCGAAATTTCAGAATGAAGTTGATCTTCCTGACTTCATTGGCCAACTTCACATTGAGCACTTCCTTGATTGGCTTATTGAAGTTGAACGATTTTTCGACTATATGGAGATTCTTGAGAAGAAAAAGGTCAAGCTTGTGGCGTACAAGTTGAAGGGTGGAGGCTTGGCTTCGCAGGAACAACTCCCACTTTCATGAACTAAGCAGAGGAAAGTGTTGATTCATACATATTAGCGGATGAAGCAGATAGAGTTATACACAAGTCGATCCAAAACGAGTTTGACCTAAGTTCAGTTTGGCTTGTTTATATGACACCCCATGTTCGAGTGTTACATGAGTCGAGCTTCAATCCTATTCCTATTGTTTGAGCTTGGTTTAGTCTAGATTATATGAGCTTGAGCTTGGTTTGGTCCAAATATCTAACCTGAGTTAATGCAAATACCGCTTTAGCATATTGAGTAAACTTTGTGAGCCCACCATCACATATATGTATTATCTAGCTGTCTAACCGTTTTTACATATCAATTTAGGACATGATCCAAAATTGAATCATATCCAAAGCTCAAGTAGACCAAACCACATGAGACATTTTGCATTCATTTATATATACATATATATATATATATATGGGAAAAGGTACAATGCGCTCGAGCTCACGGCTCCGTCCCATGAGGTCGAGCTTTGTGGGCCCCACCATAAGACCCGTATCCTATACTGTACCATTTCGTAGGTTTCCGCGGTCTTTCCGGTCAAATTTCAACGACCCGCGGTCTGTTATCAGCATTTGCGTGCGATCTTGAGTCGCGTCCAGTATATCTGAGTCGGCTTGACTCGAAAATTGTACCGTCATGACCGCATTGTCGCCGCGGTTCCAATGCCATATTTTGTGCGTCAAAGTGACGCTTAGATCAGAAGTTGTGGCCCTCGCATTATAATGGCTGTGAACCGCACATTGTGGGACTTACCTACCCTAATGACACCATTCCCTAGGTGTCATGTCCTTACACAAGTAATAATGACTCTTCCTCTTAAGTCAACACCTCCCCTTACATAGGCATTTATGATGGCTATCATTATAACAAGCCATAACTCCTCTCTCTCTTATCTCTCCCTCCCTCCCTCTTTCTTTCTTATTTCCTAGCAAGAGAGAGAGCTCCCAATGTCCATGAGAGCTCTCCATTTCCAACCCTTTACAAGCTCTCCACCCCCAAATCCAACCTTCCAAAATCAATCCCGACCATTGAATCTTGTACCCTTGGAGCTTTAGGTCACATTGGTGGAAGGAGTCCAAGATCTAAGGTGGGTGCTTCTCTCTCTCTCTCTCTCTCTCTCTCTCTCTTTCATTTTTGTATGATGTCTAGCCCGCTTAGGTGGACCCCACTTTGAGGTATGTTTTATCCAAACCATCCAAGCCTTGTGGATCCTACCTTATGATGGTGGAAACACACAAGTATTAGGTTGATTTTAATCACATTCAAGTGGGACCCACCTTGATGAAACGTGGGCCACATATATGTGGGACCTACCATGATTCTGCGTTCATCCATGCCGCCCAGTGTCCCTGGACGCTGGACTTGAGGCAGTGAGTGGCTAACAGTGAGTGCATGTACTGACATGGGTAATAATAATAATAATATACATATTATATTTAAGTTTTTTTTTTTTTTTTTGGGTGAACCACTCATGTAGGCTCCACCTTGATGTAAAGATCGAAGCCATGCCGTTCATCCCTTTCCTCATACCATTTTAGGCATTGAGCTGAAAAATGGGGCCAATCTGACCTCCTGGCGGGCCATAGTATAGGAAACAGCGGTTTTCACCGTTAAATTATACCCTGATGTTTCCATACCTCAAAATATGTTAAATATTGGACTCATTTGGTTGGTCTCGAGCCGTAGAACCCAATGGCTAGGGTGGATTCCACTGATGCGGGCCCCACATGGGAAAAACCTTGAGAAAACAGGTTTCAAAAAAATTTAATTGTTGCAGTTAGGGTTTTAGGTTTTAAGTTTTAAAAAAAAAATATTACTTGAAACCTAAATTTTTTTGAAACCTAAACTTGAAAACCCAAACCTAAACCTAAACCTAACCTTAACCTAAACCAAAACCTATGACCTAAAACCAAAACCTATAACCTAAACCTAACTTAAACCTAACCAAAACAAACAGCTCCCTGATGGTTTCTTTATCTCTCAAACCAAATATGCTCTGAACTTAGTTAAAAAGTTCAGATTTGAGAGTGGGAAAATTTTTGATACTCCAATGAGTACTACTCTAAAACTCTCTAAGGATTCAACAAGTAAAAGTGTGGATCCTAAGTTGTATTGCAGTATAATTGGTAGTTTACTCTATTTAACTGCGAGCCGACCTGATATTGCATTTAACGTAGGAATTTGTGCCAGATATCAATCTGACCCTAAACAGTCACATCTAATTGCAGTTAAACACATTTTGTGATATGTCGCTAGTTCAACAAATCTTAGTCTTTGGTATCCACATGATACTAGTGTGCAATTAATTGGTTACATGGATGCTGATTGGGCTAGTAACATAGATGATCATAAATCAACCAGTGGTGGTTGTTTATATGTAGGGAACTGTTTAGTTTCTTGGCTAAGTAAGAAACAAAGTTTTGTATTGCTTTCCACAACTGAAGCTGAATATATTGCTGCGGGTAATGCTTGCACTCAGCTTGTGTGGATGAAAAGAATGTTGAGCGATTACGGAATTGCACAAGAATCCATGGTTTTATATTGTGATAATTCAAGCATAATTAATATCTTTAAAAATCCAATTCAGAATTCACGAACCAAGCATATTGACATTAGATATCACTATATTCGTGATTTAGTGGAAGACAAAACAATTTCTTTGGATTATATTCCAACCGAGATTTAACTAGCTGAGATATTCACAAAACCACTCGACAAAAGCAGGTTTGCAAAATTGAAATTTGATCTTGGTATGTGCAAAATGAATTAATGTTTTATGTCTTTTTGTATCATAATGTATATATTTTAATTTTGAAATTTTTCAGAATTTAAAATTTATGAAAATTTGTAAATTTTGTGAGGTGCACGACCAGTTGAGTACATACTCAACCAGTCGTGGCAAGACCGGTCGAGCGTATACTTGACCCATCGTGAAACACAGGTTTGACCTTTTATTTGGGTAAAAATCACTTTTTCTTCATTTGGGGTCTTCTTCTCCAATGAGCCATACCTCGACTGGTCAAACCCATCTTCGATTCCTCCATGATTAGTGCGTTATTTTCAATTTTCTTATAGATTCAAGTCTTTTGCACTTTCTTTTCTTCATTTGTGTAGTTTATTTCGTGCTTTATTATTATTTTGGGGGTTTTCTATCAAAAAACTTGATTTACTAGAAACCCTTCTCGTCTCTTTTGCAATCTTTGTATTCCTTACTTTCTTTATTGCAAATGGAGGGTAGAACCAAGAAGAAAGGATCTCGTGGTCCTTCTTCATCTCGTTCGGCTCCTATCACGGTGCGCCACCTTTGGTCACCCGAGGAAGATCCCAATTATGTGAAGGATATTCGATTGCGAAATGTGATAGTAGAACGAACTGTTAATCCTGATCATTTAGCACCATTTGATGTTGTTCTTGTCCTTTAGTCTGTAGGATGGGATAACATATTGCATTGGGGTGGACCTGCATACCGCTCCATTGCGCAGGCAATGTATACTTGCATTATGGATTTTTCTACTAAGAATTTGACATTTACTATTATAACTAGAGAAGGTCCAGTTGATGTGGATCGTCATCTTATTTCTGGGTTAATGGATATACCTATTAATGATGAAGGAATTCCCATTAGTTCTCTTGTGGACAAACCTTCTGAATCTGAGAAGCATATGCTCACTAGAGATTTATGTAATATGGATGTGGAATGGAGTACTGGGAATGCACTCACCTCCAAGTTTATGTTACCCAGATACAGAATCCTTCATAGAATTTTCATTTCAAAAGTCTATCCTCGATCTGGTAACAAAATCGAGCTTACTACATTCATGGTTCGTATTCTCCATTCTATCATTTTTGAAATTTCTGTATGTCTTCCTTCTCTGATTTGTCATTGCATTATTTAGTTTGTCTCCACCTAGGTCACAGTGACATACCCTTTACTTATCTTATGACTGTGTTAGCCACCCATAGTTTAGTGGCTATGTCTATTGGGGAAGCTCTCATTCATCATTTACCCTTCAACAACTCTAACATTAACAAGATGAATTTGAAGTTGGCCCTAGGCCAAGTTGATGTGGGTGCTGGAGGAGCAGCTGAAGCAAATGAAGAGGAAGGTGACTTGCCTCCAGATGATGTCAATATGGATGATATTTTTGATGAAATTGAATCTGATTCTGCTGGTGATCCTGATTATTAGCCATCTGATTATGATGCGCGTTTACGCTCACTTGAGGAGAAGGTTGAAGGTATGCATGTGTCCCAAGAAATGCAATTCAAATATATACGCAAATATCTTAAGCGCATTAACAAGGGACTTCAACAAATTGATCCTACCATACTTGCTATTTCTTCTGGTTCGGATTAGTATTTGAATATTGGTTATGTAATAACTTTTAATACTTGTATTTCTCTTGTTTTATGTGCTTGGACATGCTTATGGACTTGGTTAACTGTTTAACTGATTCATATCTTCTCTTATTACTCATTACTTTTCTATTTCCTTTCTTATTTATCTTTCTTCCATTATCATTTATCGGTTCTTTCCTTTGTTATATTGTGACAAAAAGGGGAAGAATTTTATCATGCCTATTTCATTATGATAAATGTATGAAGAATGTGGATAGGTAGTAACATTTTTTTTCGCTATATGGTATTAAGGGGGAGTATTGATGAGTTTTGATGTGAGTATTGAAGCGTATTGATTTGACCAGGTTGAAACTGGTGCACGATTCTTTGACCAGATTGAAATTGGTGCATGATTCTTTATTGTGCGTATTATGCATATCTTATTTTAATGAAGTGTGTTTTGTCACAAATTTGACAAAGGAGGAGATTGTAAGTGCTATGTTTTTTAGCTCCTCTGATTGTCAAATTTTGTAGTGCTAAAACCTCTTGGACTCTGTATCTTGTGTAGCTCATCTACATATTCAAGATCATGCAAATCATGTACAAGAACAAAGGTCTTTACTCCAAGTACAAGTTCACGATGTTCCAATTCAAGATTCAAGCATCACAAGTATAAGAGATATACAAGTTCAAGTATAACATCAAGTGATAGTTTAAGGTTTCAAAGCTTCAACTATGTCAAGACAAAGTACTTTGTTTTGGAACTCAAAGCTCAAGGTGAAATAAATGTCACAAGAACTTCAAGTTCAAGCTTCAAAGTACTTCAAGTTCAAGCTTCAAAGCACTTCAAGATGTCAAGCTTCAAGTACTTCAAGATCAACTATCAACCAAAGTGAATGATGATTCAATGTTCAAATATCACTTATAAGGTATGTATGACCCTAGATTGACTATAGGTTAGGTCATATTAATTGCATACTTAAATTGGGTCACTATATACTTCTATAGACTATTTCTCGACTAGTCTTAGCTTATGTTCGACTAGTCCTAGTACTGGCTTGATTAGTCCAAGGTTTGTTACTTATTTTCAGGATTTTTTGTTGGATCTTCGACCAGTCCTGGAGACTGCTTGACCAGTCGAGTGAATAGTGCTAGACCAGTCGAGCAGGCTTGACTCAAAGTCTAGCAATTAAATTGGGTCCCACACGACTAGTCGAGTGTAGGGTTCTTTGGTCGTGCAGGCCACTCGACCAGTCTGGAACGGTTTTATCTTATCACGCCTGAAATTTTAAAAATTTGTTGGTCCTTGGACCAGTCGAGCTGTCCTCTGAGCCAGTCGAGTGAACAATTTATGCACTTATAAATAGAGCACGATTTTTAGAGTTTTTCATTCAATTCAAGAAAAATCAAGACACCACTCTGAGAGATAAGTTTGTGATATTCTTAAGTTATTTACTGCTCATTTAATATTCTCTTTAATTAGCTTTTTTGCATTTGATTTTGAGTTCTATATTCCAATCTTAATTGAAGAAGGGATTTTAATTTTCCCCTTTCTTAGAATCAAAATCAAATCAAGCAAGCCCAAGGTGATTTAATCTAAAAATCATTTAGAACTTAGAACCTTTTCATAAGTGAGTGTGGATATTGAACATGTACGTTAAGCATCTACTTCGAATTGGTTCTTTCGGGCTTCATCAAAGGAGAATATCCGGATAAGTATTTTATTATTTCTATTTTTAGTTTTATTGAGATTGTGCCAGGAAAAATCTCTTTATTTTTGGTTTGTTTGAGGTGATCCAGAAAACTCAAAGTGTGGAGTTTTTGAATTGTGTAAGCCCACTTGAAAGACATAATTGTGAAAGTTTTAGGTGAACCTTGAAAAACCTTTTGCATAGTGAACGCTAATATCCACTGTGTGAGGATATTGGGAGTTGAGTAGTTGTGTGGCTGTTTTTCTAAACAGTTGGTGTACACATAAGTGAACCACTATAATTTCTGGTCTTGTGGTGATTGATTGATTGTGACATTGTGTGAATGTTGTAATTCCTTTTATGCATTTGTGGAAGAATGTTATAATCTTTTTATGCAAGTATGAGAATGTTATAATGGCTTAGTTTAATTCTTTACTATTTTTATTCTTTATTCCTCTGTATCGGTTTGAGATTTTGATACACAAACCTTTCTAGCAATCAGGTTGTCCTACCATAAACCATTGGTTTTTAGTGTAAGGTTGTCCTTAGAATAACATTTGTATCAACCTCTCAATACTTGTACATTTGCGGTTGCTTTTCATTTCTGCTTTGTGGGATTGTTTATTGCTATCATTATTTATATTTGTTTAAATTCTGTATTTTATTTTTAATTTGGCATTGTCCTATTCACCCCCCCCCCCCCCCCCTCTAGGACTCTTAGCTTGGCCTTTTTAATTTTCACTCCCAAGAGCGGTTGAGATTGAGAGAGGGTCGAGGATGCGGATGGCTGACGTGGAGGACACTTCAATGGCTACATTTAGAGAGTGCAGGTAAGCATTTGAGACTGTCCGATGCTTGCACGCATGCACACGTGCATGGGTTTGGATGGCTAGTATAGAACTGGTCGTTCGAAGCTCTCTAAACCAATGGATGGTTTGGATTTTCCGAAGTGTGGCTTGAAAGGAGCCGCAACTCATCCCAAGTGGACGTTTTCCCATCGTCCCTTACCCGTGCATTATCACGATTGCATGGGCCCGAATGACTGACATGATTGCGGTCGTTTGGAGGGGGTAAACTGATGAACGGTCTGGATCTCATGGAAGGTGGCTAGAGGTGGGTGACATCTCGTGCGAATGCATTGAGCTCGGTCTGCCTCGCTATAGTAGGAGAATTTCTCCCTTTTTCAATAGTTCGTCAGGTTAGCGGTGCTTTAACTGCCCTGGCCGTCCAGTGCACTTTGTGCACGAGTACACAAGGTGCACTCGCACACCATGCGGGCTCCATTGTGATTGTTGTGTTGGATCTGCTCCGTCCAATCATCTTGTCGGCCCCACTTAGGGGTTTCGACCCAATTTGGGGCGAGGCTGAGGCCCAGGTGGGCCGTATCACATGCCTCAGGCTCTATTTAGCCTCATGTATGTTGATCCGATGGCTAGATCGACTCGATACTTAAATTCAATGACTAATCATGGGTTTAAGGCATGGTAGTGCTTGGCTGGCTATCTGCTAGCCTTTGAAGATTGATCTTTAGAGTATCGCTACAACTAGTTCTTACATAAACCTTAACCGTTTAAAGAAGTCTTCTCCTGAAACTCACTGCATAGACCCATGCAACTGTTCTTTGTATGCGCGGTCCCGCGCGACGGACATCGGTTGCGCAGATCCGCGCAACCTACCGAAAAGGTATTTCTTTCTTATTGTCTTCCAATTTTCTTCCTATCTTTTAATTTTCTCTTGTTTCAATCCTTTCTTCCTTACTATTTTTTATGTCCCAACAGATGCCCCCTTGATCTTTTCTTTGTTTGCCCAAAAATTAAAGAAAATGGATAAAAAATGATCACATTGGCATCGTTTGTGCGGGTCCGTGCAACAAAAACTCGCACACCGCACTCGACCACACACCCTATAAATACTCCAACACTTCAGTCATTTCTGCATTCCTTTATTCTGCGGCGAACCTTTGCTTCTGCAATTTTCCCCGTGCAACCAAATTGATTGCGTGGTCCTGCGCAACAACTTTGCTGTTCGTGCAAATCCTCTGAGAGTTGCACCGTTCCGTGCAACAGACTTCGATTGCGCGGTCCCGCGCAACCTAGACTTCGCCAATTTTCCTGAACTTGGTCCTTTTTCCAGCACTTAGCAAATTTTCTCAACTCTTCTATGGACCTTTTCTTCAATTACCTTCAGGCCCTTAATTCTTTGTCCATCATGGCTCGTATTAAGCGTACTTTCCATCTCGTGGACCCACCATCTGAGCAACCTTCCAATCCAGATCTTCCGGATCCCTCTTCTTTCCATCCTTCACCTTCTTCCAATCAACCGCCAACCAAACGAACCAAAACTACTGCCCGCAACGCTACGTATTTCAAAGAACCTGTACTTCTGACTTTCGACTTCATCGACCGTATTGAATCACTGCCATCTCCTATCCACCGAGCGATCGTACTAGGGGACCTAAAATGTCCTCCAAAGCATGGTAGAGAGTATGACTGGTATGAATGGTTGAAAACCACTGTTCACATCCGCACATATAGCCAAAGGCTCCCTCCCAAAGAAGATACTCATCCTGCTTCATGCTCGAAGAAAACTCGTCGAAACAAGGCGAAGGAATTTGAAGAGAAAATCAAGGAGCATAATAAGAAGAAACTCCAAAACTCATGGGAATCGGTCTGAGTCATTGAGGGTTTTATGAAATTTGACAACCCTCCCTCAGAAGGTATGACGGTGATCCCCATCAATGTTCATCGCCATCAATCCATCCTTGACTGCGAGTCGAAGGATTATATAGATAGGGAAAAGTTGATGTACACCACTTCATGGGCAACGAGAGAGCCACACATTCTCCAGGGAAGAATACAAGTACACAAGCCGCGACAAATCATTGAAGAAGTTCACCCAATGATCTTTCTGACCCCTTTTCATAGTCCACATAACCTCTTTCCTACGTATTTTCATGAGACCATCAGATAGTGTTTTAGAGATTGTGATCAACTCTGGGGACCAGAAGACTTCCGCATAAGAGGTCTGTTGACTGCTCGACACTACTATTCTGATTAGGCAGAAGGTATCTTGAAGAAGCATGCAAGTACGCTTGCCAAGGTCGGCCTTTATGGTGCTATAGAAGTTACATCTAAATACTTCCATAAGGAACCCACCGTGATCAAGGGCTTTCTAGAATACTGGTCGCCTACGACCAACTCTTTCCATCTACCATTTGGATAAATGAGCATCACACTTTGGGACTTGCATCGAATAGCAGGCCTTCCTTTAACAGGCAAGTTATATGACGAATTCATTCTGTCAAACAAAGAACTGGCATTTGTATCTTCCCCTGATCGCAAACCTTCTATTTTAGAAACTACCATTGAGCTTTTTAAAGAGATGGGGAAATTTCTGAATTTTCATAAGCTTCCTCCTTTGTAATGGCTGGCGTACTTCTCTAGAATGCTCAGGTATTTCTAAACCTAGAAATTAACTTTCCCTTTTTTATTACACGTTCTTTTGTACCAACCTTGTATCTTTCCCTACAGATTCCGTAACTGTTGTTGCAAGGAGTTAATGGAACTTCGTGATAACTTGAAGGAGATAGCAGATTATAGTTCTTTTGGGGAAATCGCAGCTTTTCTAGCCTATTGGCTAAGCATTGTGGTACTTCCAAGTTCCAAATGGGCAGATGTTGTTCGTCCCATAGTCTTTGTTGTTGTCAGTGCTCTGGCAGAGGCACAGTCTTTGTTGTTGCCGGTGCTCTAGCAGAGGGACAAAAGTATTCCCTTGCACCTCTAGTGCTTTGCTCTATCTACAGGGTTTTTGGAGAAATAATAACACATATCAAGAACCCCACCATCGGATCTTCCTTGGCATATATTGCATGGCATTATTTTACCGGTTGTTTGGGAGTTTACTTCCCATGGACCTTCGAAGCTGTAACGCCCCGGATTTTTGCCAACCTGGGATTAGACGTCCTTAGGCAATGGGTCGATCCTAATACCTCATTAACTTGTCAGAACTGAATCCCAAAGTCTAAAGCCGCCTTTGAACTCATTTCCTTCACATATCTCACCCTTCACCACCTTGATCTTCCAATTTTTCTAAGAACTTTCACCCTAGACACTGTCTTAAACTAACTAAGTAGTATAACTTGGATCACTTTATATACAAACTATAAAGGCCTGAGTACCACCTCGACCAGAAATCACTTAGGACTAAATCCTTTAGAAATGAGACAAAGTAACTAGGTGTGAAACCAGATTAGCGACGAAATCCGTTTGAATCGCTTTAAATACGATCTGCAAGACCCAAAACTTGTAAAATCATTGACGCTAGGTTACCCTAAAATCTAGGATCAAACTCATTACCCGGCTGCTCTCGGGAGCATCTTGAAACTCCGTATCAGATCTGGACCGCACGTCGGAAGTCCGAATAACTCGAAGTTAAGGAATTAGGACCGCCTCACTGGGCTCGACAACCATCTCGGAAATCAAGTCCAGACAATGTCCCATGGCCATTCGATCGTGTCCGGAGCGAGGGAGTGTGAAAACCACCATTTCCTTTACAAAATAAATATCTTGAATAGTGATCTGGCATCATTTGTTTGTGGATCAGTATTAAGCAACTGCACCGTCGACCGACCAAATTACACCCTCGGATCAGGAAAAATTTCATATACATTTACATGTACTCGGAATCTCTGATCGAGATCCGCTGACCGTTGAACTGAAACTGGTCCGCCACGCGTGATCTGGAATCCCGACCGAAATGAAAACTTAATAGAACGTAAATCCAGCGTTATTGAGCTTAAGTCCAACCTTTGGCTCAAGGAGGCCCGCCAGAAGTCCTCCGTTGAGCTGAAACAGGTCCGCTTTGGTTATAACATAAGTATACTTTGACCTGGAGTCTGTTTTGGAGAATTCTTAGGCTATATAAGGACCTTAAACCCTCTCTCATGGCAGCCATACGAATTTGAGATTGAGAGAGAGAAAAGAGAGAGAAAGTGAGGGAGAAGTGGGAGCTTCTCCCTACCGTACTTCCCTGCCGCTCCACGGGCTGCACCGCCTCTTTCCAGACACTTTCCAGGCGATACCGACTCCATTTTAAGGTAATAAACCCTAACCCTAGACCTGTTTTGAGGTGTATAGGTTACAGGTTATGAAATATCTAACCTGTTTCGTTCTCTAGGTTGCCAAACTCCCGTATACGGAAGCTTAGTGAACCTATCAATTCCGTTGCGATTCTACAACAAAAGGTGCGGACTTTAGGTGTATAGGTTATGGTTTTCAACGCTTTCAATGTCAGATAATGATAGATTCATGATTTGCATGCAATTGCACATGTACAAAGTGCTTTCCGTTTTCAATTTCGATTAGAATTGTAGAATTTGGAATTTCACATACTCTAGGTATTCGTATAAAATACCGTATACGTATTTTTTATGGAAATGTGTTTGACATGTTTATTTGTCGTATGGATATATGACGTATGGATAAAATACTTATTTGGCGAAAGAATTCGCCTAAATACATGTTTACTAATAAACACTATGTATGTAGAAATACAGTATTGTAAGAAGTACCGTATACATGTATATTTTAGCGATGTGTTTGTCATGATTAATTGTCGTATAAATATATTATGTGCGTATAAAATATTTGCTTGGCGAAGGAAATTGCCGTAATACATGTTTGCTTGTATACATTATGTATGTTGAAAATGCGTATTCTAGAAAATACTGTATACGTATAAATTTGGAGATGCATTTATCATGATTATTTGCTGTAGTAATATATTATACATGGATAAAATACTCACTTGGCTAAAGGATAGCCCTAATACATGTTTTGCTAACATACACCATGTATGTTGTAATAGTGTATCCTAAGTGTTTGTGAAAATGACTGAATGAGTTTAGAATCCTCATTCATGCTCGCCATGACTAATTATCATGGATTCATGATTGTTGTATTGGCGACACCCTTTTGATGAAAGGATTTTCCCTAAATCACACCACGACCAATATACACTATATATGCTAAAATGTGTGGCCCAAGTATTTGCAGAAATGACTGAATGAATATGGAACTTGGATTCCTGCTAGCCATGACTATCCGTCGTGGGTGTACGCGTGTTATGATTGGGCCAACTCCCTAGTGAAAGGATTTGGCCTAATGCCTATGTGATCAACATATGTCATGTATGTTGATGTATGTTTGTTTAAGTGTTTCTTGAAATGTCTGAATGAGTAGTAGTTAGCAAATTGTAATGTATAAGGGTGTTGAGATATGATTCTCAACCTCTTTTAACTATGTGTATGATCTCCTTGGATTGTTGTGTAATTAGGAAGTGAACATGTATAAACTCATGCTTGTGTTGTGATTCATAACATGCTCAACTACTTTATGATTATAACTACGTAATGCATATATTTAAATTTATATTTACGTTGTATGATCCGTCATGGGTGATGGGGGAGCGGAGCAACGAGTGTGTGCAACAGCCCTGGCAGCCCTAAATGGATAATACCATACCTTGATAGTATGAGTTGAATCTTGATCCATTACTGCTTTATCTATCTGCAAGTTATCATGTTTGGGGCTATAATTGTAGTCCAGACAATCGGTACCAGAATTGAATTCGTGGCTGTGATTCATTTGCCACGTGAGATGTGTTCGACGAACCCGAGTCGTACTTCGGTTGGCGATAGTGGTTGGCCACGCGAAGTGCTTATGCAGTTCATGTCGTTCTACTTGTTGTGCGCTCGAGCTAGCCGAGCTCGTCAAGTAACCCGATCTGTCTAATGTATGTTCACCATGTTTGGTCGCTACTGCTTGAACCAAGGGTACCAAACTTACCAGTGAAATCCCTTTTAACCATGGTACCTCGATCCGCAAAGACTTATGAGCCGGGCATGGTGGTATGGGACACCATGGTCGAGCTGTCGGCCTATGCTGGGGCCATGTGCCTCCCCGTAGTGACCATTGAGCAACCAGACTCGTGAGCCGATTATGGTGGTATGGGACACTATATTCGAGCTGTCGATACTTACGGCGAGAGCCGAGTACGGTGAGACCTGTGCTCGTGCTGACGGGCGACGAGTCCTCCATAGTATCTTCGAGTATACTCCAAGGGTCTGTGATTGGCGACGAGTCTTTCACAGCAACTAGAGTATGAGTTGAGCCGAGTACGGTGAGACCTGTACTCGAGCTGACGGCTAGTGATTGAGCCGAGTACGGTGAGACCTGTACTCGAGCTGACGGCCAGCAATTGAGCCACATACGGTGAGATCTGTATCCGCGCTGACGGGTGACGAGCCCTTTGCGATGCCTTCGCTATGCTTCTCGAACCATAATATCGTATGAGATTAACTACGATTAACGACCCTAGAATGGATCATGTTTGGGAATGATACAAGGGAGGTACCTTAGTTTCCCAATACTGCTGTTTGAAATGGACTAATAATAACTCAGTAATCATGATCATCATCGCACCGCATGTGCTTAGTAGATGTGGCGCACTGAGGGAGTTAAGCATTCGTGAACGTAAGATGATGTCGCATGAGGGTGGTTTGGCAAGGGCATACAGCATCATGTCATTTCATTCTCGCACTTAATAAGAGTAGTTAGAATTGTTTGATTTGTACTGCTTTATCATTACTAGACTGAATTGATAACATGTTAACCTATGCTTTATTGTTCCACTGAGTTGATCACTCACTCCCACGATACGGGACGGTGTTCCGAACACCCACCAGACTTTGTCTGATTGCAGATGGCGACGCTACTTCTGAGGCGGAGCCAGACTTCTATGACGACGGGAATACTTTCTCGTATATGCTGTTTTCTGGCGGCTTCGTGAGAGCCGTGCCTTGATTGTCGGGGCTACAGGGATGTTGACTAGATCACACTACTCAAGTTGGTATAATTTAAAATCATACTTGTAGTTATTTAACCTGGTAACTTCATCACACTCTGGAGACCCACCACAGTTTATATATTTTATCTATCTATGACAGTCTTTCACTTACAAATTTAACTGTCTCTGGAGTATGATATGCTGTTTTGGCTTAATCTCACTCATGTTCATTGCACTAATACTGATCACATTCAATCATCATTCATTTTGTTGCATAAGTGATGCGTTGGAACTCGGGAGTTGAGTTTATGCTCGACCCCCGATTTTCAGGGCGTTACAAGTTGGTATCAGAGCATGATTTGGATTAAACCGGACCTGGGTTATGGTCACACGACGCACTCTGACGCACTCTGACTTAGGAGGGAGCGACGGAATGTAGAAACAGTCATGGGTATCCCGACTTCACCAATTGGCGAAGTTCGCTAAAAATAAACGCCGAAATTGAGTCCGTATTAACCCTTGGCCGCACGGGTCGACCTTAAAATGTTCCTAGGCCATCTATAGATAATTCTAGATTACAATCCACCTCACCCCAACCGTTGACAATCGGTAGAATATAGGATAGGCGTGATGAGGATAACTATTCCGAATCCTCGGAACTTCTCTGGACTCCTCGCAGAGACTTCTCGAATCCATGAGGAAAGAAAGCAGAAACTAGAAATAAATTCTAATGAATCCAAAATTGATTAATGAATGAAGAAAAATGAGTTCACAACCCTTTAAATGGGAATACCAAGTAATGGGAAGGAAATCAGAAACAAACTATAACTAAAACTCCTAGGTTGTGATGTCTACTAATGCGCAAGGCTTTCAACCAAAAATAGTAAGTATCCTATTTGACTTCACCAAATCATTCTCCTAATTATTCTAAGCTCTTTACGCGATGAGCGCAACTCCTAAAGCCCAACAGATGAAGAGTAATCAAACAAAAATTACTATTTTAGTAAAACGAAATTAAAACAGGGAAATGACTGTCAATCGGAGGCTTTTTTCGTAATTTTGGGCTGCGCAACCTAGCATAGCTAGGTTGGTTGGCTTCATTAGCTCGTTCTACCCCAAATGCATATATTTTACATCAGATAACTCATTCTGGATTGCAAGATATTTCCGATTTACCCGAAACGACTCAAAACGGAGTTGGGGGGCCACACGCGTCAATCCGGAGGCAAACCAAGTGGACCCAGAGTGCATTTGGCACCTTGGGATAGTGAGGGACACAACCCCACTGCGGCGGCGCGGCGCCGGGTAAGGCGGACTGCAGTGGAACCGCGGTCACCGCGGCGCGCCGCGGTCGGGTTGGGCCGGGCTAGTCGGGCCGGGTCTGGTCATGGTCGGCCTGACCCCCTGGCACGTGTGGTGCATGCGGAATTGCTGGGGGACCCCTATTTTACGTCGTTTTGCCCCCCTCTCTCTCTAACGCCCCTCCAAACCCACCTTCCTCTTTCGAATTGCTGTTTTCCCTCTCAACCC
The DNA here is from genome assembly GCA_030180095.1 of Magnolia changhungtana. Classification (NCBI taxonomy): domain Eukaryota; kingdom Viridiplantae; phylum Streptophyta; class Magnoliopsida; order Magnoliales; family Magnoliaceae; genus Magnolia; species Magnolia changhungtana. Next base: position 2,413,170 of record JASAUF010000101.1, on the reverse strand, counting down.
TTTCCTCTAATCACTCATTTCATCATTTCCGACCACAATCCATCCATCTCCATCAGTTACAACAATCCCTACCCCTCTACCCTCTCCGTTCTCTCTCATTTGGGCTTTTACATGCCCCATTTGTGACTCAAAATCGTGTAGCCTTCTAACCTATCTCATTTCTCCCTTTTACCTTCTTCATTCCCTACCTTTTTGGCCTTTACAATCCCTGTTGAGGCTCAAGTCCATGGAGAACCAAAAGCTCCAGCCCCCCATTTCCCTTGTCCTCATTTTCCATGGCTCTATCCGAGCTCATCCATATGTCGTCTTGTAGTTTGCATGGGCTACTATCTTAGGGTGGTTATGTTTTCTTGTTGATAGGTGTAGTAGTTGGTAGAATGTTTTAGGTATTTGAGAACGTTTAGGGTCCGTTCGGCCAAATTACATTAGGTAAGTTTACGGTGGATAGAATTGTAAAAGTAATAATAAATGTGTATGTAGGGTATGGCCCCTAGATTGGGTGTATCATACGTCTTCCGACACCATGTTTAGAATGTACGCAAGTAAGAGTAAATTCCGAGAATTCCTTTCCAATAACACTTAAAAATTCCCCATCGTGGGATATGGAAATCCCATCTCACGTTTTTCCAACACCAGGCTCATTTTCCAAGGCCTATCAAATTAATCCCCTCCCACCCTCCTACCAACCATGTCACACCCAATCCCAAGGTAGGATTAGTAATGCGGTCCCATTTAATACAACTTAAGGCCACTGGCCAAATAGTGTTGAAGAGATAAAGTCCCTTGATATACATTAACCCACCACACTCTGATAGCTTAAGCTTTTGGAGTAAATGGTTGTTTGATAGATAGGCCCATAGAGTTTGGACCTAGAGCAGTGCTTCGACAGACCTGACAGTATAGGAAATCCAACCAATTGAGAATGTAAACTCTAGAACCCCCTTAGTTGGTTTGAGCATAGGTGAAGTGCCCAAGCGTAGCTACACTCATGTTTGGGCAACTCAATTCCAAATGAACAAACAATTTTCTTTATTAGAAATGATATAAAATCATCTCGTGTATAAGCATAGACTTTAGATTACAACTAGTGGATTACCGCTACTCATCAGTTGAGCCTAGGCTGCTGATTAGGCTAAGAAATGTAAACGACAAAAAAATGCTAAGATAATTGAGTGATATACTTAGTGAGTTGGTTTGATTAGGTAGGAGCGAGACCCCGTTCCTTTGTTGAAATCCTCTTGATACTCATAGGCTCCTTTAATAACTCATAGGAAGGTCGTATGACATAAAAACTATTCACGCTCATAGAAAACTTATATATCCATTGGATTTAATGTTAGATCAAATAATACACCCTCAGAATTGCCTTCTCAAGGACTTAGTACAGTCGGGAACACGGGGCAGAGAAACTACACATTAGCGAGGTATTCGCGGTTTGAATCGAATTCTTAATCCTGGTAGTGACCAATGAACCCTATGCTCTGATCAAGCAGAAGGTCGGGATCAGCTAGGATTAAGGACTGATATGATGATTTTCTGTCTTCGCGAGGCAGAAGGTCTATGTATCCGGCTCAGACCCACTACGCAATTTTCTCCCGTGTTGGCCGAACCACTTGCAACCAAAAGTTTATAACTTCATCTTTGAGAAGTGTAAGAATATATGGCAAATAGAGATTTTTCCTTTTAGGCCCAAGGAATTACCCAAATGGGCAACAAATAGTTAGGAATGAGGTCCCAAACCACATGCCATGATGACATACATATTGCGCATATGAACGTAGAAAGATAGCCTGCCTATTAAGCTAGACATGATTAAATAGGATAAGTCTGGACCGCGACAAAATTCCTTAGTAGAATTAGGCATCTTGCCTCGAACTCACACACATTCGTGATAGCCCCTTTCTATAATCCTAGGTACCAAAACTGATGTAGTGGGAATTGTTGTCAAGACTACAGATAAGTAAAGAAATAAATTGTAGCAAAACATTAGGGTATGAGAAATGGATAAAGAAATATGTTTTAAGGGGGGTAAACTAAAATGAACCAGGCTAGTATATACCCTACCACGCGCAGGAACTCAAAATCAATAAGTCTTAGGCAAATGAAATAATAGAAATTTTTCCTTATTACCCTTCGGCAATTTCGGGGACGAAATTTTATTTTAAGGGGGGTAGATTGTAACGCCCCGAATTTTTGCCAACCTGGGATTAGACGTCCTTAAGCAATGGGTCGATCCTAATACCTCATTAACTTGTCAGAACTGAATCCTAAAGTCTAAAGCCGCCTTTGAACTCATTTCCTTCACATATCTCACCCTTCACTACCTTGATCTTCCAATTTTTCTAAGAACTTTCACCCTAGACACTATCTTAAACTAACTAAGTAGTATAACTTGGATCACTTTATATACAAACTACAAAGGCCTGAGTACCACCTCGACCAGAAATCACTTAGGACTAAATCCTTTAGAAATGAGACAAAGTAACTAGGTGTGAAACCAGATTAGCTACGAAATCCGTTTGAATCGCTTTAAATACGATCTGCAAGACCCAAAACTTGTAGAATCATTGACGCTAGGTTACCCTAAAATCTAGGATCAAACTCATTACTCGACTGCTCTCGGGAGCATCTTGAAACTCTGTATCAGATCTGCACTGCACGTCGGAAGTCCGAATAACTCGAAGTTAAGGAATTAGGACCGCCTCACTGGGCTCGACAACCATCTCGGAAATCAAGTCCAGACAATGTCCCATGGCCATTCGATCATGTTCGGAGCGAGGGAGTGTGAAAACCACCATTTCCTTTACAAAATAAATATCTTGAATAGTGATCTGGCATCATTTGTTTGTGGATCAGTATTAAGCAACCAGACCATCAGAATCTGACCAAATTACACCCTCGGATCAGGAAAAATTTCATACACATTTACATGTACTCAGAATCTCCGATCGAGATCCGCTGACCGTTGAATTGAAACTGGTCCGCCACGCGTGATCTGGAATCCCGACCGAAATAAAAACTTAATAGAACGTAGATCCAGCGTTAGTGAGCTTAAGTCCAACCTTTGGCTCAAGGAGGCCCGCCAGAAGTCCTCCGTTGAGCTGAAACAGGTCCGCTTTGGTTATAACATAAGTATACTTTGACCTGGAGTCTATTTTGGGGAATTCTTAGGCTATATAAGACCTTAAACCCTCTCTCATGGCAGCCATACGAATTTGAGATTGAGAGAGAGAAAAGAGAGAGAAAGTGAGGGAGAAGTGGGAGCTTCTCCCTGTCGTACTTCCCTGCCGCTCCACGGGCTGCACCGCCTCTTTCCAGACGTTTTCCCGGAGATACCGACTCCGTTTTAAGGTAATAAACCCTAACCCTAGACCTGTTTTGAGGTCTATAGGTTACAGGTTATGAAATAGCTAACCTGTTTCGTTCTTTAGGTTGCCAAACTCCCGTATACGGAAGCTTAGCGAACCTATCAATTTCGTTGCGATTCTACGACAAAAGGTGCGGACTTTAGGTGTATAGGTTATGGTTTTCAACGCTTTCAATGTCAGATAATGATAGATTCATGATCTGCATGCAATTGCACATGTACAAAGTGCTTTCCGTTTTCAGTTTCGATTAGAATTGTAGAATTTGGAATTTCACATACTCTAGGTATTCGTATAAAATACTGTATACGTATTTTTTATGGAAATGTGTTTGACATGTTTATTTGTCGTATGGATATATGACGTATGGATAAAATACTTATTTGGCGAAAGGATTCGCCTAAATACATGTTTACTAATAAACACTATGTATGTAGAAATACGGTATTGTAAGAAGTACCGTATACATGTATATTTTAGCGATGTGTTTGTCATGATTAATTGTCGTATAAATATACTATGTGCGTATAAAATATTTGCTTCGCGAAGGGAATCGCCGTAATACATGTTTGCTTGTATACATTATATATGTTGAAAATGCGTATTCTAGAAAATACTGTATACGTATAAATTTTAGAGATGCATTTATCATGATTATTTGCTGTAGTAATATATTATACATGGATAAAATACTCACATGGCTAAAGGATAGCCCTAATACATGTTTTGCTAACATACACCATGTATGTTGTAATAGTGTATTCTAAGTGTTTGTGAAAATGACTGAATGAGTATAGAATCCTCATTCATGCTCGCCATGACTAATTGTCATAGATTCATGATTGTTGTATTGGCGACACCCTTTTGACGAAAGGATTTTCCCTAAATCACGCCACAGCCAATATACACTATATATGCTAGAATGTGCGGCCCAAGTGTTTGCGGAAATGACTGAATGAATATGGAACTTGGATTCCTGCTTGCCATGACTATCCGTCGTGGGTATACGCGTGTTATGATTGGGGCAACTCCCTAGTGAAAGGATTTGGGATCAACATATGTCATGTGTGTTGATGTATGTTTGTTTAAGTGTTTCTTGAAATGTCTGAATGAGTAGTAGTTAGCAAATTGTAATGTATAAGGGTGTTGAGATATGATTCTCAACCTCTTTTAACTATGTGTATGATCTCCTTGGATTGTTGTGTAATTAGGAAGTGAACATGTATAAACTCATGCTTGTATTGTGATTCATAACATGCTTAACTGCTTTATGATTATAACTATGTAATGCATATGTTTAAATTTATATTTACGTTGTATGATCCGTCATGGGTGATGGGGCCGCGGAGCAACGAGTGCGTGTAACAGCCCTGGTAGCCCTAAACGGATAATACCATACCTTGATAGTATGAGTTGAATCTTGATCCATTACTGCTTTATCTATCTGCAAGTTATCATGTTTGGGGCTATAATTGTAGTCCAGACAATTGGTACCAGAATTGAATTCGTGGCTGTGATTCATTTGCCACGTGAGATGTGTTCGACGAACCCGAGTCGTACTTCGGTTGGCGATAGTGGTTGGCCACGCGAAGTGCTTATGCAGTTCATGTCGTTCAACTTGTTGTGTGCTCGAGCTAGCCGAGCTCGTCAAGTAACCCGATCTGTCTAATGTATGTTTACCATGTTTGGTCGCTACTGCTTGAACATAGGGTACCAAACTTACCCGTGAAATCCCTTTTAACCATGGTACCTCGATCCGCTAAGACTCATGAGCCGGGCATGGTGGTATGGGACACCGTGGTCGAGCTGTCGGCCTACGCTGGGGCCATGTGCCTCCCCGTAGTGACCATTGAGCAACCAGACTCGTGAGCCGATTATGGTGGTATGGGACACTATATTCGAGCTGTCGATACTTACGGCGAGAGCCGAGTACGGTGAGACTTGTGCTCGTGCTGACGGGCGACGAGTCCTCCGTAGTATCTTCGAGTATACTCCAAGGGTCTGTGATTGGAGACGAGTCTTTCACAGCAACTAGAGTATCAGTTGAGCCGAGTACGGTGAGACCTGTACTTGAGCTGACGGCTAGTGATTGAGCCGAGTACGGTGAGACTTGTACTCGAGGCCGACGGCCAAACAATTGAGTCGCATACGGTGAGATCTGTATCCGCGCTGACGGGTGACGAGCCCTTTGCGATGCCTTCGCTATGCTTCTCGAACCATAATATCGTATGAGATTAACTAGGATTGACGACCCTAGAATGGATCATGTTTGGGAATGATACAAGGGAGGTACCTTAGTTTCCCAATACTGCTGTTTGAAATGGACTAATAATAACTCGGTAATCATGATCATCATCGCACCGCATGTGCTTAGTAGATGTGGCGCACTGAGGGAGTTAAGCATTCGCGAACGTAAGATGATGTCGCATGAGGGTGGTTTGGCAAGGGCATACAGCATCATGTCATTTCATTCTCGCACTTAATAAGAGTAGTTAGAATTGTTTGATTTGTATTGCTTTATCATTACTGCTTGACTGAATTGATAACATGTTAACCTATGCTTTATTGTTCCACTGAGTTGATCACTCACTCCCACGATACGGGACGGTGTTCCGAACACCCACCAGACTTTGTTTGATTGTAGATGGCGACGCTACTTCTGAGGCGGAGCCGGACTTCTATGACGACGGGAATACTTTCTCGTATATGCTGTTTTCTGGCGGCTTCGTAAGAGCCGTGCCTTGATTGTCGGGGCTACAGGGATGTTGACTATATCACACTACTCAACTTGGTATAATTTAAAATCATACTTGTAATTATTTAACCTGGTAACTTCATCAAACTCTGGAGACCCGCCACAGTTTATATATTTTATCTATCTATCACGCTTCCGTCTTAAAATTTAAATTTAAGCTTGTCTCTAGAGTATGATATCTTTGTTTTTGGCTTAATCTCACTCATGTTCATTGCACTAATACCGATCACATTCAATCATCATTCATTTTGTTGCATAAGTGATGCGTTGGAACTCGGTAGTTGAGTTTATGCTCGACCCCCAATTTTCAGGGCGTTACAGAAGCACCATAGAAGGCATACTTTCATCCCATGCATCTCTCACTCTAGTTCTTTCAGCAGAGAGCTATGGCCAAAAGGTCATATGAATGGGTGGCCAATAAAATTTGAGATGATGATCAAATAGACTTCTTCCAATTCTATCTTCATCACTACATTGAGGATACTGACATGGTGAATCAGGGAACACTTACTGTAGCAGAAAGAACCGTCTTTCTTTCCATTCGCTCCTGCAGCCTGCCTCTTCAAGAAGGGACGAAATTCTGGCGAGAGCCTTATTACCCCAGCCGCTTTGCTCGTCAATTCGGCTATGATCAAGCCGTACCAGAAGATTGCAGATTGGTCACCAAAAAGTGTAACATCGCAAATTTTTGCCAACCTGGACTTAGACGTCCTTAGGCAATGGGTCGCTCTTAACGCCTTATTAACTTGTCAGAACTCAATCCCACAGTCTAAAATCGCTTCTTAACCCATTTCCTTCACAAATCTCACCTTTTACCACCTCGTTCTTTAAATCCTTCTAAGTACTTTCACATTAAACACTATCTTAAAGTTTAGGTGATGAAGAACAATACTTAAACTAAACATTACTACAAAGGACTAGGTACCACCTCAGACAGAAATTACTCAGGACTAAATCCTTTAGAAATTAGGCGAGAATTAGCCAGTGTTAAACTAGAGTACCTATGAAATTAGCACCAATCACTTTAAATACGATCTACAAGACCTAAAACTTGTAGAATCATTGACGCTAGGTTACCCTAAAATCTAGGATCAATCTCATTACCCGGCTGCTCTCGGGAGTATCTCGAAACTCCATATCAGATCTGGACCACACGTCGGAAGTCCGATTAACACGAAGTTAAGGAATTAGGACCGCCTTGCTGGGCTTGACAACCATCTCGGAAATTAAATCCAGATAGTGTCCCAGCGTTATTCGCTTGAGCTCGGAGCGGGGAGTGTGAGAAATGTGAAGTTAATTATAAATAAAATACACATTTATGAAATTTAAGACTTGTCGCTTGTGGGTCAGTATTAAGCAACCTGACCGTCATAATCAGGCCAAATTACACCCTCGGATCAAGGATATTTTCTCAAACATATCTATGTACTCGGAATCTCCGATCGTGATCCACTGACCGTTGAACTGAAACTAGTCCGCCACGCGTGATCTAAGAATTCGACCAGAATGAAAACTTAACTAAACCTAGATCCTATGTTAGTGAGCTTAAGTCCGACCTTTGGCTCAAGGGGGACCGCCAGAAGTCCTCCGTTGAGCTGAAACTGGGTCACTTTGGTTATAACCTAAGTATACCATGACCATAAGTCTATTTTAGTGAGTTTTTAGGCTATATAAGGACCTTAGAACCCTCTCTCTCACAGCCATACGAATTTGAGATTGAGAAGAGAGAAAAGAGAGAGAAAGTGTGGGAGTTGTGGGAGGATCTCCCTGCCATGCTTCCCTGTCGTTATGCAAGCACAACCACCCTTATCTAGTCACTTTTTCGGTGATTCCGACTTCGTTTCTAGGTAAGAAACCCTAACCCTAATCTGTTTGGAGTTGTAAGGGTTGTAGGTAATGAAATAGCTAACCTATTTCATTTTATAGGTTACCAAACTGCTGAATACAAAAGCTTAAAAAACCTATCGTATTCATTAAGATTCTACGACAAAAGGTGCGGACTTTAGGTGTATAAGTTATGGTTTTCAATACTTTCAATGTCAAATAATGATATATTCATGATCTGCATGCAATTGCACATGTACAAAGTGCTGTCTGTTTTCTGTTTCGATTAAAGATGAAGAATATGGAATTTTACATATTCTAGGTATTTGTAAAAAGTACTGTATACGTATAAATTTTGGAAATGTGTTTGCCATAATTATTTGCTGTATGAATATATTATGTATGGATAAAATACTCATTCGGCGAAAGGATTCGCCCTAATACACGTTTTGCTAATATACACTTTGTATGTTGAAATAGTGTATTCTAAGTGTTTGTGAAAATGACCGAATGAGTATAGAATTCGCATTCGTGCTCGCCATCACCAATTGTCATGGTTATATGATTGTTGTATTGACGATACCCCTTTGACGAAAGGATTTGCCCTAAATCACGCCACAACCAATATACACTATATATGTTACCATGTGTGGCCCAAGTATTTGTGGAAATGACTGAATGAATATGGAACTTGGATTCCTGCTTGCCATGACTATCCGTCATGGGTGCATGCATGTTATAATTGGGGCAACTCCCTAGTGAAAGGATTTGGCCTAATACCTATGTGATCAACATACGTCATATATGTTAATGTATGTAGTTTAAAGTGTTTGTTGAAATGTCTGAATGAGTAGTAGTTAGTAACTTGTAATGTATAAGGGTGTTGAGATAGGATTCTCAGCTACCTTAGTGATGTGTATGATTTCCTTCATGTAAGTTATTTAGTTTAATCGCTTACTGTTTTATGAAATGTATGTGTTTGGATTTCCTGTTTGCATTGTGTTTTACAACATGCTTGTTATTATGTTTGAATTACTTGTTTGTTTAATTCTTCTCTGATTACTTCACATGTTTAAGTTATATTCCATATTATCCGTGAAGGGTGATGGGGGAGTGGTGTAACGAGTGCGTGCAACAGCCCTGGCAGCCCTAAGTGGATATTATCATACTTTGATTATATGATTTGAATCTTGATCCATTACTGCTTTAACTATCTGCAATTGAATGCGATTGGGGCTATGGTGTAGTCTAGGCAATCGGCAATGAAACTGAGTTCGTGGTTGAGATTCAGTCGCCACGAGAGATGTGTTCGTCGAACCCGAGTCGTACTTCGGTTGGCGATAGTGGCTGGCCACACGAAGTGCTTATGCGCTTCATATCGTTCAACTCGTTGTGCGCTCGAGCTAGCCGAGCTCGTCAAGTAACCCGATCTGTCTTATGTATGTTCACCATGTTTGGACGCTACTGCTTGAACCTAGGGTACCAAACTTACCAGTGAAATCTCGTTAACCATGGTACCTCGATCTACTAAGACTCATGAGCCGGGCATGGTGGTATGGGACACCGTAGTCGAGCTGTCGGCCTATGCTAGGGCCATGTGCCTCCCTGTAGTGACCAGTGAGCAACCAGACTCGTGAGCCGATTATGGTGGTATGGGACACTATATTTGTGTTGTCAACCTACATTGATAAGGTGATGGGGGAGTGGTGCAATGAATGCGTGTAACAGCCCTGACAGCCCTTTGTAGTGACCTCGAGCATACTCTGAATTTGCAGTGAGCCTTAGAGTTTTACCGCGGTATATAGAGTATGAACTAGACCTGTATCTGTATAATGATGAACTGTTAAAGAGGTGATGGGAGAGTGGTGTAACCATTATGTGTAATAGCCCTGACAGCTTCTGCAGCGACCTAGAAACACATTATTGTATGAGATTTACTAGGACTGACGACCCTAGAATGGATCATGTTTGGTAATGATACAAGGGAGGTACCTTAGTCTCCCAATACTGCTGTTTGAAATGGACTAATAACAATTTGGTAATCATGCTCATCATGCATTGCCTGTGCCTGGCAAATGTGGAGCACTGAGGGATGAACGCATGTCGCAAACGTAAGATGGTGTCGCATGAGGGTAGTTTGGCAAGGGCATACATCATGACTGCATTTTCATACTTGTATTAATAAGAGTATTTAGAATTGTTGATTGTACTGCTTTATCATTACTGCTTGACTGAATTGATAACATGTTAACCTATGCTTTATTGTTCCACTGAGTTGATCACTCACTCCCACGTTACGGGACGATGTTGTACACACCAACCAGATTTGTTTGAGTTTCAGGTGATGGCGATGCTTATGAAGCAGAGCCGGAATACTACTATGATGTTGAGGAGGAGTTCTCCTACATGTAACTCTCGGACAGGTCTATGAAGACCTGGTATTGTATTGACGGGGCTATGGTATTTGGAATAGAAGACATTACACTTCCACAACTTGGTATAATTTGAAATTATACTTGTAATTCTTTAACCTGGTAACCTTATCACACTCTGGAGACTTATCACAGTTTATATATTTTATTTATCTATCACAGTCTTCCGCCTGCTATTTCACTTGTCTCTAGGGTATGATAGGTTGTTTTGGCTTAATCTCACTTATGTTCACTGCACTAATACAGACAACATTCAAGCATCATTCATTTTGTTGCATAAGTGATGCGTTGGAACTCGGGAGTTGAGTTTATGGTCGACCCCCAATTTTCAGGGCGTTACAAAAGATGCGTTGCTATGGAACTGGTCCTATCAATTGGGCCATGATATGGAAGAAACTATTGGGTGGTCGCATTAATTCTTCTTTCATAATTCCCAATTGTGACAGTATAGTTCGCACTTCATATAGCTGGATGCAGTGGTGGGATCATCAATCATACTTGGTCAACAGATGCTTACCAGTGGATTCCTCCATCTTCCTTCATCCGCCTAGTCTGAGAGGCAGGAAATTTGAGAGCGGAATTGGTTTTATTCCGAAGAAGAGCCATGCATCCCACCATGGTGAGATTTGCAGAAAGATATCTATAGAAGAACCAATTCGTGAGACGAAGTCCATCATTACCCTAGATGGCTGGTTTGCTCATGGGGTCTTGACGGAATTTGAACAAGTCCCTCGTGATTTTGGTGGCCGGGCCACAGAAGATGTTGAAGGAACATCTTCTCCCGTTCCGGTAGAAACTGCAGCATTTCAGAATGAGACGGCTCCGGATGAACTAACTCTTCCTTCACAGTCTACTCCTCCCAGTTCATCATCTCCTATGACCAGATCTCGAGCGTGCATGCAAATGTTGCCACTTGTCCCTTAGGAAGGAGGTACATAGGCATCTACGTCACCTTCTATCCCAGTAGATAGAGAGCCTCAATCGGAAAGTAGTTGAGCAACTTCTTCTAAAGGGAAGCAAGTCATCATTGAAGAAGTTGACGAAGAAAGCTTAAGCGACGAAAGTTCGACTTCTTCATCAGAGAGTACCACTTCTACGGAATATGATGATGACGAGGATAATGAAAGCGGCGAGGATAAAGATGATGATTTTGAAGAAGGAGAAGTTAATGTAGATAGAGAGGAGGATGTAGTTGTGGAAAATGTTGAAGAAGAGCACCCTCCTGTGACTTCTGAAACTCTTCTTAGTGCTAATATCCCTGCAAAGTCTCCTGCAACAATCAAGGAAGAAGAAGAACCCTTAGATTATGGGGAATATGGATATTCACCTGGTAATGGATTAAGTTATCTAGATATTCATATGTGTATTCAATGATAATTATCTCATCATCATTGTCGTATCTTCATTTCAGGTGCTAATGTAGCTAATATTAAAATGGGTGATACTCTTTCCTTAAATCCTCCTCCAACTGCACCAGTAACTTCGCCAAGGGTCCCTCCAATTTCATTGATAACACCGAAAAAGGATAGCCCGTGAAATTATCTTTCCTGCAGAGGCTGCTGATTTGCCTACTCCTACTACCTGAGATTCAAGCACAGAGGCCAGAGCGCCTTCTTTCGCTGACATGTTAGGAGTCGGCCCCTTTACAGTCTAAGAAATCTCTCCTCTAGCTGGTCAAGCTCCTGTGGCAGGTATATTTATATATTGATTTTTTTTAAGGAACCGTATATCTTTCAACTTGTAATGCTTATCTTAGCTTTCTTCCCTCTTCATATTATAAGGACTCCTCCACCCAGTGGAGCAGCAAGTTCTGAGTCCGTAGCCACTGCTTCTGAGCTATCATCTTTTGTGAAGATTCCTGCCCACAAGATGCTTTTAATGAAGAATTCTTTGTCAGCGACAGTTCACATCTTTAAAGATCTTGAACAGTGGTCCGACCTAGACATTGTCATTGAAATTCTGGAAAGTTCTGCAAGAATGGCAAAAATTAACATCTCTGCCCTACGCGATTCCCTTCTCAAATTTCGCGATTTAATAATCTCTTTAGCATTGGTGGAGAATGTCACAATTGCTCCCGAGATTCTGGAGTATGAGAAGCAGTTAACTCTATCTAAGGAAAAGGCTTCTCTCATTGCTTCCACTATCTCTGAAATTAACCAAGAACACCTAACTCTTTAGAAATGACTGAAGATCTATACTGATGATAGAGCGATTATTTGAGACCGTATCGCTGCTCTGAAGGAAGAGATCTCGTAGCTAGAATTGAAAGGTCATGAGAAGGAATCATCAATAAAGGAGATTAAGGAAAAGATCCAAATCAATATTTAGTCTATCAACATTGATAAATTTGAGATGCTCAAGAATGAAGAGATGATTGCATCCTTGGAAGATAAACTGGCTGATCTTCCTGACCAAGCAAAGATCATACTCGAGGAAAAGTCAAAGCATATTGCAGCTCGGATGCAATTAAAAGAAGACTTGCAAAAGTATATGAGGATAGTGGGAATTATAGAAGATCTTTAAGCATGTAATTTCTCTTATGTATATGCTTTTTTGAACAGAGAATCTCTTATTAATACTATTTGAAAAATGCTAAAATATGTTGATTGTTCGAAACAAAATGGCGACTCTGCTAGGGACATTTATCTTATTTAACATTAGCAGTGAAATTGTTATGAAACTTTCATCATTGTTTGGCGTCTTTCAGATGCCAAAATGACGACTCTCAGTGGGAACATCCTCCCCTTCATCTCTAAGATAGATCATTTGATTCTTCAACTACTAATTACAATCATGTTTTGTGTTCGAAGTTTCTGTATACAATTCCAACCTATTACAGATGGCAACTTCTATAAGAAAGGTGAACTTCCGATTCACTCTGACCAGGTTCATAATAGAATATACATCGAATCAAATTCTGAAGCACATGACTCGAATCTCTACGAGTGGGAACAACATGACTCAGGTCATAGTTGGAGTTGTATCTGCATCACCTCAACTATCGGGGGGTGATGAATGTTAGACTGTTGTAACGTCTCATAGGACGAGAGCACAGAATGCAAGAAAATCCATATGGAATTAGCCATCGCTAAGAATCAGAGGGCCGATAACACGCAATGCAGTTAGATGGAATCTCAAACTCGCTCCTCCGACAATATACCCCGAACGAATAGCCCCACTATTGACAGCGCGTGACTTCTCAGTTCTGAGTGTCTCGAGATTCAAATGGAAGAGAGAGCAGAAAGGAAAAGCGGTGGTAGTCAGATCGCTAATGTTCACGCCTCCCCAGGCAAGTCCATCAGTATCAGTGTTACCCCAATCGATCAATGATGTCGGGAGCATAGAAAAGCCCAATGAAACCCCGTCTTCCCCCTTCTTCATAAGTCCCATTACGTCAGCATATTCTTGTTCCACCCCGACTATCGCCTCGTCGAAGAGTGGGGAAGCTATAGTATATATGGCTGGAACGAATCCAGAACATAGAATGACTATGGAAGATCATATTAATGAAATGGCAGAAGCCTAAAACGCATTGATGGAAGAATGTAAAAATCTCAGAGAGGCCCTGACAACCCTTGCATGTAATATAGCCCGGATGACGGTCCCCTAAAGTACAATGAACGGACAAGAAAACCAGTCAGACGGCCTCCAACCACAAGAAGCAGGGTCACTGGGGTTCATTCCAACAGCAAGAATGGTGACACAAGATGAGGTGAGACAAGTGGTTGAAGAAGCTGTTAGAGTGGAAAGAGAAGACAAAAATATTGGTTATTTCAGATACCGAACACCATATCTAAGGGAGATAGAAGATGTCCCCTTTCCAGCCAACTTCAAGCATCCAGACTTTCAAAAGTTTAATGGGGAGGCATCACCAGAAGAACAACTAATGCACCTTATAGCTCGTATGGGAGATTTTTCTACAATACCGCAGTACTGCTTACGACTATTCAGATCATCTTTGACACACAAAGCATTTTAATGGTATTCCAATTTAACACCAGGATCGAGACATACTTGGGAACAAATGGAAGAGATTTTCATGTCAAATTTTTTCTCTTCAGAGCGCGATGTTAGTATTATAAAATTGGCTTCCGTATAATAAATAGATGGGGAACCAGTAGAAAAGTTTATAAACAGATGGAAGATACTGGGAACCTCATGTAAGCAGTTACTAGGAGAAAATGAACAAGTAAAGATGTGTCTAAACTCTGTGAAGACAGAATTCGTAGCTAGACTTGTCAATACCGACACCAGAAACAAGAAACAAAACAAAGAAATAAGAAATAAAAGTGTTTCGAACAAGAAACACTATGTCCCAGTGGAGTCGCCATTTTGTTTCGAATAAGAAACAAAAGTGTTTGATTTGGGAGATTATCTTATTCAAACATAACAAAGAAAGAATATTTGAAACAATCATCACACTTCATTAATACTGAGTTCATTTACATCCTTTTAACATCCCTTGATTCTAAGATAGATTATTTAGAATAAATGAGATATTATAAGTATAATTGTCAATTATCAAATTCGGCAGCATTTCGTCAGTGATTTCAGTCATCTCCTAGGACTTAGGAGGAATATGCTCTTCTACTAATCATTCTGCTTTAGACTTGAATAAAAGGAACTTCAAGACTTCAACCATTTCAGCGGCATAACGGACCTTTGCTTTCACAGACTGCAGGGCAGTCTGGTTGCGAGGACCCACGCAACCGATATCGATTGCGTGGACCTGCCCAACCCACCGGAACTGCCTCTCCTACCTTCGATCTCCCTCTTCGCTCTGCTAACTCTCCAAAATCTTCAATCCGTCCAAATGAAGGAGGGGAGGGGGTATTTATAGACCTTCGTACATGTGATGCCTCTATTTCGGTGTCGTGGGACCTATCTTGCATCAACCTTAACCGTTTAAAGAAATCTTCTCCTGAAACTCACTGCGCAGACTCGCGCAACTGTTCTTTGTATGCGCGGTCCTGCGCGATGGACATCGGTTGCGCGGACCCGCGCAACCTACCGAAAAGGTATTTCTTTCTTCTTGTCTTCCAATTTTCTTCCTATTTTTCAATCTTCTCTTGTTTCAATCCTTTCTTCCTTACTATTTTTTATGTCCCAACAAGGGTGAATAGGACTATGCCAAATTAAAACAATAACAGCAAAATTTAAAAAATAAGATAGCTTTATAAACAAATAAATGAAAGATAACACTATAATCAATTCACAATACTGAAATGTAAAGCAACCTCAAATGTATGAGTATTGAGAGACTGATACAAATGTTATTTTAAGGACAACCTTACACCAAAAACTAAGGTTTATGGTAGGACAACCTGATTCCTAAAAAGGTCTTTGTATTAAAAACTCAAACTTGATACAGAAGAATAAGTAGATAAATAACAAGGACATGAAATCTAAGTTATTACAACATTCCCCACAATGCTTGAAATGTAAAAGATTACAACATTCACATCCACAAATACATCTCACAATATTGAATGATAAAAGATATAGAAATTAAACCACACATCCACAAGACACAAAGAATTATAGTGGTTTGCCTGTGTGTACACCAACTGTTAAACAATAACCACACAACTTGCTACTCCACTCCTAATATCCTCACACAGGGGATATTAGCGTTCATTATGAAAATAGGTTTTTCCAGGTTCACCTAAAAGCCTCACAATTGTGTCTTTCAAATGGGCTTAGACAATTCAAAAAACCTCACTCTGAGTTTTCTGGATCACCTCAGATAAACCAAATAATGAGATTTTTCTAACTCAATCTCAAAAGAAACCAAAAATAGAAGATTTACACAAATGTAAAATACCTGGATTTCTCCTTTTGTTGCAGCCCGGAAGAACCAAGACATTGTAGAAGTTCGAATATAGAAGTTCAATGTCCAATACTTACTTTGAAATGGTTCTAGGTTCTAATCAATTTTAAATTAAATCAAGTTGGGCTAGCTCTATTTGATTTTGATTCTAAGAAGTGGAATATCATAATTCCTCTTTCAAATCAGATTGGAATGGAGAAACAAAATCAAATATGAAAAGCTAATAAAAAGAGAATATTAAATATGCACAATCTAGCTTAAGAAGATTACAAACTTATCTCTCAGAGTAATGCCTTAATTTTACTTGAATTACATTATCGAACTCTGAAAATTGTGCTCTATTTATAGTTACAGAAATCGCATCTACGACTGGCCGTAAGGACACTACAACTAGTCATAGGACCAACATTATTTTAAATTTTTGAGCGCGATCGGATAAAATCGTTCCACGACTGGTCGTAGGCACTTCACCACCGGTCGTGAGGCCTCCACGACTAGTCGTAACCTACCCATGGCTGGTCGTGAGGAGCCAGGAATGGTTGATGGAGTTTGAGTCGTAGTTGTTGGACTGGTCGTGAACGAATTGTGCACTATTCACATGACCGGTCGAGCAGTCTCCAGGACTGGTCGTAGCTCAACCAATAAATTTCAAAAATTTGCAACAACTTAGGACTGGTCATGGAATTTCTTGGACTGGTTGAGCCAATTCTAGGACTAGTCGAACAGAGTCCAGGACTAGTCAAAGAATAGACCAAATACTTATAAAATGATTTAATTTGAATTATGTATTCAAAATGACCTACCCTAAGGTCAATGTATGGTATTCCATACCTTGGACATGATGTATGAACATTGAATCTTCTTTTCTTCAGATGATTGACGTACTTTGAAGTTTATGAAGCTTGAGATCTTGACACACGATGAAGCTTGTATTTGAGATTTTTAGAAGTTGTACTTCACCTTGAGTTTGATCTTGCATTTCTTGAAGGAGGCCTTTGTTTTTGGCTTGAAGCATTGTCAATCTCCCCCTTTGTACATCTTAGTTCTTGAAGTAGATCTTTGTTCTTGTGCATGAGATGCATTGACTTAAACATATATATCAATGTACTACACAAGACACATACTGTGGTTTTACCACAACCAAATTTGACAATCAAAGAAGCAAATAACCATTGCACTTACAACTCCCCCTTTGTCAAATTTGTGACAAAACACGCTTCATTAAAAATAATAGTAGCATTATATGTTCAATAAAAAATCATGCACCAGTTGAAATAGCCAGAACATTACCATGTTCAACAAAGAATCATGCACCAGTTACAATAACCGGAATGCATCATTATGAAGTATTCAAAACATCTTTTTACTTACTCCCCCTGAGTAGCACATACTCACTTTGAGTAGCACATATAAAAAGAAAAATATTCTCCCCCTTTTTGTCACAATTAGACAAAGGAAGCAATTAAGATACGGAAGAGGAAAGGTAACAAGAGAGGCATAAGGGAGCAAACTAGTCAAGATATGAAAGATAAAAGCAAATAGTGTGCATTCAAATGTCATCATAAACCAAGTTCATATAAGTAACAAACATAAACCAAGTTCATCCAACATCAGTCCCAAAAACTGAAAGAAATCAAAGTATCATAAGAGTTATTACATGCCATAAGAGAAAACACTTAATCAGATCCAGAAGAAGGAGCAGGAATAGATGGATCAATTTGGTTTAAACCCTTGTTCAAGTACCTCATATATTTGCACATATAAGCAAATTGAGAATCTTGGGTTACACGTATCTGAGCCACCTGTTCCTCAAGAGAATGTAACCTCTCATTAAAATCAGAAGGTTAATACTCAGGGTCAGCCTCATAATCTGATTCAATCTCATTGAAGATATCATCCATATTTATATCATCAGGAGGTAGATGGCCACCTTCTTCTTCATTCACTTCTTCAGCACCACCATCACCCACATTCACTTAGCCAGGAGCCAATCCCAATTTCATCTTGTTTATGTTTGAGTTGTTAAAAATAAGGTGATGAATAGGAGCCTCTCAAATAGGCATAACAACTAGCATGTGAGTAGCTAACACATTCATAAGAAATGCAAATGGAATATCACTGTGTCCAGGATGGAGACGGAACTCAATGATAGAATAACATATCAGAGAAGGAAGACAAACTTTAGTACCAGAGATGACGGAATGTAAAATCCAAACCATGAAGGAGGTGAGTTCAGTTTTGTTACCAGAAGCAAGCACATTCCCCTTATGAGTCCATTACATTACACAAAGCTCTAGTTAGTACACATTTTTCTGATTCCGACGGTTTGTCAGTTAAAGTATGAATAGGAATACCCTCATCATTAATAAGTATGTCCATTAGATTAGAAATCAAATGACGGTCTATTTCAAAGGGACTTTCTCTAGTTGTAATTGAAAACGTTAAATTCTTAATCAAAAATTTAGAAATACATGCAAACATAGCCTGCGCGATAGACTGGTATGCTGACCCACCCCAGTGTAGAATGTTACATCATCCTACAACTTGGAGAAGAGGGAGGAGACCAAAAGGAGCAATGTGTTTAAGATCAATAGGTCATTCAACAATAACATTGCGCAATCGTAAATCCCGTACATATGAGGGATCATCTTCGGGTGACCAAAGGTGACGCCTTGTTAAAGGAGTCGATCTAGATGAGGCACCTCGAGAAGTTTTCTTTTTCCTTCTAGTATTCGTTTGCAACAAAGAAATGAAGGAATCAAGAAGTTGTAAAAGATGCAGAGTGGGTTTCTTCAAAAACAGATTTTTGAGAAAAAAAACCCTAAAAACTTCAAGGAAACAAGAAATAAATCACTCTCAGTAAGAAAATGAAGTGATATTCACTTGAATCTAGAAGGAAAATGGAAATAATGGACTAACCTTGAAGAATCAAAAAGTTAGGTACGACCGGTCGAGCTTAGACTCATTGGAGAGGAAAAGTAAATAAGGAAGAAAAGTGACTTTCCCCCAGATTAAAAGCACCAGTGCGCTACACAACTGGTCGTGGGACATCCTCGACTGGTCATGACACGACTGGCCGAGTCCATCCTCAATTGGTCGTGCACATTCAAAAATATGCATTTTTCACATAATTTAAAATTCTGATCACTTAAAATAACAAATATATACAATATGATACAGAAATGCATAAATGATCAATTCAAATTGCACATACCAAGATCAAATTTCAATTTATTAAACCTGTTTTTGTCGAGCGGTTTAGTGAAAATGTCAGCAAGTTGATTCTCGGTCGGAATGTATTCCAATGAAATTATCTTTTCTTCCACTAATTCACGAATGTAATGATATCTAATGTCAATGTACTTGGTTCGCGAATACTGGATTGGGTTTTTAGATATATTAATTGCACTAGAATTATCACGATATAAAACCATTGAATCCTGTGCAATTCTGTAATCACTTAACATTCTATTTATCCATACAAGTTGAGTACATGCATTTCCAGCTGCAATGTATTTAGCCTCAGCAGTTGAGAGTGATACGGAACTTTGTTTCTTACTTTGCCAAGAAACTAAATAGTTCCCAATATAGAAACAACCACCACTAGTTGATTTCTTATCATCGATATTACAAGCCCAATCAGCATTTGTGTACCCAGCCAACTGAACACTAGTATCATATGAATACCAGATACCCAAATTAGCTGAACTTGTGACATATCACATAATCCGCTTAACAGCAGTTAAATGTGACTCTTTAGGGTCAGATTGATATCTAACGCAAATTCCAGTGCTAAAAGCAATATCAGGTCTACTTGCAAATAAATAAAGTAAACTACCAATTATATTACGATATAATTTAGAATCCACACTTTTACCTGTAGAGTCCTTTGAGAGTCTTAGTGTTGTACTCATAGGAGTATCAAAATTTTTCCCATTCTCAAATCTGAACTTTTTAATTAAGTTCAAAGCATATTTGGTTTGAAAAATAAAAATACCATCAGGTTGTTGTTTAACTTCTAACCCTACGAAATAATTCAATTCTCCAACCATGCTCATTTCAAACTTTGATTTCATTAAATCTGCAAACTCAATAATCATGTTAGTACAGGTAGATCCATAAATAATATCATCAACATAGATCTGCACTATTAAGATATGATCGTTATATTTCTTAACAAACAAAGTTTTATCAACACTTCCCATTAGAAAATATGACTTAGTAAAAACTTAGTCAATTTTTTGTATCATGCCCTGGGAGCTTGTTTCAAACTGTAGAGAGCCTTTTTTAAGTGATGGACATGATCAGCATTTTTAAGGTATTCAAAACCCGTTGGTTGTTCAACATACACTTCTTCATGTAGATCGCCATTTAAGAAAGCACTCTTTACATCCATTTGATAAATTTTGAATTTTTTAAAGCAAGCAATGGATATAAATAGTCTGATTGATTCAAGACGAGCTATTAGGGCAAAGGTTTAATCATAATCGATGCCTTCAATTTGAGTGTACCCTTGTACAACCAGTCTAGCCTTGTTTCAAATTATATTACCAAGTTCATCAGACTTATTTTTGAAATTCCACTTAGTTCCTATAATGTGTTTATCTCTAGGTCTAGGAACAAGATACCAAACATCATTTCTTACAAATTGGTTAAGCTCTTCTTACATTGCAACAATCCAGTTTTCATCAGTAAAAGCTTCTTTTACGTTAGCTGGTTCTATCTGGGATGTAAAGCACACATAATTATATATATCTTCTAGTTGTCTATGAGTGTACACACCAGTGAGAGGGTTTCTAAGAATTTGAGTGGTTGGATGATCTTTAATAGTCCTCAGTTCAGAGTTAGTTTGATTTGATGAAGTATCTGGTTTGTCAATTAAAAGAACTTCATCATTATCTGAACTTGAGGCAGGTGTAATTAAGTGATCGTCAATGACCACATTAATGGACTCTTGAATAACATCAATCCCTTCATCACTTTTAGTGTCAAACTTACCCATATTTTCACGGTTACGTAAAATATAGCACTTGCTGCCAAAAAATCGAAAGTATTTGACAGTAGGCTTCTTATCGAACCACATTTCATAAGACGCTTTATTATTTGACTAACTAGTGTAAACGCGATTTATTATATAGTAGGCAATATTTACTGCTTTAGCCCAAAGATTTTTAGAGAGCTTCATACTATTCAACATTACATTTGCCATTTCTTGAAGCACTCTATTTTTTCTTTCAACAATTCCATTTTGTTGCGGTGTTTTGAGTGCAGAGAATTCATGTGATATTCCCTGATCGCAACAGAATTTCTCAAAACTGCTATTCTCAAATTATGATCCATGATCACTACAGATCTTACAGACTTGAGACCCTTTTTCAGTTTGGATTTGTTTGAGAACTCGTTTTACTTCATCAAGGGTTTCTGATTTATCTTTTAAGAAAGCTACCCAAGTGAATCTGGTAAAATCACCCACGATTACAGTATGTATTTTTTGCCACCTCAACTCTCCGTCCTGGTTGGTCCTATAATATCTGTGTGGAGAAGTTCGAGAAGTTTGGATGTGGTATTTGAGTCCACCTTTTTGTGAGCACTCCTAGTTTGTTTCCCAATATGGCATTCACCACATATTTTGTCTACTTTCTGTAATTTAGGTAGACTTCTTATCAGTTCTCTTTTGCTTAATCTATATAAATTGCGGTAGTGTACATGTCCAAGGCGTTTATGCCATAACTTAGTCTCATCGGTATGGACCATGTAACACAATTGACTATATGAGTTAGAATCACTTACAATATAGCATAAGTTCTATGAGCAGTTAATATTACAAAACCCTTTTTGTTTAAAATTTCACAACCATGATTAGTAAATTTTATGTTATAATTGTTATTGCATATTTGAGATATACTTAACAGATAGTGTTTTAACCCTTTAACGTATAAAACATTCTTAAATAAGGGAAGGTTAAAGAGTTGAACTGTACCTTGGCCAATAATTCTGCAGTTGCTATCATCACCAAATGTGATTGGACCATCAACCATGTCTTTAAGATCGGTGAATAGACCTTTATCACCAGTCATGTGCCTTGATCATCCACTGTCTAAGTACCACTTTGAATGACTTGTAGCTTTGATAGCTGTGTGGGCAACTAGGCAAGTAACCTTAGGAACCCATTTCATAATTATTTTGGGTTTAGGAATATAATTGGTCTTCTTATGTTTGTAATTGTTGTAAGAATGATCTACTGAGTAAGATTTTAAGAGCTCCTTAATAAATCAACTATTTTTTCAGCTAAAGGATTTTGTTCTGATTTTTATAGTTGATATGATTACTTTTAGGTTTAAAATATTGATAAGTTTTAGCATTTTTAGAAAAATTTTGATTTAAACCATTCCCTTTTGAGTTTGAAGATTCTCCTTTCAAAAACTTAGGAGGAGTATTCTTCTGTTTAGGAGGAATATTTCTATCGTAGTACAAACTAGATCGGTCGCCACATTTTTCTTGATTCAGATAAAAGTTTTTCTAACTTTGGATCACCTTGGGCATACCTATATCTATCCTTTAAACTCAAAAGTGAAGAAACTTAAAGTTTAAGTTTTTCATTTTCAGATTTCAGATTTTTAATAAGGGAGGTTTTTAATTCTAAATTGCATTTACATTTTTCAAAACAATCTGAAATGTAGGATTTTTCTAAAACAAGAGAATCAATTTTTTTTTTAAAGCTTTGAAAACTTTTCTTTCTGAAGTTTAAGTTTAACAGTAATTTTACAACTCTCCTTATAAAGAGCATTATAAGCATCTTGAAGATCATCTTCATTTTCATGATCACTATTTAGATTTTCTTCACTAGTTGACTCATCATTATCTGAAAAAGTGAATTTGGCTAGAGTTATAAGGGCTTTAACTTCATTGCCTGACTCAGTTTCAAAATCTTCTGATTCAGAAGAGGCTTCAAAGTTAGAGGATTCATCCTAAGTAGCAACATTCCTTTCTTTTTAGGTTTGTCCTTTTTAGGACACCTGTTTGTTAAATGCCCATATTCATGGCAGTTGTAACACTATCTGTCTTTTAAAGATTTTTGAGTTTTAGGTATAGATTTCTTCTTATCATTAGATTTTTGAAAATCAACCCTCTTTTTACTTTTAAAAATTTTGTAAAACTTTTTCGTTAAAAGGGCCATGTCATCTTCAGAGTTTTCTAAATCAGAATTGCTATTATTTTCCTAAAAAACATTTTTAGAAGATTTAAGGGCGACAGATTTACCTTTAGGAGCTTCAAAAGTTAACTTATAAGTCTGTAAAGAGCCAACTAATTCTTCTACCCTCATATTATCTGTATCATGAAGTTCCTGGATCACAGTTACCTTAGAATTGAACCGTTCAGGAAGAGAGTGTAGTATCTTTGCACATACTTTGCTTTCTGGGATTTTATCACTAAGACCCCATATAGAGTTCACGAGGACCATTTAATCTAGTATAAAGTCCATGAACTTTTCATTTTATTCCATATGTATTTCCTCAAATTTGGTTGTGAGGATTTGGACTTTAGATTTCTTGATAATTGATGTTCCCTCGTGTGTCATTTTTAAAATATCCTAGGCTTGCTTTGTAGAATCACAAGATATAATTCTTTTGAATTCATCTGGTGATAGTGCGCAAGTGATTGCATTTAGTGCTTTTGCATTTGCACTATTCTCACTTTTCTGAAGTGTGGTCCAAGAGAAGTAAGGTGTAATTCTCATAGATTTGGATCCATCGATTCTAGTTACTTCAGTGGTAGGAGAGGTCCATTTAGTCACTGTGGCTACCCACACACTTTCATCCATGGATTTTTTTTTAAAAAAAAAATCCTCATTCTGGCTTTCCAATAATCATAATTGGTGTTATCAAATGGTGAAGGCCTAGTGATTGAAAGGCTATCAAAATTTGACATCTTATAAATAGCTTAGATCGATTAGCTCAGGAAATAAATCCAAAAATATAACAATTAGAACGAGCTATTAGGCTTTGATACCACTTGAAAAGGCCAAGCTATATGTCCTGGGGGGGGGGTGAATAGGACTATGCCAAATTAAAACAATAACAGCGGAATTTAAATAATAAGATAGCCTTATAAAGAAATAAATGAAAGATAGCACTATAATTAATTCACAATACTGAAATGTAAAGCAACCTCAAATGTATGAGTATTGAGAGACTGATACAAATGTTGTTCTAAGGACAACCTTACACCAAAAACCAAGGTTTGTGGTAGGACAACCTGATTCCTAAAAAGGTCTTTGTATCAAAAACTCAAACTTGATATAGAGGAATAAGTAGATAAATAACAAGGAAATGAAATCTAAGTTATTACAACATTCCCCACAATGCTTGAAATGTAAAAGATTATAACATTCACATTCACAAATACATCTTACAATATTGAATGATAAAAGATACAAAAATTAAACCATACATCCACAAAACACAGAGTTATAGTGGTTCACCTATGTGTACACCAACTGTTAAACAACAGGCATAAAACTTGCTACTCCACTCCTAATATCCTCACATATGAGATATTAGCGTTCACTATGAAAATAGGTTTTTCCAAGTTCACTTAAAACCCTCATAATTGTGTCTTTTAAATGGGCTTAGACAATTCAAAAAACTCCACTCTGAGTTTTCTGGATCACCTCAAATAAACCAAACAATGAGATTTTTCTAGCTCAATCTCAAAAGAAACCAAAAATAGAAGATTTACACAAATGTAAAATACCTGGATTTCTCCATTTGTTGCAGTCCGGAAGAACCAAGACGTTGTAGAAGTTCGAATATAGAAGTTCAATGTTCAATACTCACTTTGAAATGGTTCTAGGTTCTAATTGATTTTAAATTAAACCAAGTTGGGCTAGCTCTATTTGATTTTGATTCCAATAAGTGGAATATCATAATTCCTCTTTCAAATCAGATTGGAATGCAGAAACAAAATCAAATATAAAAAGCTAACAGAAAGAGAATATTAAATATACACAGTCTAGCTTAAGAAGATTACAAACTTATCTCTCAGAGTGATGCCTTGATTTCACTTGAATTGCATTATCGAACTCTGAAAATCGTGCTTTATTTATAGTTGTAGAAATCGCGTCCACGACTGGTCATAAGGACACTACAACTGGTCGTAGGACCAACAACATTTTGAATTTTTAAGCGCGATCGGATAAAACTGTTCCACGACCGGTCGTAGGCACTTCACAACTGGTCTTGAGGCCTCCACGACTGGTCGTGACCTATCCACGACTGGTCATTATGAGCCAGGAATGGTTGCTAAAGTTTGAGTCGTAGCTGCTGGACTGGTCGTAAACGAGTCGTGCACTGTTCACACGACCGGTTGAGCAGTCTCCAGGACTGGTCGTAGCTCAACCAAAAAATTTGCAACAACTTAGGACTGGTTGCAGAATTTCTTGGACTGGTCGAGCCAGTGCCAGGACTAGTCAAACAGAGTCCAGGACTAGTCGAAGAATAGACCAAATACTTATGAAATGATTTAATTTGAATTATGTATTCAAAATGACCTACCCTAAGGTCAATCTAAGGTCTTCCATACCTTGGACATGATGTATGAACATTGAACCTTCTTTTCTTCAGATGATTGACGTACTTTGAAGTTCATGAAGCTTGAGATCTCGACACATGATGAAGCTTGCATTTGATATTTTTAGAAGTTGTACTTCACCTTGAGTTTGATCTTGCATTTCTTGAAGGAGACCTTTGTTCTTGACTTGAAGAATTGTCAATCTCCCCCTTTGCACATCTTAGTTCTTGAGTAGATCTTTGTTCTTGTGTATGAGATGCATTGAGTTGAACATATATATCAATGTGCTACACAAGACACATACTGTGGTTTTGGCACAACAAATTTTGACAATCAAAGGAGCAAATAACCTTTGCACTTACAAAAGTTCCTGCTTACAAATTGACTCTGATGAGGAACTCCATGTCAGCGGCTATGCACATGTTCAAAGATCCTGATTAGTGGTTGGATCTTAACATTGCCATAGAAGTCTTGGACAGTGTTGCAAAAATGTCTAAGATTAATGTCTCTCTTTTACGTGATTCTCTCCTAAGATTCCATGACTCTGTAACTATTTTGAAATCCGCAGAGAGTGTGGTCATTGCCCTAGAGATTTTGGAATATGGGAGACAACTAACTTCCTCTAAGGAAAAAATTTCTCATATTGCTTTTGTCATTTCTGGATATGATCAAGAACAACAATCTCTTCAAGAGCGATTGAAGATTTCCAATGATAATAGAATAACTATTCAAGGTCATATCACTCTTTTGAAGGAACAAATTTCTCAATTGGAGATGAAGGATCAAGAAGAAGAACTGAATATAAATAAAATCCACGGAGAGATGTAAGCCAACATTTTCTCGGTTGATTTCGAAAAGTCCGAGATGACCAAAAATGAAGAAATCATTGCTTCCTTAGAGAAGAAGTTGGTTGCCATTTCTCACCATACAAAGATCATTCTTGAGGCTAAATCAAAGCACATTGCAGCTCAAATTCAATTGAAAGAGGATCTACAAAGGTATTTAGTAGCATTAGGCATGTTAGAAGACTTGTAAAAAAAACAATTATTTTCCCATCGTCATATGCAATTTATTTTGGTCTTCAAGATATATGAATGAATTGCAGCATTTTGAGATAATTACTTCTTAAAATCTCACAACCACAATCTATTTTAAGCATACGTTTACACAACACTTAACAAGATATTATACTTCAACAGAATATAATCTTATTTATCAGAAAATAAAATGGCAATTTCTAATGATTTTTAATATGGTGCTTCCTATGTGATACTTATTCTAATAGGTGGAACTATATTTTGGTTTATTTAGTTTGCCACACAGTCTAAGCTTTTGAGTAGTGAAGAAATTGTAATTTTGGACTCTGATATTTTATTTAAACCAATCTGATTTAAATGATTTTAAACTCGAAGTATACGAATCAAATGTAGATACGGTACGTATTACGAGATCGTTCCCATGAGGATTGGTTGTCACAATTTGAACTTTACGATTCTTCTTAACCAATCCAACAAATAATTGAGCTAGTGATTAAGTAAACTAATAAAAATCAATGAAAAAGCGGCTAAGAACAAGAAGGAAAATTCAATCAAGGAGAATACTAAGACATTCGAATCCACCCCTAATTATCTTGACCTTTGTTTTACCTATTGATTCACCCCGATTCAAATTGATATAAATTTAATAAATAAAGCACACTCTATGTCCTTGGTCGGGCACACAGAATGTATAATCTCTTAAAGCATAAGGATCACACCTTTCTATCCATGGTCAGGCATGAAGAGATGTAATTCCTCTTTCTTTCTCTATAGGAAACCTGTTCATGGTCAGACACAAGCACCTAGAATAAGATTCCAAACAACATCCACATTTAGACTTTGGTTAAGCTCATAGATTGGAGTAGCACGGAGTTTTCATGTAAGCACACTAGAGATAGAAACAAATCAATCAATTCAGATGAAATCAACAACAAATAAGAGTCATTCAAATTAGGGGCTTCATCTCAGCCCTAGCTAAGCAATTAGCAACTCATAAAATCAACTAGAAAGAGAGAAAAGAAAAAGATTGATAAATGAAAAACATCATTCTCTCCCTTCTTTCTCCCTCCCCCCTCTCTCTTCTCTTTCTTCTTTTTCCTCTCCTTGGCTATGGATCTGCTCTCGCCTGGATCCCCCTGCTCTCTCCACGTCCTCCTCCTTTTATAGCTGTTAGGGTCGGTGGAGGGCTGAAGTCGGTGGAAGAGTCTTTTATAGCAACAACAGCGTAACAACTTTACGCAGCCAAATTCGGGGCATCAAACTCCCAATTTTCTTGCCTGTTGTCCCTGAAATCAATGTCTCCTGGGACGTTTTTGAATGCTCTACATGATGGACTGATTAGATCTTTCATCCGATCCTTGCCATGATCGTACAACTTCCGCAAAAAGCGGGCAGCGTCCGATTGCTAGAATAGGAATTGTGCACTGAGCACTGTGGTGATGGTGGGGCCCACTTAGTTGTTGTTTTGATCAATCCAAGCCGTCCATTGGATTGCCCTTGAAATTTCGGTTGGGAAGGGACAATTTTAAATTGCTTTTGATGTAGTCCACCTGATTTTCTGGTCTGCGGTCCATCCTTTGTTTGAACGGTTAAGATCCCCAAAACTTTATTTCTTCAAATTTCGTCAGCTAGGCGTGGGTTGTGGCTGCCCCAGGGGACGAATGGACGGTTTGGATTGTCTTTTTGGACAATGTATGGGGCCCACAACTGCGAACCGAGCGTCCGTTTCACGGTTGCTATTTGTAACACCCCGGATTTTTGCCAACCTGGAATGAGACGTTCTTAGGCAATGGGTCGATCCTAACACCTTAGTAACTTGTCAGAACTGAATCCCACAATCTAAAATTGCTCCTTAACCCATTTCCTTCACAAATCCAACCCTTCACCACCTTGATCTTCCAATTTTTCAAAGCACTTTCGCCCTAGACACTATCTTAAACTAGCTAAGTAGTATTACTTGGATCACTTTATATACAAACTACAAAGGACTAAGTACCACCTCAGACGGAAATCACTTAGGATTAAATCCTTTAGAAATTTGACAAAGTTAACTAAGTGTTAAACTAGATTAGCCATGAAATCCATTTGAATCGCTTTAAATACGATCTGCAAGACTCAAAACTTGTAGAATCATTGACGCTAGGTTACCCTAAAACTTAGGATCAATCTCATTACCCGGCTGCTCACGGGAGCATCTCGAAACTTCATATTAGGTCTAGACCGCACATCGGAAATTCGATTAACACGAAGTTAAGGAACTAGGACCGCCTCACTGGACTTGACAATCATCTCAAAAATTAGGTCCATCCGATGTCCCACGGCCATTCGTTTCGATTCGGAGCGAGGGTATGTGAAAAACACTATTCCCATTTCAAAATAAATATCAGGAATAGTGATCTGGCACCATTCATTGACGCGTCAGTATTAAGCAACCTGACCGTCAGAGTCAGACCAAATTACACCCTCGGATTAAGAAAAATTTCAGGAACATTTACATGTACTTGGAATTTCTGATCGTGGCCCACTGACCGTTGAACTGAAAGTGGTCCGCCACGTGCGATCTGGGAATCCGATCGAGTCGAAAACGTAATCCCACATAGATCCATAGGTGGTGAGCTTAAGTCTAACATTTGGCTCAAGGAGGGCCACCAGAACCTCTCTTTTGAGCCGAAAAAGTGACGAAATACCTATATTAGCAGTAACCCTTGAACCTGAGTCTATTTTAGGAAGGTTTTAGGCTATAAAAGGACCTTAAACCCTCTCCCATTCCAGCCATACGAATTTGGATTTGAGAGAGAGAAAAGAGAAAGTGAGGGAGAAGTGGGAGCTACTCCCTGCCGTACTTCCCTGCCGCTCCACGAGCTGCACCGCCTCTTTCTTGCCGCTTTCTCGGTGATTCCGGCGTCATTTCCAGGTAATAAACCCTAACCCTAACCTGTTTGGGGGATTAGACAGTTGTAGGTTAGGAAATAGCTAACCTATTTCTTTCTCTAGGTTGCCAAACTCCCGTATACGGAAGCTTAGCGAACCTATCAACTCCGTTACGATTCTACGACAAAAGGTGCGGACTTTAGGTGTATAGGTTACGATTTTCAACGCTTTCAATGTCAGATAATCGTAGATTCATGATCTGCATGCAATTGCACATGTACAAAGTGCTTTCCGTTTTCTGTTTCGATTAGAATTGTAGAATTTGGAATTTCACATACTCTAGGTATTCGTATAAAATACCGTATACGTATTTTTTATGGAAATGCGTTTGACATGTTTATTTGTCGTATGGATATATGACGTATAGATAAAATACTTATTTGGCGAAAGGATTTGCCTAAATACATGTTTACTAATAAACACTATGTATGTAGAAATACGGTATTGTAAGAAGTACCGTATACATGTATATTTTAGCGATGTGTTTGTCATGATTAATTGTCGTATAAATATATTATGTGCGTATAAAATATTTGCTTGGCGAAAGGAATCGCCGTAATACATGTTTGCTTGTATACTCTATGTATGTTGAAAATGCGTATTTTAGAAAATACTGTATACGTATAAATTTTGGAGATGCATTTATCATGATTATTTGCTGTAGTAATATATTATACATGGGTAAAATACTCACTTGGCTAAAGGATAGCCCTAATACATGTTTTGCTAACATACACCATGTATATTATAATAGTGTATTCTAAGTGTTTGTGAAAATGACTGAATGAGTATAGAATTCTCATTCGTGCTCGCCATAATTAATTGTCATGGATTCATGATTGTTGTATTGGCGATACCCTTTTGACGAAAGGATTTTTCCTAAATCACGCCACGGCCAATATATACTATATATGCTAAAATGTGTGGCCCAAGTGTTTGCAGAAATGACTGAATGAATATGGAACTTGGATTCCTGCTTGCCATGACTATTTGTCATGGGTGTACGCGTGTTATGATTGGGGCAACTCCCTAGTGAAAGGATTTGGCCTAATGCCTATGTGATCGACATATGTCATGTATGTTGATGCATGTTGTTTAAGTGTTTCTTGAAATGTCTGAATGAGTAGTAGTTAGCAAGTTGTAATGTTTAAGGGTGTTGAGATATGATTCTCAACCTCTTTTAACTATGTGTATGATCTCCTTGGATTGTTGTGTGATTAGAAATTGAACATGTTTAAACTCATGCTTATGTTGTGATTCATAACATGCTCAACTGCTTTATGATTATAACTATGTAATGCATATGTTTAAATTTATATTTACGTTGTATGATCCGTCATGGGTGATGGGGGAGCGGAGCAACGAGTGCTTGCAACAGCCCTGACAGCCCTAAACGGATAATACCATACCTTGATTGTATGAGTTGAATCTTGATCCATTACTGCTTTATCTATCTGCAAGTTATCATGTTTGGGGTTAGATTATAGTCCAGACAATCGGTACTAGAATTGAATTCGTGGCTGCGATCCATATGCCACGTGAGATGTGTTCGACGAACCCGAGTCGTACTTCGGTTGGTGATAGTGGTTGGCCACGCGAAGTGCTTATGCACTTCATGTCGTTCAACTTGTTGTGCGCTCGAGCTAGCCGAGCTCGTCAAGTAACCCGATCTGTCTTATGTATGTTCACCATGTTTGGTCGCCTCTTCTTGAACCTAAGGTACCAAACTTACCAGTGAAATCCCTTTTAACTATGGTACCTCGATCCGCTAAGACTCATGAGCCGGGCATGGTGGTATGGGACACCGTGGTCGAGCTGTCGGCCTCTGGGGGCCACGTGCCTCCCGTAGTGACCGGTGAGCAACCAGACTCGTGAGCCGATTATGGTGGTATGGGACACTATATTCGAGCCGGTCGATACTTACGGCGAGAGCCGAAATACAGGTGAGACACGTACTCGTCTTTGACGAGCAACGAGTCCTCTGTAGTATCTTGAGTATACTCCAAGGTCTATGATTGGCGACGAGTCTTTCACACAAATCTGGAGTATGAGTTGAGCCGAGTACGGTGAGACTGTATTCGAGTGACGGCTAGTGATTGAGCCGAGTACGGTGAGACTTGTACTGAGTGACGGTCGACAATTGAGTTTGCATACGGTGAGATCTGTATCCATCTTTGACGGTGACGAGCCCTTTGTGATGCCTTATTACGCCTCTCAAACCATAATATCGTATGAGATTAACTAGAACCGACGACCCTAGAATGGATCATGTTTGGGAATGATACAAGGGAGGTACCTTAGTTTCCCAATATTCTTTGTTTGAAATGGACTAATAATAACTTGGTAATCATGAGCATCATCGCACCGCATGTGCTTTGTAGATGTGGCGCCTTGAGGAGTAAGCATTCGCGAACGTAAGATGATGTCGCTTGAGGGTGGTTTGGCAAGGGCATACTGACATCATGTCATTTCATTTTCGCACTTAACAAGAGTAGTTAGAAATGTTTGATTTGTCTTGCTTTATCATTCTTGCTTGGTTGAATTGATAACATGTTAACATATGCTTTCTTGTTCCAATTGAGTTGATCACTCACTCCCACGTTACGGGACGGTGTTTGCAACACCAACCAGATTTGTTGAGTTTCGGTGATGGCGATGCTTGTGAAGCAGAGCCGGACTACTTTCGTGATGATAGGAGGAGTTCTCCTATCTGTATCTCTCTGGCAGGTCAATGAAGACCTGATATTGTATTGACGGGGCTATGGTACATGGGATAGGAGGCATTACACTTCCTCACATTTGGTACATTTTAGAACTGCACTTGTATTTATTTAACCTAGTAATGTTATCACACTTTGGAGACTCATCATAAGTTATATATTTTATCTATCTATCACAGTCTTCCGCTTGCAAATTTAACTGTCTCTGGAGTATGATATGCTATTTTGGCTTAATCTCACTCATGTTTAATGCACGAATACAGTCAACATTCAATCATCATTCATTTTGTTGCATAAGTGATGTTCTGGAACTCGGGAGTTGAGTTTATGCTCGACCCCCGATTTTCAGGGCGTTACACTATTTTAAAGAAAAAACAGAAATTTCCATTTTTGTTGAAGTTGGTCGATCAAACCGACTTTGACAGAGTCATTCGGTCCAGTGCGGTTGCTGGGATGCACCGCACGATGTACACCCACCTTATATGTGGGGTCCACTACCACGTAAATGAGAAATCGGCACTGTTTATTCGTTTTATCTCCCCTTTTAAGGGGTTGAGACCAAAGTTAAGGCATATCTAGAGACTAGGTGGGCCCCACTTAAGGAATTAAGGAGTTGATCTGTCCGTTGGGCCACTTCCTCAATGATCCAATGGCTGAAATTTGATATGTATGATTAATTTATGGCACTCAAGCCATGCATGAAGTTTCAAACTAAATGGATGGTTGGAACCATGTGATCTTGAATCTTGGACAACTTTTGGGCCTCTTTAATGTAAACAACTTGATTTTCTCGGATCTCTGACGTGTAAATTCTTCATTCTTGATCCTCTAGAGTCCTGCCCTTGCTTTGGTGGCTTCGGAGCGTCAAATCCACGCTTATAATATCCTTTTTCAGTCCAAGCTCTTGATTACACCCTGCAACAAAAGCACGATTAAAATATGACGTTAAGCATTATCATGTACATAAAATCAGGTAATAACTGGGGTCTGATATGTAATATTCGACCCTCATCACAACCCCCAACTAGCATTTTGCTAGTCCCGAGTAAAACATGTGAAAAATAATTTTAGAAATAAATGACAATTCCTATAAACTCGAGTGACTTGTGAACAAATAGTTAAGATGTGAGAATTCTAATATTCATGAATGGTGAGCAGTATTTTCTTTCCTAATCAAGTTCAAAGTATTAATCCATCAATCAGAAAATGCTAAACATTGAGTTCCATGAGTGTATAGTGTAATCTCAGCTTACAATCATTAAGAGATCCAGTTGTCAATTTCATGATATCATTGGTAATTAACAATGAAATTCATGACAACCAAAACTGAAACCAACACTTGCCTTACAGATTAACTTTTCATTCTACCAGCCTTTGATTTTCTTTATGAATAGTAACACCAAGGAGGGGAATTAAATCCTCACCTATAGGGAGTAAACCTATGGTGAAAACTTGTCACCTAACTTTTTCTAAATGTCAACCATGGGGGATCGAATCTACACCTATAGGGAGCAAACTTATGGTGAGGATTATGCGACTTACCCTTTCAATTCTTCTTACTGACCATGATAATTTATTTTTTTTCAGGCTAGTTCCATTCATGCTTAGTGATTACTAAGTTAATCATTCAATGTGTAAGCGATATACATCCTATGAAATCATGACTCAATCAATGTTTAAAGCTTCTAATCATGGGTTAACACTCAAACTTAACTATGAAATCTAACATATACTGAATCCTAGAGTCATAAATTACCAACATTCTGTATCTTGTAATGTTAAAATCATAATTATTCTTCAACATTACTTTGACTTCACAAGAAATTCCAAAAAAAAAATAATTAATTTTCACAATTATTTGCTCAAGACCAAGAAAATACAGATTAGGTAACCTAATCTCACACACCCAACTTAAAATCTACATTATCCTCAGTGTAAAAGAAATAAGCATGCAATGCACATGGGACAACGAAAATAAAAGAGGAGTGATAGAAAGATAGTACCTGGACGGATAATCAAGGGGCTTTCCTAAAAAATCAACGTAAAAGCGAGTCGGCACAAGAGAGAAATCAACAAAAGCAAAATCACAAAAAGAAAATCCTACCTATACCACTTTCACAAGTGCTCTCAATTGCATTTAGCAGATGCAACAAGCCTTTAAACCCCTGGGTTACCCCTAGTGGATGAGTTGTAGTCTCGTGAGGGTTTACAGCAATGTTACCCACAAACATTAAACTAACTAACTAGGAAAATGAAATGAAATGAAAAGCTGGGTTGCCTTCCTAGAGTGCTAAGTTTAATGTCTTTAGCCAGACAAGAATGGACCATGAATTAATCAATCTTGATAACCTTGGTCCGCCAACTAAATTTCCTCAACACCTTGATTAACCAATCCCAGACTTTGTGGGAACAACTTGAACCGTGTTATGTGAAATGGGGTAAATGATACCATCGTCTAATAATTTAAGCACTTCCACTTGAACAACTTCTTCCATGTTAAGGTTAAGCCTCCTTTGCATTTCACGCGACATTTTTTCATTTTCTTCAAGATCATTATGATGCATACACACAGTGGGGCATATTCCTTTATGTCCACTATCATCCACCCAATTGCTGCCTTATATTCTCTAAGAACATTAAGCAACCTTCTCTCCTGTTCCTTCTCAAGGTTAGAAGCTATGATGACAGGCAGAGTCTCAAAAGGACCTAAAAATGCATACTCGAGATTTGTAGGTAATTGTTTAAGGTCAAGGTCGGGTGGTTTCTCAACAGACGGGACCAGTTTAGACTCAGAGGGTGGAAGAAGTTCCACTTTAGCTTTCCATTTTGTAGTCTCCATTACAGGAGTAGAGTCGAGCAATGCATTGACTTCTTGGATGGAACTGTCTATGTTAAAATCCATGCTAAAATGTGCTAAACAAGTCTCAAGTGCGTCTTCGAAAGAGTGAAGGAAAGATTCATGTACTAGACTCTCAATCATGGCCACTTCAAACATATCATCCGAATCTGTTGGTTGTTGTCCAGCATCGAAAACATTGAGTTTAATCTTCATGTTACCAAAATACAACTTCATAACTCCATTCCTACAATTTATGATAGCATTGGATGTGGCTAATAATGGATGTCCCAAAATAATTGAGATTTGACTAGTAGGATTCTGGACAGGCTGAGTATCTAGAACGATGAAATCCATTAAAAAATAAAACTTATCAACCTAGATTAGCACATCCTCAATAACACCACAGGGCACCTTGACAGATCTATCAGCTAGTTATAGTGTTATTTTAGTTGGTTTCAGCTCACCAAGTCCTAATTGATCATATACAGAATATGGTAACAAATTAACACTGGCCCCTAAATCAAGTAATGCCTTCTCACAACCTTATAATGTCCTATGACGCGGAAATAGTAGGAGCTCCCGGATCCCTATAATTAGGAGGGGCGTTGTTTTGAATCATGAAGCTGAGTTGCTCTGCAAGGAAACCTTCTTATGAATTGGAACATCCTGGATTTTTGTCAACCTGGAATTAGACGTTCTTAGGTAATGGGTCGATCCTAACAACTTATTAACTTGTCAGAACTCAATCCTAAAGTCTAAAACTGCTTTTGAACCCATTTCCTTCATAAATCCCACCCTTCACCACCTTGTTCTTTCAATTTTTCTAAGCACTTTCACCTTAGACACTATATTAAACTAGCCAAGTATTATAACTTGGATCACTTTATATACAAACTACAATGGCCCAGGTACCACCACAGACAGAAATTACTCAGGACTAAATCCTTTAGAAATTAGGTGAGAATTAGCTAGTGTTAAACTAGAGTACCCGTGAAATTAGCACAATCACTTTAAATACGATATGCAAGACCCAAAACTTGTAGAATCATTGACGCTAGGTTACCCTAAAATCTAGGATCAATCTCATTACCCGGCTGCTCTCGGGAGCATCTGGAAACTCCATATCAGATCTGGACCGCACGTCGGAAGTCCGATTAACACGAAGTTAAGGAATTAGGACCGCCTTGTTGGGCTTGACAACCATCTCAAAAATCAAATCCAGATAGTGTCCCAGCGCTATTCGCTTGAGCTCGGAGCGGGGAGAGAGAAATGTGAAAATAATTCTAAATTAAATTCAAAATAAATAAATCTGAGACTTGTCGCTTGCGGGTCAGTATTAAGCAACCAGACTGTCAGAATCAGACCAAATTATACCCTCAGATCAGGGATATTTCCCCAAACATATCCATGTACTCGGAATCTCCGATCGAGATCCACTGACTGTTGAACTGAGACTGGTCTGCCACGCATGATCTGGGAATCCGACCGGAGCGAAAACTTAACTCCAGCTAGATCCATCGTCTGTGAGCTTAAGTCTGACCTTTGGCTCAAGGGAGGCTGTCAGAAGTCCTCGGTTGAGCTAAAACAACCTCACTTTGGCTATAACCTAAGTATACCTTGACCTGGAATCTATTTTGGAGAGTTCGGACCTATATAAGGACCTTAAACCCCCACCCTCTCATCCCATACGAATTTGAGAAAACCTGTGAGAGAAAAGAGAGAGAAAGTGTGAGAGAAGTGGGAGCATCTTCCTGCCATGCTTCCCTGCTGCTATATGTGTCCAACCACCTCGTTCTAATCACTTTCCCGACGATTCCGGCTCCATTCCTAGGTAAGAAAACCTAACCCTAACCTGTTTTAGAGTTCTAGGTAGTGTATCTTGTGGAATAGCTAACCTATTCCCTGTTGTAGGTTGTCAAATCGTCGTAGACAAAGGCGTTGGGTTCAAAATGGTTTCGGTTCAAGCTTACCGACAAAAGGTACGGACTTTAGGTGTATAGGTTATGGTTTTCAATGCTTTCAATGTCAGATAATGATAGATTCATGATCTATATGCTATTACACATGTGCAAAGTGCTGTATGTTTTCCGTTTCGATAAAATATGAAGAATATGGAATTTTGTGTATTATAGGTATTTGTAGAAAATACTGTATCCGTATAAATTTTGCCGATATGATTGACATGAGTATTTACCGTATATATATGCTAGTTATGGATGTATGATCTGTTTGGCGAAAGGATTCGTCCTAATACACTTTTTGGCCAACATAGCTTATGTAGGCTAATGTGTGTAGTCTAAGTGTTTGTTGAAATGACTAAATAAATATGGATTTATGATTTATGCCTGCCATATGTATTGAATGTAAGAACATGATTGATACGTATGTGATAACTCCTGGCTATAAGGATTTGTCCTATTCTATGTTGAAATCAACATACGTCATGTATGTTGGAGTGGTGTAGTTTAAGTGTTTGATAAAATGCCTGTGTGAGAAATTGTGTGACGAACTAAATTTAATAGGGTGTTGAGATAGGATTCTCAGCTACCTTAGAGATGTGTATGATTTCCTCCATGTTGCTTGTTTAATTTAACCGCTTACTTATGAAATATAGGTGTTTGTATTTCTTGTTTATATTGTGCTTTATTACATGTTTTATGACATGCTTGTCAACATGCTTGAATTACTTTGTTTATTCTGCTTTACTCTACATGCTTCTGGTCATGGATTGATTGTGTTTGGGGCTATGATTATAGTCCAGGCAATCGGTAATGGGATTGAATTCGTGGCTGAGATTCATTCGACACATGAGATGTGTTCGACGAACCCGAGTCGTACTTCGGTTGGCGATAGTGGCTGACCACACGAAGTACTTATGCACTTCATATCATTCAAATTATTGTGCGCTCGAGCTAGCCAAGCTCGTCAAGTAACCCGATCTGTCTTATATATGTTTACTATATTTGGATGCCTCTGCTTGAACCTAGGGTACCAAACTTACCAGTGAAATTCCGTTAACCATGGTACCTCGATCCGCTAAGACTCATGAGCTAGGCATGGTGGTATGGGACACCGTGGTCAAGATGTCGGCCTATGCTGGGGCCACGTGCCTCCCCGTAGTGTCCATTGAGCAACCAGACTCGTGAGCCGATTATGGTGGTATGGGACACTATAGTCGAGCTGTCGGCCTACACTGATTGGTGACGAGCCCTTTGTAGTGACCTCGAGCATACTCTGAATTTGCGGTGAGGCGACGAGTTTTGTCGCGATGTATAGAGTATGAACTAGGCCTGTATCAGTTTAGTGATGAACCATTAAAAAGGTGATGGGGGAGTGCTGTAACGATTACATGTAACAACCCTGACAGCCTTTATAGCGCCCTAGAACCACACTATCGTATAAGATTATCTAGGTTTGACGACCCTAGAATGGATCATGTTTGGGAATGATACAAGGGAGGTACCTTAGTTTCACAATCCTGCTGTTTGAAATGGACTAATAACAACACAGTAATCTTGCTCATCATCGCACTGCATGTGCCTAGAAGATGTGGAGCACTGAGGAATGAAAACATGCCGCGGACGTAAGATGGTATTGCATGAGGGAGTATGTGGTGAGGGCATGCATCATGACTGCATTCATACTTGCATTAATAAGAGTAGTTAGGAGTGTTTGATTATTCTGCTTTATCATTACTGCTTGACTGAATTGATAACATGTTAACCTATGCTTTATTTTTCTACTGTGTTGATTACTCACTCCCACGTTACGGGACGGTGTTGTACACACCAACCAGACTTGTTTGAGTTTCAGATGATGGTGATGCTGCGAAGCGGAGCCAGAATTTTATGAGGATGAGGAGGATTCCTCCTTTATGTAGTTTCAGGCGGGTTCCTGTGAGCCGTGTCCTGATCGACGGGGCTTTCTGGGATATTGACTAGATGACCTTACACAACTTGGTATAATTTGAAATTATACTTGTAATGAATTAACCTGGTAACATTATCACACTCTGGAGACTCACCATAGTTCATATATTTTTTATATCTATCACAGTCTTCCGCTCGTAAATTTAACTGTCTTTGGAGTATGATATGCTGTTTTGGTATAATCTCATTCATATTTCAATGCTCTCATCATAATCATCATTATCTATGAGCATAAGTGATGCTTTGGAACTTGGGAGCTGAACTTTGCTCGACCCTCGATTTTCAGGGCATTAGAAGATGGTATCAGAGCATGATTTGGATTAAACCGGGCCTGGGTTATGATAACACGACGTACTCTGACTTAAGATGGAGTGACGGAACATAGAAACCGACTTAGAATTTTCCAAATTCGCCAAACGGTGAAACCGAACGAAATCGATCCTTAAGATTGGGCTCGTACACACCAATGATCACGCGAAACGATCCCGAATCACTTTTAGGCCGTCAGTCGACGGGTTTGAGTCGTTCCCTAGAAACGAATGCACTTAAGTTATGGGTCAACCACAACACCTTACACTTCATCTCAAAGCCTAGAACCCCTCCTTTTTTTAATCCAATTCCTTCAAAATCTCTCCTTACACAATATTTTCTAAATCCTTTCATACTAGATATAAATTCTAACGTATAAATGATGAAGAATAATACTTAAATAAAAAGTTACTATAAATAGTAAATATATGTATAAATTAGACTTTTGACCATTCAAACTTTGGGATCTAATCAAATAAATGGGTTAATTGGATAGATTAGCTCCTCCTACCCCAAAATCATATGCCACACATCACATAAACTCATTTCGATTTGCAAATTGGCCCTAAAAATGCCTCAAATGGAGTCGGGGGCTACACTATGAAATTCGGGGGGACACGGGACAGACCCGGGGTACCATTGGCACCATGGGGGTGGGGGGGGGTGGTGAACACTGTCCTATCACGGCGGCACCGCGGCTGGTCCAGTGGACCGTGGTCAGGTTAGGCCGGGGTGGTCGGGCCGGTCTGGTCAAGGTTGGCCCGACCCCTAGTTAAGTGTGGGGCCCACAAAATGTAACGCCCTGAAAATTGGGGGTCGAGCATAAACTCAACTCCCGAGTTCTAGAACATCACTTATGCAACAAAATGAATGATGATTGAATGTTGACTGTATTCGTGCATTGAACATGAGTGAGATTAAGCCAAAACAGCATATCATACTCCAGAGACAGTTAAATTTGCAAGCGGAAGACTATGTTAGATAGATAAAATATATAAACTATGATGAGTCTCCAGAGTGTGATAACATTACCAGGTTAAATAAATACAAGTACAGTTCTAAAATATACCAAATGTGTAAGTTTAATGTCTTCTATCCCAAGTACCACAGCCCCGTCAATACAGTACCAGGTCTTCAGAGACCCGTCAGAGAGTTACATGATAGGAGAACTCCTCCTCATCACCATAGAAGTAGTCCGGCTCTGCTTCATAAGCATTGCCATCACTTGAAACTCAACAAATCTGGTTGGTGTGTACAACACCGTCCTGTAACGTGGGAGTGGGTGATCAACTCAGTGGAACAGTAAAGCATAGGTTAACATGTTATCAATTCAGTAAAGCAGTAATGATAAAAGCAGTACAATCAAACAATTCTAAGTACTCTTATTAATGTAAGTATGAAATGACATGATGAATGCCCTTGCCAAACCACCCTCATGCGACATCATCTTACATTCGCGAATGCGTCCATCCCTCAGTGCTCCACATCTACCAGGCACATGCAGTGCGATGATGAGCATGATTACCGAGTAATTATTAGTTCATTTCAAACAGCAGTGTTGGGAAACTAAGGTACCTCCCTTGTATCATTCCCAAACATGATCCATTCTAGGGTCGTCAGTCCTAATTAATCTCATACGATATTATGGTTTGAGAGGCGTAGCGAATGCATCACAAAGGGCTCGTCACCGTCAAGGTGCGGATACAGATCTCACCGTATGCGGCTCAATTGCTTGACCGTCGGCTCAGTACAGGTCTCACCGTACTCGGCTCAATCACTAGCCATCAGCTCGAATACGGTCTCATCGTACTCGGCTCAACTCATACTCTAGGTCTTTGTGAAAGACTCGTCGCCAATCACAGACCTTAGAGTATGTTCGAAGACACTACAGAGGACTCGTCGCCCGTCAGCACGAGTACAGGTCTCACCGTACTCGGCTCTCGCCGTAGGTGTCGACAACTCGAATATAGTGTCCCATACCACCATAATCGGCTCACGAGTTTGGTTGCTCACTGGTCACTACGGGGAGGCACGTGGCCCCAGCGTAGGCCGACAGCTCGACCACGGTGTCCCATACCACCATGCCCAGCTCATGAGTCTTAGCGGATCGAGGTACCATGGTTAAAAGGGATTTCACTGGTAAGTTTCGTACCCTAGGTTCAAACATTAGCGACCAAACATGGTGAACATACATAAGACACACGGGTTACTTGACGTGTTCGGCTGGCTCGAGCGCACAACAAGTTGGGCGATATGAAGCGCAGAAGCACCTCGTATGGCCAACCACTATCGCCAACCGAAGTACGACACGAGTTCACCAACACATCATGTGTGGCGAAACGAATCTCAACCACAATTCCAAGTCTGAGACCGGATGCCTGGACTATGGACATAGTCCCAAGCTCAATCAATTCCTAACCATAACATGTGAAGTACAGTATGATAAACAAGGAAATTCAGGAATGCTAGCAATCATGTTATAAAGCATGTCATAAAGCATGTTAATAAAACAAGTTACAAAGCATGTTCAAAAGCATGTTGTAAAGCACTATACAAATAGGGATACAAATACATATATTTCATAGGTGAGTGGTTAGAGTAAATAACCACATGGAGGGTATCATATGTGACTCTAAGGTAGTTGAGAATCCCATCTCAGTACCTACCTAAGGTTCTAACACTTAAGCACTTACACTCACAAGCAATTTCACCAACACTTGGAATGCACTATTTCAACATACATGACGTATGTTAGAGGAAAGTGTACTAGGGTTGTCCCTTTACCAAACTAGTATTTTATAGGTATACATCATATTCATATAGCAAATAATCATGACAATTACATCAGCAAATTTTATACGTATAGGTTATTTTCTAGGATACCCAATTTCAACATACATAGTGTTTACAAGGGAACCTGTAATACGGCGATTCTTTTCGCCAAGCAATTAATTTATACGCACATAATATATTTATACAACAATTAATCATGACAAACACATCGCTAAAATATACACGTATACGGTACTTCTTACAATACCGTATTTCTACATACATGGTGTATATTAGTAAACATGTATTTAGGCGAACCCTTTCGCCAAATGAGTATTTTATCCATACATCATATATCCATATGACAATTAAACATG
Source organism: Magnolia changhungtana (assembly GCA_030180095.1). Classification (NCBI taxonomy): domain Eukaryota; kingdom Viridiplantae; phylum Streptophyta; class Magnoliopsida; order Magnoliales; family Magnoliaceae; genus Magnolia; species Magnolia changhungtana. The sequence continues at coordinate 2,370,480 of JASAUF010000101.1, read as the reverse complement.
TCAAACACATTTCCATAAAAAATACATATACGGTATTTTATACGAATACCTAGAGCATGTGAAATTCCAAATTCTACAATTCTAATCGAAACAGAAAACGGAAAGCACTTTGCACATGTGCAATTGCATGCAGATCATGAATCTATCATTATCTGACATTGAAAGCGTTGAAAACCACAACCTATACACCTAAAGTCCTCACCTTGCCTCTTGGAATCTCAACGAATCAGCAAGGTTGGATGAGCTTCCGTATTCGGGAGTTTTCTAGCCTAAAGAGTGAAACCAGTTAGCTATTTCACAACCTATAGCCTATACACCTCAAATCAGATCTAGGGTTAGGGTTTCTCACCTTAAAACGGAGTTGATATCACCGGGAAAACGCCTGAAAAGAGGCGGTGGAGCCCGAATAGCGGCAGGGAACAGCAGCAGGGAGTTCCTCCCACATCTCCCACACTTTCTCTCTCTTTTCTCTCTCTCAAATCCAAATTCGTATGGCTGCCATGAGAGAGGGTTTAAGGTCCTTATATAGCCTAAAAATTTACCAAAATAGACTCCTGTTCAAAGTATACTTAGGTTATAACCAAAGCGAGACTTTTCCAGCTCAACGGGGGACTTCTGGCGGGCCTCCTTGAGCCAAAGGTCAGACGTAAGCTCACCGACACCGGATCTTCGTTCTATTAAGTTTTCGTTTCAGTCGGATTTCCAGATCACGCGTGGCGGACCAGTTTCAGTTCAACGGTCAGCGGATCTCGATCGGAAATTCCGAGTACATGTAAATGTGTATGAAATTTTTCCTGATCCGAGGGTGTAATTTGGTCAGATTTTGACGGTCTGGTTGCTTAAAACTGATCCGCAAGCAACGAGTCTCAGATTACTATTCAAGATATTTATTTTTAAAGAAAAATGTGTTTTCACACTCTCTCGCTCAGGACTCAAGCGAACAACCGTGGGACATCGGCTAGATTTGATTTCCGAGATGGTTGTCAAGCCCAGGAAGGCGGTCCTTAACTCCGTGTTAATCGGACTTCCGACGTGCGGTCCAGATCAGATATGGAGTTTCGAGATGCTCCCGTGAGCAGTCGGGTAATGAGATTGATCCTAGGTTTTAGGGTAACCTAGCGTCAATGATTCTACAAGTTTTGGGTCTTGCAGATCGTATTTAAAGCGATTCAAATGGATTTCATGGCTAATCTAGTTTAGCACTTAGTTAACTTTGTCAAATTTCTAAAGGATTTAATCCTAAGTGATTTCCGTCTGAGGTAGTATTTAGTCCTTTACAGTTTATATCTAAAGTGATCCAAGTTATACTACTTAGCTAGTTTAAGATAGTGTCTAGGGCGAAGGTGCTTTGAAAAATTGAAAGAACAAGGTAGTGAAGGGTGAGATTTGTGAAGGAAATGGGTTAAGGAGCGATTTGAGGCTTTAATTGAGCGTTTAAGAATTTAAACCTGTGTTAGGATTGACCCATTGCCTAAGGATGTCTAATCCCAGGTTGGAAAAAATCTGGGGTGTTACACGAAATGTCTCGGGGACCCCTCTTCTAGGTCTATTTTTCCCTCTCTCTCTCAAAACACCTTCCAAGCTCTCCCTTTCCCTCGAATTTTGGTTTTTCTCTCCCAAACCTCTCTTCCAATGACCCAATCTGCCATTTTTGGCCACAACTCATCCACATCCATCGTTCACAGCAACACCAACCCTCTACTGTAACGCCCTGAAAATCGGGGGTCGAGTATGAACTCAACTCCCGAGTTCCAACGCATCACTTATGCAATATACACAATGATGGTTAAATGTTGTCTGAGTTAGCGCAAGAAACATGAATGAGATTATACCAAAACAAGAATTCATACTCAGTTCAATTGTATAAAGGCAAGCGGAAGGCGCAATTTTATATTCAAAGTATGTAAAGTAACAAAATTTTATGAACTCCAGTATGAGTACTAACTGAGTACCAATATACATGTATTGTTTCTAAGTCAAAAATCAAAATACAATCCTCAAGAGAGGCCACGAAAATCCGCGATGCGGCCGGCCTAAGCAAAGCCGTCGAATCTTGCATAAAGGAGAACTCCTCTGATCCTCTTCAAAGTCGGGCTCCCGGCTCCCGAACCAAGGCGCCATCTACACTGTGACAGAGTCTGGTGGGTGTTGCAAACACCGTCCCGTAACGTGGGAGTGAGTAGCTAACTCAGTGGAACAATAAAGCATAGGTTAACATGTTATCAAATCAATCAAGCAGTAATGATAAAGCAGTATAAATCAAACATTTCTAACTACTCTTGTTAAGTGTAAAAATGATTATGACATGATGCTGTATGCCCTTGCCAAACCACCCTCAAGCGACATCATCTTACGTTCGTGAATGTTTACTCCCTCAGTGCGCCACATCTACAAAGCACATGCGGTGCGATGATGCTCATGATTACCAAGTTTTTATTAGTCCATTTCAACCAGCAGTATTGGGAAACTAAGGTACCTCCCTTGTATCATTCCCAAACATGATCCATTCTAGGGTCGTCAATCCTAGTTAATCTCATACGATATTATGATTTGAGAAACATAGTGAAGGCATCGCAAATGGCTCGTCACCCGTCAGCGCGGATACAAATCTCACCGTATGCGGCTCAATTGCTGGCCGTCAGCTCGAGTACAGGTCTCACCGTACTCGGCTCAATCACTAGCCGTCAACTCGAGTACAGGTCTCACCGTACTCGGCTCAACTCAGACTCTAGTTGCTGTGAAAGACTCGTTGCCAATCACAGGCACTTGGAGTACACTCGATGATACTACGGAGGACTCCTCGCCCGTCAGCACGAGCACAGGTCTCACCGTACTCGGCTGTCGCCGTAAGCATCGACAGCTCGAATACAGTGTCCCATACCACCGTATTCGGCTCACGAGTTTTGGTTGCGCAATGGTCACTACGGGGAGGCACATGGCCCCAGCGTAGGCCGACAGCTCGACCACGGTGTCCCATACCACCATGCCTGGCTCATGCGACTTAGCGGATCGAGGTACCATGGTTAAACGGGATCGCCACTGGTAAGTTTGGTACCCTAGGTTCAAACAGTAGCGACCAAACATGGTGAACACACAATACATTTCAGTTTACTTGACGAGCCTGACTAGCTCGAGCGCACCACAAGTTGAGCGATATGGAGCACAAAAGCACTCCGTGTGGCCAACCACTATCGCCAATCGAAGTACGACTTGGGTTCGCCAGACACGTCCGTTGTGGCGATATGAATCTCAGCCACAACCACAAGTCTGGTACCGAATGTTTGAACTATATACATAGTCCCAAACTCAAACAGTTTTCATCAATAGCATGTGGAGTAAAGCATGATAAACAAGCAATACAAGCATGTTAGCAGGCATGTTATAAAGCATGAAGTAAAACATGATGTAAAGCATGTTGTAAAGCATGTTGTGAAGTATGTAGTAAAGCATTATCCACATAGGGATACTATTATGTACACATTGCAAGGGAGTGGTTCTAGCGAACCACCGCATGGAGGAGATCCTACATGTCTCTAAGGGAGTCAGGAATTCCATATCAGCACCTTTCTAAGGCACTAATACACAAGCCTTTACACACACAAGCACTTACACAATACTTAGAGTATGCCATTCCAACATACATGACGTATGTTAGCAAATCGCGTGTTAGGGCTATTCTCTCGCCAGGCGGTTATTTTACCCGCGTATATCATATTCATACAACAAATAATCATGACAATTACACTTCCAAAGTTTACACATATGCGGTATTTCTAGAATACACAATTTCAACATACTTGACATTTATAAGGGAACATGTATTTTGGCGATTCCTTTCGCCAAACCAGTATTTTATACATATATTGTATAATCATACATTAAATAAACATGTCATACATTTTCTCAAAAAATATACATATACGGTATTTCTAGAATACACAATTTCAACATACGTAGCATTTACACATGAACATGTATTTCAACAATTCCTTTCGCCAAATTAGTATTTTATCTATATATCATATAATCATACATTAAATAAACATGTCAAACATTTTCCCAAAAAAAATACGTGTACGGTATTTCTACGTATACCAAGAATATGTGAAATTCCATATTCTACAACGTTAATCGAAACAGGAAACGGAAAGCACTTTGTACATGTGCATTTACATGCAGATCATGAATCTATCATTATCTGACATTGAAAGCGTTGAAAACCATAACTTATACACTTAAAGTCCTCACCTTTGCCCTTGGAATTCCAACGAATCAGCAAGGGTAGTAGAGCTTCCGTATACGGGAGTTTTCTAGCCTAAAGGGTGGAATCGGTTAGCCTGTACATAACCTACAACGATCCTACCTCAAATCAGACCTAGGGTTAGAGTTTCTTACCTTCAAACGGAATGGAAAGCTATGGAAAAACACATGGAATGGAGCGGTGTAGGCCGTGTGACAACCCAAAGCAAGTAGGAGGAAAATCTCCCACAAATCCCAAGCTATTCTCCCTCTTCTCTCTCTCTCTCTCTCTAGGGTTTTAATCCCAAATTCGTATGGTGTGAGAGGGGCTGTTCTAAGCCCCTTTTATAGCCAAAAACATTCCCAAAATAGACTCAGTTCAAGGGTATGACTTATATAGGCATTTCGCCACTTTTCCAGCTCAAAAGGGAGGTTCGGTGGCCCTCCTTGAGCCAAACGTCGACTTAAGCTCACCATCTATGGATCTACGTGGGATTACGTTTTCGACTTGATCGATTCCCGGATCGCACGTGGCGGACCACTTTCGGTTCAACGGTCGGTGGGCCACGATCGAAAATTCTAAGTACATGTAAATGTTCTGAAATTTTCTTAATCCGAGGGTGTAATTTGGTCTCGATTCGACGGTCGGGTTGCTTATCTTGACGTGCAACCGAACGATGCCAGATCACTATTCCTGATATTTATTTTGGAATGGGAATAGTGTTTTTCACACACCCTCGCTCCGAATCGAAACGAATGGCCGTGGGACATCGGATGGACCTGATTTTTGAGATGATTGTCAAGTCCAGTGAGGCGGTCCTAGTTCCTTAGCTTCGTGTTAATTGGACTTCCGATGTGCGATCTAGACCTAATACGAAGTTTCGTTTCATTCCCGAAGCGTAGGAAATGAGTTTGGTTCTAAACTTTAGGGTAACCTAGCGTCACTTGTTTTGCAAGTTTTGGGTCTTGCAGATCGTATTTAAAGCGATCCCAATGGATTTCATGGCTAATCGAGTTTAGTACTTAGTTAACTTTGTTAATTTTCTAAAGGATTTAATCATACGTGATTTCTGGTCGAGGTGGTACTCGACCCAATGTACGGAAATTTACAAGTCGTTACAATCTACCCCCCTTAAAAAAAAATTTCATCCTCGAAATTTATACCTTTTCGTAGTCCTCGAGAATCTGAGGGTAGTTCTTTCTGACCTCGGCCTCAGTCTCACAGGTGGTTTCCTTCTCGGAATGATGTGTCCAAAGTACCTTCACAAGTGGGATGACCTTGCTACGCAGTACCTGCTCCTTCCTGTCAAGGATGCGCGTCGGGCGCAGCTCGTACGTAGCATCCTCACTCAACTGTACCTGCTCCCATCTGATGATATGCGAAGGATCAGGAACGTACTTCTTCAGCATAGATACATGAAATACGTTGTGTACGGAAGCAAGTGGTGTAGGCAAGGCGAGACGATATGCCACATCACCCACTCGATCCAGTATCTGAAATGGACCGATAAACCTCGGTGTGAGCTTCCCCTTCTTCCCGAACCGAAGGACTCCCTTCATAGGGGAAACTCAAAGGAATACATGATCCCCGACCTCGAACTCCAGCGGTCGCCGCCTCGTATCGGCGTAACTCTTCTGCCTGCTCTGCGCTGTAAGCAATCGACGCCTGATAATGTCGACCTTCTCTGTAGTCGCCTGTACCAACTCTGGGCCAATCAGACTACGCTTGCCAACCTCTGCCCAACAGTGCGGTGCCCTACAAGGTCGACCATATAGAGCCTCATATGGGGCCATGCCAATAGTCGCCTGGAAGCTGTTGTTGTAGGCGAACTCTGCGTACGGAAGACAGTCATCCCAGCTGTCCTTGAAGTCCAACACACATGCTCGCAACATATCCTCCAGAATCTGATTCACCCGCTCTGTCTGCCCATCAGTCTGAGGATGAAACGCCGTACTGAACTTCAACTTCACACCCATCGCCTCCTGGATACGAGTCCAGAAGATAGATGTGAACCGCGTGTCTCTGTCCGACACGATCTCCAAAGGAACCCCGTGCAGACGGACGATCTCCCTGATGTACAATCTAGCCAGCTCGTCTGTAGAGTTCGTAATCTGATAGGGAGGAAATGGGCCGATTTGGTCAACCGGTCCACAATCACCCAAATGGAATCGTGCCCCTTCCTCGTCTTCGGCAACCCTGATATGAAGTCCATGGAGATGAAGTCCCATTCCACTCCGCTATAGGCATGGGCTGAAGTAGTCCATGAGGTCGGCGATGTTCTACCTTGACCTGCTGGCACGTCAGACATCGAGACACATACTCAGCAATGTGGGCCTTCATGTTATCCCACCAATACGTCCGTCTCATATCCTGGTATATCTTCGTGCTACCAGGATGCATTGCAAACTTCGAGTTATGGGCGGACTCGAGAAGCTCGCGTCTCAAGTCAGCCACATCAGGAACACATAGGCGGCCACGGAATCGTAAACCCCCATCAGAACCAACTCTCCACTCGGAGTCCACGGCGTCGCTAGCCTGCTCTCGAAGCTCAGACAGCCGTATATCGCCCTCTTGGGCCTCAACAATCCTGTCGTCAATAAGTGGCCGCACCCGAACGTGCGCAACACACTCAAAAGGCTCCTCGACAGTGAGTCTCTGCTCGAAGTCCCGCACAAACTCCATCATGTCCCACTCGGCTATCATCAGCGGTGCCGCAAATGCAATCGCCTTCTTGCGGCTCAGTAGCATCGCCCTGAGGTTCGCCTTGCCGGGATGGTAGGAAACCTCGAACTTGAAGTCCTTCAAGGTTTCCATCCATCGGCGCTGTCTCATATTCAAATTCCGCTGTGTGAATATGTATTTAAGGCTCTTGTGGTCGCAGAAAAGCTCGAACTCCTCACCGTAGAGGTAATGTCTCCAGAGCTTCAATGCAAAGATGACAATGCCAACTCCGTGTCATGTGTAGGGTAATTCTCCTCGTGCTTCCTTAATTGTCTCGAGGCATACGAAATCACCGTATCCTTCTGCATCAGCACACAACCCAAACCAACGCGAGACGCGTCAGTATACACCATGTATTTCACCCCTTGCTCTGGCAATACTAGCACAGGGGCGGACTTCAACTTGTCCTTCAGCTCCTTAAAAGCTACCTCCACCTTCTCATTCCAGGCGAACTTCAGGTCCTTCCGAGTCAATTGAGACAATGGCTTGGCGATCTTCGAGAAATCCTGAATGAAACGTCTGTAATACCCAGCCAGACCAAGGAAACTCCTCACCTCAGTAACCGACTCAGGCTGCTGCCAATCCTGAACCACGGCTACCTTACCAAGGTCCACTGCTATCCCATCCTTGGACACTACATGTCCCAGGAACTTGACTTCCTCCTGCCAGAAGTCACACTTCTTGTATTGCGCAAACAACTGGTTCTTCTCCAACGTACCCAATACTGCTCGCAGGTGCTCCTCGTGCTCCTCCCGACTCGTGGAGATATCAAGATGTCATCGATAAAGATGATGATGAATCGGTAAAGGAAGGGCCGAAATACCTGGTTCATCAGATCCATGAACACGGCTGGTGCGTTCGTCAGACCGAACGACATCACCAAAAACTCATAGTGCCCGAAGCACGTCCTGAAGGCTGTCTTCTGCACGTCCTCCTCTCTCATGAGCAACTGGTGGTACCCTGACTGAAGGTCAATCTTCGAGAAATACTTCGCCCCCCTCAACTGATCGAACAGATCAACAATCCTGGGCAAAGGATACTTGTTCTTCACCGTGACCTGGTTCAACATACGGTAATCAATACACAACCGTAGCGACCCGTCCTTCTTCTTCACAAACAACACAGGTGCTCCCCAAGGAGACACACTAGGTCGAATAAAACATTTCTCTACAAGTTCGTCAATCTGTTTCCACAGCTCCTCCATCTCACATGGAGGCATACGATAAGTCGGCAACGAGATGGGCGTCGCACCAGGCGTAAGGTCAATCATAAAATCAATCTCACGCCGAGGAGGTAAACCAAGGATAGTCTTAAAGACTCCAACAAACTCCCGAACCACTGGCGTACCCTCCAGTGTCGGACCATCAATCGGCACAAGTAAAGCAGCATAACAATCAACTCGACAGGGCCAACTGACCTGCACTGGGAACGTGAAAGCTGTGCCGTCAGGTCCATTGGCAGTCACGATCCGAGCATCGCAATCTATCCCCGCCCTCATCTTGGCGAGCCAATCCATGCCAAGTATAACGTCATAGTGCCATAGCGGAGCAACAATAAAGTCGACGAGCACTGTGTTGCTACCCAAAACTATCGAGCAACCCTCGCATAACCGTGTGACATCCGAAAAGGTCCCGATAGCTGTAGTGAGTCTCATTTCCTTAGTGGGAATCGTATGCAAAGATAGACGTTTCACCGCCCCACAAGAAATAATAGAAGTAGTGGACCCAGTGTCCACCAATAAAGAAACGGGAGTACCCTGAACATGAGCCGTACCCTCAAAAGCCGTCGATGCCGAAATCGACGTCTCAGGTGCCTCGGCAACAAGAGTGTGCACGCGAGCCTACTGCTGGCGGTTCGACTGAGGAGCCAAGGGTCGCTGTGGCGGCCTGAAGTGAGACACAGGAGGTCGGAAAGAAGGATGTGTAGGAGCAGTCTGTAGCGGTGGAGCTGATATGGCCTGTGGATAAGGGCGATCCAATCTCTGCGGTGGCACAAATCCGCTAGCCCTCATGCGCGAGAAACAGCTCTCAGCAGGGTGTCCTGGTTTCCCGCAATACATGCAGGTCACCAACGGGTGTCTCACAGGAACAACAGGTGCTGCGGCCCTGAGGGGCGAATCAACACGTGGCCTCTTGCCTAAGATAGGCCTGCTCTGCAAATCCTGGCGTGGCCTCGCAACTATAGCACCACGCGATCTGGCCAATCGGTCCACATCCTGCTCGGCCATCATAGACATGTGGACCAATGCCGCGTAGGTGGGGATACTGAGGCAGCAAATCCTCGACCGTATCTCCGGTCGCAAACCCAAGGAAAAACGACGCATCCGCATCTGCTCATCCACCAGTAAAGTCGGGACAAAGCGGCCCAACTCTGTGAAGCGGTGCTCGTACTCCGTGATCGTCATGCCTCCCTGCCTGAGGTGCAGAAACTCATCCTCCCGCTCATGCCGATACGTCTGCGGGTAGTACTTCTCATGGAACCGAGACTCGAAAGCCTCCCAGGTCCACACGAAATCTACTGCGACCGTGCGCAGCACGCTGTCCCACCATAAACTAGCCTCCCTCTCAAACATGAAAGCGGCCAGCTCCACCTGCTCTGCCTCTAAGCAATGTAGCATCCGAAGCATCTTAGAGATGCGGTCAAGCCAGAACTCTGCCTCCTCGGGTCTGTGAGACCCATAAATGAGGGAGGCCTCAAGCGCTGAAATCGCTCGAGTAAACCACGAGTACTGACCTCTCTAGTAGGAGGTGCGACGGATGGGGGCAGAGGCACATCCTCAACCTGAGCAGGAGGCTCAGAATGCTCATCAGGATGTGCAGATGTCGTAGGTGGAGTCGCACTACCACCACGGGACAAGGCCTCAGCGATAGTGGCCATAAGGCTGGGTGCTTCTGCTGCTCTTCTGTTCTGTTCTGCTCTTCGGTCTTCTGCTGCATCTGCTGCTGATGCATCATCATCATCAGCTGCTCAAACCTATCAGTCGACGGAGCAGCCTGAGAGTCATGCTGCGCAGAAGAAGACGGCCGATACTGCTCACGGACCGGGGGCGTATAAGGTGGCTGTCCACCGATAGGACCAGCAGGAGGCTGATCAGATCCCAACCCTCGGTCCGTAGGACCGCTACTACCAGAAGGAGTCTGGTCCATAGAGCCGGTCAGAAGAAGATGTGCCGTGCTCCGCGTATACTGTCGCGGCATGCCCTATACAACATAGGGTAGAATCATTTGTGAGATAAGGCACAATACACTCCATAAAGCACTTAAGCATTCCACACACCATCAAAACAAAAGAGGCTATATGCTTTTCATTTACCTAAAATTGTCATAATACATGGAATACAGATTTACATGAATCACGACAGAATTCACATCATAGCCATTACATCCACTACATCAAACACCTAAAACATGTTACTATCTACTACTTCATCTACATGAAAACATAAATCGCCTATCGCGGTAACCAAAGCAAACACAACATACAACAATATGGATGACTAAGCATCCGAAGTAGGCGGTGGAGGAGGAGCGTTCTTGTCCTGCGCACAGCATAGGATGGCCTTCAACGTACGGGACATCTTCTTGAAACTCTTCTTCATGTAGGCTTCATTCTCTTCAAGCTTGGCTCGAACTTGACCAATCTCTCTGCAGGGCGACTTGCCTCTCCTCAAGACGGGCCAATCGCGCTCAAAAACATCTCGATCCACACCCTGCTCCTGAGCCGCAGGGGGTGAACTCTCCTCGGTGTCCTGAGCCTCAGATTCTTCTTCCTGTATGTCATCACCACGCTCCTCATCACTCTCTGCCTAGAGGTCAACACTCTCCTCGCCGGCGCTATCCGACTCATCTCCAGACTCGTCGAGTCGGGCTTGCCGCTGTTGAGGGCCAATCTTCATATTCTTGAGTGTCGCTTCACTTATGACTCGGACTAGTGCAAGATCCTCCATATTCAATCTGTAGCCTACATCACGAGCCATCCTGCAGATCAGACGGCCAAATGGGAGCGAAAGATCGTTCCTGGCAGAACGAACAACATGAACTATCTGGGATAGGATGAATGTGGGCAGGCATATGTTGTCCCCGCGTCCCATCTTATATAGAAAGTCCACCATCAACCGAGTACACTCCGTGCGGTTACCCCACCATGGGTATACATTGTATGTGAAAATGTGATGGTAAATGGAAGTCTTCGGTCATCTTTGTCGCCGCAATACAATTTCCTCGCTTCCAAGTAACCCGGCGACCACAGAGATATCACGTGCGATGATCCCTTTCCCACGCACTTCTAGAGAAGTCATCACTAGGCTGCACTTGACCAAGCGGGATCTTCGTGATTCGAACCACCTCATCCACAGTGATTATGCGCCTTATACCCCTCACAGAGACAGTAAACTAAAGAGGCTCTACTGATGAGTCCACAATGTGAGCGTAGAAAGCGCGAACCGTGTTCTCACATGCGGGAGACTCGCCTTCAAAAATAGAATTCCATCCGATATCCACCAAGTGGTCCATCATCGGGTGTAGGCCAAACATTCTTTTATCCACATGAGCTTCAAACACAACCTTGCGGCCCGCGAAGCGCCCGTATTCGATGCCTATCGGATAAGCATTTCTAGCGGGATGGTCAGGATCCAGGTCTCGCTTCGACCTAAACTCCCGCACGGTGCTTGTGTCGGCCCCAACATCGGATCTTCTTCGGGAATGGGCTGGCCTACTTGGGCCGGCGTCATCGGCCGCGGTTTTCCTCTTTCCCATGAGAGATAGGATGGAGAAAATGGAAAAAATGGTAGCCACCACACCAAGGAAGGCCATGGAAAATTGCCAAAATGGGGGAACAAGGGGCTGATCTCTTTGATCCTCCACAAACAACAATCCAATGGGTGTGGAAGGAGCACTAGAGGTAGGAAATGAAGGAGAAACAAGAAGAGAATGGAATGGGTTAGTAGATTACCCGATTTTTGAGCTCCAAGGAGGGGTATGAGAGCTCCAACTTGAGAAAATGGGGAAAGGAGGAAGCTAGGGCTGTTGTGGAAGGTTGGGGTGTGTGGTTATGGAAGAAAATGGAAGATTTGAAGGTTTGGAGGATGGGTTTTTGAGAAAAATCGAAAATGGGTGTGGAGGTGTTTGAAAATGGGTGAAATGAGGAAGAAGGGTGCTCCAGCCCCTTAAATCCTAAACTATTAGGAATTTCGCACGTGCCATGGGGTGTAGGAGGTTGGGCCGACCAACCTCATGCTTGGACCCACCTCAGAAAGTCTACCAGACCGCGGTCCGTTGCTGGTGCCGCGGTGCCGCCGCGGTTGGACTTGGCCGGAACCGCGCCGCCGCGGTGGGGCCCTGTTTGCCATGTGTCCAGGGTGCTAAATGCACCCTGGTTCGATCGGGAACCTTAATGGATTAACGTGGGGGGCCCCCGAACTCAGTTCAGCTCTAGAACGGTTAGTTCCGAAAATTTTCTGAACTAATCTGATTTTTTTCTGATTTTTGAAGATTGATTTTGGGTGGATAGTGACCTAGACACGTCAATAGACGGTATAGGAGTGATTGAGAGTCCGTATGTGCGGTCAGGATCGAGTACAGACTCGATCAACGCGTTTGTTTTTAATGAATTTCGCCGAACGGTGAAATCGGGAGACCCTAAGACTGTTTTTACATTTTTGCGCACCCTCTTAGGTTGTAACACGTCAGCGTACGTAGTGGGGACATAACTCAGGTCCGGTTTAATCAAAATCATGCTCTGATACCAACTTGTAACGCCCTGAAAATCGGGGGTCGAGTATGAACTCAACTCCCGAGTTCCAACGCATCACTTATGCAACATACACAATGATGGTTAAATGTTGTCTAAGTTAGCGCAATAAACATGAATGAGATTATACCAAAACAATAATTCATACTCCAGTTCAATTGTATAAAGGCAAGCGGAAGACTGCAATTTTATATTTAAAGTATGTAAAGTAACAAAATTTTATGAACTCCAGAGTATGAGTACTAACTGAGTACCAATATACATATATTGTTTCTAAGTCAAAAATCAAAATACAATCCTCAAGAGAGGCCCTAAAAATCCCGCGATGCAGCCGGCCTAAGCAAAGCCGTCAGAATACTGCATAAAGGAGAACTCCTCCTGATCCTCTTCAAAGTCGGGCTCCGGCTCCTGAACCAAGGCGCCATCTACACCTGTGACAGAGTCTGGTGGGTGTTGCAAACACCGTCCCGTAACATGGGAGTGAGTAGCTAACTCAGTGGAACAATAAAGCATAGGTTAACATGTTATCAAATCAATCAAGCAGTAATGATAAAGCAGTACAAATCAAACATTTCTAACTAGTCTTGTTAAGTGCAAAAATGATTATGACATGATGCTGTATGCCCTTGCCAAACCACCCTCAAGCGACATCATCTTACGTTCGCGAATGCTTACTCCCTCAGTGGGCCACATCTATAAAGCACATGCGGTGCGATGATGCTCATGATTACCAAGTTTTTATTAGTCCATTTCAACCAGCAGTATTGGGAAACTAAGGTACCTCCCTTGTATCATTCCTAAACATGATCCATTCTAGGGTCGTCAATCCTAGTTAATCTCATATGATATTATGATTTGAGAAACATAGTGAAGGCATCGCAATTGGCTCGTCACCCGTCAGCGCGGATACAAATCTCACCGTATGCGGCTCAATTGCTGGCCGTCAGCTCGAGTACAGGTCTCACCGTACTCGGCTCAATCACTAGCCGTCAGCTAGAGTACAGGTCTCACCGTACTCGGCTCAACTCAGACTCTAGTTGCTGTGAAAGACTCGTTGCCAATCACAGACACTTGGAGTACACTCAATGATACTACGGAGGACTCGTCGCCCGTCAGCACGAGCACAGGCCACACCGTACTCGGCTCTCGCCGTAAGCATCGACAGCTCGAATACAGTGTCCCATACCACCGTATTCGGCTCACGAGTTTTGGTTGCGCAATGGTCACTACGGGGAGGCACATGGCCCCAGCGTAGGCCGACAGCTCGACCACGGTGTCCCATACCACCATGCCCGGCTCATGCGACTTAGCGGATCGAGGTACCATGGTTAAACGGGATCGCCACTGGTAAGTTTGGTACCCTAGGTTCAAACAGTAGCGACCAAACATGGTGAACACACAATACATTTCGGTTTACTTGACGAGCCTGACTAGCTCGAGCGCACCACAAGTTGAGCGATATGGAGAGCAAAAGCACTCCGTGTGGCCAACCACTATCGCCAATCGAAGTACGACTCGAGTTCGCCAGACACGTCCGTTGTGGCGATATGAATCTCAGCCACAACCGCAAGTCTGGTACCGAATGTTTGAACTATATACATAGTCCCAAACTCAAACAGTTTTCATCAATAACATGTGGAGTAAAGCATGATAAACAAGCAATACAAGTATGTTAGCAGGCATATTATAAAGCATGAAGTAAAACATGATGTAAAGCATGTTGTAAAGCATGTTGTGAAGTATGTAGTAAAGCATTATCCACATAGGGATACAATTATGTACACATTGCAAGGGAGTGGTTCTAGCGAACCACCGCATGGAGGAGATCCTACATGTCTCTAAGGGAGTCAGGAATTCCATATCAGCACCTTTCTAAGGCACTAATACACAAGCCTTTACACACACAAGCACTTACACAACTCTTAGAGTACGCCATTCCAACATACATGACGTATGTTAGCAAATCGCGTGCTAGGGCTATTCTCTCACCAGGCAGTTATTTTACCCACGTATATCATATTCATACAACAAATAATCATGACAATTACACTTCCAAAGTTTACACATATGCGGTATTTCTAGAATACACAATTTCAACATACTTGACATTACAAGGGAACATGTATTTTGGCGATTCCTTTCGCCAAACCAGTATTTTATACATATATTGTATAATCATACATTAAATAAACATGTCATACATTTTCCCAAAAAATATACATATACGGTATTTCTAGAATACACAATTTTAACATACGTAGCATTTCAGCGATTCCTTTCGCCGAATTAGTATTTTATCTATATATCATATAATCATACATTAAATAAACATGTCAAACATTTTCCCAAAAAAAATACGTGTACGGTATTTCTACGTATACCAAGAATATGTGAAATTCCATATTCTACAACGTTAATCGAAACAGGAAACGGAAAGCACTTTGTACATGTGCATTTACATGCAGATCATGAATCTATCATTATCTGACATTGAAAGCGTTGAAAACCGTAACTTATACACTTAAAGTCCTCACCTTTGCCCTTGGAATTCCAACGAATCAGTAAGGGTAGTAGAGCTTCCGTATACAGGAGTTTTCTAGCCTAAAGAGTGGAATCGGTTAGCCTGTACATAACCTACAACGATCCTACCTCAAATCAGACCTAGGGTTAGAGTTTCTTACCTTCAAACGGAATGGAAACTGCCGGGAAAACACCTGGAATGGAGCGGTGTAGGCCGTGTGACAACCCAAAGCAGTAGGAGGAAAATCTCCCACAAATCCTAAGCTATTCTCCCTCTTTTCTCTCTCTCTCTCTAGGGTTTTAATCCCAAATTCGTATGGCTGTGAGAGGGGCTGTTCTAAGCCCCTTTTATAGCCAAAAACATTCCCAAAATAGACTCAGGTTCAAGGGTGACTGCTTATGTAGGCATTTCGCCACTTTTCCAGCTCAAAAGGGAGGTTCTGGTGGCCCTCCTTGAGCCAAACGTCAGACTTAAGCTCACCATCAATGGATCTACGTGGGATTACATTTTCGACTTGATCGGATTCCCAGATCGCACGTGGTGGACCACTTTCAGTTCAATGGTCAGTGGGCCACGATCAGAAATTCTAAGTACATGTAAATGTTCCTGAAATTTTTCTTAATCCGAGGGTGTAATTTGGTCTGATTCTGACGGTCAGGTTGCTTAATACTGACGTGCAACTGAACGATGCCAGATCACTATTCCTAATATTTATTTTGGAATGGGAATAGTATTTTTCATACACCCTCGCTCCGAACCGAAATGAATGGCCGTGGGACATCGGATGGACCTGATTTTTGAGATGATTGTCAAGTCCAGTGAGACGGTCCTAGTTCCTTAGTTTCGTGTTAATCGGACTTCCGATGTGCGATATAGACCTAATACGAAGTTTCGTTTCATTCCTGAGAGCAGCCGGGAAATGAGTTTGGTTCTAAACTTTAGGGTAACCTAGCGTCACTTGTTTTGCAAGTTTTGGGTCTTGCAGATCGTATTTAAAGCGATCCCAATGGATTTCATGGCTAATCGAGTTTAGTACTTAGTTAACTTTATTAATTTTCTAAAGGATTTAATCCTACGTGATTTCTGGTCGAGGTGGTACTCGACCCAATGTACGAAAATTTACAGGTCGTTACATCTACCCTTTCCGTTTTCTCTCATTTGAGCTCCTACACCTCCCATTTGAAGCTCAAATTCATGTAAGCTCTCTAACCCATACATTTTCTTCTCTTTCATTCTTCAAACCCTGTCTTTTGGGCCTTTACAATCCCTATTGAGGCTTAAGTTCATGGAGAACCAAAAAAAAAAAAAAAAACTCCAGCCCCCGTTTCCCCTTATCCTCATTTTCCATGGCTCTATCCTAGCTTGTACGGCCATTTTCTTGGGGGCCTAATCATCCATACTGTTGTCTTGTAGTTTGCATGGGTTACCATCTTTGGATGTTTTTGTTTTCATGTTGATGGGTGCAGTAGTTGGTAGAATGTTTTAGATGTTTGAGGAGGCCCGTTCGGCCAACTGCATTAGGTGAGTTAGGTGGATAGAATTGTATAAGTAACAATAAATGTATGTATAAGGTATGACCCCTAGATTGGGTGTATCCCATGTTTTCCAATGCCATGTTTGGAATGTATGCAATGAAAAGTATATCCCGAGTTTTCCTATTACACTTAAAAATTCCTCATCCTGGAATTTGGAACTCCCATCTCACACTTTTCCAACACAAGACTCATTTTCCAAAGCTTATACCATTAATTTTAATCCCCACCACCCTCCTACCAAACATGACATTCCCAATCCCGAAGTGAGATTAGCAATGCAGTCCCATTTAAGACAATAGGCCCTAGAGTTTTGGACCTAGAACGGTGCTCCTAGATTTCGACAGACCTGACCGTATAGGAAATCTAACAAATTAATAATGTGAACCTTAAGACCCTCTTAGCTGGTATGAGCATGTGTGAAGTGCTCGAGAGTAGTTAAATTTAAGTCCGTACATCTCAATTCTAATTAGACAACGTTTGACCCTAAGCAATAAACAATTTCTTATATTATAAAGGGTATCCATAGTACCTTCACGAGTGGGATAACTTTGTTGCGCAACACTTGTTCCTTCCAATCAAGAATACATGTTGGTCGCAATACATAGGTAGTATCTTCTCTTAACTGTACTTGCTCCCATTTGATTATATGAGTAGGATTAGGGACATTTCTTCAGCATCGATACGTGAAATACGGTGTACACGCCAGTGAGTGGTGTAGGCAAGGCAAGACGATATGCTACTACACTCACTCGGTCGAGGATCTGGAATGGGCCAATGAATCTCGGCGTGAGTTTCCCCTTCTTACCAAAACGAAAGACTCCCTTCATTGGGGAAACTTTAAGGAATATGTGGTCCCCAACCTCAAATTCCAGCGGTCTTTACCTTGTATTGGCATAACTCTTCTGTTTACTCTGGGCTGTAAGGAGTCAACGCCTGATAATGTCGATCTTCTCTATGGGCGCCTAAACCAAATCTGGGCCAACCAGGCTCTTCTTGCTAACTTTTGCCTAATAATATGGTGCTCGACATGGGCGCCCATATAAGGCTTCATAAGGAGCCATGTCAATGCTTGCTTGGAAGCTGTTGTTATAAGCAAACTCAGCATAGGGAAGGCAGTCATCCCAACTATCCTTGAAATCAAGTACACATGCTCGCAACATATCTTATAATATCTGATTTACTCGCTCCGACTACCCATCAGTTTGCAGGTGGAAGGCAGTACTGAACTTCAGTTTCACTCCCATTGCTTCTTGGATTCGAGTCCAAAAAATGGACGTGAATCACATGTCTCGATTCGACACAATTGCCATAGGAACTCCATGCAGACGTACTATCTCCTTGATGCATAGCTTGGCTAAATCATCTGGTGAGTTTGAAACTCTAATCAGGAGGAAATGAGCCGATTTCGTCAATCGGTTCACAATCACCCAAATGGAGTTATGTCCCTTCCACGACTTCAGTAACCTGGAAATAAAATTCATAGATATGAAATCCCATTTCCATTCAGCTATGGGCATGGGCTGAAGTAAACCAGGAGGTTGGCGATGCTCGGGCTTGACCTGCTGGCATGTGAGACAATGGGATACATAATCTGCTATCTGGGCCTTCATGTTGTCCCACTAATATGAACACTTCAAATCCCGATACATCTTTATACTACCAGGATGCATTGCTAATTTTGAATTGTGTGTGGCTTCTAGAACGTCTTTCCTCAAGTCATGGAGGTTTAGGATGCATAGGTGGCCACGATACCTCAAACCTCAATCCAAGCCAACTCTCCACTCAGATTCTTCACCGTCGCTTGTACGCTCTCTCATCTTCACCAACAACTTATCTTCTTTCTATGCTGCAATGATTCAGTCATCAATAAGCGACTGCGCACGGAGGTGTGCAATGCTCTCGAACAGCTTCTCTACTGTAAGCTTCTGTTCGAAGTCTCACATGAACTCTACCATATTCCATTCTTCTATCATTAGCGGAGCTGCAAACTCTATTATCTTCTTGCGGCTCAACGCATCGGCCACAAGGTTGGCCTTCCCAGGATGGTAGGAGACCTCAAACTTGAAGTCGTTCAAGGTCTCTATCCAACGTCGTTGCCTCATATTCAGGTCTCTCTACATGAATATATACTTGAGGCTTTTGTGGTCGCAAAAGAGCTCGAACTCCTCTTCGTACATGTAATGTCTCCAGATCTTTAATACAAAAATAACTGCTGCCAATTCCGGGTCGTGTGTAGGGTAGTTTTATTCATGTTTCCTCAACTGTTGCGATGCATAGGCAATCACCTTGTCCTTCTGCATAAGGACACAACCCAAACCAACACGAGACACGTCGGTATATATAGTATATCTGACCCCCTGCTCTGGCAATACTAGCATGGGCGAGGACGTCAGCTCGTCCTTTAATTCCAGAAAGGCTGCTTCTGCCTTCTCATTCCTAGCAAACTTAAGATCTTTTCGAATGAGTCGAGATAACGGTTTGGCTATCTTGGAAAAGTCCTTGATGAATCGGCGATAGTAACCAGTAAGTCTGAGGAAGCTCCTCACCTCTGTAACTAAACCCGGCTGCTCCCAATCCTATACCACGGCCACCTTAGCAAGGTCTACGGCAATTCCTTGGACACTATGTGTCCCAGAAACTTGACTTCTTCCTTCCAGAAGTCACATTTCCGGTATTGAGCAAATAACTGATCCTTCCTGAGAGTATCGAAGACTGCTTGTAGGTGCTCCTCATGATCTTGTTGACTCTTGGAGTACATTAAAATGCCATCTATAAACACGATAATGAATTGGTACAGATACGGCCGAAATACCTGGTTAATGAGGTCCATGAATACGGTCGGCGTGTTCGTGATCCCAAACGACATCACGAGGTGCCCAAAACTGGTTCTGAATGTTATTTTCTACACGTCTTCATCCCTGACGCGCAACTGATGATATCCGGACTGTAAGTCAACTTTTAAGAAATATTATGCCCATTTCAACTGGTTAAACAAATCATCTATCCTGGGCAGAGGATACTTGTTCTTGACCGTGACATGATTCAATCTACGATAACTAATACACAACCGCAACGATCCGTCTTTCTTCTTTACAAACAATACAGGTGCTCCCCAAGGAGATACACTAGGTCGTATAAAACCTGAATCCAGCAGATCACCTATCTGTCTCCTCAATTCCTCCATTTCACATGGAAGCATGTGGTATGTTGGTAAGGATATGGGCGTCGCACCAGGCACAAGGTCAATAGTAAAGTCGATCTCACACTGAGGAGGAAGTTAAGGTATTGTCCTGAACACGTATGTGAAATCTTGGACTACAGGGGTGTCCCCAAGTGTTGGACCATCAACATTTTCCAACAAGAAAGCATAACAACTAATGAGGTAGGGCCAACTGACCTGAACTAGAAAAGTGAAGGTCGTGCCCTTGGTCTCATGTGCTGTCACCACTCTGGTTTCATAATCAATCTCGACTTTCATTTCGGTGAGCTAATCCATGCCGAGGATGACCTCGTATTGATGCAGCGGGTTAACTATCAGGTAAATGCGCACCGTTTTACTTCCTAAGTTTATCGGGCAATCCTTACAAAGCTTGGTAGTGTTGGAGAAGGTCCCTGTCGCGGTAAGGACTCTCACCACACCCATAAGGGTAGTGTTCAACCCCAATCGTTTGGCTATAAAGCATGATATTATCGAAATAGTGGACCCGGTGTCCACCAATAGGAATACAGGTATACCTTGAATGTAGGTAGTGACTTCAAAGGCTAAGGGCACTGCAGTTGCTGCCTCAGATTCTCCAGCTGCTATTGCATGTACACGTGTCTATTGAGGATGATTCGATTGCGCTGCCATAGGTAGTTGAGGTGTCCTATTTCGGGATACGAGTGGTCGGTAGAATGACTGTGCTAGTGGTGCAGATCGTAGAGGTGGAGTTAAAATAACTTATGGCAACTGGCAGTTGATCTTCTGAGGTGGCATAAAACCATTGTCCCTCATCTTGGTAAAACAAAAGGGCTCGTTATGGCCCATTTTCTTACAGTAGGTGCACCACAAATTCGTTCACCTCTGCTGGGTCGATGGAGCCATCAGCCTGAGAGGCGAATCTGCACGTGGCTTCTTGCAGAGGAATGGTTGGTTCGGCAAATCAGATCGAGGCCTTGGGCCTATGGGCACAGGTGTCCAGGACAGTCTCTCGCCATCCTTCTTGGCTCGCAAGGACATGTTCACTAGCTCGACATAGTTGGGAATGCTAACGCAACACGTCTTTGTGCAGATATTAGGCCGCAAACCTCAGAAAATCGTCGCATTCTCATCGGCTCATTCGCTTAGATCAACGGAGCATATATAGCCAGCTTAGTGAAATGGTTCTTGTACTCAGGCACAGTCATTCCTCCCTGTCAGAGGCGGAGAAATTCACCCTCCTTTTTATTATGGTAAGTGAGGGGGAAGTACTTTTCGTGAAAACGTCCTTCGAATGCGTCCACGTCCACACGTATCCTGAGGAAACGGTTCGTAGGATGCTGTCCCACTAGAGGCGGGCCTCCTTCTCAAACATATACGTAACTAATTCAACTTGCTCTGCCTTAGTACAGTGCAATGGCCTCAACATCTTGGATATACGATCCAACCAATACTCTGCCTCCTCGGGTCGGTGAGTGCTCTCCAAATGAAGGAGGATGGAAGCGCTTGAAGCGTTTAAATAGACCGCTTGTATTCATATTTCTAGGAGGCTGCATAGGTGGTGCGGGGGGGGGGGGGGGGCATGTTCATGTTTTGGCCAATGGTCCCTGCTATAATAGTAAAAAATTGCTATTGTTGTTGCATTAGAAATATCATCTGCTCCAACCTATCAGGAGGAGGAACCGACTGAGGTATGTGTGGCGTTACGTAGACCCACGGTTCTATCCCAGAACCGGTGGTGCATTCTTTGTTAGCCCATTCACAGGGTCCATGGTCGGCTGTGAATCTGGCATCGTATCACTATCCGGGCCCAAACCGAGTCCGTATGGCTATCGCTCAGGGGAGGTGCCCAGTCAATCGATATGCCAAGTGTGAGATGTGCAATATTCCTAGTGTTTTTAGGAGGCATCCCCTATATACAACATAGGGTGCAACATGTGTCAGATTTAGAATATTAACACACGTTATTTCAAGCATTCTATACATTCCATAACAAAAGAAGTTTCATATATTTCATTTAACCAAAATTCTCATGATACATATGATGTAACATTATAGAAATCATGACAGAAGATGCATGTGAGCTAATTTAGTAAAAGTTTTATAACAAACTATTCTAACATCC
Source organism: Magnolia changhungtana (assembly GCA_030180095.1). Classification (NCBI taxonomy): domain Eukaryota; kingdom Viridiplantae; phylum Streptophyta; class Magnoliopsida; order Magnoliales; family Magnoliaceae; genus Magnolia; species Magnolia changhungtana. The sequence continues at coordinate 2,348,412 of JASAUF010000101.1, read as the reverse complement.
CACTAAGCCAACAACGGCTATTATATATATATATATATATATATAAAACAAAGAAAACCAAAAGACAACTACAACATATGTCTAGTTCTCCAACTCTGGTGAAGGTGGAGGCGCACCCTTATCCTGCATGCAGCACAGGAGGGTCTTCAGAGTGTGAGACATTTTCTTGAATTTCTGTTTTAGGTAAGCCTAATTCTCCTTGACTTCCTATCTCAGGGCGGCCTAGTTATCTTTTATCTTGGCCATACGGGCTTCTAAGGCAGCCCGATCATGGCGGTCCTCATGTGCAGCAGTAGGAGGGCCCCTATCAGAATCTTGGGCCTCCTCTCCCTCTTCCTTCTCTTCTTCCTCACTTCCCTCTTCATTACTACCTTCTTCCTCACTTCCTTCTTCCTCACCACCTTCCTCTATTTCATTCCCTTCCTCTTCTTCACTACTTTCTTCCTCTTCACTTTCTTCTTTTATCTCATCTCCATATTCATCGAGGCTGGCTTGGCGTTGTCTAAGGCCAATCCCCATGTTGTTGAGTGTAGTTTCACTGATAAAGTGGATGGGTGTAAGATTATCCATGTTAAGCCTAAAACTGAAGTTACAAGCAATCTTACAGATAAGCCGGCCAAATGGGAGTGAAGCGTCTCCACTAGTAGAGCGTACAGTCCTGATTATTTGTGTTAGGACAAAAGTAGGCAGACACATCTTATCTCCCTGTCCAGCTCTATACAGGAATTCCACCATCAAACGAGTGCATTCAGTAGGTTGCTCCACCTAGGATACACGTTGTACGTGCATATGCGGTGTAGTAAGCGGAAGTCTGCCATCATTTTTGTCGATGGGAGGCTATTACCTCGCCTCTAATGAGCCAATTGGCCACAAAGAAATTGCGTACAACGATCTCTCTCTCATATACTAGTGAGACGAGATGCACTAGCATGTACCTCACCCCGCTCAATTCCCATGATACGGGCCATCACATCAACATCAACTATGGCTTCTTGCCTCCCCAATGGAATTGTAAACCGAAGAGGCTCTAGTAGTGGGTTCCGTATGTGGCCCTAGAAGGCTCGAACAGTGCCTTCACTAGTATGAGATTTGCCATCAAATATGCGACCTCACCCAGTCTCCAACAGGAGGTCCATCACTAGATACAGTCCAAATAATTTCTCATCCACATGTGCTTTAAATACAACTTTACAGTTACGGAGCTTACCTAGTTCGACACCCGCTGGTAGCGATCTCTCTAATTTGAGGATCGAGATCCTACTTCGTTCTTTGCTCTCGTTCGGCAGTTGGAGTAGCCACGGCGCTTGTCTACTTCCTCGAGCGGGTTGGACAACTGGCCTGGACTTATCCAGGGCCACTCTTCTCTTTCCCATAAGGGAAAGGAGTGTAGAAATGGAAAAGATGGCGGTGACAAGCTCAAAGAGAGCCATTGAGTCGAAAAAGCTTGAGAATGAGATGGATTTGGAAAGTTTGAGAGTTTGAGACACAAAGATGTAGGTTTGTGTGCTCAAATGAGGGTAAATAAGGAAGGTAGAGAGTTGTAAGAGAGGGTTTTGAGAAGATGGTGGAGATGGGTGCAAGATATGGAAGAAGATGGAGTTTTGTGTATATGGGAGGGAGATTTAAGAGAGGAAATGGAGATTTTGGAGGGGGAGGGTTAAAAATAGGGTAAAATGGGTTTTAGGGGAGATAGGGGGTAGTACAAAGGGGTCCCACCTGTGGGAGGGCCCTACATGCATGTGTGGAGAGCGGCGGGCTGTCGGAACCGCGGGCCCGCCGTGGCCCGCTGTGAAGGTAGGCGGCGCGCAGTAACTCGGGCAGTGGCGCTGTGCCCCCTGGGTTGCCGATGGTGCCTCGGCCTAAGGGCGGTGGCCACCCCATCCCGGCATGCCGAATATGTGCGGGGACCCCCTGGGTCCCTCGAGATTTTGTGATTTCGGCCCCAACGCCTGTAAGACATGTTTTCTCGATCCACGAAGCATGTATTCAAGCTTTTTAATTTGTTCAAATGCGAGGTTCACCTATTTATCATTCAAACCCATCGTTTGACGGCTACCTTACAATGGTCAATTTCGCCCGTCAATAGAACTTTGGAATGCTACGATCATTTCTACATTTTATCACCCCCTCCTAAGTCAAAGTGCATTAAAGTGCGTCGTGTGACCATTACCCAAGTCCGATTTAATCCAAATCATGCTCTGATACCAACTTATAACGCCCTAGATTTCAAGGGCCGAGCAAAGCTCAACTCCGGAGATCCAGTACATCACTTATGCAATATGGATAACGATGTTTAAATGTTGTCCATATTAATGTATTAAACATGAGTAGGATTATACTAAAATGGCATATCATAATCCAAATATAATTAAATTAGCAAGCGAAAGACTGAGAAGGATATGTAAAGTATATACGTGTTTCATAACCTCCAGAGTATGAGTGTGTTACCAGGCTGAATATATATAAAATGTCAAAATGTGAATGTTCGACTAATTCATGTAACCCTATAATCCCGTCGATCAGTACATAGTATATATAGACCTACTTGATAGCTGCACATAAGAGAACTCCTCGTTTATGAAATCCAAGTCAGCTGCATAGGCATCGTCGCTACCTGCATCTACAACAGGGTCTGGTTGGTGTTTTAAAACACCGTCCCAGAGTGGGAATGAGTGATCAACTCAATGGTACTATAAGGCAGAGGTTAACATGTTATCAATTCAGTCAAGCAGTAATGATAAAGCAGTACAACAATCATATCCTAAGTACTCTTGTTAATACAGGAATGATATACTGTAATGATGCATGCCCTCCCATGAAGCTCCCTCACAAGCGACTTCATTAACCGTTTGTGCATGACAAACTCCCTAAATGTGCCCTTCCACATCAAAGCACATGCAATGCGGTGCATGGTCGTATTAGCCAAGTACTTAATTAGGTTTATTTATACAGCAGATTCGGAAAGATAAGACACCTCCCTTTATATCACTAACCCAAACGGAGATCCATCTAAGGTCTTCAGTCCTAGTTAATCACATACGATAGGCAAGTTGTAGGGCATCATCCCCTATGAAAGCAGTGGATAGGCAAATTCTAGAGTTTATACTCGAGGTCACTACAGGGAGACTCGTCACTTCAGCGTAGGCCGACAGCTCGAATACAGTGTCCCATACCACTGTATTCAGCTCGTGAGTTTGGGTTACTCACTGGTCACTACGGGGAGGCTCGTCACCCCAGTGTAGGCCGACAACTTGACCATAGTGTCCCATACCACCGTGCCCGGCTCATGAGTCTTAGCAGATCGTGGTACCATGGTTGAAACGGATCTTTACATTGGTACGTGGTACCTTAGATTCAAGCAGGGATGTTCACACATGGTAAACACATAATATGTTAATCGATATGTTAGATAAGTGCGATTGGTACGATCGCACATTGAATTAATCGACATGTAGCACATAAGCGCTCTACATGGCATAACCACTATCGACAATTGTCGTACTACCCAGATTCACCAAACATATCAAATGTGGTGAGACTAATTTCGCCACTCAAATGGGAATTATTACCGATTGCCTGGGCCAGGTTATGGCCCCAAACCTACTCAAGTGCAATAGGCAGACACATGTGAAAATCATAACAGCATTTAAAAAACAATTAAAATACAATTCTCATTTGAGCATTTTGTCAAACACATTAAACATGTTACAAAGTATTTGCATTTCATCCATAATTTGCGTAATCGAAATCATGATTACATGAAGGAAGCTATACATATATATAAGGAAATTGAGAATCCTATCCCAATACCCTTATTAAATACAAATCATCAACAATTTCTCATTCCGACATTTTATCAAACACTTAGACTACACATTACTAAATACATATACTAGATTAGTTACGACATGAACTACCAATTTCCTACACAACATAGGTTATAAAGCACATAACATACATGGATCTTATATTAGAAATCATGAAAGGCACAAATTAGGATTTCACATCCATTCAGACATTTCAACAAACACATGGAATGCATCTCATATTCAACATAGTTCACACGTATAATTTATTAAAAATGTCGTAACTAAGATCGTATGGCAGCAATCAAGTCAGACATAAATCATTGCTCACATTGATAGCCTTGAAAACCATAACCTAAATGTTTACAGTCCGCAACTTTTGTCAGAAATCTCGTTTCGAACTCGGTTCGAATCCTACGTTCCCGATAAAGGAATAACGGGTACCTAAATCATGAAATCCGATAGGTCGACAAACGACCATTCTAGGTCTTAACTACAACATTATGGTTAGGATTTCTTACCCAAATCACAGTTGGAATGGTCCGTGTAGCAGTGGCGGGGAGGCGAATCACCATGTGGAGTGATGGGAGTGAATCCCAGCAATGATCTCCCGAACTCTCTCTCTTCTCCTCACTCTTTTCTCCTCTTTTCTCTCTTCTCTCTCCTCGGGTTAGAGAAATTCATATGGAATGGAAATGGGGTGGTTTAAGGCCTTTAAATGGGCCTAGAACTAATGTCAATGGCCCCATGGCCATGGTATACTTAGGTTATAGCCAAAGGGCGTCAGTTTCGAGCAAACGAGGCTTGTCTGGAGGTCCATTACTCACCTACTGCATGGAGCAAGTTCCCTGACCATGGATCTAAGCCAAGTTATGATTTCGGTATGAAAGGGTTTAGCAGATCGACCATAGAGAACCTGTGTAAGATTAACGATCATTGTCACTCAATCAGGGCCACAAGTATACAAATATGTGCAGGGAAAATTCCCTGATCCATGGGTGAAGTTCGGTCAGAAACTGACGGTCTGAAATCTTCAATTTTTCCCATGAGCGAATGACCCAATTTACTTAAGTTTCATTACATTTTCTATCGATATTCGCATTTCTCACACACTTGGATCAGGGCTCAAGTTGTGAGTTTTTGGATACTATTTGGGCTCAATTCCTGTGATGGTTGTCAAGCTCAATAAGATGGATATATTTTTATAGTTTCACGGTTATCAGACTTTCGACGTGCGGTCTAGGTCTAATACGAAGTTTCAATGTGCTCCCGAGAGTAACCGGCTTTTGAGATTTCTCCTAAGTTCTTAAGTAGTATTGAGTTAGCGATTTTGATGGTTTTGGGTCTTACCATTTGTATAGATAATGGTTCGAGCCAAATCTATCGATTATTTAGTTTAGTACTTAACTAAAATTTCGTCTAATTTTTACAGAGTACGGTCCTTAGGGATTTCTGCCTGAAGTGGTACTCGAGTCTTTGTACAGATTTTTTTGAGATGTTACAAGATCGTCCTCGGTCTCACCGAGATTATTACTACATCACAACCCTACACTTTGGGTTGTGAACAAGTTTTTGGTGGGGGATTAGGTGAACTAATCAGTGTTTTCTCAGTTTTGAGCAAATTTTTTAAAAATTTTCAATGTTTCAAGTTAAAATCTGTCTGGGAAGCGATGAATTGTGTACTTAAAAATGCTTTGGGTATGATAAGATAGAGATTGAATTTTGAATTGCTGAAGTCTAATCATCTAAGTAATTTATCACCTTAGTACTTGTGCTTAATTGATTAAGAGGAAGTTTGAATATCATGTTAAATCACAAGACACATTCAATTTACCTTCTGTAGGATATACTAGAATTTCTTATTATTAGTATGTGAATCATTAATAGATGGTGAGAATCGAGTATGGAGAATTGTATCTACCTTAAAAGAAGAAAAGAACCAGTTAAAAATAGGAGATAGACAGAGAGGTCATGAAAAAGAATGAAAAGAATGCAAAAATAAAAAGAATGAATAAAAACTGACTGTCAATATAAAATGAAAAAACTGGAAAAAGAAGGAAAAGGGAATAAGTTTGGAATCAGTACTTGAGTTTCAAACTGATCTTGAAGTGATGAGCATAGCTAACATGATGAGTAGATAGTATTCGTACGGGGACTAAATTGACTTTCACTGAGCACATTGAAAAACTTGATATACAAATTATACTCCAATTTAGTGGATGAAGAACTTATTTGATCGGTTGCTTACGTGATTGGGCTCTAAGTTTTCGAAATCTCACGTTCGTATCTTAATTCTACCCATTTATCCTTCAGTGCACAAAAGATTGTTTTCCTGAAAAAGATTTCTAACATTAAGCATTGAGATTTATTTTTTGCATACTTTGCTTGGGACTAGCAAAATGCTGGTTGGGAATTGTGTTGAGGGTCAAATATTTCATATTGGACCCCATTTATGTAACACCCCGTATTTTCTATACTCGGATGTTACCATAAAGATCAACATAACTTTATACATGTGTGTGAACACATACAATTTAGACCACACACCTCCCTCCAGCTATCCTCTATCCATCTTGACCATAAGATCCAGACTATGCCAACCACAATGTACCTGTAGGGTACTTCGAACTGGCCTTTAGCCTTTCAACCAAGAGTACATCAACATGATGATCCAACCGTCAATCGTCATTCATAGATTCAACCATCCCTCCATTAGAATTCAAGTAAGACTAGCATGTCATCTAGGATTTCTACCTTCTTGATAAGTGGAATAAACCATCCATCGTCGATAACAAACCCCTAATCATCTGACCTGCCGTTCATCAGGTCACAATGACTAATATTTATAATCCACTTCTCAACACTATAAACTCACATAAACCTGGTAGCAAAATCGTAGCCATAAGAAAGACTTTGTCTCCCTCTAGACACACCCCATAAGTACTAGAAGCGATCAACACCCATTAAGGCCTAGCACGAACCCTTACAGGAATATAAACAGGCAGACCTGCAGTCCAGGGTGATTTATAAGCCCCGTAAGAGGATCAGATGGCTTAGATCTCATCCACTAACAATAAGGAATTACCTAAACAACAACCTTAGGCGTGTAATGACTCCCCAAGGATGATGGATGGAGCTGATCGGCCTAGATCATGTCATGGTTTTGATATGTGGGTGTACACAGTCTCCATGCATGCACTGTACATGGAACCACCTTATCGGGTTAAACGAACTTTGACCCGATAGAAATCGTAAAACCTGTAGATTTCAAAACTTCTCCCGCCCGACGCTGATTCAAACGGGACTGTCCATTTGACGATGCAAACAGCCACCATGCGAATAAGGAATGGTGATCTGAGTTGTCCATCTGATTGGTAGGGTCCCACCGACCCTGACCATGTTGAGTTTGACGATTGAAAACCACCGACGCCACCCTTGTCAGTGTCTAATCGAGCAATGTATAATGAAGATGCTGACAGGGAGTGAAAATCCACGTCCCTTGAGTTGCTGGTGAATTCGACCATTCGAAATGGTCGGTTACCACCCGTGCACACGAGAGTGTCCCCGTCAGCCCTACTATTTTCGAAAGAAGCCCCCTACCCTTCGGAAAGCGGAGAAATTCTTTCCCCTTATGGCAAAACCCATCTTAGCCGACCTTTGCTGATAAATATCCCCCTAAAATGCATCCCAGTCATCGGATTTAGGTTTTCCTTTCAAAATCTCAAAGCATGCTGAGAAATTGAAGAGAACCTGACAAAATGGTGGTTCGGCGCAAATTGCCTTCATGCGGCTAATTCCACTTACCACATGGCCTTCCATCGCTGTTTATAATGGCCCATAAGCCTGATGGGAATCATCTGAACCACCAAAACGTCCCTGATAAGGGAATTAACCGTCCACTCCAAAACACCATTTCCAGCTGACCATCTTCCTCAAACCTACTGTGGGACCCATTTTCCGTAATAGTGACTATCTCTCATATCCAAGCCGTTCATCACGTAGCCCACCCCCTCTAATACCTAATTGAATTTAGATCATTGATCCCTACATAAGATCTGATTTGCAGTGAGGCCCTGATGATAAGCCACTCTCAGCTAAATCGTTTTACTTCCATGCTAATCTCTGTGATTAGCTATGAAACTCTCCAAAAATAGAACGCCTATAAAAGGCCAGGAATTAGGGCGTCTCCCAAGGAAAAACCTAAAGAAAGAAAGGGGAAAGCGATAGAGAGAGAGAGAGTTCGTGAACGGTGCCCATAGCAGCTGCAGCTGGGTCGTAACTCGACCAAGTTACTAGGTGGGATAAAGTACTGACTATATCCTCCTGTCCACTAGCAGAGTAAGGGATCTGAGAGAAAGAAGTGGGAAGAAAGAGAGATTTTCCATTGCTGCTCCAACCTCCGACTGTGTGTAGCTAACCCACTCTCGGGTGAGCTCGCACCGAATCACCGGAGATTGACACAGGCGTTGCTGAGTCCAGGACGCATTCTCTAGCCGTGGAGACTCAACTTAGTCAAGTGACACGTCGGGATCGGACCTGACCCGTCCCATTCCAGAGGAGAAGAAGACTGCTGGTCATCCATGCTACACTGAGTTAGCTCAGTTCAATCTGAGTCAGGGCCGAGTGGCGTGCCTCAGGTCCTCCTAATAGAAAGGAAGAAAAAGGAAAATAGGAGAAGAATGAAGGAGAAGGAAAAGAAGAGAAGGATAGAAGATGAAGAAGCAAATGGGAGAAGAGTAGGTGTGAATACACCTCTGTTGCACCGTGTGTGTGACTCGCTGATGAGTTGGACCGAGTTCGGCTGATTCCTACTGCTGAACTGTCAACGGTAGAATACGGGAGAAGCAGTGGGAAAGATAGTGATCTCCCATTGTTGCTCCAACGTCCTTCACGCCATCAGTTCAGGTATTATCGTCGGACCAATCCCTACAACTCCATTTCAAACAGCTAGTTAACATGCTGACTCGGTGACCACTTACCAAACAAAATCACAAACTCAATCAGCCATTATGAGTGTGTTCAGGCTGTTATCTTCTCAATAATAGAAGATAGTCTCGGCCAAGTATACCAATCCAACTCAGTCATCTGATTAGCTCTACTCTCAATTTGTGAGTGAGTTAACTCATCAGGTATTCGACTGAGTCGACCCTATACTCAGTAGCGGGTTGACTCGATCAGTTTACCGGCTGAGTCTAGCTGATTCCAATCAACCTTGAATGATTTGGGTAGCATTGGGTTCTATGAAATCATTAATAGAGCCTTGTGGCTAATAGAACCCTCCCAAACTAACCCGACTCATTGTTAGTTAAAGACCTCAACCGAATCAACTTGGTCGTAACTCACTGGAGTTTTGAAATGTTTCATCCAGGCACAACCAACAACTGGTTACCTTGGAAGACACTCCTCCCTTCAATCTGTCAAAACAAGTAAGTAGAAATCAATCTTCATATGACTAATAGACTTTATGAATTGCAATTAGGAGATTAAATATATACTGCTTGGATTTTAGGATCAATACATCCACCCCATAAGAATGTCTCGAATCAAGTACAGCATTCACTTGAGGTGAGGGATATCCCACTTGGCTTCCTCATTCATGGAATTCTAAGATAGTTTGAACTTAAATTTATAATAATATTGTGATTGTGTGGATAGTAATTATTTCTCTTCTAAATTTCAATTGATGACCATGCCCCTAAATCATCTTATAAGAATTGTGTTACACACATTATGCTACACTTAGAAATGCTTATATCCATGTGAACTCCCACTAGTTACATCATGAGGTAAGAGATCTTGTTTTCATTTGAAAATTAAATTGCTACATTACTCTTATCCATGTTAGAATGGTCTTAGAATATCAAACATATTAAGTTAGTCATTAGTTTCTTATTTGGATGAAATATATGTGAACTATTATATTAACTTCTAAAATTCACGCCATACAATTGTCCTACAATTAACAACAATATGTTTAGGAGTAGCCTTGCATTCTCTATGTTTTTCCTAAGTAATGGTTTGATTTGTACCTAGCCTTATTAGAGGAGAAAAGTGACATGATGCTTCCATTACTTTATCTCATAATGCCAAGGGTGGACTACCACCTCACTTAAGAAGGATAGTAGACTTGTTTAGAATGCTTGAAATGTCACACTTGTGGACCCTCACTTGGGTCTAAAGAAAGCAATCGGATTTATATTGAGCTCATATTTAAATGCTAGATATTCTATTAAAAGACCACGAGTCTTGATTATGCTTATGAGAGTAATCTTGTGAATCCTATGGAATATGCATGGACATCATGGTACATGACATTCACGCATGACATGTGAGCTTTTTCGAGTGTTCAATGTAAGTGGCACTCTGATTAAATTTCTGAAGGTTCAAGTACTTCAGTTAAACTCACAGAACCTGTGCATTTGTATTACTTTGGGCGCTCTTTCTTTACATGAGGCCTTTCCGGGATTAGACTCTCTTCGGGCGTACACCGTGTACTTTTTCACGAGATTTCTTTGGGCCCACTCATCTGAATGGCCTATTCCAGGTAGTTAATCTACCATGGGTGGTCTGTATGGTCTTTTTCAGGTAGTCTACTACCGCGGGTGACCCTTTATTTTGACAACTGGATGTGCATCCCCAGATCTGTGACTTGAACATACATTCATACACCCATACATTCATTTATAATTTCATGATTTGTCTCCTTGTAATTTGAATATGTTGATTTAAACTGTTTTGGAATGATATGATATGCATGAATCCTTGTGGGAAGTTCCCACTGAGTTTTCACTCACCCAATAGTGCGGTTGCACCAAATAGACGCAGGTTTGATGACAAGTGGAGACACATATGACAGGATACCAGGGACGGCTGAGGTGGAGTTAGGCAAGGAGGGCCTCTATGTCGTTGCAGTTGAGCCATTAGAGCTCGACTGATAATTTATAATTTACTTGCTTTGTATTTCAGAATTTGTGTCTTGTTTGAGTTGTAATAAAATATTTTCCTATTGTTGGATTTCATTTTGCTCCCACTTAAATATATTAAGCTTCCGTTCTGTTGCTCTTGATATCTTTAGTTTATGTAATGTTGCCTTACTCCATGTTATAAAATTTACCGCTATTTAGATGTATGTTAATCCACTTCATAACATAATACTCGGGTTCTATATGAGGAGCGACTATCCTCGGATTTTGAGAACCAGGGTATTACAATTTATTACTTGGTTTTATGAACATGATAATGCTTAATGTTCTATTTTAATCATGTTTATGTTGCAAGGTGAATTTAAGAACTTGATTGAAAAGGATGCTAAAAGCATGGATTTAATGCTCAAGAATCACCAAGCTAAAGATTGGATCTTAAAAGACTAAGAATGAAGAATTCACATACTAAAGATCCAGGAAAACCAAGTCAAGAATAATGAGAATTGAAGTTTTGAAGTGAATTTCTGTGATCCTTAACTAGTCCTGGCTCTTGCTCGACTAGTCCTGGCCCTGCTCGACCAGTCGATGATTCCTTGACTCGAACTCCAGCGGCAAAATCCTTTAAAACCAAGTCATCCTCGACCAGTCGAAGGTGACCCTCGACCAGTCGAGGGTTGTCCTCGATCAGTCTAAGGTTACGCAGACAACACACAAATTACAGAAATTTAAGACGGATTCTAGATTTTTCCAACTCGGTGCGAAAGTTAGAGTTCTAAAACTATAAATAGGAGTCATTAGGATGCTCCTACGCATCTTCTAGGGTTTGAGGAGTGGAGCAAAAGGGTGGAGCCTCTATCCGGGACTTCTTCTTCTTCCTCTTTAGTTGATCTTTTTATTTTGTTTAAGGGTCTTTAGTTCAATCATGTCTATGGTTGGCTAAACCTCTTAACTAGAGCTAAGAAGTGAAGCTTGTAGCGTGATGGGATGTTTTCTATTACTTTGATTCGTGTTTAAGTTAAACTATCTTTGATTATAATTTGATATTTAAAAAATACTTTCATTTTTTAATGGTTTGTTGTGACTTAAATTATAATAGATCTACAATAACTTTGAGTATGTTCTTTTCATGTATTGGATTGTGAAATTAGGAAATCCTATTGTTCACCATCGTCCCAAGGGCTTGGTTGGGTGATGGAATCCTGCCTAATCTTCCCGATTCTCTTATGATTGGTTGTGGGATTGATAAATCATGTTGTTTGCCTTGTGTCCTGGGCATGGTTTTGTGATGGAATCACTTCCAGTTCTCACACCTCTCATCCATTGAGAATTAGGTTAAAGGAAGTTCAGATTTGGTTTTATTGAGATATCTTCCAATTGGATAAGATGAGACTCTAATTCCAGTTGTGTCCCTGAATCAAGCAAAAATCTCCCTGATCTGTACAAGTGGATCCTTGGAAACCCTAGTTCCCACCTTTAAATTCACTAGTTTTAAGTACTTTAATCACAATTACTCTCTCAAATTTTCCTGATTTAGCTTTACATCTTCTTCTAGTTCTAGTTCTAGTTGCTTTCAAAATTACACATGAGATTAGTCCCTGTGGATTCGACCTCGGTCTCACTGAGATTATGACTACATCGCGACCCTACACTTGGGGTTGTGAACAAGTTTTTGGCACCGTTGCCAGGGACTAACGGTTACATTTTTCTGAGATTAGCTAGTTTTAAAATTAGTTTAAGATTAGGGTTTTCTACTTTTTATTTTTAGGTTAGGCTTTTTTTCTATTTTTTTTTTTCAAAAACTAACTTTTTTAGAAACTTTCCTTTTCTGTTTTTCTTAGATCTACTTTTTAATTTTAGGTTTAGAAATTTTCTTAATTTGATTTTAGAAACTAACTCCTCTCTTTAGAAACAATCTATTATTTATTTTTAGAAACTAGGTTGCTTTTTTTTTTTTGTAGAAACTTTCCTTTTTAGAAATTAACTCATCGTTCTATTTTTGTTTTTAGAAACTTTCAAAATTTAGAATTTCTATTTTTAAAAACTGACTCGTTTTGTTTGTTTTGCAAGATCGTAATTTAGGAACTTCTAATTTGGTAACTTCCTTCTAATTCTCTCTTTCTATTTCTAGATTTCTTATTGCTGTAGGATTATTCTTTTATTCCTTTTTTTAAAGGATTAGATTCAGAGTTAGGGTTTCACCATGCAAGAGTGGGTACGTTAGTATGCTGAGATGGATAAGAGATATTGGGAACGGATGTATGATGATTATGATAGAAATCAACCTATGTCTCAAAATTTTTTTGAAACTATCATCAAGAACCGACCGGAATATAATGCTCTACCGGTTAAGAAGTCCTTACGCAATCATATGTAGGAGAATAATTACACCCTATGGATTAAGAAGATAATATGTGAGTGTTGGGGTTATCGTAACTATGAGAGTGAGAATTATTATCAACCATCTAGCAAGAAGAGAACTATGCATGAATGTATTATGGATGATAATATTTATCAATAACCACCAGACTCTCCTACCTATGACCCGTATGATTACTAACAGTGGAAACAGAGAGATATGGAAGATGAAACAACAACACATCATAGTGAAAAATCTCTTGGATCCCTTACATTTGAAATCCAACTAGAAATGATCCAAGAGGATTCACTTCAGAGTTACATGAACTATCTTGCAAAAATTAGAAAAACATTAGAAGCACTTGATTTGCGCATCGATAAGATAGTGGAGGCCGATTCATCCCAAACACAACTCAATCCAAAAATACAATGCGAGGAAAGTGATCCTAACTCACTTGTGGAGAATTCTGGAATTTAGAATGAGGAGTTGGATTGTGTTAATGAGCATATGGTTCAATTTTCTGAAGAGTCGATCTCGATGGTGGTCCAAAGGAATGATCAAGAGACGTGGGTGTCTTTTTAATATAATGATATTGACACACTTCACTCACATGACACACTTGGTTTCAATGATGAGGAAGAGCTTAGTTTATTCGAACCTCAACCCAATCTAGGAATAAAATGTGAGGAAAGTAATCCCATTCCATGTGTGTACTGCACTAAATTGGAAGATGATGAGTATTGGGATGACAATCATGAATGCATAACTCAAATCCCCCTGGATTCAATCTCAAGTTTGGCCCATATCAATGATTAAGAGGTTCAGGAAGTTGTCGACCATAGTGATCTACCCCACCCATCTAACATGGCTAATTTAAATGTGGAGGATGAACCACTTTCAACTAACCCTTTCAACTTTTGTGAGGTATATTTAGACCACTCCCCTGAATTGAATGATGATATGATTTGGGAGATGGACGAGTTGCTTGATATGACATTAGAATTTGAAACCATCCAGTTGAGGCCACCATCTGAGTTGTCAGCCCTTAACAATACAATGTCTTTACTGAGTAGTACCGATGAACAGAGTCTTAACATCAATTCTTCGCCTATTAATTTTTAATCTACATATGTAAGGCAAGATAAGATACATCCAGTGATGATTTATTCTCACCGTGATGAAGAGCAAGAGATCATACTTCCATCCACTTCCAAAGATGATGGAATCCTTGGGCAGATCATAACAAACTTCAATGTGGAAAAAGAATCACTCTCAGCTGAATTTCTCAAATCTTTTGACGATTGCTTGGCACACTTTACATACTCAAATGATCTGATAATAAAAGAAATAGTAGATGCCTTACAAGACAATACCTTGGTAGTTGTCACGGACCGAGAGAACCCTTATTCTGAAGCCCCTCCTTCCCCAGATCTTAAATGTTTACCATTAAAGGAGGAGGAGGAGCTGAAAACTGAACTGGAGTCTGAAACTTCGGAATGTGTCGAGACTACATCACTTTCTGAGAATTTTTTTGAATTTCATCTATGTGTAGTGTCTGATTCACCATGGGGTACTAACTCTAAAACTTTCTCTATCACAGGTGAATCATATATACTTTGGACACCTCAAGAGATTAAAAGGAAACCTTTTGCTGAGGTCAATAAATTTCTCTGGAAATACATGCTCCAAGGCATCCAAACCTATTGCAAAAAGGGCCTTTGGATGATCTTGTTGAGAAACTTACTGAGAAATTTACCAAGATATTGGCAGGAGGAGGAACCATGTGGCATGACTAAGTAGTTTTTCTCTTGCTTTCCTAGTTTATGATTAGTTTGTTGCTTTTATGGAATTTGGGATAGTTTGCTTTTAGTTGTTTTAGGATAGTTTGTTTATCATCAGTTTGAGTCTTTTGTGCTAACCCATCTTCACACTAAGATCAATGAAAAAAGCCTAGATCAATGAAAAAGCCTAAAAAATTCCTTCTCTAGGTACTACCTTTCCATGACTTCCTTTTTCTTTTCATTGCCTCTTTTGTATTACATGTCTAATTCTTTTACATTGAGGACAATGTAGATTTTTCGGTTGGGAATGGGGTATTAGGTGAACTAATCACTGTTTTCTCAGTTTTAAGCAAATTTTTTGAAAATTTTCAATGTTTCAAGTTGAAATTTGTTTGGGAATCGATGAATTGTGTACTTAAGAATGCTTTAGGTGTGATAAGATAGAGATTGAATTTGGAATTGTTGAAGTCTAACCATCTAAGTAATTTATCACTATAGTACTTGCACTCAATTGATTAAGAGGAAGTTTGAATATCATGTTAAATCACAAGACACATTCAATTTGCCTTCTGTAAGATATACTAGAATTTCTGATTGTTAGTATGTGAATCATTGATGGATGGTGAGAATCGAGTCTAGAGAATTGTATCCACCTTAAAAAAAGAAAAGAACCAGTTAAAAAACAGGAGATCAACAGAGAGGTCATTAAAAAGAATGAAAAGAATGAAAAATCTAAAAAAGAATGAATAAAAACTGACCGTTGATATAAAATGAAAAAAATGGAAAAAGAAGGAAAAGGGGATAAGTTTGGAATCAGTACTTGAGTTTCAAACTAATCTTAAAGTGATGAACATAGCTAATATGAGACTTGTATCCTAGCCCGTACCGTTTCGTAGGCTTCCGCGGTCCTCCCGGTGGAATTTCGGTGATCCGTGACGCGTAGATAGCAGTTGCCTACATCCCTGAGTTACATCCTATTGATCTGAGTTGGCTTGACCCGAGACTTGTACCAGTGTGACCACGCCGTCGCTGTGGTTTTGACACCGTGTCTCACATGCCGATGTGATGTCCGAGCTAGGAGATGTGGGCCCGTGTTTAGTTCGAGGAAAACGCTGCGCTTTGCAAAACCCAAGAGAAATGTCCCATCAAGCATCTCACATGTGAAGTACAACACCCCATCCCCAAACAACCCTAAAGTTAAAGCAACCCATCCCTTACATGTCAAAGTACACATCACCCATCACACTCCATCACTCACCCATCCCTCTCTCTCATCTCTCTCCCCCTCATTCTCCAAGCAACCATCCATGGCTTCCATGGGAAAGAAGTTAGTGTGGCTTGCCTTCATACCACTCAATCCCACCATCCAAGCTTCATCTCCACTGTTGAAACTTTTTCCTTGGAACTCTAGAATGCATTGGCGGAAGGAGGAGGAAAAGATCAAAGGTGGGTGTTCTTCTAAGGTTTGACTTGTGTGATTTTAATGATTAGAGGGCCCACATATGGTGGGACCCATCTTGATGTATGCATTGTTTAAAGAGGGACCCATAGTGGCGGGGTCCCTCCGCTACTCACATCTCTCCATTTCTCTCTATCTCTCTCTATCTCTTTTCTCTCTCTATATATATATATTATGATGGCCCACCTATGATGATCCATGTCATCCAGCAACATGTGACCCACCTGTGTGTGGATTTCATCCACACCGTTCGTCCATTTAAATGGGGTCCACCTGATGCGTGGATGGAACCCACGCTGCCCATTGTGGGGTCCACCTTGCAGACATCCAGCAGCGATGTTGCCTGACTGTCTGGGGCAGGCCACCTGTATGAAAAGAAAACACATATGTCAGCTTGATCTCACAAACTGGTGGGTCCCACACATGTAGACCCACCTTAATCCATGCATTTTAGATTTAGGACGTTCATCTACTGGACGTCCAGCAGCATGCAACTGCCGAACCAGCGTCAACAAGTCCTGTGGGCCCATCATGATGTATGTGTTAGATACACCATCGTCCGTCCATTTTGGCCGGATCGCGGGCCCACCTTGATGACCATAATCCCGACCGTCCAAGCATTGAGCATCCAGTAGCAGTTGTTGCTGGACCGTTTAAATTGAAGAGTGAAGGCAGCTCCTTCCAAGAGCTATGGGTCCCACATGTGTGGACCCAACTTTAATATATATGTGTGTGTGTGTGTTTTAACCACACCATCCATATGCCAGACGGGTGGGGCCCACCTTGTTTGTATTGTGTCTGCACCATCTAGACACTTGGACGATGCTGTGGCACCATGATTTATGTGTTTTATCTCCACCGTCTAGATTGCTGGACAGTGGGATTACACAGCGATGCAAGTGTTTTATTAACACTGTCCATCCATTTTTCCTAGATCATTTATGTGGTGGGCCCCAGTCTGATTTGGCGGGCCTAGGCGCTGCATCTTTTAAAATAAATAATAATATAATAATAATGATAATAATATATGTATTATAACATATAATATTATATGGTGGGCCCTACGTGGGACCCACCTTGGTACGTGTTTTATCTAACCATCCATTTAATGGTACACCACCATGATGTATTTATTTCATCCACACCATCCAGATTATGCTAGACGGTGCTGGACAATGTTTGGTCGGTGTTGTCCAATGTTTGGAAGTGTTAGACGGTGTGGACATGTTTGGATGGTGTAGATTTACATAGACAATTTTGGATGGTGCTGATTTATCTGGACAAGGTTTGGACAGTGTTTATCATCATTAGTGGCCCATGTGCCCCATGGAATGATAGTGTACAGTGATACATTTGTTACACCTACAACTATTGAAATGATTTCTGGTTTGGTCCAAGCCCACTTGAGGCCCATTGGTGCGGCCTATCCATGCGGCCCATCATGATGTATATTTAAGGCCATGTGATAGGGCCCACCTACCTTAGATTTAAGGCCCATATGATGGGGCCCACCTGCTTAAATCTGAGGCCCATGACGCGTGACCCTTTTAATGTATTTGAGGCCTAGATACGTGGCCCATTTGATGCGTATGAGACCAAGGTGTAGGGCCACATGGTATGCATTTGAGGCCCATGAGCAGGGCCCACATGGTATGCATTTGAGGCCCATGAGTAGGGCCCACCTGTTGTGTATATGAGGCCCATTAGTACAGTCATGAATGCAGTCCATTATGATGTATACTGAGGCCCATGGGTCGTAGCCCATTGTGATGTATTTGAGGACAATGAGTCATGGCCCATGGTGATGTATATTAGGCCCGTGTATGCGGCCTATCGTGATGTATACTAAGCACATGAGGAGGCCTACTATGATGTGTTTTGAGGCCCATGTGGGGAGGCCCATTGTAAGTGTGGCCCACGTCTGAGGCCTGATGTGATGTGTATGTGACCCATGAGTGAGGCCTAGAATGATGTATATATGGTCCAGATAGTGAGCCCATTGTGACGTATTCACGACCATGTGTGAAGCCCAATGTGATGTATGTGTGGCCCATGGTAATGCATATTAGGCCCTTGTGTGAGGTCGCGAGCCCACTGTACGTTTGGCCCTATGTGAGCCACTCCTTGGGAGCAAAGTTGGTTAAAGGTCCACATTGATGGGCAATGATGGTTAAACGTCCACATTGTGACCTTCGTTTAGGCCTGATTAGGCCCATTCTCGTCATTCTCTAGTGGGTTACTGTAACGCCCTGAAAATCAGGGGTCGAGCATAAACTCAACTCCCGAGTTCCAGAACATCACTTATGCAACAAAATGAATGATGATTGAATGTTGACTGTATTTGTGCATTGAACATGAATGAGATTAAGCCAAAACAGAATATCATACTCCAGAGACAATAAATTAGCAAGTGGAAGACTGTGATAGGTAGATAAAATATATAAACTGTGGTGAGTCTCCAGAGTGTGATAAAGTTACCAGGTTAAATAATTACAAGTAAATTATACCAAGTTGTGTAGTATGATCTAGTCAACATCCCTGTAGCCCCGACAATCAAGGTACGGCTCTCACGAAGCCGCCAGAAAAGAGCATATACGAGAAAGTATTCCCGTCGTCATAGAAGTCCGGCTCCGCCTCAGAAATAGCGTCGTCATCTGCAATCAGACAAAGTTTGGTGGGTGTTCGGAACACCGTCCCGTATCGTGGGAGTGAGTGATCAACTCAGTGGAACAATAAAGCATAGGTTAACATGTTATCAATTCACCAAGCAAGAATGATAAAGCAATACAAATCAAACAATTCTAACTACTCTTATTAAGTGCGAAAATGAAATGACATGATGCTGTATGCCCTTGCCAAACCACCCTCAAGCGACATCATCTTACGTTCGCGAATGCTTAACTCCCTCAGTGCACCACATCTACTAAGCACATGCGGTGCGATGATGATCATGATTACCGAGTTATTATTAGTCCATTTCAAACAGCAGTATTGGGAAACTAAGGTACCTCCCTTGTATCATTCCCAAACATGATCCATTCTAGGGTCGTCAATCCTAGCTATTCTCATACGATATTATGGTTTGAGAAGCGTAGTGAAGGCATCGCAAAGGGCTCGTCACCCGTCACGGCGCGGATCTGAGATCTCACCGTATGCGGCTCAATTCTTGGGTCGGCTCGAGTACGGTCTCACCGTACTCGGCTCAATCACTAGCCGTCAGCTCGAATACAGGTCTCACCGTACTCAGCTCAACTCATACTCCAGTTGCTGTGAAAGACTCATCGCCAATCATAGACCTTGGAGTATACTCGAAGATACTACAGAGGACTCGTCGCCCGTCAGCACGAGTACAGGTCTCACCGTACTCGGCTCTCGCCGTAAGTATCGACAGCTCGAATATAGTGTCCCATACCACCATAATCGGCTCACGAGTTTGGTTGCTCACTGGTCACTACGGGGAGGCAGGTGGCCCCAGCGTAGGCCGACAGCTCGACCACGGTGTCCCATACCACCATGCTCGGCTCATGAGTCTTAGCGGATCGAGGTACCATGGTTAAAAGGGATTTCACTGGTAAGTTTAGTACCCTAGGTTCAGGCAGTAGCGACCAAAAATGGTGAACATACCTAAGACAGATCGAGTTACTTGATGAGCTCGGCTAGCTCGAGCGCACAACAAGTTGAACGACATGAAGTGCATAAGCACTTCACGTGGCCGACCACTATCGCCAACCGAAGTACGACTCGGGTTCGTCGAACACATCTCACGTGGCAAATGGATCGCAGCCACGAATTCAATCTGTACCGATTGTCGGACTATAATCATAGCCCCAAACATGATAACTTGCAGATAGATAAAGCAGTAATGGATCAAGATTCCACTCATACAATCAAGGTATGGTATTATCCGTTTAGGGCTGCCAGGGCTGTTGCACGCACTCGTTGCTCCGCTCCCCCATCACTCATGACGGATCATACAACATAAATATAAATTTAAATATATTCATTACATAGCTATAATCATAAAGCAGTTGAGCATGTTATGAATCATAACACAAGCATGAGTTTATACATGTTCAATTCCTAATCACACAACAATCCAAGGAGATCATACACATAGTTAAAAGAGGTTGAGAATCATATCTCAACACCCTTAAACGTTACAATTTGCTAACTACTATTCATTCAGACATTTCAAGAAACACTTAAACAAACATGCATCAACATACATGACATATATCGATCACATAGGCATTAGGCCAAATCCTTTCACTAGGGAGTTGCCCCAATCATAACACGCGTACACCCACGACGGATAGTCATGGCAAGCAGGAATCCAAGTTCCATATTCATTCAGTCATTTCCGCAAACACTTGGGCCACACATTTTAGCATATATAGTGTATATTAACCGTGGCGTGATTTAGGGAAAATCCTTTCGTCAAAAGGGTATCGTCAATACAACAATCATGAATCCATGACAATTAGTCATGGCGACCATGAATGAGGATTCTATACTCATTCAGTCATTTTCACAAACACTTAGAATACACTATTACAACATACATGGTGTATGCTAGCAAAACATGTATTAGGGCTATCCTTTAGCCAAGTGAGTATTTTATCCATGTATAATATATTACTACAGCAAATAATCATGATAAATGTATCTCCAAAATTTATACGTATACAGCATTTTCTAGAATACGCATTTTCAACATACATAATGTATACAAGCAAACATGTATTACGGTGATTCCCTTCGCCAAGCAAATATTTTATACGCACATAATATATTTATACGACAATTAATCATGACAAACACATCGCTAAAATATACATGTATACGGTACTTCTTACAATACCGTATTTCTACATACATAGTGTTTATTAGTAAACATGTATTTAGGTGAATCCTTTCGCCAAATAAGTATTTTATCCATACGTCATATATCCATACGACAAATAAACATGTTAAACACATTTCTATAAAAAATACGTATACGGTATTTTATACGAATACCTAGAGTATGTGAAATTCCAAATTCTACAATTCTAATCGAAACTGAAAACGGAAAGCACTTTGTACATGTGCAATTGTATGCAGATCATGAATCTATCATTATCTGACATTAAAAGCGTTGAAAACCATAACCTATACACCTAAAGTCCGCACCTTTTGTCGTAGAATCGTAACGGAGTCGATAGGTTCGCTAAGCTTCCGTATACGGGAGTTTGCGACCTAAAGAACGAAACAGTTAGTTATTTCATAACCTACAATCTGTCTAATCCCCAAACAGGTTAGGGTTAGGGTTTATTACCTAGAAATGACGCCGGAATCGCCGGGAAAGCGGCAAGAATGAGGTGGTTAAGCACCGATAGCAGCAGCGTAGAGCGGCGAGGAGATCTTCCCACAACTCCCACACTTTCTCTCTCTTTTCCCTCTCTCAAATCTCAAATTCGTATGGCTGCCATGAGAGAGGGTTTAAGGTCCTTATATAGTCTCAAACCTTCTCAAAATAGACTCAGGTTCAAGGGTTACTGCTATTATAAGCATTTCGGCGATGTTCCAGCTCAAAAGAGTGTTTCTGGTGGCCCCCCTTGAGCCAAACGTCAGACTTAAGCTCACCACACATGGATCTATGTGGGATTACGTTTTCGACTCGATCGGATTCCCAGATCGCACGTGGCGGACCACTTTCAGTTCGACGGTCGGTGGGCCACGATCCAAAATTCCAAGTACATGTAAATGTTCCTGAAATTTTTCCTGATCCGAGGGTGTAATATGGTCTGATTCTGACGGTCTGGTTGCTTAATACTGATGCGCAAGCGAATGGTGCCAGATCACTATTCCAGATATTTATTTTGTAAAGGGAATAGTGTTTTTCACACTCCCTCGCTCCGGACTCAAGCGAATGGCCGTGGGACATCGGCTGGACCTGATTTCTGAGGTGGTTGTTAAGCCCAGTGAGGCGGTCCTAGTTCCTTAACTTCGTGTTAATCGGATTTCCGATGTGCGGTCTAGACCTAATACGAAGTTTCGAGATGCTCCCGTGAGCAGCCGGGTAATGAGATTAATCCTAAGTTTTAGGGTAACCTAGCGTCAATGATTCTACAAGTTTTGAGTCTTGCAGAACGTATTTAAAGCGATTGGTGCTAATTTCACAGGCACTCTAGTTTAACACTAGCTAAATCTCACTTAATTTCTAAAGGATGTAGTCCTGTAAGATTTCTGTCTGAGATGGTACTTAGGCCTTTGTAGTTTGTATATAATGTGATCCAAGTTTTACTACTTAGCTAGTTTAAGTTAGTGTCTAGGGCTAAAGTGCTTTGAAAAATTGAAAGCACAAGGTAGTGAAGGGTTGGATTTGTGAAGGAAATGGGTTCAGAAGTGATTTTAGACTATGGGATTCAGTTCTGACAAGTTAATGAGGTATTAGGATTGACCCATTGCCTAAGGACGTCTAATCCCAGGTTGGCAAAAATCCGGGGCGTTACAGTTACCCCAAACGATTGGGCCCCATTGATATTGCTTAGTCCATCATCGGCTGTCCATCCATGGATCCCACCTTGTGTAGAGGCCGATTATCGATTCTGATTGTTGAGGTTGATTGTCGAGGTCGATTCTGATTCTGATTATTAAGGCTGATTTCGATTGTCAAGGCTGATTGTCGAGGCTGATTTCGATTGATGAGGACGATTATCGATGCCAATTTCGATTGTTGAGGTCGATTCTGATTGTTGAGGCTGATTCCATTTATCGAGGTTGATTCTGTTTATCGAGGCCGATTCCGATTGTTGAGGGCGATTCTAATTTCGATTATCGAGCCCAATTTCGGTTGTCAAAGCTGATTATTGAGGCCAATTCTAATTATCGAGGCCAATCATCGAGGCTAATTCCGATTGTCGAGGCCGATTGTTGAGGCCGATTAAGATTTCGGTTATCGAGGCTGATTTCGATTGTTGAGGTAGATTAAGATTCTGATTATTGAGGCCGATTCCGATTGTTAAGGGGATTGTCAAGGTCGATTCTGATTGTAGAGGCCAATTATCGAGGTCGATTCTGAATGTCAAGGTCGATTCCGATTATAGAGGCCGATTATCGAGGTCGATTCCGAATGTCGAGGCCGATTCCAATTGTCGAGGCCAATCATCGAGGTCAATTCCGATTGTCGAGGTCAATTTCATTTGTAGAGGCCGATTTTGATTGTAGAGGTCGATTCTGATTATCAAGGCCAATTCCGATTGTCAAGGCCGATTGTTGAGGCCAATTCCTTTTATCGAGGCCGATTCTGTTTATCGAGGTTGATTCCGATTGTTGAGGCCGATTCCGATTGTTGAGGTCGATTATTGAGGCCGATTCTGATTGTCGAGGCCGATTGTTGAGGTCGATTCCAATTCCGATTATCGAGGCCGATTCTGATTGTCACAGCCGATCATCGAGGCCGATTTCGATTGTCGAGGCCGATTGTTGAGGCCGATTCCAATTCTGATTATCGTAGTAGATTCTGATTGTCGAGGCTGATTTCGATTGTCGAGGTCGATTCTGATTGTCGAGGCCGATTTCGATTGTCGAGGCTGATTCCGATTGTCGAGGCCGATTGTTAAGGCCAATTCCGATTGCCAAGGCCAATTGTCAAGGCCGATTCCGATGGTCGAGGCCAGATATCGAGGCTGATTGTCGAGGCCCAATGAGATGTATATGTAGCCCGTATTTGAGGCCCATTGTGATGAACATTCGACCTCGACTTGATGCATATGAGGCCTATGTGATGAGGCCCATTATGGTGCATTTAAGGGCCAGGCGATGGAGCTTGTTGTGATGTATATTAGGTCCATGAGAGAGGCCCATCATGATATGTATTAAGCTCTTGAGTGAGGCTCATGGTGTTGTATATTAGGCCCTTGTGTGAAGCCATGGGTCCACTATATGTTAGGCTCTATGTGGGCCATTCCTTAGGGGCAATGTTGGTTAAATGTCCACATTGTCGAGGTCGATTGTCGATGTCGGTTATTGATACTGATTGTGAGTATGTGATAGCATAACATTATGATACATGCCTATATGCATCATCTGTATATTTGTTATGAGATATGATTGACCATTGCATATGCCATAGTGCTGGTGGTTTATGAGACTCCTTGATAGGTGGAGAACGTCTCACATGAGCGCACGGTATGCGTGGGATTGATGCATGACTGGATTATATGATTTATGCATCTAGCATTGTGTGTTGTGATTACTGTACGCCCTAGTGACATCAGGGCCATAGCCTCTATAGTTATGCCATGGATGGCTAGATGGGACACTGGAAATCTATTATTAGCATTGAGTTGCCATAGATGGTCCTGAGTGAAAATCCCTAAACCCTCTTGGTACCAGAGGATGCCCCAACATCAAGATCGAGTAGATACATGAGCACCTGAGTGCCAAATACCAGGAGGCTGCGTCTCCCACTATGTCGTGGTCGGTTGGGAGGGGGTGTGGCCTTACCCGGCCTAGGGTAGGGGGCATATCTAGGCTGAGTTTGACCAGCTCAGGAATGAGTCCTCTATCGACGTGCCGGGTAGATATTGGCTGACACTGGCTAGACGAATAGTGAGGTCTCTTCCACTTGTATAGTCGCACGTCAGTGGGCGGTGATTGCATGCAGAGTATACTAGACCCCTGTGATGATCCTAGAGATGTACAGTACTGATTTGTGGAGCAGGAGTTGCATACTCATTCATTCATTCATTCACTACCCACTCGGGCTGGTAGTGCATAACTATTTATTACGTGTACCTTCGCAATGGCCAGGATTTCGGTTGGGGCATGTGACTAACCTGAGATCAGGAGTTTACCACATTAAGTCGGACTATTCAAATTTAGGTATGGGACTAGTTTAGATAGAAGTCCCTTGTGGTGGACCCCATAGCTTGCGATACTACGTACCATCATCTCGACTTCACACTCCTACATAGTCATTCGCACCGCATACTGTATTACATCCTCGGTATCTGATACTTGACTCTTTATGACTACTCATTTGAATAGCTGATTTGTATTGCGTACTCTGATATTGTATGACTCATGGAATTATCAGTATTTCTGCTTACTCTGATATCATATGATTCATGATCTCACCGGTATTTCCAACATTATATGATTATGATGTTGTATTTGTGTGCTTGACACTTATCCTGCACACACACTTTCACCACCCTCTAAACTTTCTATAAGCTTCTGCCCGATAGATGCGTGTAGGTGGCATTGGTTGCAGCAGCGTTGAGCATGGAGCGTGCAGCCATCTTCTTGAGATTTAATTTTTGATATATGTATTTTCCCTTTCAGCATTGTATTCAACCATTTATATTACTGGATATGTGATGATGATGTTGCTTTTATGATCTAGGTAAACTTGTGGTTATGCTTATTACGAATAAAATGTACATTGGAAAACCCTCCTGTAGGATCCCAGGATCGGAATCTGGCATGTGAGCGCTGGGAGCCGAGAATGGGGTACTATGGAGGCTGTTAGCACCGGATTTGGCGATCGAGAATTTTGTTAGCCGGTTTCCAAGTTTGGGACATGACAACTAACATGGTGAATTGATAATATTCGTACGGGGAGTAACTTGACTTTCACTGAGCACATTAAAAAACTTGATATACAAAATGATTCAATTTAATGGATGAAGAACTTATTTGATCGGTTACTTAAGCGATTGAGCTCCAGGTTTTTGAAATCTCACGTTCGTATCTTAATTTTACCCATTCATCCTTGAGTGCACAAAAGATTGTTTTCCTGAAAAAGATTTCTGACATTAATCATCGAGATTTATTTTTAGCATACTTTGCTCGGGATTAGCAAAATGTTGGTTGAGAATTATGTTGAGGGTTAAATATTGCATATTGGACCCCATTTATTACTTGGTTTTATGAACATGATCATGCTTAATGTTCTATTTTAATCATGTTTGTGTTGCAAGGTGAATTTAAGAGCTTGGATTGAAAAGGATACTAAAAGCATGGATTTAACACTCAAGAATCACCAAGCCAAAGATTAGATCTTAGAATACTAAGAAAAAATAATTCACATGCCAAAGATCCAAGAAATCCAAGTCAATAATGACGAGAATTAAAGTTTTGAAGTGAATTTATGTGATCCTCGACTAGTCCTGGCTCCTGCTTGACTAGTCCTTGCTCTGCTCGACCAGTCAAGGATTACTCGACTCGAACTCTAGCGGAAAAATCCTCTAAAATCAGCTCATCCTTGACCAGTCGAACGAAACCCTCGACCAGTTGAAGGTGACTCTCGACCAGTTGAGGGTTGTCCTCGACCAATCTAAGGTTACGCAGACAACACACAAATTGCATAAATTTAAGGCAGATTTCAGATTTTTCCAAATCGGTACCAAAGTTGGAGTTCTAAAACTATAAATAGGAGTCCCTAGGATGTTCCTAGGCATCTTATAAGGTTTGAGAAGTGGAGCAAAAGGGTGGAGCCACCGTCCGAGAGTTCTTCTTCTTCCTCTTTAGTTGATCTTTTTATTTTGTTAAAGGGTCTTTAGTTCAATCATGTATACGGTTGGCTAAACCTCTTAGATAGGGCTAAGAGGTGAAGCTTGTAGCGTGATGAGATGTTTTCTATTGCTTTGATTCATGTTTAAGTTGAACTATCTTTGATTCTAATTTGATATTTAAGAAATACTTTCAGTTTTTACTAGTTTGTTGTGACTTAAATTACAATAGATCTGCAATAGCTTTGAGTATGTTCTTTTCATGTATTAAGATTATGAAATTTGGAAATCCTATTGTTCACCATTGTCCCATGGGCATGGTTGGGTCCTGAAATCATGCTTAATCTTTCCAATTCTCTTATGATTGGTTGTGGGATTAGTAAATCTTGTTGTTTGCCTTGTCTCTTGGTCATGGTTTTGTGATAGAATCACTTCCAGTTCTCACACCTCTCATCTATTGAGAATTAGGTTAAAGGAAGTTCAGATTTGGTTTTATTGAAATATCTTCCAATTGGATAAGATGGGACTCTGATTTCAGTTGTGTCCTTGAATCAAACATAGATCTTGAAAAGGCTAAGCTATATGTCGTAGAGGGGGAGTGAATAGGACAACGCCAAATTTAAAATAATTACAGCAGAATTGAATAAAGAGATAGCCAAATAAAGTAAATCAATTCACAATGCTGAAATGAAAAACAACCTCAATTAACAAGTATTGAGAGGTTGATACAAAAGTTGTTCTATGGACAACCTTACACCAAAAACCAAAGTTTATGGTAGGACAACCTTATTTCTAGAAAGGTCTTTGTATCAAGAACTCAAATCAAAGAGGAATAAATATATTCAAACTATATTGAGGAATAAAATGCAATCTCAAATATTGATTGTTCTAAGGACAACCTCGCAACATAAAAATGGCAGGGCAACCTTACAAGAACAAGTAGAGAAACTGAAACTCAAATAAACAAAAGAATAACAAGAGATAAATTGCGGAAATATAAATCTAAACTATTACAACATTCCTCACTGAGCTTGAAATGAAATGATTACAACATTCGCATCCACATATATTCCACACATGAATAATCAAATATAGGAAAATGAAACACACATCCACACAACATAAAGAGTTATAGTGGTTCGCCTGTGTGTACACCAACTGTTCAACAACAGCCACACAGAATGCTACTCCACTCCTAATATCCTCATACAGGGGATATTATAGTTCACTATCAAATAGGTTTTCACAGGTTCACCTAAAACCTTCACAATTGTGTCTTTTCAAAGGGCTTACACAATTCAAAAACCCTCACTTCTGAGTTTTCTGGCTCTCTTCAGATAACCAACAACTTTGAGATTTTTCCGGGTAAACCTTAAATAAAGCCAAAATATAGTAAATTACAAAATATAAAATACCTGTTTTTCTTCTTTGATGTAGCACCTCGGAAGAACCAAGTCGGAGTAGAGATTTGAATGATAAAGTTCAATGTCCAATACTCACTATGAAATGGTTCTAAGTTCTAATATATTTTAAATTAAAACACATGGGCTAGCTTTAATTGATTTTGATTCTAGAAAAAGGAAAACAATACTTCCTTTTTTCATATCAGATTGGAATATAAGAAACAAAATCAATTTAAAAAGATAAAGAAAGAAAATATTAAATATGCACACTTAGCTTAAATGGAGCACAGACGAATCTCTCAGAAGGCTGAATTAAATTAGCTTGATTTTCATATTTTATTCTGAGATTCGTGCTTAATTTATAGGTGATCAAATCACGTCTTCGACTGGGCTTAAGTCGCTACGACTGGTCGTAGGACCAACTGATATTTGAAAATTCGAGCGCGATAGGATAAGGCAGTTTCACGACTGGTCATAGGTAGTCTACGACTGGTCGAAGGACACTTTCGACTGGTTGAAGGTTTTTCATGACTGGTCGAAGCAAGTCGAATTTCATCACTAGACTTTGAGTCGTAGGTCTACGATGAGTTGAATAATCAGTTGACACTGTTCATACGACTAGTCGAACAAACTCCAGGATTGGTCGAAGCTTAACTAAAAATTTTGAAATTTTTCAACGAACTTACGACTGGTCCAGGCAAATCTTAGACAGGTCGAAACAGTGCTAGGACTAGTCGAACAAAGACCAGGACTAGTCTTAAAAAAGTCCAAACTCACTAATATAAAACATATGGATTATGTGTCCAAAATAGCCTACTCAAAAGGTCAACCTAAGGTCAGTCATACCTCAATAGTGAAGTAAGGACATTAAAACTTAAAGATGAGTGACCTTGAGCATAATGAAGCTTGAGCTTGAGATCTTGATGTAGTTTGAACTTGAAAGCATCTAGAAATCTTGAGTTTTGAACTAAGTCTTCCCACATTGTTGAGTCTTCTTGACTTGTGAACATAACTTGTCTATCGAAGCTGATCTTATGAGAATTTTTGTCTTGACTTGACATACCATTTGTAGAGCTTTGTTCTTCACATATGCAAGCTTCATAACAAGATACATACAGTGTCTTTTGGCACCTCAAATTTGACAATATAGTGAAGCTATCAACTATAACACTTACAATCTCCCCCTTTGTCAAATTAGTGACAAAAAACTCTTACAAGATATATTTCACAAAACAGAATATTTGAATCATGCACCAATCAATAACGAATCATGCACCAGTTAATATCAACTGGTACATATACATAAGAATGAACCTGCAAATCAATTCAACATATATTCATATATTCTCTGCAATCTCTGTGCATACTCCCCCTGAGTATAACATATATCCATTAACCATTAAATATCCATTCATTCTCCCCTTTTTGGCACGATAGGACAAAGGAAGCACAGAACAGATATCTTAGGAAAAAATAATTAAAAAGATATAGGAGAGGTAACAGGACAAGACATGAAAAATAGCATAAGCAACACACATAATTCATAAACTGAACTAAGTCAGAGATAGCTACAATCTCAAAAACCAGTTAAGCTAGTGCAAGAGAAATAAAGTTATTACAGACTGGTAAACATAAAAGAACTAATCTGAACTAGATGAAGGAACAGGAATGGAAGGATCAAGTTGATGCATGCCCTTGTTCAAGCACCCAAGATATTTGCGCATATACTGGAACTGTAAATCATGGGCAATAGACATGTTTTCTATCTTAAAATTCATATTATTAACCTTCTCCTCCAAATCACGCAAACGCGCATCAAATTCTGATGGTGCATAATCAGGGTCATTTGCGGAATCAGAATCAAGTTCTTCAAAAATATCATCCATATTAATATCATCAGAAGGAAAATCAGTAGCTTCTTCCTCATGTTCAGCTTCACCACCAACATTACCAACCCCCTCACCAGGAAGCATATCCAACTTCATCTTATTAAGGTTAGAATTATTAAATATGAGATGATGGATAGGGGCTTCTTCAACAGGCATGTTGACTAACATATGCGTAGCCAACACAGTCATCAAATAAGCAAAAGGAATGTCACTATGACCTGGATGGAGTCGAAACTGAATAATGTGATGACAAATCAAGGATGGTAAAAAAAATATGTGCACCTCTAGAAACAGCATGAAGAACACGAACCATGAAGGACGTCAATTTGGATTTATTACAAGATCGAGGATACAAGTTAGACACAAATATTTTGTGAAGAATTCTGTATTTAGGTAATAAAAACTTTGAAGGGAGCGCATTCCCTTTATGTGTCCATTGAGCATCCAAGTTGCATAAATCTCTAGTGAGCATCCGTTTTTCAGTGACTGAGGGTTTATTAGATAAGTTATGGATCGGAATACCCTCATCATTCATAGGAATATCCATAAGAGCTGAAATCAAAAGACAATCAATGTCAAATGGTCCTTCTCTTATGGCTATTGAAAAAGTTAAATTTTCCAATGAAAAATTATTTATGCATACAAACATGGATTGTGCAATGGACTGGTATGCTGGCCCACCCCAATGCAATAAGTTATCCCAACCTACAGTTTGAAGAATGGGAAGGATATCAAATGGGGCAACATGATTAACATCAACTCGATGTTCCACAATAACATTACGCAATCTGATGTCCCGAACATAAGACAGATCATCATCGGAGGCCCGAAGATGACGCTTAGTAAGAGGAGTAGATTTAGAAGAAGATGGACCACGGGCTGTTGACTTTCTACTTCTAGAGGCCATTTGCAACAAAGATTTCAAGGAAACAAATAGTTGCAAAGGATTGAGAAGTGGGTTTTTTAAAATCAGATTTTGGAGGAAAAGGACCCCAAATCTCAATGAAATTTGAAATAGACAACTTCAAGAAGAAAATAGAACCAAACTTGACACAAATCCATAAGAAATAAACAAATGAAACACTAACCTTAAAGGATTTGGAAGGTGGGTTCGACTGGTCGGGCGTCGGCTAGTCAGAGAAGAAAGATGAAATTAAGAAGAAATGAAAATTTCCCCAAAATAAGTCAATCATCGCGATCTATGACTGGTCGTGGTTATCTTCAACTGGTCGTGCCATGACAGGTCGAGTAAATCCTCGACTGGTCGAACATCACCAAAAATCTTATTTCAAGC
Organism: Magnolia changhungtana; assembly: GCA_030180095.1. Classification (NCBI taxonomy): domain Eukaryota; kingdom Viridiplantae; phylum Streptophyta; class Magnoliopsida; order Magnoliales; family Magnoliaceae; genus Magnolia; species Magnolia changhungtana. Next base: position 2,317,002 of record JASAUF010000101.1, on the reverse strand, counting down.
ATATTTCACAAATAATTGAAATTTAGCCTAGCAAATATATACAATATGATACAAAAAGGCACAAGTAATCATTTTAGAATGCACATGCCAAGATCAAATTTCATTTTATTAAACCTTCTTTTGTCGAGTGGTTTAGTGAAAATGTCAGCATGTTGATACTGATATATTCAACAGATATAACTTTTTCTTCTACTAATTCACGAATATAATGAAATATAATGTCAATGTGCTTAGTATGAGAATGCTGAATTGGATTTTTTGAAATATTTATGGCACTGGTATTATTACAATATAATAACATAAAATTCTGTTTAATTTTATAATCACTTAGCATACGATTCATCTAAACAAGCTGTGTACACGCGTTACCAGCTGCGATATATTCAGCTTGTGTCATGAGGATACCAGAGACCAAGATTAACAATACTTGCAGCATATCGCATAATTCGTTTAACAACAATTAAATGCGATTCTTTAGGATCAGAGTGATATCTAGCACAAATACCAATACTTAAAGCAATATCAGGTCTACTAGCAGTTAAATATAATAAATTACCAATATCAGCAATTTCGGATCCACATTTTTACCTGCAGAATCTTTTGAGAGTTTCAAGGTTATACTCATAGGAGTATCAAAATTCCTACTATTCTCAAATCCAAATATCTTAATTAAATTCATAACATATTTAGATTGAGAGATGAACATTCCATCAGGTCGTTGTTTTACTTGTAACCCAAGGAAATATTTCAATTCCCCAACCATGCTCATTTCTGTAATGCCCTGAAAATTGAGGGTCGAGCATAAACTCAACTCTCGAGTTCCAGAACATCACTTATGCAACATAGATAATGATGATTAGATGTTGTCTGTGTTACTACAATAAACATGAGTGAGATTCTACCAAAACAGTAATTCATACTCCAGATCCATGTATAAAATGTAAGCGGAAGACTGAAAGGTGTATATAGATATATATAAAACAAAACATTCTCGATCTCTAGAGTATGAACACTAACTGAGTCACCGTATATATATATATATATATATGTTGGTTCTGAATCAAAATGTCAAAATAGTACAACTAAAATTATCAACCCTATAACCCCGTAGCCTGGACAGCCTGTGCGAAGCCTCCAGCGAACTGCATGTAGGAGAACTCCTCCTGATGGTCATAAAAGTCAGGCTCAGTCTCCTATGCTCCAGTGATACATGCATCTGATACAGGGTCTGGTGGGTGTTTTAAAACACCGTCCCGTAACGTGGGAATGAGTGGCCAACTCAGTGGAACAATAAAGCATAGGTTAACATGTTATCAATTCAGTCAAGCAGTAATGATAAAGCAGTACAATCAAACAATTCTAACTACTCTAATGTAAGTATGAAATGACATGATGTATGCCCTTGCCAAACCACCCTCATGCGACACCATCTTACATTCGCAAATGCGTTCATCCCTCAGTGCTCCACATCTACCAGGCACATGCAGTACGATGATGAGCATGATTATCGAGTAGTTATTAGTCCATTTCAAACAGCAGGATTGGGAAACTAAGGTACCTCCCTTGTATCATTCCCAAACATGATCCATTCTAGGGTTGTCAAACCTAGATAATCTCATACGATGTTATGGTTCGAGAGGCATCGCGAAGGCATCGCAAAGGGCTTGTCACCGGTCAGCACGGATACAGATCTCACCGTATGTGGCTCAATTGCTGGCCGTCAGCTCAAATACAGGTCGCACCGTACTCGGCTCAATTGCTAGCCGTCAGCTCGAATACAAGTCTCACCGTACTCGGCTCAACTCATGCTATAGTTGTTGTAAAAGGCTCATCGCGAATCACAGACTTCAGGGTATACTCGAAGACACTACGAAGGACTCGTTGCTCGTCAACACGAATATAGGTCTCACTATATTCGGCTCTTGCAGTAGGTGTCGACAGCACGAATACAGTGTCCCATACCACCGTATTCGGCTCACGAGTCTGGTTGCTCACTGGTCACTACGGGGAGGCACGTGGCCCCAGCGTAGGTCGACAGCTCGACCACGGTGTCCCATACCACCATGCCCGGCTCATGAGTCTTAGCGGATCGAGGTACCATGGTTAACGGGATTTCACTGGTAAGTTTAGTACCCTAGGTTCAAGCAATAGCGTCCAAACATGGTGAACATACATTAGACATATTGGGTTACTTGACTAGCCTGACTAGCTCGAGCGCACAATCAACTGAATGACCTGAAGTACATAAGCACTTCGTGTGGCCTAACCACTGTCGTCAACTGAAGTACGACTCGGATTCGTCAGACACATCCTACGTGGCGAAAAGAATCTCGACCACGAACTCAAGTCTGGTACCGATTGTCTGGACTATAAACATAGTCCCAATCGCAATTAATCCATATTCAAAGCATGTGGAGTAAAGCATAATAAACAAAGTGATTCAAGCATGATAACAAACATGTCATAAACATGTATAAGGAATGTTATAAAGCATGTTATAAAGCACTATATAAACAGGAAACACAAACACATATATTTCATAAGTAAGCGGTTAAAGTAATTAACCACATGGAGGAAATCATACCGGTCTCTAAGGTAGTTGAGAATCCCATCTCAACACTTACCTAAGGCATCATCATCCAAACACTTACTCTCACAAGCATTTTCACAAACACTTAGCATACACTGTTTCAACATACATAGTGTATGTTAGCAAAACATGCATTAGGGCGAATCCTTTCACCAAGCAATTATTTTATGCATATATAATATATTCATACAGCAAATAATCATGGCAAACACATCTCCAAAATATATACGTATATGGTACTTTCTACAATACACTATTTCTACATACATAGTGTATATTAGCAAAACATGTATTAGGGTGAATCCTTTCACCAAATAAGTATTTTATCCATCTATCATATATTCATATAACAAATAATCATGTCAAACACATTTTCAAAATATATACGTATACGGTATTTTCTACGAATACTTAGAATATGTAAAATTCCATATTCTACATCTTTACTTTGTACATGTGCAATTGCATGCAGATCATGAATCTATCATTATCCGACATTGAAAGCGTTGAAAACCATAACCTATACACCTAAAGTTCGCACCTTTTGTCTTAGAATCGTAACGGAGTCGATAGGTTTGCTAAGCTTCTGTATTCGGTAGTTTGGCAACCTATAGAATGAAATAGGTTAGCTATTTCATAACCTACAACTATCAACACCCCAAATCATATTAGGGTTAGGGTTTCTTACCTAGAAACGGAGTTGGAATCGCTGGGAGAGCGATTAGAACAGAGTGGTGGAGCATGGATAACAGCAGGGAAGAAGGGCAGGGAGACTCTCCCACATCTCCCACACTTTCTCTCTCTTTTCTCTCTCTCAAATCTCAAATTCATATGGCTGTGAGAGAGAGGGTTCTAAGGTCCTTATATAGCCTAAAAACTCACCAAATTAGACTTAAGGTCAAGGTATACTTGAGTTTTGTCCAAAGGGCATCTGTTTCAGCTCAACGGAGGACTTCTGGCGGCCCCTTTTCTGTGTGTGGTCGGACTTAAGCTCACTAACGATGGATCTATGTTTAGTCAAGTTTCCGTTTCAGTCAGGATTCCAGATCATGCGTGGCAGACCAGTTTCAGTTCAACGGTCAGTGGATCTCGATCGGAGATTCCGAGTACATGGATATGTTTATGAAATTTTTCCTGATCCGAGGGTGTATTTGGGTCAGATTCTGATAGTCTGGTTACCTAAAACTAATCCACAAGCGACAAGTCTCAGATTACTATTTGCGATATTTATTTTCAAAGAAAATCAAATATTCTCACACTCACACGCTCCGGACTCAAGCGAACAGCCGTGAGACACTGTCTGGATTTGATTTCCGAGATAGTTGTCAAGCCCAGCATAGCGGTCTTAAGTCCTTAACTTCGTATTACTCGAACTTCCGATGTGCGGTCCAGATCTGATACGGAGTTTCGAGATGCTCCTGAGAGCAGCCGGGTAATGAGATTGATCCTAGATTTTAGGGTAACCTAGCGTCAATGATTCTACAAGTTTTGGGTCTTGCAGATCGTATTTAAAGTGGATCAAGTGGATTTCGTACCTAATCTAGTTTAGCACTTAGTTAACTTTGTCAAATTTCTAAAGGATTTAGTCCTATAAGATTTCTATCTGAGGTGGTACCTAGCCCTTTGTAGTTTGTACATAAGGTGATCCAAGCTATAATACTTAGCTAGTTTAAGATAGTATCTAGGATGAAAGTACTTAGAAAAATTAAAAGATCAAGGTGGTGAAGGGTGGGATTGTGAAGGAAATGGGTTCAAAAGTGGCTTTAGACTTTGGGATTGAGTTCTGACAGGTTAATAAGGTGTTAGGATCGACCCATTGCCTAAGGATGTCTAATTCCAGGTTGGCAAAAATTTGGAATGTTACAATTTCAAACTGAGATTTCATCAAATCTGTAAACTCAATAGTCATGTCAGTACAGGTAGATTCATAAATAAAATCATCAACGTAGATCTGAACCATTAGGATATCTTCGTTATGCTTCTTAATAAACAATGTTTTATCAATACTACCCATTTGAAAGTTATGACAGAGTAAAAACTTAGTCAATTTCTCGTACCATGCTCTGGGAGCTTGTTTTAGATCATAAAGAGCTTTTTTGAGACGGTATACATGATCAGTAAACTTAGGGTCTTCAAACCCTGTAGGTTGTTCAACATATACTTCTTCATGTAAATCGCCATTCAAAAAGGCACTCTTTACATCCATTTGAAAAATTTTAAACTTTCTAAAGTATGCTATGGATATAAAAAGTTTAATTAATTCAAGATGTGCAACTGGGCAAAGGTTTCATCATTATCGATACCTTCAATTTGAGTGTATCCTTGAACCACTAATCTTGCCTTGTTTCGAATGATATTCCCAAGCTCGTCAGACTTATTTTTAAAAATCCATTTTCTTCCAATAATATGTTTATCTTTAGGTCTAGGAACAAGATACTAAACATCATTTCGAATAAATTGATTAAGTTCTTCTTGCATAGCAACTATCCAGTTTTCATCAGTAAGAGCTTCTTTTACGTTAGATGGTTCTATCTGGGACGTAAAACATACGTAATTACATATATCCTCAAGTTGTCTACGGGTACAAACGCCAGTGAGAGGGTTTTCAAGAATTTGTGTGGTAGGATGATCTTTAACAGTCCTCAGTTCAAAATCAGTCTAATTAGATGAAGTATTAGGTTTATCAATTACAAAAACTTCATCATTATCTGAACTTGAGACATGTGTGTTTAAGTGATCATCAATGACCACATTGATCGACTCTTGAATCACACCGGTCCTTTTATTCAGAACCCTATAAGCTCGACTGTTTAAAGAATATCTTAGAAAGATCCCTTCATCACTCTTCGTAACAAACTTTACTAGATTTTCACGATCTCGTAAAATATAGCACTTGTTGCCAAAAACTCGAAAGTATTTGACGGTAGGCTTTCTATCGAACCACATTTCGTAAGCTGTTTTATTATTACCTTTACAAGTGTAAACATGGTTAATGATATAGCAAGCTGTATTGACTGCTTCAGCCTAAAGATTTTTAGGGAGCTTCATACTATTCAACATTACATTTCCCATTTCTTGAAACACTCTATTTTTTCTTTCTACAATTCCATTTTGTCAAAGAGTTTTGGGTGCAGAGAATTCATGCGATATTCCCTGATAGTTACAGAATTTCTCAAAACTGTTATTCTTGAACTCAGATCCATGATCGCTACGGATCTTACAAACTTGAGAACCTTTTTCACTTTGGATCTATTTGAGAATCATTTTAACTTCATCAAGAGTTTCTGATTTATCCCTTAAGAAGGTTACCCAAGTGAATCTTAAAAAATCGTCCATGATTACCAAGATACATTTTTTGCCACCTCAACTCTCTGTTCTGTTAGGTCTTATAAGATCCATATGGAGAAGCTCGAATGGTCTTGATGTGGCATTGGAGTTCACCTTTTTGTGAGAGCTCCTTGTTTGCTTGTCATACTGGCATTCACCACATATCTTGTCTACATTTTGTAATTTAGGTAGACCTCTTATTAGTTCTCCCTTGCTCAATCTATATAAATTATGGTAGTGTACATGTCCAAGGCGTTTATGCCATAACTCAATTTCATCGGTATGGACAATGTAACACGATTGATTAGATGAGCTACCATCGGTTACAATATAGCAGTTTTCATAAGTCCTGCGACCAGTTAATATTACAGAACCCTTTTTGTTCAAGATTTCATAACCTTTATTAGAAAATTTCACGCTGTGATTGTTATCGCATATTTGAGATATACTTAACAGGTTGTGTTTTAGCCCCTCAACATATAAAACATTCTTAAATAAGGGAAGGCTATAGAGTTGAACCGTACCTTGGCTAATAATCTTGCAATTGCTACCATCACGAAATGTGACTGAACCATCAGTCATGTCTTTGAGATCAATGAATAAACCTTTATCACCAGTCATATGCCTTGAGCATCCACTGTCTAAGTACCACTTAGAATGGCTTGTAGCTTTGAAAGCATTGTGGGCAACCAAGCAAGTAACTTTAGGAATCCATTTCATTATTGTTTTGGGTTTAGAAGTATAGTTGGTCTTCTTGTATTTGTAATATTTGTACGAGTGACCCACTGAGTTAGATTTTAAGAACTCCTTAAGCAAATCAACTATTTTTTCAGCTAAAAGGTTTTGGTTTTGTTTTTTGTAAATGTTATGGTTACCTCTGGTTTTGAAAGATTGAAAAGTTTTAACATTTTTAGAAAACTTTTGACTTGAACTTTTCTCATTTGAGTTAGAGGATTCTTCTTTTATAAACTTAGGAGGAGTATTCTTCTGTTTAGGAGGAATATTTTTGTCGTAGCCCAAATTGGATCGGTCGCCACATTTTCTTGATCCAGTTAAAAGTTTTTCTAATTTAGGATCACCTTGGGCATACCTCCATGTATCCTTTAAACTCAAAAGGGAAGAGACTTCAAGTTTAAGTTTATCATTTTCAGATTTCATATTTTCAATAAGGGTGGTTTTGAAATCTAAATCACATTTGCATTTTTCCAAACAATCTAAAAGATGAGATTTTTCTAAAACAAGAGACTCAAATCTTTCTGTAAGCCCTGAAAACCTTTCTTTTTGAAGTTTTAGTTTTACGACAATTTTACAACTTTCCTTGTATAGGGCATTATAGGCATCTTGAAGATCTTCTTCATTACCATGATCACTATTCAGATTTTCTTCAGTGGTTGAATCATCATGATCTTAAAAACTGAACTTGGCTAGAGTTATAAGGGCCTTAACTTCATTGCCCGACTCGTTTTCAGAATCTTCTGATTCAGAAGAGGCTTCAGTGCCAGAAGATTCATCACAAGTAGCCAACATTCCTTTCTTTTTAAGTTTGTCCTTTTTAAGACACTTGTTTGCTAGATGCCCATATTCTTGGCAGTTGTAACATTGACTATCTTTTAAAGATTTTCAAAATTTAGATCTAGATTTAGATCTTTTTTTATCATTTGATTTTTGAAAATCAATCTTCTTTTTACTTTTAAAAATCTTGTAAAACTTTTTCGGTAAAAGAGCCATATCATCTTCGGAATTTTTAAAATCAGAATTTTCTTAAGAAATACATTTGGAAGATTTAAGTGATATTGATTTACCTTTTGGAGCTTTAAAAGATAATTCGTAGTTTTATAAAGATCCAACCAACTCTTCTACCTTCATATTATCCATATCACGAAGTTCCTGGATTGCGGTTACCTTAGAATTGAACCGTTCAGGTAGTGAGCGTAGTATATTTGCACACACTTTACTTTCTGGGATTTTATCGCCAAGACCCCACAAAGAGTTTACAATGTCATTTAATCTAGTGTAGAAGTTCATAAACATTTCATTTTCCTCCATATGAATTTCTTCACTTGGTTGTGAGGAGTTGAACTTTAGATTTTTTGACAATTGAAGTACCCTCGTATGTCATTTCTAATATATCCCATGCTTGCTTTGTAATATCACAGGATATAATTCTTTTGAACTCATCCGGTGATAGTGCACAAGTGATTGTATTTAGAGCTTTTACATTGGCATTACTCTTACTTTTCTGAAGAGTGGTCCATGAGAAAAATGGTGTTACTATTATTGATTTTGAACCATCGATACCAGTCACTTCAGTGGTAGGTGGGTTCCATTCATTCGTTGTGGTAAGCCACACATTTTCATCCATGGATTTGAGGAAGATCCTCATCCTGGCTTTCCAATATGCATAGTTGGAGCCATCAAAGGGTGGAGGCCTAGTGACTGAAAGGCCATCAAAATTTGACATCTTATATATAGTTTAGATCGTTAGCTTAGGAATTGAATCTAAATAATAAAGCAATTAAAACAAGCTATATGGCTCTGATACCACTTGAAAAGGCCAAGCTATATGGGGGGAGAGGGGGGGGGGGGGGGGGGGGGGTGAATAGGACAACGCCAAATTTAAAATAATTACAGCAAAATTGAATAAAGAGATAGCCAAATAAAGTAAATCAATTCACAATGCTGAAATGAAAAACAACCTCAATTAACAAGTATTGAGAGGTTGATACAAAAGTTGTTCTAAGGACAACCTTACACCAAAAACCAAAGTTTATGGTAGGACAACCTTATTTCTAGAAAGGTCTTTGTATCAAGAACTTAAACCAAAGAGGAATAAATATATTCAAACTATATTGAGGAATAAAATGCAATCTCAAATATTGATGGTTCTAAGGACAACCTTGCACCATAAAAATGGCAGGGCAACCTTACTAGAACAAGTAGAGAAACTAAAGCTCAAACAAACAAAGGAATAACAAGAGATAAATTGCGGAAATATAAATCTAAACTATTACAACATTCCTCACTGAGCTTGAAATAAAATGATTACAACATTCGCATCCACATGCATTCCATACATGAATCATCAAAGATAGGAAAATGAAGCACACATCCACACAACACAAAGAGTTATAGTGGTTCGCCTGTGTGTGCACCAACTGTTCAACAACAGTCACACAGAATGTTACTCCACTCCTAATATTCTCACACATGGGGTATTAACATTCACTATCAAATAAGTTTGCACAGGTTATTGTGTCTTTTCAAAGGGTTTACACAATTAAAAAACCCTCACTTCTGAGTTTTCTGACTCTCCTTAGATAACCAACAACTTTGAGATTTTTCTGGCTAAACCTCAAATAAAATCAAAATACAGTAAATTACAAAATGTAAAATACCTATTTTTCTTCTTTGATGTAGCAGCCCGGAAGAACTAAGTCAGAGTAGAGATTTGAATGTCAAAGTTCAATGTCCAATACTCACTATGAAATGATTCTAAGTTCTAATAGATTTTAAATTAAAACACATGGGCTAGCTTTAATTGATTTTGATTCTAAAAAAGGAAAACAACACTTCCTCTTTTTAGATCAGATTGGAATACAAGAAACAAAATCAATTTAAAAAGCTAAAGAAAGAAAATATTAAATATGCATACTTAGCTTAAATGGAGCACAGACGAATCTCTCAGAAGGCTGAATTAAATTAGCTTGATTTTCCTATTTTATTCTGAGATTCGTGCTCAATTTTAGGTGATCAAATCACGTCTTCGACTGGTCTTAAGTCACTACAACTGGTCGTAGGACCAACTGATATTTAAAAATTCGAGCGTGATAGGATAACGCAATTTCACAACTGGTTGTAGGTAGTCTACGACTGGTCGAAGGACACTTTCGACTAGTTGAAGGTTTCTCACGACTGGTCAAAGCAAGTCGAATTTCATCGCTGGACTTTGAGTCATAGGTCTACGACGGGTCGAACAATCAGTCGACATTGTTCATACGATTAGTCAAACAGACTCCAGGACTGGTCGAAGCTTAACTAAAAATTCTGAATTTTTTCAACAAACTTACGACTGGTCCGGGTAAATCTTAGACAGGTCGAAACAGTGCTAGGACTAGTTGAACAAAGACCAGGACTAGTCTTAGAACAGACCAAACTCACTTATATAAAACATATGGATTATGGATCCAAAATGGCCTACTCTAAAGGTCAACCTAAGGTCAGTCATACCTCAATAGTGAAGTAAGGACATTGAAACTTAAAGATGAGTGACGTTGAGCATAATGAAGCTTCAGCTTGAGATCTTGATATAGTTTGAACTTGAAAGCATCTAGAAATCTGGAGTCTTGAACTAAGTCTTCCCACGTTGTTGAGTCTTCTTGACTTGTGAACATAGCTTGTCTATCGAAGCTGATCTTGTGAGAATTTTTATCTTGACTTGACGTACCATTTGTAGAGCTTTGTTCTTCACATATGCAAGCTTTATAACAAGATACATACAGTGTCTTTTGAAACCTCAAATTTAACAATATAGCGAAGCTATCAACTATAGCTATCAACTATAGCACTTACAGATCTCCCTGATCTCTACAAGTGGATCCTTGAAAACCCTAGTTCCCACCTTTAATTTCACTAGTTTTAATTACTTTAAATATAATTACTCTCTCAAATATTCTAGATTTAGGTTTACATCTTCTTCTAGTTCTAGTTATAGTTGCTTTCAGAATTACACACAAGATTAGTCCCTGTGGATTTGACCTCTATCTCACCGAGATTATTACTACATCGTGACCCTACACTTGAGGTTGTGAACACTTAAACACTGTTAATGGCAAAAGATTCACTTTTGATCTGTTATCCAACATTATTCGCTTCAATTGTTTACCGCGAATGTGGCCCATGATCATTAATGGCCTGTTATGCTGTTTATCGCAGGTTAAGTCATTATCGGAGAAGGAAATGATGGGCATGCAACTGATTTTTGCCTCTTGTTGTGTTTTCCATCTCTACGAGTAATGCTTTTCTGACCTTGTTATCGGATAGAGCCTAAATCAGAGTGTGTTTATAGTCTTCTGATAACTATAATGCATCATACACACTTAACGGAGCTGGTATACCTTTCAAATGACTTATCACATCTTAAGTCACTTTCTCGACTTGATTTTTTTCTTTTTTCTATTGCTATCGAAATGCATTCCTGATACTCTTTCTTGCACCACTTCAACTTTTTGTTTTTGGAGAGGGCTTGTTACTCTTCTTCCCAAGAGTAACATGATCAGCCCAGCTTTATTCATTTGCTATGTGCTATCAATATTCAAGCTACCGCTTTCTTTCTTCTTCAGCCCTGCCCTTTTTTCGTATATAATCTCCCGGCCAAAAATCATATTCGCCGACTCCTTTCTGTTTATTTCTTTTTCTTTGCCTATTACTATCTCACCTCTGTTTATCATTTTTTGAATTATACACTTCAGGGTAAAGTAATTTTCTATGGGATGTCCTAACAGACGATGATAATGGTAGAAGTTTCTTTCTTTCATCATTTCCGCTTTTTCGGGCCGTTTAGATGGGGGTAATTCTTTTGTCCCTGTGTTTAATAGTTGTTTCATCATGGGGACAACATCTTCCTTCTCAAATGTAAATCCTTCATGGGAATTGAGAGATCTTGGCCTCTTATCATCGAATCTGTTTTTGTAATGATCTAACTCTTCCCTTTTTTCTATTCTCTTCCTATAACAAGGAATATCGTTCTTCTTTTCTCAGTCTACAACATTAGCCATTAGTCTACCATAACCTCTTTTGCCTGTCTCATAGTGAAACGCTAACATTTTCTTGGTCATTAGTTCCAATACATGGGCTTTCATAGCCTGATCACAAAAAGTTCATATATCAGCACTGGTGAGACTGAATGCAATTTTAGTCCCCATTGAATTTAGGCACATCTTCACTTGTTGTTTCTCTTCAGGCAGTTATCTGCATGAGGCCCCCAATGTCTTCCATCAATCTATGAACTTCTCTACTGGTTCGTTCTCTCTCTGTCATACAGAAGCCAGTTCTGTGATGCTGACATCACGATCTGATGAGAAAATGTTTGACATAAATGCATCTTGCATTTGCTCCCATGTTCGTATCGATTCTAGTGCTTGGCTGGATTATCATCGAAAGGCTTTTCCTGTCAACAAAGAACTAAATAGCTGTAAACAGTACTATGGGACATTAGAGAAATTGCCCATTATCGTGATGAATTGCATGAGATGCTCATCTAGGGACCCATCACCATTGAAATTTTGGAAGTCAGGGTGTTTGAAATTTCCTGGGAAAGGTACATCGTCCACCTCTCTCGGATATGTCATTGTATATCGAAACTTTCAGATATTCTCATGCCCTTTTTCTGTTCTAACAGCCTCTACAGCCATTCGTCACACTTCCTCTTTAGTCATTACTCCTGTTACAGGAGCGGATCCATGCGATCCCACCCTTGATAACTGAGAGCCTTCAGGTTGCTATTCTTGCTCATTTATTGCAGCCATCATTGGAGGGACTGCAATCTGAGCCACATTGTGCGCTGGAGTAGCCAATGTACGACCCTAGCCTAAGTGTACATGTCGTTCCTATAGGTCTCACGATCCTACTGGTCGAATTTCGGTGACACACGACCTATGGATAGTGTTTGCGGTTTCCCCAAGTTTGGTCACGTCAACTCGGATCAACCCAAAACCTATTCCATCTTATCCCTATCGTCGCCAGGGTTCCGATGCCATGTCTCGTGTGTCCATCCGAGTTGTAGATCATAAGATGTAGGCACACATCATTTTGAGCCTTTGATTATGTTGGTAGGACCCACCTAATAGGGTGTACACATTTTCCCATGGGGCCCACCCTAGTACACCATCTCCCATAAAGGCTACCCTACCTAGCCTACCTAGAGCCTAGTAACTCATGACGAGTTTTCTTCCCTAAAACTATCATTGCTTCGCTAAATAAGAAAATCCATCATTACTTTTTTCTTCCTAAAACCTTACATGTTAACATAACCCCTCTACAACTATCTCTCTCTCCTATCTCTTTCATTTTCTCTTCCTTACTTCCTTGCTAGACTTGGACGTCCAGCCGATCTCCCTCCATTTCTAGCCCCTTTTTTCCCTTATTTCCCCTCCATCTCACCATTACAAACCCATCTTGGTCATTGATTCAGGACCCTTGAAGCTTGAGGTGCATGGTGATGGTAGAAGCTTGGAGATCCAAGAGTTGGGTGAGCTTGCATTCTAAAATTTCAGATTTCTCCTATTTCCTTCTTGATCTTCATTCTCCTTCCATTAATGGAACTTGTGGGACCCATCAAGTGATGATGTAACATCCTGAAAATTGAGGGTCGAGTAGTAACTCAACTCTCGAGTTTCAGAACATCACTTATGCAACAAAATGAATGATGATTGAATGTTGACTGTATTAGAGAAGTGAACATGAGTGATAGATAGATAGATAAAATATATAAACTATGATGAGTCTCCAGAGTGTGATAACATTACCAGGTTAAATAATTACAAGTACAATCTTAAAATATACCAAATGTGTAAGGTCCTCTAGTCAATATCCCAGAAAGCCCCGTCGATCAGGACACGGCTCACAGGAAGCCGTCAGAAGACAACCAATACAAGCAGGCATCGTAGTCATTGTAAAGGTCCAGCTCCGCCTCAGAAGTAGCGTCACCATCTGAAATCAGACAATGTCTGGTGGGTGTTCGAAACACCGTCCCGTAACGCGGGAGTGAGTAGCTAACTCAGTGGAACAATAAAGCATAGGTTAACATGTTATCGACTCAGTCAAGCAGTAATGATAAAGCAGTACAATCAAACACTCCTAACTACTCTTATTAATGCAAGTATGAATGACATGATCTATGCCCTCACCGACATACTCCCTCATGCGACACCATCTTACACTCGTGGCATGCTTTCATCCCACAGTGCTCCACATCTTCCAGGCACATGCAATGCATGATGAGCATGATTACCGAGTTTTTAATTAGTCCATTTCAAACAGCAGGATTGGGAAACTAAGGTACCTCCCTTGTATCATTCCCAAACATGATCCATTCTAGGGTTGTCAGTCCTAGTTAATATCAGACGATAGTGTGTTTTCTAGGTCACTGCAGAGGCTGCCAGGGCTGTTACGCACAAAGGTTACACCACTCCCCCATCACCCCTTAAACGATTCATCACAATACAGAAACAGGCCTAGTTCATACTCTATATATCGTGGCGAACCCTAAGGCGCACTGCGATTTCAGAGTATGCTCGAGGTCACTACAAAGGGTCATCGTGGTCATTACGCACAAAAGTTGCATTGCTCCCCCATCACCTTATCAATGTAGGCCGACAGCACGAATATAGTGTCCCATACTACCATAATCGACTCACGAGTTTGGTTGCTCACTGGTCACTACGGGGAGGCACGTGGCCCCAGCGTAGGCCGAAAGCTCGACCACGGTGTCTCATACCACCATGCCCGGCTAATGAGTCTTAGCAGATCGAGGTACCATGGTTAACGGGATTCTCACTGGTAAGTTTGGTACCCTAGGTTTAAGCATTAGCGACCGAACATGGTGAACATACATAAGACACACGGGTTACTTGACGTGCTCGGCTAGCTCGAGCGCACAACAAGTTGAGCGATATGAAGCACAGAAGCACTTCGTGTGGCCAACCACTATCGCCAACCGAAGTACGACACGGGTTCGCCAAACACATCATGTGTGGTGAGATGAATCTTAACCACGATTCCAAGTCTGGTACCGGATGTCTGGACTATGGACATAGTCCCAAGCTCATTCAATTCTCAACCATAACATGTGAAGTAAAGCATGATAAACCAAGTAATTCAAGCACACTAGCAAGCATGTCATAAAGCATATTATAAAGCATGTTATGAAACAAGTTACAAAGCATGTTAAAAAGCATGTTATAGAGCACTATACAAATAGGGATACAAACACATATATTTCATAAGCGAGTGGTTAGAGTAAACAACCACGTGGAGGGTATCATACATGACTCTAAGGTAGTTGAGAACCCCATCTCAGCACCTACCTAAGGCCCTAACACCTAAGCACTTACTCTCACAAGCATTTTCACAAACACGTAGAGTACACTATTTCAACATACATGACGTATGTTAGAAAAATATGTATTATGGCTATCCTTTCATCAAGCGAGTATTTTATCCGTGTATATCATATTCATACCGCAATTAATCATGACAATTACATCTCCAAAATTTATACATACACGGTATTTTCTAGAATATACATTTTCAACATACATAGTGTGTACAAGCAACCATGTATTACGGTGATTCCTTTCGCCAAATAAGTAATTTATTCATATATTATATAATCATACGACAAACAATCATGGCCAAGACATTTCCAAAATATACATGTATACGGCACTCCTTACAATACAGTATTTCTACATACATAGTGTATATTAGTAAAACATGTATTTAGGCGAATCCTTTCACCCAATAAGTATTTTATCCATATATCGTATATTCATACAACAAATAATCATGTCAAACACACTTCCAAAAAATATACGTATACGGTATTTTCTACGAATACCTAGATTATGTAAAATTCCATAATTTGCATCTTTAATCGAAATAGAAATCGGAAAGCACTTTGTACATGTGCAATTGCATGCAGATCATGAATCTATCATTATCTGGCATTGAAAGCGTTGAAAACCATAACCTATACACCTAAAGTCCTCACTTTGCACCTTGGAATCACAACAAATCAGCAAGGTTTGAAGGGCTTCCGTATTCAGTAGTTTTTTCGCCTAGAGAGTGAAACCGGTTAGCTATTTCATAACCTATAACCTTCACTCACCCAAACAGACCTAGGGTTAAGGTTTCTCACCTTAAAACGGAGTCGGTATCACCGGGAAAGTGTCTAGGAAGAGGTGGTGCAGCCCGTGTGGTGGTCGAAAGCAGTAGGAGGAAGATTCTCCCACAAACCTCAAGCTTTCTCTCTCTTTTTCCTCTCTTTCCTTAGGGTTTTATCCCAAATTCGTATGGCTATGAGAGGGGCTGTTCTAAGGCCCTTATATAGCTTAAAAACTTCCAGAATAGACTTATGTTCAAGGTATACTTACATTGTAAGCAAATCGGCGTTGTTCCAGCTCAAAAGAGGGTTTCTGACGGCCCTCCTTGAGCCAAACGTCGGACTTAAGCTCACAACCCATTGATCTACATGGGGTTATGTTTTTGTCTCGATCGAAATCCCAGATCACGCGTGGCGGACCACTTTCAGTTCAACGGTCAGTGGGCCTCGATCCGAAATTCCAAGTACATGTAAATGTTCCTGAAATTTTTCCTGATCCAAGGGTGTAATTTGGTCTGATTCTGACGGTCTGGTTGCTTAATACTGATCCACAAGCGAGTGGTGTCAGATCACTATTCAAGATATTTATTTTGTAAAGAAAACAGTGGTTTTCACACTCCCTCGCTCTGGACTCGAGCAAATGGCCGTGGGACATCGTCTGGACTTGATTTCTGAGATGGTTGTCAAGTCCAGTGAGGCGGTCCTAGTTCCTTAACTTTGTGTTAATCGGACTCCCGATGTGCGGTCCAAACCTGATACGGAGTTTTGAGATGCTCCCGAGAGCAGCCGGGTAATGAGATTGATCCTAGATTTTAAGGTAACCTACCGTCAATGATTCTACATGTTTTGGGTCTTGCAGATCATATTTAAAGTGATTCAAATGGATTTCGTGGCTAATCTGGTTTCGCACTAGCTAATCCTCGCCTCATTTATAAAGGATTTAGTCCTATAAGATTTCTGTCTGAGGTGGTACTTAGTCCTTTGTAGTTTGTATCCAAAGTGATCCAAGTTATACTACTTAGCTAGTTTAAGATAGTGCCTAGGGCGAAAGTGCTTTGAAAAATTGAAAGAATAAGGTAGTGAAGGGTGGGATTTGTGAAGGAAATGGGTTAAGGAGCGATTTTAGACTGTGGGATTCAGTTCTGACAAGTTAATAAGGTGTTAGGATCGACCCATCGCCTAAGGACGTCTAATCCTAGGTTGGCAAAAATATGGGATGTTACAGATGATGGTAGCCCTAAGACTCCATGGACATGGCTTATAGCCTATCCTACATTGAATGCATGTGCATGCAAGGGATCATTCTCCATGGATCCCTTCATGCACTTTTCTTCCTTTGATCAAGAATTTTTGGGTCATCTAGACCGTTGATCCTTAATGGAATTGGATCTCCACCATAGATCCCAAGTAGAAATCATATGATCCATGTATATTTTGTGTATCTTATATAACGAAATGTATATGCATGTGTGATGAAGGGAAGGGCCTCAATGTGGCGAAGACCCTTCTCTTGTCAATGGATCTTTGTTTTTTTCCTTGCAGATAACCTCTGATCATGTGTGTGTGGCCCACCTTGTGGACCAACAAAATCCAGACTGTCCATGGAGGTTAGACATTCATGGCAGTCCGTCCACCAAGGACATATGGCCCCAAAAATCCACCTAATTGGGGCACATGTAAGTGGGTTTTATTATTGGGGAAGATTTGGATGTTTGTGGGGTCCACTGGGGGGCTCCATCGCATGATTTTCTAGGATTAAATCTCATTTTAAATAATGTTTATATTTAATTATTTTCAGTTATATGTTGCTATCTAGAATTGTTTAGACAATTTTTTGGGTCAATTTGATGCCAGATTTTGGGGTTTTTAGTGGGGAGTTTTGTATCAAGTAATATATGACTTTTGAAGGTGTATGTCCCACCTATAAGAATGTCAAATTTCATCCTCAACTGATCTCATTTGGGTCTCCAAAAAAGTAGGCTAATATGGGTATGTTGCTAGATTTCTTTGCAGTAAATTCCAGCAACATTGTCTCACATAAACCCATAATTTAAAAACCTTTTCTCCAATGGTGGGCCATCTTTATGGACTTTCCCTTGTTGTATACATGATGAGGGACCTTCGTTCTAAATTTCTAGATTTTTTGAGGCCCTAGACCCACTCCATTGGAGTGCCCAAAGTTGGTACAGCAACATACATTGCTGGAATTTTTCTGCTACCTTGTTGTCCTCTTGAGCTGTAGCTGATTTTGGACCCCAGCCCAGTTGGACTTGTATATGTTTACTGGGGCCCACCTCTAATGTATCTGAGATCCATGTGGACCATGTATGTGGGGCTAACCAGCTGGACCAGCGTCCCTTACTGGACGTCCAGCATAGTGGACCATCCAGGGGCCGTCCCACCAAGATGTATGTTTTGTGTCCATGACGTTCTCCCTTCTATGGTGGCCCACATGGAGTGTGGGACCACCCCAAGTGGACGTTCCATGTGGGGCCACCTTAGGGATGTGTGGAGCCCACTTTGTTATTTGTATAGGCCAAGACGCCCTGGCCTTGGGATGCCCAGGCCATGGGCTACTCCCGGGCCTGTAGTCTAGCAGCAGGCCCACCTGTTTTGTGTGTACCACCCTCTTTTTCTCCATCTGTTGGGCCCCCCTATAAATATTGTTGGCCCTTATGGAAATATTTTCCACATGTTTTAACAAGTATATGGGCTTCAACAGGCCTAAATTGTTGATGGACTGAAAATTCAATAAGGGCCCAAATGAATATTGTTTTAAACTCGATTGTATGAGATGTGGGGCCCACCTTATTGAGAAAGTTGGGGTGTATAATGTATACATATTTTGGTAATATTTTAGGCTTGATTAGTGCCTCTTTTGGGCTTGATTAGTGCATAGTTTGGCTACCCCTTTTTATGGTCCTTGTGGACCCACGCATGACCAGATTTTTGTGACTTCCTAGTGGGCCCAGAGTGGGCTGGAATGTCCCACCTTGGGCCAGCCATATGTTGGGCTGATTTCCACCATTTAGATGGACTTGTGGGCTAGATAAAGGTGGTTTTGGGCCCTTGGTTGCCCACTTAAATGTGCTCTTTTTTGGGCTGATATAAACGGGCCCATTCCACCCAACTTAGACTTGTTTTTAGGCCATGAATTTGTGCCCATGGGCTGCCCCTTAAGTTTACTTAAATGTATGGGTCTTGTGGCCAATGGGACTTGGGCTTTGGGCCTTATTCCTCCTCCTTAGGCCACGATTGTTAGAGGTAGTATTGGGCCTACTTCCTTATGTCTTTTATGGGGCCTATGTGCATATGGTTTGGATATGGGCCTTGGGCCTTATGTTTATGTGGTTTGTGGATTACATGCCTTAGGGGAATGGTTGTTAAAAGTCCCCATTTAGACCCCTCTAGGTCCATTAGTTGCTAAGTGTGGTTGAATGTCTACCTTAGTCCCTTGTCAGGCCCGTTTCCATATTATTTAGGTCCTAGCTTTGTATGCTTAGTCTCATGGGCTACCCCAAGTAAATGGGCCCCCACCAGAGGTTGTATTCCTTACGAGAAATTGGTTAAATACCTAGACCCTTTATGGTTAGGTAGAGAGTACATCTTCTCATTCACCTTATTAACATCTTATTCATCTTCATGGCCCACTCCCATACGCATCATATGCATGTATGGTTGAGGTATGATTGGCCATGGTTGTGCCATTGTATAGGACATGTTGGTATCTCCCTGAGGGATGGAGTTTACCATCTTCAGAACGGTAGATGCTTAGGATTGATGCATGGTTGATTGTATGGTTCATGCATCTAGCATTGCATAGCACGTGGATATTCACCCTTACTTCATCAGGGTTGTAGCTTCCACAGAGATATCGTGGATAGTCGTGTGTGAACACTGAAAATGATTCTTGAGCATTTGAGGTGCATAGTATATCCCTGGGTGAAAGCCCATAAACTTCCACAGTACCGAGGGCGTCTCAAAGCCTAGACTGAGTGGAAAACATGAGCGCCCAAGTGCCTTATAACGTTGGGCCACGACTCTTGTTATTGCAAGGTCGGTTAAGATGGGGTTTGGCCTTACCCGCTTGAGTGAGGGGGCATAGCTAGGCTGAGTTTGATCAGCTCGTGAAATGGGTCGGCTACCGTTGAGCCTCGTTAGTAATTGGCTGTCCACAGGTGGGTAGTGAGGTCTCCTATGCTCATTTGACTATGCGGGTCTATAAAGCGGCAGTCATTCAGCAGTGTACTTGACCCCAGTAGATTCCTTATAATGGAACTGTACTTGATACGTGGATTGGATATGAGGACTGACATTACTTCGCATTGCATTTGCATCGGCTTTATAAGCCTTTTATTACATCGCCTTGGTATGGCGTCTAATACTCATGTATCGCATTGCATAGCCTTGGTATGGCTTACTGTATTCTTAGCATAGCCTCAGTATGGCTAGTGACATTATTATCATTCATGTTCCTTCTGCATTCTCCCCTATCTTCTTCTAAGCACCATTGTCACACACCTTCACCACCCTCTAAGCTTTCCATAAGCTTATGAATGATTGATACATGCAGGAGATCCAAGGTCAGCACAGTAGCGGAGGAGCTGTGGATCGGTTTGGCGCGAGCTGAGGACCTGTTGCAGACGTTTCCTTTCCTTCCCTTCTTTCCATATTATGTATTTCCTTTTGAGCCTTATACCTGCAAAGTTTAAATTCTTAGTGGAATTTGCAGTGTGTTCCTAGTTTATATTATGAGATTTACTTGCTATGATCATGGGTATGCTCAATTGGATTGGAATTATGATATGGAAATCCTCCTTGTAAGATCCCAGGACCCGAACCTATCTCAAGAGCCGAGAATGGGGTACTAAGGAGGTTCCTTGTGAGTCCGATCACTGAGTCCGGGGCGTGACAAGAGTTGGTATCAGAGCAGAGCAAGTAATTTTGGAATAACTTGGGATAACATTACATATCTGCTGCGAGCTTATGACAAGTAGTGTCCCGAGAGCCTTCCTTTCATTTAAGCCTGTAATATTCTAACCCTATGTGTCATCGTCCTTATTCTTTTGTAGATGATGTCGCCTAAGTGGGGCGCTCTGGCCTAGGTGCCCGTGGCCAAGGTGCCCCTAGCCATGGTTGTCATCCTGCTCTAGCGACCCATTCGACCTGAGCGCATCCAGCTCCTGCTATTAAGGACCCAGCTCCTGAGGTCTTGATTCCACCCCTGTGGCACCTATTCCCTGCTTAAGCCTGATGTTTCAGTTTCTGAGGCTCTAGCTCCTTTTATCGCACCCATGCCTCCGCCTGAGGCAAGTGCCCCCTCGTTCATCCTACGATTTCAGTTGGGGTTGAGCATTTTCAGCAGATGATGTAAGTCGTGTCACGCCCTAAACTCAGAAAACGGGCTCACAAAATTTTTGATCACCGAATCCAGTGCCGACAGCCTCCGTAGTGCCCCATTCTCGGCTCCTGGCAATCATATGCCAGATTCCGATCCTGGGATCCTACAAAGAGGATTTTCAGAATGAATTTTTTCCTTGTAATGGAGCATAACCACAAGCATAACCAAGTCATAAAACAACGTCACCACATATTCACTAATATAAACAGTTGAATACAATGCTGAAAGGGAAATACATATATATCAAAATCAAAGCTCCAGAAGTTCACCGCATGCTCCAAGCTCAACACTGCTGCAACCTAACGCTACCTGCACGCATCGATTGTGCATAAGCTTATAGAAAGCTTAGAGGGTGGTGTAAGTGTGTGCATAAGATAAGTGTCAAACGTATAAATATCAGAGTAATGCGGAAATATGCGGTAAGTTCATGAATACTATCAGATGTACCAAAGCTATGTGATGTAAGGCATAAATACTATCGGCCATTCCAAGGCTATGTGATGCGAGGCCTATGTAGCCAAATGTCATATGCGAGATGCAAAACAAGCATGCCAGTCTTCATCAAGTACACATCAGTACAGTTCCTCTTTGGATATCACCAGGGTCTAATACACTTCACACTGACTGCTTCCTCCCTAGCTGCACAGCTAAGCAAGTGGAAGAGACCACACTATTCGCCTGACCAGTAGTCTGCCAATACCTACTCGGCTCGTCAATAGCAGACTCATTTGCGAGCTGGTCAAACTTAGCCTAGCTTATAGCTCTCTCACTTCTGAGGATAAGGCCACACCACCTTCCAACTGACCATGACATAGTGGGAGACACGACTTACTAGTATTCGGCACTCGGGCAGTCGTGTATCCACTCGGTCTAAATGTTAGAGCATCTCTTGGTACCAAAAAGGTTTTGAGATTTTCACCTAAGGACATCTTAAGTGCCTACAATGCTAGAGCCAATATTTTCGATATCCGATGCGACCATCCATGATGTGCTTGTGGAGGCCACGGCCCTGATGTCGCTAGGGCGTGCAGTGATCACGGCACATAATGCGAAATACATGAGTCACACCGTCAATCATGCAACAATCTCATGCGTACTATGCGCTCATGTGGGTAACTCCTATGAATGAGTCCCATAAGTAATCTGCCCAATGGCATATGCTATGATCAGTCACTACTCATATCAAGCATACATATGATGTGTATGGCATGAGGCATTGAATTATACTAAGCATGTTATAAAGTGATGAACTATCCTTATAATGAAGATGGGCCTAGATGGCCTACACACAATAAGTATGGGCCTATCAATGGGCCCTAAGGAGAGTCATAATGCAGAAATTTAACCAACATTATACTTACAATGTGGGCGTTAAACCATCATTACTCCTAAGGCATAGCCCACTATAAATATCAATACTTAAAACGCAGTGGAATCACATTCAATGGGCCTTATGTATATCCCATTAGGCCTCGACCCATGGGCCTCCAATACATCAAATGGTCCTCACATCATGGGCCTCATGTATATCAATGTGGGCCTCCTCAAATGGACCTTATAAATATCAAGGTGGGCCTTAACAACGAGCCACAAATACATCAAGATATAATATATATATATATATGAGTCATCACAAAAGATCAACTAGACCACACTCCAAATAACAGTGGTAACAATGATTTCCATCATTAAATTCCTCAAGGTCCACTATATCATTTATTTTTTATCCAATCTGGCCATAAGGTCACACAGACCTGGATTAAGAGGAAACAAATTTCCTAATGATCCAAAACTTATGTGAAATAAAAAGTTTCAACGGCAGACACTCACTCCCCACTACTTTTTGCTATGTGGTCCACTTGATCCTAGGTCTGCCTCATTTTTAGTCTCGAGCCTATAAGATAAGCTGGCTGAATGGTGGATGGTTTGGATGCAACACATGCATCATGGTGAGTCCCATAGATGGACGACGTGGATGATACAAGGGGGACCCACAGAGCTTAGTGATGCTACTCCAACAGCTTTAGCTACAGTGAGGTACACCAACCGTCCCACCCAGGGATGGTGTGGGATACAATACATGCATTAGTGGGTCCCACATGAGGCCCACCATAACGTTTATCTTACACCCAATCTGTTGATAAGGTCACACGTACACGTACGAAGAGGAAAAACAAATTTCATATTGACCCAAAAATTCTGGACCCAGAAAGGGTTCCAATGATAGACGTTCAATCACGCTGTCCCCTGTGATGTGGGCCACCCGAGTTCCTTATACGGTTGATTTTTTGAGGGGGCCCACTGCCCTAAAGGGGCCAACAAATGCATGGTGTGAATCATAAACACACACCATGGTGGGGCCCACATATGGGACTATGGTCCCTGCCTGCCCACCAGCCAACGCAGTAATGTTCTGCTGCTGCTGACGTAGCAGCAAGCACTGCCTTTTTTTTTTTTAAATCGTGTTTTCTCACAGTTTTTCGTACGTGAGGCCCGCATCATGAGGATCCACCCCACCCACTAGATTCCATGGCCCGATATCGTCTAAAGGAGCCCAATATCTAGTATGTTTTGGTATACCGAAACATCAGGGTGAGTTTTAACGGTGAAAACCACCATTTGGTATGTTATGGCCCGCCAGAACCTCGGATTGGCTCCATTTTTCAGTTCAACGCCTAAAATGAGGTAGGAAAGGGGATGGACGGCTTGGATTAAAAATATATACCATGGTGGGGCCTGTAGGAGCGGCCCACCCAAAAGGCTAAAAACTAAACCGATTTACTGTGAGTATACCTCATTGTCTGTTCACACTCTACAAGACCCACGTCCAGCGTCTAGGGGCTGTGCACATGAATTAATCAAGGTGAGTCCCACATACACATGGCCCACTTGATCTAGTTCAATCTGATACTTATGTTTCCCATCTCCCTATGGTAGGGCCCACATGGTTTGGATGGTGTAGATCCTACACGTCCATCAAGTGGGTCCCACAAAGGTGGGTGACTTGGATAAAATGCATACATCAAGGGGCCAACAACAAGGAAGAGATAGAGAGAAAAAAAGAGATCGAGTGATGGAGGGACCCCAGCACTATAGGCCCTCCGTTCCATGCATACAATCATACATCAAGTGGGTCCCAATACATGTGGGCCCACCAAATCAAAGATCAACGGTGGAGATCCATTCTCCACCGAAATAGAAGGTCTAGATGACCCCTTTTTAAACTAGAAAGTAAACATCATGATGAAGTCCATGGAGAATGGCCCCACCATGGAATGATAATGAGAATCAAGGTGAGCCATCAGCCACATCAAGGGTCCAAAGTGAGATCCATACCATAAATCGGTAGGCCTCACTTGGCCCATCATAAAAATATGAAAATCTAGCCTATAGAAGCACCCACCGTTCGATCTTCTTGGTCCGATGGAAAGCCGATCTCCTTGTGCTTCACTTTGATGGAGGGTGATGAGAGTTGAATGGCTAGGATAAAGGTTTTTAGGGTGGGAAGTGGGCCACACACAACACCCTTTTTCTCTCCTTATAAATGTTGGACGTCCACTCTTTGCTTAGGATTTGTTGCTTGGAAATTGTGAAGAGAAAGAGAGAGAGAGAGAGAGAGAGAGAGAGAGAGAGGGTTGTAAGGAAGAGAGTAATGGGTGATGGATGTGAGGTGAGTGATGGGTGAGGTGAGAGACTTGTTGACTTTTGGGGTTTGCTTGACTTGTGGAGAAAGAAAGCATTGGTTGCTCTTGTACTTGACATGAGGTGATTGATTGATTGATTTGAGTGATTCATTGATGGGATATGTCATAAAGATTCTCTTAAGATTGTAAATGCACTGTGTTTTCTCAAACGGAATGCAGGTCCACATCTCCCTGCTAGGGTATCAGATCGGTGCGTAATACTCGATGTCAGAATCGCGGCAACGGCGCGGTCGAAATAGTACACGTCTCAGATTAAGCGGACACAAATCTATGGGATACGACTTAGGGTCGCGTGCAAACATTGATTATAGGTAACGGATTGCCAAAATTCATCGAGAAGGATCGCGGGAGTCGACAGAACAGTATGGACTAGGATACGGGTCTCATAGGCCATCACTGATGTCCTTCAATCCTGTCAGCCTGCCGCTGAGGTTCCTATGCAGTCTGACTTACCGCGGTGAGCGTGATATTTCAGGATTCCGGCAGCATGATCCCCCGAGTTTTAGGGGTGAGCCTGACCCTTCTACCGTCGAGTCGTGGCATACCGAGATTAAGAGGATTTTCGACACTATGAAGTGTCTAACTGATCAAAGATTTTCCCTAGCTACCTTTCTTTTTTAGGGCAAGGCCCGACATTGGTGGTCATCAGTGTCAAGGATGGCCGGGCCCCAGTTTGTTTGGACTTAGGAGGAATTCGTGGTCTGCTTCGACCAGAAGTTCTTCCCTAAGCATGTTCAGGAGCAGAGGGCTATGGAGTTCGAGACTCTAATCTAGGAAGATATGATGGTGTCTCAGTATGAGGCCCGTTTCTTGGCTCTTTCCAAATTCTCTCCTTATTTCACCGATGATGAGAAGAGGAAGGCCCGCCGTTTCCACAACGGCTTGTGTCTCGCTCTCTGCAGTCAAGTAGTGAGCCATTGCTTGACGACGTTCGATCAAGTCATCCACCGACCGTTAGTTTATGAGGAGAACTGGGCTATGACCCAGAGGACCCGTGATCAGAGTTTCGATAGAGACTGAAAGAGGAGGGCACCATCTGGTAGTTCCCAATGGCACCATTAGCAGAGGAAGGAGGCAGATTTGAGTTTAGGCAGCCCGTAGCGCAGTCGACAGCTTCATCATCAGCGTAGCCAGCCACCCCTTCCTCTAGGCCATTTTCCGATGTTTTCTATGGATGTGAGTAGATAGGGCATCGGAGGCGTGAGTGGCCTCTTCCCTTACAATAGCAGAGGTCATCGCAGTTGCCTCCTCCCCATCCTCCTCAGTAGTAGCAACATCAGCAGCAAGCACAGCATCAAGCTCCCACTCCTAGGCCTCCTCCTCAGCAACAAAGGCAGCCAGACAGGCCTACACAGTTGCCACAGTAGCAGCCGAGGGGACAAGCACCTCCCCAGTCCCTAGGTTGAGTATATATCGCTACTCAGCAGGTGTAGAGTCAGGACCCCCAGTCTTCAGGCTTGCTTCCTTTGCCAACTCAGGGCAGATTTTATCCCGTGCAGCAGGCGCAGGGCCTGGACCTGTAGTCTTCTACTAGTGGAGTTTTCGAGGGTATTCTCCTTGTTTCTGCTTGTTTTGCTCATGTTCTGTTTGATTCTGGTGCTTCCCATTCATTCATGGCCGAGGAGTTTTACCGATCAACCGGTATTCCGTCAGAGTCCACGTCTAAGGCTTGAGCCATTTCGACTCCCTTGGGGAAGTCCGTTATTTTGAGCCATCATTGTCCTTCTTACCCGATTTTGGTTAGCGATATGTTCTTGCTTGCTAATCTATTAGTGTTACCGATGGCAGAGTTCTATGTTATCCTAGGTATGGACTGGCTTGCTGAGTATCATGCTATCTTGGACTGTGCCGCGAGGACAGTCACATTTTATCTTCTCGGCTTGCTAGTGTTCCAGTTCGTTACTGAGCCTAGAGGAGAGCCGTTGTCTAGTTTGTTGGCTTGTATTGTCGAGGAGTCTGTGGGAAGGTGTATTGAGCAGCTGCCAGTAGTCTGTGATTACCCGAATGTGTTCTAGGTGATCCCGGGTTTGCCACTGCGTCGACAGATTGATTTCGTGCCCAGTACCACGCCTATCTCGAAGGCCCCCTACCGGATGTCACCGATGGAGTTGAGGAAACTGCAAGATCAGTTGTATGAGCTCCGGGAGTTGGGTTTTATTCGTCCCAGCAGTTCACCGTGGGGAGCCCCAGTATTGTCCGTGAAGAAGAAAGATGGCTTGTTGATGCTCTGTGTGGATTACCGCAAGCTCAACAGGACTATCAAGAATTGATACCCGCTTCCTAAGATAGATGATTTGTTCGACCAGCTGTAGGGTGCATAGTTCTTTTCCAAGATAGACTTGCGCTCCGGTTACCATCAGATTCATGTTTAAGAGGAGGACATTCCGAAGACAGCATTCTAAACGCACTATGGTCACTTTAAGTTTCTATTCATGTCGTTCGGACTGACCAATGGGCTGTAAGAACCGTATCCTAGTCCATACTATTCTGAAAGCTTCCGCGATCCTTCCGATCGAATTCCAGCAATTCTTGACCTAAAGCCAACGTTGCGCATGATCCTAAGACGAGACTTGCATGCCAAAGTCGGCTCGACCTAAAACCTATACCTTGGCGACAGCGCCATCGTCGCGGTTCCAATGCCGTGACTCAAGCATCGACCCGATACCCAGGCTAGAAGATGTCAGCCCACATTCAGTTCGAGGAAAACGCCGCACATTGCAAATCCCAAGAGAATGTCCCATCAATCACATCAATCCATCAATCAAAGTCAAGTACAAGCAACCCATACCCTAGCCTTACTTCTCTCTTACACAAGTACCATAAAGTCAACAAGCACCTTACCCTCATGTCACTCCACCATCACTTCTCTCCCATCACTCCTCTCCTATCATCTCTCTCTCTCTCATTCTCTCTTATTCTCCCAAGCAAGCCCAAGAGAAGAATCGTTCATGGCTTCCATGGAGAAGCTATGTGTGGCCCACCCTCCTATCACCCAATCCCAACCTCTAGAATCGATCTCAACCATTGAATCTTGTTCCCTTGGAGCTCTACAATGCGTTGGTGTAAGAATGAAAAAGAATATCCTCAGGTGGGTGTTTCTTTCTCTCTCTCTCTCCCTCTCTCTTTCAATATTTTGGTGTGATGATGTGGCCATGTGGCCTACCCAGATGTACCCCACCTTGATGTGTGTCTTATCCAACCGTTTAAGCCATGTGGGCCCTATCCTGGGTGATGGAAAACATGAATATCAGATTGATTCAAATCAGGTGGGCCACGTTCATGTGGGACCCACCTTAATGAAATGTGACCCACCTTGATGAAATGTGGGCAGCCACATCCGTGTGGGACCCACCATGAGGCTGTGCTATATCCATGTCGTCCAGCGTCCCTGGACGCTGGATAGGGCATGACTAATATGGAGTGCGTGTACTGACATGAGTGTACTAACGAGCTGACAAATAAAAAAATTTGTTTTGGGTGGGCTACTTCCACAGGCCCCACCTTAATGTATGAAGCTAATCCAGGCCATCCATCTTATTTCCCAAACCATTTTAGGTGTTGAGTCGAGAAATGAATCCATTTCAAATCTCTGGTGGGCCATATCATAAGAAACAGTGCATATGTTGTTAAAAAATTTTGATAGGGCCCACTGTGATGTTTCTGTGCATAGAAAGATTTGAATATTGGACTTGTTGGATGCGTCACGAGGCATAGAACTCAGCCGACGGGCTGGATCATCTTGATAGGGTCCCACGTATGTATAACTTCAACAAAAAAAATGTTACTGACGTTGCTGCTGCAGCGTCCTGGTGCTTGCAACGGGTGAGGAGAGTGGGCCTCACCTCAGTCCATACCATGGTGCATATGGAGCATCCACACCATGCATTTGATGGCTCCCCTTTAGGCATGGAGATATTCCAAAAATCAGCCGTATACGGAACTCAGGTGGGCCATACCATCTAAAATCATGTGAAGACATGCTTAAAACATATAAAATCACTTAGTGGGGTCCACCTGAAATTTAGATGCGGCTAAAAATTGGTTTGACCCTTCATTCAAGTGGGGCACCCACAATGGGTGGGCTGGATTTGTGAACCACATCTCGATGGGCCTAATAAATGATTATAAACGTTTTAATGGAGGGTAGCTGCTCTCAACTGTTGTATCTGGTGTGGCCCACACAAGTCATGGATTGGCATAATTTTTTAGACCTAGGCCCATGCTGGAATGGGGTATCTGACTGATGGGTTAGATGTTTGGCAAACATCAATGGTGGGACCCACACAGCTTGACCTCATGGGACGTTAAAATCAGCTCGAGCGCATAGTACCTTTTCCCTATATATTATTATATTATATAATATTATATATATTTAATATATTGTGGTGGGACCACATCCACGTGGGAGCCCACCTTACTGTACGTATATGATATATATTTAATATATTGTGGTGGGACCACATCCACGTGGGAACCCACCTCACTGTGTGTGTGTATACATACACATTTAATATATTGTGGTGGGATCACTCCCACATGGGATCCACCACTAATGGATGTGCTGCATCCTGCCGTCCATCCATTTGCCTAGCTTGTCTCAAGGCTCGAGACTACACATAAGACATATATAATATCAAGTGGGCCACAATGCAGATAACAGTGGGATGAACGTCCACCATTGAAATCCCCTTTGGGTTGCAGGGTTCTGGATCAAAGTGATATTTGTTTTTCCCTCTATATCCAGGTCCTTGTGACCCTATGCACGGACTGGATGGAAATTAAATGTTATGGTGGGCCCACTGGAATTTGATAGTGGAAAATGGTCCTTGTGACCTTATGAACAGTATGGATGGAAAACAAATTCTATGGTGGGCCCACTAGAAATTTAACGGTGGAAATCATTGTCGCCATTGTCATTACAGTATGGTCCATATGATCCTTTGGATATGATTCATTTTTTTTGTGCACCATAATGATCCTTTACAATGAATGCATGATGTATTGGACTCGGCCTATTCAACTCGGGCCATTCGACTTGGCCCAGTTACTTCGACCCATTTGATTAGGCCGATGTGATATATGAGGCCCGATATCGAGGCCCACCTAAATATATTTTGTGGCCCATTTGTTGGGCCCACTTTAATGTACTTTGTGACTCATCCGTCAAGCCCACTTTGATGTATTTTGTGGTCCATGTGAGGTACCCACCTTGACATACTTGTGAGGCCTACCTTGATATATTCATGGGGCTCATTAGTACAACCCAATGATGTGGACCACTTGTTGTGCATGAGGCCCATTGGTGCGGCCCATTAACACGGCCCAACTTGATATGATGAGGCCCATGTGCAAAGCCCACCTGTTACGTGTATTACGCCCATGTGCAGGGCCCGCTTATTATGTATTTGTGACCCTTTTTGGCATGGCCCATTGATTTATATTTTAGGCCCGATTTAATATACATGAAGCTCATTGGTGCGACCCATCATGATGTATTTTGGCCCATGGGTGGGGCCCGCCCATTTTTATTGTTAAGCCCATGTAATGAGGCCCACTCGATATATAAAGCCTAGTATTGAGGCTAGTGCGATGATGCTCATATGATATATTTGAGGCCCAGGTGCAAGGCCCACCTGTTGTGTACATGTGGCCCTAGAGTAAGACCCATTGTGTTGTATATTAGGCCTCTGTGTGAGGTCGTGGGCTCATTATACGTTTGGCTCTATGTGGCCTATTGCTTGGTGCGGTGTTGGTTAAATGTCCACATTGATGGGTAATGACGGTTAAATGTCCTCATGGTGACCTTCCCTTAGGCCTTGTTAGGCCCATTCTCTTCATAGGTCAACCCAAATAAGTGGGCCCCATTCGCCATTGACAGATGGCTCTGTGCTATCAGATTTAATATAACCACGGTTGAAAGATGATCTTTATATTATGGTTGATTGGTTGTCCATCTATGGACCCCGCCTTGTTTATATATGCTGGTTGTCAGTGCCAATTATCAACGCTGATCGTCGGTATCGATTTGTCGAGGCCAAGTATCGAACCCAATTCCGATTTGTCGAGGCCAAGTTTCGAGGCCAATTCCGAGTGTCGATTCCGATTATCGTGACCAATTACCGATTTCGATTGACATGACCGATTACCAATTTCGATTGTCGTGATCGATTACCATTCCGATTGACGTGACCGATTTACCGAATCTGATTGTCGAGGCCGTGTATCGGAGTCGATTCTGATTGTTGAGGTTGATTGTATAGGCTGATTATGATTGTCGTGGTCGATTGACCGATTATCGATCGAGGCCAATTATCGTGACCGATTGTTGATTTTGATTGTCAAGACCCAATGTGATGTGTATGCGGCTCATATTTGAGGCCTGTTGTGATGTGTAATCCACCCGTGTTTAAGGCCCAACGTGATGTATATGAGGCCTATGTGATGAGGCCCATTGTGATGCTTTTGAGGGCCAGGCGATGGAGCCCATCGTGATATATGTTAGGCCCATGTGAGGGGCCCATTGTGATGTATATTAAACTCTTAAGTGAGGTCATGGGTCCACTATATATGAGACTCTATGTGGGCCATTCCTTGGGGGTGATGTTGGTTAAATGTCTACATTGTCGAGGCCGATTGATGATGCAGGTTATTAATACCGATCATGAGTATGTAATAGCATAGCATCATAATACATGCCTATACGCATCATTTACATGCTTGTTATGAGATGTGATTGACCATTGCATATACCATAGGGCAGGTTGATCATGGGGCTCCCTGATAGGCGAAGTTGCTCATTTAAGAGCACGACATGCACAGGATTGATGCATGATTGGACCGTGTGACTCATGCATCTCGTATTTGTGTGACATGACCACCGTATGCCCTAGTGACATCAGGGTCAGCCTCCACAGGTATTTCGTGGATGGCCAGATGGGACACTGAAAATTTGTTCTACATGGGGTGCTATAAATATCCTTGGGTGAAAGTCCCTAAACCCTCTTGGTTCCAGAGGTTGCTCCAACGTCTAGATCGAGTGGATGCATGAGTGTATGAGGGCCATATACCATTAGGCCGCGTCTCCCACTGTGTCGTGGTCGGTTAGAAGGGGATACGGCCTTACCTGCCCGAGAGGAGGGGGCAATGCTAAGCTGAGTCTGACCAGCTCAAGGAATGGGTCCGCTATCGACGAGTCGGGCCTGATATTAGTAGGCGGATAGTGAGGTCTCTTCCACCCACGTTGTTGCGTGCGATGGGGCGGTAATCTGGTTTGGAGTGTAATAGACCCCAGTGATTTCCCCGAGAGGAACCGTACTGATATGTGGACTTATTGAGTAGGAGTTGCATGCTCATTCATTCATTCATTCACTATCCACTCGGGCTAGTGGTGCGCAACTAATTATTGTGTACCTTCGTTATGGCAAGGATTTCGATTGGGTGCACGACTAACCTGAAGTCAGGAGTTTACCACATTGAGTCTGAATATCTAAATTTAGGTATGGGACTGGTTTGGATAGAAGTCCCCTGTGGTGGACCCCGTAGCCTGTGATACTACGTACCATCATCCCGACTTCACACTCCGGCATAGTTATTCCATTCGTACTGCATATTGTATTTCATTCGCGGCATATGACATTTATATGGTTTAGATATGGCATCTGGTATTTAACTCTTTATGACTCCTCATTTGTATAGTTGATTTGTATTGCGTATTTTAATATTGTTCCTCATTTGTATAGTTGATTTGTATTGCATATTCTAATATTATTCCTCATTTGTATAGTTGATTTGTATCGTATATTCTGTTATTATTTGACTCATGGACTTGTCAGTATTTTTGCTTACTTCGATAATGTACGATTCATGACCTTGCGCCTATTTTGACATTGTATGATTATGACATTGCATTGAATACTTGACACTTACCTTGTGCACACACTTACACCACCTTCTAAGCTTTCTATAAGCTTATACATGATAGATGCGTGCAGGTGATGTTAGGTTGCGGCAGTGTTGAGCTTGAACGTGCATCGGTCTTCTGGAGCTTGATTTTCGATATCATGTATTTTCCCTTTCAGCATTGTACTCAAATGATTATATTAGTGGATATATGATGATGATGTTACCTTTGTGAATTGGGTAATCTTGTGGTTATGCTTATTAGAGTTAGATGTACAAAAGAAAAAAAATCCTCCTTGTAGGATCCCAGGATCGGAATCTAGAGTATGGACGCTAAGAGCCAAGAATGGGGTACTACAGAGGCTTTCGGCAACAGATTCGGCAATCGGAATTCTTGTGAATCGGATTTTCGGTTTTGGGGTGTGACATGCGCCCACTGTGTTTATGCAGCTGATGAATGAGGTCTTCTGGCCCTTCCTCAATCAGTTTGTAGTGGTGTTTATTGATGATATTCTTGTGTATTTAAGGACCTGAGAGGACCATATTGAGCACTTGCAGATTGTGCTTAAGACCCTTCGTGCCCACAAGCTGTATGCGCAGCTGGAGAAGTGCGAGTTTTAGCATGAGGAGGTGAAGTTCCTCGGTCACTTGGTGACGAGGGAGGGTGTCGCAGTGGACCCCTCGAAAGTTAATGTAGTGTGTCAGTGGGGCTAGCCCACGAACGCGTTTGAGATCCGTAGCTTCCTTGGTCTGGCGGGATATTATCGACCATTTATCGAATGTTTCACCCGTATTGCAGCACCACTAACCCGATTGATGCGGAAGGGCACCGAGTTTGTCTGGAGTGACGCATGCGAGGAGGTATTTATAGAGTTGAAGGACTGCCTCATGTCCGCTCCTATACTCACTCTTCTTGATGGGAGTGATGGTTTTGTTATGTTTACCGATGCCTCTAGAGTTGGCTCAAGTGTTGTCTTGATGCAGCACGGGAAGCTTGTGGGGTATGCCTCACGCCAGCTTAAGGTCCACGAACTAAACTACCCCACCCATGATTTGAAGCTAGCAACAGTTGTCTTCGCACTGAAGGTGTGGAGGCATTATCTTTATAGGGTTAGGTTCAAGCTCTTCTCGGACCATAAGAGCTTAAAGTATTTATTTTCGCAGTTCGAGTTGAACATGTGACAGAGGTGATGGATGGAATTGTTGAAGGATTATGACTTCGACCTTCAGTACCACCTGGGTAAGGAAAACATGGTGGTAGACACGCTCAGCAGTCAGCCACGAGGCCTGGTGGCAGAGATGATGTTTCGAGAGTGGTAGATGCTTGAGGATGTTTCAGAGTTTGACTTTGGGTTCAGTCAGCAGTCTTCTATGGTTCAGCTTTCGAGCTTGTCAATTCAACCCTCCTTGGTTGCTAGGGTGATCGAGGCTCAGTAGACAGATGAGTCACTTCAGGAGTACTGAGCAAAGACGGCATCCGTAGAGCAGTTAGACTAACAGATTGGTTCTAACGGTGGATTACGCTTCAGAGGCCGATTGTGTGTCCCGAACGTGCCAGAGTTGCATCGTGATCTGATGACCGAGACACGCCGATCGAGACTATAGTGATTTGATGACCGAGGCACACTGATTGAGACTTACCATCCACCCAGGCTCCACGAAGATGTACAGAGATATGAGGAGGCACTTTTGGTCAAGGATGAAATACTAGATTGCTAGCTTCGTGGACAAGTGTGACACTTGCCAGCGTGTCAAGGCCAATCACCAGAGACCACCTGGTACCTTGCAGCCGTTGAGCATTCCAGTTTGGAAGTGGGAGCATGTGTTGACGGATTTCATTACAGGTTTGCCGAGGACTCAGCGCGGTCACGATACTATCTGGGTTATTGTCAATCGTCTGACGAAGTTGACGCATTTCATTCTGATGCGTGCTTCCTAGACTATGGACCGGCTTATGAAGGTATTCCTCGAGGAGATAGTGAGACTGAACGACATTTCGATTTTGATCGTATCTGACCGAGATCATAGTTTTATGTCTCAGTTTTGGAGGAGTTTCTAGTAAGCGATGGGGTCTACCTTGCATCCCAACACCGCTTATCATCCGCAGATGGATGGGCAGACCGAAAGGGTCAACCAGATCCTTAAGGATATGCTCAGAGCCTGTGTGATTGACTTTGCGGATAATTGGGATGAGCATTGCGCCTTGCCGAGATTGCGTACAACAACAGTTATCAGGCGACTATCGGCATGACTCCTTTTGAGGCACTCTATGGTATACCGTGCAGATCTCCTAGCTGTTAGACCTCTCATAGGTCCGAAGCTTGTGCATCAGATATCAGAGGTTGTGGATATTATCACATAGAGGATGCGCACAGCTCAGAGCCGGCAGAAGAGTTTTGCTAATCATCGGTGTCGACCCCTCGAGTTTGTAGTTGGGGATATGGTACATCTCAAGGTCTCACCTATGAAGAGCATGGTTCAACTTGGAGCGAAGGGCAAGCTTGCCCTGAGATTCATTGGACCTTTCGAGATTACCGAGCGCATGGGCGCTGTGGCCTACAGGCTTGCTTTACTTTCAGAGTTGTCTATGATCCACGATGTGTTCCATCTTTCTATGTTGCGGAAGTGTGGGTCGGGCATCATTCCAGTGTTTGATTGGCAGCCTCTTGAGGTTAGTAAGGATGCTTCCTATATCGAGCAGCCGATTCGCATCCTTAATCGGAAGGAGCAGGTTCTCAGGACCAAGGTCATTCCCCTGGTGAAGGTGCAGTGGGGTCATCATTCAGAGGCTGAGGCATCTTAAGAACACGAGGCTAAGATTAAGGAGTGTTATCCCCATTTATTTGATGCTTGATTACTATATGATTGTATGCATTGCCTTCTCTGTTGATGATTACTAAATATGATGATGGCGTTTTTGTATTTTCTTTTTATCCGGCACTTGGTAAATTTTGAGGACGAAATTTCTTTGCTGGTGGGGAGAGCTGTAAGACCCTAGCCCAAGTGTACACGTCGTTCCTTTAGGTCTCGCGGTCCTACCGGTCGAATTACGGTGACACACGATATATGGATAGTGTTTGCTGTTGCCCCCAAGTTCAATCACATCGACCCGACTCGGATCGACTGGAAATCTATGCCATCTTGTATATATCGTCACCACGGTTCCGATGCCACGTCTCGTGCATCCATCCGAGTTGTAGATCATAAGATGTAGGCGCGCATCATTTTGAGCCTTTAATCATGTTGGTGGGACCCACCTAGTAGGGTGTACACATTTTCCATTGGGCCCACCCTTGTACACCTTCTCCCATAAAGGCTACCCTACCTAGCCTACCTAGAGCCTAACAACTCATGATGAGTTTTCTTCCCTAAAACCATCATTGCTTCTCTAAACAAGAAAATTCATCATTACTTTTTTCTTCCCAAAACCTTACATGTTATCATAACCCCTCTACAACTATCTCTCTCTCTCTCTCTCTCTCTCTCTCTCTCTCTCTCTTCCCCCCTTCTCTTTCATTTCCTCTTCCCTCCTTCCTTGCTAGACTTGGATGTCCAGCCCATCTCCCTCCATTTTCAGCCCCTTTTCTCCCTTATTTCCCCTCTATCTCACCATTACAAACCCATCTTGGCCATTGATTCATAACCCTTAAAGCTTAAGGTGCATGGTGATGGTAAAAGCTTGGAGATCCAAGAGGTGGGTGAGCTTGCATTCTAAAATTTTAGATTTCTCTTATTTCCTTCTTGATCTTCATTCTCCTTCCATTAATGGAGCTTGTGGGACCCATCAAGTGATGATTGTGGCCCTAAGACTCCATGGATATGGCTTATAGCCTATCCTACATTGCATGCATGTGCATGCAAGGGACCATTCTCCATGGATCCCTTCATGCTCTTTCTTCCTTTGATTAGGGATTCTTGGGTCATCTAGACCCTTGATCTTTGATGGAGATTGGATCTCCACCATAGATCCCAAGTAGGAATCATATGATCCATGTATATCTTGTGTATCTTGTATAACGGAATGTATATGCATGTGTGATGAAGGGAAGGGCTTCAATGTGTTGAAGACCCTTCTCTTGTGGTCGGTTCCGTATTTTTACCTTGTAAATAACCTCTGATCATGTGTATGTGGCCCACCTTGTGGACCAACAAAATCCAAACAGTCCATGAAGGTTAGACATTCATGACAGTACACCTTGAACATGTGGCCCCAAAAATCCACTTAAATGGGGCACATGTAAGGGGTTTTTGTTATTGGGGAAGGTCTGGATGTTTGTGGGGCCCACTGGGGTGGTCCATCCCATGATTTTCTAGGATTAAATCCCATTTTAAATAATGGTTACATTTAATTCTTTTTAGTTGCTATCCAAAACTGTCTAGACAGATTTTTTGGTTAACTTGAGGATATATTTTGGAGATTTTGGTGGGGAGTTTTGTACCAAGTAATATATGACTTTTAAAGGTATATGTCCTACCTATAAGCATGCCAAATTTCAACCTCAACTGATCTCATTTGGGTCTCCAAAAGTGTGGGCCAATATGGGTATGTTGCTGGATTTCTTTGCTGTAAATTCTAGCAACATTGTCTTACATAAAACTATAATTTAAAAATATTTTCTCTGATGGTGGGCTATCTTTATGGACTTTCTCTTGTTGTATACATGATGAGGGACCTTGGCCCTAAATTTCTAGATTTTTAGAGGCCCTGTACCCACTCCATTGGAGTGCCCAAAGTTGTTACAACAACATACATTGCTGGAATTTTTCTGCTACCTTGTTGTCCTCTTGAGTTATAGCTGATTTTGGTCCCCAGCCCAACTGGACTTGTGTATGTTTACTGGGGCCCACCTTTGATGTATCTGAGGTCGATGTGGACCATGTATGTGGGGCCAACCAGCTGGACTAGCGTCCCTTATTGGACATCCAACAAGGTGGACGGTCTATGTGCTGGCCCACCATGATGTATGTTTTGTGTCCATGCTGTTCCCCCCTCTATGGTGGCCCACGTGGAGTGTGGGACCGCCCTAGGTGGATGTCCCATGTGGGACTGCCACAGGGATGTGTGGAGCCCACTTTGATATGTGTATGGGCTAGGACGCCCAGGCCATGGGCTGCTCCTGGGCCTGCAACCCAACAGCAGGCCCACCTGTTTTGTGTGTACCACCATCTTTCTCCATCTGTGGGGCCCCCCTGTAAATATTGCTGGCCCTTATAGAAATATTTTTCACATGTTTTAACAAGTATCTGGGCTTCAGCAGGCCTAAATTGTTGATGGACTAAAAATTTAGTAAGGCCCCAAATGAATATTATTTTAAACTCAATTGTATGAGATGTGGGGCCCAACTTATTGAGAAAGCTAGGGTCTATGATGCACACCTATTTTGGTAATATTTTGGGCTTGATTAGTGCCCTTTTTGGGCTTGTTAGTGCATAGTTTGACTACCCATTTTTATGGTCCTTGTGGACCTAAGTATGACCAGATTTTTGGGACTTCCTAGTGGGCCTAAAGTGGGTTGGAATGTCCCACCTTGGGCCAGCCATATGTTGGGCTGATTTCCACCATTTTGATGGACTTGTGGACTAGATAAAGGTGGTTTTGGGCCCTTGATTGCCCACTTAAATCTGTTAGTTTTTGGGCTGATGTAAAGGGGACCATTCCACCCAACTTAGTCTTATTTTTGGGCCATGTATTTGTGCCGTGGGCTACCCCTTAAGTTCACTTAAATGTATGGGTCTTGTGGCCAATGAGACTTGGGCTTTGGGCCTTGTTCCCCCTCCTTGGGCCATGATTGTTAGAGGTAGTATTGGGCCTACTTCCTTATGTCTTTTGTGGGACCTATGTGCATATGGTTTGGATATGGGCCTTGGGCCTTATGTTTATGTGGTTTGTGGATTAGATGTTTTGGGGCAATGGTGCTTGAAAGTCCTCATTCGGACCCCTCTAGGTCCATTAGTTGCTAAGTGTGGTTGAATGTCCACCTTAGTCCCTTGCTAGGCCTATTTCCATATTATATAGGCCCTAGCTTTGTATTCTTAGTCTTGTAGGCTACCCCAGGTAAATGAGCCCCCACTAGAGGTTGTATTCCTTATGAGGAATTGGTTAAGTACCTAGACCTTTCATGGTTAGGTAGAGAGTATATCTTCTCATTCATCTCATTGGTACTTTATTCATCTTCATAGCCCACTCCCATACGCATCATATGCATGCTTGGTTGAGGTATGATTGGTCATGGTTATGCAATTGTGTAGGACATGTTGGTATCTCCCTAAGGGATGGTATTTACCCTCTTCAACATGGTGGATGCTTGGGATTGATGCATGGTTGATGTGTGGTTCATGCATCTAACATTACATCGCATGTGGATATTCGCCCTTGCTTCATCATGGTCGTAGCCTCCACACAGATATCGTGGATGGCCGTGTGTGGACACCGGAAATGATTCTTGAGCATTTGGGGTGCATAAGATATCCTTGGGTGAAAGCCCCTAAACTTTCTTGGTACCGAGGAAACGCCTCAACGCCTCGACCGAGTGGAAAACATGAGCGCCCAAGTGCCTTATACCGTTAGGCCACGACTCCCACTTTTGCGAGGTCGGTTGAGATGGGATTTAGCCTTACCTGCCTGAGTAAGGGGGCATAGCTAGGCTGAGTTTGACCAACTCGTGAAATAGGTCCGCTACCATCGAGCCTCACTAGTGATTGACTGTCCACAGGCGGGTAGTGAGGTCTCCTACGCTCGTTTGACTGTGCGGGTCTGTAAAGCAGTAGTCATTCAACAGTGTACTTGACCCCGGTGGATTCCTTATGATGGAACTGTACTTGATACGTAGATTAGATATGAGGACTGGCATTACTTTGCATTGCATTTACATCGGCTGTATAAGCCTTATATTGCATCGCCTTGATATAGCATCCAGTACTTATGTATTGCATTGCATAGCCTTGGTACGACTTTCTGCATTCATAGCTTAGCCTTGGTACGGCTAGTGGCATTGGTATCATTCATGTTCCTTTTACATTCTCCCCTATCTTCTTCTGAACACCATTGTCACGCACCTTCATCGCCCTCTAAGCTTTCCATAAGCTTATGCATGATTGATGCGTGCAGGAGATCCTAGGTTAGCGCAGTAACGGAGGAGTTGTGGATCGGTTTGGCGTGATCTGAGGACCTGTTGTAGACCTTTCCTTCCCTTCTTTCTATATTATGTATTTCCTTCTGAGCCTTTTACCTGTAAAGTTTAAATTTTTAGTAAATTTTACAGTGTGTTCCTTGTTTATATTTTGAGATTTATTTGCTATGATCTTGGGTATGCTCAATTGGATTAGAATTATGATATGAAAATCCTCCTTGTAGGATCCCAGGACCGGAACCTATCTCAGGAGCCGAGAATGGGGTATTACGGAGGCTGTTGCGGCCAGAACCGGCTATCGAGTTCCTCGTGAGTCTGATCACCGAGTCCGAGTGGTGACAGCTAGGGCTTCTCGAAGACTTTTGCATTCTTCTATTAGTGCTCTTTGTGTTTGTGCCATGTCGGCTATGCTATCTTCAGTAGTCGGTTGTGGACCTTGATTGGTTCCTGCCATGCTTATGATGGCTTCCGCATTATCCGAAGAGGCAGTCGTAGGAGTAGAGTATCCGGGTATGATAGGGCTTATTAAAAGAGGGGCTCCATTCGGATCTTTTGTACTCCTACAAAATTCAGCCGACTATGATGTTTCTTGTTGAAGCGTATCTTAAGGTGAAATAGGAACTATACTATTCATCGGTGATTTTCCCTTTTCTTTTCTCATCCACCGAGCCTTTGCAATTGGCAGTGTTGAAAAATCTTGTGATGTCAAAGCGGGAAGAGATTTCCCCTGGTACAAAGCTGGAGGGGCGAGTTCAAGATTATTTCTAGTTGTATTCCGGGTTATTGGTCCCTTGAATGTTTTTGGAGATGACTTCACCCTAACAATTACAGTATTCTGACCCTCGTTCTTCGAGATGCTACGACAATCCAGTCGTTATCATTCTCTTGTGCCAGTGGCGAAGCAGGTATGACCCCAGCCATAACTTGGGGCTTGTCATTCTTCTTTGTAGTAGGTTGAACTTTATGATTTGTAAGCTGATTCGTTGCATACTTTACTACAAACCCGATCTCTGTGAAGTAGAAGTTCGTCTTCTTTGTTTCGCTTGCCATTAATCGTAATTTGAAGTTTTGTCTGATAACCTTCAGACAAGAATATGAAATCGCAATTAGTATTTGAATGAAAAAATATTTTATCTTAGAAATGAAGGGGAGGATGTTCCCGTTGAGAGTCGCCATTTTGGCATCAGTAAGATGCCAAACTACGATAAAAGTTCTCGAAACTTTCCCCATGTGTAACACCCTGGTTCTTAAAACCCGAGGATAGTCGCTCCTCATAGAGAACCCGAATATTACGTTATAAAATGGACTAACATATATCTAAATAGCGGCAAATCTCATAATATGGAGTAAGGCAACATTGCATAACTAAGGATATCTAAATAGCGGCAAACCTCAGCCGTCCCTTGAATCTCGTCATAGGGGTCTCCACCTGTTATCAAGCCTGCTTCTATTTGGTGCAACCGCACTATTGGGTGAGTGAAAACTCAGTGGGAATTTTCCTCATAGATTCAACCATAACACATCATTCCAAAATAGATTAACAATTCATATATAATTCACAGGATAATACAAATACATATACAACATATTCAAATTACAAGGAGACTGATCATGAAATTATAAATGAGCATATGTGTGTATGGATGTATGCTCAAGTCACAGATCTGGGTATGCAATCCAGCTGTCAAAATAAAGGACCGCCCGTGGTAGGTAGACTACCTAGAAAAGGCCATGAAGGTGAGTGCGCCCAAGGACGTTCTCCTGGAAAAATACTTGGGCTATGCCCGAGGAGGAGTAAAAATCCCGAAAAAGCCTCATGTAAAATAAGAGGGCCCAAAGTGACTCAAATGCACAACTCTGGTCATTCAACTGATCTACAGTAAATCGAACAGAATGTGGCTTACATTAAGCACTCGAAAAAGCTCACATGTCATGCGTGAATGTTATGCACCATGACACATATATACATTACTTTGACAGAATAGGAATGACTTTCAATTTTCAAATAGGAAATATCCAACTCTACATTCCACATGGATTTTCATAATTTCTTTACATTCAAGGAGGGCTCACCACATATCATGTATATTTACAAGCGAGGTCATATCATTTGAATTTATCTAAGAGTCCTTCTAAGTCCCTTAAGGACTCTTCTCATAATCATTCTTCATACTACTCACAAGGTATAATGAGTAAGAGTTTGTGAAGCTCAAGTCAAGCACTTTAGAGTTATATTCATGATATAATGATAACAAGAAGAATTTCGTCTCACAGCAACAGTAATAATAATAAAAGATGAAATCCCAATCATCCCTTTCTACACTATATGTAAACACCTTCACATTTGTCATATTTTAAGAACCTATCCACAAGATAGGGTCACTAAATTAGAGATTAGAGAAAATAGAAAGTTATGAAGATAATGTTTCGCTACATAATTCA
Organism: Magnolia changhungtana; assembly: GCA_030180095.1. Classification (NCBI taxonomy): domain Eukaryota; kingdom Viridiplantae; phylum Streptophyta; class Magnoliopsida; order Magnoliales; family Magnoliaceae; genus Magnolia; species Magnolia changhungtana. Next base: position 2,274,629 of record JASAUF010000101.1, on the reverse strand, counting down.
CAGCAAATCTTATATGGAATCTTTCTTTTATTAACATGTCTAACAAAGATATATTCATAGGCAAGTGATTATAAATGTGACCTGGAGTTTATAAGGTAGTACATCACATACATAATTATAAAGAAATGTGACATTAAAGCAATTTCTTCATGAAAATCGGGGTAACTAAGAATTAAAAATCCTCTAAAATTCTCTACATTAGAGATGTAATCTACATAGAAATCAGTAAATGGAAGAAGCTATAGGGGATGCTCCTCACGTTAAGTGTATTTTCTCTTATTTGCAATGTTCCTAAGTGATGAGTGTGATGACCAGGTTTGGACTGATTGGAGGATGGAGTGTCTTCCAAGGATAGCGGTCGCAACTAGTACCAATATGAGGCATTTCAAAGTTCCAGTGAGTCCTAACTGAGTTGACTCAGATGGAGTTTTCATCTAACGATTAGAGGAGTTACTAAATCTACCATCATCAAAGTCGGGTTGCTAATCCTTAGAATGTAATGCCACTTCAAATCACCTCCAGATGATCGGAGTGGACCTGACTCAGTTGGGAAATTGACCAAGTCAACCCGACATTGAGCATTGAGTTGACTTAGTGCTAGCTCGATCCAGCCGAGTTCCTTTGGCTAGCAGCATGTAACTGGGGGAAGTCGTTTGGGATCGGATCGTGGTGTTAATCCATGCACAAGGCAGGCCGATCACTGCCATGGATTCCAATCAGAGTTATTATCATGAGAAGAGGATCAGAGGCAGGCCACTCGAGACTGAGTTGGGAGCGACTGTGACCACAGTCGGTTGACTGGGTTAGAAATCCTCCATAACTGAGAGGGAGGGGTCATTTGCGGTACCTGATCAGGGTCATTTCTGGTGTTGCAAGGTCTTGGGTGTGTGTGCTTAGCTCAATGTATGCCAGAAATCATAAAAATGTCTCCCAGACTCAATTCCAGTCACCGCTTTAAGGTGATGCTGGTCTGATTCATCAGAGAGTTGGGTTGGTTTTGCTGACTAGCTTGGTGTAAAGCCATTACAGGGGGAGGTTTCGATTTCAATACCTGGATTGGGCTGGGAACTCGAGCCGGTTAAAACAGGGCCTGAGGCGAGCTGTAACAGCAGCTGGGAACCGGTTCCAGCAGCCGTCACCATCTCTCTCCCTTCTTCTATCTCTCTCACTATCTTTTATCTCTCTCACTGCTCTGTCTCACTTTCTATTTCCTCCTCGATGTCAAAGGACTCACCGAGTCGGGTTACTGCAACAACACCTGCAACTCGCCCCAGCGGCGTTCTCCCGCTCTCTATCTTTCTTTCTATTTCCTTTCTTTTCCTTTGCTATCTGTCTTGGGAGTCGCCCTAAAATCGGGCTACTTATAGCCTTTAATGCTTCCGGACGTTTCCACAAGTAACCACCAAGATTAGCGTGGAGAGGATTTGAATCTAAATGTGGCACGGTGGCAATCTGATGATTCATATTAAAGTGGGTTACATGGCTGGGATCGGATTGCAGGGCTGGATTTCTGAGTTAGTGGATCTCCATATGATTGTCTCTGATCAGGATTTATGGCCCATGATTAGATGGTGGGTTTATTGGCCAGATGGTGAAGATGACTCCACCGTCAATGGGGATTTCTCAATAGGTGGATGATCTTATGATCAGATGTGTTTGGAAGGTTCAGATAGGTAACAGAGACCTTGTGGCACCCACCATTTGGATGGGCAACACGAAAACTCAATGGGTTCTTCATTTCTTGGTTGCGGCGGTGTTTCCATTGCGATGGAAGCCCTAAGTCGCATGGAGAGAATGGAGGGCTGGGATTGATTGAGGTGGAGGGTCGAGATGGAAGGAATCTAGCTGGCTTGGTTTGTCAGTCTAGCAGCAAAAGGCGGAACGGCTTCCGTTTTCAGAAATTTCCTCCGTATGCACCAGTCCCTTTTCCGCCAGGATTTGTGCCCATATACACGTGTAACTACATGAGAAATGACCAAGGTTTTGGTCGAGGACACGTCCGAAGCACGATGGACAGTTTGGATCTTGCTAAAGAGTCCCTAATGGTGGGCCACGACCTAGACAAACGGACGGTCTCCGTTTAAAAATACAGACGGTAGGAAATCCGCCCTTTTTTGAAAAGTAATCGGGTTAACATGGTTTGACCGTGTTGACGGTCTGGTGCGCTGCAGGTGTCCCACTTCTGATGCACACACACGATTGTTGTGGGGCCCACAGTGATCATTTTTAAGATCTACTCCGTCCATCAGTTTTGTCAGCCCAAGATAGTACCTGACCCAAGGGATGAGTCAGATCCAAGGCTCAGGTGGACCGTATCTACATTCGAGTGGTCATTTTGAAAGGTTTAATGGTTGAATTGCTAACACGGGTGACTAAACTTGACCTTAAAGGGTCCTAGGGAACACCTATCTATAAATCAATGGCCAGACCATAGGTTAGATGGCCCAATATATATTCATAATATTTAATATCATTTTTACTTTGTTTTTAATGTCCTAGTTATTATTAAAATTATTATTACATTTTTAATCACTAATTACTTATATTTAAATATGATGGTTCTCTTCTCTAGGGATGTTTTACAGGTTCTTCAAAACTAAATTACTCTTTTATATTTAGGTCTATATATAATAATTATAATTTTTATTTTTATTTTTCTAGGTTATTTTCGTGGGTCTTACTCCGATCAATGCCATTTATTCATTCCACCGGCCCCTATCGGGTTTTATTTAGAAAGATAGGATCATTTTATATTTATAAGCGGGCCATGATACATGGGTCTTAACCTTCAATTATCGATTTATTAAAATTAACGGTTGGATAGAAACTGATCTATAGAAGAAGATCATTCCTACGGTTAGATTTTGACTAGAGTGTATGAGAATGGTTTAATAAGCTACGATGTCATGATAAAACCCGAGTATGCAAAAGTACGGGGTGTTACAATCTACCCTCCTTAAAGAGAATCTTGTCCCTAAGATTTAGTGCTTCTAAAAGAATTGGGGACAATTATAATGTAATTTGTGGTGATTTTAAGCATTCATTATTTTCCTACGAAGGTTGTTTGTATGTACGAATATATACCACTAATGGCCAGAATTGAGGTTGTTACAATCTACCCTCCTGAAAGAAGAATCTCGCCCACAAGATTCGATAGTGTGTCCCAATTATTATGGTACAAGTGGTAAGGTTATCCCTAAGGTACAATACGATTTTCTATTTCCAGTATTCGAGTTAACATGAATGGGTGGTGGTAGTGAGTTTGGGCCTGATACGTCAATCCTTCGCCTGCACAGAACATAGGACTTACTACATCATTTCCTAATCTTGGCAACTCTCGATCTTCTGCCTAATCAGGGCATTGAGATCATTGGAATTTGCTAGGATATGGAATTTGGATCAAACAGCATATGCTTTGCTTAAAATATGATTCCATCAGTTCGTGGTCCTAATTAATTCAGACTCTAAGGGGGATATCATGAAATTTTATATTTCTATAATGAAGGTACACAAAATCTACATGAATAGACCTAGATGACCTTCACTCTTTCGTTGCGCATTCATATTACGTAACTCATTACCTGAAAAACTTCAGGACTAGAATTTCCACATGATTATTTTTTTTTTTAAGAACTTAGATATATCACACTTGGAATTTGCTTTCCCCCTAGTACCTATGTAATTTCCAAATTCATGTAACTATTCTAGTAATTTACATGGAATCCCAAGTTCTCGTTTCAAATTCTCAAATGATTCATCCTAAAATTTCAAAGGAGATCAAGGTTTCAACTTCCCATGGAATTTATCATAAATCCAAAGGCATTTCTAATAAAATTTGTAAGGGCCCTAGTGTTTAGTTTCTAAGTTCAAACAAGTAATAGTTCATAATGGGAATCTAAATTCAATTTCTACGTTCAAACCACTAAACTTGAATTTTCCTACGGTGCCTAAAGTTTTGTGTCTCTATGTTCACAATTTTTTTTTCATAATTCCTAAGTAATTCTAATAGAGTTTGAATGGTTATCCTAATGATTTCAAGGGAACTTAAATTTAATTTCTAAGTTCAAATAATTAAACCTAAAATTTCCTAAGGGGTCTACAATTCGAGTCTCGATGTTCAAAATTTCCTTAACTTTAAGGGAACTCTAAATAAATTCAAATGTCTTCCCTAAAAATTTTCTATGGGGAACTAAGTTTGATTTCCATATTCATACAACCAAACGGGGTGGACATGTATTGGGCAGTTCTAATGAAGATATCATATAAAATAATAATCATACCAAAATGAATTATCAACTAAAATGAAATTAACAACTCACGTTTAATAATCATAGTTTCATAAATTAAAGATTATGATCATTCTATTAACGATATTTTCAGTTTATTTTGATCAAGAAAAGATGTTATGACAGGATTCATATTTCATGGCAACATGGAATCAGTGTACCTACTCGAATTGAAAGTCAAATTTTCATAGGATGGTTGTCAGACTAGTAATGTTATTATGGATAGAAACATTGGATGGTTAAAGAACAAGGTGTTTATAGCTGGGTGTCGTTGAAATAGGGACGTTGACATGAGTGAGTATACATCTATGAATCCTAATGTGTTTATGGGGTTCAGTATTGGGAACCGAAATTTGGGTCTCTATGTCCTCAAAATTTCCTTAACTATAAAGGAATTCTAGGTAACTTCATATGGTTATCCTATCAATTCTAAAGGGACTTAAATTTAATTTCTAAGTTCAAATGACTAAATCTGAAATCTTCAAGGGAAACTTGGATCATTTCTAAGTTTTGTAGCTATCCAAACCATGTGCTAGGGAACCTAAAATATTGGGTTTCTATATCCTCATTCTCTCCCCATTCTAAGGGATTTCTACGTAAGTTGAAGTCCAAGGTCTAAACAAAGCCTTCAAGGGAGTCTAGAGTTGAAATTTCTATATTTCCAATTCACTCTTATACTAAGGGAATCCTACATACATTCAAATGACTAATCTAATAACTCTTATGGGAACCTAAGTTTTGGTTTCTACATTCTCAAAACTCTTCTAAGTCTCAGGGAATTCAACTAAGTTCAACATTCTAAATTCAAACATCCTAACTCGAGAAATTTAAGGATTGAATAAGATCATTTCCCAAGGCCAAGTTTGTCCAAACTACGCTCTGATACCAACTTGTAACACCCTGGTTCTCAAAACCCAAGGAGAGTCGCTCCTCATAGAGAACCCGAGTATTACGTTATAAAATCGACTAACATATATCTAAATAGCGGCAAATCTCATAATATGGAGTAAGGCAACATTGCGTAAACTAAGGATATCAAGAGTAACAAAAGCGAAAGTTTAATACATTTAAGTGGGAGCAAAATGAAATCCAACAACAAGGAAATATTTTATTACAGCTCAAACAAGACACACAATCTGAAATACAAAGCAAGTAAATCCTAGAGCTCCAATGGCTCAACAACATTTACATAGAACTCTCCCTTGCCAAACTCCACCTCAGCCATCCCTGGAATCCCATCATAGGGGTCTCCACCTATTATCAAGCCTGCATCTATTTGGTGCAACCGCACTATTGGGTGAGTGAAAACTCGATGGGAATTTTTCTCATAGATTTACCCATAACACATCATTCCAAAATAAATTAACAATTCATATATAATTCACAGGGTAATACAAATACATATACAACATATTCAAATTACAAGGGACTGATCATGAAATTATAAATGAACGTATGTGTGTATGGATGTATGCTCAAGTCACAGATCTGGGTATGTAATCCAGCTGTCAAAATAAAGGATCGTCCGTGGTAGGTAGACTACCTGGGAAAGGCCATGAAGGTGAGTGCGCCCAAGGACGTTTTCCTGAAAAAATACTCGGGGTATGCCTAAGGAGAAGTAAAAATCCCGGAAAAGCCTCATGTAAAATAAGAGCGCCCAAAGTAACTCAAATGTGGTCATTCAACTGATCTACAGTAAATCGAACAGAATGTGGCTTACATTAAGCACTTGGAAAAGCTCACATGTCATGCGTGAATGTTATGCACCATGACACATATATACATTACTTTGATAGAATAGGAATGACCATCAATTCCAAATAGGAAATATCCAACTCTACATTCCACATGGATTTCCATAATTTCTTTACATTCAAGGAGGGCTCAACACATATCATGCATATTTACAAACGAGGTCATATCATTTGAATTTATCTAAGAGTCCTTCTAAGTCCCTTAAGGACTCTTCTCATAATCATTCTTCATACTACTCACAAGGTATAATGAGTAAGAGTTTGTGAAGCTCAAGTCAAGCACTTTAGAGTTATATTCATGATATAATGATAACAAGAAGAATTTCGTCTCACAGCAACAGTAATAATAATAAAAGATGAAATCCCAATCATCCCTTTCTACACTATATGTAAACACCTTCACATTTGTCATATTTTAAGAACCTATCCACAAGATAGGGTCACTAAATTAGAGATTAGAGAAAATAGAAAGTTATGAAGATAATGTTTCGCTACATAATTCACAGCAAATCTTATATGGAATCTTTCTTTTATTAACATGTCTAACAAAGATATATTCATAGGCAAGTGATTATAAATGTGACCTGGAGTTTATAAGGTAGTACATCACATACATAATTATAAAGAAATGTGACATTAAAGCAATTTCTTCATGAAAATCGGGGTAACTAAGAATTAAAAATCCTCTAAAATTCTCTACATTAGAGATGTAATATACATAGAAATCAGTAAATGGAAGAAGCTATAGGGGATGCTCCTCACGTTAAGTGTATTTTCTCTTATTTGCAATGTTCCTAAGTGATGAGTGTGATGACCAGGTTTGGACTGATTGGAGGATGGAGTGTCTTCCAAGGATAGTGGTCGCAACTAGTACCTATATGAGGCATTTCAAAGTTCCAGTGAGTCCTAACTGAGTTGACTCAGATGGAGTTTTCATCTAACGATTAGAGGAGTTACTAAATCTACCATCATCAAAGTCGGGTTGCTAATCCTTAGAATGTAATGCCACTTCAAATCACCTCCAGATGATCGGAGTGGACCTGACTCAGTTGGGAAATTGACCAAGTTAACCCGACATTGAGCATTGAGTTGACTTAGTGCTAGCTCGATCCAGCCGAGTTCCTTTGGCCAGCAGCATGTAACTGGGGGAAGTCGTTTGGGATCGGATCATGGTGTTAATCCATGCACAAGGCAGGCCGATCACTGCCATGGATTCCGATCAGAGTTCTTATCATGAGAAGAGGATCAGAGGCAGGCCACTCGAGACTGAGTTGCGAGCGACTGTGACCACAGTCGGTCGACTGGGTTAGAAATCCTCCATAACTGAGAGGGAGGGGTCATTTGCGGTACCTGATTAGGGTCATTTCTGGTGTTGCAAGGTCTTGGGTGTGTGTGCTTAGCTCAATGTATGCCAGAAATCATAAAAACGTCTCCCAGACTCAATTCCAGTCACCGCTTTAAGGTGATGCTGGTCTGATTCATCAGAGAGTTGGGTTGGTTTGCTGACTAGCTTGGTGTAAAGCCATTACAGGGGGAGGTTTCGATTTCAATACCTGGATTGGGCTGGGAACTCGAGCTGGTTAAAACAGAACTGAGGCGGTATGCAGCAAAGAAATGGGAACCGGTTCCAGCAGCCGTCACCATCTCTCTCCCTTCTTCTATCTCTCTCACTATCTTTTATCTCTCTCACTGCTCTGTCTCACTTTCTATTTCCCTCCTCAGTAATCAAAGGACTCAGCTGAGTCAGGTTGCAACAACACCTGCAACTCGCCCCAGCGGCGTTCTCCCGCTCTCTATCTTTCTTTCTATTTCCTTTCTTTTCCTTTGCTATCTGTCTTGGGAGTCGCCCTAAAATCGGGCTACTTATAGCCTTTAATGCTTCCGGACGTTTCCACAAGTAACCACCAAGATTAGCGTGGAGAGGATTTGAATCTAAATGTGGCACAGTGGCAATCTGATGATTCATATTAAAGTGGGTTACATGGCTGGGATCGGATTGCAGGGCTGGATTTCTGAGTTAGTGGATCTCCATATGATTGTCTCTGATCAGGATTTATGGCCCATGATCAGATGGTGGGTTTATTGGCCAGATGGTGAAGATGACTCCACCATCAATGGGGATTTCTCAATAGGTGGATGATCTTATGATCAGATGTGTTTGGAAGGTTCAGATAGGTAACAGAGACCTTGTGGCACCCACCATTTGGATGGGCAACACGAAAACTCAATGGGTTCTTCATTTCTTGGTTACGGCGGTGTTTCCATTGCGATGGAAGCCCTAAGCCGCATGGATAGAATGGAGGACTAGGATTGATTAAGGTGGAGGGTCGAGATGGAAGGAGTCTAGTTGGCTTGGTTTGCCAGTCTGGCAACAACAAGTAGAACGGCTTCTGTTTTCAGAAATTTCCAACGTATGCGGCAGCCCCTTTTACACTAAGATTTGTGCCCATATACACAAGTAACTACATGAGAAATGACTAAGGTTTTGGTTGAGGACACGTACGAAGCACGATGGACGGTTTGGATCTTGCTAAAGAGTCCCTAATGGTGGGCCACGACCTAGACAAACGGACGGCCTCCGTTTAAAAATACAGACGACGGGAAATCCGCCCTTTTTCGGAAAGTAATCGGGTCAACACGGTTTGACCATGTTGACGGTCTGGTGCGCTACAGGTGTCCCACTTCTGATGCACACACGATTGCAGTGGGGCCCACAGTGATGATTTTTAAGATCTACTCCATCCATCAGTTTTGTCAGCCCAAGATAGGACCCGACCCAAGGGATGAGTCAGATCCAAGGCTCAGGTGGACCATATCTACATTTGAGTGGTCATTTTGAAAGGTTTAATGGTTGAATTGCTAACAAGGGTGACTAAACTCGACCTTAAAGGGTCCTAGGGAACACCTATCTATAAATCAATGGCCAGACCATAGGTTAGGTGGCCCAATATATATTCATAATATTTAATATTATTTTTACTTTGTTTTTAATATCCTAGTTATTATTAAAATTATTATTACATTTTTAATCACTAATTACTTATATTTAAATATGATGGTTCTCTTCTCTAGGGATGTTTTACAGGTTCTTCAAAACTAAATTACTCTTTTATATTTAGGTCTATATATAATAATTATTATTTTTATTTTTATTTTTCTAGGTTATTTTCGTGGGTCTTACTCCGATCAATGCCATTTATTCATTCCACCGGCCCCTATCGGGTTTTATTTAGAAAGATAGGATCATTTTATATTTGTAAGCAGGCCACGATACATGGGTCTTAACCTTCAATTATCGATTTATTAAAATTAACGATTGGATAGAAACTGATCTATAGAAGAAGATCATTCTTACAGTTAGATTTTGACTAGAGTGTATGAGAATGGTTTAATAAGCTACGATGTCATGATAAAACCCGAGTACGCAAAAGTACGGGGTGTTACACCATGCCAATCTTAAATAAGACAATGTTATCCCCAGCAGAGTTGTCATTTTATTTCGACAAGAAACAAATGCATTTGGTTTGGGAAACTATCTTATTTAAACATAACAAAGAGAAAATAGAAAGCGAACAATCATCATATCTATTCATTCTAAGTTCATGTACATCCTTTGATTTCCCTTAATTCTAAGATAGATTATCTAGAATACAAGAATTGAAAGAGTTTGAATATTAAATCTAGATATCAAATTCAGTAGCATTTTGGCTTATGATATGGTCATCTCATTGAGAGGAATATTGTAGGGATATGGTCTCCTTCTTGATCTCATATTCCTATATGGAGAGAAGACTTGATTTCATATGATCGTTTTGACAGCAATTTTGCCCCTTCATATTTACTGTCACGCAACAACAGGGTGTTGTGTGGGCCCATGCAACAACATGGTGTTGCACAGCCTAGCACAATGTCTCCTCCTTCTTCTTCGTTCCTTCTCTTCTAGATACCTTCAGATTCCTCTTCTTGTCTTGAGCTCTGATCTTCTTCTGAATATTCAATGTGTCCAAATGAGAGGGGGAGTGGGGTATTTATAGGCCTCGACACGTGTGAACCCTTGATATTCGTGTCATGGGACCCACTTTTCGTCAAATTCCTATGTCCGAATCATCTTGACCATACCCATGTTGTGCAGGGGTGCGTATCCCTTCATAATTTTTGCGCAGTCCCGCGCAACACCCTGTTGTTGCGCAGCCCAGCATGATGTCTCCTTTTTCTTCTTCCTTCCTCCTCTTCTTGATACATTCAAATTCCTCTTCTTCTCTAGAGCTCTGATCTTCTTCTGAATCTTCAATGTGTCCAAATGAGAGGGGAAGTGGAGTATTTATAGGCCTCCACACGTGTGAACCCATGATATCCGTGTCATGGGACCCACTTTTTATCAAATTCCTACTGTCCAAATCATCTTGATCATACTCATGTTGTGCAGGGGCACGTAACCCTTCATACCTTTTGTGTGGTCCCATGCAACCAACATGGTTTGCGCGGGTCTGCGTAAACATTATGAACTTCCTTCTTTTCTTCATTTTCTTTACATTTTTCTCATGCATCTTCTTTTAACTTTCCCTTTTAATTCATTCTTAATCTTCATTTTTATGCCTCAACAGGTATGATTACAATAGTTTTGAACATCTTTTATCCTTACTTATCATGTTCTAATTGGTCTCTTAAAGCTAAGGGATTATCAATCAAAGTTTATAAATTAAGATTATGATCATTTAGAGTTTAAGGTTCTTTTCAATATTGTTGGGGAAAAATATACAAGTCCATAGACCAGCTTATGGAATGGACCAACACTACTGAACTAGCTCGAGCCCACGGAGCACCGAGCCTAATGAGGCCTCTATTTCCAGAGACAAAGTAACCTCCAAGTAGGATGATGCAACTTTAAGGACACTCAAAGAGCCCACCCACAAGCCCTCACAAGTAGTTATATGTTACCGACCTAACACATAGGCTAGCCATAGGTCGATTATGGATCGACCATAGATCGGCCATAAGTCGATTATAGATTGCCATAGATCTGTCATAGCTCGATCATAGGGTATAAATCAGCTACTGAACGAGTGTCGTAAGGCCAAAGCACGATCATAGGTCGATAATGCTCCTAATTGGCTTACAGAGATAGTAAAGGACGATTCATAGATCAGGTCAAGACCCACCTTGGGTTCCGACTATGACCGACCTAAAGATCAGGGAATCCCCTAACGTCCTAAAAGATCTCTGCTAAGATCTTCAAAGGATAATGTCAAATCCCGACGATCTTGGAAACCGATCGTCTTGTGGAAATCCCAGATTACAACCAAGATATCGGGGGAGAATCCTCTAGAAATGGTATTTTGGCTCTCCTATAAATATAGAGGTACCTCCCGCCATCCAAGTTACATTCACTGAAAAACCCTAATATTTGATTGGTGTCTCTTTTCTGGAGATCCTACCCTACTCGAAAGACCTCGATCCTAACTTAGGAATCAAAGAGTCCCCTTTACGAACTAGGGGCTCCTTTGTCCCTCTTTTACACCTGTGCAGGTCCAGGAAGGTCTACTGCAAAGGGTCTGCTGAAAAACTGCATCAACAGCTTGGCACCGTCTGTAGGAATTGACGTCTTTAAGCCGTTCCAGCTCTACCAGTGAACCTCTTAAATTCAGTAATGGCTAAGGGAAAGAAGAAAGCCCAATCCCCTCCAGTGGCAATTCCAATTACGACTTTGTCCACATCAGAACAGGTCTCGCGATCTGTGGAACGACCAGAACAGTAGGAGAGCTATTAGGCTTCCTACAACATCAGGCCACTTCAGGTTCAAATAGACATAGTCAGCAGAATCATGGAAGGAATGGCCGATGGAGCCCCCTTGAAAGGGAGGTCGGAGATATCAAGGCTGAACTGGGTTACATGAAACAGATACTAGAGCAAATGCAGCCTCAGCGGATGCAGAGGTCCGATCAGAGGGAAGGATAGTTGAGCGATGTTTGACCATATATCAACCCTCGGCCTTCCACTGCACAGGCTGCCCCGCAACTGAGCCAATAACATGTACCCTCCAAACCTGTCCCATCCTATGTCTCTGGGACTATCCCGTTCCATGCTTCTGACCTACGTCATGAAATAGATCAAAGAAGGCGTAGCCAACCCTCGGCCGAAGCAACCACTAATAGCGAGGAACCATGGAGGGTCGAACTCTAGAGTTTACAAAAGAAAATCGCAGATATGAAGAAAACCTATCAAGCCAATACAACTACGGTGGAAGAAATTGAATCTCTATTTACGGTCGACATAATACGGGCATGGCTGTCGGATAGGTTTCAACTACCCTTGATCATGCCCTACATAGGGAATACCAACCTGATGGAGCATATAGAGTCCTTCCAGACTTACATGGAACTTCATGACGCCTCTGACGCAGTCATGTGCTGAGCTGAAAAAGGCTAGCTAACAGTCCTAGAGGGGGGTGAATGGGATTATGCCAAATAAAAGCTTAAATAACTATCTCAGTCATATTGGTGTTCACTAAAATATAAGGTTTTCATAAGTTCACCTTAAAACCTTACACAGTTGTGATTTTAAAAGGGTTATCACAAACAAAAACCCTATGCTGAGATTTTCTAACTATCTCAGTCAAAACCAAAACATGAGATTTTCTGGCTATCTCAAAGAAACCAAAAATAGAGAATATAGAAATGTACTTATCTTCTTCTTGAAGATGAATCTCTTGAAGTAGCCTATAGAACCGCTTTGCTTGAAGTAGAACGTTCAGTGTCCAGTAACACAAATAAAGGTTCTAGGTTCTAAATTGATTTTGAAATTAATTCAAACCAAGGGCTACTTATTGGAATTCCTTAAGATCTTAAAAGGAGTAATTACTCTCTTTTTAAAAAAAGTAAGATTCATAAAAAGAGATCAAGGAATCAAAACAAAAGCTATATAAATAAAATATTAAAATACCATGTAATAACTTGAAGATAGTGGGGACTTCTCTCTTTCTATGTGTAGGCTTTTCTTAATTTAGATGAGTAATTTTAGATTAAGAGAAGGCCTCTATTTATAGACTGAAAAGTTGTTGCTTCGACTCGTCTAAGGTCTCCTTCGAATCGTCTGAAATCTAACTAAATTTTAAATTTTGGGTGCGATTGGATAAAATAGTTCTTCAACTGGTCAAAGGCCCTGCTTGACTAGTTAAGGGCCCTCTACGACTAGTCGAGCACGAGTTTCAACTGGTCGAGGGTGCTAAAAAATAGTTGTTAGATTTCGAGTTGAGCAACTCTCGACTAGTCGAAGGTGCCTCTTCAACTGGTCAAAAAATCACTAGAAATATCCATTTTTTGGATTTCAAACTTGGATTGGTCGAAGATTATCTTAGACTAGTCGACCCACAACTTAGACTAGTCGAATCAAGGCTTAGACTAGTCGTACTAAAGCCTAACCGAAGTATAAAACCCATATAAGTTTATCATTTGAAAGCACCTAAGTTTAAGGTCTTTTTAGGGTCAATTATACCTAAGAAAACTAGATATTGAAGTATAAAGCTTGAATCTTCAATAGTGCATAGGTGATCTTTTACTTGAAGTGTAGTCGAAGGTAGAGCTTGATCTTCTACTAGAAGTGTAGTAGAACTTGAATTCATTTTAGCTTAAACTTTCTAACTTCATGACTAGTACTTGAACCTTGCTTTCCATTGTAGATGATGAACTTAAGACTTGAAGCTTGAGCTTTTCATCTTGATTAACTCAAAGGTGAACTTGAGACTTGAAGCTTGAGCATTTCATCTTGATTCACTCGAACGTGAACTTTCCATCACATTGTGTGAACCATATCACTAAGTTGTCTTATCCCATCGAAATTTGACAAACAAGAGTGTGTTTTATACATTATAGCACCTATAATCTCCCCCTTAGTCAAATTCGTGACAAAACACCTTAGTCCAACAATGACAAATAAAATGTAGCTGAAATTTGTAGCTAAATTGAAATTTGTAGCTGATTTGCTGCTACTCCCCCTCAATGAGGGATTCTCTCTGTTTTGTTCAATACCTGAAACATATACTTCCAATACACAACTCCAACCACATTTTCTATTCATTCATACAGAACTTCATTCAGAACATAGCATAATGCATTAATCATATCAATCATATTCATCAATTCAGTCACATCATTCTAAATATTCTCTCCCCCTTTTTGTCACAAATTGACAAAGGAAAGAGTGATCATGTGAACACAATATAAATGAGAAATAAGAACTAGAAAATGCATAACTGAACCAGGAGATAAGCAATATAAATAAGTCCAGAAAAGGAGTTTAGAAAGTATAATAAGAGCATAGAGAGAGTATAATCCAAGAGTTAGCAAGACGACCAACCACATAGTGAAAATTAATACAACTCAAGTCATCTAGAAAATGCAAAAAAAATAAAATAAAATAAACAACATGATTTAATTAATTAGAGATACACATACCAATATCATGTTTTAATTTGGAATATCTATTCCTGTCAAGTGGTTTAGTCATAATGTCAGCAAGCTGATTTTCAGAATGGATATATTCTAATGAAATGCTTTTATCCTCAACCAATTCTCGAATATAAGGATATCTAATGTCGATATGTTTTTTACGAGAATGTTAAATAGGATTCTTTGAAATATTGATTGCGCTAGAATTATCACACTACAAAATCATTATATCATATGCAATTATGTAATCAGCTAACATTATTTTCATCCAAACTAGCTGGGTACTAGCATTACCAGCTGCGATGTATTCAGCTTCAATTGTAAATAAAGATACAGAACTCGGTTTCTTGTTGTGCCAGGAAACTAAGCAATTTCCTACATAGAAACATTCACCATTGGTAGATTTTCTATCGTTAATGTTTCCTGCCCAGTCAGCAATGGTATATCCAGCTAGTTGTATAGTTGTATCATGAGGATACCATAGACCGAAATTAGAAGAACTTGTGACATCTGATTATACGTTTAATAACAATGAGATGAGATTCTTTTGGATCAGACTAATATCTAGCATAGATTTTAACACTAAAAGCAATATTTGGTCTACTAGCAATTAAGTATAAGAGACTACTAATCATGCTTCAATATAAGTGAGAGTCTATACTTTTACCTGTTTCATCCTTTGAAAGTTTGAGAGCTATACTCATAGGAGTATCAAATTTTTACCAATCTCGAATCCAAATTTCTTTACCAAATTTAAAGAATATTTGGCTTGAGAAATGAAAATACCATCTTCTTGTTGTTTTACTTGTAAACCAAGAAAGTAATTCAATTCTCCAACCCTACTTATTTCAAACTTGGATTTCATAAGCTCTGCAAACTCAATGGACAAGTTAGTGCTTGTAGATCCATAAATAATATCATCAACATATATCTATACAATCAATATGTGTTCATTATATTTTTTGAAAATTATTGTTTTATCAACGCTTCTCTTGATAAAGTTGTGACTGAGTAAGAACTTAGTCAGTTTTTCATACCATACCCTGGGAGGTTGTTTTAGACCATAAAGTGCCTTTTTAAGATGATATACATGATTTGAAATTTAGGGTATTCAAAACCCGTGGGTTGTTCAACATAAACTTCTTCATGTAGATCACCATTTAAAAATGCAGTTTTGACATCCATTTGATATATTTTAAAATTTTTATAACAAGCAAATAAAATAAATAATATAATGGATTCAAGGCACGCAACTGGTGCGAAGGTTTCATCATAGTCAATTCCTTCTATCTGAGTGTATCCTTGTACAACAATTGCGCCTTATTTCTAATGATATTTCCCATTTCATTAAATTTATTCTTAAAAATTCATTTGGTTCTAATTATATGTTTGTCAAATGGTCTCGGAACCTATAAGTGCTATGTTTTATATCTAGCACCAAATTTTGTAGTGACGAACCACTTGAGAGTGATTGACTTCTTTGATAGATGGAAAGTTTACCGTCAAGTTCAATAGATGGAAAGTTCACCTTCATGTTCAATAGATGGAAATTTCACCTTCATTCGAAGATGAGTTTTAAGTCATCTACATCAACATCAAAGTGTTACTTCTACTTCAAATCAAAGTGCATGTTCAACTGCCAATACAAAATCAATTTCATACACAAGACCGAGTGCAAGTGCGACTGCAAATACTAGTTCAAGTCCAAGTGCATTACATGATTAAGTTCATGATCAAGTACATAAGCTCAAGTTCAAGTTTACAAGCTCAAGATCAAGTACATAAGTTTCAAGCTTCAAAGTGTACAAGATAAAGCTTCAAAGTACCTCAAGTATGCTATCTACCGAAGCGACCGATGTTACAAGTTCTATGCTCACATTTAAGGTATACATGACCTTAGAAAGACCTTATGTCAGCCCCAAACTCGGAAACTGGGCTCACAAAATTTTCGATCACCGAATCCGACGCCGACAGCCTCCGTAGTACCCCGTTCTCAGCTCCTAGCACACATTCGCCCTGTTCCTATCCTGAGATAATACGAGGAGGATTTTCAACATAAGTTTGATTCGTAATAAGCATAACCAAAGGCATAACCCACAAACAACAACCAAAAACTCTATCACATTTCCACTATGATCAAAAACTTTATAAGTACAATGAGCATATAGGGAAATACAATGATAATGGACAAAAAGTTCCAAGATGATCGGCTATGCCTCCTGCCTCAGCGCTGCTGCGATCCAACATCACCTACACTCAACGGTCGTACATAAGCTTATGGAAAGCTTAAAGGGTGGTGAAAGTGTGTGCGCAAGGTAGTAATACAATTATAAAGTACTAGAGTAATGCGGAACATAGTGATAAATCCATGAATACCATTCATCGTACCAAGGGTATGCGATATAAAGCATTAATGATGTCGGTCGTACCAAGGCCATGCGATACGAGATGCAACTCAAGCATACAAATCCTCATCTAAGTCCACATATCAATACAACTCAACTCTAGAATATAACCGGGGTCTAGTACAAGCCAAACCAGATTATCGCCCCATCGCGCGCAATAAGGTAAGTGAAAGAGACCTCACTATCTGCCTGCCAATATCGGGCCCGGCTCGTCTATAGCGGACCCATTACTCAAGCTAGTCAAACTCAGCCTAGCTTTGCACCCTCCTCTCGGGCATGTAAGGCCGCACCCCCTTCCAACCGACCACGACACAGTGGAAAATGTGGCCTTCTGGTAATCAGCACTTGACACTCATGCACCCACTTGGTCTAGACGTTGGAGAAACCTCTTGGTACTATAAGGGTTTAGGGACTTTCACCCAGGGATATCTATAGCACCCCATGTAGAACAAGATTTTCGGTATCCAACCCTGCCAACCACGATACGCCTGTGGAGGTTACGGCCCTGATGTCACTAGAGCATACAGTAACCATGTCATGCAATGCAAGATACATGAATCACACAATCCAGTCATACAACAAACATGTATGTGCCTCGCACTCGTGCGGGCAACTTTCCTTACCAGGAAGTCCATAACAATCTGCCCAATGGCATGTTCTATGATCAATCACTCATCTCATTACAAGCATGCAAATGATGCGTATGGACATGTATCATGATGCTATGTTGTACACAAAAATTGGGAATCGGTAATCGGAATCGGAATCGGAATCGGTAATCGGAATCGATTATCGGCCTATAAGTAAGGCGGGGCCCATATATGAACTGCCGATCAAACTATAATATAACGATCGGCCCTTGGTCGTGGTTATATCAACTCCGATAGCACAAAACCGTCCATCTGCGGTGAATGGGGCCCACTTATTTGGGTTAATCCACGAAGAGAATGGGCCTAACAAGGCATAAGGGAAGGTCACAATGAGGACATCTAACCATCATTGCCCATCAACGTGGATGTCAAACCATCATTGCTCTCAAGGCATGATTGCCAAAAAAAAAATATCATCACATACATCATGGTGGAATCTCAATCAATGGGCCGATTCGAATGGGCCGAATCAATTGGCCGAGTCAAATGGGCCGAATCGAATGGGCCGAATCAAATTGGGCCGAATCAAATGGGCCGATTTAAATGGGCCGATCAATGGGCCGATCAAACGGGCCGATTTAAATGGGCCAATTCAAATGGGTTGAATCATTGGGCCAAATCAAATGGGCCAAATCGAATGGGCCGAATCAACTGGCCAAGTTAAATGAGCCGAATGTACCTCAAATCAGGCCCACCCTTATGTATTTTGAGATCCGACCTACTCATAAGTTAGCATAGAGATAGATGAAGTGAAAACCAAATATCAGCTTGGGTGGGAACCACTGTGGCCCTTAAGAAATTTTAAACGGTGGATGTCACTGTACCCCATAATTATTGCAAATGGTGGGGTCCACTTGAACTTTAGATCTCACTCATTTATCCCATGGCAAAAATAATCTCACAAATGGTTGGACGGTTTGTATACAATACATGCATCATGATGGGTCCCATAGATAGACAGTGTGGATGGAATACGTGGGACCCACGGAACTTGCTGCCTAGTACAGTAGCAGGTCCACATGCCACATGGGAGCTAATGCTGCTGTACATGCAGCTAATGTTGCTAAAAGAATAGCAGAGGTGGGTCCTACACAGGGCCCACCCTTATGTATATATATACATTATGTAATATATATATATATATATTAAAATATAGCTGCTGCTGTGTAACTTTTACACATTAAAGAGAGGGCAGAGGTGGGTCCCACGTAGGCCCACCCTCATGTACATATAATACATAATATATATAATATATATAATATATAATATTATATCCATGTAACAAGGAGGGCCCCACACGTGGGGTGTGTCCCACCATCCAAGGATGGTGGACGGTTTGGATAAAAACACATACACTATGGTGTGGCCCATCAAAAGGGAGGGACGACGTGGATGGGTCGCACGGACTCCATCGTTAGTCCACACTCCACTGTTAGCCATTCGTATAAGGGAATCATGCCAAGACCTCAGCATTGAAACGAGGTATCTTTTACCCAGCTTACCACTGGAGCTATGGATCTGGGTCCCCCCATCCAGGGTGTTGGATGGCGTGGATAAGACCCGTACATCACGGTGGTCTCTGCATGGCCCCATCCAGACGGACGGTGCAGGTACATATATCAAGGTGGGTCCCACCTTAGATGGACGACGTGGATGAATCCCACATGTATGGGGGATCCCGTCCAGCCACAAACATCAAGTGGGTCCCACACAATTGGCCCACATATATGGCATATATATATAATATTTTATTATATATATATATATTGTTATTGCAGGCTAGTACACCCCACTATCAGTTCTCACTCCACTACAAGCCATGTCCAGCGTCCTTGGACGCTGGACGGAGTGGGTATATACGTGGGTCCCCTGTATGGGGCCCATGGCTGGTGGGTCCCACGTAGACATGGCCCACATGATTTAGATCAATCTGATATTTGTATTTTCCCTACATACGGCCTGTCCATCCAGGATGCCAGGTGGGCTCACTCGTGGACGGCATGGATAAGATGCATGCTTCAAGTGGCGTTCACCCGGGTGGGCCACACTGCCATATCATAAAAAAAAATACAAGAGAGGGAGAGAGAAAGAGAAGGACGTGCGATGGAGATGGGAGGGACCCCACCACTATGGGCCCTCCTTATATTCAATGCAATGCATACATCAAGTGGATCCCACCACAAATGGGCCTATAAATAGAAATAAACGGTAAAAACCTCAAGATCACCCACCTATTGGCCTCCTCCTTAGTCCGATGGAACGCCGAACTCCTTAGCTTCGATCTTAACGGAAGATGATGAAGCTTTGATGGTTGAGATGGGGGATGAGAGAGTGGGAGAGTGGGCCACACTTGTTATTTTGGGAGAGCTTAGAGAGGGTTGGACGTATGGAATTTTTTTGTGTTTGGGTTGCTTAGAAAAGAAGGGAGAAATAAGAGAGAGAGAGAGAGAGGGTTATAAAGAGAGAGAGAGATGGGTGATGAAGTGATGAATATGTTGAGTGATGGGTGTGTAAGAAACTTTTTGACTTTAGGGGTAGATGGTGTAAGAAAAGTATGGGGTGTGTAAGAACTTTTAACTGTAAGGGTTGCTTGGGGATGGGTGTGAGGTGATGGTGTACTTCGCTAGGGTACAAGTCTCGGGCTGAGTCGACTTGGGTTAACATGACTCAGCTTAGGATCACGCACAAATGTCGGATAAAGGTCAAAGGTTGCTAAAATTTGACCGGGAAGAACGCGGAAGCCTACGAGACAGTACGGACTAGGATACGGGTCTTACATCTCTCCCCACCTAATAGAAATTTTGTCCTCGAAATTTACACAATGATCGCAACTAGACATAACTCATGAGGAATAAGAAACATAACATCATCATATAAAATTAGAGACCGCACGCAAAATACAACACATAATCAATCATAAAAAAGATGGGGATAACGCTCTCGAATCTTGGCCTTACGCTCCCAAGAAGCCTCCTCAACAGAATGGTGACCCTACTGAACCTTCACCAAAGAAATGACCTTGGTCCGGAGGACCTGCTCCTTTCGATCAAAGATACGAACTGGCTGCTCAATATAGGAAGCATCCTCACAAATCTCTAACAGCTGCTAATCAATAACAAGAACGATGTCTAATCCACACTTCCTCAACATAGAGACATGAAAAACGTTGTGGACGCTAGACAATTGAGATGGTAAGCAAGCAGATAGGCTACAACGCCAACATGCCCAGTGACCTCAAAATGTCCTATGAACCTCGGGGAAAGCTTGCCCTTTGCTCCAAATCGAACTACTCCCTTCATGGGTGAGACCTTGAGATACACATGGTTCCCTACATCAAATTCTAAGGGACGACGCCGGCGGTCAATAAAACTCTTCTATCGGCTCTGAGCTATGTTCATCCTTTGCCTGATGATATTGATAGCCTCTGTTATCTACTGCACAGGAGATGGCGCTCTCCAACCTCGATCCAACAACTCGGTGATCTGCATGGTCTGTCATATAGTGCCTCGAAAGGAGCCGTGCCGATGGTTGGCTGGTAGTTGTTATTTTATACGAACTCAGCCAATTACAGATGCTCATCCCAGCTACCCCCAAAATCAATCTCGCAGGCCCGAAGCATATCCTCAAGGATCAGGTTGTCACGCCCCGAACTCGGAGACCGGGCTCACCAAATTCCTGATCACCGAATCTGGCACCGACAGCCTCCGTAGTACCCCATTCTCGGCTCCCGGTACCCACATACCAGGCTCCGATCCTGGGATGCTACAAGGAGAATTTTAAATAATCAATTTGATTTGTAATGAGCATAACCACAAGCATAACCCACGAACAATAACCACAAGGACACCATCATAAAATCCACTATGATCAAAAACTTTGAGTACAAGGCGTATGTAGGGAAATACAAGATAGTGATAATAACAAAAACTCTAAAAGCTCGGCTGCATGCTCCAACTGCGGTGAGACTACGGCTGCGTCCTGGCGTCACCTGCACGCATCAATCATGCATAAGCTTATAGAAAGCCTAGAGGGTGGTGTAAGTGTGTGCGCAATATGAACGTGCTCAGAATGCAAGGACAGATTAATGCGGAATCATCTAATGAGTACGTAAATGCAACCAGCCGTACCAAGGCTATGCAGTACAAGATATGAATGCTATCGTCCATACCAAGGCCATGCGATGCAATATGTAAGTCGGGCATGCCAATCGTCATACTAATGCAACTCCTCCCTAGAGCATCAAATCAGTACGGTTCTCAGTCTGGATAATCACTGGGGTTCAGTACACTCAAAATGGCAGTGTCTCTCTCCTAGCAGCATGGTCCAAGTGAGCGTAAGAAACCTCACTATCAGCCTGACCAATAGTCTGCCAACATCTATCCGACAAGTCGATAGCGAACTCATTTCCGTGTTGGTCAAACTCAGCCTAGTAATGCCCCCTGCTCTCTGGCGAGTAAGGCCACACCTCTTTCCAACCGACCACGACACAGTGGGAGACGCGGCCTCATGGTATTCGGCCCTCGTGTGCTCATATATCCACTCGGTCTCAACGTTGGAGTCATCCTCTGATACCATCGGGTTAAGGGACTTTCACCCAGGGACATATATGACACCCCAATTGCTTAGAGCACGGTTTCTGGTATCCAACCAACCACTCACGGTGTGTATGTGGAGGTTATGGCCCTGATGTCGCTAGGGCATATCACAATCACACGAATGCAAGTGCATGTATCACACTATCAGTCATACAACCATCCTGCATGTGGCACGTGCTCATGTAGGCAACTCCGCCTATCAGGGAGCCCGAAAACAGTCTTCCTGAAGGCATATGCTGTGATCAGTCACTCCTCATACCGAGCATACATATGATGCGTATGATCATGAATCATGCATCTATATTAAACATATTATATAGTGATGGGCTTGTGCATAACGGATATGGGCCTAGACGGCCTACTCACTACAAGTATGGGCCTATCCATGGGCCTTAGGGAGTGTGACAATGTGGACATTTAACCAACATTATCCTTACAATGTGGACATCAAACCAACATTGTTCCCAAGGCACTGCTTATTATAAACATCATTATTTATACCACGGAGGGATCACGCATTGCAATGGACCTAATTACACCCGATTGGGCCTTGAGTACATCAATTGGGCCGTATCATATGGGCCTTATATTCATTAAGTGGGTTGTATCATTGGACCGCACCAACGGGCCTTACGTACATTGCAATGGGCCATAACCCATGGGCTTTGCATATATCACATTAGTCACATAACATGGGTCTCAAATATAACAAGGTGAGGCCTAATCATATGGGCCTCATGTACATCAAAGTGGGCCTCAATATTAGGCCTATATACCTGCAAAGATGGGCCTAAATACATGGGCCCATATAGACCAAAGTGAGCCCCCATAATGGGCCTAAAAATACATCAAGATGGGCCTAAACACATCAGCCCATATGCACCCAAGTGGGGCTCTATAATGGGCCTAAAAATATATTAAGATGGGCCTAAACACATCAGCCCATATGCATCCAAGTGGGCCTCCATAATGGGCCTAAAAATATATCAAGATGGGCCTAAACACCTCAGCCCATATGCATCCAAGTGGACCTCCATAATGGGCCTAAAAATACATCAAGATGGGCCTAAACACATCATCCCATATTTACCAAAGTGAGCCTCATGTGAGGCCCGCCATAATGTTTATTTTCCTATCCAATCTGTTGGTAAGGTCACATGAGTAGTGGGCCCACCATAATATTTATTTTCCATCCACCTGTTGATAAGGCCATGTGGCAAGGGGCCCACCAAAATGTTTATTTGAAATCCAACCTATTCATACGGTTACGGGACCAGGGCCCACCGTGATATTTATTTGCCATCAAACCCGTTCATATGGTCACGCAGACCAAGGACCCACGGTGATGTTTATTTCCATCCAACCCATTTAAAAGGTCACGTGGACCAGAGTAGGGCCCACTGAGAAGTGGTTCACAAATCCAGCCCACCCAAACTGTGTGTCCCACTTGGCTGAGGGTTCAGACCAAGTTTCAGCAGCATCCAAACTTCAGGTAGGCCCCACCAAGTGATTTTATATGTTTTAGGCATGTTTTCACATGATTTTAGATGGTATGGCCCACCTGTGTTCCGTATACGGTTGATTTTTGGGGCAGGCCCTTTTTAGAATGGGGGCCCCACAATGAACGGTGTTGATGTTTGAAACGCATCACGATGGGGGGTCCACAGCTAGGGCCGTGAGGCCTAGCGTCCGTCCACCTACCCAGTAGCCGCAGGTGCTGTCTGCGCTGCTGTCAGTAGCAGCTGCTCTTTTTTTTTCTAGGTGGACCCACGTTGACCAAATCTACCCCATTCATTGTTTGAGTCTCACAAAATTAGGGGTCCACACCAGTTTTCAGGTGGGTCCAAGCATCTTGTGGACCCCAGCAATCATTTTTCAAAGTTTTAATGGAAATACTGGTATTCTCAATGCCACGGCCCTCCAAAAAATGGGATCAGCTTCATTTTTCGGTTCAAACCTAAAATGAGCTAGAGAATAGAATGGACGGCATGGATCAACCTCATACATCAAGGTGGGGCCTGCATGAGCAGCCCACCCCAAAAGCAAATTATTTTTTTTTATAGTTAGCTTGTAAGTACACAACCATGTCAGTACACAACTCCATGTTAGCCAGCCCGCTCGTCCAGCGTCCAGGGACGCTGGACGGCGTGGATAAACACAGACATCAATGTGGGCCCCACGTGTTAGTGGCCCGCACATCAAGGTGGGTTCCACATGAACGTGGCCCACCCTTTGGATCAACAAGATATTTGTGTTTTCCTTCATCTTGACCATCCAATTGACCCATTGCAAGGTGGGCCTTACGATCGGACGGTTAAGATCCTCTTGCACATAGTGGCCATAAGACATCCCATCAAAGAAAGAGAGAGATAGAGAGAAAATCACTAAAATAAAGGGACCCCGGCACTATGGGCCCCTCACTATAATACATACATCATTGTGGACCCCACTACAAGGGATCTTTATAAAAATTAAAATCTAACGGCCGATCACCCACCTCTTGTACTCCTCCTTGCTCCTTAAGCCTCCTTAGCTCCTAGCCTCCACTTTTAATGGTGGTTGATGATGATCCAACGGTTGAGATGGGAGATGTGAGAGTAGGGAAAATGGGTCACACTTGGCATTTGGGGAGAGGGAGAAAGCTTGGATGTATGGTGTTGCTTGGGAGAGATTTTGAGAAATGAGGGAGAGAGAGAGAGAAGTGATGGGTTAATATGGGATGGGTGTGATGGGTGATGAATAGAATGATGTGTTGTAAGAAGGGATGGGTGGAGAGAGAGGTGAAGTGATGTGAGGGTTGACTTTGGGCTTGCTTGTGTAAGAGAAAGGTATTGGTTGTTGTACT
Source organism: Magnolia changhungtana (assembly GCA_030180095.1). Lineage (NCBI taxonomy): Eukaryota > Viridiplantae > Streptophyta > Magnoliopsida > Magnoliales > Magnoliaceae > Magnolia > Magnolia changhungtana. The sequence goes on along the minus strand of JASAUF010000101.1, from coordinate 2,249,650 downwards.
TGGGTATGGAGTGACTTGACTTATACTTGACATTAAATGATTTGATTGATTTGACATGTCGTGGAGATTCTCTTGAAGTCCGCAACGTGCGGCGTTTCTCTTGAACTGAACGCAAGCCGACATCTTCTAGCCTGGGTATCGAATCGGTGCGCGATTCACGGCATTGGAACCACGGCGATAGTGCGGTCACCGAGGTATAGGTTTCGGGTCGAGCCGACTTTGTCATGCAAGTCTCATCTAGGATCATGCGTAACATTGGCTTCAGGTCGAGGATTGCTGGAATTCAACTGGAAGGATCGCGGAAGCCTTCGGAACAGTACGGACTAGGATATGGGTCTTACACAGGTTAACCCTCTCGGTCTGGCCATTGGTCTACGGATGGTACGCTGTGCTAAGCTATAAATCAGTTCCCATCGCCCTTTAAAAGCTCCCCCAAAACTTAGACATGAACCTCGGGTGTCGGTCAGAAATGATCGAGACTGGAATGTCATGCAGCCTCACAATCTCCTCGATGAATAACCTCGCAAGCCGGTCCAAAGGCCAAGTCACATGGATCGTAAGAAATTATGTCAATTTCGTCAGACGATCCACAATAACCTAGATGACGTCTTGACCACGCTGAGTCCTCGAAAAACCCATAATGAAATCTGTCGACATGTGCTCCCACTTTCACATCAGGACACTTAACGGCTGTAATAGACTAGGGGGTCTCTGATGATCGACCTTAACACGATGGCATGTGTCACACTCGGTCACAAAACTGGCAATCTGGCGCTTCATTCTAGCCCAAAAATATTGTCGCCTCATATCATGGTACATCTTCGTTGAACCAGGGTGGATAGAAAACCCGATCGATGCGCCTCGGTCATAAGATCTCTGTGTAACTCAGGAATATCAAGGACACATAATCGGCCTCTGAATCGAAGTCCACCATTAGAACCAATCTGCCAATCTGCCTGACTCTCAGATGCCGCCTCAGCCATATAACCCTGCAACGAGTCATCAGCCTGCTGAGCCTCGATCACCCTTACGATAAGAGAGGGTTGAATCGATAGGCTCGATAACTGTACAATAAAAAACTACAGGTCGAACTCAAAATCATACTCTGCTATATCCTCAAGCATCTGCCACTCTTGAATCATTATATTTGCCACCAAGCCTCGTGGCTGATGGCTAAGGGCATTCGCCACCACCTTTGCCTTGCCCGGGTGGTACTGAAGATCAAAATCATAGTCCTTCAGGAGCTCCATCCAGCACCTCTGCCTCATGTTCAGCCCAGACTACAAGAAGAGGTACTTCAAGCTCTTACATATGCCATAGTACAGATGGTTTATAAGACTCCCTGATAGGTGGAGTTATCCCACATGAGCGCACGGTATGCGTAAGATTGATGCATGACTGGATTGTATGACTCATGCATCTTGCATTATGTGTTATGACTACTATACGCCCTAGCGATATCAAGGTCATAGCCTCCACAGGCATATCATGGATGGCCAGATGGGACACCAAAAATATTTGGTTCTAGCATACAGGCACTATAATGTCCCTGGGTAAAAATCTTTAAACCTCCATGGCTAGGAGATGCCCCAACGTTGAGACCGAGTGGATATATATGAGCGCATGAGGGCCGAATACTAGAAGACCGCATCTCTCACTGTGTCGTGGTCGGTTGGGAGGGGGTGTGGCCTTACCCGCCCAAGGGTAGGGGGCATAGTTAGGCTGAGTTTGACCATCTCGTAAATGGGTCCTCTCTCGACATGCCGGGTAGATATTGGCTGACTACTGGCCAGGGGGATGGTGAGGTCTCTTCCACTTACATGGTCACACGTTAGTGGGCGGCGATTACATGTAAAGTGTACTAGACCCCGGTGATGATCCCAAAGATGAATTGTACTGATGTGTGGACTTATTGAGTAGAAGTTTGTTAGTGCTATGATTCATATCCCTTTGGTTGTCAAATTTTGTAGTGCCAAAACCTATATGTCTTGTACTTCTTGTGTTTCTTATTTGTGACTACACACTACTTCAAGATAAGATCATGAATGAAGAATGTTTTTAAGACAAGATTATAAATGAAGAATGTTTGCAAGACATGTCATGGATGGAGTCTACAAGAATAGAAGACTTCAAGTTTGCTTCTAACAAGTTCAAGATTATGGGGGTTTTTTGGATTGTGTAAGCCCGAGATAAAAAGACACAATTGTGAAGGTTTTGGGTGAACCTGTGAAAACCTATTTTGAGAGTGCATGCTAATATCCCCTGTGTGAGGATATTAGGAGTGGAGTAGCATTCTGTGTGGCTGTTGGCTAACAGTTGGTGAACACACAGGCGAATCACTATATATCATTATGTTGTGGATGTGCTTGATTTCTTTATTCATTTATTCCTTCAGTATTGTGGATTGCTTTTGTGGATGAATGTTGTAATTTTCATTTCAAGCAAGTGTGGTTGAATGGTGTAATAACTTAGGATTTATTTCTGTAAGTTATTCTTGATTTATTTTCCATATCATTTGTGATTTCTAGATTGTTCTAGAAATAAGGTTGTCCTACCATAAGCCATTGGTTTTTGGTGTAAGGTTGTCCTTAGAACTAAATTCAGTATCATTCTCATATTTCATGTGCTTTGAGATTGTTATTATTTCAGCATTGTTATTTATATCTTTTATTATTCCGCTGTTTTAAGTTTTATTTGGCATTGCCCTATTCACCCCCCTCTAGGGCATATAGTTAGGCCCTTTCAAGTGGTATCAGAGCCAAATAGCTCGTGCTTATTGCTTATTTATTGGATTTATTTCCTGAGCTAACGATCTAAGCTATATTAAGATGTCAAATTTTGTTAGCCTATCTGTCACTAGGCCACCACCCTTTAATGGCACAAACTATGCCTATTGGAAAGCAAGGATGAGAATCTTTCTCAAATCCATGGATGAAAGTGTGTGGCTGGCCACAGTGAACAGATGGAAACTACCTATCACTGAAGTAACTGATGAAGATGGTTCAAAATCAATGAAAGTAATATCTTATGCCCTTTGGACCACACTTTAGAAAAGTGAGACTAGTGCTAATGCAAAAGCACTAAATGCAATTACTTGTGCATTGTCACCAGATGAATTCAAAAGAATCATCTCGTGTGAAAATGCTAAACAAGTATGGGATCTTTTAGAAATGACACACGAGGGTACATCAATTGTTAAGAAATCTAAAGTCCAACTCCTCACAACTAAATTTGAAGAAATTCATATGGAGGAGAATGAAATGTTTATGGACTTCTACACTAGATTGAATGACATTGTAAACTCAATGTAGGGTCTTGGTGATAAAATCCCAGAAAGTAAAGTGTGTACAAAGATACTACGCTCACTTCCTGAACGGTTCAATTCAAAAGTAATCGCGATTCAGGAACTTCGTGATACGGATAACATGAGGGTTGAGGAACTAGTTGGTTCTTTACAGACCTACGAATTGAACGTTAAAGCTCCAAAAGGAAAATCAATTGCTCTCAAATCATCTAAAAATATTCCACAAGAGAGCACTTCAGACTTTGAAAATTCCGAAGATGATATGGCACTTTTTGTAAAAAGATTTTATAAAATTTTCAAAAATAAGAAAAAAGTAGATTTTCAAAAATCAAATGATAAGAGACAATCTAAACCTAGAGCTCGAAAATCTTTGAAAGATAGTCAATGTTACAACTGTTAAGAGTATGGGCACTTGGCTAACAAATGTCCTAAAAAGGACAAATCAAAAAGAAAGAGTATGTTAGCTACTTGGGATGAATCATCTGATTCGGAATCCTCTTCGAAATCAGAAGATTCTGAAAACGAGTCGGGAGATGATATTAAAGCCCTTATGACTCTAGCCAAAGTCACTTTTTCAGATTATGATGAAGTAACTAGCGAAGAGAATATGAATAGTGATTGCGACAATGAAGATGATCTTCAGGATGCATACAATGCCCTTTATAAGGAGAGTTGTAAAATTGCTGTCAAGCTTACATTACAAAAGGAAAAATTTTCTAAACTTAAAGAAGATTATGAGTCTCTTGTTTTAGAAAAATCTTATATTTCTGATTTTTTTGAAAAGACCAAATGTGATTTAAAAATCAAAACCTCCCAAGTTGATGATTTGAAATCTGAGAACGAGAAACTCAAAAATGAAATAGCTTCTCTTTTGAGTTTAAAAGACACTTGGAGATATGCCCAAGGTGATCCTAAATTAGAAAAATTGTTATCCAGATTAAGAAAATGTGGCGATCGATCCGGGTTGGGCTATGATAAGAATACTTCTCCTAAACAAAAGAATACTGCTCCTAAGGTTGTGAAAGGAGAGTCTTCGAACTCAAAAGTAAAGAATACTTATCAAGGTCTTCCAAAAAATTCGAGGACCCTTCAAAAACCTAAAAATAGCCATGCCAACTTCAATCTTCAAAACCGAAATCCTTTGGTTGAAAAGATTATTGATCTTCTCAAGGAGCTATTAAAATTTAACTCTATAGGTCATTCGTATAACAACAGACAGAAAAAGTCCAACTACACTCCTAAACCCAAAACAGTACTGAAATGGGTTCCTAAAGTTGGCTGCTTGGTTGCCCACACTGCTTTCAAAGCTACAAGCCATTCAAAGTGGTACCTAGACAGTGGTTGCTCCAGGCATATGACAGGCGACAAAGCTTTATTCACCGATCTAAAAGATAGGACTGATGGGTCAGTCACTTTTGGTGATGGAAGCAATTGTAAAATCATTGGCCAAGGTACGGTTCAGCTTTATAACCTTCCCTTATTTAAAAATGTATTGTATGTTGAGGGCTTGAAACACAACCTACTGAGTATATCTCAGATATGCGACAACAACCATAATGTAAAGTTTTCTAATCAAGGTTGTGAGATTGTTAATAAAAAAGGTTCTGTTATATTAACTAGTCGCAGAACTTCTGAAAACTGCTACATCGTTAGTGATGCAAGCTCATCTACTCAATCGTGTTACATGGTCCATACTGATGAGATTGAATTATGGCATAAACGCCTTAGACATGTACACTACCGGAACTTGTTTAGATTGAGCAAAAGAGAACTTATAAGAGGTCTACCCAAATTACAAAAAGTAGACAAAATATGTGGTGAATGCTAGTTGGGCAAATAGATTAGGAGCAATCACAAGAAAGTGAACTCCAATACCACATCTAGACCTCTCAAGCTTCTCCACATGGATCTCATTGGACCAACCAGAACGGAGAGTCGAGGTGGCAAAAAATACATCTTGGTTATCGTAGATGACTTTACTAGATTCACTTGGGTATCGTTCTTAAAAGACAAATCTGAAACCCTAGATGAAGTAAATGAGATCATCAAACAAATCCAAAATGAAAAAGGTTCTCAAGTTTATAAGATTCGTAGTGATCATGGATCTGAATTCGAAAATAGTAGTTTTGAGAAATTCTGTAGCGATTAGGGAATATCACATGAATTCTCTGCTCCCAAAACTCCTCAACAAAATGGAATAGTTGAGAGAAAAAATAGAGTGCTTCAGGATATGGCTAATGTCATGTTAAATAGTATGAAGCTCTCCAGAAATCTTTGGGCTAAAGTAATTAATACTGCCCGCTACATTATTAATCGTGTTTATACTAGTAAATCTAAAGATAAGACTGCTTATGAGTTATGGTTCTAAAAGAAACCTACTGTCAAATACTTTCGAATTTTTGGCAGTAAGTGTTATATTTTACGAGATCGTGAAAATTTGGGAAAATTTGATACGAAGAGTGATGAAGGTATTTTCCTTGAATATTCCTTAAACAGTCGAGCCTATAGGGTTCTAAATAAAAGAACAGGTGTGATTCAAGAGTCCATTAATGTGGTCATTGATGATCATTTGAATACACTTGCTCCGAGTTCAGATGATGATGAAATTCTTATAATCGACAATCAAGATACCTCTTCAACTCAATCTGAACCTAGGACTGTCAAAGATCATCCAACCAATCAAATCCTTGGAAACCCTCTCACTGGAGTTCTCACACACAAACAAATTGAAAACATATGTAATTATGTTTGTTTTACATCCCAAATAGAACCAGTCAATGTAAAAGAAGCTCTTTCTGACGAAAATTGGATAGTAGCTATGCAGGATGAACTTAATCAATTTGTTCATAATGATGTCTGGTATCTTGTTCCTAGACCTAAAGATAAACACATTATTGGAACAAAATGGATCTTTAAAAATAAGTTTGATGAACTTTGAAATATTATACGAAACAAGGCTAGACTGGTTGTATAAGGGTACACTCAGATTGAAGGCATCGATTACGATAAAACCTTTGCTCCAGTCGCTCGCCTTGAATCTATCAGACTTTTTATTTCCATCGCTTGCTTTAGAAAGTTTAAAATTTATCAGATGGATGTAAAGAGTGCCTTCTTAAATGGCGATTTACATGAAGAAGTTTATGTAGAACAACCCTCAGGGTTTGAAGACCCCAAGCTTTCTGATCATGTATTTCGTCTCAAAAAGGCTCTCTATGGTCTGAAACAAGCGCCCAAGGCATGGTATGAAAAATTGACTAAATTCTTACTTAGTCATAGTTTTCAAGTGGGAAGTGTCGATAAGACGCTATTTGTTAAGAAACATAATAATGAGATTTTAATGGTTCAAATCTATGTAGACGATATTATTTATGGATCAACTTGTTCTAACATGTCTATTGAGTTTGCAGAGTTGATGAAATCAAGATTTGAAATGAGCATGGCTGGTGAACTAAATTACTTCTTAGGGTTACAAGTAAAACAACAACCTGATGAAATCTTCATTTCTCAAACCAAGTATGCTACAAACTTAGTTAAAAGGTTTGGATTTGAGAATGGTAAAAAATTTGATACTCCTATGAGTACAACCTTGAGACTCTCAAAAGACTCTACATGTAAAGATGTAGATCTTAAGCTATATCGTAGTATGATTGGTAGTTTATTATATCTAACTGCTAGTAGACCTGATATTGCTTTTAGCGTTAGTATTTGTGCGAGATATCAGTCTAATCCTAAAGATTCACATCTCACTGCTGTCAAACGGATTATTAGATATGTCACAAGTACAACTAATTTGGGTCTTTGGTATCCTTTTGATACTAATGTTAAATTAGCTGGGTATTCAGATGCTGATTGGGCTGGTAATATTGATGATAGAAAATCAACTAGTGGTGGTTGTTTTTACATTGGAAACTGTTTGGTTTCTTGTTTTAGCAAGAAGCAAAGCTCAATATCGCTTTCCACTGCTGAGGCTGAGTATATCGCAGCAGGATATGGATGTACTCAACTCGTATGGATGAAACGCATGTTAAGCAATTATGAAATTAATCAAGATTCAATGATCTTACATTGTGATAATTCTAGTGCTATCAATATTTCCAAAAATCCAATTCAGCATTTGCGTACTAAGCATATTGACATTAGGTATCATTACATTCATGAATTAGTTGAAGAAAAAGCTATCTCTTTGGAATATATTTCAACCGATGTCCAACTTGCTGATATATTTACTAAACTACTCGACAAAAGCAGGTTTACTAAAATGAAATTTAATCTTGGTATGTGCATTTTAAATTGAATATACTTGTCTGCATGTATCATAGTGTACTATATTTTAAATTTTTATGTGTATAAATTTTAATTTTTATATAAAAATATTTATTTTTGTCGATGCTCGACTGGTCGTAGACTGCACTCGACCGGTCGTGAAGATCATGAGCATCTTATAATTTGGGGAAAATCACTTTCTTCTTCATTTCCTCTTCTTCCTTCGACGAGTCGTGGCTCGACCAGTCTTGAGATTTCGTGATTTTCTTCAAGATAAGTCATTTTTCTTCATTTTTATTGAAGATTTATGCTTTCTATGCTGTGATTTGTTTATTCCATGAAATATATCTCATCTTTTGTTGATTTTTTAGGGTTTCCTCTCTAAAATTCTGATCTAGAGAAACCCACCACTTCTAATGTTCTTTTTTGCTTGCTCCTTAGTAAATCTTGTTGAAAATGGATGTTAGAGGGAAAAAGAAAACATCCCGTGGTCCATCTTCATCTAGATCTACATCTATAACAAAACGGCACCTTCGGTCACCCGAAGATGATCCCAATTATATATGGGATTTACGTAGCCGTAAAGTTATCGTTGAGCGTCCTGTAAGTCTCAATCACATTGAACAATTTGGGATTGACCCTCTCCTTGAATCTGTTGACTGGGCTAACATTTTGTTTTGGGGTGGGCCTGCATACCAGTCCATTGCACAATCTATGGTTGCATGTATCTCTGATTTTTTCCTTGATAATTTAATGTTCTCAATTGCTACTAGAGAAGGGAAATTTCTAATAGATCGACATTTGATATCAGGTATTATGGATATACCTGTCAAGGATGAAGGTATTCCGATTCATACATTATATGACAAACCATCGGAATCGAAAAAACAAATGTTGACAAGAGATTTATGCAATATGGAAGTACAATGGGCGCACAAAGGAAATGCGCTCCCCTCAAAATTTTTATTACCCAGATACAGAGTTTTGCACCGGATCTTCATTTCAAACTTGTATCCTCTCGGTCATAATAAAACCGAGTTATTTGCCTTCATGGTTCGTGTATTGCACTCTTGTGTCCCAGATCGTTGACTTTTACCTTCTTTGATATGTCATTTTATCATTCAGTTTCGTCTTCATCCGGGTCATAGTGATATTCCATTTGGTTATCTTATGACTTGTTTAGCCACAAATATGCTTGTTGCTTTACCTGAGAATGAGGCACCAATTCATCATCTTTTATTCAATAATACTAATTTAAATAAGATGAAGTTGGATTTGCTTCCTGGTCAATTCTATGAAGGTGGTGGTGAAGGTGCTGAAGCAGGAAATGAAGGGGAAGCAACTGATCTTCCTCCACAGGCTAATATAAATATGGATGATATATTTGAAGAAATTGAAACTGACTCCCAAAATGATTCTGGTTACGATCCCTCTTCTAATTATGATGCACGTCTTAGTGCATTGGAGGAGAAGGTTGATAACCTGAGTGTAGCCCATGATATGCAATTTAAATATATGCGAAAATATCTTCATCGCATTAATAGGGGCTTACTTCAGATTGATCCAACCATCCCTGCTCCTTCATTTGGACCTGATTAGGTGGATTATCCTTTTTTTTTGTTTGTATTATATTTGAATATGATGGATTCTGTATTATTATTACGGTTGATAACTTTGGTTGTATTTTTGGTTTTATTGTATCTCCTTTATTTGGATTGATGACATTGAAGTGTTGTACTAATTTGATAATTAATCTTGACTCTTCATATGGTGTTCTCTTTTCTCCTTTGGCCTTCCCTTGTCATTTTGTGACAAAAAGGGGGAGTAGTATGGAACAGGGGAGAAAGGGAGAGAGTAATTGAAGTAATTGAAAGAGGGAGAATATGGTTGATTGTTTCTACTCACTTACGGGGAGTAGAGTATTTTTGATGGCTCTGATGGCTCATGATTCTTTCTTCATTTTACTCTTATATTAATAAATGTGTTTTGTCACAAATTTGACAAAAGGGGGAGATTGTTAGTGCTATGATTTCATATCCCTTTGGTTGTCAAATTTTGTAGTGCCAAAACCTATATGTCTTGTACTTCTTGTGTTTCTTGTTTGTGACTACACACTGCTTCAAGTCAAGATCATGAATGAAGAATGTTTTCAAGACAAGATCATAAATGAAGAATGTTTGCAAGACATGTCATGGATGAAGTCTACAAGAATAGAAGACTTCAAGTTTGCTTCTAACAAGTTCAAGATTAGAAGACTTCATCAAGACAAGTCAAGAAAGTATCAAGCTCTAGAAAGCTGTCAACTCGATTCAAGCTTCTCCTTCAAGATTATCTGAGAATACAGACCTTTAAAACTTCAACGTTCATCTCACTTCAAGGTTTGTTTGACCTTAGATTGACCTTAGGTTGGTCTGTATGATAGGTCATTCTGGATACATAATTCGAATATTTTAATATGTTTGTTATGACTGTTCTAAGACCAGTCCTAGAAATCTTAAGACCAATCCTAGCTTTGCTTCGACCAATCTTAGGTTTCTCAAGACCAGTCCTAGGTTGTTACAGATTTTCGAATTTTCCTGGTTGTCCTTCGACCAGTCCTGGACTTGCTTCGACCAGTCCTGGGAAGTTCTACAACTCATCCTTCGACCGGTCGTAGTTCTATGACTCAAACTCCAGCGACCTATCTAGGGTCCTACGACCAGTCGTAGGTGACACACGACTAGTCGTAGATGGCCCACGACCAGTTGTAGGTTGCCTAAGACCAGTTGTGAGAACAACTAATCTAATCCCGCGAAAATCTTTCAAAATCTTTGAAGCTACGACCGGTCCTAGGGATCCTAAGACCAGTCGAAGATGGGATTTTTTCAGGCTATAAATAATGCACGAATTTCAGAGTTTTAGACATTCCATTACATTCAATTCAAGCGATTTGAGGCTATACTCTAAGATAAGTTATGATTATTTTTTTAAGCTACTGTTCATATTTAATATTCCTTTTGTTAGCATTATTCTATTGTGATTTTGATCCACATTCCAATCTCATTTAGAAAAGAGGAATTTGAGATATTTCTTCTTCTGGGATCAAAATCATATAGACCTTGCTCTTCTTGATTTAATCTAAAATCAATTAGATATAGAACCATTCTTTAAGTGAGTATTGGACATTGAATGACGTATCATACATCTACTCCGTTTGGTTCTATTGGGCTACTTCAAAAGGAGATCCAGGTATTTTACGTTATGATTTACTTTCTCTGGTTTTGTTTCAGATTTGCCAGAAAAATCTCATTGTATTGGTTATCTGAGGAGAGCCAGAAAACTCAGATTGTGGGGGTTTTTTGGATTGTGTAAGCCCGAGATAAAAAGACACAATTGTGAAGGTTTTCAGTGAACCTGTGAAAACCTATTTTGAGAGTGCATGCTAATATCCCCTGTGTGAGGATATTAGGAGTGGAGTAGCATTCTGTGTGGCTGTTGGCTAACAGTTGGTGAACACACAGGCGAACCACTATATATCATTGTATTGTGGATGTGCTTGATTTCTTTATTCATTTATTCCTTCAATATTGTGGATTGCTTTTGTGGATGAATGTTGTAATTTTCATTTCAAGTAAGTGTGGTTGGATGGTGTAATAACTTAGGATTTATTTTTGTAAGTTATTCTTGATTTATTTTCCATATCATTTGTGATTTCTAGATTGTTCTAGAAATAAGGTTGTCCTACCATAAGCCATTGGTTTTTGGTGTAAGGTTGTCCTTAAAACTAGATTCAGTATCATTCTCATATTTCATGTGCTTTGAGATTGTTATTATTTCAGCATTGTTATTTATATCTTTTATTATTCCGCTATTTTAGTTTTATTTGGCATTGCCCTATTCACCCCCCTCTAGGGCATATAGCTAGGCCTTTTCAAAGTTGCATACTCATTCATTCACTATCCACTCAGGCTAGTGGTGCGCAACTATTTATTATGTGTACCTTCGTAATGGCCAGGATTTCGGTTGGGGCGTGCGACTAACCTGAGATCAGGAGTTTACCACATTGAGTTTGACTATCTAAATTTAGGTATGGGACTGGTTTGGATAGAAGTCCCTTATGATGGACCCCATAACCTGTGATACTACGTACTATCATCCCTACTTCACTCCAGCTTGGTCATTTCATTCGCACCTCATATTGCATTACATCCTCTACATTTAACATTTTGGGTTGCCATATTTTTACATTTATATGGCCTAAATACAGCTGATGGTATTCGTGGACTCATCAAGATTTGCATATTGCTTTACATACTCAGTATATGATATTGGTTGCTTATGTTTTTACATTGCATAGCCTTGGCATGACTGATATCATTCATGGATTTACCAGTATGTTTCTGCTTACTCTGATGTTGTATAACTTATGGGATTATCAGTATTTTTGCTTACTCCGATATCTATGTGCTTAACACTTACCTTGCGCACACACTTTCACCACTCACTAAGCTTTCTATAAGCTTATGCACGAAAGATTCGTGTAGGTGGTAGTAGGTTGCAGTAGCGTTGAGCTTGGAGCATGCAACGGACCTCTGGAGCTTTAATTTTTTATATATGTATTTCCTTTTCAGCATTGTATTCAAATGATTATATTAGTGGATATGTGATGATGATGATGTTGCCTTTGTGATTTGGGTATACTTGTGGTTATGCTCATTACGAGTTAAATGTACATTGAAAAATCCTCCTCGTGGGATCCCAGGATCAGAATCTGGCATATGGACACTAGGAGCCGAAAATGGGGTACTATAGAGGCTGTCGACACCAGATTCGGTGATCAAGAATTTTGTGAGCCTGGTTTCCGAGTTTGGGGTGTGACACACCCTCATGTATATATAATATATAATATATAATATACGTAATATATAATATTATATCCATGTAACAAGGAGGGCCCCACATGTGGGGTGTGTCCTGATGTTTTATTTAAACCAACACGATTTAAATGATATTTAAACTCGCAAGTATACGAATCAGATGCAGATACGGTACGTATTACGAGATCGTTCCCACGAGGACTGAACGTCACGATTCAAATCTATGATTCTCCTTAACTAATCCAACAAATAATGGAACTAATTACTAAGCACAATTCTAGGAAAAAGAAAAACAATTAAGAACAAGGAAGAAAATTCAATCAGAGAGAGAGTACTAGGACTTTCGAATCCACCCCTAATTATCCTAACCCTTGTTTTGTCTATTAGTTCACTTTTATCTAGATTGATACCACTTATACAGAGAAAGCACAATCTGTGTCCTTAATCGGGCATACAGACTGTCTAATTCCTTTAAGTAATGCCATGAATGACATATCCCATGTCCTTGGTTGGGTACATGGAATGTACATTCATTAAAGCACCCTGTTTCTTCCTCTATAGGAAACCTGTTCTTGATCAGACCCAAGCACCTGTAATAAGCATCCAAGCAACATCCATATATATACTTTGATCAAGTTCATAGATGGAGAAGTATGGAATTTAAACCAATCAAGCCCACTTAGAGAAAGAAACAAATTAATTAATATTCAAAGTAAATCAACCAATACAAGAGCTAATCAAATTAGGGGCTTCATCTCAGCCCTAGCTGAGAGATTAGTGACCCATAAAATCCATCAAAAATATTAAATAAAATTCATAAAAATTAAACACCAAACCAATCGATCTCTCTCTCTTCCTCCTTCTCTTTCTTCTCTTTCTTCTCTCCCTGGCTCTTGATCTCAAATTCCTTAGTTCTGAATGCCTTCCCCACGTCCAAAACTTCCCTTTTATAGCTGCTGGATGGCTGGGGTCGGTGGCAGAGTCGTAGGACTCGGAGCACCAATTTTCGCAACCGTGATCGGTGGGCCTCACAGAGGTGTTTTCTGGAAAATCCACCCCGTCCATTGGATTCAGGACGAAATTTCAGTCAAAAATGGGTGGTTTTGAAGGTCCATTAACGCGGCCCATAGAAGAAAATACGAAAAGATCAGTTTTGAACGTCGCCGGGCATCCCTTTTATGGCCTCTGTATCACGCACATGTGTACGCATGGGAGTGAACTATTAGCATGGTTTTGTAGTATTCGTGGCCCTCTACACGATGGACGGATCGGATCTTCCGGAAGGTTGACGTGTGGGGCCCACTGTCTTCCGCAAAACTCGTCAGCGAATCACGTTACGCGGACGCGGATCCATCCTCCGTGGCAATGGTGGGGCCCATTTCTCTGAGTAAATGGAAAATCCACTCCGTCCATTGCATTCTCCGTGAAGTTTTGGCTAGGAACGGACGGTTTTGGACTCTATTCGGTGTGGCCCACGGCTTAATTTCTGCACCATTGGTCCTGCGCTTGAATGGTTAACATCTGATCCTCGCTCTCTTTCGCAATTTTGCCACCTAGGCGAAGGTGATGGTCGCCCCAGGAAGCGGATGGACGGTTTGGATTGTCCATTTGGACGACGTGTGGGGTCCATAACCACGAATCACAGTCGGATGGCGTTATCGCTGGACGGCGGACTCCGTCTTCGACGAAAACTCCTCGGGTCAGCGGTGGCGCTGACCGAGGTAGCGTGCGGTGCACGGGCGGAGCGCTGACCGAGGTAGCGTGCGGTGCACGGGCGGCGAACATGTACTCGATGTACACTTCCCATACACAGGGCTCACCGAGATATTTTTGAGAAATCTGCACCGTCCATCCTCTTTCTCATATTATTTCCACCGTCAGGACCAATTTTGAGGCAGTTCCAAATATCAGGCGGGTCCCAAATTGTAGATTAACAGGCTGATCTGTCCGTTGGACCACTTCCCAAGATCTTCAAGGGCTGAAATTTAATGTGTACGGTTGATTTACGGCCCTCATCACATGTATGAAGTTTTGAGTTGATCGGATGGCGGGAAATATGTGATCTTGCATTCTGGACCCTTTTCGAGCCCCTTTGGCTTGCTTTCCTCAAATCCCAAACGTGTAAAATCTTCATTATTGGTTTTCTGGAGTCCATCCTGTGCTCTGGTAATTTCGGAGCATCCAATCCATACTTTTAACATTATTTTTCAATACATGCTCCTAATTTCCTCCTGCAACAAAAATATAATTTAAATCTGGCATTAAACATTATCATGTATGTAAAATTAGGCAATTGCTGGGGTCTGATATGCAATATTCGACCCTGATCACAACCCCCAACCAGCATTTTGCTAGTCCCGAGCAAAACATGCGAAAATTAATTTCAGAAATAAAAGACAATTCCTTTAAACTCAAGTGACTGGTGAACGGATAGCTGAGATGTGAAAATTCTAAGATTCATGATTGGTGTGTAGAGTTTTTCTCTTAGAATCAAGCTCTCGGCAGAATTCATAATTAATTTCAAACTATTAAACCATGAATTAGAATAATTCTAAACATTGAGCTCCATAAATGTAAAGTGTAATCTCGGCTTACAATCAGTAAGAGATCCAATTGTCAATTTCATGATATCATTAGTAATTCGTGACAACCAAGCTTGAAACCAACACTTATCTCACAGATTAACTTTGCGTTTTACCAGCCTTTGATTTTCTTTATGAGCAGTAACACAAATGAGGGGAATCAAATTCTCACCTATAGGGAGCAAACCTATGGTGAAAACTTGTCACCTAACTCCTCTTTTTTTTTTCATATGTCAACTATGGAGAATCAAATCTACACCTATAGGGAGCAAACCTATGGTGAAGATTATGCGACTAACTCTTTCAATTCTTCTTTATAAACTGACGTTAACAAATTTCTCAGGCTGGTTCCTTTCATGCCTAATGATTACCAAGTTACCATTTAATATCGAACTGAAAACTTAATGTGTAAGTGAGATCTGATATGGGAAATCATGGCTCAATCAATGTTTACACCCTCTAATCATGGATTAACAATTCAAAATTGACTGTGAAATCAAGCAGATGACCGAATCCAAGAGTCATAAGTTACCAACATCACGTATCTTATAATGTTAGAATCACAATTATCCTTCAAAATCACTTAGAATTCAATAGAAATTCTAGAAAAAATTTTAAAATTTTCACAAATTTTGCTCAAGACCAAGAAAATACTGATTAGGTAACCTAATCTCCCACCCCCAACCTAAAATCTACATTGTCCTCAATGTAAAAGAAATAAGCAAGCAATGCACATGGGACAATGAATAATCAAAGAGGAATGAGGGAAAGATAGTACCTGGATGGAGAATCAAAAAGCTTCCTTAGAAAAAAATATCATCGCAAAACAGGTTAGTACAAGAGAGAAATCAACATAAGAAAATATAAAAAAAAATAATAATAAAATAAAATAAAATAAAAAATAAAAGAAAATCCTACCTATACCACTTTCGCAGGTGCTCTCGATTGCATTTAGCGCATGCAACAAGCCTTTAAACCCCTAGGTTACCCCTAGTGGATGAGTTGTAGTCTCGTAAGGGTTTGCAGTAATGTTACCCACAAACATTGAAATAACTAAGAAAAAGCAATACAAGAAAGCAAAAGGCTGGGTTGCCTCCCAGGAGCGCTAAGTTTAACGTCTTCAGCCAGACAAGAACGGACCATGAATGAGCTAATCGTTATAACCAAGGTCCGCCAAAGAAATTACCTCAATACCTTGATTAACCGATCCTAGACAAGTGATGTGAGTTCTCATGAGCTGTGCTATCTGCTAGGAGGCAACTGACACTGTCGTCAAATAATTTAAGAACTTCTGCTCGCACGACTTCTTCCATGTGAGGATCATGCTTCCTTTGCAGTTCACGCGACATTTCCACAGCATGATCCATGCATATCGTGGGGCATACTCCCTGTATTTCCACTATCTTCCTTTCAATTGCTGCCTTATATGTTCTAAGAAAATTAAGCAGCCTGCTCGCCTTTGTCTTCTCAGAGTTCAAAACTGTGCTGTCAGGAGGCGTCTCAGAGGGATGAAGAGGTTCCACTTTCGCTCTCCATTTTTCAGTCTCCAATATAGGAGTAGAGTCGAGCGGTGCATTGACTTCGTGGATGGGGCTGTTGATGTCAAAATCCATGCCAGATTGTGCCAAGCAGGTCTCAAGTGGATCTTCAAAAGATGTACGGAAGGAGTCCTGCACTAGACTCTCGATCATGTCTACTTCAGATATGTCATCCAAATCTGCGGATTGTTATCCTGCATTAAAAACATTGAGTTTAATATTCATGTTACCAAAGGACAATTTCATAACTTCATTCCAGCAATTTATAATAACATTAGATGTGGCCAAAAATGGACGACCCAAAATGACTGGGATCTGACTATGAAGATTCTGGACAGGCTGAGTATCAATAACTATGAAATCTACTGGAAAATAAAATTTATCAACCTGGATTAACACATCTTCAATAACATCCCGGGGTACCTTGACAGATCTATCAGCCAGTTATAATGTTACCTTAGTCGGTTTCAACTCGCCAAGTCCTAGCTGCTCATAAACCGAATATGGTAACAAATTGACGCTTGCCCCTAAATCAAGTAATGCCTTCCGATCTTATGATCTCCTATGCCGTAAGAAATGGTGGGAGCTCCTGGATCCCTAAATTTAGGAGGGGTGTTATGTTGAATCATGGAGCTGAGCTGCTCTGCAATGAAGACCTTCTTATGAACATTCTGCTTAC
Organism: Magnolia changhungtana; assembly: GCA_030180095.1. NCBI lineage: Eukaryota > Viridiplantae > Streptophyta > Magnoliopsida > Magnoliales > Magnoliaceae > Magnolia > Magnolia changhungtana. Next base: position 2,232,428 of record JASAUF010000101.1, on the reverse strand, counting down.
GCTTTTGAGTGCATAAATCTTTCAGAAACTTAGCGTAAGCAGGGACTTGTTTGATAGCGTCAAGCAACGGGATGTTGACTTGCACTTTTTGAAACACATCCAAGATTTCATCAAAATTATTTCTTTTCTGTATTGGTGCCAGACGTTGAGGAAAGGGTGCCTTGGGCACGTAAGGTGGCACATTAGTGGCTCTTGGAGAGTTAGAGAGCTTTTGGACTTTGGACGCATTGGTGTGACTCTCTACTTCATCTTGATCTTCTGCTTTAGAATTTGAATCATCCCTAGGCATCTCTATTCTGTTATCAATCTGCTTGCCTGACCTAAGAGTAGTGATCGATTTGGCCTGTTCATGATATTGCCCTTGGTTAGAATTAGAGCCAATCTCATACTGTCCCTTTGGGTTAGCCTCAAGTTGGCTAGGGAACTTGCCCTTCTCTCTCTCACTCAATGTGGCAGCTAGTTGACCCATTTGTATTTCCAGCTTGGCAATGGATTGCGCATTTGCATATAAGCTTTGCTGGTTAGCCAGTAAGGTTTATTGGGTATCTTTTTGGAATTGGAGAGAACTCTGCATGAAAAGATGGAGTGTATCCTCAAGAGATGGTTTCCTTGATTGTGTAGGCAGTTGTTGATATTGCGGAATTTGTTGACTGCCAACTTGGAGATGCGGTTGCATGGGAGGATTTCCAGATGGTCCTCCTTGATGTGGTCCTTTTGCCCAAGAAAAATTTGGATGCCTAGCCCACCCTGGGTTGTATGTGTTCGAGTAAGGATCATTCCTAGGTTTTTGAAAAGTGTTCATAGCATGAACTTGTTCAGAGAGAAGTTCTGGGGATGTTGCACCAGATGGACAAGACTGCATAAGATGGGCAGGACTAGAACATGTGGCACATGCCTCCACTTGAGCTGTTTGTGGAGGTCCATTATTTAATACCAGAGCATCAACTTTCTTTGTCAGGTTATCAAGTTTGGTGCACAGCTCTGGCACGACTCCTATCTCATATATACCACCTCTCTTTTGCGGTTGGGGACTTCTGTCACCTCTATTTGAATAGTCCCATTGCTGGGAATTTTCGCACAAGGTTTCAAAGAAGTTCCATGCTTCGACTTCACTTTTGGTCATGAATGACCCTCCACTGGTGGCATCAACCATGCGACGATTCTAGGGTGTCAGACCGTCATAGAAGTATTGAACTTGTTGCCACTTCTCAAAACCATGGTGCGGACATTTAAGAAGCAAGTCCTTCCATCTTTCCCAACATTCATGAAAGTGCTCGCCCTCTTTTTGTGTGAAGTTAGTAATTTCTCTACGGAGGGCATTGGTTTTGTGAACGAGGAAGAACTTGTTTAAGAACTTCTTAGACAGTTGGTCCCATGTAGTGATAGATCCAACTTCTAGAGAATTCAACCATGCTTTCGCCTTATCCTTCAAAGAAAAAGGGAACAGGCGTACGTGGATCGAATCGTCTAAGAAGTTTTGGAACTTAAAGGTGGAGCAAATGTCTAAGAATTCTTTCACATGATGATATGGGTCCTCCTTGTCCAATCTATGAAAGGATGACAACAATTGTATGACTCCAGGTTTCAGTTCAAAGTGTGCTGCCGTAGTGGTTGGCAACACTATGCATGAAGGTGCATTAAATTGGACAGGAGCTGAATAATCTTTGAGAGCCTTAACTTCAGTCTCATTCGCCATTTCAACAGAATTATTTCTCAATCTTTCACGCAGTGTTCTTTCTATTTCAGGATCAAACGGTGCTAGTTCTATATTCAGAGATCTACGTCCTAGCATAAACTATGTTATTGTAATGGAAGAAGGAAAACTAAACTAAGATGCAACCTAAAAGAAATAAAACTAGACTTAGAACTATGAGATTTTAAAACAAGTTAAAACTATGTAAGTAAGAATGGGAAGAAAGAACCCGGAAAAGGAGATGAATGATGTCAGAAAATTTAAGATGTTCCTCCTTCACTTAGTAGCTTCCTTCCTCAATTCCTGTAAACAAAAAAAAAAAAAAAACCAAATTAGGTTTCCTAAAATAATGATAGAAAAATCCTAAGCAACGGTTAATTTCTAAAAATAAAATAAAATAAAAACTTTAACCTAAGTTAGTAAAATCCTAAGACTATGAATTATGATAAGAGAGAATCCTAAATTCAATTTGGAACGAAACAGTCCCCGGCAACGGCGCCAAAAACTTGATGTTTTATTTAAACCAACACGATTTAAATGATATTTAAACTCGCAAGTATACGAATCAGATGCAGATACGGTACGTATTACGAGATCGTTCCCACGAGGACTGAACGTCACAATTCAAATCTATGATTCTCCTTAACTAATCCAACAAATAATGGAACTAATTACTAAGCACAATTCTAGGAAAAAGAAAAACAATTAAGAACAAGGAAGAAAATTTAATCAAAGAGAGAGCACTAGGACTTTCAAATCCACCCCTAATTATCCTAACCCTTGTTTTGTCTGTTGGTTCACCTTTATCTAGATTGATACCACTTATACAGAGAAAGCACAATCTGTGTCCTTAATCGGGCATACAGACTGTCTAATTCCTTTAAGTAATGCCATGAATGGCATATCCCATGTCCTTGGTCGGGTACATGGAATGTACATTCATTAAAGCACCCTGTTTCTTCCTCTATAGGAAACCTGTTCTCGATCAGACCCAAGCACCTGTAATAAGCATCCAAGCAACATCCATATATATACTTTGATCAAGTTCATAGATGGAGAAGTATGGAATTTAAACCAATCAAGCCCACTTAGAGAAAGAAACAAATTAATTAATATTCAAAGTAAATCAACCAATACAAGAGCTAATCAAATTAGGGGCTTCATCTCGATCTCACCCTAGAGAGAGATTAGTGACCCATAAAATCCATCAAAAATATTAAATAAAATTCATAAAAATTAAACACCAAACCAATCGATCTCTCTCTCTTCCTCCTTCTCTTTCTTCTCTTTCTTCTCTCCCTGGCTCTGGATCTCGAATTCCCTAGTTCTGAATGCCTTCCCCACGTCCAAAACTTCCCTTTTATAGCTGCTGGATGGCTGGGGTCGGTGGCAGAGTCGTAGAAGGACTCGGAGCACCAATTTTCGCAACCGTGATCGGTGGGCCTCACAGAGGTGTTTTCTGGAAAATCCACCCCGTCCATTGGATTCAGGACGAAATTTCAGTCAAGAATGGGTGGTTTTGAAGGTCCATTAACGCGGCCCACAGAAGAAAATACGAAAAGATCAGTTTTGAACGTCGCCGGGCATCCCTTTTGTGGCCTCTGTATCACGCACGTGTGTACGCATGGGAGTGAACTATCAGCATGGTTTTGTAGTATTCGTGGCCCTCTACACGATGGACGGATCGGATCTTCCAGAAGGTTGACGTGTGGGGCCCACTGTCTTCCGCAAAACTCGTCAGCGAATCACGTTACGCGGACGCGAATCCATCCTCCGTGGCAATGGTGGGGCCTATTTCTCCAAGTAAATGGAAAATCCACTCCGTCCATTGCATTCTCCGTGAAGTTTCGGCTAGGAACGGACGGTTTTGGACTCTATTCGGTGTGGCCCACGGCTTAATTTCTGCACCGTTGGTCCTGCGCTTGAATGGTTAACATCTGATCCTCGCTCTCTTTCACAATTTTGCCACCTAAACAAAGGTGATGGTCACCCCAGGAAGCGGATGGACGGTTTGGATTGTCCATTTGGACGACGTGTGGGGTCCATAACCACGAATCACAGTCGGACGGCGTTATCGCTGGACGGCGGACTCCGTCTTCGACAAAAACTCCTCGGGTCGTGCACGCCGGCGGCCCCAGAGAGGTAACGCGTGCGGTGCACGGGCGGCGAACATGTACTCGGTGTACACTTCCCATACACAGGGCCCACCGAGATATTTTTGAGAAATCTGCACCGTCCATCCTCTTTCTCATATTATTTCCACCGTCAGGACCAATTTTGAGGCAGTTCCAAATATCAGGCGGGTCCCAAATTGTAGATTAATAGGATGATCTATCCGTTGGACCACTTCCCAATATCTTCAAGGGCTGAAATTTAATGTGTACGGTTGATTTACGGCCCTCATCACATGTATGAAGTTTTGAGTTGATCGGATGGCGGAAAATACGTGATCTTGCATTCTGGACCCTTTTCGAGCCCCTTTGGCTTGCTTTCCTCAAATCCCAAACGTGTAAAATCTTCATTATTGGTTTTCTGGAGTCCATCCTGTGCTCTGGTAATTTCGGAGCATCCAATCCATACTTTTAACATTATTTTTCAATACATGCTCCTAATTTCCTCTTGCAACAAAAATATAATTAAAATCTGGCATTAAACATTATCATGTATGTAAAATTAGGCAATTGCTGGGGTCTGATATGCAATATTAGACCCTGATCATGTCCCACCGTCCAGGGTGCTGGACGGCGTGGATAAAACCCATACATCATGGTGGTCTCCACATAGCACCGTTCATACGGATGGTGCAGGTACATATATCAAGGTGGGTCCCACCTTAGATGGACGACGTGGATAATCCCACGTGTATGGGGGATCCCGTCCAGCCACAAACATTAAGTGGGTCCCACACACGTGGCCCACATATATGACATATATAATATTTTATTCTATATATATGTATATATATTTTTGTGGTAGGCTAGTACACCCCACTGTCAGTTCTCACTCCACTCCTTGGACGCTGGACGGAGTGGGTATATACATGGGTCCCCTGTATGGGGCCCATGGCTGGTGGGTCCCACGTAGACATAGCCCACATGATTTAGATCAATCTGTTATTTGTATTTTCCCTACATACGGCCTGTCCATCCAAGATGCCAGGTGGGCCCACTCGATGGACGACATGGATAAGATGCATGCTTCAAGTGGGGTTCACCCGGGTGGGCCACATGGCCATATCATCAAAAAAATGCAAGAGAGGGAGAGAGAAAGAGAGGGACATGCGATGGAGATAGGAGGGTCCCCACCACTATGGGCCCTCCTTATACTTAATGCAATGCATACATCAAGTGGGCCCATAAATAGAAATCAACGGTAAAAACCTCAAGATCACTCACCTATTGGCCTCCTCCTTGGTCTAATGGAATGTCGAACTCCTTAGCTTCGATCTTAATGGAAGATGAAGAAGCTTTGATGGTTGAGATGGGGTATGAGAGAGTGGGAAAGTGCACCACACTTGTTGTTTTGGGAGAGCTTGGAGAGGGTTAGACATATGAATTTTTGTGTGTGTTTGGTTTGCTTGGAAAAGAAGGGAGAAATAAGAGAGAGAGGGTTGTAAAGAGAGAGAGAGAGAGAGAGAGAGAGAGAGAGAGATGGGTGATGGAGTGATGGATGTGGTGAGTGATGGGTGTATAAGAAACTTTTCAACTTTAGGGGTAGATGGTGTAAGAAAAGTATGGGGTGTGTAAGAACTTTTGACTTTAGGGGTTGCTTTGGGATGGTGCGAGGTGATGGTGTACTTGACCCTTGATGGGATTAATTGATTGATTGAGGTGACATGTCATAGAGATTCTCTTGGATTTTGCAACGCGCGGATTTTTCCTCGAACCGAACGCGGGTCACATCTCTTGGCTTGGGTATCTCCTTGGCGCGCGAGACGCGACATCAGAACCGCGGATACGGCCCGATCGCTAGGGTACAAGTCTCGGGTTGAGTCAACTCGGGTTGACAGGACTCGGCTTGGGATCGCGCACAAATGTCGGATAAAGGTCGAAGGTTACCGGAATTCGACCGGAAAGATCACGGAAGCCTATGGGATGGTACAGACTAGGATACGGGTCTTACACCTTAGGCTTAGGTCATTAATGTTGCATATTTAAATTGATTCAATATACTTATTTTAAGATTTGCTTCGACTAGTCCTAGTCATGGTTCAACTAGTCCAGGCAATGGCTCGACCAGTCCAGGGTTTTTCTCTACCAGTCCAGAAATTTACTCTAATTTTCGGATAACTCTAGTGGTTCTTCGACCAGTCGAGCACCCTGCTCGACCGGTCGTGAAGACTGGCTCCACCGATCGTGAAGACTGGCTCGACCAGTCGAGCAGCGATCGACTCGAACTCCAGCAAGGAGATTTTTACCCACTCGATCAGTTGAGCAGGCCACTCGACCAGTTGAGTGACGAGTTTATCCGATCGCGCCAGAAATTTTAAAAATTGGTTACTGCTAGGACTAGTCGAGGCAGACCTTAGTCCAGTCAAGGGAACCGAATTGCAGCCTATAAATAGAGAACTTTTCTCGAATTTTTTCATTCATTCCAAGCCAATTCAAGCCACCTCTCTGAGAACTAAGTCCTCGCTATTGTGAAGCTATTATACGATACTTAAGATTCTTCTATATAGTTTTTTGGTTTTGAATTTCTTAATCTCTTGTTGTTCAATCTTATTTGGTAAAAAGGGAATTGTGCTTTAACCCTTTTTGAGATCCAAGAAATTGAATCCAAGTAGCTAAAGGTTGGATTTAATTTAAAATTCATTTAGACCTAGAACCCTTACATTTGTGAGATTGAACTTTGAACTTCTTCGTCTACAAAGAAGCGGTTCTACCTGCTACATCGAAGAAGAATTTTCAGATAAGCATTTTTACAATTTTCTGTATTTGGTTTGAGAGATTCAACTAGAAAAATCTCCTTTTTGGTTTTAACTGAGATCAGCCAGAAAAATCTCAATGCAGAGTTTTTAATTGTGTAAGCCCAATTGAAAAACACATCTGTAAAGGTTTTAAGGTGAACCTTGGAAAACCTTGTTTCATAGTGAAAGCCAATACCACGTGGGTTGTGGATATTGGGAGTGGAGTAGGTGTGGCTGTGTGTAAATAGTTGGTGTACACACTGAACCACTATAATTCTTAGAGTTGTGGTGGATGTTGTATTTGATATTTGTGTGTGAATGCTTGTATCTCTTTTATGTACTTGTGAATATTATAATAACTAGATTTGTTTTTTTTTTTTGCCTCTGTATCAGTTTAAGTTTTTGATATTTACCGAAGTTCTAGAAATCAGGTTGTCCTACCAGAAACCTTGGTTTTTAGTGTAAGGTTAAAACAACATTTGTATCAACCTCTCAAGACTAGTGCATTTGAGGTTGCTATTTATTTTTTGTATTTTGTTTTTGGCATAGTCTTATTCACCCCCCCCCCCCCCCCTTCTCTAGGACTAAGAGCTAGCCCTTTTCAGAACCAAATACCAAACATCATTTCTTACAAATTGATTTAACTCTTCTTGCATGGTCACTATCCAATTTTCATCGACAAGTGCTTCTTTTACATTAGCCGGTTCGATTTTGAGAAGTGAAGCAAACGTAGTTACAGATATTCTCTAACTGTTTTCTTGTTCGAACACCAGTAAGAGAGTTACCTAATATTAGATCAGTAAGATGGTCTTTGACTGATCTTAGTTCAGCATTAATTGGATTAGAGGTTTTTCGTTCAAGTTGACTTCATCATCATCTAGACTTGATGAGGGCATGATCAGTTGATCGTCAATTACAATGTTAACAGATTCCTAGATCACTCCCGTTCTTTTTTTAAGAACACGATATGCTCGGCCATTTAGAGCATAACCTAAGAATAGTCCTTCATCACTCTTGGTTTCAAACTTCCCCAAAATTTTCTGGTCACGTAATATGAAACACTTACTTCTAAAAATTCTAAAGTATTTGACAGTTAGTTTTTTATTGAACCATAACTCATAGGCTGTTTTATCTTTTGATTTTCTAACATACACACAATTTATAATGTAGCATGCGGTATTAACAGCTTCAGCCCATAATTTTTTTGGTAAATTCATGCTATTTAGCATAACATTGGCCATTTCTTATAACACTCTATTCTTTCTTTCAACAGCCCCATTTTATTGAGGTGTTTTAGGAGCAGAAAACTCATGTGATATATCATGATCTATACAGAATTTCTCAAAATTATTATTTTCAAACTCAGTACCATGATTACTTCTGATCTTGATTACATTTACTTCTTTTTCAGTCCGAATTCATCTCAGAATTCTTTTGACTTCATCAAGAGTCTCAGATTTCTCTCTCAAGAAAGCTACCCAAGTATATCTGGTAAAGTCATCAACAATAACCAAAAAATACTTCTTTCCACCTCTACTCTCCGTTCTTGTAGGTCTAACCAAATCCATATGGAGAAGTTCAAGAGTTTTGGTTGTGGTTGTTGGAGCATAAAAAATATTACCAAGAAGATAAGTTGCGCGGGTCGCGGAACCAAGAAGATCGGTTGCGCGGGTCAAGGAACAAAGACGCTCCATTGTGCGGGTCACGGAATTAGGAAGATTCGTTGCGTGGGTCGAGGAATCAAGAAGGTCCATTGCACAGGACGCAGAAGCAAGAAGATAAGTTACGCGGCTCACGAAAGCAAGAAGATGGGTTCACCATATCGCGCAATCAAGATGACACGTTCCGCGGGTCGCTGGACCAAGAAGTCAGTTGCGCGGGTCGTGCAATCAAGGAATCTACTAACATAAGAATTGAGGATTGGCACGTGTGTGGGACCTATATATACCCAGCTCCTCTCATTTAGAAAAATTAAAGATTCTAGGAAACTGGAGTGGAGCAACTAAAGGTAGAGAGCAGAGGCAACGATCAGTTGCGCGGATCGTGCAACATGGTTGTCAGTTGCATGGACCGCGCAACAAGCTTACCCGTTGCATGGGTCGCATAACCAATTTAGTGGTTGCGCAGGCCGCAGAACTTGGTCTGCTCACCAACTTCATATGAAGCTCGAAATGCTGCTAATCAGTTGATGAATTCAACATTCCTCCTAAGTGTTAGGAGATGACCGAAGAAGGTGCCGGAGTGTTATCGAAATTTCTGTCTCCAAGGAGATTGGATGATCAATTCAGCAATTCCTCCTAAGTATCTAGGAGATGACTGAAATGGCGCTGGAATGCTACCGAAATTTATATTGGACCATGACAGTTGCACTTAAGATAATTCTTCTATTCTAAATGATCCACCTTAGAATCAAGGGATATAGAAAGGATGTAAATGAACTCAATATCAATGAAAGTATGATGATTGTTCCAAGTATTCTTCTTGTTATGTTTGAATAAGACCAGTTCCCAAATAAAACACATTCGTTTCCTTGTCGAAACAAAATGGCGACTCTGCTAGGGAATTTTATCTTAGCATTAACATTAAGATGATTAGGAACTCTCACCATAATTTGGCATCTTTATGACGCCAAAATGGCGACTCTCAGTGGGAACATCCTCCCCTTCATCTCTAAGGTAGATCATCTTATCCTTTAAATACTGACTGTAAATGTGTTTCACTATTAAAGGTGTTTAAATCCTACTAAAAATTACAATCAATGGCAATTCCTGCAAGAGAAGTAAGCTTTAATTTTACATCAAGAGGGTTCGTGGTAGAATATAAGCTAGATCAAGCTCCCGCATACATGAATCGGTTTCCCGCAAGCAAAAGTAACATGATTCAAGCGACAATTGGAGTCGTATCTGCTTCGCCTCAACCATCAGATGGTGACAAAGGCTGGACCATTGTAATGTCCCACAAGACAAAGGCGTAGAATGCAAAAAATGCTGGAACAAATCTGCCTTCACCGAGAGTAAGAGGGCCTGTAACACGCAACATAATTAGGAAGCATCCTGAACTCGCTCCACCCACAATATACCCTGAACGAGTAATTGCACAGGTGGCATTGTGTAACTTTCCGGCTTTAGTTGCCCGAGGGCAAGATGGATGAAAGAGCAGAAAGGCAAAGCATTAATGGCAGTTTCACCAACATCCGTGTCTCTCTAGACAAGTTCACCGATGTCCGTATCACCCTAACCGATTAATAACTTCAAAAGTATAGAGAAGTCAAATGAAACCCCATCTTCTCCCCTCTTTATAAGTCCCATTATGTCTGCATATTCTCACCTTACTCCAACTACAACTTCATCAAAGAGTGGTGAACCTACAGTATATGTGACTGAGATAAACCAAACAATATACCGACTGTAGAGGATCGCATAATTGAGATGGTGGAAGCACAATGAATGCTAACGGAGGAGTGCAGGCACCTCAGAGAGGCCCTGGCAACCCTTGGACATAACGTGGCTTAGATGGCGGCTCCACCGATGATGGGTACGATGAATGGCTAGGAAAACTGGCCCAAAGGCTCTCATCCACAAGGGGAAGGATCAAGAGGGTCCGTTCCCGCCACGAGAACCATAACACAAGATGATATAAGACAAGTCGTTGAAGAAACTGTGAGAATAGAAAGAGAGCGTGAAAATACTGGCCACATCAGATATTGTACACCATATCCAAGAGAGGTGGAGGATGTTCCATTCTTGGCCAACTTCAAACATCCAGATTTTCAGAAGTTCAACGGGGAAGGCTCGCCAGAAGAGCATCTAATGCACTTCATTACTAGTATGGGAAATTTTTCTACGATACCGCAGTACTGTTTGAGATTGTTCGGGTCATCATTAATGCATAAAGCATTTCGGTGGTATTCCAGCCTAACTCCAGGGTCGATGCGAACTTGGGAGCAAATGCAAGACGCCTTTATGTCAAATTATTTCCTCAGAACATGATGTTAGTATTACAGAATTGACCTCCATACGACAAAGAGAAGGGGAACCGATAGAAAAATTCATAGATAGATGGAAAACATTGGGAGCCTCGTTAGAAAGTTGCCAGAAGAAAAGGAACAGGTCAAAATGTGTCTGAATTCTATGAAAACGGGAATAGCGTTCGGACTCACCAGCGCCGACATCAGAACGTTCCGTGATCTAGCCACCAAGGCTCATGCTTTGGAATTAATGACTCATAAAATGCCAGCATTCCATCACGAGACAGCTGGAAGGGTGCCCGGCAGAATGAATGTGAATATTGTCGATCACGATAAGAAGACCAAAGATGCAAGGGACTCAAGGGACAAAATGCCAGAATAAAAAGAAGGATGAAATTAATCAAGAAATAGATACAATGGAAAAAGACCCAGAATGCTTAACTCTCATGAAGGGTATGACTTCGATAAAGAAGATGTTGTCCTCATGATGAAACAAGCTAAAAGCTGGCATGATAGAATTGCCAGAACCCAAGTGCCCTGAAGATGTGACAAAAACCAGAGAAAAGGATTTCTGCTGTTATCATCGCCTAGTAGGGCACCCAACAGAGAATTGTTATACATTGAAATGTATAATACAACGGATGATAAATAAGGCAAAATAATAACCGGTGAAGGAAAAGAGAAGAACACGAGGGCGACAGTAAATATGCTCATGATCCAAGAAAAGGCCTGAGCAATGAAAGAGAAAGAAGATCAAAAGATAGCAAAGAAAGTAGCAGTTATTACATTATGATCAGGAAAGAAAACGACAAGCCCTGTGAAGCAGAAGGCAGGGATCATAAGGAAAGAAGTCATTGCAAAGCAGAATAATGACGATGAAAATGAAAAGAGGGGTGAAACAGCGAAGGTAACGTATGACGTAGTTAGTCATTTGAAAGAAATACCAGCACAACTAAGCATCTATGACGCACTCAAGTTATCGGAGGAGTTTCGACAGAGTCTGATCCAAGAATTGTCTGATCACAATGTCAGGGAGACTCTGCTGATAGAAATGAAACATGAAAGACATAATGAATAAGCAAATTATCTACCAGTCATCTCATTCTCCGATGATGATTTGATTGGCAAGACGGAACACAACAGGCCACTAATGATAGAACGTCATATCTGTAGGAAAAAGGTAAAATGGATTATGATAGATAATGGGTCTGCAGTAAACCTTTACCACTCTCAATGGTAAGAAAATTGGGTTATCACTGTTTTGATCTGCACCCTAGTGGAATGATGATACAGGGCTTCAATCAAGATGGGCAACGCGCGCTGGGTAAGGTTACAGTGACGCTGGAAGTAGGAGAATTAACTACTAATGTCATATGTCATGTTATAAACGCTGTGACAGCGTACAATCTTCTCCTGGGAAGGCCATGGATACATCAGTACAGTATCATACCCTCTACTTTGCACCAATGCTTCAAATACTGTAAAAATGGAATACAGTATAAAGTGATGGCAGATGCAAAACCATATATAGAGGCTGAGTCTTTCTTTGTGGATGCAACCTATTATAGAGGGTTTGCTGCAGAAGAGAGAGATAATGATGAAAATAGAATTCTAGAAGATATTCAAGTAAACAATGTCCGAGAAGAAAGGGCAAAATCTCCTGGGACCGTAAAAGTAAAGAAGAAGTTCTATTTCGTACCAAAACATTTGAGACAACCAGCGTAACCGCCACTAACTTTATTATCACCAGAACAGCTGAGAATTTTGCAATCTAATTATACAATGTCGCTACCAAATGTTGAAAGGTGTAAGCCATTTTCAGCCGCTCTGAGAAGATTCCAAGTCAAGGCTAGCGCAAAACACCCCGAGCCAATAGAATTCTATGTTGCAGTGAAAATAGAACCAAGAGAAGAAATCAAGAGTAATGTATATCACAGTAGGTTGACACCACAAAATCTGGAAAAATATAGTTCAGTAAGTAAGAAAATCATGAGAAGCATGGGTTTTGATTATAAAGAACCCACTGGGTTGAATCAAGGGAAGGGAATGCAAATCCCTCTTAGAATTGATCAAGGAAAGAGGAGGAAATTTCAAGGACTAGGGGCAGAATCATTAGTAAACATGACTGTAGCTGCACAAGTATTAGAAGAAGACCCTGAAGCGATCAAGTATCCTGAGACGGCTCTGAGGCAAATGGAAGACGGGGGACAACTAACAATAGACGGTTTGCGAGAAATAAACTTGAGCACGGAAGAAGAACCGAGGAACACATTTATCAGTGTTGGTCTTTCTAAACAGGAAGCTGGGAAATACATCCAACTTCTCAAATAAAATAAAGACATCTTCGCTTGGACTTGTGCAGAGATGCCAGGTTTAGAGCCATCCGTAGCAATGCCCTAATTAAATATCTCCAAAGAGAAGAGGCCGGTTAAGCAAGTGCAAAGATGATTCCATCCAGTCCTAGTTCCATTGATCGAGGAAGAGGTTAACAAGATGATAAAAGTTGGGTTCATCAGAGAAGTCAAATATCTTAGATGGATATCGAATATTATCCCTGTGAAAAGGAAAAATGGACAAGTCAGAGTGTGCATTGACTTTAGGGATCTGAACGAGGCCTGTCTGAAAGATGATTTTTCACTCCCAATAATAGAGTTGCTAATTGATAGTACAACTCAGTATGCTATCATGTCCTTTATGGACGACTACGCGGGGTATAATCAGATTAGAATGACACCTGAAGATGAGGAAGCAACAGCATTCAGAATGCCACTTGGAATTTATTGTTATAAGGTTATGCCTTTCAGTCTTAAAAATGCGGGAGCAACATATCAAAGGGCAATGCAAAATATCTTCCAAGACATGATGCATAAACATGTAGAGTGTTACGTAGATGACTTGGTAGTCAGGTCGGGAGATCATCAGAAGCAACGCGAATACTTGACATCAGTCTTCCGCCGATTGAGAAAGAAGTAGTTAAAAATGAATCCAGCTAAATGTACATTCGGGGTGTCTTTGGGTAAATTTCTTGGTTTCATTATACGACATAGGGGCATCAAAATCGACCCCGAGAAAGTTAAAGCCATTCAAAATATGCCTGTACTAACAACACTGAAATAATTGAAAAGCTTGTAAGGAAAACTGGCATATATTCGCCATTTTATTTCAAATTTGGCAGGAAGATGTTAGCCATTCTCGCATTTAATGAAGAAAGATACAGAGTTTGTATGGGACCAAGCCTGTCAAAATGCATTTGATTCGATAAAGGAACTACTGAAACAACCGCCAGTACTAATAGCTCCAATAAAAGGAAAGCCACTTATTTTATATATATCTGCAGCTGAAAATTCTTTGGGTGCTTTGTTGGCTCAGGTAAATGAAGCCGGGAAAGAGACTACTCTTTTTTGTCTAAGTCGAACGTTGGTAGGTGCGGAATGCAATTATTCCCCAATCGAGAAGGAATACATGGCGCTAATATTCGCTGTACAGAAACTAAGACATTATTGTCTCTCCCATGAGTAACTTTAATCTCAAGAGCAGATCCGATAAAGTTTCTGATGACAAGACCACTATTGTCGGGAAGATTGGCCAAATGGATGTTGTTGCTTTCAAAATACACTATTACATATGAATCGGCTAAAGCAATCAAAGGACAAGTAGTGGTGGATTTTCTTGCAGCACACCCTGTAGCAGAACATGAGACCATCAATGACTTTCCGGATGAACAAGTGATGCCGACCGAGCCGCAAAGCCCATGGCAGATGTATTTCGACGGTGTTGCTCGAATGTCAGGAGCGGGGGTAGGAGTGATATTCACCACTCCTCAAGGCAATTTGTTACCTTACTCCTTTGCATTGGGCACTATATGCATGAATAATGAGGTCGAATACAGAGCCCTCATTATTGGGATGGAAATAGCTCAACAAATAGAGATAAAGATGTTGCATATTTTTGGAGATTCTAAATTGATTATAAGCCAATTGATGACTGAATTCGAGGTAAGAAAGCAGGAACTATTGCCTTATTATCGAAAAGTACAGAAGTTACTAGAACAATTCTGCCATGTAGAAATTAAGCATATACCACGGTCTGAAAATGCAAAAGCGGATGCTTTCGCTAGTTTGCGGCAGCCCTGTCCTATCCCAATCGAAGTCCTCTCTAGGTAACTATCGAAGAAAGAAGGTTTCTACCATCTTTAGAGATCATCGAAGAAATCGTCAATATGCTTCCGATATCATGCTTAGAAATAACGATAGAGGATTGGCGTCAGCCTTTCATTGATTATCTCAAATATAACATCCTACCAGAAGATCAGGTACAGAAGCAGCAAATCAAGCAACGATCGGGCAGATTCATCATATGCAGTGAAGTATTGTATAGAAAATCTTACAATAAAGTGTTACTACATTGTTTAGACAAACAAGAAGCAAGCTAAACATTACGGGAAGCGCACTCCGGTGAATGCGGAGCACATCAGGCTGGCCGAAACCTATTTCACAGAATACATCATATGGGGTATTATTGGCCTACTATGTTCAAAGACACAATAGATTATGCAAAGCGGTGTCATAAATGTCAAATTCATGGGGACATTATACACATTCCTCTAAAAGACCTGCATCAGTCTGTCGCCTCTTGGCCCTTCTCCGCTTGGGGACTTGACGTAATTGGTCCTATAAATCCATCGTCGTCCAAAGGAAAGCAGTATATCCTGGCAGTAACTGATTATTTCTCCAAATGGACTGAAGCAGTTGCTTTAAGCAATGTTAAAGAAAAGGATGTGGTTAATTTCATCTGGCACGCCATAATATACCGCCATGGTATTCCAAAGAAAATCGTTACAGATAATGGCAACCCCTTCAAAAACAGAGGCATGGAAAAGTTATGTCAGAAATTCAACATTCGACATTCGTTCTTAACACCTTACTATCCACCAGCGAATGGATTAGCAGAGGCGTTTAATAAAACGATAGTCAAAATATTGAAAAAAACGGTGACAGGAAATAAACGTGACTGGGACAACAAATTGCAAGAAGCATTATGAGCATACAGAACTACTCATCGTACGACAACAAAAGCAACACCATATTCATTGGTATATGGCGTAGAAGCAATCATTCCAATCAAAATGCAAGCAGCATCGCTCAGAATGGCAGTACATCAGTCCATAACAGATGATGAGAATGAAAATATAAGGCCGAAAGAGCTAGATTTTCTGGATGAGAAACGCCTGGCAGTCCAGCAGCGATTGCAATCATATCAAGCCAGGATATCAGCTGCTTTCGATAAGCGAGTTAAATACCGCTCTTTCAAAAAAGGAGATATGGCGCCAATATTGAAAAGGCCTCCTATAGTGGTCACTCGCCGAACATGGGGCAAGTTCGAGCCTAAATGGGATGGGCCATATATAATAAAGGAAGTGTACTCCAATGGGGCATACAGAGTTGTAAATCAAGATGGACAAGGTATCGGTATACCAGTCAATGCTCGCTTAATCAAAAGATATCGTCCCTGAAGAAGTTCTGACCAGCATATTATCAGCATAATATTTTGATTTTGATCCAGAATATTATCAGCATATGATTCTACATCAAAAGGGGGCAAGAATATATAGTATCAAATGAATAAAGAAGCAGTTCGCGAGCATATCAAGACTACTATGCGTCCATAATCATTATTATTAAGCGAGCTCTGCAAAACTCTGCTGAAATTGATAGTATCACCAAGCTGGTATATTACAAACAATACAAATAGACACCTTGGGAGATATGATGGATACCCTGGGAGATATTAGCAGAGGTGATGACGTATCAATCTCAGCCAGAGATGAATATCATTCTCGCAACACCGGCGATTACATTTCATATTATCTGTTAAGACATTTCAAGGCAATCTAGCCAAGCTCTAAAAGGGTTGAATCCTAAAAGGGCCAAATCCTAAAAGGGTCAAATCTAAAAAGAGCCAAATCCTAAAAAGGGATCGAGCTCTAAAAGAGTAAGAAGCTCTAAAAGGATCAAGCTATAAAAGGACTAGAAGCTCTAAAAAGATCAGGCTCTAAAAGGGCCAGCTACGCATGAGACCTATTAAGATCGTCATTCGGGCAGCGGCGAGAAGCCAGTGGCCTTAAAAAGCCCGTGAAGGCCATCGTACGCATACCTATGCGGGCAGCCGACGAAACCAGCGACCAAAAGCCTAAAAGGCTAAAAGTCCCCAACGACCAATCATGCGTAACTCCCATGCCATCTGTATAGCTTTCCAGCAGCGTCACGGGGAACAGAACAAAGTGCCCTCCTGTGAATGGGTTCGACCTTGCAGACAAAGAAAATAAGGGCCGCAGTGTGAGCTTTAGATAGGCCAACCGTACGTAAGACCCCCCAGATCTACAATTTGATTCCAGTACTAATCGTGAGGAAGGGTTTAAACCTACTCATTGACGGCTTGGCGGCCCTAGGTTTGGTACCCCAAAGGTAGCCTTGCAGCTCTGTGAACTCTACAGAGTTACCGTGGCCAACCCTGTGTGTAAAACCAACCGAGTTCACCGCCCCGGTAGCTTCACTGGGCCCCTTTGATGGATCACGGTTTGTGAACTCCCTAGGTAGTGAGAAGTCCAGCGAACTCTTAAGAGTTACAGAGACCATCATGTGAGACCCGGCTCGACTACTCAAGAGCTTAAACTGTGTGTGCTCCACTGCTTAAGAGCTTAAACTGTGTGTGGCTAACTAAACTAAAACCTAGTATCGCCAATTAAGATAAGGATCATCTAGGAAATCCTTACTAACAGAACATAAAAGGATATATATATATATATATATATATAATAAAATAGAAAAATGAAATAAAAAGAGCATAATATATCATAAGCACATTAGTCAAAATATCACATACAAAGCATCATCCTCTGAATGTCATAAGTTATTTACAATTTTGAAAGCATGAACAAGTAGAAAAATATATCAAAGTTATACATTTTAAAATTCTCCTGTGATACCTAACGCTGCCAAGCATTGTTGCAAATTATCCTGAAAACTAACTTAAGCAGCAACATGCTCCAATCGAGCATTCGAAATCAATCGGGCAGGATCCGAAACATCAGCTAGCTTTTCTTCCCAAGAAATGATCAGCTTTTCATTCTTCACTAGTTCGGATCTCTCAGAGTCTACAGAATAACAACTGCATTCTATCTTTTCCTGGACTCTTTCGATATTTAACTCTATCTCCGAACTCTGCCTTTCTAACTGTGAAATCTCTTACTTCAGGACCGTAACATGATCTTGAATAGATACTTTTTCATTAACAAAAGACTTCAGTTGATCTTGTAAAGATGATTATTCTTGATCGTGACAAGAGACAAGAGGAGCAAGTTGAGAAACTCTCTCCTTAGAATATGCAAGTTGCTTCTTGTATTCCAAGATTTCGGGAGAAATAGTTATAGTTGCAGTTGATGACATAGCGGTTATCGAATTATGAAACCTTAAGAGAGAATCAAGCACGGAGGAAACATCAACTCTAACCATTTGAGAAGTGCTCTCCAAAACATCTAGAGCGACAGCTAAATCAGACCATTGATCAGGATCTTTGAAAATTTCAACAATAGCCAGGGCCAAATTTCTGATCAAGGCTAATTTATGAGCAAAGATCTTCTCAAATGATGATGCATTCAATGAAGTGCCGATAGAACCAGAGCTAGTTGCACCGCTTTGAGGTAAGTTTCCTATTAAGGAATGAAATGTGAAAGGTTATAATGAAAGTTTTATGTACAGGTAATAAGGAAAGTATGAACAAGAACAAAGAATATAATTTTTGCTGGTACCAAAGTGACAATTGATAGCGTCTCTCAAGTAAGAGAAGGATTAGGTTCTATCATCTTTGCAAAGGACGGAGCCCTGTTTTCGGCACTCAGAGTGGCAGTAGTAGAATGGATGGGAAGGTTAGCTGGTCTTACCGTAGAAGCTATTCCGTGTTCAACACTCGGGATAGTAGTATTAAGGATGAGCAAGTCAGTTGGCTCCTCTCGAAAAGTGATCTCACGTGCTGTTGATCGCAGAGGTATGGGAAATCTTGGTGAAGCTGATGGTGCGACAGAAGGCAGGTTCAGAGGAGAAGCACTATTCACCTCTGCATTCGTAGCATGATCACCTAGAATAAAGTGTGTGAGATAAGAAAGAAAAGAGTAACAAAAGTAAATAGCGATAGCAAAATTCTCTTACGCGGCGAATATCCATATTCTCCTTAATCAATGGGTTCTTCCTCTTCCCTCGCTACAGAAGAAGTCTTTGCAGGAATAGCATCAGAAGCCAAAGGAATATGTCCCTCCTTAGTAGGAATGTGTTCTTCAATTGTATCATCTTCACCGTTGACATCCACCTCTCCCTCCTGATAAGCGTTTTCTTGATTCTCCCCTCCCACCTCGCTCTCATCAGAAGAAGTATACTCAGACGAAGAAGTTGAATCTTCACCAACAGTATCTTCTGTGGTCGAATCTTCGACAATGACTTGCTTGCCTTTAAAAGGAGGAGATTGGGAATCTCCTAATGGAGCATTCACAGTAACTTGAACTCGAACAGCAGTAGTAGCCTCTCCTTGCGGTGAGGTTTAAGCACGTGTTCGGGATCTTGTCATTGGGGAAGAAGCTGGCTGCGACGGAAAGTGAATAACCCTAGATACAGGAGAAGAAGCCGGTTGTTGCTGAGGGTGAGCAAAAGAAGAAGGCTGAGCAGGAGGACTGGCATTAATCCCAGGTTGATGGGGAGACTATTCTGCGATCTCTTCTCTAGGTGGTCGATGAATGGGAATCTATTCAAACTCACGAGTGTCGCCATATGATGTCCATCCTTCAAGGGTGTTATCTGGTTTTATCTCGCAGATGGGCTCATCTACTAAGATCATGATGCAATGATGACCAGTAGAGGGAGCGTGACTGGTCTGTGCAATGAAACCAACTCCTGTTTTAATGGTGCAACCATTAAGCCTGGGAGGAGGAAGCCATATTGGCTTAGACACTGGCAAACTTTTTCGGACCAGGTATGACTGTTGTACCCACCATCTCATATGGTTGTATGACGCTCGTGAGGTATGATCACATCCTGGGATGATTAAAGAAGAGCTGGCCCGGCCCAATAATTGCTTTCAGATCATCGCCCAGTTAAACGGTCCAGTCCCGTAACTTCGCATTCTCCGAGTCACTAATCCACAGTCTTCTGGCACTGCCTGGTCAAAACCGAATTGACGTGCAAAATGACTTGGATAATATGGTTCTAGCTAGAATTCGGTCCCTTCCCTCTGGGGAAGACTGCATGATCGGATGGATATGAAAAGTTCTCTTTCTGCTAAAGAGAGTTAGTCTGTGTTCACCTTTTCATTATCTACAATGTAACAAGGAAGGCCAAAGTGGAAGTAGTTTATCTTGGTATCAGAATAAATGGTATCCTTGGCCCAATCGTAAGATCTTTTGGCCATAGACCTCTTTTGGAAGAAGTAGAGAGGAACTTTGGAAGGATGAACGTAAGCTTTTTTAGGAACTTTGAAAGTCCAGGGAAAGTAGACGCCAAGCCAACCCAGAAAATAATGCCACGGTATGTAAGTTGAAGCAGAAGTGATGGAAGGGCTCTTCACATGGCATGCGATTTCTCCAAAACCTCTGTAGATTGAACAAAGGACAGACGGAGTAAGAGAAAACCTCATTCCTTCGGCCATGACACCTGCGACTACAGACACCAAAGAGTGAATAGCATCCGCTGATTTGGAACTCAGGAGGACTACTACACTTAGCCAGTATGCAATAAATGCGGCAAGCTCCCCACAAACAGAATATTCATCGCGACCTTTTATACCCTTTCTGAGGCGCTCCAGTTTGTGTGAATGATTGCCATTAAATCTGAAAAGGTAAGCAAATGAAATCAAGATTATAGACATACACATTCAGCCATAATAAAAAAGGGGGTCAGAGAAGAAGGGAATTACTTCAGAGCTCGGCTGAAGTGCGCCAACCATTGCATGGGATGAATCTTATGGATGTTTGGGAATTTCGACATTTCTTTGAAGAGTTCGATGGTTGACTCCGAAATAGAAGGGTTGCGATCGGGAGGAGATAAAAGCGAATTCTTCATTAGTGGGAATGAATTCATCAAAGAATTTGCCAGTTATGGGTAGGCCAGTAATCCTGTGAATATCCCATACTGTGATGCTCATTTCACCTTCAAGGAGATGAAAAGAATTGGTGGAGGGACACCAATAGTTGAGGAATGCCTTCAAAATGGAAGGTTCTTTGCAAAAAGGATACGACGTTGCTTCTACCGCCAGAAAGACACCGATATCTGACAAAGTCTTAGAGTGTTTCGCTAAAACAGCAGTAGCTCATTCAGAATAGTAATTTCGAGGAGTCAGAAAACCTTTGGTTCTGAATTCTTCTGGGCTCCAAATAAAGGGACGATGGCTGAAGCGCTGCTTGAGGGTTTCATAAAAATAAGTGGGATATAGACTATGAACGTCGTAAGAGGGGACGAGAAAAATCATAGAATGAATGTTGCCTATCTGCGGTCTCGGTCTTGGAGGCTGCAAAATCCCCTCTAGTAATTTGGGTTCCTTAAAAGCCAAGACTCCGTGTAAGCCAATCTTTCTGCAGTCAGGTAGTCCCTCGGTTCATAAATCAGCATGGGATGATGGCGGTGAATACTGATTAGAAGAGAGACAATACCCTGCTTATTTGGGTTGTCGAATTTTATGAAACCCTGGATTTCATGGACTGAGTCCCAGGAGTTATTAAGCTTCTTCCTATTGTGCTCCTTAATCTTCTCCTGAAACTCTTGGGCCTTGTTTCGACGATACTTCTTGGGCCTGAAAGGAGGAGGGGTATCTTCTCTAATTGGTGGTCTTTGAATAATCGTTGGATAATGTGTTGTAGTTTTCAACAATTTATCCCAGTCGTATTCACGACCGTGCCTTGGAGGCATTGTCAACTTGCCCATGGCAATGGCTCTGTGAATAGGGGAAGATAATGATTTAATGCGTGAGGTAAAGTCAAAAGTAGGGAGTACGGGCTCTTTTATGTAGGTAGAGAGCAGAGGCAACGATCAGTTGCGTGGACCGCGCAACATGGTTGTTAGTTGCGCAGACCACGCAACCAATTTAGTGGTTGCACGGGTCGCAGAACTTGGTCGGCTGACCAACTTCATATGAAGGTCGAAATGCTGCTAATTAGTTGATGAATTCAACATTCCTCCTAAGTGTTAGGAGATGACCGAAGAAGTTGTCGGAGTGCTGTCGAAAGTTCTGTCTCTAGGGAGATTGGATGATCAATTCAGCAATTCCTCCTGAGTATCTAGGAGATGCCTGTAATGGCGCCAAAATGCTGCCGAAATTTATATTGGACTATGACAGTTGCACTTAGGATAATTCTTCTATTCTAAATGATCCACCTTAGAATCAAGGGATATAGAAAGGATGTAAATGAACTCAATATTAATGAAAGTATGATGATTGTTCCAAGTATTCTTCTTGTTATGTTTGAATAAGACCAGTTCCCAAATCAAACACATTTGTTTCCTTGTCGAAACAGTGGTTAAGGAGTTCACTTTCTTGTGACTACTTCTATTTTGCTTGCCAATTTGGCATGCGACACAAATCTTTTCTATCTTTTTTAATTTGGGTAGATCACGAATCTGATCTTTTTTGCTCAATCTAAAAAGATTTCAGTAGTTAACATGTCCAAGACGTTTATGCCATAGTTCTATTTTGTCTGTTTGGACCATGTAACATGAAAAGTTAGAAGAGAAAGACTCATTGATAGTATAACAATTTTCAAAAGTCCTATGACCATTTAATATCACACATCCTTTCTCATTTGTAATCTCACATCCGTGATTAGTAAATTTTATGCTGTGTTTATTATCGTAGATTTGAGAAATACTTAGGATATTGTGTTTAAGTCCTTCAACATACAAAAGATTCTCAAATGGAGGAAGATTAGAGAGTTGAACAATACCTTAGCCTATAATTCTGAAGTTGCTTCCATCACCAAAAGTAACCAAACCGTCATTCATTTCTTTGAAGTTGGTGAATATTACTTTGTCACCTGTCATATGTCTTGAACATCCACTATCCAGGTACCATTTTGAATGGATAGAAGCTTTAAAGGCTGTGTGGGTAACAAGACGTGTAACTTTTGGAACCCATTTCATTATGGTTCTAGGTTTAGGAGTTTCATTGGTTTTTCTCTGTTTTTCGAAGTTGAAATTTCTCCACTGTCTATTAGCTCCGATTTCATTTGAGTTAGATTTAAGAAGCTCTTTGAGTAAGTCCACTATTTTTTTAGCTAAAGGATGTTTATTATATCTTTGATTTCTTTAACTGATGACATTAGAATTAATCTTAAAAGCTTGAAAAGATTTTGGATTTTTGAAACCATTTTGGCTATAATTTTTCAAATTCTTTCCTTTTGAGTTTGAGGATTCACCTTTTACAAATATAGGAGTTGCATTTTTATTTTTCAGTGGACAATCTTTGATATAGCATAGACCCGATTTATCGCCACATTTTCTGGATGCGGTCAAATAATTTTTCCAGTTTAGGGTCTCCATGCGTATATCTGCAAGTATCCTTAGAACTCAAAAGAGAATAAACTTCGAGTTTTAGGTTCTCATTTTCAATTCTAAGTTTTTCTAACTTTGAGGTTTTGAAATTTAAATCAAGTCTTGTTTTTTCAGAACAATCAGAAAGATGAGATTTTTTTAAAATATTGTTTTCAAGTTCTTCTTTTAGTTTAAGATAATTTTTCTTTTGAATTTTTAATTTGACAACAATTTTACAACTTTCCCTATATAGGGCATTATAGGCGTCTTGAAGATCATCTTCATTCTCATTTTCAGGGTCACTACTCCTGAGATTATCATAATCAGATAAGTTACAGATATCTGAGGAGGTGACTCTGGCTATAGTCATCAAGGCTTTTACTTTATTTGAGTTTTCTTGTTCTGATTCATCAGACTCAGAAGAACTTTCAGAGCTGGATGATTCATCCCAAGTAGCTATTATGCCCTTTCTTTTTTTATCTAACCCTTTTAGGACATTTATTTGCCAAATGCCCATATTCATGGCAATTGAAACATTAACTATCTTTTATAGATTTCCAACATTTAGATTTTCCTTTTCTTTTCTTAGATGGTTTTTGAAAATCAGTTCTTTTCTTATTTTTGAAAATTCTATAAAATTTCTTAGCAAGTAAAGCCATATCATCTTCTGTATCTTCAATATCAAAATTATCATATTTATCTTTTGAAACAATTTAGATGATTTAAGAGCAATGGACTTACCTTTATGAGCTTTAAAATTTAACTTATACATTTGAATAGAACCAACTAACTCCTCAACCTTCATTTGATCAGTGTCCTTAATTCCTGAAAGGTGGTTACTTTAGAGTTGAATCTCTTAGGAGGAGATCGCAGTATTTTTGCATAAACCTCGCTCTCTAAGATTCCGTCTCCTAGACCCCACATGGAATTTACTATATCGTTAATTTTATATAGAAGTCCATGAAAGTTTCATTTTCTTCCATATATATTTCCTCAAATTTTTTAGTGGGGATTTAAACTTTAGATTTCTTTATTATAGTAGTTTCTCCATGTGTCATTTCAAGAATATCCCAGGCATGTTTGGCTGTATCAGATGAAATGATTCTTTTAAATTCATCAGGTGATAGAGCATAAGTTATGACATTTAAGGCCTTAACATTTGCACTGCTTTCGCTTTTCTGAGGTATAGTCCATAAATAAAATGGAGTTTCTTTCAAAGATTTGGTTTCATCACTGCCTAGAACTTTAGACATAGGTGGTTTCCATTTGGTTACCGTGGCTTGGCACACGCTTTCATCTAAGGATTTTAGGAAAATCCTCATTCTGGCTTTCCAGTATGCATAGTTAGAGCCATTAAAAGGTAGTGGCCTGGTAATAGATAAGCTATCGAAATTTGACATAATGAAAACTCTAGATCTTTAAACTCAAGGAACTTAATATAAAAATATGAGCAAATTAGCTCTGATACTACTTGAAAAAGGTGAGCTAACAGTCCTAGAGGAGGGGGAGTGAATAGGACTATACTAAATAAAAACTTAAAGAACTGAAATAATAAATAAATCATATATAATCAGAAATCTCAATAGCATAATTATTGAAAAATTGATTCAAACTTAGTTTGTAGGACAACCTTACACCCAAAACAAAGTTTTAGGTAGGACAACCTGATTTCACGAACGTTTGTAAGGATCAAGATCTCAAACCTAGCAAAAGACAAGAGAGTTATCTATTACAAGTATTCACCACATTTTCATAAATAAATTACAATCATTCACCACATATGCAAAAACTAAACATTCACCAAAACACCAGGAGTTATAGTGGTTCGGTGTATACACCAACTGTTCTCAAATAGCCACACCTACTCCGCTCCCAATAATCATAACCCACGTGATATTGGCGTTCGCTAAAAAATAATATTTTCACAGGTTCAGCTTAAAACCTTACACAGTTGTGATTTTAGAAGGGCTATCACAAACAAAAACCCCACGCTGAGATTTTCTGGCTATCTCAGTCAAAACCAAAACATGAGATTTTCTGGCTATCCCAAAGAAACCAAAAATACAGAATATAAAAATGTATTTATCTTCTTCTTGAAGATGAATCTCTTGAAGTAGCCTATAGAACTGCTTTAATTAAAGTAGAACGTTCAATGTCCAGTAACACAAACAAAGGTTCTAAGTTCTAAATTGATTTTAAATTAATTCAAACCATGGGCTACTTGTTTGAATTCTTTAAGATCTCAAAAGGAGTGATTACTCTCTAGTTTAAAAGGTAAGATTCATAAAAAGAGATCAAGGAATTAAAATAAAAGCTATATAAACAAAATATTAAAATACCGTGTAATAGCTTGAAGATAGTGGGGACTTCTCTCTTTCTAAGTGGAGGCTTTTCTTAACTTGGATGAGTAATTTCGAATTAAGAGAAGGCCTTTATTTATAGGCTAAAAAGTTATTGCTTCGATTCATCTAAGGTCTTTTTCGAATCATTTAAGATCTAACCAAATTTCAAATTTTGGGCCTGATACGATAAAACAGTTTTTCGACTGGTTGAAGGCCTTGCTCGACTGGTCAAGGGCCCTCTTCGACAAGTCAAGCATGTGCTTCGACTGGTCGAGGGTGCTAAAAGATAGTTGTTGGACTTCGAGTCGAGCAACCCTCGACTGGTTGAAGGTGCCTCTTTGACTGGTCGAAAAATCACTAGAAATATCCATTTTTTGGATTTTAAACTTAGACTGTTCGAAGACTATCTTAGACCGGTAGAGCCACAACTTAGACTAGTCGAACCAAGGCTTAGACTAGTCGAACTAAAGCCTAACCAAAGTATAAAAACCCATATAAGTTTATCATTTGAAAGTACCTAAGTCTAAGGTCTTTCTAGGGTCAATTATACCTGAGAAAACTAGACATTGAAGTGTAAAGCTTGAATCTTCAATAGTGCATAGTTGATCTTTTAATTGAAGTGTAGTCAAAGGTGGAGCTTGATCTTCTACTAGAAGTGCAGTAGAACTTAAATTCATTTTAGCTTGAACTCTCCAATTTCATGACTTGTGCTTGCACTTTCCAACTTCATGACTAGTACTTAAACCTTGGTTTCCATAGTAGATGATGAACTTGAGACTTGAAACTTGAGCTTTTCTTCTTGATTCACTTGAAGGTAAACTTTCCATCACATTGTGTGAACCATATCACTAAGTTGTTTTGTCTTATCGAAATTTGACAAACAAGAGTGTGCTTTATTAGCCTTCTCGATAACTTTAGTCGATACTGCTCAACTTTGGTTCAAACAATTAAAGTCGAGGTCCATCAACTCATTCTCCGAATTCAGTGAGGCCTTCGTCATGAATTTCATTGGAGGGAAGAAGAGGCTCAAAGCAGCTACCCATCTTATGAACGTAGTTCAGAAAGAGGGCAAACTCCTAAAAGATTACATTAAACGCTTAAACCTGGAAGCATTGTAGGTATGAAAACACTTGGGCGAGACTGCACTGAATGTCATCATGAGTGGGCTGAGAGACAAGCCATTCCTCTTTTCTCTGTACAAGAATCCTCCTACTATGTTGGCCAAATTTCTAAGCCAATCGCAAAAATACGCTAACGCCGAGGAGTCCCAGATCTTGGGGGACACTGCCCGAAGCAAAAATCCCCCAAGCAAAGTGCAGATGAAGAAAGAGACCGATTCAACCAACACAAGAAAAAAGTGAAAAGATGATCGTAAGTCGAACAAACGACCTGATAGTAAGTTCACTACTTACACACCCCTCAACAAATCCCACGAGTAGGTCTTGATGGAGATAAAAGATGAACGTTTCGTCCATTGGCCAAACAAGTTACGAAGTAATCCTGATCAAAGAAGAAAGAACAAATATTACTATTTTCACCGGGACCACGGGCATAACACTAGCGACTGCTATAATCTCAAGCAGGAAATTTAAAGGCTTATGAGAGAGGGTCATCTCGAAGAACATGTGGACTAGGGAGAAAATCGAATTATGGTTACCGAGGAATGGCCGATCGATAACCAGCTAACTGGGGAAATTCACACGATCATTGGGGGCTACAAAGGCGGAGGCGATTCGAACAATGCTTGAAAGATGCATGTGAGAAGCATTAGTCACCCCGAGGGAGAAGTTATGGTCCTCGTCAGACCCTCGAAAGAAAGAAAATTGAAAAAGTATAGTGTAACCTTTACCGAGGAAGATGCTCGAGGTGTTCACCATCCTCACAATGACGCCTTGGTAATTTTCGTGACTATAGCCAGTCAGAAGGTATTTCAGGTCCTCGTCGACACAAGATTGTCTACAGATGTACTTTTCGTTCGATCCTTCGAAAAAATGGGTATTAGTCGGTCCTTGCTCCAGCCTGTGAAAACTCCCTTGATCGGATTCTCAAGTGGATAGATCATGCTTGAAGGAGCCATCCAGCTCCCTCTTTCGGCTAGAGATGGGCAAAATCAAACCATTGTGATGGTCGACTTCCTCGTGGTCGACCAACCATCTATCTACAATGCCATTCTTAGGCGACCGTCACTGTATCTCCTCCGAGTAGTAGTATCGGCTTACCACCTTTCCATAAATTCCCAACTGGGAAAGGCATGGGGATTATCAAGGGCGACCAATAGGACGCTCGACGATGCTATACAAAAACCTTGAGAGTTCCACCAAAGGTAATGACGATCAAGTCTCTGGATCCATGCGAGGAATCTCATAAACGAGGTCAACCCATGGAAGACCTTATTTTGATCCCATTGGACGAGTTTGACTTGTCTAGGACCGTACAAATTGGGTCATCTTTGACTTCTTTATTGAGAGATAAGTTGGTAGCCCTACTTCGACGTTATGCCGATGTTTTTATGTGGTCCTATGAGGACATGCCAAGCATTGACCCTGCCATTATCACGCATCGACTAAACATCGACCCAACTTACAGGCCGATCAGACAGAAGCGACGCGCTCCTGACCCAAAAGATATGTTGTGATTAAAGAAGAAGTCAGCAAGCTCCTCAAAGCCAAGTTCATCGAAGAAGTCTACTAGCCTGACTGGGTGGCCAACATTGTATTAGTCAAGAAAGTTAATGGGAAGTGGCAAGTCTGTATAGATTACACAGACCTGAACAAAGACTGTCCTAAAGACATCTTCTCTTTTCCTAAGATCAATTAGTTGGTTGAGAGTACTGTGAGACATGAACTACTTAGTTTTATGGATGCATATTTAGGGTATAATGAAATTGTAATACACCCGAGAGATAAATCTAAAAACTATCTTTGTCACCGACAAAGGTCTTTATTGTTATCGTGTGACACCTTTTAGTTTGAAGAATGCAGGAGCGACCTATCAGAGGTTGGTCAATAAGATGTTCGCCCGCCAAATAGGGCGAACAATGGAGGTCTATATCGATGACAGGCTCATCAAGAACATCAAAGCTGCGGACCATGTGGCCTACCTCGAGGAAATGTTCCTCATCCTTCGTAAATACTGAATAAAACTGAATCCGAGCAAGTGCACTTTCGGCGTTAGCTTAGGAAAGTTCCTCAGTTTTCTAGTTATCCAACGAGGGATCGAGGCAAATCCTGAGAAAATTAAGGCTCTACTTGACATGCAATCTCCAAAGATGATCAAAGATATACAAAGGCTAACTGGAAGAAAGCCACACTTAACTGCTTCGTGTCCCGAGCTACGGATAAATGTGTCCCCTTCTTCGAACAGTTGAAAGGGAGATAAATAGTAAAATGGACCGAAGAACATGAGGCAACCTTTCAACAACTCAAGAAATACATGGGATCACCACCCTTGCTCTCCAAGCCCGAGTCAGGGGAGTCACTGCTGGTGTACCTAGCTGTGTCCGACGCAGTAATCAGCTCAGCACTAATTTGAGAGCATGAGGGAAAATAACTCCTAGTCTATTATGTCCGTAAAGCCCTTGTCCCTGTAGAAACAATATATCCGACTTTGGAAAAAGTGGCCCTAGCCCTGGTCATTTCTTCCTGACGCCTACAACCACATTTTTAAGCCCACTCACTCACTGTTTTGACTAATCAACCATTACGTCAAGTCTTACAAAAACCCGAGGCTTCAAGACACCTAACTAAATATGCAACCGAACTAAATGAGTTCAACATCAGATACCAGCCACGAGCTGTAATTAAAGGTCAGGCGATGGCCGACTTCATTGTAGAGGTCACGCAGTCACCCGAGCGAGATTCGATCGATGTCCGACCTAATCTCGACCTATCCATATTAGAGCTCGTTCCAGAAAGTTCGGTAGGTTAGAAAGTCCTTGAATCGTCCGACTCCCAAGTTACTCCCGACCCACCCAGGTGGACGCTCTACGTTGATGACTCCTCCAACTCTTAGGAAAGCGGAGCAGTGGTAGTTCTAGAGACTCCTGATCATACGTACATGCAATATGACTTGAGATTTGGATTCCAAGCCTCCAACAATTCAGTGGAATATGAAGCTTTGCTCATCGGACGAAAACTGGTAGCGAACATGGGGGCTCGACATCTCGATGCCTTTAGCGACTCGTAATTGGTCGTCAATCAAGTAGGTGAGGTTTACCAAGACAAAAAAGAACGTCTGAAGGCCTACCTCCAGAAAGCCAAATAATTGATCAGCAGTTTTCAAAATTGTAGTGTTACCCCGATTCCTCGAGCTGAGAATTCTAAAACTGACATGTTAGCAAAGCTTGCTATAATAAATGAGGATGAAATCCCAAGATCAATCCCCATTGAAATCTTGGCCAAATCGAGCGTCGATGAAGCAAACATCCAGACCATTTTCCCGGTTAGTTCAGAACTAACATGGATGGACCCAATCATCCGTTACCTCGAAACCGATGAATTACCCGAAGACCGAATGGAAGCGCGATGAATGAAGATCAAAGCCGCCCGCCCATGCTTAATGACATACTCTACAAGAAAGGATTCTACCTTCCTTACGTGAGGTGTGTCCATCCAGGAGAAGCTGAATACTTCTTAAGAGAAATCCACGAAGGAATCTGCGGGAATCACTCTGGAGGGCGATCATTAGCACACAAGGTCATCTAGCAGGGTTACTATTAGCCGACTATTCAGCACGATGCACGGAAGCTCGTCTAGAGATGTGATGAATGTCAAAGGTTTGTGAATATCCCTTGGTAGCCACAGAAAGCGCTCACTCCTATGGCCGGCCCTTTGTCATTCACCTAGTGGGGGATTGACATCATCGGTCCGTTCCCCATGGAAAAAGGTCAGACCAAGTTTGTCATAGTTGTTGTAGACTACTTCACCAAATGGGTAGAGGCAGAACTGTTGGTAAAGATAACTGCACAAAAGAACACAGATTTTATTTGGAAGAATATCATATGTAGATTAGGGATACCTCGAAGTATCGTCTCTGACAATGGGAAGCAGTTCGACAACAGACAATACCAAGAGATGTGCAAGAACCTCAGAATTTGTAGCGTTGACTCATCACCACGACATCCACAAGCAAATGGATAAGTTAAGGCAGTCAAGAAGATCATTAAACATCACCTCTAAACCAAGCTCGAGAATGCCAAAGGGGCCTGGGCCAAGGAACTCCCAAAAGTCCTATGGGCCTACCGAACTACTGCCCGAACAGCTACTGGAGAAACCCCTTTCTCCTTGGCGTGTGGAGCAGAGGCAGTCACTCCCATAGAGATTGGACTACCTACGGCCCCAACAAGCTCATTCGATGAACATGTCAATAATGAGCTTATGTCCCTCAGTCTCGACCTTCTCAAAGAGCAAAGGGAGCAAGCTCGGCTTTTAACCATTGTCCATCAGCAACAACTGTCGCAGTTTTATAATGCTTGGGTCAAGCTCAGAAGGTTTCGAGTTAAGGATCTAGTTCTTGGGAAGATATTCCAAAACACCAAAGAAGCAGGAACGAGAACCTTAGGCCCAAACTGGGAAGGGCCCTATGTGATTTCGAACACCATTCGACATGGTACGTTTCGACTAGAAGATCTTGTTAGCCAACTACTCCATCATCCATGGAATGTCGAACATCTGAAGATCCACTACCCTTAAATTGGTCTGTATGGCCTTTGTTATGTCGCAATTTGTTCTGGAATAAAAAAATCATTTACATGGCTAATGTCCGACTTAGATCAGATCTACAAACGATCTATACCTGATCTATGTCCAAGCTATGTCCAAGCTATATCGCTTGTACGGACTTTAATGAGAAATTTTAGTCAACATCTGATAACGTAGCTCATCCTACAGTGGAAAAAAAAATGGAAACAGATCTTTAAAAGCAGACACTTTCATTGATAAGACCCACAATGGTTCGACTACATCAGCGTTACATTGACTATAATTCTAAAAACAAGTTTATACATTATGCTATAAGCGGAGTTTTAAAAAATATATACAAAGGGAGATAGCGCTTAGTATGCTTGAAGTGCTTGAAGTCAGGGTGCTTGGTGTGATAGAAGTGCCTGAAGTTGAAAAAGGGAGCAGGATGAAGGAAATACTGCTCTGTAAAATTAACTTCAAGACTCCGGCACTACTTCAGAAGTAGTCTCGGAAGCCACTTCAAGAGCCGCTTCATCGCCCGACCCATCAGAGCCTGACTCTGGCTCGTCAAAAGCAGAGAGATCGAGCTCGGGAAAGGTCTCCCTCATCACCCTCACACACTCGGCATAGCCTTGATGATAGAGATTATCCCACTCATCCTGGAATGCTTGGGATGACCGAAATTCCTTAACAGCATCCCTCTGATCGATGGTGAGTGTGGCTTTGGTCTCTGTCTTCAGCCTCTCTAATTTGGTGCTTGTATTGACGAGCTGAGCATGACATTCATCATGCAACACCTTAGCCTCTTACAACCACGCGGCCATCTCAGCCCTCTCAGTAAAAGACGCTTCGAGAGTCGTCTTCGCCGCTTTTAGCTCGGCTTCAACAGTTGAAGTTCGAGCCTCAGCTTCCTCCGCCCGATTATGTGCTTGAGCAAGCTCGGTGCATGCCTTCAATATGCATAGGGCGAAGTACAAAAGAAAAAGGGGATCAGGATGAATAATCAGAGAAATGAGGCAACCTGATATCTGACGGAGTTCTTACCCCGAGAAGGGTTGTCATCACGTGCGCAAGGGTCAGATCCATGGGGGAATAGAATAAGCCGATGAATTCCTCCTCGACGTTGTTGCTATATGCCCATGGGAGGATCCCCTCCACAGTCCAACGGAGGATCCCTCACCCCTCCTCGGCTTCCTCCCTTCCCAAGGATTGACCCCAGCGGGAGGCTTCAAAGCCTCTTGAGCCTCGGCAAGACCTACCTTCATGCCCTTATCCACGACCTCTATGACGGTCAGGTAAAAAGGGTCGACCTTCCCCTTGCCCTTGGAGGAGGTCTTCTGTTTCTTCCTCCTCGATGCTGGTGAATCATCCTGAGGAGGTGCGCAGATTTTAGAGGGGGGCCGGATGAAGGGCCAAGCTTCAGTCGTCTCTGTATTGATATATGGAACAGTGCATCAGTACATCAGACGAATTTTCCAGCAAATTCAAATTTTGAAGGTTCAGCTAAAGGTCTTACCCAAGGTCATACCTGTCAAAGCTGTGTCCAAGCCGGACTGAAGGAGTCCGGTTGGAGAAGTAGTCTCCAAGATCTTCTCTCCCAACTTAGGGCCCGCAAGTCCCTGATCCGAGTTATCGATCTATTGTTGAGCAACGGTGGGTGTTTGGGAATAGCTGTAAAAGAAGACATGTAAACAAGATCAGACGATAGTGGAAACCGACCAACTAAAGAAATGACCTCGACAACACTGACCTAGCTCGGAGAAAAGCTCAGGGAACAAAAGGCTGAGTCTATCCTGGCTCGGCCATCTCCGAGCATCCAGAGGCCCAGTACCACTTATCCCTCCAGTTATTATTGGAGGATGGAGGGTCGGTAAAGCCCCACTGGTATTCCGCCATGTGAAGAAGTAATCCAGTCGGGCGGAAGGGTATTCGCTTTTACCTGGTATAAGTGGAGGAACTCGTCCACTAATAGTTTGGGTTAGTCCAGTTCGGCCCATAAGAACGCACAGCTGAATAAATCCCTCCACCCATTTGGAGTTATCTGTGCCTAAGTTAGGATCTTAGGTCTTTCGTAGGTTAGGATCTTAAGGAAAAGAGTCGCCAATCGAGTATTAGGGTATGTATGTGTACCTTACATTGGTTGGGGGTACCTCTATTTATAGGAGAAGGAAGATCATGACGTAAGGATTTTTCCTAATATGTCGGAGAACATTCCGGACAGGTATCTGGAATCATCTAGGATTCTCTCTAGATTATCGTCATCCGAGGTTCTTGGGAGGCCGTCGGAGAGATTCTCGGACTGTTGGTCTGGGAAAAGGTTGGGTGATAGCGGTGTCAAATATAGTAGGCATAATTAATATTAAACCTTCCGTTAGATTAGTATTTACCATGTGTTAGAAGTTATACTGAGCTATGACCGTGCTATGGTCGACCTATAGGTTAGGTCGGCAGTTGGTCATTTGAGTGGACCTAAGGTCTAGGCGTCGTCCCACGTTCAGGAGACAGATTCAACGCCCTAGCAGCGGGCGCCTAAAACGCCCTGAAAATCGGGGGTCGAGCAAAGCTCAGCTCCTAAGTTCCAATATATCACTTATGCAACATAGATAATGATGATTATGATGAGAGCATTGAAACATGAATGAGATTATACCAAAACAACATATCATACTCCAGACACAATTAAATTGCAAACGGAAGACCGTGATAGATGTATAAAATATATAAACTATGGTAAGTCTCTAGAGTGTGATAATGTTACCAGGTTAATGAATGACAAGTACAATTCAAAAATATACAAAATGTGTAAGGTCCCCTAGTCGACATCCCTGTAACCCCGTCGATCAAGACATGGCTCACATGAAGCCGCTAGAAAACAGCATATACGAGAAAGCATTCTCGTCATCACAAAGTCCGGGTCCGCCTCAGGAGTAGCGTCGCCATCTGCAATCAGACAAAGTCTGGTGGGTGTCCAGAACACCGTCCTGTAACGTGGGAGTGAGTGATCAACTCAGTGGAACAATAAAGCATAGGTTAACATGTTATTAATTCAGTCAAGTAGTAATGATAAAGCAGTACAATCAACATTCCTAAGTACTGTAATTAATGCAAGGATGAGATGCAATTATGATGCATGCCCTCGCCAACATACTCCCTCGTGTGGCACCATCTTACGTTTGCGGCATACTTTCACCCTCAGTGCTCCACATCTTCTAGGCACATGCAATGCGATGATGAGCATGATTACCGAGTTGTTATTAGTCTATTTCAAACAGTAGTATTGGGAAACTAAGGTACCTTCCTTATATCATTCCCAAACAATGATCCATTCTAGGGTCGTCAGTCCTAGATAATCTCATACGATGGTGTGTTTCTAGGTTGCTGCAAGGGCTGCCAGGGCTGTTACACGAAATCGTTACACCACTCCCCCATCACCTTATCAATATAGGCCTAGTTTATTCTCTATTCCCAAACAATGATCCATTCTAGAGTATGCTCGAGGTCACTACACCGGGTACAGTCAGGGCTGATAGGGCTGTTACACGGAATCGTTGCACCACTCTCTCATCACCCATCAAAGCAGTGTAGGCTGACAGCTTGAATATAGTGTCCCATACCACCATAATCGGCTCACGAGTCTGGTTGCTCAATGGTCACTACGGGGAGGCTCGTGGCCCCAGCGTAGGCCGACAGCTCGACCACGGTGTCCCATACTACCATGCCCGGCCCATGAGTCTTAGCGGATCGATGTACCACAGTTAACAGGATTCCACTAGTAAGGTTAGTACCTCAGGTTCAAACAGAGGCATCCAAACATGGTGAACATACATAAGACATATCGGGTTACTTGATGGGCTCGGTTAGCTCGAGTGCACAACAAGTTGAACGATCTGAAGTGCATAAGCACTTCATATGGCCAGCTACTATCGTCAACCGAAGTACGACTCGGGTTCGTCGAACACATCTCGCATGGCGAATGAATCTCAGCCACGCATTCATTTTCGTTTCCGATTGCCTGGACTATAATCATAGCCCCAAACACGATCAATCCTTATTTAGAAGCATATAGAGTAAAGTAGAATAAATAAAGTAATTCAAGCATGTTATAAAGCATGTTATAAAGTACAATATAAACAGGAAATACAAACACATATATTTCATAAACCAGTAAGTGATTAAACTAACCAACTTACATGAAGGAAATCATACACATCACTAAGGTAGTTGAGAATCCAATCTCAACACCCTTATACATTATAATTTACTAACTACTACTCATTCAGACATTTCATCAAACACTTTAGACTACATACATCAACATACATGACGTATGTTGATCACATAGGTATTAGGCCAAATCCTTTCACTAGTGAGTTACCCCACTTATAACACGCATGCACCCACGATGGATAGTCATGGCAAGTAGGAATCCAAGTTCCATATTCATTCAGTCATTTCCACAAACACTTGGGCTACACATTTTAACATATATAGTGTATATTGGTCGTGTCATGATTTAGGGCAAATCCTTTCATCAAAGGGGTATCGCCAATACAACAATCATATATCCATGACAATTAGTCATGGCGAGCACGAATGCGAATTCTATACTCATTCGGTCATTTTCACAAACACTTAGAATACACTCTTTTAACATACATAGCGTATACTAGCAAAAACATATATTAGGGTGAATCCTTTCACCGAGTGAGTATTATACATATATATAACATGTTCATATAGTAATTAATCATGGCTAACATACTTTCAAAATTTGTACGTATACGGTATTTTCTACAAATACGAGAAATATAGTATATTCAACATAGTTAACGTATAACCAAAAAATGAAACGGACAGCACTTTGTACATGTACAATTGCATGCAGATCATAAATTTATCATTATCTGACATTGAAAGCGTTGAAAACCATAACCTATATATTTAAAGTCTGCACCTTATGCCGTAGAATCGTAATGGACTTGATAGATTCGCTAAGCTTTAGTATACGACAGTTTGGCAACCTATAGAATGAAATAGATTAGCTATTTCATCATTTACAATGTTCATAACCCTAGATCAGATTAGGGTTAGGGTTTCTTACCTAGAAACTAAGTTGAAAACGTCGGGAAAGCGATAAGAACGATGTAGTTAGGCACAGATAGCAGTAGGGTAGAGTGGCAGGGAGATGCTCCCACAACTCTCACACTTTCTCTTTCTTTTCTCTCTTCTCTCTCTTAGGTTTTCACAAATTCATATAGAAAGAGAGAGTGAAGGTTTAAGGTCCTTATATAGGCCCAAAACTCTCCAAAATAGACTCCAGGTCAAGGTATACTTAGGTTATAACCAAAGTGAGGTTGTTCCATCTTAACAGAGCACTTCTGGAAGCCCCCCTTAAGCCAAAGATTGGACTTAAGCTCACCGACATTGGATCTAGGTCGAGTTACGTTTTCGGTCCGATCGGATTTACAGATCGCCCGTGGCGGACCAGTTTCAGTTCAACGAACTCGGAAACTCGATCAGGGCCACAAGTACACTGCCATGTGTATGAAATTTCCCCTGATCCAAGGTGTATTTGGGTCAGATTCTGACGGTCTGATTTCTTATAACAGGCCCGCAAGTGAAAAATCTAAGATTACTTAAATGAGACCCAATTTCTAAAGAAACCTACGTTTTCACACACTCTTCACTCCGGGCTCAAGCGAAAAGCCGTGGGACACTATTTGGATTTAATTTCCGAGATGGTTGTTAAGCCCAGCAAGGCGGTCCTAACCATTTAACTTCGCATTAATCGGACTTTCGACGTGCGGTCCAGATCTGATATGGAGTTTCAATGTGCTCCCGAGAGCAACTGGGTAATGAGATTGATCCTAGATTTTAGGGTAATGTAGCGTCAATGATTCCACAAGTTTTGGGTCTTGCAGATCGTATTTAAAGTGATTGGTGCTAATTTCATAGGTACTCTAGTTTAACACTAGCTAATTCTCGCCTAATTTCTAAAGGATTTAGTCCTGTAAGATTTCTGTCTGAGGTGGTACTTGGGCCTTTGTAGTTTGTACATACAGTGATCCAAGTTATTAATACGTACTAAAGCACGCCCTAAGTACAACAGAAGAAGATCCTAGGGCAAGAGAGGCTGATGTTCCAAATACCCTATTCGTTTGTGAGATTCCATAAGGGTAATGGTTAAAATCCCATTTTATTTCTGTATTTACTAGTTACAGTAATTTATAGTTTAAGTATTATTCTTCATCACCTAAACTTTAAGATTAGTGTCTAATGTGAAAGTACTTTGAAAATTTTAAAGAGCAAGGTGGTGAAAGGTGAGATTTGTGAAGGAAATGGGTTAAAAAATGATTTTAGACTTTGGGGTTGAGTTCTGACAAGTTAATAAGGTGTTAGGGTCGACCCATTGCCTAAGGACGTCCAATTCCAGGTTGACAAAAATCCGGTATGTTACAGCGTCGGCCTCTGTGCTGGAGACAAATCCAATGCTCTCCACGACGATGAGAACCGGAAAGTGGCATCTTCCATCACCACCAATAGCGAAGGTGGGTTCGACATTACCCTAAGGCGACTACTCGCCCCACTTTCGCCTCTGGAAACCCCCTCTCGTGAACTCAAGGAGCCAGACATGGTGATTTCTAACGAAAAAGTGAAAGGAGGAGGGGGGAAAGGAGGCTCACCGGAGCAAGAACTGGCAGGATTCCTGCCGGATTATAGCGGGAACAGTCACCAAAAATCGCACAGGAAAATCGGAATGGAGAAGACAAAAGAGGGAAGAAGCCGAAATGTAAATGGGAAAGACCTAAAGGTTAGGGCTTCCCTTATATAGTTGTGCCACGTGTTAGCTATTTAAAGCACCCATCAATGCTACGCTGTACAACGCCTCTTCGGTTGCCCTGATTCGACATGTGGCGCGACCCCATGCGCCACTCGACTTCGGTATCGAGTACGGCACCACGCGTCACCTCTTTATTGGTCCGTCAACGAAAAGATGACTTACACCCCACGTGACCTCGAATTACAAGCCGACACGTCATGATCACAAACTGACGTGCCTTGGCTTCCGCGCTGGCTGCCATACCTGACATTTATGGCAGTTCATCTCGACCTAGTCCACATGTCCCGATCTAATCCAGACCAACTTGCTCTTAGAACCTCCACAAGTCGCTTCGAAAAGTAAGGGGGGCTCACTATTGGGGAAAAATATATAAGTCCATAGACAGACTAATGGAATGGACCAACTCTACTGAACTAGCTCGGGCCCATTGAGTGTCGAGCTTAATGAGGCCACTAGTCCAGAGGGAAAGTAACCTCCAAGGAGGATGATGTAACTTTAAGGACACTCAAAGAGCCCACCTACGAGCCCTCTCAAGTAGCTATATGTTACCGACCTAACTCATAGGTCAGCCATAGATCGATTACGGATCAACCGTAGATCGGTCGTAAGTCGATTACGGATCGACCATAGATCAACCATTAGTCGATCACGGATCGATCATAGATCGGTCATAGCTCGATCATAGATCTGGTATAAATCAGCTACTGAATGATTGTCATAAGGCAAAAGCATGATCATAGGTCGATAATGCTCCTAACTGGCTTATAGAGATAGTAAAGGCTGATTCGTCGATTAGGTCAAGACCCGCCTTGAGTTCCAACCTAAGACCAACCTAAAGATTCAGGGAATCCCCTAACGTCTTAAAAGATCTCTCCTAAGATCTTCAAAGGATAATATTGCATCCCGACAATCTCGGAAACCGATCATCTCATGGAAATTCCAGATTACAGCCAAGATATCAGGAGAGAATCCTCCTAAAATTATATTCTGGCTCTCCTATAAATATAGAGGTACCTCTCGCCATCCGAGGTACGTTCAATGAAAAACCCCAATATTCAATTGGTGTCTCTTTTCTAGAGATCCTACCATACTTGAAAGACCTCGATCCTGACTTAGGCATCGGAAAGTTCTCTGTATTAGCCAAGGCCTCCTTTGTCCCTCTTTTACACCTGTGCAGGTCCAGGAAGGTCTACTGCAAAGGGTCTGCCGGAAAACTGCATCAACAGATATAAAATTAAGGTCACCGAGGCACTACAATTACTTGTTCTTCACTCTTTGATACTCTGTCTTCTTATGTCTTCGGTCTTCAGTTTTTAAGAACTCAACCAATTACATGGCATACGAACTCACGTAATTGACAAATAAGGAGCACAAATACACTAACACTTACTGGGAGGCCTTTATTTAAATGGCTAAGATCACCCTATATTAGGGCCATGTCCAATTCACACTGGATCTCTCCTATCCGACGGTCCATCGTGATCGCAAGTGGTCCTACTTGTACCCTGCATATAAAATATAAAATGCAGTCTCTAATCGAAGCACATGAGATAATTTTGTTGGAAAATCTCTCACCAGCTACTAATCCGGCGGAAAAATCCCTCTTGACATCCAAAACTGTATTCCCACGTTGAATTCCGTTTTGAATATGTTTCCATGGAAAGTGTAAACCGTTCGCTGCGTTAAGGGATGGGAAGGCTGACTTCATGAATTCAATGTCGTTTACTTGTCTAGAGGGGTTTTTCATGTGAACTAATTTCTCCATGTCATGTGGAGTGACTTATGGAGAAATTCGGACCTACGTTTCCGAATATCGCTCATAATTTAGGGCTGCGATGTAGGAGAGTTATTTTTTATTATTATTAGTTTTTAAGTACACTCCACTGTTAGTTCACACTTTTCTGTTAACCACCCTCATTAGGGAATCGATGTGTTGAAACGAGGTATCTTTCACTCAGTCTACCACTCCGTTCACACTTCACTGTTAGTAGGAGAGGGTTTAAATATGGGCCATGATCATGGATAGATAGAATAATGCTGGACCCACAGTTGAAAATATGTGATCCTTGGTGATTGATATGTACATTAACCTAACCTTTTGAGTTTGCACAAGTTGTAGTATCATGTTTTGTTCATCCAGACCATTGACCTGATGGGCCTTTTTATTGATACACCCATTCTAAAAAATCTGCCGGATTGTATCATCCCAGCCATTGAAGAAATTGAGCATTTTTTCCACTGGATATGGATCATTGTTGTTTTTGTTTTTGTTTTTTGTTTTGTTGTGTGAGATTACGTGTTAATAATGTTTCATCAACAAGAATTTGTTGCCCTTAATATCAACGGTCCAGATCACCTAAGCATGGGCGTGGTTTGTACAAATTCAAAGATCAGGGATATTATGCATATCTGTGACCTGAGAATCGTGTTATTCTTCCTGGAGTAAAACACCAAAACCACGGACGCGCGATACGTATCCTTTTTGGGTGGTCTCACCACGTCCTCAACACTGCCATATTAAGCGATAGTACCAGATCCAGATGTGAGAAGGATACGTCACCACCATTTTCAAAATGGCGGCTAATTAATACTCTACTAGTCTAGCCCGTCGAGCTCTGATGTTCTTTGAATTTAAAAAGGTTGGCTGGCCGCATTTACGCACCTCCACACGTGGCACGTATGATACCTTGGAGTCTTTTTTCGATAACTGAACCGTCCAAAAAGTCGGACCCACCTTGCGTATGAAATGGTGCAAAAAATGTGCCGCTACTTATCAGGCAAGCCGCCGCACATGGGCTTAAAATGTGGTCAGTTGTGAAGTTTTTCTTAAATTATACACTCTTTTCAAACAAGGTGACCCACCTAATGTGTTGACCGGCCCAATTTTTGTGCCAGATCATCAATTGGCAGGTCCTGACTCCTATGTCGAAAAACATGCTAGGTCGGCACATTTGCCACGTGTAAATGCGTGTAGGGCTAGCAAACCTTAATTAAGCATGCTTTAGATGACTATATTATATTCACATGTACTCGGATACAATTCTATCTCCATCGTCGAAGACTAATTTGAAAGAGAATAACAAAAATCAACCCTTCTAATTCAATCCTTTCATCACGGACCGACCATCATGCAGCAGATGATGTGCCACTAACCTCTTTAAGATTGTTATTATTTTTTTTCTTTTCGTTTCTTTTGGGTGGGGCGTAGAACGTGGGCCTCACCTTATGGTTTCCATTGGGAGCATGTTTCTCACAGTTGTATGGCAAGTGTGTAATAGATAAATATATTTCAACACATCCACAAACAAAATGAAGAATGGGAAATGGCTTACAATAACGACAAGATAGATGAGTATTTGTGATAGTAGCGTCTGACCATGAAATCCATATACTGAATCAGCTCGAAAATCAACCGAGTCAACCAGAAAACTTGGTCCTGGGCTCTGACTCGCTCTAGACTCAGGGTGACTCGTCGATTTGACTCAAATTAGGTCACTCGGTTCTGATGCGGTGTGAGGGAGGCTGTTAACTCACAACCTCTCACGGAGAAGAAAATGAACCTAACTAGCAAACCTTTCAATGGATTGTCGCCTTATTGTGAGTATGTGCAAACCGTATATGATTCAGCGTAGAAAAAATCTGTAGTTCCACAAACATATATACATATGTAGAAGACATGTACCCGTACAAATACATAATAGGAAAAATACATTTGTACAAGATAAGCACAACTGTAGACGATACACGCACACTCTTCCGCTCAAACTCAAAATGATTTAAGAGAAACAATCAAGAATTTGGAGATTAGATGGAAGAAACAAGAGACATTGCACAACTTTTTAACGAAGGCTACAAGCTGATCCTAGGAGACTATATAAGGATGAAAAATTATACTCATGTCACTATAAGAAAAGAGGGCTTTATCCTCAGCTCAAAACCATGGATAAAAAGAATAAAAACTAATACTCAAGACTTTAGCCTCAGTTTTGCTTCAGTTTTCCAAACCGAGGTTGGAAACCCGTGGTTAAAGGCTTTAGCCTCAGTTTTAGCAACCGAGGCTAAAAAGGCTTTTATAGCCTCAGTTCTTCAAGTGAAGCTAAAAAAACTATTTTACCTTCAGTTACCTCGAAATGATGCTAAATAAATATTTTAACCTCAATTGTTTCTAACCGAAACTAAATCCAAATTTTAGCTTCAGTTGCCTCCAATCGAAGTTAAATCTATTTTTAACATCATTTCTCAACAACCGAGGCAAACACCTTAAGCCACAAGAGTTGTAGTCTCAGTTTGGGTAACTGAGGTAAAACTAAGTTTAAAGATGAATTTAGCCTCAATTAGCATCAATTGAGGCTAATTTCATAATTTTAACCTCAATTCTCAACAACTAAGGGTAAATCATTCATTTTAATCCATTTATAAACCTGTGCATAATCATTCGTTCATTTAATCAAATACAATCATTTATTTTAATTCATTCATAGAAGCACAATACCAACAAAAATTATCTGTTTATTTAAAGTTTTCCAAACAAGCTACAGATGCACCCTACTACATCAAACTATTACATAGCGTTAACATGTAGACATAGAGTACTACAAGGAACACACTTGAAAAACCAAGGTCTATTGTCATTGGGCTTGCAATAGCTGACAGAGCTAAGCTCTGATTGGATAAGCCTCTCCTTTCTATCCAGCTAGCAGGAAACTTATTTGATGACCTTCTACAATAAATGCCTACAAAGTGATCCGAACATAATCATAATCAAATTTCTTTTGAAGTGTACTTGAATAAAAAATTATAAAGACCCATGTTATGAGAAGAAACACAACCAATTTAAAGCAAGACTTTCCATGATGTTATACAAGCAAAAAGCAGATTTCCTTACAGAGGAAAGGGAAGGATCCATATGATGAGTAAAATATACAAGTGAGGATCCTATACGTGGCAAAAACTTCTTCATTCCTGTGTCATGCTGTCAAACCACAAGAACTCCTTCCTTCCCACCTAAGTAATGGAAAAAGAAGTATATAACATTAACAAGAAAATGATATCAAATTTTAATTATCAAGAAGTCACTAATGATCCCTAGTCTAAATGATTCTCGAAAAGATACCAAGTTCATTAAAGAAAAATAAATTAGTTAAAGCAGCATGAAAATTCAAATATGCAATAACTGATGAGATGATAGTATCCTTGCATCCTTAGTATGTACAAGTCAAGCCCAAGTTTGGTAGAGCCGGGTAGGACCTAACTCGATCCGGCAGATCCAACTCATCCGATTCGGTCGGATCCAACTCGACCTGAACTGAATGCCAAGGTCGGGTTTGGATTAAGTAGACCCACCCTGATCTGATTCTTGACCGAGTCGAGTTTGGGTTACGTAGTAATCCAATCAGATCCAATCCAAAATTCGATCCTTGATCCTATCTGCGACCCGACTCGAACTGGAATCAGGTATTATATATACAAAAGAAAAAAAAAACCATTCCCCTCTCTACCCTAACCTTAGTGTTCACAACCCCAAGTGCAGGATCGAGAAGTAGTAATAACTCGGTGATGCCGAGGTCGAATCCACAGGTACTAAACTTGTATGTATTCTAAAAATAACTAAGACTAGAACTATAACAAGATCTAGACCTAAATCTGGAATAGTTGAGAGTAATTGTGAAGGATTTATCAAATATAAAAGGGAACTAGAGCACCAAAAATTCACTTGTAACTATCAAGATGCTACCTTACTTGATTCAAAAAACACAATTGGAATTGGAGTACTATCCTATCTAATTGGGAAAATCAAATCTTTGAACTTTTCATTAACCTAATCCACACATGAAGGAGTATTATGATGATTAGAAGGGAATTAATGCATCCACCATGCCCAAGAGACGATGGTGAATCACGAGTTTTACAAATCTCACAATCTCAAAATAGGAAAAAGAAGATATTCAAAGCTATCACAACATCTATTGTAATTTGAGTCATAATAAATCATAGAAAATTGAAAATATTCCTTAAATTCAAACTAGAAATTAATGAAGTTCAACATAAACAAGAACCAAATCAAGATAATCATCCCAGCACACTACAAGCTTATCCTCTTAGCCCTAATTAAGAGGCTTATTTAACCATAGGTATGATTAAAACTAAAACCCTTAAAGAAAACATTAAAAATAAATTAGGAAAGAAGAAAAACTCTTGGGAGGTTGTTCCACCCTTTCGTTTTGCTCCTTGTAACTTAATTTCTGTTTAGAACTCCTCAAAGAACCCATATTTATAGCCTTTG
Source organism: Magnolia changhungtana (assembly GCA_030180095.1). NCBI lineage: Eukaryota > Viridiplantae > Streptophyta > Magnoliopsida > Magnoliales > Magnoliaceae > Magnolia > Magnolia changhungtana. Next base: position 2,188,152 of record JASAUF010000101.1, on the reverse strand, counting down.
TCCGACCGTCTTTGAAAACCGCCTCAAATTTACGCACTCTCCATAATGCCTTCGATGTCATCAAGCGTAAGTTGAATCCGGAAGTCGCACCTTTTCGCATTGCGTAATGTCTTTCGCATTGTGTAACTCTTCATGTCATCGAGCATACATTTGATGTCATCGAACAACCCTTTGATGTCATCAAAGGGTGTTTGATCAATCGAGAATGTGTCTAAAGTGTTCCAGTGAGTTGCTCTAGAAATCTGTAAAAATCTCGATATCATCGAACTGCCTTCGATGTCATCGAGCAGGTCTTCGAGCAATCGAACAAGGCTTCGATGTCATTGAGAAATGCATCCACTTTGTCTAGTAACCAAACTTGATTTTTATGTAATTCTTCGATGTCATCAACTAGTGTTCAATGTCATTGAACATTTGCTTCGATGGTAGTTGATGATATAGACAGTGAAGTTCAAATTTTCTAAACTTTTACACTTTATACTTTCGACTTTCTTCCTTCTTTACTTGGTTTCCTTAAATTTTAGGGTATTGAAATCTTCAATCTTGGTCTCCTAAGATCCATCCCTTGCCTTGGTGATTCTTGAGCATCAAATCCATGCTCTTAACATTCTTTTCAATCCAAGCTCTCAGATTCACCTTGCAGTACAAACATGTATAAAATATACCTATTAAGCATTATCATATTCATAAAACCAAGATATAAATTGGGGAAATATGCAATATTTGACACTCAACACACCCCCAACCAACATTTTACTCGTCCCGAGCAAAACATGCGTGAAGAAATCCTCAATTCTCAATGTTTAAATCACTTTCAGAAAACAACGTCTTGTGCAATCAAGGATAAATGAGTATAATTCAAAAAAGCGAGAATAAAAATTTAAAAACCTAGAGCCGAATCAGACGAGCAATCAACTAAATAGGCTCTTTATCAATCACTTAGGAGCATAAGTTCATATATCATTTTTTTCCAATGTGCTCAATGAATTCCAACTTACTTTCCATACAAATACTATAATTTCATAATGTTTGCCATGCTTATCACCTCAGGATTAATTGAATAATCAAGTGCTGATTCTTAATTTATCCCATTTTTCTTCTTTTTCTAGTTTTTTATTTTATATCGATAGTCCGTTTCTTTTTTATTCATTCTTTTCAGACTTCTTATTCTTTTCATTCTTTTCCAGTCTTTTCATCATACATGACCTTTTTTGTCGATCTCTCTATTTTTTAACTGGTTCTTTTCATCTTTTTAAGGTGGATAAAATTCTCCACACTTAATTTTCGACATCTATCAATGATTCACATACTAACAATCAGAAATTCTAGCATAATTTACAGAAAATAAATTGAATGTGTCTTATGACGTAGATCAACATGATATTCAAACTTCCTCTTAATCAATTAAATGAAAGAACTTAAGTGATAGTTTACTCAGTTGATCAAACTCCAACGATTTAAATTTCAATCTCTATCTTATCATCATACTTAAGGCATTCTTAAGTGCACAAACTATCACTTTCCAAACATATTTTTAATTTTAAAAATTGAAAATTGAAAAAAAAAAATTGAAATACTAAAAAAAAAAAAAACTGATTAGTTTACCTAATCCACACCCCTAACCTAAAATCTACATTGTCCTCAATGTAAAAGATATAAGCATGCAACGCATATGAGACAACGAAAAGAAAGGAGTAGTGATGGAAAGGTAGTACCTGAAGAAGTAGAATTGAAGCTTTTTCAAAGTTCTTAACATGTAAATGTGTTAGTACGAAGACTAAACAAATTATCATAATCATAAATCCTATGAGAGCAAGAAACCTAACTACACCTCCATTAGACTAGGAGGTTAATCCTGGCTTACAAGATCAATCAGAGGCATGTACATGTCCTCTAAATCAAACTTCTCAACAAATGGCTTAAGACAATGTCCGTTTACTTTGAAAACATTGTCATTTGTCTGATTCTTTATCTCAACGGCCCCATGAGGACAAACAGTAGCAATAATGAAGGGTCCGGTCCAACAAGATCGAACCTTACTTGGAAAAAGATGTAACCAATAATTGTACAGGACTTTTTGACCGGTTATAAATGATTTTCGAAGGATGTTCCGTTCATGAAATACCTTCATCTTGTCCTTGTAAATTCTTGAGTTCTCGTATGCATCGTTTCAGATTTCCTCGAGTTCATTCAATTGAAGTTTGCGCAGTGAGCCAGCGTTATTTAAATTAAAATTCAGATTTTTAATAGCCTAGTAGGCTCTATGTTCCAACTCTACAGTTAAGTGGTAAGCTTTCCCATAGACTAGTCAAAAGAGAGACATTCCAATAGGGGTCTTAAAGGTTGTACGACAAGCCCATAAAGCATCAGTTAAGCAGATTGACCAATCCTTATAGTTAGGGTTAACTATATATATATATATATATAGAATTTGTTTAATTTTCCTATTGAAAATCTTAGCTTACCCGCTTATCTGCGGATGGTATGAAGTGATCACCTTATGAGAGATACCATATTTCTTCATTAAGTTCTCGAATGACCTATTGTAAAAGTGTAACCCTCCATCACTAATGATGGCCCGAGGCATTCCGAACTGGGAAAGGATATTCTTTTTTAAGAATCTAATGATCGTTCGATGATCATTGTTTTAGTACAGGATTACTTTAACCCACTTAGTGATATAGTCCACTGCTAACAAAATATAAAATTTTCAAAGGATTGGGGTAATGGCCCCATGAAATTGATGCTGTAGTAATGAAATGCTTCGATGATAAGAATTGGGTATAGTGACATCATATTACGATGAGACAATCCTCCCAATTTTTGATAACGCGCATAAGCTTTGCAAAACTCATGAGTATCTTTGAACATAGTGGGCGAGTAAAAGCCACACTGCAGAATTTTGGTCGTGATCTTTTTAGCAGAAAAGTGAACACAATAGGCCTAAGAGTGATAAAATGAGATGACACTCTAATGTTCATTGTCTAGCACATATCTCCTTAGAATTTGGTCTGGGCAATATTTAAATAAATAAGGATCATCCCAAAAAAATTATGTACCTTAGCGAAGAATTTTTTCTTATCTTGTGCAGTCCAATATGTTGGCATGAACCTGTGGTAAGATAATTTGCAATGTTAGTAACCAAGGTAATTGGGAGAGTGTTAATAATTCTTCGTCAGGGAATATGTCATTTATCGGTGTCGGCTCAAGGGAATCGGGAAGATCAAGCCTAGAGAGATGGTCAGCCATTACGTTCTCTACTCCCGTTTAGTCTCATATTTATATTTCGAACTCTTGGAGTAGAAGGAACCATCTTATCAAGCGGGGCTTAGCATCATTCTTAAAAAGAAGGTACTTCAGCGTTGCATAATCAATGTAAATGATAATCTTGGATCTGATCAAATAGGACCTAAATTTATCCAAAATGCACACTACGGCTAAGAGCTCCTTCTCCGTAGTCGAGTAGTTCACTTGGGCAGAATTTAGAGTTATACTCGCATAGTGAATTACATAGGGCTTCTTCTCTTTTCTCTGGCATAACACTACCCCAATAGCATAGTCAGACGCATCACACATCATCTCAAAAGGGATGTTCCAATCGGGTGGCCACATGATAGGAACGGTTTACAACATAGTATTGAGCTTAGTGAAGGCTTCCTGGCATTACTCAGTCCACTTGTATGGTTTATCCTTTTGAAGGAGATTATATAAAGGATGAGAGAGTTCGCTAAAATCTTTATGAATCGTTTATAAAATCTGGTGTGTCCTAGGAAGGATCGCACCTGTAACGCCCTGAATTTTGAAGGTCGAGCAAAGCTCTACTCCCGAGATCCAGCATATCACTTATGCAATATGGATAATGATGTTCAGATTTTGCCCATATTATTGAGTTAAACATGAGTGAGATTATACTAAAACAACATATTATACTCCGAATATAATCAAACTAAGTAAGTGGAAGTCTGAAACATCTATATTTAAGCATGTAAGTGTTTCACAACCTCCAGAGTATGAGTATGTAACCAGGCTAAATATATATATGTATTGTTTCAAAATAAACAAAATGCAGAAAAGTAGATATGTCCCACTAAGCCAAATATTCCAGTAGTCCTTGTGCATCGGTACAAAGTCTACATAGACCCGCCCGAGAGCTGAAAGCAGGAGAACTCCTCCTCCTCATCCATAAAGTCCTACTTGGTCACATAGACTTCATCAGCACCTGCATCTAAACTAGAGTCTAGTTGGTATTTTAAAATATCATCCCAGAGTGGGAATGAGTAGCCAACTCGGTGGTACTATAAGGCAAACGTTAACATGTTATCAAGTCAATCAAGTAGTATGATAAAGCAACATAACAATCACTTCCTAACTACTCTTGTTAATGCAGGAATGGAGTGCAAGTAATGATGTATGCCCTCGCATCAAAGATCCCTCACAAGCGACTTTAACAACTTATTTCGCATATGACAACACTCCCTCAAAACAGTGTAACTTCATCGCCTTTAAAGCACATCCTAACTAATGTAATGCGATGTATGGTTGTGTTAGCCGAGTACTTAATTAGGCTTATCATACAGCAGGTTTGGGAAGCTAGGGTACCTCCCTTTATATCATTGACCCGAATTGAAGGATCCATCGAGGGTCGTCAATCCTAGTTAAGTATATACGATAGGCAAGTTGTAGAGTCATCAATCCCAATGAAAAGCAGTCAATAGGCAAATTCAAAGTTTAATACTCGCGGTCACTACGGGAGGCTCGTCACCTCAGCGTAGGCCGACAGCACGAATATGGTGTCCCATACCACCATGCCCGGCTCACAAGTTTGAGTTACTCACTACTCACTACGGGGAGGCTCGTCACCCCAGCGTAGGACGACAGCTCGAACACAGTGTCCCATATTACCATGCCCAACTCATAAGTCTTAGCGGATCGTGATACCATGGTTAAAGAGGGCCTTCACATTGGTGAGGGGTACCTTAGATTAAAGAAGTAATGTTCATACATGGTAAACACACAATAGGTCCATCGGTTCATTAGGCAAGTTCGATTGGTACGGGCACACGCTGAGTTAATCAACATGGAGTGCATAAACACCCCTCGTGGCCTAACCACTATCGACAATTATCGTGTGACCCGGATTCGTCGAGTCTACCCAATGTGGCGAGAATAATTCGGCCACCCGAACAGGGACTGTTACTGATTGCCTGGGCTACGTTGCAGCCCTAATCTTACTCAGGTGCAGTAAATAAACACATGTGATAATCATTTCAACATTTAACAAATAATCTAAATAAATTCTTCATTTGAGTATTTCATCGAACACATTGATCATGTTACCAAATACAACCAAATATGATTACATGAAAGAAACTATACATATGTATAAGGAAATTAAGAATCCTATCTTAATACTCGTAATAAATACAAATCATCAACAATTTCTCATTCAGACAATTCATCAAACACTTAGACTACACTTCACCAAATACATAGACTATGTTAGTTACAACATATATTTTAGCAATTCCTTATACGGAGAGATCAACGTGCATATGACAATGATTAATCCTAAATTAGTAATTATGGCAAGCATAAATCATATTCTCATGATCATTCAAACATTTCAACAAACACATAAAATGTATCTTTTACTCATCACAGTTCATGTGTACATTTCATACAGAAATCGACGTATCTAAGACAATACAGCAGCAATTAAGTCAGACATAAATCATTAGCTGACATTGAAAGCTTTGATAACCATAACCTAAGCATTTATAGTCTACACCTTTCATCAGAATACATGATTCAGACTCGGTCCAAACTCTACATTGCTGATAATAGAACGTCGAGCACCTAAATGGTGTAATAGGTTAGCTAATTTGACGAATAATCAACCTGAATCCCTACAATGACATTAGGGTTAGTTTTTTTACCCAAAATCGTGGTTGAAATAGGTTGTGTAGTGTAGTAGGATAGAGATTTGGTGTGTGGAGTCTTGAGAGAGGATTCCTGCAACGATCTCCCAAGATCTCACTTATCTCTTTCCTCTTTTCTCTCTTTTTTTTTTCTCTCTCTCTCTCTCCCTTAGGGTTTTGAAGAAATTCATATATGAGAGAGGTGGGGTGATATAAGGGCTATTTATAAGCCCATAAGTGATGCAAATGGCCCCAAGGCCACTATATACATAGGTTATACCCTTTGGGTAGCTGTTTTTGACAAACAGGGCTTATAGGGAGGCCCACTACTCACCTACGTCATAGGTACATTCCCTGACAATGGATATATGCTAGGACATGATTTCGGTGCGATCGGATAAGCCGATCGGCCGTGGAGGACCTGTGTCAGATCAACGGTCATACTTACTCAATCGGGACCACAATTTACAGATATATGTAGAAAAATTTCCTTTTCCTATGGGTGAAGTTTGGTCAGAAACTGACGATCTGAAATCCTCAATTTCGCGCGTGAGCGAGTGACCTAATTCACATAAGTTTCATTTCATTTTCTAAAGATATTCACGTTTCTCGTACACTTTACTCAGGGCTCAAGTTGTACGTTTTTGGACACTATCTGGGCTTGATTCCCGTGATGGTTGTCAAGCCCTGTAGGATGAACATAATCCTACTTTCATGATCATCGGACCCTCAACATGCAGTCTAGGTCTGATACAGAGTTTCAATATACTCCCGAGAGCGACAGGCTCTTGGGATTTCTCTTAGGTCTTTAAGTGACGTTAAGTCAATGGTATTAATGGTTTTAGGCCTTCTCATCTATGGAAATGGTGGCCCGAGTTTAATCCACCAATTATTTAGTTTAGTACTTAACTAAGTTTTTGCCTAAATTACGACAAGATATGGTCCTTAGGTGGTTCTGCTTGAGGCGGTACTCGGGTCCTTATACGGCTTTTTTCGAGATGTTACAGCACGTCACGTACACTCTTGGGTGAAGGTAAGTTTAAGATAAGATCAATTTTTGTATTATCTACCTCATTCCCTTGGACAAAATTATGTGTCCAAGAATAATTCCCTTAGGAACCATGAAATGACATTTCTCCCGATTCAGAACCAAATTATTTTCCTCACATCGCTTCAGAACATTTTTCAAATTTTCCAAACACTTAGTGAAGGATGAACCAAAAACAGAGAAGTCATCTATGAAGACCTCTAAATATTGCCCCACCATGTTAGAAAATATACTCAACATGATTGCTGAAAGGTGGCGGGGGCATTACACAGTCCGAATAACATCCTTCGGTAAGCAAATGTGCCATAAGGGCATGTGAATGTTGTCTTCTCTTGATCTTCAAGGGCTATCTCTATTTGATTATAGCCAGAATACCTGTCAATGAAGCAGTAATAAGAGTGACCTTTCCAAAATTTGATCAATGAAGGACAAAGGAAAGTGGTCCTTCCTTATGACAACATTCAATTTTCTGTACTTAATGCACATTCTCTAACCAATAGTAACTCTAGTTGGCACGAGATCATTATTAGCATTGACTACGATGGTGATTCCAGACATCTTAGGAACCACCTGAGTTGGACTCACCCATTGACTGTTGGATATTGGGTATATATTACCCACATCCCATAACTTAAGGACCTCTCCTATAACCACTTCCTTCATATATGAATTTAGCCGATGTTATGGTTGACAGGAGATCTTCCCATTATCCACAAGATAAATGCTGTGAGTACAAATCAAAGGGTCAATTCCCTTGAAGTTCGTAATTGACCATCTAAGGGCTCCTTTATGCTCAATGAGAGTAGAAATAAGTATACTCTCTTATTTTTTCTCAAGGTGGGAAGAACTCACCGTTGAAACCTTACTAGAGCCCACCGTAATGTTAGAACGTGGGCTCAAGTGGACCTAAAGCTATAACCTATAATCTAAACCTAAACCTAAACCTAAACCTAAACCTAAACCTAAAACCTAAACCTAAACCTAAAACCTAAATGTATTCTCAAATCCCTAAATCTAAACCTATACCTAGTCCTAATCTCAACTCCTTAACCTAAACATAATCTTGAAAACTCAAACCTAAACCCGAACCCGAACCCGACTTCGATTTCCTAAACCTAAACCTTAACCTTAACCTATTCACAATTCCTAAACATTAACCTATAACCTAACTTAAACCTAAACCTATAACCTACACTTATAACCTAAACCTAAACCTATAACCTTAACCTAAACGTAAAACCTAAACCTAAACCTAAAACCTGAATGTATTCTCAAATCCCTAAACTTAAACCTAAACCTAAACCTAAAACCCGAATGTATTCTCAAATACCTAAACCTAAACCTAAACCTATAACCTACAACATTAACCTAAACCTATACTAATAACCTAAACCTATTCTCAAATCCCAAAACCTATAACCTTAACCTAAACCTAAACCTATAACCTAAACCTAAACCTTAACCCATAACCTAAACCTTAACCTATAACATATAACCTATAACCTAAACCTATAACCTATAGCCTAAACTCAATTCCTAAACCTTAACCTATAACCTAAACTCAATTCCCTAAACCTTAACCTATAACCTAACCTAAACCTAAACCTATATAACCTACACTTATAACCTAAACCTATATAACCTACACTTATAACCTAGAGCTTAACCCGATCCCGAACTCGCAGCTGATTTCCTAAACCTAAACATTAACCTATTCTCAATTCCCTGAAGCTATAACCTATAACCTATAACCTATAACCTAAACTTAAACCTAACCTAAACCTATAACTTAAACCTAAACCTAAAACCTAAACGTATTCTCAAATCCCAAAACCTACAACCTAAACCTAAACCTATAACCTTAACCTATAACCTAAACCTTAACATATAACCTAAACCTATAACCTTAACCTAAACCTAAACCTATAACCTAAACCTATAACCTAAACCTAAACCTAAACCATAAATGTATTCTCAATTCCCTACTATAACCTAAACCTAAACCTTAACCTATAACCTAAACCTATAACCTATGACCAAAACTCAATTCCATAAACTTAAACCTATAACCTAACCTAAACCTAAACCTATAACCTACACTTAATTCCCTAAACTTTAACCCGATTTCCTAAACCTAAACCTAAAACCTAAATGTATTCTCAAATCCTTAAACTTAAACCTACACCTAATCCTAATCTCAACTCCCCAACCTAAACCTAAACCTAAACTTGAAAACCCAAACCTAAACCCAATCCCGAACTCAAACCGATTTCCTAAACCTGAACATTAACCTATTCTCAATTCCCTAAAGCTATAACCTATAACCTAAACTTAAACCTAACCCAAAACCTAAACCTAAACCTTAACCTAAACCTATTCTCAAATCCTAAAACCTATAACCTTAACTTATAACCAAAACCTATAACCTAAACCTATAACCTTAACCTAAACCTAAACCTATAACCTAAACCTAAAACCTAAGCCTAAACCTAAATCATAAATGTATTCTCAATTCCCTACTATAACCTATAAACCTTAACTTAAACCTAAACCTTAACCTAAAACCTAAACCTTAACCTATAACCTATAACCCATAACCTATAACCTATAACCTAAACCTATAACCTATAATCTAAACTCAATTCCCCAAACCTTAACCTATAACCTAACCTAAACTTAAACCTATAACCTAAACCTATAACCTAAACTTTAACCTATAACCTATAACCTATAACCTAAACTCAATTCCCTAAACCTTAACCTATAACCTAACCTAAACCTAAACCTATAAACTACACTTAATTCCCTAAACCTTAACCCGATTTCCTAAACCTAAACCTAAAACCTAAATGTATTCTCAAATCCCTAAACCTAAACCTACACCTAATCCTAATCTCAACTCCCTAACCTAAACCTAAACCTATGATAACTTACGCAACATGACATATGCTTCTGAACCGTACGATAACTTACGTAGGGAGTACTTCGGATAGTTTACTTTAAAGTTGTTTTGTATTACAACAAAATATGTGTATTTAATATAGAATGACAATGTGTAATAGAATTTTCAAGGTTATAAATTAAAGTTTATAGTTTTATTATATTCTTCTTGCATTATAGTGTAATGGTCTAATCATATTTTAATCATCTCTCTAAGCATAAGCACAAATGCATCGTACCATCAATACTACTTGTATAATATTTTAGTATATTCTACTTGTATTGACATTGTTTAAATTTATAAGTTTGTAGCTCGCACATATTCAGTGATGGCAACAGGTGAGAGAGCACGTTGTTTACTCACTAGATCTACCCCTTTTACCCATGATGCAACGGAGCCAGCATTGCCATCACATGTTGCATCGCAAGTGTTTGATCCCTCAGTCACGTATACGCCGGGCACTATATGTAAGTTTAGACATATATTTCTTTTAATGACTTCTGTTTATGTTTAGACTTACATATTTCTTTTGCAATAACATCATCGACCAGCCGACGAGGACATGGACCCACGCGTGGGTTACTTTTAGAGTGACTTACGAGTGAGAGTAGGGTGATGGTAGAGTTCCTACAGGACTACATTAAACCTGTTGGGAACAATGCTAGGTTGTTTACGTCGGAGGTCGGTGTCTTATGCCGATCTCTGATCCTCCTGCCCCTTTTAGGCAGACATGACAGATGATGTGCGGTAGCTCATCCATCAGTGCCTTCAGATAAATTTTAGTAAATTAAAATTTATTTTATAAAAGTTCATTTACGGTTAAGTTATTTTCTTAATAAGTTTATTGCCTTAATCTATTATTTACGAAACTCTAGGATAAATTTGACTTGGATTTGAGTGTTCCGCACATTTCCTATACTATCGACGACATGATCAAGGAGCGGTTCAAGGAGTACCCCTTCTTGTTACACAAATGGTACAAGCGGTGCATGAGCCATGAGGAGGGCGCAGTGTCCGCACCGCCACACGTGACCTTTGACAACTGGCTGATACTCTGCAATATATTTTCGTCTGATTCTTTTCAAGTAAAATTTACATATTTACGTATCTTAAAGTAACAATTAAATTCACAATTAATAACAATGTATTATGAATAATGTGTTCAAAAGAGGAGCAAAATAAATTCTGACAATAGGGGAAAGTTAGAAGTGAACCACATAGCTGATTCAAAGACATTTATACAACTTCGTCACGGTATGGTAAGAAATTACTGGTAATTATTAAGTTGATATATTCTTTTCATGCATTTATATTAACTCTATTGTCCTTTTGATTGCATAACGAGATTTTGTCACTGGCCAGGAGCCCGAACCAGTAGACCTCTACAGAGGGACTCACTGTTGGCAGGCGACGGGATCTTGGGTACATCCTAGAGCCAGCGAGATTTGGGTAAAAATCCTTGCATTATAAAATTTAATTACATTGAATTATAATAATGTCATTTTTTAGAGAAAATTCAAATGTTTTCATTACAGGCAGCGATGAACACCTTACACAATCGGCCCACTCCTGATGGTACTCAATGGAGTGAGCAAGAGATCCTGAGTGAGGTGCTTGACACCCATTCTGGATATATCCGTGGGCTTGGCCAAGGTGTCAAGCTCATGGCACCCGCTAGAGCTGCCTCCACCCGATCTATCGTCGTTGGCGAGAGCGTCATACGCTAAACTGATATTGTAGAGAGAGAGAGAGAGAGGTTCAATAGCTACGGGTCGTCGTCCATGACATCAGAGAGCAGCTAGAGAGGCAGAGTGAGTAGCTGGAGAGGCAGAGGGAGGAGCAAGAGAGGAGGATGGAGGAGCTGGAGAGCGAGAGGGAGGAGTAGAAGAGGAGGAGGATGGAGGAGTAGGCGAGGGAGAGGGAGGAGTAGGAGAGGAGGAGGATGGAAGAGCAGGTGAGGTAGAGGAAGGTGTAGGAGAGGAGGATAGAGGAGATGCGGGTGGAGCATGAGCGATGGATGAAGGAGATGTTTCAGTCTCTCGTTACACGCTTACCTACCAATGCCCCACCAACTCCGCCCTTATCTTTGTGATTTTTTGTATTTTATTTATGATATTAAAGTTATATGTATTTATGCGTGAATGAACGTGATGTGGATGGATGTAGTTTATGTTTGGATGAATGTAGTTTATGTTTGGATGGATTTATGTGGTTTGGGTTTAGATGGATGTGAATGTATATATGATGAAATATATTATATAACAGGTGTATATCAGGTAACAGGTGTATATTAGAAATTTTGTAATGGAATATCGAAAACAAAAAGAGAATTTTACCTACAAAAAATTTTGAAGGTAAAAGTTTTATCCACGTTTTTTTCCTACGAAAATTTTCATAGGTAAAAGTCTCATCCACGTTTTGTATGGGTTTTTACCTATGAAAAGTTTCGTAGGTAAAATTCCCATCCACGGTTTTGCCTACGAAAAGTTTCATAGGTAAAAGTTTTGTAAATTTTTTTACTTAGGAAAAATTTCGTAGGTAAAAGTTTTGTAAATTTTTTTACCTACGAACTATTTCGCAGGTAAAAGTTTTGTAAATTTTTTTACCTACGAAAATTTTTGTAGGTAAAAGTTTTGTAAATTTATTTACATACGAAAAATTTTGTAGGTAAAATTTTGTAAATTTGTTTACCTATGAAACATTTCGTAGGTAAAAGTTTTGTAAATTTGTTTACCTACGAAAATTTTCGTAGGTAAAATTTTGTAAATTTTTTTACCTACGAAAAATGTCGTAGGTAAAAGTTTTGTAAATTTTTTTACCTAAGAAAATTTTCGTAGGTAAAAGTTTTGTAAATTTTTATACCTACGAAAAAAACTATAGGTAAAAGTTTTTACCGACGAAATAATTCATCGGTAAAAGTCTTACCTTTGTCGATGAAATTTTTTTTTGTCGGTAAAAGATTTTTCCATCGGTCTTTTACCGACGAAAATTTTCGTCAGTAAAACTTTTTACCTACGAAAAAAATGCTTTTAGTGATGAAAATTTTCATTGGTAAAAGTGGGTTTTCTTGTAGTGAGATCTCACAACTAGTGACTTATATATATTTATTATGGACATAATGCACTATGGGTAGTGACCCTCTTGGTCGATGCGTAAATCATTGAATTTGTGTAGTGGTGTATAAATCGATGTAAGTAATCTAGGACATGCATTACATCACCTTTTTAGGATTGGATGTCACAAATAATCATTCTATGAACAAATCGTGTTATATAATTCATCCGATCCACGTGTTGTGTCATCTCGAGGTGTTCATGTAAATCTACGGTAGTGTCAGATACGCCAACGAATCTCCATAGTTTTGAGATGAGGAGAGAGCCATTTTTTTATGAATTATTTTCCATAATGTAGTGCTCACTATGTATGATGAGACACACACATATTCTAGGCATGTATTCATGTAGGTCAATTGAACAAACTGATACCCTTCGTAGTGGTGGAGTACGAAAAGTACTTGAACCTTTATATTATCTTACTTTGAGAGATTACTTGAATTGTGTTAATATTGAAGGATAATCATCACTATGAGTAGGGCGTTGACTCTCTCCAACCATATAGATGATGCAGGTGATACACACGTTAAAGATATGGGCGATGCATGATCCCCCTTTGGAAGATTTCAAATAACGTCGGATGATTTTGCCGATGCTTTCTGTAAGACCCGTATCCTAGACCGTACCGTTCCATAGGCTTCCGCGGTTTTCCCGGTCGAATTTTAACAACCTTCGACCCTTAACCGGTGTTTGCACACGACCCTGATTCACACGCCGTCAACCTGAGTGGACTCAACCTAAGACTAGTACCTTAGCGACCACGCCGTCGCTGCAGTTTCGATGTCGCGACTTACGCACCGAGGCGATACCCGGGCCAGGAGATGTGGGCCCGCGTCCAGTTCGAGGATAAATATCGCGCGTTGCAATCCCTAGAAAATATCACATCAATCCTATCAATCACATCAATCAAGTACCCATCACTCCCATCACTCACACCCATCCCCAAGTACAACCACCTTTCCCTTAAAGTCAACATTTTCTTACAACAAAGTACATGTTTACATCACTCACCATCACTTCTCTCCCATCACTCTCTCTCTCTCTCTCTCATTTCTCTCTTATTTTTTTCTCAAGCAACTCCCATGGAGCAATCGTCCATGGCTTCCATGGAGAGCAAGTGTGGCCCACCTTCCTACCTCCCATCTCCACCCTCCAATTATCATTTCCACTGTTGAAATGCGTCCCTTGGAGTTTTAGGATGCGTTGATGGAAGTGGAGGACCAAGAAGATCATAAGGTGGGTGATTTTATTTATTTAATTTGTGATTTGGGGGCCCACATATGGTGGGACCCATCTTGATGTTTGCATTGTTTAGGGAGGCCCCATAGTGGCGGGGTCCCTCCCCTTCTCAATGATCTCTCTCTCTTTCTCTCTCTCTCTCATTTGTTTTCCTTGTGTGATGGTCCACCTTGATGGACGGTGCCGATTTACATGACCAAGGTTTGGATGGTGCTGGACGTGGGATGTGGACCCACCTTGACTTTTGTATTTCATCCAGACCATCCAGACGACCCACCTAACTGTCCGTTTGGACAGGTCTGGCACGTGCTGGATGCTCTGTGGGACCCATATTAATGTACGTGTTGTGTCCCCACCACCGTCCAGCAGGTGGGATGGTGGGGCACACCTTGATGTATGCGCTTTAGCTGCACCGTCCACCTGCATTACTGGACGGTGCCGTGGACTCCACCATGATAGGTGTTTGATCCACCGTCCAGTCCAGCATCTGGACGTGGACCCACCATATTATGTGTTGTGACGGTGGGTTCCCACATGATATGTGTTGTACCGTCCATCTGGACGAGAGGAAAACATATAGATCAACTTGATCTGATCAAGTGGGCCACGTACACGTGGACCCATCTTGATGCATTTATCCACGCCGTCTAAAGGTGCCCCATGAGATGTATAGGCTTTATCCAGGCCGCCCGTCCAAGTCTGGGCGTTGGATCTGATGATTAATATAATATTATATATTATATATTAGTATATCTATGAAACATATTATATATATATATATATATATATATATATATATATATATATATATATATATATATATATATATATATATATATATTTGGTGAGCCCCACGTGGGACCCACCTTTACTATATATGTTCACCCATCCGTGGATTCCATCCATGTGGCCCACCATTCCATGGGATATGATCCAAACCGTCCATTTATGTGGACCCCACCTCGTATCAGTTGCTGACAAGGTCAGCGGTTCTGTAGGTCCTCATGATGTATGTGATACATCCAGACCATCCGTCCATTTCTCTGGGTCAAATCTTGTGGTTATGCTTATTACAAGTTAAATGTACAAAAAAAAAATCCTCCTTGTAGGATCCTAGGATCGGAATCTAGCGTATGAACGCTAGGAGCCGAGAATGGGGTACTACGGAGGCTGTCGACACCAGATTCGGCGATCGGGATTCCTGCGAATCTGATTTCAGGGTTTGGGGCGTGACACTTTCACCTTAATTTAGTTTCATTACGTTTCATGCTACGAATTTATATATTTGTAATAATATCTTGCCTGGGTGTGTATTAAACAATTAGTTGAACTTCTACGTTTAAATGGAATAAGATTTATAGTATGGTTGGTTATATTCTTGTGAATGGTTACCTTCGTGAATGTTACTGGATGTAATCTTTAAAAAAATAAGGTGTGATTTTGAAGCATCCAATTATTACCTTATTAAAACTCAGAATTCTCGGGCACGAGTATGTACTTAGGCCGTGAAAATTCAGGCCTTTATAACAAGAACCTTAATAAAATTCTCTTCTAGTAAATGATTGAAGATCTCATCGGTATTGTTAGAACATAAAATCGAAAAAGAAAGCAGAAGAGAATGCATCAAAAAAAATAAAGAAGGAAGACAGAAGAAATCGATTTTTACCAACGCAATACACTATCATTGCGTAGCGTGCAATACATACTATTTGAGCTGGCCAGAATGCAACCCCTTGCACAGGCACACAATAAGAATTCCGCATGCCCACGCAATGCACTCTGTTGTGTGGAAAATGGGGTTTGCACGTTTGGTGGCCTATAAAACCCCTTCCCCCTCTTTATTTAATTAATTCGTAACTCCGGAGCTCTAGGAGAATCAGAAGAAGATCCAATATCTCTCATAAGTATTTCGCGAGAGAAGAAAGGAAAGAGGAGCGTACAAAATATGCTTATTGTGTCGCACGCAACAGGGACATGTTGTGCGGCGTGCAACACTCCTATTGCGTAAGCAATGAATTTATGCTCATCGTATAATGCTTCTTTCATATGACTATTCTTTGGCTATTCCTTATAAAGTTCAATTATATTCTCCAAGATCTTTATCTACAATTAGAACTAAAGGAATTGCAAGGATCTTCAAAGCCAAGAACCCCCGGATCAGCATATTCCTATAATTATAAAGAAGAGCATATTGCAAGATGAAATGCTGTCAAAATTGATATCCAAATGAATTCTATTACAATATTTCATTATATTTGTACATTTTATATTAGAATCAAGGGAGATATGATGATGTAAATGAACTTTAAAATCAATAAATATCTGACAATAATTGTTCTTTCATTCTTTCTTTATTATTATTAAATAAATTTCCCAATCGAGATACTTTCATTTCTTGTTGAAACAGGTATAAGTTATGTCAAATAAATATTGTCTACAAACTTTAAATACATTCTTCTTTGTATTTTGACTAAAAGAAATAACCATATCCTTCTTAGTTAGAGATTAACAGATTAGTAACTTCCTAGCCACAACTTTCACCATGTCCAACTCCAAATTTAGGTCCTGATAATAAGCCCACATTAAGGAATTTTTATGTTAGCTTTCCTCTTGGAGGAGCCACTCGTAATCGATAACTTGTGCCCATAGATTAAATAGATCGTCAAATTTCATATTCAATATTTAAGTCGTCCTAGTCCAATTTAACAAATACTTCCTCTAGCATGGTGGTTAAGTACCTATTTCTCGCCTTTTTTAAGTGAGCAATATATTTATCAGCTATTTCTCCTAACAATTTCCCTAAGTGGGAAAAATTGGCCATAAAAACTACTAGCTCATTTTAGAAGAATCGTGTGTGGCACTTCTTTTTCATTTTCGGCCATGTGTTAATAGAGTTAGGTGTCAGATTAACGTACCACATGAAAGCCATTTTGATGAGAGAATTTTCAAATAGCTAGAGCTTCATAAAATCCTGACTTACTTCACCATATTGAATGGTGAAGCGAGCGATGTGTTTTATAGTCAATTGGCTATACTCTCCTAAAAAGAGAGTGAACTCAGGAGATCAATAGCCTGTTAGCAGCGCATAGTACCAATTTATCCACTCTGGATAGGGCTTTCTATAGGTTGGTCTGTTTATGCAGTGACCTTGCCGATGGCCTACAACCTCTTGAATTAAATTAATTAGATCTTCTCAGCCCATCAAAGAGACATGAGTAGGTTCTCTATGTTCCCGAGTAGTCGAGTTAACTGCCAGTGGAACCAGGTTAACTTGAGGAGGAACTAGAGGCATATGAGGTTGTCCCCCATCCCCCCCCCCCTCGAAGATGCTTAGTACCTAGACGTATTACCCCCAAGTGCTCCATGATTTGATGCGTCTTGGTCAAATTAGCTTTATGGTTGGTCATTATGGCCATTTCTTCTAATGCCGTTTAGAGGTAGCATTAACTTTTAGACAAACTTGTATTAGTCGAACCAATTGATCCTTGGTAGGGAGGAATTGACGGGTTGTAAAGAGGATTTAGTGAATAAGGATCCATATTTGTATGTCAACTATCGAGAAACCTTTTGAGCAAAAGGCTCATTAGCCCATTAAGGTTCTCAGCTTGAATCCTAGCTTGCTCGACCGGAAGCCGTACTTACTCATTTTTTATTTGTTCTTTTCCGAATAATTATTGCAGGCTAGCTTGTACATTATATAAAGCTCCTATAACACTCTTAAACATGTTACTGAGTGAAGATGACCTGACTTCTATAAGAGTCAGCTTTAGAAGACTAGGGAGATAAGGCCTAACTTCTGCAGAAAATCTTCCTAAAGATTTGACATTGTCCAGTCTTCAAGATTAACAAAAAGTCTTATTGACCATTTACTTATCATGGTGTAGAATCATATCAAGCACTAGACACAGGTCCTAGTAGGCATGCCAAAGATGGTGCTTTGCACAAAAATTAGTCATTGGTATATGTGTATGGTGATGGGCATGCTATAGACTTTTACAACTCGATCCAAACAGAACACCCATGACCCTAAGTGCTTAGATAGACAAAAAGACCGTAAGAAATTTTCTATACGAGATCTGAAGAAATTCGAATATCTATTCAGCCACCAGTAAATGAAGTAGACGATTTGAGAAGGGGATAGTTTATTATTCTAACAAGTTCTTTTTACCATTCAACTGAAAGAACTTTTTCTCACCGTCATAATAGAAATAACTTGATTCGTGAAATGTAAGAATAGAAGGAACTCAGTTGCATTAATTGAAATAGAAGATATAAACTTACAAAAGTATCCCTCAACGATCCAACTTTTATGGCATAGATGGCGAGGCCTTAGATCTAAGCTTCCTTGGTCTAATGACTTCAACGTAAATGAAGAGAATTACACTACTAAAAAAGGAAATAAGAAAACATCCTTGCAATCCAACGCTCAATGTCGATGGAAAGAAATCACACTACTAAAAGGGGAAAAGAAGAAAACATCCTTGTGATCTAGCGATCGATGTAGATAGGAAGGAATTACACTACTCCTAATATAGGTCGGTCCGCCGTAGCAACGTAGACGAACGATATTACACTATTTCTTATTCTAAAGCCAGTCTACTGTAGCAATGTAGATGGGTTATCATAGTTTAGATAAGTTAAGATAAAATAAAAGGATAGGTAGGATTACACTGTATATTTGATTTAATTTGTATTAGTTTGGCGAGGGGCCAGAGAGAGATATTGTCCCTATTTATAAAAATTTGGGATGGTTGTCGAATAGAGATTGTTGATGCAAGAATCTGGAGCACCCTCCGCCGAGCTCTGCGTGCTCGGAACAAACCCTGGTCCTACGTAGAACAGTAAACAAAGGAGACCCTAGCACAAGCAAGGGACCCTTTGATGCCAAAGTCAGGATAGAGAATCTAGGTCTAAGTAGTGTAGAGTAGAGAGGGTGTAAGATATTGCGTACTTGTTTCTGTAGAAATGATTCGTATTTATACCTAAGGGTCACTTTGAACGTGTCCGATAATCTCGGCACGACTATCGCCACTATGCGAGAACTACGCATGCGCGGTAGTTGGTAGTTACTTGGAGATCGTGTAGTGAGCACTCCTGTCCTGCTCTACTGCTTTCGCTGACCAGGTTCCCATCCGAGCTAACCTCATGGCTCTGATCTTACTCGATGATCCGAGACCATGGATAAGTGGATTATTGCTATGCTAAGTAGAGAGGCTCGGTATGGAGGAACACTGGAAGGGTAAGTGATACCTTCCTGTGCTCCGAGTTGGCATATTTGGGTCGAACGTCCTGCTGTAGCTCTGAGGTCCGGGTTGTAGGATGTGCGATGACTCATTCCGAGTCTTGGATCGGTGTCGTAACTCTGCAAAGAGCCCTCGGGTCGTTGGTCACTCACATCGGGTCGGATGCATATCCGTTCGAGGCCTTACTCATTGGTGCCAAAATTGACCTCGATGTGGCTTGATTCGGATTTACCCATAGCAAAGATCTTGGTAGCCACTCTTCATGTTTGATGAAGTAGAAATAATCATCTAGGCCCAAAGGCATTAGTGGCTTATCAAACAATGCCATGTATATTAGTCATTTGTTATAAGTTGGTCATTGGTTGTGCATATGCCCTGCTTTTTTTTTACTGAATGGGATCGTCTTTCGTAGAAAGCTATCTTTGGTTATGAGGCCACTATGGTAAATAGCTGGCTTTGTTATGTGAGTGGTATGCAACACGTGTGTCATTATTGTAGTTAGTTGAGATTACCACTTTTGGGCTACCAATGACTTGATGGATTCTTATTTTGCTTCAGCTGTGACATCATCTAGTGGCTAAATCTAACGTGATCAGATCAGTCATAAACAAGGGCCTACTTAGTGTGGCTTCCTATTTCAGCATGCAACTTGTTACATATAATATGGCCCATTCGAACATCGACCTAATCCATCTTTATGTTTGAGCTGGCATTAGATGTGCCGTAGTTCATGATGGACCCAAACAATAGCTAATGGATGGTCAAAAAGTTGTGCAACAGCCACACTTTCAAACAGAATGCATCGGGCTGTTGGGATCATTCGGCCGTGAGAACTTACACTTGGTCGATTCATGGTGGCCCAACACTAGTGTGGTACTTTACATGTGTGCCACAAATGCAATCTAGATGGCTTACGAGTCAACTGTTCCACCGGGTTCAACAAGTAGGATCCTTTGTGCCATTATAAAAAAGCTCAGGTGGCCCAGTCATCAGCTGGTCCATTTGTCCGACCATCAACATTTTTTATTATACTCGTGTGGCTTAGACTATGATAGCACAGGGCCACACTGTTGGGCCAGGTCACTCATCCCCATTCCCCGCCCTCCCGCTCACGCACATGGATAAGAGTAGCATTCTCTTCCTTTCTTTATCAGCTGGTCGGTTTGCAAGGTAGCCGCTGCAGCAGATTAGCGGGTGCCTATGGGACCCACCTGTGCTAAGTTGAGGGGTCACGCAATGCTTGGTTGGGATCGAAAACCAAGTTTAAAAGCTACCGTCCTATTCTTGCGCATTACGATTACGACGTTGCATCTAGAAATCTCTCTTTTGGTTCTTACACGTTAACGAGCCCACCGCAAACTCAGAACCGTGAAATCTAGGTGCAATTGCATCTATAATTTGAAATTACACAAACACCTTTCCTACGACCACACTTACCATAACACCTTTCGTACCACCACTAGAGCTGGGCATTGAGTCGAGTCGGACCAGATTGGGTCCAACTCGGCTCGGTCCGAAATTTCCATGGCCTGACCTGAACTCGATCCAATCCAAGACTATGTTCGGGTCATCTGACTCGATTCGATCTGGTGCACTGCTGGCCTAATTCGATCTGAGTTCGACTCAGTCAGGGAAACTGAGTCGGATCCGATTGGGTACAGTTCAGATCGGTCCTAATGTTTTTTTTTTTTTTTTTGAAAAATTTTAAAAAATATAAAAATTTCAAAAAATTGTAAAAAAATAAAAAAAAAAATTAGGGGTAACTTTCCTAAGTGATTAAATAACTAAGAAAGACTTTTCTTTTCAAAGTAGTATCAGATATTTGAATGTACTTTTATACATGTAAATGAATAAATGTACCTTCTAATAGTTCGAAGGTATGAAAGTCTTTAATGAAGTGGGTCCTTGATCACTTATTTCAATGGTAGGTTCTTGACTCCTATGTTTGTTTTGCATTATTTAAAAAATGGTGGTGATTCTTAAATCATACACAAGGTATAGTTTCCTGGAAATCTAAGCCGTCAAAGTTGCCGACCTAACTAATGATGGTGCATGGCCTAAAAGTTTTACTAAGAGTCTAAGATGATGATACTAATTACCTAATTTTTCCATTTGAATCTCAATCACTTCATCCATCTAATAGTCATTGATAATATGGCTAACATATTTATTATTTAAAAGATATGCTTCATCCACAGTGTGGCTCATAATAAGAAATTAAGGGTAATTTTCCTAAGTGATTAAATAACTAATTTGTGCCGGATCGCATTTGTGCTAGATCGCATATGTCAGATCACATATTCACATATATTATTATGTTAGACCATTTAGCTAAGTCATTCTAATTCAACTGTTAAAAACTTTAAATATCACAGATCTAACTTCCAATGTAAATAAAATATGTCCATAAAATGAACAAAGTAAACCCTATCCAAAATCAAAAGTAAACAAACCTAATATGCACATACTGACATACATATTAGGTAAAACTTTCATACTTGACGTATGTATAATGAATGCCTTTGTGACATGTTACTAGATGAACCTTGTCCATAACCGTAATAGTAACTGTAGACACCCCACCCAGGCTGACCTCTCAAGAAGGCTAAGAACCATGATCACACCTTGAATCAAATCCAAATCCTACCTTAAACCTAACCCTCACCCAAGAACCTTAAAAACCTCCAGACCAAGACCCGAAACCTTGATCTAAGCCGTTCAGCCCACGCATGACCCCCGCCTGTACCTTATACCTTGACCAGAACCTCTTTACATAAGCCGAAACTCATCCATCCAAACCAGAAGGCCCCAAAAGGAAGTCATCGTGTGAACCCGCACGCTAGGCAAAGCCCGTACGCACAAAACCGGCTCAAACGGATGCCGGGCGGTAGTCTGACTACCTCCAGCGGCAGTCTGACTACCGCCAGCGGCACTCCGAATACCTCCACATGAGGCCCGCGTGTGGACAGCTGTCCCAGCGTCCAAAAGTCAACTTTCCTTTGAATTTAGCCCTCCAAATCTCACTATTTACTGTTTTACCAGCCCCTTTATCCAATGAGAGCGCGCCATGTGGCGCCTCTCTCCTCTCCACCAATCACCATGTGCCACATCAGCATTTACCCCCCTCTTGTCATCTATTTACCAAAAAACTATTGAAAAGGGCTATAAATAGCCCTCTCCCCTTTCATTTTCAAGGGCACCAAAGAGAGAGCCACCAAGGGAGGGAGAGAGTGAGAGAGAAAGAAAGGGAGAGGAGAGAGTGAGGGAAAGGGAAGGAGCTCTCAAACCCTTCAAATCCAGATTTTTTCCAGCCACCCCTCCTAACCCTCAACTCAACCCTTCCAACCCGTAAACCTAGCCTAGCTGATCATGGTTCAACACACATCCTAGCCTACTCAAGAATTAAGCTAAAGATTTATTTACATACAAGCATTCATCATGACATCTACTCCCTTCTCAACCCCCCTGCTTCTCTAGATCTCTAATGGACGTATGCTCTGTGACTTGCCGTGCATCGGATCCTGTCACATCAGAAATTCCTAGTGATCTAGTCCACTTTTCTTATCTCTTTGCATAAGCATCATCACATCCGCCCTCTAGATACATTGTCGGACGTATGCTCTGTGGCCTGCAGAAATCTCGGATCTTGCTACATCAGAAATCCACGTATGACTAGTCCCATCATGACCACAGCATCATCATCATCCCTTGAGATTATTTTACCACACTAAGTAGAGACCGTACATTTGTGCGGGCAGAGAGGGTGCCTAACACCTTCCCTCTTTGTAACCGAGGTCCCTTACCCGGAATCCCAGATCGTAGACCAGGAGTCAATCTGAGGTAGGAGAATCTTCGGATTTCTTCAACCTTACGTATTCCGTGGGTTCTAGCCGACCGTGGGATTCTGAGTAATATTGGCTAGTGGCGACTCCAATAATCATAAATTAGCTTAATCACCCCCACCATCATCACCATAACACTTTTAACTAACGTGGGCGCTGATTTGATTTTCAGTGTCTACAGTAACCCCCTCCTCCACCTCCACCTTCGTCGTTAAAATCATCCTTCGGTTCTCTTTTTACGGCTTCAACGGCAGGAGAACTCTGGGCCGACTCTGAGCTGGATGTGTTCAAAAGATGGTCGTTCACCTCTATTGAATCGGATGGTGGGGATGCCTTCCCATCGTCCTCATTCATAGATGTAACAAGTTTTTTTCAGACGCTTTTTGTCACACCCCAAACCCAAAAATCAGATTCAAAGGAATCCCGATCACTGAATCTGGTGTCGACATCTTCCGTCCATTCTCGGCTCCCAGTGCCCATATGCTAGGTTCCGATCCTGGGATCCCATAAGGAGGATTTTTCAACGTACATTTATCTCGTAAGAAGCATAACCACGAGTTTACCCAAATCAAAAAAGTAACATCATCATCACATATGCACTAGTATAAACTTTGAATACAATGCTGAAAGGGAAATACATATGTCAAAATAAAATCAAAACTCCAGAAGAAAATTGCATGCTCTAAGCTTAATGTCGCTGCAACCAATGCCACCTGCACACATCTATCATGCATAAGCTTATAGAAAGCTTAGAAGGTGGTGAAAGTGTGTGCGCAAGATAAGTGTCAAGCGTACAAATACAACGTCATAATCATACAATGCCAGAAATGCTGCTAAGATCATGAATCATACGATATCAGAGTAAGCAGAAATACTGACAAGTCAATGAGTCAAACAATATCAGAGTACATAATACAGATCAGTTATGCAAATGAGGAATCACAAAGAGCTAAATATCAGATGCCGATGATGCAATGTAATATACAATTCCTGATGAGTTCACGAATACCGTCAGCCGTGTCTAGACCATATAAATGCAGAAACACAGTAACCCAAAATGCCACATGCCGTGGATGTAATACAATATGCGGTGTGATGGAATGATCATGCTGGAGTGTGAAGTCAGGATGATAGTGTGTAGTATCGTAGGCTATGGGGTCCATTACAAGGGACTTCTATCCAAACCAGTCTCATACCTAATTTGGATAGTCAGACTCAATGTGGTAAACTCCTGATCTCAGGTTGGTCGTGTGCCTCAACCTAAATCCTGGCCATTGCAAAGGTACACGTAACAAATAGTTGCGCATCACTAGCCCGAGTGGATAGTGAATGAATGAATAAATGAGTATGCTACTCCTACTTAATAAGTCCATATATTAGTACTGTTCATCTCTGGGATCATCACCGGGGTCTAGTACACTCTACACCAGCTTGCCGCCCCATTAAACGCACAACTGGGTAAGTGGAAGAAACCTCATTATCCGCCTAGCCAGTAGTCAGTCAATATCTACCCGACATGTCGATAGTGGACCCATTCACTAGTTGGTTAAACTCAGCCTAGCTATGCCTACTCTCTCAAGTGAGTAAGGCTACACCCCTTCCCAACCGACCATGACACAGTGGGAGACACAGCCTATAAGACCCGCATCCCAGACCGTACCGTTCCGTAGATTCCCGCGGTCTTTCCGGTCGAATTCCAGCAACCTTCGACCCTTAACCGGTATTGCGCGCGACCTTGATTCACACGTCGTTAATCTGATCCGACTCAACCCGAGACTTGTACCATTGCGACCGCGCCGTCTCCGCGGTTCCGATGCCGCGACTCGCGCGCCGAGGCGATACCCGGGCCAGGAGATGTGGGCCCGCGTTCAGTTCGAGAAAATACCGCGCATTTGTAAACCCAAGAGAATCTCTAATCAAATCAATCACATCACATCACATCCCATCAATCA
The DNA here is from genome assembly GCA_030180095.1 of Magnolia changhungtana. Lineage (NCBI taxonomy): Eukaryota > Viridiplantae > Streptophyta > Magnoliopsida > Magnoliales > Magnoliaceae > Magnolia > Magnolia changhungtana. The sequence continues at coordinate 2,162,856 of JASAUF010000101.1, read as the reverse complement.
AGTACCACATCACATGTCAAGTACACATCAACTTTCACCCATCCCTAAGCAACCCCAAAGTCAACACTCTCTTACAACAAGGTACACCCATCACTCACCCATCCCTCACCCATCACTCACCTATCCCTCTCTCTCTCTCACTTCCCCAAAATTCAAGCAAGCAATCGTCCAAGGCATGAGAGCTCCATGAGAGAGAGCTATGTGTGACCCACTTCTTACCTCCCATCTCCACCATCCAACCATTCAATCTCCATCATCTTCCGTTAAAGTCGAAGCCGAGGTGCTAGGGATTTCATCGGGCCAAGAAAACCATAAGGTGGGTGCTTCTCTCTCTCTCTCTTGATGTGTGTGGCCCACCTGATGTGTGTGTGGCCCACCTTGATGTACATGTTAATCATGCTGGCCATCCAAGGCCAGCAGGCCTGCTGTGATATACATGTTTTAACCAGCACCGTCCAAGTGGTGAGGCCTGGACGAGGATGCACAATATCAACCTCGTGCAGTAGCTGATGACCCACACGTGTGTGAACCCACCTTGATAGTATGCTGAATCCTCACCGTCCATTGCTTGGACGGTGGAACCCACGCAGCAGGCACGGGCTGCTGCCATGGACGTCAGTCAGTGAGTGGATCTGACCATGGGATATTTGTTGTCTGCACTGTACACGGTTTGGACGGTGAGATCCACCTGGTACATGTGGTGTCCTCACCTTCCAGCAGCTGGGACGGTGGGACCCACATCATATCATGTTTCATCCAGCCGTTCATCACTGGATCCCACCTTGATGTGTGTTGTATCCAGACCGTCCGTTGGATAGACGTCCAACCTTCTGGACGTTGTTCTTCTCAAAAAAAAAAAAGAGAGAAATAATAAAATAATATTATATTATATCTTATGTATATGGTGGCCCACGTGGGCCCACCGAGGCGGTGGTGTGGACCCCGCTTATGTATGTGTTACATCCAAATCGTCCATCCAGCAAGCTCTGTGGGTCCCACTACATGACGTCATCAAGTCTATGTGGGGCCACATATGAGGTACGTGTTATATTCAACGTCCATCCATTTGGCATAAGGGGCCACCATGATGATATACATCATGCAGCCGTCCGTGTGGACTCCACCATGATGTGTATATCTGCATCGTCCAGCTGGGACGGTGCTGCACGTGCTGAGCATGTTGCACGTGACACGTGGGACAGAGTGACCCACCAAGATATAGGTGTTTTATCTGAGCCGTCCATCGGTGCAGGGCCCACCTGCATACTCCCAAGGACGTTAGTTGTCTTTGTTTTAAAATAGTAATAATAATATAATATGTAAGCATAGTATAATATAATATAATATATATATCATGCATGTGAGGTGGCCCCACGTGGGACCCACCAGATGTTTGTCTTTATATATATAGTGTGTGTGTGGGGGCCACCATGATAATGTGATCTGCACCGTCCATCTGGACGGTGCTGCGTGTGCAAGCCACTACATCATGTATTTCTTCCGTCCATCTGTTTTGTCGTCATCGTCCATTGCTGGGACGGTGGGTCGCATGGATGTATGTGTTTTATCCATTCCATCCGCTCATGGGACGTGGACCCCACCTGTACGTGTGATCCCTACGCCGTCCATTGCTCGCATGTGGGACCACCCTGATGTACTTGCATCCACGCTGTTCGTTGCCGGACGTGGACCCTCTGCCATAATGTAAGTGCTGTATCCTCATTGTCCACGTAGGACTGTTGACCCCACCGTGATGTGTTTTATCTACACCACCCATCTAAAGGTGTGACCCACCATGATGCATGTGCTGTATCTATACCGTCCAGCCATTGGAGAGACCGTTTTATGGCACGAGTAAAAGAATGTGTTAGATCTCTAGTTCAAGTGGACCCCACCAATTGCAATAATCGTGTACACATATTACACTTACAACTGTTGAAATGATTTTTGGTGTGGTCCAAGCCCACTTGGGGCCCCTTGCTGCAGCCCATCCATGAGGCTCATCAGATGTATATTCGAGGCCCATGTGGCTAGGCCCACCTGCCTTGTATCTGAGGTCCATATGATGGTACCCACCTGCTTGAATCTCAGGCCCATGGGCAAGGTCCATTGTGATGCGGCTCATAGTGATGTGTAGTAGATCCATGCGATGTGGCCCACTTGTAGTATTTGTGGCCCATTTGTGCGAGGCCCGTTGGTGCGGCCCATTTAATGAAGCCCACTTGATGTATATGAGGCCCATGTGTAGGGCTCACCTATCGTGTATTTGAGGCCCATAGTTAAGGCCCAATGCGATGTATGTATGGCCCGTTATGTTGTCTATGAATCCCTTGTATGGGCCATTCCTTGGGGGCAATGTTGGTTAAATGTCCACGTTGATGGGCAATGACGGTTGAAAGTCCTTATGTGACCTTCCCTTAGACTTTTGGTTAGGTCGTTCCGATTGACCGATTTGCCAATTCTGGTTATCTTGATCGATTGCCGATTCCGATTGTCGTGACCAATTTGCTTGATTCTGATTACCTTGACCGACACGATTTTGATGAACGGACCCGGTTTGCCGATTCCGACTATCGATCGGTGCGATAAGCCAGTGACCGATTTGTTGATTCACGACACCTTGACCGATTACCAATTTCGATTAACGTGACCGATTTGCCGATTTCACCATCGACGGTGCGATTGTCGTGACCAATTTCTCGATTCGATTACCTTGACCGATTACGATTTCGATGAACGTGGACCGATTGCCGTTATTCCGACTATCGATCAAGCGATTGCAATTACGGATGCTTGATCGAATTACCTTGACCGATTGCCGATTTCGATTAACGTGACCGATTTGCTGATTCCGACTATCGATCGGTGCGATTGTCGTGACCGATTGCCGATTCTGATTGACGTGACCAATTGCCGATTCTGATTGACGTGACCGATTTACCGATTCTGACTATCGATCGGTGCGATTGTCGTGACCAATTTGCTATTTCTGATTACCTTGACCGATTGCCGATTCCGATTAACGTGACCGATTTACCGATTCTGATTATCGATCGATTTCGAGTATCAAGGCCAATTCCAGTGATTTTGATTTGTCGAGGCCGATTGTATATGCCGATTCTGATTGTTGAGGCTAAGTATCGAGGTCGATTATCGATGTCGATGCCGATTGTCGATTCTGACTCTGATTATCGAGGCCGATTGAGGCTGATTCCGATTCTGATTATCGAGGTCGATTTTGATTTATCGAGGCCGATCGTATAGGCCGATTCCGATTGTCGAAGCCAAGTATCGAGGCTGATTCCGATTGTCGAGGTCGCGTATCGAGGCTGATTCCGAGTGTCAATTTGATTATTGAGGCCGAGGCTGATTGTCGAGACCTATATGATGTATATGCAACCCGTAGTTGGAGCCCACTGTGATGTATTCGTGGCCTATGGGTAAGACCCATTATGATATGTATTAGGCCCATGATGCATGGCGCATTTGATGTATTTGAGACCCATGTGTAGGGTCCACATGTCATGTATTTAAAGCCCATGAGCAGGGCCCACCCGTTGTGTATATATGGCCCTTAAGTAAGGCCCATTGTGTTGTATATTAGGCCTTTGTGTGAGGCCGTGGGCCCATTATATGTTTGGCTTTGTGTGAGCCATTCCTTGGGGACAATGTTGGTTAAATGTCCACATAGTCAAGGCCGATTGTTGATACCGATTATTGATACCGATTATGAGTATGGACCCATAGCATCATGATACATGCCCATACGCATCATCTACATGTTTGTTATGAGATGTAGCTGACCATTGCACATGTCATTAGGCGGTTGTTATGAGACTACGATGGCGAGAGGTTATCTCACATGAGCGCACGGTATGCGCATGATTGATGCATGACATTGTATGGCTCATGCATCTTGCATTGTGTGCCCCAGCGACATCGGGCCGTAGCCTCCACGGGCATATCGTGGATGGCCGACGGGACACACCGGAAATCGTTTCTAGCATCGGTACCGCCATAGATGGCCACGGTGAAAATCCCTAAAACCCTCTTGGTACCGGAGGACGCCCCAACGTCGGGACCGAGTGGATACACATGAGCGCCCGAGTGCCGAATACCAGGAGGCCGCGTCTCCCACTGTGCGATGGTCGGTTGGGAGGGGGTGTGGCCTTACCCGCCCGAGCGTAGGGGGCATTGCTAGGCTGAGTCTGACCAGCTCGAGGAATGGGTCCGCTATCGACGTCTTAGAATAGGTATTGGCCGATTATTGGCCAGGCGGATAGTGAGGTTTCTTATGCTCACTTGGACTGTGCGGCTGGGAGAGCGGCAGTGCCATTTGTAGTGTACTAAACCCCGGTAATGATCCCAGAGAGGAACCGTACTGATACGTGGACTTATTGAGTAGGATTTGCATACTCATACATTCATTTCATTCACTATCCACTCGGGCTGGTGGTGCGCAACTAATTGTTGTGTACCTTCGCATGGCAATGATTTCGGTTGGGCGCGCGACTAACCTGAGATCAGGAGTTTACCACATTGAGTCTGACTATCCAAATTTAGGTATGGGACTGGTTTGGATAGAAGTTCTTTGTGATAGACCCCATAGCTTGTGATACTACGTACTATCATCCCGACTTCACTCCAGCTTAGTCATTTCACTCGCACCGCATATTGCATTACATCCGTGACATATGACATTTTGGGTTGTTATGTTTCAGCACTTATATAGCCTAGACAGACTTAGCATGATTTGCATAATTGCCTTGCATCCTCAACACATAGTATTTGGCTTACTGTCTTCACATTGTATAGCTGATCTATATTGCTTCCTTGGTATTTTGGTTATTATATTTTTGTATCGCATAGTCTTGGACTGCGATGATAGCATTCATGGATTTATAGATTGCCAGTATTTCCGCTTTCTCTGATATCGTATGATTCATGATCTTGCCTGTATTACCGATGTTATATAATTTATGGCATTGTATTGCATTCTTGGCACTTATCTTGTGCACACACTTACACCACCCTCTAAGCTTTCTATAAGCTTATGCACGATAGATGCGTGCAGGTGATGTTAGGTTGCAGCATCGTTAAGCTTGGAGCGTGCAGCGGTCTTCTGGAGCTTGATTTTTTTTATCTATGTATTTCCCTTACAGCATTGTAATCAAATGATTGTATTAGTGGATATGTGATGATGATGTTACATTTGTGAAATGGGTAATCTTGTGGTTATGCTTATTGCGATTTAAATGTACAAAAAAAAAATCCTCCTTGTAGGATCCCAGGATTGGAATCTGGCGTATGGGCGCTAGGAGCCGAGAATGGGGTACTACGGAGGTCGGCCGACCGGATTCGACGATCCGATTCTGTGAATCCGATTTACATTTGGGGCGTGACACAGCCCACTGGTATACGGCCCTCATACGCACACACACACACACACACACACACATATATATATATCCACTCAGTCTCTATGTTGGGGCGTCCTCTGGTACTAATAGGATTTAGGGATTTTCTCCTAGGGCCATCTATGGTAGCCCGATGCTAGAACAGATTTTCAGTGTCCCATCTGGCCATCCACAATATGTCTGTGGAGGTTACGACCTTGATGTCGCTAGGGCATATAGTAATCACAACACACAATGTAAGATGCATAAGTCATGCATTAATCCTGTGCATACCGCGCTCTCATGTGGAGCAACTCCGCCTATCAAGGAGTCCCATAAACAACCTGCCCAATGACATATACAATGGTCAATCATATCTCGTAACAAATATACAGATGATGCGTATGGGCATGTATCATGATGCTATGCTATCACATACTCATGATTGGTATCAATAACTAACATCGACAATCGACCTTGACAATGTGACATTTAATTAACATTGCCCCCAAGGAATGGCCTACATAGAGCCTAACATATAGTGGACCCATGGCCTCACACAAGGGCCAAATATACAACACCATGGGCCTCACTCAAGAGCTTAATACACATTACGACGGGCTTATCATATAGGCCTAACATACATCACAATGTGCTCTATCGCCCGACCCTCAAATGCATCACAATGGGCCTCATCACATAGGCCTCATATTCATCACATTAGGCCTAAAACATGGGCTAAATACACATCACAATGGGACTTCAATATGGGCCACATATACATCACATTATGCCTCAAACACGGGTCGATATCACATTGGGCATCAAACACAGGCCGAATACATATACATCATATGGGTCTCGACAATTGGCCTTGGCAATCGAAATCAGCCTCGACAATTGAAATCGACCTCAACAATCGAAATCGACACTCGGAATTGGCCTCGATACTCGGCCTCGACAATCGGAATTGGACTATACAATCAGCCTCGACAATCAAAATCAGCCTCGATACTTGGCCTCGACACTCAGAATCGGCCTCGACAAATTGGAATTGTCATATACAATCGGCCTTGACAAGTCGAAATCAACCTTGACAATCGAAATCGACATATATAATCGGCATCGACAAATCAGAATCGGCCTCGATACTCGGCCTCGACAATCGGAATCGGCCTATACAATCGGCCTCAACAAATTGGAATCGGCATATACAATCGGCCTCGACAAATCAGAATCGAAATCGGACTCAACAATCGGAATCGGCTTATACAATCGGCCTCGACAATCGGAATCGGCCTTAATACTCGGCCTCAACAATCGGAATCAGCCTCGATGCTCAGCCTCGACAATCGGAATCGGCCTCGACAAATTGAAATCGGCCTCGATACTCGGCCTCGACAATTGGAATTGGCCTATACAATCAGCCTCGATAAATTAGAATCGGCCTCGATACTCGGCCTCCACAATTGAAATCGGCCTATACAATCAGCCTCGACAATTGGAATCGGCCTATATAATCAGCCTTGACAAATCGGAATTGGCTTCGATAGTCGGCCTCGACAATTGAAATCAGCCTATACAATTGGTCTCGACAAATCAGAGTCGACCTTGATACTCGGCCTCGACAATCAGAATCGACCTATGCAATCGACCTCGACAAATCGGAATTGGCCTTGACAGTTGGAATCGACCTATACAATTGGCCTCGACAAATCAGAATCGACCTCGATACTTGTCCTCGACAATCAGAATCGATGAGAATGGGCCTAACGAGGCCTAAGGGAAGGTCATAATGTGGACATTTAATCATCATTGCCCATCAATGTGGACATTCAACCAACATTGCTCCCAACGAGTAGCCCACATAAAGCTAAATGTGTAGTGGGCCCATGGCCTCATGCAAGGGCCTAATACACATCACTATGGGCCTCACTCATGGGCCGCATATACATCATATGGTCCTCAGCACATGGGCCATAAATACATCACATCGGGCCCCAACACATGAGCCGGGTATACATCACAATGAACCTCAACCCATGGGCCATAAATACATCACATCGGGTCTTAACACATAGGTCGGGTATACATCACAATGGCCCTCAACCCATGGGCCCCAAATACATCTCAATGGGCCTCAACCCACTAATGATGATCAACACGGTCCAAACATTGCCCAGGTATATCAGCACCAACCAAACATTGTCCAGCACCGTCCAGATGTGTGGGCGATGTGAATAAAATGCATACAACATGGTGGGGTCCCACAGAACTGTCCAGGCACAGACAACTTAAAACACAAAACATACATCAGGTGTGGTCCACGTCCATGGACTGGATAGAGTGGATAAAACATTTACATCATGGTGGGCCCATGCCCATCAGCTAGATGAACAGATGGATGATTGGGATAAACAAATGCATCATGTGGAGTCCACACGTGCGTGGGTCCCACAGCTGCTATGCAGCATGGATAAAACACACACACACACACACATATATATATATATATATATATATATATATATATATATATATCATGTGTGGCCCACCCATTATATGTCAAATGGACGGTGTGGCTGTAGAACAAGGTGTGGCCCACCCATTATATGTCAAATGGACGGTGTGGCTGTAGAACAAGGTGTGGCCCACAACATTGCTGACGTCATGTATAGCACCTGCATTGGTGGGGTGCTGACCCACCAGCAGATGGACAGTTTAGATAAAATATATACATCATGGTGGTTGCAGGGCTGCTGCTCGTTAATTCAACACATCCATTTGATAGACTGCTAAGGAAAACACATACATCTGGTGGATCACATCCACATCCAAACCACTGGACGGTCTGGATCAAATGGATGGACGGAGTAGATATACAAAACATACACCAGGGTGGGTCCCAAGTGGTGGGCCACCCACTCCAATCCTCTGTCCCTTATATTATATAATATGATATATATATATATATATATATATATATATATATATATATATATATATATATATATATTTCCCTTTTTTTATAAACAAGGCAGCAACACCGTCTAGTGGACTGGAAGGTGTGGACTGCCACATGTGTAGCAGGCTGCACTGTCCAGATCCCACGGACGGTATGGATATTACATAACGATGGCCCCACGTTCAGTGGGCCATGCACTTTGGATCAAGCTGATATTTGTATTTTCCCTTCAACTGGGCCTGTCTAGGCAGCAGGCCAATGGGCTTGCCACTGGACGATCCAGCAAGGTGGGCCCGTCACATGGATGGCATGGATATAAAACATACTTCATGGTGGCCACACACACACACTAGGTGGGTCACACACCTCTACACCATCATCACCATACAAGAGAGAGAGAGAGAAACGTGAAGGGGAGGGACCCCGCCACTATGGGCCCCTCAAGGATCTATAACACATACATCAAAACAAATCCCGCTATGATCCAAAGGTCAAGATCTACATAAAAATCACCCACCTTAAGATCTCTTCTTCCTTCTTCTACCAATGCATGCTAAAGCTCCAAAGAAATAATTTAAACGGTTCAGATATGTCACGCCCCAAACCCAGAGATCGGAATCACGAGAACCCCGAACACCGAATTCGGTACCGACAGCTTCCGTAGTACCCCATTCTCGGTTCCCAGCGCCTATGCGCCAGATTTCGATCCTGGGATCCTACAAGGAGGATTTTTTTTGTACATTTATCGCATAATAAGCATAACCACAAGTATACATAAATCATAAAGGCAACATCATCATCACATATTCACTAATATAAACTGTTGAATATAGTACTAAAAGGGAAATATATATGACAAAAATCAAAACTCCATAAGTCCGCTGCACGCTCCAAGCTCGATGCTGCTGCAACCTAACGCCACCTGCACGCATCTATCGTGCGTAAGCTTATAGAAAGCTTAGTGGGTAGTAAAAGTGTGTGCACAAGGTAAGTGCTGAGTAAGCAATATCAGAGTAATCAGAGTAATCAAAGTAATCAGAATAATCAGAGTAATCAGAGTAAGTGGAAATACTGACAGTCCGTGATGCATACAATATCAGGGTATGCAATGCAATTTAGCTATACAAATGAGGAGTCAAAGAAAGCCAAATAATAGATGCCGGGGATGCAATGCCATAAATCATACAATATTAAAATAAGTGAAAATATATTGATAAGTCTATGAGTGCCTTCAGCCGTACAAAGGCTATGCGATGCAAGACATGAATGTTAACGGTCATATCAATACAAAAACATGGCAACCCAAAATGCAAAGTACTACGGATGCAATGTAATATGCAGTGCGAATGAAATGACCATGCTGGAGTGAAGTTGGGATGATAGTACGTAGTATCGCAGGCTATGGGGTCCATCACAAGGGACTTCTATCTAAACCAGTCCTATACCTAAATTTGGATAGTCAGACTCAATGTAGTAGACTCCTGATCTCAGGTTAGTTGCGCGCCCAACTGAAATCCTTGCCATAACAAAGATATACAACAATTAGTTGCACACTACCAACCTGAATGGATAGTGAATGAATGAATGAATGAGCATGCAACTCCTACTCAATAAGTCCACATATCAGTATGGTTCCTCTCTCTGGGAAATCACTAGGGTCTATTACACTCCAAACCAGATTGCTGCCCTATCACGTGCAACAAGGTGAGTGGAAGAGACCTCACTATCCGCCTGTCAATATCGGGCCCGGCTCGTCGATAGCCTACCCATTCCTTGAGCTGGTCAGACTCAGCCTAGTATTGGCCCCTCCTCTCGGGCAGGTAAGGCCATACCCCCTTCCAACCGACCACGACACAGTGGGAGACACGGCCTAATGGTATACAGCCCTCATGCGCTCATGCATCCACTCAGTCTAGACGTTGGAGCAACCTCTGGAACCAAGAGGGTTTTGGGACTTTCACTAAAGGATATCTATAACACCCCATGTAGAACAGATTTCTGGTGTCCCATCTGGCCATCCATGAAATACCTGTGGAGGCTACGACCCTGATGTCGCTAGGGTGTATGATAGTCATGTCACACAAATGCGAGATGCATGAGTCACACAGTCCAATCATGCGTCAATCCTGTCCATGTCATGTGGGGCAACTACGCCTATTAGGGAGCCCTATGAACAACCTGCCTATGGCATATGTAATGGTCAATCACATCTCATAACAAACATACAGATGATGCGTATGGGCATGATGCTATGCTGTCACATACTCATAATCGATATCAATAACTGGCATCAACAATCAGCCTCGATAATGTGGACATTTTACCAACATTGCCCCCAAGAAATGGCCACATAGAGCCAAACATATAATGGGCTCACGGCCTCGCACAATGGCCTAATATACAACACAATGGGCCTTACTCAAGGGCCACATATACACAACAGGTGGGCCCTGCGTATGGGCCTCAAATATATGACATGTGGGCCTACACATGAGTCATGCATTATGGGCCTAATACATATCACAATGGGCCTTGCCCATAGACCATGAATTCATCACAATGAGCCCCAACTACGGGTCGCATATACATCATATAGGTCTCGACAATTGGCGTCAGCCTCAACAATCGAAATTGACACTTAGAATTGGCCTCGACAATCAAAATCAGCCTAGAATCAAAATTAACAAATCTGTCACACAATCGGATTGATCGATAATCAGAGTTGGCAAATCGGTCACGATAATCGGAATCGGCAATCGGCCACGACAATTGGAACGACAATTGGCCACGACAATTGGAATCAATAATTGGCCACGACAATTGGAATCGGTGAGAATGGGCCTATCAAGGCCTAATGAAAGGTCACAATGTGGACATTCAACCATCATTGCCCATCATATAGATATTTAACCAACATTGCTCCTAAGAAGTGACCTACATAGGGCCAAACATATAGTGGGCCCATGGCCTCACATGCAATCATGATGGGCCTCATTTACCTCACATCGGCCTTGTCATATGGACTAACATATATCACATCGGGCTTCGAATACACAATAGGTGGGCCTTGCACCTGGGCCTCAAATATATCAAGTGGGTTGCATCAATGGGCCGCACCAAAGGGGTCAATATACATCAAGTGGGCCGTATCAATGGGCCACACCAACAACCTCATATGCGACAAGTGGGCCTCAAATACACATTACAGGTGGGCCCTGCACATGGACCTCATACACATCAAGTGAGCCTAATCATATGGGCCTCATATATATACCAAGGTGGGCCTCAACAACATGCCACAAATACATCAAGGTGGGCCTCCTCAAATGGCCCTTATAAATATCAAGGTGGGCCTCAACAACGGGCCACAAATAGATCAAGGTGGGCTTCCTCAAATGGGCCTTATAAATATCAAGGTGGGCCTCAACAATAGGCCACAAACAGATCAAGGTGGGCCTCCTCAAATGGGCCTTATAAATTAGAAAAAAAAAGAGTCATATTGAAGGATCATTTGGACCATACCATAGTAGCAGTAGAGATAATAATTTTCACTGTTGAACAACTCACAGGGCCCACCATAAAGCTTATTTTCCACCCAATCCAATCATAAGGTTTTAAAGACCTGGATTAAGAGGGAAAACAAATATCATAATGGTTTAAACCTGGTAGCCCAAGGGTATTTAATGGTGGATATTCAACCCACTATTCCTTATAATATGGTCCACCTGATCTTAGGTCTGTCTCATATTTAGTCTCAAGCCTAAAAGAATGAGTTTGCCAAATGGTGGATGGTTTGGATGCAACACATGCATCATGGTGGGGGTCCACATGAACTATGAATGTGACTCATTGTTTAGCTCATGCCACACAATGAGCTTCCAAAATGGATGGACTGATTGGATGCAACACATGCATCATGGTGGGGTTCATGAAGGCCCACCAAATTAAATGGACGGTTTGGATGCAGCACTGCATCATGGAGGGGTTCACCGTCCACTGTCGTGGACGGTGTGGAGAGAACACATACACCAGTGGTTTCCACCGTCTAAATAAAACACATGCATCACTGTGGGTCCCACGTGGGGCCCACCATAATATTTACTTTCCATCCAAACCATTGATAAGGTCACGTGGACCTAGATGAATAGGAAAACCAAATTTTATTCTGATTCAAAACTTCTGTGACCCAGAAAGCGGTCTCAATGGCAGACGTCAATCACCACTGTTTCCTATGACGTGGGCCACCTGAGCTTTGGATGTGGATGATTCTTAGAGTGGGGCCACTGCCTAAAGGGGATATCAAATGCATGGTGCTGATGTTCAAAAACCATCATGGTGGGGCCCACATATGGGACCATGGTCCCTGCCCGCCCACCAGCCAACACGCAGCGTCTTGCTACAGCGTCAGCAGCAGCAGGTGTTGTCCATATAATTTTTTTTTCTTTTCTTTGAAAAATAGAAATTTTGAGGTTTTTTATACGTGGGGTCCACATCAGGTGAATCCAACCCATCTATTAGATTCCAGGGCTCAAGACAGATCCATCAAGCCTAATATTCGGTATATTTTGGCGCATGCAAAACAACAGTGTGAATTTCAATGGTAAGCACGCAGTTTACTATGTTATGGCCCACCAGAAACTTGGATCAGCCTCATTTGTTTTGTCTCAACGCCTAAAATGATCTAAGGAACAGAATGGACGGCTTGGATTAACAACATGCATCAAGGTGGGGGTTGTATAAGTGGCCCACCCAAAACCAAGCTAAAGTTATATATATATATATATATATATATATATATATATATATATATATATATATATATATATATATATATATATATAATCTTTTGGTTGCTGCCAGCACACCCACTATCTGTTCACACTTATGTGAAGACGTCCAGTGTCCAGGGACGCTGGACGGACTATCTATCTTTGTCAATCAAGGTGGGTCCCACATGGGCTTGGCCCACTTGATTAATATGATACTTGTGCATTCCCATTGCCATAGGGTAGGGCCCACATAGCTTTGACGGTCGTGAGGTCCATCTAGTGGACGGTTTGGAACATCACATACACTAATAAGGTGGGCCACACAATCACATATCCGCACACAAAACAAATGAAAGAGAGAGGGAGAGGGAGACATACATGTGGAGGGACCCCGGCACTATGGGCCCTCCATTGCATGATTTATAATGTATATCAAGTGGGTCCCATTTCATATGGGCCCACCAATCAAAATCAACGGTGGAGATTCATTCTCCACCAAAATGGAAGGTCTTGATGACCCTATTTATGCAAGGAAGATAAACATCATGATGGGGTCTATGGAGAATGGCCCCATCATGGAATGATCATGAGATTCAAGGTAGGCCATCAGCCACATCTAGGGTCCAAAGTGAGATCTATACCATCAATCGGTAGGCCTCACTTGGCCCATCATAACAACATGTAAACTAACCTATAGAAGCACCCACCGTTCGATCTTTTTAGTCCGATGGAACACTGATCTCCTTATATCCCACTTTGATGGAAGGTGATGAGGATTGAAGGGCTTCGATGAAGGATTTTGGGATGGAAAGTGGGCCACATAACTCACACTTTTTCTCTCATGGAAGAGTTTGGACGTGTGGTATTTTGGTTACTTGGGAAAGTGGTTTGAGAAAGAGAGAGAGAGAGAGAGAGAGAGAGAGAGAGAGAGAGAGAGGGTTGTAAAGAGAGAGAGAGAGAGAGAGAGAGAGAGAGAGAGAAAGAGAGAGAGTGAGTGAGTGATGGGTGATGGATGTGGTGAGTGATGGGTGTAAGAGCTTTTTGACTTTTTGTGGTTTTTAGTATAAGAAAGGTATGGGGTGTGTAAGAGCTTTTTGACTTTAGGGGTTGTTTGGGGATGGGTGTGAGGCAATGGTGTACTTGACCCTTGATGGGATTGATTGATTGATGGATGTGACATGTTGTAGAGATTCTCTCAAAATTCGTATGCACGGTGTTTTTCTCGAACTGAACGCGTGCCCACATCTCCTGGCCAAGGTATCGCCTCGGCGTGCGAGTCGCTGCATCGGAACCGTGGCGACGGCGCGGTCGCTAAGGTGCAAGTCTCGGGTTGAGTCGACTCCCGTTGATAGCATGTGAATCAGAGCTGCGTGCAAATGCTGGTTAAGGGTTGAAGGTTGCCGGAATTTGACCGGGAAGACTTTGGAAGTCTACGGAACGGTACGATCTAGGATACGAGTCTTACAAGATGGACTTAGGATGGTGGGATTAAGAGATAGGAAGTGGGCCATATAAAGCTCTCTTATGGAGCTAGCTTGGATGATTCCTTTCTTTGGTAGCATGGAATGGAGTGAGAAAATGAGAGAGAGAGAGAGAGAGGAGTGGTGAGATGGAGTGATGGGATGAGAGAGCATGGTGCTTGTTGACTTATAGTAAGAAATGAATGGGATGGGTATGGGTTGTGTAAGAAAGGGTTGACTTGGGGAATGGGAGAGGGATGGGCTAGGTATGGTTGTGTACTTGACATTAATTGATGGATTGATGTGATGTATTGTAGAGATTCCCTTGGTATTCACAACGCTCAACATTTTCTTCAATCTGAACGTGGGCCCACATCTCCTGGCCCGGGTATCACCTCAGCGCGCGAGACACGGCATCGGAACCGCGGCGATGGCGCGGTCGCAAGGATACAAGTCTCAGGTCGAGCTGACTTTGATATACAGTACACGACTTAGGATCGCATACAAATGCAGATAATAGATCGCGGGTCGTGGAAATTCGATCGAGAGGACTGCAGAAGCTTACGAAACAGTGCAGGCTAGGATACGGGTCTCACACTTTTTATGATCTGATTTGTATGGGATTCCCAACCTCCTATAAAATGTTACAAGACTTTTAAAAAACATTGATGGTTTACTCCTGCCTTCTTTAACATCATGTTGGATGTTGTTGTCTAGTACTCATTGATCTCGATGTCATTTTCAATCTTTTTTTAACGGTCTCTTTATAATCCCGTTCTTCTTGTTCCCTTAAAATTCTCCCTTGTTCTTCTTCTTTACTAATTGTAGAAGTCAGTTCCTCTACTTAACCCTTCTTCATTTATAATAGGCTTACTTCTAGATATTCTTTGGCTGGTGCTGAGGCATAAAAAATGGTGATGAAGAAAGGATTGAAGCAAGATAAGATTAAGAGATAGAAAGAAAATTGGAAAAGAAGAAGAAAGAAACAACTTAAGGGGGGTTTGCACGTAACCAATGTCCATTGCGTAGGATCAATCAACTGATTTACAAGATTTGTTCTCTGAGAAGGATCCGAAATAGTGGAAGGTGGTTGTGTGGGTCCGCGCAACCAATGTCAATTGTGTAGGACCGCACAACCGAAAGATCAGTTGTGCGTGTCTGCGCAGTTGGTTTCAAGAGAAGATTTCCTTGAACGGTTAAGATTAATGCAAGGTGGGTCCCATGGTACCGAAATCAAGGTACCACACATGTAAGGGCCTATAAATACCCCCTTCCCTCCAACATTTGGATGGATTGAAGATTTTGGAGAGGAAGCAGAGCAAGGAGGAGGATTGAAGGTAAGAGAAGAAGCTCCGGTCGGTTGCGTGGGACCGCACAACCAATATCCGTTGCACGAGTCTGCGCAACCAGACTGCCGTGCAGTCTGTGAAGTAAAGGAGCGGACATGTTGTTGAAATGACTAAGTCTATAGATTTCTTCTATTCAACCTTCAAGGGGAGAAATCAATAGAAGAGATCAATTCAACATTGCTCCTAAGTATTAGGAAATGACTGAAATAAGCGCCGGAATGCTGCCGAAAATTCTATCTCCTTGGAGATTGGTTGATCGATTCAACAATTCCTCCTAAGTGTCTAGGAGATGACCAAAATAGCATCGGAATGCTGCTAAAATTTCCAATGGGCTATCTCATCTAACTCATTGTACTTTATTTTCAGAATCAAGGGAATCCGAGGATGTAAATGAACTCAGAATAAATGTGATCAATGTTCTATCATTCTTTCTTTGTTATCATTGAATAAATCCACCAAATCGAATGCATTTGTTTTCTTGTCGAAACAAAATGGTGACTCTGCTGGGGATTATTATTCGATGATAACTTAAAAAATATTCAGGGAACATTTATATAGACGCCAAAATGGTGACTCTTAGTGGGAACAACCTCCCCTTCATCTCTGAGATAGAATGATTATAACTTAGAAGCCTAATTGCAATTTTATATATTTGTCTACAGGTAAGTAGAAAGCGTCAGAGAAAGGAAAATCTGTTGTGATCAAGAGTAGTGAATTTCGTGTAATGGATGAAACAATCTCTGTTTCGCCACTAGCTCAACGAGATGAGGAAGGATGGAGGTTAGTAACATCCAAAAGATGAAAAGTTCGATCTACTCCCGCAAGAAGCATCATCTAGCCAAGTACTGGGTCGATTATGCAAAGTGTCGTGAGACACAGTCTTACTTCGGTCATACAATCATCTCATTCGAGAAAAACAGAAAGGCCTGTCACTCCAGAAGGTCTTCCAATACCGTTAACTATAACTGTAAAGACATCCTCCATAGAATCATTGCGAGTTCAGAAAAATAAAGGGAAGGCGACCGTACCAACAAATGTTCACTCGCAGCGCCTCCTGCAAAAGATTTCAAGCAAACTCATGCATTGAGAATGCCACGATTTGAGTCAGCTAATCCTTCAAAGCGATTGTATGCTGGTTTCAAATCAAATGATTAGTTCATCTTCTTCAACAGCGTCAGCAATGCAACGCTCGTTTTCTCCCTTAATATCAAGACAATTGAAGTATAAAGAAACAAAAAGCCCGTTGACAAATATTAATCAGCCTGATCAGTTTTCGCTAGATGAACATGGGGCTGAAGAAGTCCCTAAAATTCTGACAGCAACTATTGTGAATAACCTTGAACCATAAGAAGAAAGGCCACAACCGCAATCGGTTAGATTTTAAGAATCGATGCCTAATATTACTCAGAATATAATGCAGGAAGAAATCCGACAGATGGTCATTAAAGTCATTCATTTAGAACAGAGACAAGGTCAGAATCAAAATTTCAATATCAGACACCATATCCTCGTCAAATAGAAGACATGCCATTTCCCGCCGATTTCAAACACCTGGACTTTCAGAAATTCAATGGGAACAGATCACCAGAAGAGCATATGATGCATTTCATAGCAAAGATGGGAAATTTCTCTAGAATTCCTCAATTTTGTCTGCGATTATTCGGATCTTCTCTGACAGAAAGAGCTTTCAGATGGTATTCAGGTTTAATCCCAGGATTTATTCATACCTGGGAACAGATGCAGGATGCTTTTATGTCAAACTTTTTCTCTTCAGACCGAGAAGTTAGTTTGACCGAACTGGCCTCTATTTACCAAGAAGAAAATAAATCCGTTGAAGAATTCATCAATCGATGGAAGGACTTGACAGCATCATATCAACATCCTCTTCGGGAGTCAGAACAAGTGGAACTATGTTTATAAAGCATGAGACCAGAACTGGCATGCCACCTGATTAGTAAAGATTGGAGAACTTTTCGTAATTTTACTCTTGAAAAGATGATGGGAAGAGTGTCTGCTTTTCAATTAAAATCAGCCCACATAAATCAGAAAGAAGAAACTAAAGAAGATTATCAGAATGTTGAAAGAGATAGTGATGAAGAAAAAAGAAATGGTCGTACGGTTATAATGACATATAAAAGGTCCAGGCAAAATAAAGACCATATGAAATATGCATTCTCAAGAAAAGATATGCTTCCTAAGCTGAATCAATTGTTGGCTATGAAGCGTATTAAATTACCTCAACTAAGACACTTCGAAGAAATAAAAAATATAGGAGGAATGGATTATTGCCATTATCACCATAAATTTGGACATCATACGAAAAATTGTAATTCCCTTAGGAAAAAGATACAAACGATGATCGATAAGAGAGAAATTACTATGGATAGAGCATGACAAAAAGAGAAAAATGGAGAAAAATTATAGAAACTCGATAATGAAAATTCTGGGGGCATCCACGTTAAAAGACGATAACATGCTTCGTATGATGAACAGTCAGTAATTGACAAGATCAAGCTGTCATGACTTAAATACTCAAAAGAAAAGAAGCAAGTGAGGCAAAAGATGTAAAGCCGCGATAAAAATCATATTTGTTGCAGATATGCATTGCAATACCTGCCAATTCAAGAAATGACCGCTATTTTGATTTCGAAAGGTATCGGTATAATACTTCCAAAATCAAAAGGGGGCAAGATAGGTAAGTAAAAAACTATGAAATGTGTTTCTCACCATAGAATGTATTCCTTTTGTATATGAATAAAATGCAGGCTTTCAAGCATGTTAAGTCATCGCCAAATGCGAAGGACCAATGACAATCGCCAAATGAAAAGCCAATCGCCAAAATTAGTGACTATTGCTGTCATCATTAATCGCTTATAAAAAATGTTATCATCGCCCAAAAAAATTGATTCTCAGAACATTATTAGCAGTGGCAAAATATCAATTATTAATTCTCAGAACATTATCAACAATGGCGAAATATCAGTTATGGATTCACCATTCATGGTAATGAAATAAGCAGTGGCATAAACCTACATGTTCAACCACACAAATTTTACGATAGCAATGACAGCTCATCATTTAAGGCAGCCTAACCAAGCCTACATGGCCAACTACGCAGAAGACCTATAAAGCTTCAACAATTTAAAAAGCCCAAAATTGGCCAGTCCGAAATCAGCGGTAAACTATAATTGCTCCTTGAGCCCAGCAAATGATCATTTAAGGCTGCCTAGCCAAGCCTACATGGCCAACTATGCATCAGATCTACAAAGCTTCAACAATTTAAAAAGCCCAAAATTGGCCAGCCCGAAATCGGTGGTAAACTATCTTACTCCTTAAGCCTTGCTCGAAATCGGCGGTAAACTATCTTGCTCCTTGAGCCCAGTGTCAAGTTAAGTCAAGTTTAGTCTTGTACAGTCAAAGTATGGTCAGTCAAAAGTACATTAACACCACTGCTCAAAAAGCATAACTAAGTATAGCATTCAAAATGCTACAGATACATATTAGATTTGCTCAAATATGCAATTGCCTGATGAAAATTTAAAATATTAAGTAAACAGCATGCAAAATTGTGTTTCTTTTGAATCAGGTTCAAATTATTGCAACAGTAAATGCCTTCAAGATATTGGTAATTATCTACTCAAAAGTTCAAATCTTCGAGATCAACTATTAATCTTCAATTACAATATATTTGTTCTGCTGACAAGAGCCGTAAAGTCTTTTTGTCTTCTGCTGTCGTGATGATAAAGGAATATTATCGTACAATATTCTCAAAGGCAGTAGAGAATAAACTAAGCGAAGAATTATCATTCTCTTCCAGACAATCTAGAGATTCAGATATATTCCTTGGATTCATTAAAGGAGCAGCAAAGATTATCCATCCTTCAAGGGTATCAGTAGGCTTTACTTTGAAAATATTATCTTCTAAAGAAATCTCTATGTGAAGATTGACATGGAAAGGGGGCATGATATATTTCTCTAAAGTAATCTATGCCTTCGTCTTTCTGATAATCTTTTATACACAGTGGAGAAATTCGTATGCCGATATCATAACTTCTCACTATCCTAGCAATGATATCGCAAGTCTCCAAGTATCAGATCTGATGGAGACAAAGAACAAATAGAATCATCATCAGTAATTTCTATGACCTTTGGAAAGTTATTAAATGAAAATTGAAATGAAGTCTTGTCTATTTTCAGAATCAGTAAAGATCCAAGGAAAAGTCTATGAAGAAATTGTTAAGGAGCACAAGCTAGAAACGACTCAGTAAAAAGACTCAGTAATTGAACCTTTGGAGCTGGAAGTGATATCTCCAAGAGCGCGATTTGATGAGCAAAAGATGCAATGCAAAACACAATGACAAAGCTCAAAGATGAAATGAATAAATCATTATCATATTGCAATCATCTTTAAAAAAAAAAGAGAGAAGTTTTTAATAAATTTCAAAATTATCAATGCTTCATGAAGCTAAATTGAAAATTATAATGTCTTAAGATACTAATTCCGACTAATTTGGCAGGAAAGACTATCATTCAAAAGCTTGGATTATGCAGATCATGAATAAAGGAAACAGTAGAAAAAGTTGTTGCAGCAGAATCAGCATTAAAGAACAACTCTCTAGACACCGAATTGAAGGAAAGAGTTGCTGGAGTTGATTAAAGAAATCGTTGCAATAGTAACGGTGTTGAAAGATAGTTCTCTGATCAAATTGCTCAAAGACGAAGTCGTCATAGCTGTTGTAGAGACGTGTTTCAATGAAAAGAGAGTTTTATCCTCTCTAGTGAAACATCCGCTCGACACTACTGGCTGGGGGCATTCAAGTCTTCCGTTTGAGCGCGATTATCAAGTCTTCCGTTCGAGCGCGATCATCAAGTCTTCCGTTCAAGCACAATCATCCAAGTCTTCCGTTCGAGTGCAATCATTCAAATCTTTCCTTCAAGCATGATCATTCAAATCTTCCATTCAAACGTGATCATCTAAGTCTTCTGTTTGAACATGATCATTCAAGCCTTTCATGCAAATGCGAGCATTCTAGTCTTCTGGTCAAGTATTAGCATTCCATTCTTCTGGTCAAGTATGAGCATTCCAGTCTTCTGGTCAAGTATTAACATTCCAGTCTTCTGGTCGAGCGCAAGCATTCCAGTCTTTTGATCGAATGTGATCATTCAATCTTCTGAGTCAAGTATGATCATCCAGTCTTTCATACAAGCATGATCATCCAGTCATCTTTCAGTTGCAGTTCATTCAAGTTCTTCGCGCAGAGGAAGATCGATCCTCCATTCGATTTCAGGAATCAATCAAAGAAGGATCGAGGGGGCATCTATTGAGGCATAAAAAATGGTGATGAAGAAAGGATTGAAGAAAGAGAAGTGTAACGACCCGTAAATTTCCGTACTTTGGCTCGAGTACCATCTCGACCAGAAATCAATTAGGATTAAATCCTTTAGGAATTTAACAAAGTTAACTAAGTGCAAAACTCGATTAGCCATGAAATCCGTTGGGATCGCTTTAAATACGATCTGCAAGACCCAAAACTTGCAAAATTGGTGACTCTAGGTTAACAGTTTAGAACCAAACTCATTTCCCGGCTGCTCTCGGGAATGAAACGAAACTTCGTATTAGGTCTAGATCGCACATCAGGGTCCGATTAACACAAAGTTAAGGAACTAGGACCACCTCACTGGACTTGACTATCATCTCAAAAATAAGGTTCAACCGATGTCCCACGGCCATTCGTTTGGATCCGGAGTGAGGGAGTGTGAAAAACACTATTCCCTTTACAAAATAAATATATGGAACAGTGATTTGGCACCATTCGCTTGCGCATCAGTATTAAGCAACCAGACCGTCAGAATCAGACTAAATTACACCCTCGGATTAAGAAAAATTTCAGGAACATTTACATGTACTTGGAATTTTGGATCGTGGCCCACTGATCGTTGAACTGAAAGTGGTCCGCCACGTGCGATCTGGGAATCCGATCGAGTCGAAAACGTAATCCCACATAGATCCATGTGTGGTGAGCTTAATTCTGGCGTTTGGCTCAAGGATCGCCACCAGAACCTCTCTTTTGAGCTGGAAAAGTGACGAAATATCTATATTAGCAGTAACCCTTGAACCTGAGTCTATTTTAGGGAGGTTTTTGGCTATAAAAGAGGCTTAGAACAGCCCCTCTCATAGCCATACGAATTTGGGATAAAACCCTAGAGAGAGAGAAAAGAGAGAGAAGAGCTTGGGATTTGTGGGAGAACTTCCTCCTGCTGCTTTCGATTATCGCACGGCCTACACCACCTCTTTCCAGGCGCTTTCCCGGCGGTATCCACTCCGTTTGAAGGTGAGAAACCCTAATCCTAGGTCTGATTTGAAGTAGATAGGCTATAGGTTGTGAAAAGGCTAACCGATTCCGCTCTTTAGGCAAGAAAACTCCCGAATACGGAAGCTCACCTAACCTTACAGATCCGTTGTGATTCCAAGGGCAAAGGTGAGGACTTTAGGTGTATAGGTTACGGTTTTCAATGCTTTCAATGTCAGATAATGATAGATTCATGATCTGCATGCAATTGCACATGTACAAAGTGCTTTCCGTTTTCTGTTTCGATTAACGTTGTAGAATATGGAATTTCACATACTCTAGGTATACGTAGAAATACCGTATACGTATTTTTTTTAAAAAAATGTTTGACATGTTTATTGAATGTATGACTATACAATACATGGATAAAATACTAGTTTGGCGAAAGGAATCGCCGTAATATATGTTCGCTTGTAAATACTACGTATGTAGAAATTGTGTATTCTAAAAATACCGTATATGTGTAAATTTTGGAAATGCATTTGTCGTGATTATTTGCTGTATGATTATGGTATACATGGATAAAACAACCGCTTGGCGAAAGGATAGCCCTAATACGTATTTTGCTAACATACGTCATGTATGTTGGAATGGTGTACTCTAAGTGTTTGTGTAAACACTTGTGAGTGTAAATGTTTAAGTGTTAGTGCCTTAGATAGGTGCTGATATGGCATTCCCGACTACCTTAGAGACATGTAGGATACCCTTCATGTGGTGGTTTACTTTAACCACTCACTTGTGATGTATACGTAATTGTGTCCCTATTTGTATAGTACTCTACAACATGCTTTATATCCAGGCATTCGGTACCAGATTGGACATTGCGGCTGAGATTCATGTCGCCACAAGGAATGTGTCTGGCGAACCCGAGTCGTACTTCGGTTGGCGATAGTGGTTGGCCACACGGAGTGCTTTTGTGCTTCATATCGCCCAACTTGTTGTGCGCTCGAGCTAGTTAGGCTCGTTAAGTAACCCGATTGTCGAATGTGTGTTCACCATGTTTGGTCATTACTATTTAAACCTAGGGTACCAAACTTACCAGTGGCGATCCCGTTAACCATGGTACCTCGATCCGCAAAGACTCATGAGCCGGTCATGGTGGTATGGGACACCATGGCTGAGCTGTCGGCCTATGCTGGGGCCAAGTGCCTCCCCATAGTGACCATTGAGCAACCAAACCTCGTGAGCCGAATACGGTGGTATGGGACACTGTATTCGAGATGTCGATACTTACGGTGAGAGCCAAGTACGGTGAGACCTGTGCTCGTGCTGACGGGCGACGAGTCCTCCGTAGTATCTTCGAGTATACTCCAAGGGTCTGTGATTGGCGACGAGTCTTTCACAGCAACTAGAGTATGAGTTGAGCCGAGTACGGTGAGACCTGTACTCGAGCTAACGGCTAGTGATTGAGCCAAGTACGGTGAGACCTGTACTCGAGCTGACGGTCAGCAATTGAGCCGCATACAGTGAGATCTGTATCCAGCTAATGGGTGACGAGCCCTTTGCGATGCCTTCGCTATGTTTCTCGAACCATAATATCGTATGAGATTAACTAGGATTGACGACCCTAGAATGGATCATGTTTGGGAATGATACAAGGGAGGTACCTTAGTTTCCCAATACTGCTGTTTGAAATGGACTAATAATAACTCGGTAATCATGATCATCATTGCACCGCATGTGCTTAGTAGATGTGGCGCACTGAGGGAGTTAAGCATTTGCGAACGTAAGATGATGTCGCATGAGGGTGGTTTGGCAAGGGCATACAACATCATGTCATTTCATTCTCGCACTTAATAAGAGTAGTTAGAATTGTTTAATTTGTACTGCTTTATCATTACTGCTTGATTGAATTGATAACATGTTAACCTATGCGTTATTGTTCCACTGAGTTAGCTACTCACTCCCACGTTACGAGATGGTGTTTGCAACACCAAACAGACTCTGTCGCAGGTATAGATGGCGAGACAGTTCAGGAGCCGGAGCCCGATTTCGACGAGGACCAGGACGAGTTCTCGTTTATGCAGTATTCGGACGGCTTTGCTTAGGTCGATTGCACCGCGGGGATTACAGGACACATCTTTAGATTGTATTTTGATTTTTGACTCTAAAAACAGTACATGTATATGGGTACTCAGTTAGCGATCATACTCTGATGTTTCATAAAAATTTTGTTTCCTTACATACTTTAAATATACAATTTCAGACTTCCGCTTGCCTTTATACAATTGAACTGGAGTATGATTTACTGTTTTGGTATAATCTCATTCATGTTTATTGCTCTAACTCAGACAACATTTAACCATCATTGTGTATGTTGCATAAGTGATGCGTTGCAACTCGGGAGTTGAGTTCGTACTCGACCCCCGATTTTCAGGGCGTTACAAGTTGGTATCAGAGCATGATTTTGATTAAACTGGACCTGAGTTATGTCCCCATTACGTATGCTGACGCGTTACAACCTAGGAGGGTGCGCAAAAATATAGAAACAGTCTTAGGGTCTCCCGACTTCGCCGTTCGGTGAAGTTCTTTAAAAACGGACATGTTGATCGAGTCTGTACTCGATCCTGACCGCACATATGGATTCTAAATCACTCCTAGACCGTCTATTGACGTGTCCAGATCACCATCCACCCAAAACCAGTCGTTAGAAATCAGGAAAAAATCAGTTTAGTTCAGAAATTTTTCAGGACCACCCGTTATGGAGCTGAACTGAGTCGGGGGCCTCCCCACTTAAACTCACTAAGCCTCAAGATCGAACCAGGGGGAAAATTTGGCACCCTGGGCACATGGCAAACAGGGCCCCACCGCGGCGGCGTGGTTCTCGCCAAGGCTGGCCGCGATGGAGCCGCGGTTCCGGCGGTGGACCGCTGTCCGGTGGGCCATCTGGAGTGGGGCCAGGGCTGGGGTTGGTCGGCCCGACCTCCCCTACCCCCTGGCACGTGCCATTTTGGCAAATGTTTAGGATTTTAAGGGCTGGAGCACCCCTCTCTCTCATTTCACCCCTTCCAAACGCCCAAACCCCCATTTTCATTTTCTCCCTCAACCCATTCCCCCAAATCTTGCAAATCCTCCATTTTCTTCCATAAACCACCCATTCTAACCATCCACAACAGCTCTAGCCTCCTCCTTTTCCCATTTTCTCATGTTGGAGCTCTCATACCCCTCATTTGAAGCTCAAAATCGGGTAATCTCCTAACCCATTCCATTTTCTTTTTGTTCCTCCTTCATTTCCTACCTCTAGTGCCCCTTCCACACCTATTGGATTGTTGCTTGTGGAGGATCAAAGAGATCAGCCCCTTTTCCCCCATTTTGGCATTTTTCCATGGCCCTCTTTGGTGTGGTGGCTACAATTTTCTCCATTTCCTCCATCTTATCTCTCATGGGAAAGAGGAAGACTGCGGCTGATGACGCCGGCCCAAGTAGGCCAGCCCAATCCCGAAGAAGATCTGACGTTGGGGCCGGCACTAGCACCGTTCGGGAGTATAGGTCGAAGCGAGACCTGGATCCCCGACTGCCGCTCAGGGAAGCACTACCGATCGGTTTCGAATACGGTCGTTTTGCCAACCGTAAGGTCGTGTTTGAAGCTCACGTGGATGAAGGGATGTTTGGAACACACCCGATGATGGACCATTTGGTGGATGTTGTCGGATGGGGTCCTATATTTGAAGGCGAGTCTCCCGCATGTGAGAACACGGTTCGCGCCTTCTACACTCATATCATAGACCCATCGTTGGAGCTGCTCCAATTCACGGTCTCTGTAAGAGGCATAAGGCGTACGATTACTGTGGCTGAGGTGGCGCGGCTCCTGAACATCTCGCGTGGTCAAGTACTTCCTAGTGACGACTTCTCCAGGAGTGAGCCGGAAAGGGATTGCCGCACGCGATACCTTTGTGGTCGCCGAGTTACTTGGACGCGAAGAAATTGTATTGCGGCGATAAAGATGGCCGAAGACTTCCGTTTACTCCATCACATTTTCACATACAATGTATACCCACAGTGGGGTAACCGCACGGAGTGTACTCGGTTGATGGTGGACTTTCTGTACAAGATGGGACGCGGGGACAACATATGCCTGCCCACATTCATCCTATTTCAGATAGTTCAGGTTGTTCGATCTACCAGGAACGACCTTTCGCTCCCATTTGGCCGCCTGATAGGTAGGATGGCTCGTGATGTTGGCTATAGGCTCAACATGGAAGACCTTGCACCAGTCCGAGTCATAAGCGAGGTGACACTTAAGAATATGAAGATCGGCCCTCGCCAGCGGCAAGCCCGGCTCGACGAGTCTGGCGATGAGTCGGATAGTGCCGGTGAGGAGAGTGTTGACCTTGAGGCAGAAAGTGATGAGGAGGGCGGTGATGACATACAAGAAGAGGAGGAGGAGGCTCAGGATACTGAGGAGAGCTCTCCTCCTGGTGCACCTGAGTCGGACGCTGCTCAGGCAGCGAGAGAGGCTCGTATGGATCGCATTGAGGAGAACCAGGCCGCCCTGCGGCAAGAGGTTGGACAAGTTCGGGCTGAGCTTGGTGAGACCCGAGCCAAGCTTGAAGAGACCGAAGCCTACATGAAGAGGAGCTTTAAGAAGGTGTCTCGTACGTTGAAGGCCATTTTGTGCTGTGTGTAGGACAAGAACGCTCCTCCTCCATTGCCTGACTCGGATGCCTAGGCATCCACGTTGTTGTGTGTGTTTGTTTGTTTTGGTTGCCGCGATAGGCGGTTTATGTTTTCATGAAGATGATGTAGTAGATAGTAGCATGTTTTAAGTGTTTGATGTTGTGGATGTATTGGCTATCATGTGATTTCTGTCATGATTAATGTAACTTTGTATTCCATGTATTATGACAATTTTAGGTAAATGAAAGGCATGTAGCCTCTTTTGTTTTGATGATGTGTGGAATGCTTAAAGTGCTTTATGAAGTGTGTTGTGCTTTATCTCAAAAATGTTCTACCCTATGTTGTATAGGGCATGCCGCGACAGTACACATGAAGCACGGCACATCTCCGTCTGACTGGCTCTATGGACCAGACTCCTTCTGGTAGTGGCGGTCCTGCGGACCGTGGGTTGGGTTCTGATCAGCCTCCTGCTGGTCCTGCCGGTGGATTGCCACCTTACATGCCCCCGGTCCGTGAGCAGTATCGGCCGTCTTCTTCTGCGCAGCATGACTCCCAGGCTGCTCCGCCGACTGATAGGTTTGAGCAGCTGATGTTGATGATGCATCAGCGAGATGCGGAAGCGGAGGCAGATACAGCGGTCTGACAGCGGCCCAGCGGCTTATGGCCACTATCGCTGAGGCCTTGTCCCATGGTGGTAATGCGACTCCACCTACGACATCTGCACATCCTAATGAGCCTTCTGAGCCTCCTGCCCGGTTTGAGGATGTGCCTCTGCCCACATCTGTCGCACCTCCTACTGGAGATGTAGGTACACGTGGTTTACTCGAGCGATTTCAGCGCTTGAGGCCTCCCTCATTTATGGGTTCTCACAGACCCGAGGAGGCAGAGTTCTGGCTAGATCGCATCTCCAAGATGCTACGGATGCTTCACTGTTCAGCGGCAGAGCAGGTTGAGCTGGCCGCTTTCATGTTTAAGAGGGAGGCTAGTTTATGGTGGGACAGTGTGCTACGAACGGTCGCAGTGGATTATGTGTGGACCTGGGAGGCTTTCGAGTTCCGGTTCCACGAGAAATACTACCCGTAGACTTATCGACATGAGCGGGAGGATGAGTTTCTGCGCCTCAGGCAGGGAGGCATGACGATTACAGAGTACGAGCACCGCTTCACAGAGTTGGGCCGCTTTGTCCCGACTATACTGGTGGATGAGCAGATGCGGATGCGTCGTTTTTCCATGGGTTTGCGACCAAAGATACGGTCGAGGATATGCTGCCTCAGTATCCCCACCTACGCGGCATTGGTCCACATGTCTATGACAGCCGAGCAGGATGTGGACCGATTGGCCAGATCGCGTGGTGCTATAGTTGCGAGGCCACAACAGGATTTACAGAGTAGGCTTACTCTAAGCAAAAGGCCTCGTGCTGATTCGCCTCCCAGGGCCGCGGCGCCAATAGCTCCTGTGAGACGCCCGATGGTGACCTGCACGTTTTGCGGGAAACCGGGACATCCTGCTGAGAGTTGCTTCTCGCGCATGAGGGCTAGCGGCTTTGCGCCACCGCAGAGGTTGGATCGCCCTTACCCACAGGCCATATCAGCTCCACCGCTACAGACTGCTCCTGCACATCCTTCCTTCCGACCTCCTGTGTCGCGCTTCAGGCCGCCACAGCGACCCTTGGCTCCTTAGTCCAACCGTCAGCAGCAGGCGCGCGTGCATACGCTTGTGGTTGAGGTACCTGAGACGTCACTTGCGGCCCCGACAGCTTTTGAGGGTACGGCTTACATCCATGGTACTTCTGTTTCCTTATTGGTGGACACTGGGTTCACTACTTCTATTGTTTCTTGTGGGGCGGTTAAACGTCTATCTTTGCATACTATTCCCACTAAGGAAACGAGACTCACTACGGCCACTTGGACCTTCTCGGATGTCACACGGTTATGCGAGGGTTGCTCGATAGTTTTGGGTAGCAGCACAGTGCTCGTCAACCTCATTGTTGCTCCACTATGGCACTACGACGTTATGCTTGGTATGGATTGGCTCGCCAAGATGAGGGCGGAGATAGATTGCGATACTCGGATCGTAACTGCCTATGGACCTGATGGCACAGCTTTCACGTTTCTAATATAGGTCAGTTGGCCCTGCCGTGTTGATTGTTATACTGCTTTGTTGGCACCGATTGATGGTCCGACGTTGAGGAATACGCCGGTGGTTCGAGAATTTGCAGGCGTGTTTGAGACTATTCCTGGTTTACCTCGACGCGAGATCGATTTTACAATTGATCTCACGCCGGGTGCGACACCCATCTCACTGCCGACTTATCGTATGCCTCCATGTGAGATGGAGGAACTGCGGAAACAAATTGACGATCTGGTAGACAAGGGTTTTATACGACCTAGTGTGTCTCCTTGGGGAGCACCTGTGTTATTTGTGAAGAAGAAGGACAGGTCGCTACGGTTGCGTATTGATTACCGTAGGTTAAACCAGGTCACGGTGAAGAACAAGTATCCTTTGCCCAGGATAGATGATCTGTTCGATCAGTTGAGGGGGGCGAAGTATTTCTCGAAGATTGATCTTCAGTCAGGGTACCACCAGTTGCGCGTGAGGGAGGAGGACGTGCAGAAGACAGCCTTCAGGACGTGCTTTGGGCATTATGAGTTCCTGGTGATGTCGTTCGGCCTTATGAACGCACCAGCCGTGTTCATGGATCTGATGAACCGGGTATTTCGGCCTTTCCTGTACCGATTCGTCATCGTCTTTATTGATGACATCTTGATATACTCTACGAGTCGGGAGGAGCACGAGGAGCACTTGAGAGCGGTGTTGGGTACACTGGAGAAGAACCAGTTGTTCGCACAGTACAAGAAGTGCGACTTCTGGCAGGAGGAAGTCAAGTTCCTCGGACATGTAGTGTCCAAGGATGGGATAGCAGTGGACCTTGCTAAGGTAGCTGCGGTTCGGATTGGCAGCGGCCTGAATCGGTTCTGAGGTGAGGAGTTTCCTTAGTCTGGCGGGGTATTACGGACGCCTCATTTTGGGATTTCTCGAAGATCGCCAGGCCATTGTCTCAGTTGACTCGGAAGGACCTGAAGTTCGCCAGAATGAGAAGGCGAGGCAGCTTTTAAGGAGCCGAAGGACAAGTTGACGTCCGCCCCTGTGCTAGTATTGCCAGAGCAAGGGGAGAAATACACGATATATACTGACGTGTCTCGCGTTGGTTTGGGTTGTGTTCTGATGCAGAAGGATAGGGTGATTTCGTATGCCTCGAGACAATTAAGGAAGCACGAGGAGAATTACCCTACACACGACCTGGAGTTGGCAGCTGTCATCTTTGCATTGAAGCTCTGGAGACATTACCTCTACGGAGAGGAGTTCGAGGTTTTCTACGACCACAAGAGCCTTCAGTACATATTCACATAGCGAGACTTGAATATGAGACAACGCCGATGGATGGAGACCTTGAAGGACTTCAAGTTCGAGGTTTCCTACCATCCTGGCAAGGCGAACCTTGTGGCAGACGCGCTGAGCCGCAAGAAGGCTATAGCATTTGCGGCACCGTTGATGGTAGCTGAGTGGGACATGGTGGAGTTCGTACGGGACTTCAAGTAGAGACTCACTGTCGAGGAGCCATTTGAGTGTGTTGCTCACGTTCGGGTGCGACCACTTATTGACGACAGGATTGTTGAGGCCCAGGAGGGCGATCTACGGCTGTTTGAGCTTCGAGAGCAGGCTAGCGATGCCGAGGACTCCGAGTGGAGAGTTGGTTCTGATGGGGGTCTACGATTCCATGGCCGCCTATGCGTTCCTGATGTGCCTGACTTGAGACGCGAGCTTCTCGAGTCTGCCCATAACTCGAAGCTTGCGATGCATCCTGGTAGCACGAAGATGTACCGGGATATGAGACGGACGTATTGGTGGGATAACATGAAGGCCCACATCGCTGAGTATGTGTCGCGATGTTTGACGTGCCAGCAGGTCAAGGCAGAACATCGCCGACCTCCTGGACTGCTTCAGCCCATGCCCATAGCAGAGTGAAAGTGGGATTTCATCTCCATGGATTTCATATCCGGGCTGCCGAAGACGAGGAAGGGACACGATTCCATTTGGGTGATCATGGACCGGTTGACCAAATCAGCCCATTTCCTCCCTATCAGAGTTACGACCTCTGCAAACGAGCTGGCTAGATTGTACATCGGAGAGATTGTCCGTCTGCATGGAGTTCCATTAGAGATCGTGTCGGACAGAGACACTCGGTTCACATCTATCTTCTGGACTCGTATCCAGGAGGCGATGGGTGTGAAGTTGAAGTTCAGTACGGCGTTTCATCCTCAGACTGATGGGTAGACAGAGCGGGTGAATCAGTTCGGAGGATATGTTGCGAGCATGTGTGTTGGACTTCAAGGCAGCCGGGATGACTGTCTTCCGTACGCAGAGTTCGCCTACAACAACAGCTTCCAGGCGACTATTGGTCTGTCGTCATATGAGGCTCTATATGGTCGTCCTTGTAGAGCACCGCATTGTTGGGCCGAGGTTGGCGAGCGTAGTCTGATTGGCCCGGAGTTGGTACAAGCGATTATAGAGAAGGTCGACATTGTCAGGCGTCGATTACTTACAGCGCAGAGCAGGCAGAAGAGTTACGCCGATACGAGGCAGCGACCGCTGGAGTTCGAGGTTGGGGATCATGTGTTCCTTCGAGTTTCCCCTATAAAGGGAGTCCTTCGGTTTGGGAAGAAGGGGAAGCTCACACCGAGGTTTATCGGTCCCTTTCATATACTGGATCGAGTGGGTGATGTGGCGTATCGTCTCGCTCTGCCCACACCACTTGCGTCGGTACACAACGTATTTCATGTGTCTATGTTGAAGAAGTACGTTCCCGATCCTTCGCATATCATCAGATGGGAGCAGGTACAGCTGAGCGAGGATGCTACATATGAGTTGCGCCCGACACGTATCCTTGACAGGAAGGAGCAGGTACTACATAGCAAGGTCATTCCACTTGTGAAGGTGCTATGGACACATCATTCCGAGGAGGAAGCTACTTGGGAGACTGAGGCCGAGGTCAGGAAGAACTACCCTCAGATTCTCAAGGAATACAAAAATGTATAAATTTCAATGACGAAATTTTTTGTTTAAGGGGGGTAGATTGTAATGACCCGTAAATTTCCGTACTTTGGCTCGAGTACCATCTCGACCAGAAATCAATTAGGATTAAATCCTTTAGGAATTTAACAAAGTTAACTAAGTGCAAAACTCGATTAGCCATGAAATCCATTGGGATCGCTTTAAATACGATCTGCAAGACCCAAAACTTGCAAAATCGGTGACTCTAGGTTACCCTAAAATTTAGAACCAAACTCATTTCCCGGCTGCTCTCGGGAATGAAACGAAACTTCGTATTAGGTCTAGATCGCACATCAGGGGTCCGATTAACACGAAGTTAAGGAACTAGGACCGCCTCACTGGACTTGACTATCATCTCAAAAATCAGGTTCAACCGATGTCCCACGACCATTCGTTTGGATCCGGAGCGAGGGAGTGTGAAAAACACTATTCCCTTTACAAAATAAATATCTGGAATAGTGATCTGGCACCATTCGCTTGCGCATCAGAATTAAGCAACTGGGCATCAGAATCGGACTAAATTACACCCTCGGATTAAGAAAAATTTCAGAACATTTACATGTACTTGGAATTTTGGATCGTGGCCCACCGATTGAGCTGAAAGTGGTCCGCCACGTGCGATCTGGGAATCCGATCGAGTCGAAAATGTAATCCCACATAGATCCATGTGTGGTGAGCTTAAGTCTGGCGTTTGGCTCAAGGAGGGCCACCAGAACCTCTCTTTTGAGCTGGAAAAGTGACGAAATACCTATATTAGCAGTAACCCTTGAACCTGAGTCTATTTTGGGGAGGTTTTTGGCTATAAAAGAGGCTTAGAACAGCCCCTCTCACAGCCATACGAATTTGGGATAAAACTCTAGAGAGAGAGAGAAAAGAGAGAGAAGAGCTTGAGATTTGTGGGAGAACTTCCTCCTGCTGCTTTCGATTATCGCACGGCCTACACCGCCTCTTTCCAGGCTCTTTTCCGGCGGTATCCACTCCGTTTGAAGGTGAGAAACCCTAACCCTAGGTCTGATTTGAAGTAGATAGGCTATAGGTTCTGAAAAGGCTAACCGATTCCGCTCTTTAGGCAAGAAAACTCCTGAATACGAAAGCTCACCTAACCTTACAGATCCGTTGTGATTCCAAGGGCAAAGGTGAGGACTTTAGGTGTATAGGTTACGGTTTTCAACGCTTTCAATGTCAGATAATGATAGATTCATGATCTGCATGCAATTGCACATGTACAAAGTGCTTTCCATTTTCTGTTTCGATTAACGTTGTAGAATATGGAATTTCACATACTCTAGGTATACGTAGAAATACCGTATACGTATTTTTTTTGAAAAAATGTTTGACATGTTTATTGAATGTATGACTATACAATACATGGATAAAATACTAGTCTGGTGAAAGGAATCGCCGTAATATATGTTCGCTTGTAAATACTACGTATGTAGAAATTGTGTATTCTAAAAATACCGTATATGTGTAAATTTTGGAAATGCATTTGTCGTGATTATTTGCTGTATGATTATGGTATATATGGATAAAACAACCGCTTGGCGAAAGGATAGCCCTAATACGTATTTTGCTAACATACGTCATGTATGTTGGAATGGTGTACTTTAAGTGTTTGTGTAAATGCTTGTGAGTGTAAATGTTTAAGTTTTAGTGCCTTAGATAGGTGCTGATATGGCATTCCCGACTACCTTAGAGACATGTAGGATACCCTTCATGTGGTGGTTTACTTTAGCCACTCACTTGTGATGTATACGTAATTGTGTCCCTATTTGTATAGTACTCTACAACATGCTTTACAACATGCTTTATATCATGCTTCATAACATGCTCTATGATATGCTTCCTAACATGTTGTATTACTTTGTTTATCATGCTTAACTCCACATGCTATTGATGAGAACTGTATGAGTTTGGGACTATGTTTATAGTCCAGGCATTCGGTACCAGATTGGACATTGTGGCTGAGATTCATGTCACCACAAGGAATGTGTCTGGCGAACCCGAGTCGTACTTCGGTTGGCGATAGTGGTTGGCCACACGGAGTGCTTTTGCGCTTCATATCGCCCAACTTGTTGTGCGCTCGAGCTAGTCAGGCTCGTCAAGTAACCCGATTGTCGAATGTGTGTTCACCATGTTTGGTCATTACTGTTTGAACCTAGGGTACCAAACTTACCAGTGGCGATCCCGTTAACCATGGTACCTCGATCCGCTAAGACTCATGAGCCGGTCATGGTGGTATGGGACACCGTGGCCGAGCTGTCGGCCTATGCTGGGGCAAAGTGCCTCCCCATAGTGACCATTGAGCAACCAAACCTCGTGAGCCGAATACAGTGGTATGAGACACTGTATTCGAGCTATCGATACTTACGGTGAGAGCCGAGTACGGTGAGACCTGTGCTCGTGCTGACGGGCAACGAGTCCTCCGTAGTATCTTCGAGTATACTCCAAGAGTCTGTGATTGGCGACGAGTCTTTCACAGCAACTAGAGTATGAGTTGAGCCGAGTACGGTGAGACCTGTACTCGAGCTGACCGCTAGTGATTGAGCCGAGTACGGTGAGACCATACTCGAGCTGACGGTCACAGATTGAGCCGCATACAGTGAGATCTGTATCCGCGCTGACGGGTGACGAGCCCTTTGCGATGCCTTCGCTATGTTTCTCGAACCATAATATCGTATGAGATTAACTAGGATTGACGACCCTTGAATGGATCATGTTTGGGAATGATACAAGGGTGGTACCTTAGTTTCCCAATACTGCTGTTTGAAATGGACTAATAATAACTCGGTAATCATGATTACCATCGCACCGCATGTGATTAGTAGATGTGGCGCACTGAGGGAGTTAAGCATTCGCGAACGTAAGATGATGTCGCATGAGGGTGGTTTGGCAAGGGCATACAGCATCATGTCATTTCATTCTCGCACTTAATAAGAGTAGTTAGAATTGTTTGATTTGTACTGCTTTATCATTACTACTTGATTGAATTGATAACATGTTAACCTATGCTTTATTGTTCCACTGAGTTAGCTACTCACTCCCACGTTATGGGACGGTGTTTGCAACACCAACCAGACTCTGTCGCAGGTATAGACGGCGCGACGGTTCAGGAGCCGGAGCCCGATTTCGACGAGGACCAGGACGAGTTCTCGTTTATGCAGTATTTGGACGGCTTTGCTTAGGCCGATTGCACCGCGGGGATTACAGGACACATCTTTATATTGTATTTTGATTTTTGACTCTAAAAATAGTACATGTATATGGGTACTCAGTTAGCGATCATATTCTGATGTTTCATAAAAATTTTGTTTCCTTACATACTTTAAATATACAATTTCAGACTTCCACTTGCCTTTATACAATTGAACTGGAGTATGATTTACTGTTTTGGTATAATCTCATTCATGTTTATTGCTCTAAGTCAGACAACATTTAACCATCATTGTGTATGTTGCATAAGTGATGCGTTGGAACTCGGGAGTTGAGTTCGTACTCGACCCCCGATTTTCAGGGTGTTACAAGAAGATTAAGAGATAGAAAGAAAATTGGAAATGAAGAAGAAGGAAACAACTTAAGGGGGGTTTGCGTGGGTCCGCGCAACCAATGTCCGTTACGTGGGTCCACGCAACCAATGTCCGTTGCGCAGGATCGATCAACTGACTTACAGGATTTGTTATCTGAGAAGGATCCAAAATAGTGGAAGGTGGTTTACGCTGGTCCGAGCAACCAATGTCAGTTGTGCAGGACCGCGCAATCGAAAGATCAGTTGTGCGAGTCTGCGCAGTTGGTTTCAGTAGAAAATTTCCTTGAACGGTTAAGATTGATGCAAGGTGGGTCCCATGACACCAAAATAGAGGTACCACACGTGCGAGGGCCTATAAATACCCCATCCCCTCATTCATTTGGACGGATCGAAGATTTTGGAGAGGAAGCAGAGAAAGGAGGAGGATTGAAGGTAGGAGAAAAAGCTCCGGTTGGTTGCGCGGGTCCTCGCAACCAGACTGCCCTGTAGTCTGTGAAGTAAAGGAGTGGACATGCTGCTGAAATGGCTAAGTCTATAGATTTCTTTTGTTCAAGCTTCAAGGGGAGAAATCAGTAGAAGAGATTAATTCAATATTTTTCCAAGTATTAGGAAATGATTGAAATAGGCACCGAAATGCTGCCGAAATTTTCATCTCCTTGGAGATTGGTTGATCGATTCAGCAATTCCTCCTAAATATTTAGGAGATGACCAAAATAGTGTAGGAATGCTGCCAAAATTTCCAATGAGCTATCTTATCTAACTCATTGTACTTTGTTTTCAGAATCAAGAGAATCTGAGGATGTAAATGAACTCAGAATAAATGTGATCAATGTTCTATCATTCTTTCTTTGTTATCATTGAATAAATCCCCTAAATCGAATACATTTGTTTTCTTGTCGAAACAGATGGTTTTATTGGTTATAGTTGTAAGGTGATGGGTGTTGATAGTCTTTATATTTTAGTCGAGAATGGATCGAAATGAATCTCAGACTTCTTGAGGAGCTTTACTACATGGTACGCCGTCTCCTCCCTGACAAGCTAAATGTAATTTGAGCTGATTTATTTTGTTTACAAATTGTTTTCCACACAACTTACATTGTAACTTTAGCTTTCCATCTTGGGATTATACTTGGACTCCATAATCCCAAATATCTTCCAATGCATCATCTTCCGATGACATATCTACAGGTGTTTATCTGGTTAAGTTAAGACAACATAAAGAAATAAGTTATAGTGATGAATGAATATAATTACCCAACAATATAATAAGAGATTTAAGCAACATTAACTAATTGAATAATACAAATGAAAATAGAGAAATATCCATCCACCCATAATATTACAATTTAAGCCATCAAAAAATAATTACAAATATCCTGATATAACTTCTAAGCAAATACAAGAAATATAGAAGGTAGTGTCTTATGCTGCCGCTGCATGTATTATCTCATCTTGCTTGTCACTCTCTTCTTCATCAAACTCCTCATCAACAGAGTTCCATTTCCCCTATATCGGACACAGCCAATCCTGTGTACAAATGAGTGCTTCAATCGATTTAGGTGCAAGTGAGCTTGTATACTTGTTCACGACCCTACTACCTGTACTAAAAGCAGATTCTGAAGCCATAGTTGAAATTAGAATTGATAATATATCTTGTGCCATTAATGAGAGCATAAAGTATTGTGAATCACGAGTTTTCATCTTCCACCAGTCTAAAACATCAAATTCATCGTCTTTGGATTTTACAACTAGAAGTGGCTCCTTCAGATAGTTTTCAAGTTCTGATACAGGCATCTGCATTTGAGTCTCATTTCGCTGTGTCACATAAGACATGAAATCATCTACTGTTTCTTCTTGTGATTCATCAACAACAGAACTAGAACCCACGTGAGGAGATTTGTCTTTTGCGGCGCACACATAGAAGTTGTACAAATCATTGACTGCATCACGAATCTTATTGGCCTCAGGGATACCTATCGCACCATACAAGTTACTACATATGAATTCAACCATCATCATCTTGTATCGAAGATCAAGAACGACTGCAACAACCATTACCAGACTACACTCAGACCAATACTTATCAAACTTACCTGCATACCTATGGTTATTAATTATAAAAAGTCCATTCCACTACTACTTTTGCATAAGACATTTTTTACCTTTCAAAGTTGTGGAAGAAAAATATTTGTTGCTGGATACTTACTTCCCAAAAATTTCTCCATACATTTGTAAAAAACTAAAAGGAACTTGCGAATTGATTCAATTCTTGGCTAATCATCTTCAGAAGGGAACCAAATATACGCACTATCACGCTCCGCATAGTGAGAGAATGCATGTCTGAAAGCTATCGCTGAATCCAACATTTTAAAAGTTGAATTCCAACGTGTCATGGGTTCCAGCTTCATCGTTTTCTGAGTTGACAAATTCAACTGCTTCACGATCTCATTCCATGTATGTAATCTTGAAGGTGACCCTTGTATGTACTTCACACTATCTCTTATGTTCTTAATCATTGGATCAATTGTTTTAAGGCCATCTTATACAATCAAATTTTGGATGTGGGCACAAACCGAACATGAAATGTCTTTCCACCAAAATATAAGTCACCGGTGGCCCTAAACTGGTTATACAAATTCGTTATCATGCTATCATTTGTGGAGGTATTTACCTAAAGTTATTGATGAAAATTTCTTCTCGATTCCCTACTCCACAAGACATTTGTACATACAGTCTGAAATCATCAGTTTACTATGAGGAGGCGCAAGATAATGAAAGTTTATGATTCTCTTGCAGAGCCTCCATTCAACATCAATGTAGTGAGAAGTTAGTGACATATACCCCTTTCGTTGTTTGGATGTCATCCACAAATCTGATGTCAGGCTAATTTGAAAATTCGATTCCAACTCTCCTTTCAACTTCAGCTTCTTGCTTTCATACATCTTCATGCAAACTCTCTTTATTATTCTACGAGAGACCTTCTCGTATCTAGAGTTAAGACATCTAGCTAATTTGACAAAAGTAGGACTCTCTACCATCTGAAATGGTCTTTCATTGGTAATAATTAATTTGGTTGTCAACTCATTCACCAGTTTTTTATTATACTTGTAGATGGATAATGTACCCTCCAATGGACCCACTGCAGATTGGATAAATGAAAGTGTATGTTTCCCTGACGCCGGAGTTCTCACTTTTTTATAACACTTCAAAATGTGTTTCTTCAGAGTTGTGGTCAAACCATCTGCTTGCTTAACATACCGAGTCTTGCAGTACTTGCATTGTATCTTCACAGTGCCGTTCTTTAGAGTTATTTCTTCAAAATCGTCCCACATTATCGATCTCTTTTTTGCTTTTCCCCCAATATGTGACTGTGGGATACTAGTATCTATGGGCACCTCTTCAGCTTCTAGATCTAATCCTTTATCTTCAAGGATCACCGGCGATATAATTGACAGACCACCCGGGGTATTGGAAAGATCCTCACTTTTCATCTAATACTTAAAATATACTAAATCATATTAGCATTAACAATCTAATATTAAAAGAGTTATACTAAATCCTAAATTAGTTACCCATCAAAGGTTAGATAGATTATAATACTTTCATATTCTCATTTAAACGTCCACGCCGAAAATCAGACAGCATCTCTTCATGCCTTTCCAGATATGTTGATCTTCCATTACATTTCGATGCCAAATATCTAAGCAATGTGAAGATATTTGTTATTGGAAACAAAACAGAAGAAACAAATTCAGAAAGAAATGAGGAAATGGACCCAATATCATGCATACACATTTAAATAGATTATATGAAAGCATAGTATCCATCTAACCTTGAACTGTCCAAAATAGGACAATTTGAGTGATTTCTATGCCACCAAAAATACATTATATATATGAATGGCCACATAGAAATCCTCAAATGACCAACTAATTATCTAACTCACAAATCACAATCACAAGTCACAATAATTTTCTAATTGCAATAAGCAATGTAAATGGTAATTCCAACAAATTAACTACTAATTGCAAATTATACAAATATATTAAGTAGTAAGCAATAGCCAATAAATAATAAGCAATAAACAATAAGTGATGTAATACGTATACAATTATATAAACATATTAAATAGTAAGCAATAAGCAATATTTAAATGTATTGCTTACTACTTAATATATTTGTATTATTTATTGGCTATTGCTTAGTACTTAATATATTTGTATAATTTGCAATAAGCAATATTTAAATGTATTAAATAGTATGCATTGTGAGAAATTGTTGAATTGATGGTACATTCAACAAAACTTTTCAAATTATTAGGATTATTCCTAAGGAAAAAGAGGGTTGTCAAAGGACATCAAGTGGACTCAAGTAGATGAAAAAGGGGGCAGTTCCTGACTCGAAACCATACAGTTGGTGGGGCCTCTGGGAGATTGAGCAGGACTCCCAGTCACACTGGGTGGATGATCCAAATGGTCCTGGTTGGCTGTACATGTGGCATGCACAGGTTCCCAACTGTTCATTTACTACGCCCTGACATGGAGGTTGTACCTCTTAAAGCACATGGACACTACACCAAAATCGTCATTTAGGAACGGTTTTAAACCGTTCCTAAATGCTTCAGGAACGGCTTCAAACCGTTCCTAAATGAGGCGTCGTAGAAAAACAGGAACGGTTCAGAACCGTTTTGGGTACCGTTTCAATTTTTAGACATGGAATTTTAGGAACGGTTTTAAACCGTTCTGTTGCCAACAGACATTTCGGGCACAATTTTAGAAACATTTTTTAAAGCCTGTTAATGTTGCCAACGGTCAGATTTTAGGACGAAATTTTAAGAACAATTTAAAACCCCCTTTGTTCATTGTATGAGAGAGAGAGTGGGGTATGTAATCTACTTGTATTATATGCTAGATAATTACACAAATAAAAGAAAAAAGACGATAAAAATGGTTCACACACAATAATCTTTTCCTTCTTTTCTAGTACATTTCAATTTCAATTCAACATTTCATTTCCAGGCTTCTATAATCCAACAGGCCCCAAAATTGTTAGAAAAGTTAATTTTGTTAACTTCAGCCTTCACACTATTGTAAGTACTTAAATGAGTATTTTCAACTATCTTCAGCAGCAAAGATGTGCCCTTTGACATAGAGCACAAGCTGTCAAATGGTTGCTGCAGTAGTAAGAACAAAACCATCAGCATCTCAAATTTGAATGGTACAACACAATAGTCCCAAATTTGCCAAGAAATTTCAAGGCCAAAGTGTACCTTTTGTAGCCACATACATTTATGTGCCAGAACACTTGTTTCACTGCCTTGGTCTGAAAAAGAAAGACAGTCAATGATACCTACTTGGTCTAGTAGTATGCTATGAAAAAGCTGAGTTATAACCGTTTTGAGTATCAATACCTAATTCTTTTAATGAAGATGCATGTTTCTTCAATTTCTTCAGGTGCTCAGCACAGCCATAAGCAACAAATCGCTGATCCCACAGTATTATAATCAGATGGTTGAGGAAAGAAGCTGATCAGTTGGCCTATATCCAGCGATCTGCAATGCCGAAAGCTTACTTGTTCTATATCCAAATCTGTGGAAATTCAGATGAATCTAATGTAGCTGTTGCACCATTGCCATGCTCTTGTAGTACTGATTTGCAATTTCCCAATTTGAATCAAACTTATCATTTGTAAGCTCACATAAGTGGCTAGAACGAGTAGCAACGGCATTTCTAAGGCACGGTCTACTCTTGAGGTAGCAATAAATGTTGCACATCAGATGCAGGTTGAAGAAACCTGCTACTTGAGCTGGAATTGAACTCTCCATAAAGAAGGCCAATTTTCAGCTACCAGAACAGATATTGTCAGTAACAGTTATAACAATCTCCAGACAAGATAAAGAACTAAGAACACATACTTTAACAAAAACAGGCGAAAAGAAAATTGTTACATTCACTTTAAAGGAATGGACTTCACAAAGTATAAAAGTAATAGGGATCAAATGGAATTCTCAATTGTTGTAGGATTTAATGGCAGTTAAACCAATTACCAAAATCCAAACAAACGGCATTCCAGCAACATAACTGAAACTTAGTTTCACCTTACCTTGCCACAGACCACATTGGGTTCCAAGTCTCTGGATGAACTGAAAGAAGATGAAAAGAAAATTTTCACGTTATAAGAAACATCACAACTTACAAATATCACACCAATAGACAGTTCAGCTCGTTTTGAGATACTACCTAAAAAATGAAGCAAATCCAAGCTCAAATAAACCACACCATAGAAAACAGTAGGGACAACATCCCATGTCAATAAAGAGTATGGATTCTCAACAACTTAATTTGTCTATATCATCTATTGGGGGCCCTGTGCTGATGAAATGCCATTCGTACATCCTCTTCCTCTTCCAGCCACCAAGGGAATCTCAAGATTCACAATCCTTTGACAAAAATAACTACCTTTTGGAAGTTTCAGGTGTGAATCCCTAACTATATTTTTATTGTGTGACTCCACATTCCACAAATTTATGCTACAAGAAAACAACAAAATAGAGAGAGAAAATCAATACAGTAAAAACTGGCACCTCAACAATCTATGGCTTTTGTGAGTTGGTATTCTTTGACACATCATCTTTCTTCAAACTTCCAGCTTCTTGCTGCATGTGGCTCTGCCTAAATACAAGCATGCACGAACTCTATGGAGGAAAGAGATAAAACGTCTCCTCCTGATGCACTTTCAGAAGCCTATACACTATTACGGTGTAGCTGAGAGCATTTTCATCATTCTGAAATAAAAATCATAAATTAAATAAAATACCTGCTCTGTCTGCTTCAGATTGCATATATTTGATTATTCTATCAACACTCCAGTCTGGAATATATAGTTTGAACAGGAAAAGTCAGCAGGAAGAGAATCTCACTCTCCTGTACATGATACCTTAAGTAGTGATCTGCTGTAGTAATGCGCATAAGCTTGTTTGGGTCAGCTTTACCAAACCTGTCGATGCAGACATGTCTTCCTTCTTTATCAACTCCATGGTACCCCTGAGGGTAAAAACACGGGACTTCTTCCAACTCTTCATACTCTCCTAATTTCAGATTAACATATGATTAATGTCAGAAATAGAAAACGTATTTGTTTATATCCCATTTGTTCATTCAGTAAACGTATCTTCTCAAGAATGAATACACTGGCAGATGCTTTCCACCTGTTTTAGGAAACCATAGTAAATTTCTTTTTAGAATATTGTCCCCAGGTTAAACAAAGTTCCAAATTTGTACGAAGTCCTCACATGATTCTTCATATATGTAAACAAAAACAGTTCCTCATATACATATATAGGTAGGTTTGCAATCTCTCACAGAATAACATTATAAGAGAATCAACTTGCCAAAATTGCTATAAAAGAAAATGTTGATCATGATGGAAGTTTCTTAGTCTCAGAAAGGTCTACATTTTCATCGATTGTCGCAGCATTTCACAAAATACTTCTACCAAATTATCAATATCAGAAGAATAATGCAATATAGAATTAAAAGATTTTCCTTTTTCTATTGATAACTAAAAATCTTACACAAGACAAGCCCTTCATGATGGAAAAAATGTATATATAGACCTATTCCATTCCAATCCAATAAGGAATCCAGCTTCTGTCAGTGCTGCTAAAAGATATACAAACAGGGCAAGACAATTCATAAAAGTGTTTTTACTTGATATTTGAGGCACATGGCTGCAGTTCTTAAGCAAGCATGGGATATCAAGTAACGTGCAGCACATAACTAAGCATGCTAAGATGAATAACATATGA
The DNA here is from genome assembly GCA_030180095.1 of Magnolia changhungtana. Taxonomy (NCBI): domain Eukaryota; kingdom Viridiplantae; phylum Streptophyta; class Magnoliopsida; order Magnoliales; family Magnoliaceae; genus Magnolia; species Magnolia changhungtana. Next base: position 2,119,505 of record JASAUF010000101.1, on the reverse strand, counting down.
CAAAAATATAGAAGCACTGCACAAGTGGATATGATAATAACCTTCTGTAGAGAGCAAGAATATCTTCAGATATAAAACCAGATTTATGGTCTCTCTTGGGTACCTAAATAAAAGAAATCTGGTCTCTCTTGGGTACCTAAATAAAAGAAGAAAACACATTACTCTTACTAAAATATCAAGTACAACATCAGATGATGCTAACAACTTTAAGACTTTTGGTTAAAATGAGAAAGGAGAAGTTGAACCGGGTCACATGATTGATTCATGGAAAGGTGTGGTGAATGAAATGTCACTAAACAATCCTCAGCAAGGTGGCCAGGCTTCCGGCATTTCCAATTGTGGATTCTGTGGCAGACAAATGCAGAGTTACTTTCTTATGGATGCATTTAGTTGCTTTCTTCCTTGTTTTCACCTTTTAACTCGTTTATATGTTCTTCAACATTTTCCCTCATATGATGCATTTCACTGCCTCAACAGTCATCAAAAGTATTTGAAATCCTTTGCATGCTAGTCATTATTAGCATGGATCAGAAAATCAGTATCGTATTGGCCGATATGCTTGTATCTTATCGGTATCGGCACGAGCTGATACTTGATATGGATCTGTATTGGCCCAATATGAAAAAAAAAACCACCCTATATTGGTCTGTATTGGCTGATGCAGGCTGCATTAGTCAGCCCTCAACCGGCCCTCTTTTTCTGATTTTTCCCTTAGCTCTCTACTCTCGAAGTTTATATATATATATATATATATATATATATATATATATATATATATATATATATATATATCTCTTAGAGATTGTTTTAGGGACATTTTCAGCCAGATCTACAAGAAATTTAAGGATCAAAACAGGATTTTTTAAGTGGAATTGAATGATTGAAGCCCAGGTAACTGATTTGGGAAAAATAAAAATGGAAAAAAAAATCATTTTTTTAAAATGTTTGTTTTGGTTATTATTCTTGGAATCAACTCGAAATAACATTGTAAACCAAATTGATCAAATCATGCTTGGTTTGTCCTCAATTTGGGGATTTTTTGTATTTTTTAATTTTCAATTTATGCTGGAATTTTCTTGAATTTTTAACTTTTTTAAAATAGAAGCTGTAATGATGCATGGGGAGTCTTTTCTAACAAAATCCAAACAGGGCCTATAGTAGTTTTCTGCAAAAATAATTCTTTTCCACAGATTCCTCATATCCAAACAGGGCCTAGGTTTACTTCAATGGATAAATAACTCTAGCATTTTGAATTCCTATTGAATTTAATATAAAAGATGAGATTAGTTTGTCTTCTTCCATTAACTCAATCTGTAAGTTGTGGTTCTCAACTAGCAGAATATCATGTAGCATAAAGAACAAATGTTAGAGTTGCATGCAAACCTTTACAAAATGTGCAGCCCATTGGCTCAAACCAAGAGCTGAGAAGAAAGAGAATGGTGGTCATCTTTGAAATTCAAGGGCATTGGTGTCTTATGGTACTCAAGAGCATAGGAAAAATCACAGAGCTAAGGATATGATAGCAGTTGAGTATTGACCAAAGGCATTATTTATTTATTTTTTCAATTTCTCTGTTTTTGGGCTATGACCCATCTGTGTGATTGTCCAACCAGTCAATGGTCTAGAACACCGGAGACATGTTTCCGTGTTGGGTACAAAAGTATTATGGTGTGCACTCCATATATTCCACATCAACTAAGTTGTGTTTAGCCAAAGAAAATTGGTTTCCTGATGCATTCTACTGTTTTCTGATTCCACCTGTGCATATAGACATGTTTTATCTGTTCATTTGTTTTGCACACTATAGCTCACCTGATGGATCAACTGCTACACCTGACTGATTACTGAGCCACGCGTTGACAGAGATGGACAGCTAAGATCTTGCTCTTGTTTCCTATCTAGGCACATGTGACGGCATGTAAAGCGGTTGGATTGTGAAGGGTTGAGATATTCAAATCTCAATACATCCTTAAGCATTCAAAGAAAAGATAGTGCATGTTAAGAGCGGCCCAGGTGGCTGCATGCTTAGATGATCATAACCATTGCTCTAGTGGACCCTTTCCCATATAGAAAAGAGTCCGAAAATAGCACCGGCAAGCTCATTCTTGCTATTTGAATGGTGGCCCTCAATCTTTTCAGTTGTGTCCGCAACTCCCCTCGAAGTTTTTCCTGAATAAACAGGAGCCACTGCCCATTAAAGTATCAGTGGCAAAACACCCGTGTCAGTTGTTGAATGGTAACATTTAGTTCAATCATCATAGTCACTTAAAAAAAGGTTATAGGTTGGCTACATCATGAAGACCACCTAGTGCAAAAATCAGCCCAATACACTTATCAGGTAGGCCACATCATGCATAGACGTTGATATATTAAAAAAAAAAGAAAAAGAAAATATAAGTGTGGTCTACCAGCTGAATTAATCAGATGTGTACACACACACCCCTACACATTTGCTCGCTCAGCACTATTTCCATAAAAATTGAAAATTCCTAATAGTAAAAAACAGCTCTAGCAACCAATGAGATTGGCTGAAGCATGAAGAGATTCAACCAAGGAAGAAGAAGAAAGAAAGAAAGAAAGAAAGAAAGAAACCCTTGCAATCTGCGGTGGACTCTATCTATGGGCCCCATAAGATCTACCATTAGATTCAACCTTCCCAACATTGATAGCAAGTGATTGAGAAGTTGACCAGGACTCAACAATTGGTAAAACCAAACAGATTTCTAAAGCCATGCCATGGATCCCAAAAGGAATGAAATAGAACAATATATACTTAAGTAAAACCCATAAATGTTGGCTGAATCTCACCCAATTTGAAAACATGGAAAATGTAAATGGGATGGCTATGTGGCCATTTAACCTACAAAAAAACATATTGTGAGCAAGGAATGCAGGGAATGGAGAATGTCTAGTTATGTATATGACAGTAACTTGGATCTTTTGCACTTACGGATAAACCATTTTCTGCACTGTTGGTTCTTCCATCATTTTCTCCAAAGGACGGTTGTCCTGTTCGCAAGGTACTGAAGTTTACTTTGACCATGTGATAGGAATTAAAGAACAAGATAGAATATATATATATTTTTTAAAACATGGTTAAAAGACTCAGCGACTCAGACCGACTTGTTCAGTTGGCCCAACTCACCCGAGTCGGGGGGGTGAGTCACGGTATCAAACCAGATTGTGTCCAACTGAGTCCAAGTCTTAAAACCATGAATTCAATGGCCTGATACTAGAGTGGTAAATCAGTGCAATCTTTAGAACATGTTCCATCAATGATCCCACATTTCAGATGAATCCAGATCACATGTTGTCTGTGGCAGTAGCTAAAACACGCATGGTTTAGAGAATGAATGCTCAAATTTAAAAAATAAAAAATAAAAATATATTAAAAATTGAGACGCTCCTGTCTGATGTACATCCCAGATCGTGCGGACATGCTCCACTGGCTTGTGTCCAGTTTGTAAATCATCTCCACCTAACATTCTTTAGAAGGTAAGAAATGCACTTTGCCAAAGCCCACATTTGAGACATTTGTGGTCCACTCAATGCCAGGTCACCTTGCAAGTGAGGCCCACATTATCCACAACTCAGATGCATACAATGTAGGGCCATACCAAATCCCAGAGTCACACAGTAACTTCAAAGAAAACTACTGCCTCCCTTAAAAAAACTCACAGGGAGATGGGATAAATATAAACAGTAACACATACCTGTTCTAACACATTAACAACAGTTAAACCTCTCCTCCAAAAAAACCAACACTGCAAGAGACTACAGTTCCCCTACACAATCATCACCGTTCAAGGTTCTGGGTTTTTGCTCTGTTCTTCTTGTTCCCTTGTACTTTTTTTTTGTTGTTCTGGCTGTGCTTTTGTTTTGTTTTTCTGCCCACCCCCCTCTCTCTCAAGATTGAAGATACATGTTGGTCACATACATAAGTTTGTGTGTATATTCAAATGAATACTTGTAAACATGTATCTTCAACCTTAACAGTGTTTTGACATCTTGAAGATACAAGGTGACTAACAAACCAATGTATGAAAAATAGCAACAATCACATAGAACCAATGACTTCCATTGTGTTGTCTCTCCCCTCTACGATAATGACACCAGTCATTCTTAATTCTAGAGCATGGGTAGTTTGTGTGATGACTTCCAATGTGTCCACACGTGAAAACATGGGTAGAAGCCCGATTGTCAAACTTAATTCTAGAGCATTTAAGCAACCATGAAAGGTAAAGATAAATTAGTACAGGGTGCACAGGATGAGATTTAGCTTACAGGAATGATTAGCTTTTGCCCCCCATGATGGAATTCAATTCTCCAAAAGTTTCTTTACATGCAACGCAAAGGCTCTTCCCTCTCCAGGAAGAATTCCTTGGTGGTTGCCATCGAATTGTTCTTGATGTTAGCATTGCTCTTCGAGCTTAAACCTTCCAGTGTGTACCTATGGTCCGCTATGCTGCAATTTGCGACCACCTGATGAAATTTCATGAAAACACCTCAGCATTTTGCAGAATTTCAAGTACCTGAAAGAGCGAAAGCGTAGCTGATCTTGAAATGATTAAAATAAAGATTACCTGTTGCTTAGAACTGCATGAAGTTCAATTATCACGTTCTCTTCTTGCTGCAAGAATGTGCCTCTCTTAAGATTATGCCTCAGGTAATTTATCCACCTCAGTTTGCAGCTCTTTCCATACCTTTGCAGACCTGCAATTTTCCCATAGTTAGAGAACTGTAATTCAACAAAACCCAAAACTAGAAAATAAATCAAGAAAAATTCAAATCCAAATTCAGTAGATGATCCTAAATATAGCAGATGGTAGTGAGAATATGCCAATGGACTTTGTGTATCGGGTGTTATCGAAGTTGACAAATAGAAGAGCATGTCCTGATTAGAAAGACTATTGCAAGATCAATCAGCAAGATGGGAGAAGCACCTGCATGACTTGTATGCAACATTCAACTTTCTAGAAAATTTGTAATTTGCCCTTAGTTGTTGTAACTCAACTTTAAGTCCACGGACATACATCCATGTGCATGTGATGCAAGACAAATTAAAAAGTTAAACATTGTCATTACCTGAGAACTTTGGAGCATCAAAGTCGGTTGTTGCTTAGGGAACTGAGTTGGAAGGAGAAAGTGCACCTACAATAATAACACAAAATATTGCTCAAAGGAACATTAAAAGCCAGGATAACAAGTCAACATGACTGCTTATGAATCAAAAGGCGCAGAGATGAGAATTTCAGATTAAAACTACAGGAAAACACCACTAGCAAAGATGGAGTTAATGGTTGCAACGTCACTATGAGAAACAAAGGCAGCTTATTTGTAATTTAGAGAATGAGAAAAAAAAATCCAGCTAACCAGATTTCACCCAACAATTGAAAATGGATGACAGAAACTACTAATACAGTTGAATAAATACAGAGTCTGAAATGACGGAAACATGTTTTGCCAATTTACAAAGTAGGTGTCCATGTAAATATTTTCATATACTACCAAAAACTTCCCTTATTTCTTCCCAATTTAGTTGATGAAAAACAAAGAACAATCCTGCTAAAATTGTCGCATTCGATCAGAAAAAGAGTTTCTGAACAAAAGGTTTTGACTTCAACCTTCTCAACTCGGAAAGGTATCATTTTCCAGTCATAAACCAATTCTAAACGTACCCTATATGAAATGTGATGAAAATGGAAAAAATGGTACCTGATCATTCCACTGAGAAATTTCCTTTAAATGCTTCATTAACTCCAACTGCTTTCCTTCTAGCATCAAATCATATTGTTTCCTTGCTTCTATTAGTGTGTTTTCAGCCATGGCAAGTGATGCCTGAATCTGAAGACACATCCAATAGTTGAGAAAAAATTCAGTGAATCAAAAAAGAAATAAAAAATTAGAAGAAGAATCAATTAGCTCTAAGTTTTTTTGTTAAAAAAAAAAAACCTCTGCTCTTTGCTCCTCCAACAGCTTCTGTTTCTCCTCAAATTGCATATGGAGACATTCCTTCTCATCTAAAATTTCACACAGCTGGATGACTTGGTTCTCCAAAGAACCAACATGTTCGTCTCGTGTTGCAATCTCTTTTTCAAGAGCTTCAATCTGCTCCGCTTTCCCTTCTAGTGTCACTTGAACCTTCTCTTGCATATCTTGATTCTCAGATATTAATGTTGAAATTTTCAGCAACAAATCTTGCTGAGAAGTTCAACAATATGGGTTTAGAACAGGAATATAACATTCCAGTGTTCATAATCAGTAGCAACAAACAGCAAGTCAGCAACAAACCATTTGATTAGCAGTTAGGCTTGAGGCTTCTGACATAAGTTTAACTTTCTCCTCCAACTTAGTAACCAACATCTCTAACTATATGGACTCTTATTAATGCCACTATCCATGGGAAGTGGCTATTCTTACTGAGGTGTCAGATTTGTGCGCATCTCTTCCGGTGTCTTTTTTGCACTAACACAAGGCTAATTAGTTGGCCAAGGTAGGCACTTCAAGAGATTCTATTGTTATTATGGAAAGCTTCTAACAATTTTTTTATTTTTATTTATTTATTTATTTTTGGTTGAGTTTGTTTTTTCTTTGGCTTTAAGCCAGTTTATTAATCAGGTCAAGCTTGGGTTGCATCCAATAGCCCATCAGCCCCACCCATTTGATTGGGCACGTCAAATGATCAGCCTACATATTGTACGAAAGAGGGTGGCAGGGCTCTGGCCCGGGACAGACTCAGACCCACACCATTTATAATCATCATGGGAAAGGCTCAGACCTGTTTGTTTTGGCCCATCATTGACCCAGGTCTGGGTTTTACTTTTGCAGGCCAGACTTGGACATACCTCAACCCAGCCTGTTGACAGCCGTAGATGTAACTCCATTTTGCCTCAAGCTCCTTCATACCTATGACAAAATGTGAGAATGTGAACTGATGCTCTATCTTATCTCATTATGTAAAGAGGTATATATGCCAAAATATGATCATACATTTAGACAACAGACTATCAGCTTCATATTTATTAGAGCACCTCGCTTGCACCAAGAAATGAGAAACTGCAGTAGAGATTTCTTTTCTTTTCAGTTATTAAGCCATCACGGCTGAATATCCTTTATTACGAGAAAAAGCACCTTGCGACAAGCTTCACTGGACAAAATATCATCATGCTTTAAGAAAACAACAAGCTCCTCATCTTCGGCTGCTTCTACTACAGTTGCCACAGTTTCTTGTCCTGTGGAGGTACTCTGCTCTACAGTATTTTGTCCAGAAATTTTTTTCTGTCATTTGGCAGCCACAAAAGGTTGTGATAGACCGGATCATTTAAATAAGCAAGAAACAATAAGAAAATATACATCCACTGAATAAGTTGATTTTCCCACATATTTAAAATAAAATGGTTGAAGATGGAAGTTAACTACATGGTAGAACTTCCACATACTATTCTTACCTTGCTAGGAACAAAGTTCAGAAATGCCTGATGCACAGCTGGTTTTTCTGCAATAATCTGAAATGAAATTTCACTATCACAAAACAAGAACACTTGAAGAAAAATCTTCCATGGTAGAGAACATCCTAAAACCACTAAGGAAGTAAGCAAGCTAGTGACTATAACTGGTTAGGAATAAAATACATCACTGGCATCAAGAATTTATTATTATTATTATTATTTAAAAAAAAAAAAGAAGATGAAGAAGAAGAAGAAGAAGAAAAAAAAGAAAAAGAAGAAGAAGAAGTTAATTCAGAACCATTAATGTTCATTGCACAAGGTATCACATATATAACTAAAGATTACATAATATAGCAGAAACCCCATTCGGTGCTGATCCCTGGACAGATTGACCACAATATATATATATATATATATATAGAGAGAGAGAGAGAGAGAGAGAGAGAGAGTTACATTGCACTTTCGAAGCCGCTACCCACCTGCATTTGCAGCCATTCTGGTGCTGATCCCTGGACATACTCCCTTGTTGATTGTGAGGTGAGTACCATGCAAGCAGTATGGAACGTCTGCTTCCCAAACTGAAACATTGAAAAAAAAAATCATTACTCTTCAAGTAGCATACAAATAGATGGTAAGGAAGGCAAGTACAACAACATCCCAAACTGAAACATTGAAAAAAAAATCATTACTCTTCAAGTAGCATACAAATAGATGGTTAGGAAGGCAAGTACAACAACCGTTCATATTCAACCAAAAAGGCCAAATATTCTATAGAAAATATGGGGTACTCTCACTGCATAGGCCATCCACGGTGAGACCCATCATATCAAATTCCTCTTAGGAATTTCATCGAACACCCCACATGCACACCCAATCACTTCGCATTTTTCATACAAATTCAACAGCCCGATCTGCACAAATGGGGCTCAAGAGATTATACGGCAACGTGTTCTGCAACGGCCAGCTTTCTGTCCTGGCATAGGAATCCGATTCCTCATCAGATCCATCAATTCCTAAATAAAAAAAAAAAATTAATTTCAAATACCTATACATGTGAAATCGTCATTTCACAAGCTTTTCTATATCAAGAAAGGTGGAGCCGGATGTGGACGTTGACGGGGTTTTAACAGGGAAGGGTTTGAGGTTTTGGAAGGAGACGGGAGGGAGATTGGGATTTTGACAGGGGCTGGGTGGGAGGCGTGCATGGCGAGTTCGCCAGGGAGGACGAGACGAACGGACGTCTGGATCTCCCTCGACGTGATGGTGGGTTTCTTATTGTAGCAGGCCAGCCTCGAAGATTCTCCAGTCGATCCTCCTTCCTTTGAAGCCTCTTCTCTGCTTTTGGCCTCTTTTCTGTAGGAGCTTTCTCCGCCTTTTTCTCTTCCGTCGGCTTCTCTGCAGCGGGAGAGAGAGGGAGAGAGATTGAGAGGGAGGGAGATCGAGAGTGAGAGGGAGAGAGATCGGCAGTGATGGAGAGGGAGAGAGATCGGCAGTGATGGAGCGGGAGAGAGAGAAGGAGAGAAAGATCCAGAGGGAGGGAGCGGGAGAGAGAGAGAGGGACGGAGGGGTGAGGGAGCGGGTGAGATTTAGGAATAAGGTTTTATTTTATTTCTTTTGTTCTGGTACGGTTCCCAATCTAAAACGGCTTAAGCCGTTCCAGAACCAAAACCATCATCGTTCCAGAACTGATATATTGGTGTAGTGGGATATGATGGTAAAGTGTAGGGCCTACCCCTAGATGTGAACCTTATAATATTAAAAATACTGGTTTAATCTTCGATGTGTAAACTGCGGGAGCCACCTGATGAATGGCCATTATATTTATATAGCATGCACTTAGAAGAACAACACACAGCCACGTGGGTGTGGTCTTGGGAAGCAAGGCCTAAATGAGGGTTTTGTAGTGGAAAATGGTTGATGGATGTGGTTATACATGAGGGCATTTTTGTCATTTACAATGAATCAGCTACAAGAGGACATTTTCATCATTTACAAAAAATAAATACTTAATGTAACAGCCCTTAGAGAAATCTAACTTGAGGTACTAGAATGTAAAATGCTTAAACTAATGAAGTGTCTTAATGAAAAGATATTTAAGGTAGGTACTGGAATGCAACTAAATCCTAGGTTAATGAGATAGCTTTTTATAAAAATCTTGTAACTTAATTAAACAGTCAAAATATTAGTTGTTTAAAAACACTAAAAACTAATAAAATGATATTAATATATCTTTATTTTTTAAAAAAAATGTCCACGATACGGCACTAGCAAACCACACCATGTCCTTCGCTTCTCAACTTCTTTTTTTCTTCTTTTCAGTTGTTATCAAACGAAGAGAGCCACTGAATAAAATCATTAATGATTCACGTTCCATGAACAGATTGTTGAATTGATGGTACCCATGAAGATCATCAAGCACCCAAGGTTGATAAAATCAAGGCAGGCCGCCATGTACAGAAAGTTAGAAACAATTGACCGTCAAATTGTTGATTCATGGTAGGTATGTGGTCCACCTGATGACGGTACCAACCAACCTGATATTAACACCTGGTGATCTTCATTGTTGGACACCAGGACTCATCTTTTTCCTCTAAGAAGAAAAGGAAGGAGAGTAAAAAAAAAAAAAAAAAAAAGAGGACATGTTGCTAATTGAGCAGATTTTGTACAAGTGTAGAAGTAGAAGAAGAAAACTAGAATCAAAGTACCGAAAGCCTAGAAGAGGAGACGTAAATATAAGGACACAAATTTCCTACAATTGTAGGGGGCCTATTCACCAAAAGGCTTTGTGGGGCCCACCATGATGTGTGTAACATCCAGTCCATCCATCATTTGCAGCAGCTCATGTTAGGACTATATGCCACCCAACCTGTTAATAAGGTGATCCAACCAAGATAAATGAAAAACCAAATACAAACCTGATCCAAAACTTTAGCAGACCTAATGAAGGATAGGCAGATTAACATCCTTTAAAAATCAAGATGCGCAACTACACAATGCAACCGAACTGGGAAGTCCAAACAAGCATAACCGACGGCCTGCTCAAATCAACCCACCTATTTGTTCTCCTCTTTTCATCTCACTTTTATTCTTTTTTTTCTCTCTTTTCTTTTCTTCTACTTACCATTTTTCTCCTCTTTCTTGAGCTGAACAATTTTTAAGGGGGGAGGACGGGAGAGGGAGGGTGGGTAATGCAGGGGCATTTTCACACTAGGCTCGAGTGGGGTGGCCTGTGGGATGCAGGGGCACACTTGGGGTGGGTGACTCGTGTGAGGCAAGTGGTTCGTGCGATCCGGGCCCCACCGGTATGAGGTGGGTGGCTTGTGTGAAGCGGAACGCATATGAAGTGAGGCCCGTGTGGAAGGTTCGAATGAGGTCCTAACCCATGGGATGTGGGGCCTAGGCTATGAGATAAAGGAATTGATTTGTCATGCTCTATTAGTTCAAGCTTTTAGAGTAAGTGGTTAACTGTCCTACATCAGTAAGTGTGAAAGGAGAGGGGAGGTACGGGAGGCGGCATGGCTGGTGTGGTGTGGAGTGGCCTTGTTGGTCGGCCCTACCAAGGGTTCCCCAAACAACTATCAAAATGAGCTCATAACTATTGATCTATAAATCAGATTGATAAGGAAAACAAGGACCTCAAGCAAGAATACAAAGGAAAAAAAAAAAAAAAAAAAACACAAGAACCAGATTTTAATGAAACATGAAGCCTAGTCTATCATCATCATCATCTAAGCCTTATCCCAACTAATTGGGTCGGCTACACAAATCCTATTCCACCATTCTACTCAATCAAGGACCATGTCCTCAGTTAAACCATAGGTCGTTAAACCTTTAAATACTACCTCCAACCACGTCCTTTTGCACATTCCCCTTACACTTTAAAAGCCTTTAACTTGAACCAACTTATCCTTTTAACCAATGTCATTCTTGGTCTCCATTCCCTATTTGTGCTACTCCTAAGTTCCCTCGAATGCATTCATTTTGAATTCCATCCTTCCTCATTTTGCCACTCAACCAACCATCTCAACATCCTTATTTAAGCTATGCTCATCATATGAACATCTTGTTCCTTAACTGGCCAACAGTCTCTCCCATAAAGCATGGCTGGTCTTATAGTAACCTATAACATCTCCCTTCAATTTGATTGGTATGCAGCATTCACATAGAACTCCAAACGCACATCTCCACTTCATCCACCCAGCTCTAATTCTATAAGCAACATCCTTCTCAACATTGCATGTTTACAAGGAAAAAAACTCGCATATCTGTTTTGAGCACATTCTTAATACAATTCCATACCATTTAATCCCACAAGGGCACAACCAAACAGGCCTACAAATCTACAATAATAGTGCAATCATTGTGCACATAAACATTACAGTGAGCTTAATCGGATTGCCACTATGCCATGTGAATAAACATTGCAGTGAGCTTGATTGGATTGCCATTGTGCAATCACTTCCCACCATTGATTTGGACAGTCTGGATTGCCACTATGACATGTGAATAATTGAGATAAAGCGGCCCACCCCACAGTCGAGTGAAACCAAGTGGTCCACCATCTGGTGGCTGACCATTATTGACTGGGGTAGGCGGACACCGGCAAGCCAGTGGACCGCACAATGAGCTAGGGCAGGCAGATCACCAATGAGCCATGACCGCACAGTGAGCCAGTGAGGTCCACCATTGAGCCAAGGCGGGCCACCACTCAAAGTACAGGACAAAATAAAATTAAAAAAAATAAATAAAAATGAAACCTACAATACCTACATGATCAATGAGAAGATGAATGGTGATGATGAGTGGGCCGAGCTATTAAGTGGCCGGATCGAGATGGGTGCAACGCTTGTTCGAGTAGAGAAAGAGAAAGAAAAGATTTAGAGATTTAAGGATCATGATGGGTGATGATGAACGGTGATGATGAGTGAGCTGGGCTGCTAAGTGGCCGGATCAAAATGGGTGTGGCGCTCGTTCGAGTAAAGAAAGAGAGAAGATTTAGGGATATAGGGTTCGGGTGAGGGTAGCAGCTGTCAAGTAGGTAAAAACTAAAAGTAAAAGAAAAAATCTAAAAAACTACTAATATAGACCCGATCGGATCAGATCGGATCAGTCCGGAACGGATCCATTCGGATCGGATCAGTCCGGATTGACCACTGATCTGAACTCGATCTAATGTACGGTCGAATCTGACTGGGCCAACTCAATCCAACCCAATCATGGCCTTTGGTTCGGGTCGGATCTGCCGGATGGGTCCGGTTTTTGCCTAGCTCTAACCACCACACTCCATGTTCTATAATATGAAATTAAAAAAACACCCTTCTTACTACCACACTCGTGTTCAGTGAAGGATAATCATGTATCACCATGTAATGCCAACACGTGTAGGATATCTAAGCATTGCTAAATGACGATTAAGAGGCATGAAAAGAAGATTGCTTCACTCATCAAGTGGGCCACACCTGAGCATCCAGTAAGATTTTTGACTCTCCATTGATTTTGATTGTGTGGATCTGTTGGCATTCTCGCACAAAGTGATCTTCATGATGTGATCCATCTTTTACACAGCCCGACGTCCACACGTCATGACACGTTGGATGGAAAATCCGTGTGACATGTGAAACTTAGCATTTTATGGTTACATGCAACATGGATGTCTTCACTAATTGGGTTGGGGTGGTGTACCTTGACTCTAATATTTCTTTCCTAAACTTGAGTTGATGAGGCAAAACTTTAGTTGCATGGTGCCTCGTCGGGTTAGATTAATTGTGCCTGACCTAGTTACAATTAAGTGGTCTAGGATGATGATGAAATGAGTTTAGCTAAGGTTGGCCCTGGGCTTGATGAATACTTTATTAAATATGCTGGGTCATGAGTTAGTCGGCTATGTATTGGGGTAAATATACCCATCAATGGTTATCACACTTGTTATGGGGAAAACCGCATTGACCAATTACATGAGACACATGCATCATGAGGGGGAACAGGGCAATGCTGGTAAGAATCGCTTTAACAGGCTCTTAAACCACCAACGAATCGACCACATAAATGAGCTGAGCTAAGCTCCAATGGAAAAACCCAGAAATGAGCTCCGATGAGAGAATCACCTACCGAGCTAAACTGCTCGAATTTAGAGCCCAGTGACAAAACTTACCGGCCGAGTTGATCAGACGAGGGTATTTGGAAAAAATCCCGCATTGTATCGAGCAAGGATAGACCCAACGAGATCTCAGCCGAAGATCACGATGATTGAGACGGGATCAAAGATATTCTTGGGAGCAGATCCACCTAATCTAGGCATCGGAGGTCCCCGGCCAACACCAACAGACCCCCCCCCCCCCTTGTGATCCTTTACATTTTTACTGGTGCAGGTATTTAAAGTTCATACAAGTGCAACAACAAGCTCACCTATGTGATTTTAAGGAAGATATTGAGTCCCTTATTCACAAGGGACACCTGTGTGAATTTATCGACAAAGGAAAAGAAGATTGACCATCCAAAAAATAAGAGCGACAAAATGAGAAGGTTGACAACGATGCGACAGGAGAAATATAGACCATGTTCGAGGGTCCCATCAGAGGTGGGGAATTAAATCGGGTGCGCTGAGCCCACCCGCGAAGAATAACTAACAGTGAGAGAGAGCATCAGGTGAACCTTACTACTAAATGACCCCACAAAGAACCTAGTATGAACTTCATGCAGCCTCACCTTCATCAAAGACGAGACACGAGGGCTTCGACATCCACATGATGATGCCCTAGTAATCGCTATGACTGTCGTCAACCATAAAGTGCATCGAATATTGGTTGACACAGGGAGCTCGACTAATATCCATTTGTTCACAACCCCAAGTGTAGGGTCGCGATGTAGTAATAATCTTAGTAAGACCGAGGTCGAATCCACAGGGACTGAAACTTGTACGTTTCTGAAATTAACTAGAACTAGAACTAGAAGAAGATGTGAAACTAATTCTGAAGTATTTGAGAGAGTAATTGTGAATAGAGTAATTAAAAAATAAGAATTTAAAGGTGTGAAGTAGGGTGCTAAGGATCCACTTGTAGTGATTAGGGAGCCCTCTTGCTTGATTCAAGTAACATAATTATAATCGGAGTCCTATCCTATCCAATTGGAAAATATATCAATAAAACCAAATTTGAACTTCCATTGACCTAATTCTTAAGGAAGGAGAGCTATGATAATTGGCAGGGATTCCCTCACCAAACCATGCCTAGGAGACATGGCAAACAACAGGATTTACCAATCCCATAATCTCAAAGTAAGAGAATTGTGAAGATTAAGAAGGATTCCATCACCCTACCATGCCCAAGGAATGATGGTGAACAACAGGAGTTACTAATTTCACAATTTCAAATCAAGAAAAGAAGATACTCAAAGCTATTGCAAATCTATTGTAATTTGAGTCACAATAAACCATTAAAAATTGAAAGTATTCGTTAAATATCAAATTAGAATCCATGGAGTTCAACATAAACATGAAAACATGAATTAAAGCAATAGAAACATCCTATCATGCTACAAGCTTTACCTCTTAGCCCTAGCTAAGAAGTTTAGCCAACCATAGACATGACTGGACCAAAGTCTCTTAAGAAAAATATGAAAATAACTAAGAAAGAAGAAGAAATACTCTTGGCGACGGCTACGCCACCCTTTTGCTCCACTCCTTAAACCCTAGAAGATGCCTAAGAACATCCTAAGGAGTCCTATTTATAGTTGTGGAACTCCAACTTTCGCACCTAGTTGGAAAACTCTAGAAACCACCTCAAATTTACGTAGTTTGTTAAAATAGACTTCACTATGCGCAATTTATCAAAATAGGCTTCACTCTGTTCAATTTTACAAAATGACCAAGAGTTTCAAAATATGTTTTTTCAGGACGATTTCAAGATTCTTTTTCTTCACTTCAAATCTTTGATTCTCTTTATTACTCACTTGGTTTTCTTGGATCTTTGGTATATAAATTCTTCAATCTTGGTCTCCTAAGATCTATCCCTTGCCTTAATGATTCTTGAGCATCAAATCCATGCTTTTAGCACCCTTTTCAATCCAAGCTCTTAAATTTACCTTGCAACACAAACATGAGTAAAATAGAACATTAAGCAATATCATGTTCACAAAACAAAGATATAAATGGGAGATAATATGCAATATTGGACCCTCAACACAATCCCCAACTAGCATTTTGCTAGTCCCTAGCAAAGTATGCAAAAAATATTTCAAGAACCACAGAATAATTTCTATAAGCTCAAGTGGTTAAAAAAAAATAAATTCAGATAATAAAATTTTAAAATACATCAATGTTGTGCATTACCTTCTCCTGAACTCTAACACTCAGTAAGTTTCATAATCAAGTTCAAAGCATTAATCCTCTAATTAGAACAATTTCAAACATTGAGTTCTATGGGTGTATAATGAAGTCTAGACTTATCACAATCAAAGGTTCAATTCGTCACTTTCATGATAACAGTGATAATTAAAAAAGAGCATTTAGGACAACCAAAACCTAAATCGAAACTTGCCTTACAGTTCATCTTTTAGTTCCCTCTTTTATTCCTTTAAGTTTTGATTTTTCCATCGATGGCTTTCACGCTATGTCAACTTTTTAAAGATCTTTAATAGGTAGCCCTTTTTTACGACAACTATTTTTTTAGCTGGGTATTTTCTTTTTCTTTCTTTTTTATTCTTCCCATTGAACATGATGGACAAATTCCCCAAGTTGGTTCCTTCCATGCTTAATAATCATCAAGTTAACAATTCAATATCAAACTGACACTTGAATGTGCAAGCTGGATGTGACATGTGAAATCATTACTCAATCAATTTTTAAAACTTCTAATCGAGGATCAATGACTTAACTTAATTTTGAAATCTCCCAAGTGACTGAAATCCAAGAGACATAAGCCATCAATATTAAGTATCATGTAATTCTAATTCATGGATTAACTTTGAGATAACTTAAATTTGCAGAAATTTCAGAAAATTTTCTCAATTTTTCACAACTTCGCCTAAAGACTAAGAAAATTGTGAAAAGAAGGAATTGAGTGGTGGAAAGGTATTACCTGAAGTTGGGTAGTACCTGAAGAAGTGGTGGAAAGGTAGTACCTGAAGAAGGAATTCTAAGATATTTTTTTCCAAAATATCTTAATGTGAAGATGGGTTAGCACAAGAATTAAACCAAAAGAAAGCACACTTTCCTAAATAGTAAAAAGCAAACTATCCTAAACGGCGAAAAGCAAACGATCTTAATCCTAAATTCTTTGAAAGTAATAAACCTAACTAGAAAAATATGGAAAAACTACTTAGTCATGCTACAAGGTTCCTCCTTTGACCAGTAACTTGATAAATTTCTCAGTAAGTTTCATAACAGTATCATCCAAAAGCCCTTTTTGTAATAGGATTGGATGCCTCGAAGCATTATGTTCTAGAGAAATTTGTTGACCTCAGCATAAAGTTTCCTTTTAATCTCCTAAGGTGTCCAAAGTACATATGATTCACCTGAGATAAAGAAAGTTTCAGAGTTAGCACAACATGGTGAATCAGAGACTATAAGTAGATAAATTCAGAGAATTCTAAGTAGGTGATGTAGTCTCAACATATTCCGAAGTTTCAAGCTTCGGTTCAACTTTCAACTCCTCCTCCCTTAATGGTAAACATTCAAGATCTATGAAAGTAGGGGCTTTAAAATAAGGGTTCTCTCGGTCAGTAACAACCACCGAGGTATTGCTTTGTAAGGCATCCATTATTTCTTTTATCATAAGATCATTTGAATCTGCAAAATATACCAAGCAATCTTTTAGAGAGTTGAGAGAGGCTCATTTTCCACATTAAGGTCTATGAAGATATGCCCAATGATTCCTTCGTCTTCTCTTAGAATAGAGGAAAACATGATCTCTTGCTCTTCACCTTGGTGAGAGTCAATTGTCATCGGATACATCTTACCCGGCTCTGCATAGACAGATTGTGGATCAGTAGGCGCATTGATGTGAATATTTTGTTCATTACTACTACTCAGTAGAGGCACTATATCGTCAAGGGTTGATGGCTCAGATAATGGCCTCAACTGGGTGGTTTCAGATTCTAGAGTCATATCTAGCAACTCGCCCATCTCCCTAATCATATTATAATCTAAATCAGGGGAGTGGTCTACACACGCCTTAAAAAAGCTAGAAAGGTCAATTGAAGGAGGCTCATTCTCCACATTTAAATCATGTGTGTCAGATGGGTGGAGTAGATCATTATGGTTGACAACTTCCTATACCTCGTGATCACTTTCCTGAACCATAATTGAATTTGATTCCAGTGAATCTTGGGCTGTAAAATCATGATTCTCTTCCCAATACTTATCATCTTCCAATTCAGTATAGTTCACAAGTGGGATGAGATCACTTTCCTCACACTATTTTCTAGGTTGAGTTGAGCCTCAAATAAACTAGCCTCTTCCTCCTCATTGAAGTCAAGTGTGTCATATGACTGGAGCATGTTAGTATCATTATATTTGAAAGACACCTATGTCTCTTGATCATTCTTTGGACAGTCATCAAGATCGACTCTTTGGGAAATTGAATCTTATACTCATTAACACAATACAACTCTTCAGTCTCAATTTCAGTATTCTCAATAATCACATCACTTGAACCTAACTGTTGTATATCTTTTATAAGTTCTTGAAATCTCTGGAGTGTGTTTTGCTAGATGAGCTCTAGAGTTTGTGTGAAATTCTGAAGTGAATTCTCTTACATTGTTTCTTGTTGGATCTTAGAGGTATAAGACCTAAAAGAATTGTCACTATGATACATTGTTGATTCAACTTCCCAATCTTGATGTTTCCACTGATTCTAAGTAGGGAGTTGGGAATGAAGTATTAGATTGGGTTGAGGCTGGGGTTAACTAGCCTCCTTTAGCTTATCAAGGCGCGATGCAAGCGCTTCTATCATTCTTCTGATGCTAGGAAAATCGTCCAAGTAACCCTAAAGTGACTCCTCTTGGATCGTTTCTGGTTGGGTTTCAAATGTAGAGGACCCAAGAGAATTGTCACTATGATATATTGCTAGTTCATCTTCCCAACATTGATGTTTCCACTGATTATAGTCGTATGGGTCATAGGTGGGAGAATCTAGTGGTTGTTGGTACATATTATCAACCATAATACATTCACGCATAATACCCTTCTTGCTAGATGGTTGATAATTATCCCCATTCCAATAATCACGATACCCCAATAATCACATACTATTTTTTTAATCCGTGGAGTGCAATTATTCTCCCGCCTATAATCACTGAAGGACTTCATAACTGGTGGAGCATCATATTCTGATTGGTTCTCGATCATATTTGTTGATGCAAGAATCTAGTTCACCCTCGCCGAGCTCCGAGCACTTGCACCGAGCCCCGTAAGCCAGCATAGGAGAAGGACAAAGGAGACCCTAACCAGAGTAGGGGACCCTCCGATGCCAAAGTCAGGCTAGGAATTTGGGTCTACTTAGTGTAGATAAGGCTTAGGGTATTAGATATTGTATACCTTTTCCTGCAACTATGTCTCTTATTTATACCTATTGGTTGAAGTAACTGTGTCCATCATTCTTGGTACGACTACTGCCATTAGGCGTGAACAACGTGTGCACTGATATTGACAGTTATTTCGTAATCGTGCATCGGAAAACACTCTTCACGTACGTTATTGGAGTTGATTCCTCAACGTAATTGCTGACCACGTTCTCATCCATGTCTGAGCCAACCCTACGATCAGAGTCCATCTTCTAACGGTCTGCACCCATACATAGGTCGAGCCTGACCGCTGGTCGGTAAGGATCGGGTTAGAGCTAACGGTGAAGGTGTAATGGCTTCTTCTAGGTTCTAGGCTGATGTGATACCTCTACAAAAGAACTTGGGAGTTGAACTTTAATTACTACGAGATTGGGTTAGACTAGTCTTCGCCACCGACCTAAGGTTTCGCTCGTCGGCCTTGATCATTCGGCTTACTATGGTGAGTTCACTTAGTCAGCCGAGCTGAGTTCATTCCTTCTGAGGCCGGTTCATATTTTTCCATAACAGAAGCCCCCAACTCTCTAAGTTCAAGCTTAGACTCAGGGAGTAAATACCTGGGGAAGTGAACTGCCACTCTCTTCCTAATGATGAGTTAGGAAGATTAAAACTATTCGTTATGATCATTGCTCTCCGTGATTGAGGCGCCGTACTTCAGCAGCGACCTTTCGAGTACGAGCCTATGATAGATGAACACATAGCGACAGTTAGGGATTCAAATCGTCTAAGTGAGTGGAATATTATCTCGTGGATGCTGAGAGATGGAGGGTCACACGTGTTTTGAATGTCATTTATTACTGGTGGCATATGGCTCGGAGGATTTAGGCTCAGACTAATGAACCGCCATGTGTACCGTAGAGCTCAGCGTCCTATGTTTCAGCTTCAGAAACAGCTGTCCGTCATGATTGCAGGTGGCAGATTAAGGCAATAAAAGTTACCCTCCATTTCCATTTGGATCCTCCTGCATTCCATTCCTCAAAGAGTTTTACGCTGCCAATCGTCTTCTGGAGGGCGATTTCCTGTGAGTTCTCTCCTTCCCAAGCCTTCTTTCTCTTTCCTTTAAACACATTATGTCGAACGGTTTGGATAAAGTCCAAATAGTCCAAGTAGTGGGTGAGGAATCCGAGCTAGAGAGTATAGACTCCGAGCGCAGGGACTCTGAAGGTCCATTTAAGGCGATACCTCCCCGGCCCCTAGCAAAGAAGACTGTGGGCCCAAAACCGAAAGGTTGCGCTCAAGGATCGAAGAGAGTACCTTGGGATTCGGCTGGAAGGGCCATGGTCGGGCCTTCAGGAGGCTGGTTCGAGGTGGTCGTTCCAGGGGGCTTGGTCTTAGTCGAGTCCCAAATGGATCGAATCCACGCCGAATACCAGATCCTCGACTTAGTGCATATCAGAGCTCCTTCTCCCCTCGATGCTGCAGGAGATCTAGCCGATGGAGATGTCGTTATCTTCCTCTATGCCCTCCAGTGCAGGCTTCAGTTTCCCATCCACCTGTTCGTATGCTTGATGACCGCACATCTAAGGTTGGCCCTGGGTTAGCTGGTTCTTAATGCCTGGCGAATTTTTGTCTCCTCATACATCATCTGACGCCAACTCAAGAACCAAGATTTGACGTTGGACGAGTTTCTATCCATGTACCAAGCCAAGCATGACTCGCTCAAGCCATGCTGGTATTACTTTTTAGCAAGGGCCCAATGTACCCCAGGCCTGATAACTAGACTCTCTTCTTCCAATAAGGATTGGAAGGGCAAATGGTTTTGGGCCTCGGGGGAGTGGGAGGCGTTTGCTTTTGAACTCAACAACTTAGGGGTCAGAGTGCCCACCAAAATTTTCAATCTAGGTTGAATCCTTTGAGATTCGTATTACATCTTATATTTCTGTCTCGTTCTTTATTCTGATCCATGTCCTCTATTTATAGACTATCCAAAAGGTCCTCCCGACCTATCTTCCTTCCTCTGAGCCCAAGTTGTCAGGGTCCGGGTGGTAAAGGAAGAGTAGCATGTCTAACATGATTCATCAGTCCGGATAACCTCCTTCAGTCCAGTTCTATAGATTCAAGCCCCTCCCCATTGCTCTAGGTGAGTATCGTGACTTCTTATACGGTTTTTCTTCTCTATAGGCATGTTTCTAGCTGATCATTTTTTGTCAGGTATGCTAAGGCTTTGGGTTCTAAGAGGAAAAGGTCATCGGTGCTGCGTCCCCCTCTTAGCATAATAATGGCTTCCTGTAACATCCCGAAAAAATTCATATAAAGACCCAAGTACAACCTCAGGCAAAACAACCTAAGGACAGCATCCTGTCGTATAATTTAGATGGGATTTAGTTAAGTACTAAATAATCAGTGGATTAAGCTTGGGCCACCATTTTCACAAATGGGAAGACCTAAAACCATGAGTACCACTGACTCAATGTCATCTTAAGACCTAGAAGAAATCCCAAGGGTCTGTCGCTCTCGAGAGTACATTGAAACTCGGTAACGGACCTAGACTGCACGTCGAGGGTCCGATGACCGTGAAATTATAAGAAGATGTCCATCCTACTAGGCTTGACAACCATCGCGGGAATCAAGCCTAAATAGTGTCCAGAAATGCCTAACTTGAGCCATGAGTTAAGTACATGGGGAACGCGAATATCCTTAGAAAATGAACTGAAACTTAAGTGAATTGGGACGTTTTCTCTCATGTAAGTTGAAGAATTCGGACCATTAGCTTGTGACCAAACTTCACCCATGGGGAAAGGAAATTTTCATGCACATATACGTATAACTGTGGCCCCGATTAAACGCGTACGACCATTAATCTAGGACAGGCTCTCTACGGTTGATCTGCTTATCCGATCGCACTGAAATCATGTCCTAACATGGATCCATTGTCAGGGAGTGTACCCTATGATGTAGATGGGTCGTGGGCCTCTCTATGAGCCCTGTTCGTCAGAAACAGCTGCCCACGGGGTATAAACCATGTATAAAGTGGCCCTAGGGCCATTTCCATCACATCTAGGGCTATAAATAGCTTCCCACACACCCCCTCTCTCACAAATACGAATTTTAAACCCTAGATAGAGAGAGGAGAGAAAAGAAAAAATAGAAAAGAGGAAGTGTAGGAGATCGCTTCAACTGTGGGAAATCTTCTCCCACGCACCCACACACCAAATCACTACCCTGTTGCGCTACCAAACCTCCTTCGGCTATGATTGAGGGTAAGAAATATTAACCCTAATATCGATGTAGACCTCCTGGATAGTTTTTCGTCAACCTAGCTAACCAGTTTCATCGTTTAGGTGCCTAATGTTTCATTTTTAGAAACGTAAAATTTTGACCGAGTCTGAGTCAAGCATACTAACGAAAGGTGTGGACTATAAATGCTTAGGTTGTAGTTTATCAATGCTTTCATGACAGCTAATGATTTATGTCTATCTTGATTGCTGCCATATTGTCTTAAATACATTGATTTCTTTATGAGATACACCTATGAACAGTGATAAATAAATGATGCACCTTATGTGTTTGTTGAAATGTTTAAATGAGCAATAGAAAATGATTAGTGCTTGCCATGACTACTAATCTAGGATTCATCATTGTCATATGCATGTAGATCTCTCTATATAAAGAATTGACAAAACACATGTTGTAACTAACGTAGTCTATGTGTTTGATAAATTATCTAAATGAGAAATTGTTGATGAATTGTATTTACTACGCGTATTAAGGTAGGATTCTTCATTGTTTTATGCGTATGTATATTTTCCTCTATGAGTTCTGATAAATGCATGTTGTATTAGCATGGTCTATGTGTTTGATGAAATGCCCACATGAGAAATCCACATGGATTGTTTGTTGAATGCTGGGATAATTATTATACGTGGTTGTTAGCCGTATTTGAGTAGGATTGAGGCTACAAATGTAGCCCCAGGCAATCGGTAAAAGTCCTTGATCGGGTGGCCGAATTAGTCTCACCACCTTGGGTAACCTCGATGAATCTGAGTCGCACGATGATTGTCGATAGTGGCTTGGCCACGAGGGGCACTTACGCGCTCCATGTCGATTAAGTCAGTGTGCGCCCGTACCAATCGAGCTTGCTTAATGAACTGATTGACCTATTGTGTGTTTATCATGTATGGATGCGACTGCTTGAATTTAAGGTACCCCTCACCAATGTAAAGATCCAATATAACCATGGTACCACAAACCACTAAGACTCATGAGCCGGGCATGGTGGTATGGGACACAGTATCCGACCTGTCGCCCTACGCTGGGGTGACGAGCCTCCTTGTAGTGACCAATGAGTAACTAAGACTTGTGAGCAGGGTATGGTGGTATGGCACACCGTATTCATGTTGTCGGCCTACGCTGGGATGACGAGCCTCCCCATAGCACAACTTCTTGCAACTTGCCTATCTTATGTGTATGACTAGGAGTGACGAACCTACAACTTGCCTATTGTGTGTGTTTAACTAGGAGTGACAAACCTAGATGGATCCAGAACATAGGAGTAGGACCACTACGGTTGTCCAATGCCAAATGGTTGGTAGGAGGGTGGGTGGGGATTAATTTTATAGGCCTTGGAAAATCAGTCTGGTGTTGGAAAAGTATGAGATGGGATTTCCAAACCTCATGATGATGAATTTCTAAGTGTAATAGGAAAACCCGGGATATACTTTTCATTGCATACATTCCAAACATGGGATACACCCAATCTAGGGACCATATCTTACACATACATTTATTATTACTTTTACAATTTCATCCACCTAATCTCACTTAATGTAGTTGATTGAACGGGCCCCAAATGTCCCATCATTTGGAGGCTGTGAAGGCTATGGAAAAGTGAAGAAAAGGGGAGAAAAAGGGCTGATTTCTCTGGTTCCCCATGGAGTTGAGCTTCAACAAAGATTGCAAAGGCCCCAACTGACAGGGATTGAAGGAGGAAAATGAATAGATGGGATGGGTTAAGAGCTTACCCGAATTTGAGCTCTAAATGGGGCATGTAAGTGATCAAAGGAGAGAGAATGGAGAGGGTAGGGGGTAGGTTATGTTGTAAACATTGGAGGAGGATGAGTTGGGCAGGAAATGATGAAATGAGTGATTAGAGGGAAGGTTTGAGAGAGAAAACAACAACCGAAAAGAGAAAAGGGGGGCTTGGAGGGGCGTTAGAGAGAGAGGGGGTAAAACGACATAAAATAGAGGTCCCCCCCGCAAAATAGCATGCACCACACATATGTAGAGGTCGGGCCGACCATGACCAGGCTCGGCCCGACCCGTACGACCGAGACTGACCGCGGCGCGCCGCGGTGACCACAGTTCCACCGCGGTCCACCTTACCCGGCGCCGTGCCACCGCAGCTGGGTGGTCTTCTCCACCCTCCCAAGGTGCTAAATGCACCCTGGGTCCACTTGGTTCCCTCCGGATTGACGCGTGTGGCCCCCGACTCCATTTCGAGTCATTCCAGGTCAAAACAGATGTATCTTACAATCCGGAAAGAGTTATCTAACGTATAATATATGATTTTGGGGTAGAACAAGCTAATGAAGCCAACCAACCTAGCTATACTGGGTTGGGTAGCCCAGAATTGCAAAAAAACCTTGGATCGATGGTCGTTTCCCCGTTTCAATTTCGTCTTTACTATAACTAGTAGGTTTAGTTTGATTACTCTTCATCCGTTGGGCTTTAGGAGTTGCGCCCAACGCAAAAAGAGCTTAGAATAATTAGGAGAACGGTTTGGTGAAGCCAAATAGGACACTTACTACTTTTTTTTTGCCGAAAACTTTGCGCACTAGTAGACATCACGACCCTATAGTATGCCGCGAATTCTAGGAGTTTTAGTTGTAGTTTATTTCTTATTTCTTTCCCATTATTTAGTATCCCTATTTAAAGAGTTGTGAACTCATTTTTTTCTTTTGTCATTCATTAATCAATTTCAAATTTATTAGAATCTATTTCTACTTCCTGCTTTCTTTTCTCGTAGATTCGAGAAGTCTCTGTGAGGAGTCTAGAGAAGCTCTGAGGATTCGGAGTAGTTATCATCATCACGCTTATCCCGTATTCTACCAATTTTCAACGGTTGGGGTAAGGTGAATTGTAATCTATAAGTATTAATAGATGGCCTATGAATGTTTTAAGGTTGACTTGTGCGACCATGGTTGAATACAAACTCGATTTCGACGTTTGTTTTCGGTGAACTTCGCCAATTGGCGAAATCGGGATACCTATGACTGTTTCTACGTTCTGTCGCTCCCTCCTAAGTCAGAGTGCGTCAATGTGCGTCATGTGACCATAACCCAGGTCCGGTTTAATCCAAATCATGCTCTGATACCAACTGTAATATCCCGAAAATAGGGGGTCGAGTAGTAACTCAACTCCCGAGTTCCAAAACATCACTTATGCAACAAAATGAATGATGATTGAATGTTGAATGTATTCGTGCATCGAACATGAGTGAGATTAAGCCAAAACAGCATATCATACTCCTGAGATAGTTAAATTGCAAGCGGAAGACTGTGATAGATATATAAAATATAAAAACTGTGGTGAGTCTCCAGAGTGTGATAATGTTACCAGGTTAAATAATTACAAGCACAATTTTAAAATTTACCAAATGTGAGGAAGTGTAATGTCTTCTATCCCAAGTACTATAGTCCCGTCAATACATTACCAGGTCTTCATAGACCTGACAGAGAGTTGTATGTAGGAGAGCTCCTCCTCAACACCATAGTAGTGGTCCGACTCTACTTCATAAGCAATGTCATCACCTGAAACTCAACAAATCTGTTTGGTGTGTACAACACCGTCCCGTAACGTAGGAGTGAGTGATCAACTCAGTAGAACAGTAAAGCATAGGTTAACATGTTATCAACTCAGTCAAGCAATAATGATAAAGCAGTAAAATCAAACACTCCTAAATACTCTTATTAATGCAAGTATGAATGCAGTCATGATGTATGCCCTCACCGACATACTCCCTCATGCGACACCATCTTCGTTCGCGACATGCTTTCTTTCCTCAGTGCTCCACATCTTCCAGGCACATGCAATGCATGATGAATATGATTACCAAGTTATTATTAGTCCATTTCAAATAGCAAGATTGGGAAACTAAGGTACCTCCCTTGTATCATTCCCAAACATGATCCATTCTAGGGTCGTTAGTCCTAGTTAATCTCAGACGATGGTGTATTTTCTAGGTCACTGCAAAGGATGCCAGGGCTGTTATGCACAAAGGTTACACCATTCCCCCATCACCTCTTTAACGATTCATCACTATACAGAAATAGGCCTAGTTCATACTTTATACACCGTGGCAAAAGTCTAAGGCTCACCGCAAATTTCAGAGTATGCTCGAGGTCACTACAAAGGGCTGCCAGGGCTGTTGCTCGCATTCGTTGCACCACTCTCCCATCACCTTATCAATGTAGGCCGACAGCACGAATATATGTCCCATACCACCATAATCGGCTCACGAGTCTGGTTGTTCACTGGTCACTACGGGGAGGCACGTGGCCCCAGCGGAGGCCGACAGCTCAACCACGGTGTCCCATACCACCATGCCCGGCTCATGAGTCTTAGCGGATCGAGGTATCATGGTTAAAAGGGATTTCACTAGTAAGTTTGGTACCCTAGGTTCAAGCAGTGGCGTCCAAACATGGTGAACATACATTAGACAGATCGGGTTACTTAACGAGCTCGACTAGCTTGAGCGCACAACAAGTTGAATGACATGAAGTGCATAAGCAGTTCGCATGGCCAACCACTATCGCCAACCGAAGTACGACTTGAGTTCGTCGAACATATCCTATGTGGTGAAATGAATCTCAACCACGATGTCAAGTCTGGTACCGATTGTCTGGGCTATAAACATAGTCCCAATCGTAATTAATCCATATTCAAAGCATGTGGGGTAAAGCATAATAAACAAAGTAATTCAAGCATGCTAACAAACATGTCATAAGCATGTATAAAGCATGTTATAAAGCATATCATAAAGCACCATATATACAAGAATACAAACACATATATTTCATAAATAAGTGGTTAAAGTGAACAACCACATAGAGGAAATCATACATGTCTCTAAGGTAGTTGAGAATCCCATCTCAACACCCTCCTAAGGCATCAACATCTAAACACTTACTCACACAAGCATTTTCACAAACACTTAGCATACACTATTTCAACATATTAGTGTATGTTAGCAAACATGTATTAGGGTGAGTCCTTTCGCCAAGCAAGTATTTTACGCATATGTAATATATTTATATAACAAATAATCATGGCAAACACATCCCTAAAATATATACGTATATGATACTTTCTACAATACGGTATTTCTACATACATAGTGTATATTAGCAAAACATGTATTAGGGCGAATCCTTTCGCCAAATAAGTATTTTATCCATATATCATATATTCATACAACAAATAATCATGTCAAACATATTTCCAAAATTTATACGTATACGGTATTTTCTATGAATACCTAGAATATGTAAAATTCCATAATCTACATCTTTAATTGAAACAGTAAACAGAAAGCACTTTGTACATGTGCAATTGCATGCAGATCATGAATCTATCATTATCTGACATTGAAAGCATTGAAAACCATAACCTATACACCTAAAGTTCGCACCTTTTATCGTAGAATCGTAACGAAGCCGATAGGTTTTCCAAGCTTCCGTATATGACAGTTTGGTAACCTATAGAATGAAATAGGTTAGCTATTTCATAACCTACAACCTATACAACCTCAAAACAGATTAGGGTTAAGGTTTCTTACCTAGAAACGGAGCTGGAATCGCCCGAAAAGAGATAAGCACAGAGTGGTGGAGCTCGTGGAACGGCAGGGAAACATGGCAGGGAGATTCTCCCACATCTCTCTCACTTCTCTCTCTTTTCTCTCTTCTCTCTCCTAAGTTTTCTCCCAAATTCGTATGGCTGTGAGAGAGAGGTTTCTAAGGTCCTTATATAGCCTAAAATCTCACTAAAATAGACTTAAAGTCAAGGTATACTTGTGTTTTGTCCAAAGGGCATCTGTTTCAGCTCAACGGAGTATTTTCGGAGCCCCCCTTGAGCCAAAGGTCGGACTTAAGCTCACTGACTATGGATCTAGGTAGAGTTACATTTTTGTTTCGGTCGGATTCTCAGATCGCAAATGGCGGACCAGTTTCAGTTCAACGGTCAGTGGAACTCGATCAGAGATTCCGAGTACATGGATATGTTTATGAAATTTTTCCTGATCTGAGGGTGTAATTTGGTCTGATTCTGACGGTCAGGTTGCTTAAAACTGATCCACAAGCGACAAGTCTCGAATTACTATTCAAGATATTTATTTTGTAAAGAGACATGTCTTTTCACACTCTCTCGCTCCGGACTCAAGCGAACAGCCGTGGGACACTATCTGGATTTGATTTCCGAGATGGTTGTCAAGCCCAGCGAGGCGGTCCTAAGTCCTTAACCTCGTATTATTCGGACTCCTGATGTGCGGTCCAGATCTGATACGGAGTTTCAATGTGCTCCCGAGAGCAGACGGGTAATGAGTTTGATCCTAGATTTTAGGGTAACCTAGCGTCACTGATTCCAAGTTAGTCCTTTGTAGTTTGTATATAGAGTGATCCAAGTTATAATACTTAACTAGTTTAAGATAGTGTCTAGGGTGAAAGTACTTAGGAAAATTGAAAGAACAAGGTGGTGAAGGGTTGGATTTGTGAAGGAAATGGGTTCAGAAGCGATTTTAGACTGTGGGATTCAGTTCTGACAAGTTAATAAGGTGTTAGGAGCAGCCCATTGCCTAAGGATGTCTAATTCTAGGTTGGCAAAAATCTAGGCTGTTACAGGTAAGCTTTCAAAGTGACTTGCCGGCTCTGATTCTTGCTTTTTATTTTTTAATCCCTTGCTTTTTGAGGCATTGCCGATGTTTCTATTGATTCGAGAGAGATTAAAGGTGATGACCCAGATCGAGAGGGAGAAGGCCGAGCTGGAAGGGCTCCTGAAGGCCTCGAACGAGGAGTAGGAGAAGTTGAAGGGTCCGGTGTGGGAAGACTAGTTAAGGTAGCTGATACTTCAAGGGGAGGTCAATGGGCTCCAGTCTCGCTTGGACTCGGCTGAGTCCAAACTGACGAGCTCGAAGGCTCTCCTTGAATGTGTGGAGGAGGATAATGTGTGACTGAAAGCTGAACTTGGGCAGGCCAGACATGATGCTACCAAGGAACTGGCCAAGCAGCACGCCGAGTTCGAAGCCTTGGCTGCTTCACGAGCTATTGCGACCGTTGAGGAGTTCAAATCATCATCGGAGAGGTCCGCCAAGTTGGATAGGGTCTACTACTATGCCTACAACGTCACCTACATTGCTTGTTTGGGCGACGTTAAAGGTTTCTATCCTAACCTGGACCTTGACACTCTGGCCACCGATGATGCCGAGGATGCTCCTACTACCGCTAAGGCCAAGAATGCTCTTGTTGCCATTGAGGTCGAAGGGGCTGCCGACGCTCAACCTCCCAACTCGGGGCTGACTCTCCCCTCGGAGAGAATGAATTTATGTTCTTTTGTAGTAAAATAGTGGCGATTTCGCAACTTATAATTTTAATATGACTTTTTGAATAATGATTCAATTGGTTGATTGTGGATTACGTTTGTTGGACTAGTCAAATTGTCGAATGACGATCCGACCTCTTCTATAAGGGGTCGGCTCACCGAAGGATTTCATTTATGCATGTGAGAAATGGTCCCTTATAGCGTGCTCAGATGGTGAGGTGAACATCTTTTAGATGGTTGGCTCATAATCGGGATCTTATTCCTCAGGACAAGTCCCATGTAGATTAACTTCATGTAAATAATTTCATTCTTTATTAAAAGTGTTCTCATAAGAAGTGGTCCCGACCCATACATTGCTTCCCTTTATGGGTACTAGATCTTTAAGTGCTCGGCATTCTAGGGATGTGGTAATGGTCGTCCTTCCAAATCCTCCAATCGATAAGATCCCGGTTTGGTCGAGCCAACTACTCGGTAAGGCCCCTCCCAGTTCAAGCCCAGGGACCCCACCCCGAGCTCTGTAGTATTCTGGAACATGAGGCAAAGGACGAGATCTCCTCATTAGAATCGCTTCGTTCTAACCATAGAGTTATAGAAACGAGCGACCTGCTAGTTCCGTGCCACAACTCATAGTTTGACAACGTTTTGCAATTCTTCAAGTAAGTCGAGGCTTGTCGCGACCAGCTCCATATTCTTCTCGTCTTGATAGTTTCGCACCCGCGCGGTGGGAAGTCCTATCTTGACTAGGATGACAACCTCTGCGCCATATGAGAGAGAGAAAGGGGTCTCTCCTGTATTTGACTAAGTCGTGGTTCTGCATGCCCAGAGAACAAACGGAAGCTCATTGGCCCAATTGCCTTTAGCTTTCTCCAGCTTTGTCTTGAGATGATGTTTGATGATTTTATTTATAGCTTTCGCTTATCCGTTGGACTGAGGATGATGAGACGACGAGTAAGCATTGACAATGTCGAGCCTTCGACACATGCCCCTAAACCTATCATTATCAAACTATTTCCCATTATCAGACACAATGGTGCATGGGATGCCGAATAGACAGATGACGTTCTTCTAGAAAAATTCGGTTATCTTCTGCCTGGTAATCTTTGCCACAAGTTCAGCCTTTGCCCATTTGGTGAAATAATCGACCGCTACGATCGCATATTTGGTCTGCCCCTTACCTCGAGGCAGCCCCATTGATGTCGATCCCCCACTGATCAAATGACCACGGTCCACTCATGGGGGTCGGCTCTTTCACTGGCTACCTCGGGACGACAGCGAATCTTTGGCACTTATCGCATCTTCGAATGAAACCCTTGGAATCTTCTTGGATTGTTGGCTAGAAGTAACCTTGATGAATTATCTTCTGTGCCAAGGCGTGGGCACCAGAGTGATTCCCGCAAATTCATTCATGTATCTCTCAGATCACATATTTTGCTTCATCGGGTCAGAGACTGAAAGTGCCCTTGTATGTCAATTAGCGTGAGTGTTGAGTCAGCAAGACAAAGGAGCCCCATAGGAAGATTGATCAAGCATCTGCCTCAACTGGATGTGTGCCCGAACTCATCTCAAGCAAATCTTAGCCTCACATCCCATGTCCTAAAACACAGGTAATTAAAACTCTTAAAATTGAATAGAACATCCTAGGGTTTTTTGTTAGAAAACTTTTTCAAACTAAACAGAAAAATCTTTAAGTTTTCTACCTTTGTCGATTTATCGATATATGGCTTGATGAAATTGATCCCTGTTATCGATGTCCTCGAAGCGCACTTGATATTATCGAAATAAGGACTTATGATGTCCAGCAACCATAAAGATCTCTAGACTGAATTATCGATGAATCGATGGACTGCTTGATATCATCGAAGTTTGAAACTCGAGTCCATCGAATTGACTCGATAAAATTGACATTTGGTCACTTGTATCCAAAAAGCTACTAAGGCAAATCATGTGATTCTCAATATATCGAAAGGCTCCTTGATATCCTCGAAATTCAAATCTCGATGATATCGGATGGGGACACAAATCTATCCAGCAAGTTTTTAAGTTGTTTTTTCTTGGATCGAGGGTCACTCGATAAAATCAATATTCAAATATCGATCATATTGAGACAAGGTCGATGTCATCGAAATAGGACAAAAACTGTCCAACAAGCCTATAGGAAAATTCCTTGGAATTATCGATGAATCGACACTGTTATCGATATCATTGACATTCAAATTTTGATGATATCAAGTGATGCTCGATCATATCCCTTACCTGAAATATTTCAAAGGCAAGCGCTTTCACATTTTCAAATGTTGAGGAATCGAACCTCATGTCGATGAAATCAAAGTTCGAAATCCAATGACATTAACACATGTTCGATTTCCTCAACCAATTGGCAAAAAGTTTTAAAAGCGTTTGACAGTTGAGTTCGTATCATTGAGCAATCAGTCGATGCTCAATGATATTGAACTCTATAAAAAAATTACCATTTTATATCTGTTGGAACCTTTTACCTATTTAATGAGAGCTTACCCTTAGTTGTTGATAGAGAAAAATAGAGAGTACTTTTGTGTGTTTAACCCCAGATCTTATACCTTAAGCCTTTTCTCTCATGAAAGTTTATCTTCCAATCCACCCTCATCATTGACATTCAATAGAGTGGATTGGGGAATAAACTTCCGCATTCGAAGATCCTACAGCTACCATCTTAATGGCAAATCATTAAGTTGGGATGCCTTGAATGCATAGATGATTGGAATCGTTTTGTATCCTTGATAGAAAAATATTTAATAGAGTAGGATTCCATCATAACCTTGACCCAACCCATCACCTTATCTTGGTGTATTATCTGCGTTGCGGTTCAAGGGAGCTGAAGATTCTTCATCATCAAAGGAGGAGATCTTCATCAATATGCTGAATGGGGCTCATCTACTTATCTGTAAGTCATTAGAGTCCAGAGGACCCTTGCGATCATTCCTTCTATAGGATTGGGTTTAAGGTATTTCTCACTCCTTTCAAGTCCTCATAGGAGGCCTCCGACGGGAGGGTACGTAGGGGTGCTTTGTGTTGACCCTTACTCTGTGGAGAGCATAAACTTTTAGGTCCTTATGTAGGTCCTTGGGTGCTATGTGTTGACCCTTGCTCATGGGAGCATAAACTTGTGTCATGTGGACACGTTGAGTTAGCTTAAAGTAGGTTGTACTGGTTTGAGGTGAACCTGATTTGAAACCTCTGGTTTAAGGTGAACCTGATTTGAAACCTCTGGTTTAAGGTGAACTTGTTGTGAAACCTCTGTTAGTGAGATCCGGTACACTCAAGGGTTGAGTGCATCCACCAGAAGTGGAGTAGACAAGTAGTCAAACCACTATAAAAATAAATGTCATTGAGATTGTTATTGTCTTATACTTCTTGTGTGATTTCCTTTAATGTTTTCATATCTGATTATCTAAGATCATACCTCACACATAGTCACGTCCATCATAAACTATGATTTGCATCTTGTTTATCTTTCAAATAGTTTTATGACTGGATCCTCTATTTGGCTTAGAAGCCATTAGAGTTACTTTGAAGAAATCCTGATACATGCATATTTTCTCATGATAGGATTGATAGGATTTTAAAATACCATAAAATACTAAAAAGTCATATTCACCCCCCTCTAGGACATATTGGCATATACCCACTTCGACTAAAGCGGTCATTACCGCAATTTCAGAAACATCTGAGGAACAACTGAGAATACCCTTTTTTGTATAAGGTGCCACCTATAATTATGTACCGAGCTGCCCTTACTCTCAGACGCCGAGCCTCCAACCTATCTTGGGGGATCTCGCCGCTCGTGAGGTATTTGACTATAGGGTCCATCCAACTCATAACTATTCGCATCGGATTGATGGTCTCCTAGTCGGCTCGATCGATGCTCGGTGTATCCAGGAATTCCATAGGGACAATCCTCAAGATGCTCCCTTCAGTTATTGAGGCCAACTTTGCAAGGGCATCGGCCCAGGAGTTTTCCAATCTCGGTATCTGGCTCACAATACATTCTTTGAACTTCCCCATGATTTTCCATGCCTCGCCTAAGTAAGCTATCATCCTCACCTCCTTCGCATCGTACTCTGTTGACACTTGGTTCACAACAAGTTAGGAATCACATCAGATATCGATGAGATGGATTCTTAGGCTAACGACTAATTTGAGCGCAACCAATAGCGCTTCATACTTTGCCTCGTTGTTCGATGCCTTGAACCCGAGCATGATCATGTACTGAATGGTGGTCGTGTCGGGTGCGGCCAGGACAATCCTTGCTCCTCCTCATTTTAAGTTAGATGACCCATCCACAAATAGGGTCCACTTATCAGACCTTACTTTTGCCCCAGTGTCCTCGAGGAGTGAAGGAATTGGGGGAACGGTAGGGATCATTGCTGAGTCTGCTGGAACCTTTGAGCTAATACCTCCAAGTTCGCAGTTCGAAAGGGTAAATTTTGCTATGAAACAGGCCACTGCTTGGCCTTTGATCACAGCCCTCGGTTGATACTGTATGTCAAAATCTCCGAGCTCAATAGCCCACTTAGTCAGGCATCCGAATACTTCAGGTTTTTGGAGCACTTGTCGGAGTGATGAATCTATGATGATATTGATGGAATGTGCTTGAAAATATGGATGTAGCCTCCATGCAGAGACAACTGGACTCAAGGATAGCTTCTCCATACTTAGATATCTCATCTCTAATGGGACCAGTGCTTTGTTGGTATAATAGACAGGGTGCTGCTCGCCCCCAGCTTCTCTTATAAGGGCTGAGCTGACGACAAATGCAGAAACTGCCAAATAAAGTAGCAAGGGCTCTCTTTCCTTTGGCTTAGACAGTAGTGGTGGCGACCCCAAGTATTGCTTCAATTGCTGAAAGGCTTGCTTG
Organism: Magnolia changhungtana; assembly: GCA_030180095.1. Taxonomy (NCBI): domain Eukaryota; kingdom Viridiplantae; phylum Streptophyta; class Magnoliopsida; order Magnoliales; family Magnoliaceae; genus Magnolia; species Magnolia changhungtana. The sequence continues at coordinate 2,085,077 of JASAUF010000101.1, read as the reverse complement.
CAATCCGGGGTCCACTCTACTTTCTTGTGATCCTTGAATTGTTAGAAGAAGGGGAGGTACTTATCAGTGGCTCTGAAGATGAAACGACTGAGCACAACAACCCTTCCAGTGAGTCACTAGATCTCCTTCATTGTCTGAGGTGAACTCATGTTAAGGAGAGCTTTGATCTTATCAGGATTTGCCTCGATTCCCCTCTAACTAACTTGGAAACCAAGAAATTTCCCCGACCCTACACTAAACACACATTTGGCTGGATTTAACTTCATACGATACCTCCGCGGGATTGAGAAGGTCTCTCGGAGGTCTAATACAAGGTCGGATGCTCTGATGCTCTTCACGAGCATATCATCGACATAAACTTCCATAGTTCAACCAATCTGCCGAGCAAACATTTGGTTGACCAACCTCTGATATGTTACACTAGCATTTTTTAGGCAGAAGGGCATGACCCGGTAATAGTATAGCCCTTTGTCCATGACGAAGGTCGTCTTCTATTTATCCGGAGGGTACATTTCTATCTGATTGTAGTCAGAGTATGCATCCATGAAGGTGAGATGCTCATGCTCAGCCGGGCTGTCAACCAATTGGTCGATCCTGGGAAGAGGGAAGTTGTCGTTTGGGCAAACTTTGTTCAGATAGAGTAATCCACGTAAACCTATCAGTTCCCATTAGCTTTCTTCACGAGCACTATGTTCGCGATCCAATTTGGGTAATGAATTTCTTCGATGAAGCTAGTGCCAAGGAGTTTAGAGACCTTGTCGGTAATCGCAGCATACATCTCAGGTTCAAAGGCTCTTCTTTTCTATTTCACCGGCTTATGCTCAGGTTCCATGTTCAGCTTGTGGACGATCACCTTCGGAGGGATACCTGACATATCATGATGAGACCAGACGAAGACATCTCTGTGCTGCCTTAGGAAGTTGAGCATCAGCGTCTATTGGCTATCGAATAGCGATGATCCGAATTGGACTATATTAGTTGGATTTGCTTCATCGAGAGGAAGGACCACAAGGTCCTCTATGGAAGAGCTCTCTAAAAAAACCTCTCTAGGATTAAGCATTTTGATTGTAAGGGCCTATTTTACCATGCCCTTCCTAACTGCCACAGAGTAGCATCGCTTCACCTCCCATTGATCTCCTCGGAGGTATCAGATTCCCCCCAGCGTAGGGAATTTCATCATTAAGTGGTATGTAGATACTACCTCCCTCATGGAGTTGCGGGAAGGTAGCCCGAGGATGACATTGTACGCCGAGGGGATGTTTACAAATAGGAAGTTTAGCAACAGGGTGACCTAGTTCCGACCTTCTCCGGCTGTCACTGGGAGGGAGATTGCTCCCTTTAAAATTACTTTATCACCCGCAAAGCGGTGCAACAGTGTCTGGATGGGTCAGAGGCGTGATCTGTCAATCCTCATCTTTTCAAATGCTTCGAAATACAAGATCTCGACCAAGCTCCCAGTGTCAACAAGAATTCAATATGCCTTTCGATTGGCTATGGTCATTGCGACCACCAACGCATCATCACGAGGGTGCTGAATTCCTCGCATGTCGTCTTCCGTGAATGTCAAACTGCATGGGCTCATCCGAGGCTCCTTGCTCGGCCTGTCGGCAAGATAAACGTAATGCTTGGGGTCAGTACTACGAGCGTGGGATTTCCAAGCCTGATTTGAATCCCTACCTCATGATGGCCCCCCATATATTGTTCGGATCTCGATGGCATTGTCTGCTGTTCAGCTCGACGATTCGTCCTTCTGAGGTTGTCTCTTCTTTGACATACTGTCGCAGATGCCCTTTTTGAATAAGGGTTTTGATTTCTTCTTTCAAGTTGAGAAACTCGCTGGTGTTGTTCCCATGGTTGTGATGAAAGTGACAATACCTGTGCTTGTCCCACTGGCCTGCTTTTGTCTTCATATAGCTCGGCTAATGCAGCAGCCTTTTGTCCCAGATATCCAATAGGATATGCTCCGGTTATGTTGAGGGGAGTATATGAGCTGAATTTTCTTTCTAGCCTTCTACTCGGCCTCTGATCACTAGAGTTATTTTCGTCCGACCTCCTTTTCTTGGCTTGTGATGGCTCTTCATCCTTCCACCTCTTATCTTTGGATGAATGTTCCGAACCATAGTTGTTCTTTTGTGAACTGAAGAATTCTTCCACATTCGTATACTTTTGAGCCCGACTAATGAGCTCTCGAGAAGAGGAACCTTCCGTCCTTGAGCCCATTGAACATCTTGTCAGGGCCATTTTGTTGGAGTAGTCATCAACCTGTAGAGCCTTCTCATTGAAGCTAGAGATGTAATCTTTCAGTGACTCTCCACTTTTTTGTTTCAAGGTGAGTAGATGAGTCGACGGCTTGTAACTCTTCTTTTCGATGATGAACTGCGTCAAGAATGCCCTACTGAGCACAACGAATGTGTTGATTGACTTCGGCTTAAGCTATCGGTACAAACTTCTCGCAGCCCCTGTGAGGGTTATGAAGAATGCTCTGCACATCATTACCTCTGATGCCAATGGGATTTGCATCCAAGAGTGGTAGGTTCCATATGTTTTGTCGGGTCCCCAGAACCCGAGTATTGAATGATGGGGGGAATTCTGAACCTTAGAGGCATTGTTGCGCCCATGATGTCACCAGTGAACAGAGGTTCCATCTCCTCCATCATCTCTTTTACTGCGGTTGGAGTCTGCGTTTGCTGTTCCTGTTGTAAAATTTTGATCTAGTTTTGGAGTTCATTAAGTTGGGTTTCCCATAGATCTTTGTTCTCAGCAACTGTTTCACGAGGAGCTTTGACGTCAGGTGTTTTGCCCCTTCTCCTCCTTTCCATCTCATGGCGGAGGTCAGTCGGGGCTAATGCCGAGGTCTTAGACACGTAAGTTGGTGCTCGAGTTGCTATATTTCGTACGGGGTTCAGAGCCCAAGTTGACATACTTTGGAACGCTCCTGCTCACGAGCTTACGAGAACAGGTTGCTCTACAGCCACTAGGGTGACCTCTCCCTGATCAAGGGGTGGTTGTTATCCTATTCTCTATTGTTGCTTCATTTGGTTTATCTCATCGACTAACACCTGCACTTGATTTTACAATGCCTGATACTTACCTCCTCGTCTTCGAGTCCATTGAGACAGCCCTGTTGGAGTCGATTCAGCATAAAGTATTGAAGATGAGCGTTGTTGTCCACTAGGCTCAAGTTCTGTGGCTGCTACCAGGAGTGCCTTCTTCTTTCCTCTAACCATTTTCAGTAAAGTTACCAAGACTTTTTGTTATGAATTACCATAGACGGTGCCAAAATGTTGAAGCAAGAATCTGGTTCACCCTCGCCGAGCTCTGAGCACTCGTGTCGAGCCCCGTAAGCCTGCACAGGAGAAGGACAAAGGAGACCCTGACTAGAGCAGGGGACCCTCCGATGCTAAAGTCAAGCTAGGATGGGGCTTAGGGTGTCAGATATTGCATACCTATTCCCGCAGCTATGTCTCCTATTTATACCTTTTGGTTGAAGTAACTGTGCCCGTCATTCTCGGTACGACTACCGCCATTAGGCGTGAACCACGTGTGCGTTGATATTGACAGTTATCTCATAATCGTGCACTGGAAAACACTATTCACATACGTTATTGGAGTTGATTCCTCAATGTGATTACTGACCACGATCTCATCCACGTTCAAGCCAACCCTACCATTTTAGTCCATCCTTTAACGGTCTACACCCATACGTAGGTCGAGCCTGATCGCTGGTCGGCAAGGATCGGGTTGAAGCTAACGGTGGAGGTGTGTAATGGCTTCTTCCGGGTTCTAGGCCAATGTGATAGCTCTACAAAAGAACTTGGGAGTTGAACTTTAGTTACTACCAGACTAGGTTAGACTAGCTGTCGCTACTGAGCTGAGGTTTTGCTTGTCGGCCTTGGTCATTCGGCGTGCTATGGCAAGTTCACTTAGTCAGCCAAGCCGAGTCCATTCCTTCTGAGGCTGGTTCATATTTTCCCATAACAATATTTTCAAAAAAAGTTTGAGAGATAGGCTATTTCCTATCATAATCATCATACATCCCTTCTGAATATCTCTTAGTTATCTCAGCATATTGACGTTCCCACTCTTGCATTGTGAAACACTAACTCTGAATCTAATCCTTAAAGAGAATAAAAGAAAAAATCCTGCAGTAATACGGAAAGTAAGTAGAGGAGAAGTTAGAAGGAAGTTACCATATTTGAGAAGATCTATGTTGGGATCCTTCAAAATAGAAAACAATGTTAGTTCCTAAAAAATTTTTAAAAATAAAATAATAATAATAATGATAATAACAATAATAATAATAATAATAATAATAATAATAATAATAATAATAATAATAATAATAATAATAATAATAACAGGAAAAATCCTAAAAATAAAAGTCTAAAATTAAGAAAAATCTAACCTAATCCTAAAAAGAAAGAATCCTCGAACAAATAAGAAATCTAGAAAAGAAAGAGAGAGAATTAGAAAGAGGTTACCAAATTATAAGTTTCTAAATTAAGGTCCCTAAAAAAAAAAAAAAAAAAAAAAAAAAAAAAGGTGAATTAGTTTCTAAAAAAAAAAAAAAAAAAAGCAACCTAGTATTTTAAAAAGAAAAAGGAAAGTTTCTAAAAATAAAAGGTAAGTTTGTTTCTAAAAACAGAAAAAGGAAAGAAAACTAGTTTCTAAAAATGGATTAGGAAATTTCTAAAAAATAAAAAATTAGTTTCTAAAAATAGAAAAGGAAAGTTTCTAAATCTAGAAATAGAAAGAAAAGTTAGTTTCTAAAAATAGAAAATGAAAGTTTCTAAATATAGAAATGGAAAGAAAAGTTAGTTTCTAAAAATAAATTAGGAAAGTTTCTAAATCTAGAAATAGAAAGAAAAGTTAATTTTTTTTTATAAAAAAAAAAAAAGAAAGTTTCTAAATCTGGAAATAGAAAGAAAAGTTAGTTTCTTAAAACAAATTAGAAAGAACCCTAACCTAAACATAGAAAGTAAATAAATCATAATCTTAACATAATTCTAAAACTAATTAAATCAAGAAAATGCAACCGTCAATCCTCGACAACGGCGCCAAAAACTTGTTCACAACCCCAAGTGTAGGGTCGCGATGTAGTAATAATCTCATTAAGATAAGGTCGAATCCATAGGGACTGAAACTTGTACCTTTTTAAAATTAACTATAAGTAGAACTAGAAGAAGATGTGAAACTAATTCTGAAGTATTTGATAGAGTAATTGTGAATAAAGTAATTAAAACTAAGAATTTAAAGGTGGGAAGTAGGGTGTCAAGGATTCACTTTTAGTGATCAGGGAGCCCTCTTGCTTGATTCAAGTAACACAAATATAATTGGAGTCCTATCTTATCTAATTGGAAAATATATCAATAAAACTAAATCTGAACATCCATTGACCTAATTCTCAATGAAGGAGAACTATGATAATTGGTAAGGATTTCAACACCAAACCATGCCCAGGAGACAATGGAAAACAAGAGGATTTACCAATCCCATAATCTCAAAGCAGGAGAATTGTGAAGATTAGGAAGGATTCCATCACCCTACCATGCCTAAGGGACGATGGTGAACAACATGAGTTACTAATTTCACAATCTTAAATCAAGAAAAGAAGAAGCTCAAAGCTATTGCAGATCTACTATAATTTGAGTTATAATAAACCATTAAAAACTAAAAGTATTCCTTAAATATTAAATTAGAATCCATGGAGTTCAACATAAACATGAATCAAAGCAATAGAAACATCCCATCATGCTACAAGCTTCACCTCTTAGCCCTAGCTAAGAGGTTTAGTCAACAATAGACATGATTGGACTAAAGCCTCTTAAGAAAAATATGAAAACAACTAAGGAAGAAGAAGAAAAACTCTTAGCAACGGCTTCACCACCCTTTTGTTCCACTCCTTAAACTCTAGAAGATACTTAGGAATATCCTAGAGAGTCCTATTTATAGTTGTGGAACTCCAACTTTCACACCTAGTTAGAAAACTCTTTTAACCATCTCAAATTTACATAGTTTACTAAAATAGACTTCGCTCTGTGTGGTTTCTGAAAATAGGCTTTACTCTATGCAATTTTAAAAAATGACCCAGAGTTTCAAAATATGTTTTTTCAGGACGATTTCAAGATTCATTTTCTTCACTTCCAATCTTTGATTCTCTTCATTCCTCACTTGGTTTTCTTATATCTTTGGCATGTGAATTCTTCAATTTTAGTCTCCTAAGATCCATCCCTTGCCTTGGTGATTCTTGAGCATCAAATCAATGCTTTTAGCACCCTTTTTAATCCAAGCTCTTAAATTCACCTTGCAATACAAACATGAGTAAAATAGAACATTAAGCATTATCATGCTCATAAAACCAATATATAAATGGGGAATAATATGCAATATTTGACCATTAACACTTATTCATAGTCACATTTGATTAATTGAGGGTCAGAAGGTGAAGATTGCGACTTGTCCGAACACCCTTACTCGACTTTGCAGGGGAAAAGGTTACCTCTAAAGGAAGCAATCTCCTACGCGTAACAGCTGGCGAAGGCACTAACCAGGTCACCACCATGGTTAATTTTCTTGTAGCAGGCCATCTTTATACCCCATGAGAGTTGTGGTGTCTACTTATCACCTTGCCATGCAGTTCCCAACCAAGCATTGTGCCGACCAGGGCAGGGGCGAGCTGCATGAGGCCCAATAATGTTATTCGATAGTGATTCGAGCAAAACACAATGATAATAAGCGATGCAAATCACCTCTTTGCATAGACATGACAAGCAAAAAGTGGCCTTCGTCACTGATAAAGGGTTGTACTACTACCAGGTAATGTAATTCAGTCTAAAGAATGTAGGAGCAATGTAAGACCCTTATCCTAGTCCGTACTGTTCCGAAGGCTTCCGCGATCCTTCCGGTCGAATTTCGGCAATCCTCAACCCAAAGTCAATGTTTGTGCAAGATCCTAAGCCGAGACCTGCATGTTAGAGTCTGCTCAACCCAAGACTTATATCTTAGCAACCGCGTCGTCTCCACGGTTCCAACGCTGCAACTCGCACACCGACCCGATACCCAGGTCAGAGGATGTGGGTCCACGTTCATTTTGAGGAAAACACTGCACGTTGCGAACTCCAAGAGAATCTCTACGACATGTCCCATCAATCAAATCAATCAATCATTTCATGTAAAGTACAAGCAACCCATGCTTTCTTTCTCCACAAGTCAAGCAACATCACAAGTCAACTCTTTCTCACCCTCTCTCTTACACACCCATACATGTCAAGTACACTTCACATCTATCACCCATCACTTCTCTCAACCATCACACCTCTCTCTTTCTCAAATTCAAAAAAAATCCCAAGAAACCAACAAGCTTCACTCGTCCACAATTTTCCAAGGAGAGAAAAAGAGAAAGTGAGTTGTGTGGTCCACTTTCCATCCCAAAAACCTATCATCCAAGCCATTCATCTCTCAACTCCCTCCATCAAACTTGAAGGCAAGGAGCTAAGGAAGTTAGGGGAGCAAGAAGGAAGCCTAAAGGTGGGTGATCCACCGTTAAATTTCTTTTCTTAGGGCCCACTTGTTGGTGGGACCTATTTTTTATGTATGAATTGTATCATGTGAGGCCCATAGTAGCGGGGCCCCACCATCACCGTCTTTTGTCTCTTATCTCTCTCTCTCTCTCTCTCTCTCTCTCTCTCCTTTTTCCCTTAAATGTTGTGGGCCCCACCAATTTGTGTTAAATCCACTCCATCCATCGCCTCTCTCTCTCTCTCTCTCTCTTCATTTTCCCTTGAATGTTGTGGGCCCCACCAATTTGTGTTAAATCCACTCCATCCATCAGCTCTCTCTCTCTCTCTCTCTCTTCTCTCTCTCTCTTCCTTTTCCCTTGAATGTTGTGGGCTCCACCAATTTGTGTTAAATCCACTCCATCCATCAAACGGTGTGGTCCACCGCATTTTAGGTGAGATCCACCCTTCATATATATATATATATATATATATATATATGCATGTAGTAGTGTATTATATTATATATATATATATATGCATGGTGGGCAACGTGTATGTGGGACCCACCATGAGGCCTGTGTGTATACCGTCCAACGTCCAGAGACGCTGGACGTGAAGGTAGGATAATATGGAGTGCGTGTATTGACATGGTGGTGTACTAACAAGCTAACAAAAAAAAAGAGAAAAAAAAAGGGAAGTGCTTTTGGGGTTGGCCGCTCATACAGGCGCCACCTTGATGTATATAGATGATCCACGCCGTCCATTCTATTCTCCAGCCCATTTTAGGCGTTGACCCAAAAAATGAATCTGATCTTATTTTACTGGCGGGTCATATCATAGGAAATAACGGTATTACCATTAAAACTCACCCTGTTTCTCCTATTCGCCAAAAACACATCGCATATTGGTCTCATTATGTCGATCATGGGTTGTAAAATCAAATGGCTGGGTTGGATTCATCTAAGGTGGGCCCCACCTATCAAAAACCACCATATTAGTGGTTTTTAAAAAAAAAATAAAGGAAAGAGGGCAGCAGCACCTGCTGCTACTGTTGTAAGTGGGCGGGCGGACTGGCTGGGCCTCATGACCCCAGCTGTGGTCCCACGTGATGCGTTTCGAACATCCATGCCATACATTAGGTGGCCCCTTAGGGCAGTGGGCCTCCTTCAAAAAATCAGCTGTATATGGATCTCAGGTGGGCCATACCATCTAAAATCATGTGGAGATATGCTTAAAACATATAAAAGCACTTGGTGGGGCCTACCTGAAATTTGCATGCGACTAAAACTTGGTCTAAACCCTCAGCCAGGTGGGACGCACATAATGGGAGGGCTAGATTTGTGAACCCCATCACGGTGGACCCTGGTCCACGTGACCTCGTGAATAGTTTGGATGGCGACAAACATCGCCGTGGCCCCTCCTGGCCCACGTGACCTTACGAATAGGTTGTATGACAGATAAACATTCCAGTGGGTCCCCCTGGTCCATAGGACCTTATGAACAGTTTGAATGAAAATAAACATTATGGTGGGCCCCAGTCCATGTGACCCTATTAACTGGTTGAATGGACATAAACATTGCAGTGGCCCAGGGTCTGTGTGACCTTATCCACATTCTGGATGGAAAATAAACGTTTACGGTGGGCCCACATGGGACCCACTAATGTTTGTTTTGTTTCCACACTGTTCATTTATTTTGTGGGGTCCACCCTATTTATGTGCCCCAAATATGGGCCACCTTAGGCAAGCCTACCGTGATGAATGTGTTGGATCCACTGTCCTTCTAATTTTGCCAATCATGGGCTGCCATATGAGGCTCATGTGATTAGGCCCATTTTGATGTATTTGTGGCGCGATGTAGAGGCCCACTTTGATATATATGAGGCCCATGTAACTATGCCTACCTTGATGTACTTGCGGCCCGTTGTTGAGGCCCACTTTAATATACATAAACCTATGTTATGGGGCCCATTTAATGTATTGCAGGCCCATGGGTTAAGGCCCAATAGGACGTACATAAGGCCCATTATAGTGTGATTTCACCATGGTATATGTGTCGACCTCTATAGCGGCCTATGCCTTGGGAGCAATGATGGTTTGACGCCCACATTGTAGGGGTAATGTTGGTTAAATGTCCGTATTGTCACTCTCCCTAAGGCCCACTGATAGGCCCATACTTGTAGTAAGTAGGTCGTCTAGGCCCATCTCCGTTATACGCAGAGCCCATCTCTACATACATGTTTAGTATAGATCCATGATTCATTATCATACGCATCATATGTATGACTGATATGAGAAGTGACTGATCATAGCATATGCCTTCGAGCGGACTGTTTATCGGCTCCCTGATAGGCGGAGTTGCCCTACATGAGTGCATGATATGTGCAGGACTATTGCATGACTGGTAGTGTGACTCATGCACTCGCATTGTGTGATTGTAGTTACTGTATGCCCGAGCGACATCAGGGCCATAGCCTCTACAGACACATCGTGGGTGGCTGGATTGGATACCGAAAATGTTTGGTTCTAGCATACGGGCGCCATAGATATCCCTGGGTGAAAATTCCTAAACCCGATTATACCAGAGGATGACTCTAATGTCGAGACCGAGTGGATATATGAGCGCATGAGGGTGAATACCAGGAGGCCGTGTCTCCCACTGTGTCATGGTCGGTTGGAAAGGGGTATGGCCTTACTCGCCCAAGGGTAGGGGCAATACTAGGCTGAGTTTGACCAGCTCATGAATGGATCCGCTATCGACGTGCCAGATAGGTATTGGTAGACTATTGGCCAGGCGGATAGTGTGGTTTCTTACGCTCACTTGGACTATGCGGCTTAGAGAGCGGCAGTGTCATTTGAAGTGTATTAAACCCCGGTGATTATCCAGAAAGAGAACTGTATTGACATAAGGATTTGGATGAGGATTGGCATGCTTGAGCTGCATCTTGCATCGCATGGTCTTGACATGACCAATAACATTCATTCTTGCACCGCATAGCCTTGGTACGGCTGGTTGCATTCATGTACTCATCAACATGATTCCGCATTACTCTGATCTTTGCATTTTGAGCACGCTCATATTGCACATACACTTACACCACCCTCTAAACTTTCTATAAGCTTATGCACGATTGATGCGTGCAAGTGATGCCAGGATGCAGCCGTAGTATTGCCGCAGTGGAGCGTGCAACCGAGCTTTTAGAGTTTCTGCTATTATCATTATCTTGTATTTCCCTTCATACCCACTGTACTCAAAGTTTTTAATTATAGTGGATTTTGTGATGGTGTTCTTGTGGGTATTGTTCGTGGGTTATGCTTTTGGTTATGCTCATTATGAATCAAATTGATTATTAGAAATCCTCCTTGTAGCATCCCAGGATCGGAACCTGGTATATGGGTGTCAGGAGCCGAGAATGGGGTACTACGGAGGCTGTCGACGCTGAATTCGGCGATCAGAAATTTTGTGAGCCCGGTTTTCGAGTTCGGGGCGTGACAAGCAACATATCAGTGCTTGGTGAACAAAATGTTCTCCAAGAATATTGGGAAAATAATAGAAGTATATGTCGACAATATGATTATTAAGAGTTTCAAGGCAAGTGACCACTTGACTTACCTGAAGGAGATGTTTGAAAACTTGAGAAAGTATCAGATGAAGATGAACCCGAGCAAGTGTGCCTTCGGTGTTAGCTCAGAAAAGTTCCTAAGCTACCTAGTCAATCCGGGGGGCAATAGAGGCAAATCCTGACAAGATCCGAGCTCTCCTGGAGATGAGCTCCCCCATCGCAACAAAAGAAATACATTGCCCGATGGGCAGAGTAGTGGCCTTAAACAGATTCATCTCTCGAACCATGGAGAAATGCTTGTCATTCTTTAAGCAGTTGAAAGGGAGAAAGAAGATACTTGAATTGAAGAGTGTGACCAAGCATTTCAATAGCTCAAAACATACCTAAGGTCTCCACCATTGCTCTCCAAGCTAAAACCTTAGGGAGCAACTACTACTGAATCTAGCGGTATCAAATATAGCAGTCATCTTGACCTTGATACAGGAAGAGGAAAGCAAGCAGTGACCAGTCTATTATCTAAACAAAACCATGACTGGAGCGAAGACGTGATACTTAGAAATATAAAAACTGGCACCGGCCCTGATCGTGTCATCTCGACGTCTCCGGCCTTATATGCAAGCTCATACGATCATAGTTCTAACCGACCTGGCACTCCACCAGGTATACAGAAACCAAAGGTATCAGGGCAACTATCCAAGTGGCGATCGAGCTAGGCGAGTTTGACATCATATACTGACCATGGGTGGAAATTAAAGGATAGACTGTCGCTAATTTTATCACCGAATTCACCTAGTCATCCCCTCAGTAGGAAACCGAGGTTGAACAAAGCATTAGGCCACAGGAGTGGACCCTTCATGTGGATGGGTCATCAAATTCCTGAGGAAGCGAAGTAAGGATGATCCTCGTCTCACCTAATCAGGCCAACATAGAACTAAAAATGAAGCTGAAAACGAAGCCCTCCTCACTGGATTAAGACTAGTCAAAGCCACGTGAGCCAATATGTTGAGAATATACAATGATTCCCAGCTGGTAAATTAAATCACTACATAATATTAGTCTAAAGGAGAGAAGATGATTGCCTATTTACAGAAAGATCGAAACTTGCTGTATGAGCTTAAAAACTACAAACTCACGCTAGTCTGTAGGTCAGAAAATTCCAAAGCCAATGCCCTAGCTAAATTGGCATCGGCCGTCGACGATGATATTTCCAAGACCATACCAATTGAGTTCTTATCGAGCCAAGTATCAACTGGCTGGACTAGAAAAATAAAACTCTACCAATAACCTGACCACTAATATGGATGAACCCCATCATGGACTATCCACAACAAGGCAAGTTGCCTGAGGACAAGTTAGAGGCCCCCAAAATCAAGTACTGATCCGCTCGGGTTGTCTTGTATAAAAAAAGGGTTCCCACTGCCTTATTTAAGGTGTTTGCAACTTGATGAAGCTGAGTGTGTATTTGATAGCCTTTTAGGTATTGGCATTGGCTGATGTTTTATAATCGGAGGAGGTTTGGAAGGAACTGTGTGCTGGAAAGAAAGAACAGGTGGTTTTGGAGGAGGATTGATACCTCTTAAGTTTGAAATTTTCTTTGGAGCCATCTGTTGCGGTTGAGCAGCTGCAAGAATAGCGAGATGTTCTGAGTAATGTTGAGGGTTAAATATTGCATATTATCCCCCATTTATTTCTTAGTTTTATAAACATAATATGGCTTATTGGTATATTTTACAAACAGAATAGCTTGTCGCATCGTTGGGATGTTTTTCTTGTTTAATTCTTGTTAATGTTAAACTCCTTTGATTTTAGTTTGATATTTAAGGAATACTTTTAGTTTTTAATGGTTTGTTGTGACTTAAATTACATTAGATCTGCAATAGCTTGAAGTATCTTCTTTTTCTATTTGGAGTTTGTGAAAATAGGAAATCCCGTTGTTCTTCGTTATCCCTTGGGCATGGCTGAGTGATGGAATCCCTTCTATTCTTCACAATTCTCCCATGGTGGTTGTTGGATTAGTATATCTTGTTGTCTACCATAGTCTCCTGGGCATGGTTAGGTGATGGAATCTCTTCCGATCTTCACAACTTTTTTCCGTTGAGAATTAGGTCAATGGAAGTTCAGATCTGATCTTATTGAATATCTTCCAGTTGGATAGGATAGGACTCCAATTCCAATTGAGTGCCTTGAATCAAATAAGAAAACATCCTAATAGCTACAAGTGGATCCCTGAAAACCCTAGTTCCTACCTTTAAATTCTTAAGTTTCTAAATTCATCATCTCACAATTACTCCCTACTTTCCTGATTTAGGTTAGATCTTCTCCTAGTTTTGATTCTAATTACTTTTAGAATATACACACAAGATTAGTCCCTGTGGATTCGACCTCGGTCTCACCAAGATTATTACTACATCATGACCTTACACTTGGGGTTGTGAACAGGTAATTTGCGGGACTTCTGGAAAATAAGCTTTAGTTGTCGAAATGGAAGGAATGGTAACTATCCTAGTCTTCACTCTTACTGTTCTTTTTCGTAATAGTTGTTAGCGGTGCAGGGGCACTTCTTTTCTTGCTATCCACTAGACCCGACTGGGAGCTAAATTGGGATGAAAGTTCTATGGTACTTTAATCACCTAAGAATTTAACATACTGGTGATCCCACCACACTATGAAGTTGCTCATGCCTCAGGAGACTCAAGATAGGTTGGAATCTATAGAGTGACCACTTCCTTGCAATAAGATTTTCCGAGAGAAGTATTAAACTCATCATTGATCACTATCAAACGATCGTAAGGAGGTCGGTTTTATGTTGTGTGAGTGAGAGGATAGGGTATATACTGCACCAAGCCAAATTGATAAGCAAACACGGAAGGGTGATATTGCTGGACCCTTGCTTTCGTGTTTTTACCTTTTTCAATTGTACTATCAAAAGCCAAGTCGTGACAGATGACATAGCAGGCCCAAGCTTGATGTAGTCGATTGACCGAGTGCTCATCTTCAGGATCAAATTTTCATGTAAGCCATTCAGGTCCCTAAGCCTTTTTCTTTGTAAAGGGTATAAAGGACTGATTGTCATCAGAATTGTCAAGAGATAAGAATCCTACAAGGTATTCATTGACCATATCTTCTCCAGGGGAGTGTGGAGAATTCAATTGCCATTAGAAGAAAATGATCGGTCAAAATGTTGCTGATCAAAGAGATAATGCTGAAAGTATGCTATAAACCGCATCTGTACAAGACATATAGGTTCCCTTACAGAGTCTAATCCTTTATTGCTAACCTCATAATGACCTCTATACATATGACTTAGGATGAATGGTGTTAGGGCTACTCGATGTCCTTGAACAAGGCACTCATCCAAAGAAACATATTCGGTCATCACTTATGGGGCATTGATGCACAATAACTATAACACCTAAGCCAAAATGATGCTGAGCCAGTGAGCACTCGAAGGGACCCTGTAAATCATAATTAACCTCCCTCAGGACAAGTTTAATAGAAAAAGGAGAACTAGGGCTATTGTGAACATTTCTGGCACTATATAAAGCCTCATTTATCAACCCCTCACTCCCATACGAATTTTTATTGCAAGAGATAGAGAAAGAGAGAGAAGAATAAAGGGGGAAAGTGAGGGAGAGGAGCTAGTATGGAAGACCACCCCACCGCCACTAGCCAACTACGCATCCGCATCACGCCGCATTGCCGGAATCTCCCTAAGAACGATTTGAGTTAAATAGTAAACCTTTTAATGAAGATTTTCTTTTAAGAATTGAATGCATGAGGCCTTACAAGCTGTCCATCTTAAGACAGGACGCTGACAAGCAAATCCGCAGGACCCTAGTCCTAGAAGCAAGCTCAAAATCATGTGTATCACTCAAAGGTGCGGACCATTACCCTTAGGTTGTCATTTATCGAACCCATGTCGCGATTAATGGTTGTGTAATGAATAAATGATCGCATGCTAACTAGTGTACATTCTTTCGATTGATTACCCTCTATGAATTGCTAATGGCGAGAATGTAGCTTAAACAATTGATTAAATGCTAGAGTAGGTTGAATTTACTAAGACTCTTGCTCATGCATCGTATCATTCTCCAACATATGCATTTAATTTGTCTTATCACCTATAAATTTCAAAGATCTAAGTAGTACACTCATATATTTGATAAATTTCCTAAAATAAGTAGGACCTTCCCAATTTATTGTTATGCAATCCTTCCTATTCTCGAAATGAGTAATGTATGAAGTATATTGTTTGATTACAGTTAATCGACTAATCGGGTTGGTTGGAAAACCCTAAAACTCATGAGGGCAATCCTAATTAGCTTGGTTACCCTGGGCTGGTCTGACTGGTCCAGGTCGAACACGGACAACCAACAGTAGCAAGACTGCATGGGATGCTTGCACACAGTGCCGGTTGCGTTGAAGTTCGCCCGAGTCAACCGAATTAGTCCATTAGCCGACCAACCACATGTATTCACCATATATGATCATTCCTATCTGAATTCAAAGCACCACATGCCCTTAGGAGGCCCACTATTAACTGTTACTGACATGATCCTTGAGACTCGGGAGTCGAGCATAGTGGTATGGGACATTGTGCCCATACTGTTGGCCTACGCTAAGGTGACAAGCCTCCCCCTAGTGACCGCAAGCAAACCCATTTCACGAATTTACCTATCGTATGAGCTCACCTGGGAGTGACGAACCTAGTCGGATCAAGGATCAAAGGTACAGGGTCGCCACGGCAACCCCGAGACAATGATCTAGATAGGGCCATTGATTTAATGGTGGTGTTTCAGCTTCCCCAATTTTCCTGGATGAATGAACTTAGCTAAATACTTGGCTAATATGAACATTCATCGCATTGCATTAGCCTAGGTTGTGGCGACTTGGGTGTTGTGGTTACTTATTGGGTGAGTGTTGGCATTAATGAATAAGGTGTCAGAGACGCTTATGAGGGAGTGTTGGAACGTGAGGACATGCATCATCCCATAATAGCACGCACATAAACTAATAATAGTACTTAGGAATTGGGTGTTAAGATTCTTTATCATTAATCATGCTTGTGGAATTGATAACATGTGTAACTTGATGTTAATGGAACCACTGTGTTGATCACTTACTCCCACTCTAGGACAGTGTTTTAAAGCACCAACCAAATCCTGTCTTAGATGCAGGTACCTTGGAGTCCGACACACTGGAGGAGGCGTATGTGGACTCAGAGGAGGAGTTGTCATACTTCTAGACATTTAGAGGGCCGATGTAGGACATCATTAGATCGTTGGCA
Source organism: Magnolia changhungtana (assembly GCA_030180095.1). NCBI lineage: Eukaryota > Viridiplantae > Streptophyta > Magnoliopsida > Magnoliales > Magnoliaceae > Magnolia > Magnolia changhungtana. The sequence goes on along the minus strand of JASAUF010000101.1, from coordinate 2,068,729 downwards.
GGATTTTAGGGCTGACACTTTTTTTTTACATTTTTAGACTACATGTTTATATACCAATTAGGTTCCGCCATGTACTCTAAACAAATATGGCCTTTTTGTTTATATTAACTAGAATGTTTAGATCATTTATTTCAAAGTATTTTGCATTATCTGGCTTGACTATATATCTACTATGATATCCGACCAAATATACGAATACTTGCATTTTCGTAAAAGCATAAGTGACACCTGGGACCTCGGGAGTCAAGTATGACTCAACCCTTGAAGTTCAAGGCATTGTAATAAGTGACAACAGATCCAGAAGAGAAGGAAGGTGAGGTGTTTGATTTCTTCGATTGGTCCATCGAACTTGCAGTAGCATTCATGAAATTGGTGTATCCTTTGGTAGTCTTATTGGGGAAGCTTTTGCATTACCCTATTTTGGCCTTTGCATGATACATCATCCCAAAGGGTAAAAGTTCGGTCAGATGGCAGATCTCTTTAATGGTAATGCTCATCGAACCGCAACTAAATATGAAAGTGTTGGTGGAAGTGCTCTAAAATGATGATAGAGCAAGAGGAATAGATGTGTTGGGAAAGTATTCTAAAAGTGATATATTGATACTTTCGTAAATACCAAGCTCTTTCCATAGATCGTCGTATTGGTCTGATACTCTAGAAAACCAATCTTCCCACCCTGGAAGTGGTTTTAGCCACAATCTTGGTTTTTTTTTTTTTTGCGCGTTGGCAATATCAGGAATGGTTTCAAACTTGATGAGAATGTTTTCCCCTAAACAAATCGGGAAGAATATGTCCAAGGGTTACAATGCTTCGGTCGAGATTTCTAGAGAAAATGAAGGACCAAGGCAGAGAGTGTCTTCATGCGTCGGAGATTTGAATATTATTCCTTCGGTACACTTTTCGGTGAACCGATCCATTATCATCATTATGTCCTTTTGATCAAAGGAAGGTTCAGACGATGAAGAAGCCATTATTAAGAGATAAGAGTAACAGAGATTTCGGAAGAGATGAGTTGTAAAGAGATAATGATTTCAAAAGCATATTGAATTTGAAAGCAAGATTGCCTATATATAGGCAAATAGGAAGTAACATTTATTATGAAATCATGCTTATTTCAGCATAATGGCTCTTTGAGACACATGTGAACTTGAGACTCATTCAATGCCTTGAATCGACGTGACCAGGAGTGACAATAATGGTTGAAGGTGGCTCACATTTGGGTAACACATGTGGGCATTTATGATAACATTAGTAAAACCTCAAATATTGTTGTCACTTTCTTTAAAAGGAAACGACGAGGGGGGCGATGTTTGTATCTTATTTTGTCGAGGACTGTATCGACCAGCTAGGGCAGAGTATGTGTACAAAGAGCATATTTTGGTCAGAAGATTTTCAGCAAATATGTATGGTTGCATCTCGAGGAAGGGATTAAAACGTATCAATTATATTAAAGTGGCTGATACGTATGTGACTGAGTCCAAGTGACTACGCAATGGATGGTTAATGGTCGAAATATGTATAATTGTCGGCTAATTGGTTAAAGAAAAATTCAAATGAAGCAGATCATGAGAAGCATCTGGAAACTAAGTAATGGAGAAACAATTATAATAACCGTCGGAACGTGGGAAGGATCCAAAATGCCTGGATCAAAGTTATAATAGAAGATCAAAACAAGCATGAAAATTCATCTCATACCAACTAAACCAATCAAAACCAAAATTTATCTTTCAATTATCTGAAATAACGGTGAAGACCGCTTGAGTAGAAGTTGGAATATGCCAATATGTCCTACAGGGGGGTGAATAGGACTTTTTAAAGATTTATGAGTTATTTAAAAATCCTATCACTCTAATCCTATTATGTATGTAATTTTCAGGATTACTCAAATGTATCTCTACTGGCTTCCAAGCCAAGTAGAGGATCCAATCACAACCTAATCAAGATATAGCAATATGCAACTTAGTCTATGTTGGATGTGACTGTGTGTGTGTGTGTGTGAGATGTGATCAGATATATGAATATGAATGCATTATCAAGAATCACATATAGAGAAGGCAATCACAAATACAGTCATTTTATAGTGGTTCGACGATAAGTCTACTCCACTCCCGGCTGTCGCACTCAACCCTTGAGTGTACCGGATTCACTAAGGAGGTTTCCCAGGGTTCACCTCAAACCTAAGGTTTTAAATCAGGTTCACCTTCAACCATTACACGGAGGTTTCTATTCAGTTCACCTCTAACCCTGGAGTTTCACTGATTCACTCCTAACCAGATGTTTGTGCTCTCCATAGAGCAAGGGTCCACACAACGCACCCAGAGGTTTCTACTCGGTTCACCTCTAACCCTCGAGTTTCACTGGTTCACTCCTAACTAGATGTTTATACTCTCCATAGAGCAAGGGTCTATACAACGCACCCAGAAGTTTCTACTTGGTTCACCTCTAACCCTGAAGTTTCACTGGTTCACTCCTAACTAGATGTTTATGCTCTCCACAGAGCAAGGGTCCAAACAACGCACCCACAGCGTACACTCCCGCCGGAGGCCTCCTTCAGGACTTCAAAGGGTGAGAACCACTTAAGACCCAATCCTAGAAAGGAATGATCGCAAGTGTCCTCCTGGACTCTAAATACTTATAGATAAGCTGATGAGTCCCGTTAAGCACAACGTCGAAGATCTCCTCCTCCTTGTTGACGAAGAGTCTTTTGCTCCCTTGATCCGTAACACAAAAGATATACCAAGACTAGGCTTAGGGTTGGGTCAAGGTTAAGATGGAATCTTACTCTCTAAAGGTTTACCCATAAGGAAGGTAGAGTAGTTCCACTCTTATGCATTCAAGGCATCCCAGCATAATGATTTGCCACTAAGGTAGTAGCTGGAGGATCCTTGAATGCGAAAGTTCATTCTCCAATCCACTCTATATAATATCAATGGTGAGGGTGGATTGGAGGATGAACTCCCTCGAGAGAAAGGGCTTAGGATATAAGATGTAAGTTGAAACACATAAAAGCTCTCTCTTTTCTCCCTTACAGCAACAAAAGATAAGTCCTCTATATATAGGCAAAAAGCTCCAACGGATATAAAATGGTCACATTTATAAAAGAATTCGATATCATCGAGCAAGTTCGATATCATCGAGCATATACTCTCGATAGCATCGATGGTCTGTTCGATGACTCGGACTCGATGTCATACGCTTTTGAAACTCTTTGCCAATTGGTCGATGAATCGAAGCTATTGTCAATGTCATCAGATTTCAAACTCCGATTCCATCGATGACAAGTTCGATCCATCGACACTTAAAAAATGAGAGAGACTTAACTTTGAGATATTTCAGGTTTTCATGAATGATCGGGGGAACGGTCGAGGTCATCAGAATTTGAATGTCGATGATATCGAGATCAGAGTCGAGGCATTGATAAATCCAGCTGATTTATCTTTGAACTTGCTGGACAGTTTATGACTTTATTCAATGCAATCGATCTGGTGTGGATATCATCGATATTTGAATATCGATTATATCGAAGGGCCCCCGGTCATAGTTAAAAAACAACTTGAAATAACTGCTTTAAGAAATGCGTACCCACTGTCGATATCATCGATGGACCTTTGATTTTATCGATATTTGAATTCAGATCATATCGGATGGTCATCGATATATCAAGGAATTTTAAGATTTTCATTAAAAAACAGGGGCGCCGAAAATCTGCCTGTCGATCTTATCGAGCCACTCTCGATGGTCTCGAGATTTGAATATCGATGACATCGATATGTGTATCGATACATCAATAATTTGTCCAGATATATTGTGAAGTTGCTGGACATATTTAGTGCTTTTATCGATGATATCGATAGGTGTATCGATATATCGATAAATCCGTCCAGATGAATATTTAGTTGCTGGACATTTTGGTCCTCTTATCGATAATATCGTTAAGGTATCGAGGACATTGACAGTGTAGGTCGATCATATCGAGGGTGCTTCGATAAAATCGACAAGGTGAGAAAAACCTAGAGATTTTTCTATTTTGAAAAAAAGTTTTCTCACTTAAAAACCCTAAGATGTCTATCTTGTTTTAAGGGTTTTAATCACCTGGTGTTTTGGGACATGGGATGGGAGGCTATGATTTCCCTATCGCAAGCTTCCGCACATCCGGTTGAGGCAGACGCTTCATTATCTTCTAATTGTCTTTCAATTATCTCGTCAGATTTACATTTTATAGCGTAACTATATACATATCAAGTAAATTACTCTTCTAAGTATAATCATTTACTTTCCACATTTGCCATTGATATTCCTTGGTGTAATTCGTAGTGTTAATGTAGTAGCTAATAATTATAGTTGTAATTGGAACTTCATCCCATCACTGGCAGAGCATCCTTCAGAAGCTAATAACGATCGACTATAAGGAATTCTTTGTTATTCTATTTAATTTATATTGGAAAGTCCTTTCGTACGGAAGGCAAAGGAGTAACCCATCATCAGATGACGAACCCCACACTTTGACTATCACCTTATCAATTTACACATTGAGCTAGTGGTTGAATAGGTGACTGATCTCCTTAGATCTCGGTCATACTGTATCTGCCTACTTTGGCAGTCAAGGTCATTGTTGTTCGGCTTGAATTGGAACCGCAATCCCAATTCTAGCACGCTCACACGCCACCCGTGGCGGAAATGGGTTGTAAGAACGACAAACAATATCAAGGAAAAAAGGAAAAAAATAAGAAGAAGGGGGAAAGACTCAATAGGGTGTAAAGGAAGTACAAGTCTCTAGTCAACTGCAAGTAGATTAGACGAAGATGCACAAGTGTTCACAACCCCAAGTGTAGGGTCACGAGGTAGTAATAATCTCGATAAGACCGAGGTCAAATCCACAGGGACTGAAACTTGTATGTTTTTTAAATTAACTAGAAGTAGAACTAGAAGAAGATGTGAAACTAATTCTTAAGTATTTGAGAGAGTAATTGTGAATAGAGTAATTAAAACTAAGAATTTAAAGGTGGGAACTAGGGCTTCCAACGATCCACTTGTAATGATCAGGGAGCCCACTTTCTTGGTTCAAGTAACATAATTAGAATTTGAGTCCTATCCTATCCAATTGGAAAATATATCAATAAAACCAAATCTGAACTTCCATTGACCCAATTCTTAATGAAGGAAAACTATGATAATTGGTAGGGATTCCATCACCAAACCATGCCCAGGGACAATGGCAAATAACAAGATTTACCAATCCTATGATCTCAAAGCAGGAAAATTGTGAAGATTAGGAAGGATTCCATCACCCTATCATGCCTAAGGGATGATGGTGAACAAAATTTTTGACCCTCAACACAATCCCTAATTAGCATTTTGTTGAAAGATTAAGAAAACACTAATTAGCATGTCTAATCCACACCCCAACCTAAAATCTATATTTTCCTCAATGTAAAAGAAATAAGCATGTAATGCAAAAGAGGGAATGAAAAGAAAAGGGAAGTGATGGAAAGACAATACCTGAAGAAGGAAATTTTTTAAGGCTTTTCCAATTATCTCAGTGTGAAGATGGATTAGCACAAAAGACTCAACAGACAATAAGCAAACTATCCTAAACAGCAGCAAGCAAACTATCCTAAAATAGTGGAAAGTAAACTATCATAATCCTAAATTCTTTGAAAGCAGTAAACCTAATTAGGAAAATAGGGAAAAGCTACTCAGTCATGCCGCAAGGTTCCCCCTCCGACCAATATCTTGATAAATTTCTCAATAGATTTCTCAACAAGATCATCCAAAAGCCCCTTCTGTAATAGGCTTGGATGTCCTGGAGTACGAATTTCTAGAGAAATTTATGGACCTCAACATAAAGTTTCCTTTTAATCTCCTGAGGTGTCCAAGGTACATATGATTCACTTGAGATAGAGAAAGTTTCAAAGTTAGCACAATATGGTGAATCAGAGACTACAAGTAGATAAAATTCAGAGAAATTCTCAATAGGTGATGTAGTCTCAACATATTCCGAAGTTTCAGACATCGGTTCATGTAACACCCCTACACGGGTGTTATCATTGAAACTTTATTTAGTACAGTTATGAACCTGAGTAATAAATGATTCTAACCTAAACTAAAATGTTGAGAACGACCTTCGACCAATTATCGGAACCACTCATCAATACGTGGACAAGTCACCAGAACTCTTAGGGTCTAAACAAAATGTCCGCTAATCCTAACAACCAACCTCCTCATCATGGCCATTGGGTTATGGAACCCAATGGTAAACCGCTCAAAGGATGGACGTTTCTGAGACTGGACAAACGGTCCACATCGACAAAAATGGACCCTATAAACAAGAAAGCGAATGGGCAGGTGCCTAGGTGAACACATATAGTAGTGGCTCACGGAAAACATAGTTCTAAGTATGCAAAACAGGCAAGGTGATTGGGCATGTACACACCCATGGTTCTAGGATCTTTTGGGCCGTTGAAACCTGAACCCAAAAAAGATTCGGCGCTCAGATCAGTAGAAATTTGTAAGTAAATGCTTCAATCATAGCTTATGGGCACCCGAGCATCGGATCATTCTAAGCATTGGCCCGACGCCTCAGATGAGGTTCCCTAAGAGAATGAACGGTGTGGATTTGCACGGATCTGTCATGTGGGGGCCACACTAGGTTGCAAGTGCACCACGAATGCCTTGCACGAAGTGCACCGTACCACCGGAGTGGTCAAACCCACGTTGACCCAACAATTCTCATAAAAAGAGAATTTCTCCCACAAACTCCCTCCCGCAGCGAGTTCAACTGATGACGTACGCTTCGGACAAGTCGTGGTCCACCTTGAGGCACCGTCCGGGTGATCCAGACCGTCGATCAGGTAAGGAGACCCCGGATGACCAAACCCATGATGGCTGACTGGACCCATGCAAGCATGCATGTGCTCGAGGAGGAGCAAAACAGAAGCATACATTGGCATTCTTTAAAAAAGAGAAAGTCGTACGGTTGCCACGTTGGCCATCTGAGACAGCAACCTGTTTCCAATCTTAGCCATTCATTGAGGATGTTCTCAACTCTCCTTTCAGTGCCTGAAATGGGCAAGCACTCGTCTGCACCACGGAATGGTGTGGGGGAACATTTTCACTTTGGGAAGCAGGCGTTGGCGCGATCCAAACCTCCCACCAGGTTCCGTAGATTGATCTCAACCGCTCCCTCTAGTGCAGCAACGGACTTGTTAAAAGAGGCGTCTTCTCTCACGAGAAGACCATTAAGGGTAGGAAAATCTTGTGAGATATAGGCAAACGACGGAGATTGGTGGAAAATGTGGGTGTTATGATGATCAATGGCCCCATTCGACCCATTCAGATGGATCAGTTCATCCCGATAGACCGAGAACAAGAATCTACCATTTCCAACCACGCAATCTTCTCCGTCAAACTGAAATACCCATCATGATGGGGTGGGCCTCATTGGGGGAAGAAAGTTACTTTTTCGGTGGGCCCTAGCGCCAAGAACCCATCCCTGCTGATGGATAGGCATGATGCATCCAGATTATCAGATGAAACCGTCTGAATCAACCATAAATTCTCGACCGTTGGATGGTCGTTCACACGTGTTTCAGCCCTATAAATGTGGGTCATCTGCCTCGGGATTCTCACCAAGATTTCAGAGAGAAAATAGGAGAGAATAGAGGAAAGGAGAGAGTGAGTGAATGGAGGATAGGTGCGAACTCGGTGCCGTACTTAGTCGACCCGGTCTGTTCTGATTAAGTTGAATTTTTGTAGACCAGTAGCACCTCTGTTGAGAAAGAGAGAGAGGGAAGAGAGAAAGATAGAGAAAGAGAGAGATAGAGAGAGAGAAAGGAAGAGAGAGAGAGAGAAGGTAGGAGGAAATAAAGGCGAGTAAACTTGGTGCCGCACTGCACCAAGTCAATTGGTCAGTTCAGGTCAAGTTAGGTCAGTGCAGACCAGTGTCTCCATACCCATAGAGGAAGAAAGGCTGAGAAAGGAGGGTGGGCGAGTGCATTGCTGCACTCCCATCCGAGTCCAAGTCAGCCAGACTAAGTTACAGAGCTTAGGCTGTGTTGTGTCAGACCCAGGCACAGTGGGATCTATCCGAGGGAAAGAGAGGAGAAAGGGTAACAGAAGGAGTCGGGGACGCTGATCGGGCTGCAGGTAGTATCGACCCGCCCCTTCACAACAATTGTGCAAGACACTAAGTCGACTCAGCAGGGCGCTAAGAACAACATAGGTAATGCCCAAACACCCCACCTTTGTGAGGAATGAATGGGTTCGCCCGTTTGGTTTCATCCATTGAGCTACCTTGATAAGGACCGACAACAACGAATGGAACCGTTTGCCGATTAAACTTTCATGAATCTTGATACCGCAAACGGGTTAGCCATCAAAAAGGGTGGTTGTGTCTGTGATGTTTCAAATCGAGCCAACTAGGGCTTAGCTAACTCAACAGATCACAGGAGCCAATCCGGATTGATGGACGCCCATCCGAGGTAGACCACTTCATGCTGCATGTCGGACGAGTGGCTTGGATGAGTCCACTCATCTCCAGCATGTTATCCACTCATTGGGTCATTGAGTCCCTGCCATTTTAGATTGGGCTGGACTCAAAGGCAGCAATGGGCCTGATTTCAAATTGAACCCAGCCACAGTAACAGGGCCGAGTCCAAGCTGGACCCAGCCACAACAACTGGGTTGAGTCTAAGCTGAAACTAGCCATAATAATTGGGCCGGGTCTGAGCTGAACTCAGTGGGCCACATGTACTGGGCCGAGTAGACGAGTCGTTAGGCCCATTGGAGCTGTAATCCAGCAATAGGGTCCCCAACTAACTTGGCTCAGTCCAATCCAGCCCTTGTATGGCTGATAAATGTAGGGCCCATGCCCTTCCCACTCATGTGCTCCATCTCACCATAGAGATGGCCTTAACTAATCCACTTCAATTGAATCAACTTAGGTCTAAACTAACCCAACAAACCCTCTATTTCAAGGCAAGGTCCAACTAATCTACTACTTGGAATTATCAATCCAAAGCATAGTAGATTTGCACAACAGGTAAGCCAAATCAAATCATGGGATGAGGGGTTCTAAATGAGTATGATTGCTAACTCCATCCTAGATAAAGAACTTTCATTCTGTCTCACCACCAAATCAGATACGATAGAGAGATCGTGGTTAGGTTAAACTTTATTTTAAAAAATCCCTTAGGTATGCGAATAAACCAGCATACAAAACTCCTTCCTAAAGTCTATAGTAACATTAAAACATCTAACTTGTAAAAATTGTGCTATTTAGGACAAAGGATAGCTTAGAGGCAAGATAGCCTGTCACGAAGCCTCGATCAAGCTATAGGGTTAGGTGATGACTTCTTCCCCTTAAGCTTTCCATTACCAAATTAGTTCAAGTAATAGTTTTTATTGGAACTACAAATGCAATATCATAATATGCAATTTCGTACATTATTTATAAATTCCTAAGACATGACTTACATCTGATTTATAGTTAATAGTTGTGAACCATGATTGCATGCTATAATTACTTACATGATAGCTCCCATTTAACACTCAACTAATAGTTTATACCATGAACTATTGCAACTATTGTAAATCAAATGCTTAACATATGTCTGTCCTGTTATAATTATATGCTTTTGCATGAATTGTTGTAAGTCACTTACGAATCTCTATTCAGTACACTTTCTAGGGGGCAACTCCCTCTGGTGTATGTAAACCCATACTTAAGGTGTAATAAGATGGAGTGTGGTAAGGAATGGACCCTCGATCGGGAGGCTATATGGGACATGGAATATTAATGTGGGATTTACCATCCATAGGTCATTGGCTTGAGTGGCTTATAAATGACCTCTTTAACCGCTATGATTTAACCTTGCTTGACCCCTTTGCCATCTCGATTTAATTTTTCAAGTACCTTTTACGACTGTGATTTAACATGTCCCATATTTTGATGGTTGCCTTATGTGGCTTCGATGGCCTATATCCATGCGATGGTAATCCATACTTATTGAATTTGATTGGCCACTGGTTGACGGGCATCCATTAAACATCCTAAGATGGAAAAATCTCATGAGTCAGGGTGGTGGGAGTGGGACACTATACCCGAGCTATCGGCCTATGCTGGGTGACGGACCCCTCGTAATGACCTTGGAGTTTATTTAAATTGGCTGGTTGTAATTAGAATAATAAAGGTTTAGCTAAACATACATTCATAGCATACTGGCAATGACGAGTGGCTAATTCTGGATGTTGTAGCACGTGCCCTTAGGCTTAGTGGGGTATCGTTTCGCTAGCTCCCAAACTATAGACTATTGACTTACGTACATGATGTACGATGGCTTGGTCATTATGTTGTACGTGATGTGCTATGCTGATGACCGGTTTTTTGTATGGGTGATGAGCCCAAGTCCAACTGGATGAGCATCCTCAGGTCGATGTGCATTCATGCATCCATGCATTTAAATAAGTTTGCATCATGTATTGTTTTGAATATCTTGTTGTTTTTAACTATGCTTAGCTAAGGCAGCGGTGTGTAATCTTAAGGGGAATTCAAATTGAGTTGGCCACTCATCCATCGAATATTCAACTATACAGAGTATACAGGTATAGATGAAGGTGATTACGGTGCAAGCCCTAAGGTCGCGACAGGTGGATCAGAGGATGGATACTACGAAGAATAGTTGTAGCAAGAGGTGGCTGAATACTATGGACTTAATCAGTAGTTGTAATACTTCCCTTATATTTTGTCATGATACACTAGAACTTATGAATTTTGTATTTAGGGTCCCCAACTGGGTGGACTAAAATCCTGATATTTGGTTATATGATATTACCTATGCTTGGTTATGCTATCACACTCTAATTTTGAAATATTGTCAATTAGTTGATCATTAACACTCGAGTTTTTTGGAAACGAATCCTATACTCGGTTCTGGAAACCGGGAGGTTACAAGTTGGTATCAGAGCGGAGTCTGAGATAGCCAGGCTATGGGATTAATATCTAATACAAAATTCATGAGGAATCAACGTGCTAGAACTTAGATAGAACAAAACTTAGGAAAGTTCCTCTGAGAATAGTTAGGATAAAAGAACATAGAAACCTTATACTTAGGGTCCCTGAGAGTCCATAGGAATGACTGCCAAACTTAGTAAATTTATATAGGAATCCCAAAAGAAAGAAATAGGATGTCACATGGTGTAGGAGTTGCTATTTTAGTCATAAGTAGGTAGGTTGATAACAGATCCTTTACTTTTACATCATTCTCCCTTCAATAGAATGTTATTGTATTTCCTCATTACCTTAGGAAAACCCTTAGTTAAAGTCTAAACCGTGAAATTCTAGACTCATAGGAAGAAATGCCTCTTGTACTGCAGTCACAACGGGCTCACACAATCGACATACCAGCCCTCCCGCCAACAGAGCACCAACGCAGAGGAGTCTTGTGTACATGTCAGGCCTCCTGCCTCAAGTCGCAAACCCGGACATGGAGTCTGAGGCTAGAGGGGACTCTCCTCCTCCTGAGGCCATCGCACTACTTTGAGCAAGGGATGCCTTCAACAGACGTTTTCGTAGATGCACAGGCCAGGACTGTAGCATTCACAGCCTTTGGGCAGATGGCGGCAGCCATACAATAGCAGCAGGCTGCATTCATACAGCAACAGAAGGCTACGCATGCCCTTATGATGAAGGCCCTATAAGATAGTAATCATGGGGCGGCATCACGAGATGGACATGTCAGGGGCGCGGATATCTTTGAGCGGTTCTAGATACTCCGACTACCGACGTATAAAGGGGCACCTGACCCGGTGTAGGTAGAGCACTGGTTAGCAAGGATCACCAAAATGATAAAACCACTAGAGTGTTCGGACACTCATATGGTTAATTTGGCTACTCTTAGAGGGGGAAGTAGAAAGTTAATGGAAAAGCTTGCAGCGGGGCCCTATGTATATATGGACGTGTGGGGGATTCAGGAAGAAGTTCCTAGAGAAGTATTTTCCCTGATCGTGTAAAAATGAAAAGATAGCCCAGTTTTTTAAGCTGGAATAGGGCAACATGACCGTTGCCCAATATGAAGAAAGGTTTGACGAACTCCCCCGATTCGTACTAAAGGCCTTAGAAGATACTGAGTACAAGCGGCAGCAATTCAAGGAAGGACTCAAGCCGGGGATCCAGTCGCGGCTGTGCGCATGGGATTTTGAAGACTTTGCGAAAATGGTGGACAAGGCCATGAGGGTTGAGAAAGATTTCGAGCGCACCATGAGGGCACGCCCTAGGCAGGTGTGTAACGCCCCGAATTTTTGCCAACCTGGGATTTGATGTCCTTAGGCAATGGGTCGATCCTAATACCTCATTAACTTGTCAGAACTGAATCCCAAAGTCTAAAGCCGCCTTTGAACTCATTTCCTTCACAAATCTCATCCTTCATCACCTTGATCTTCCAATTTTTCTAAGAACTTTCACCCTAGACATTATCTTAAACTAGCTAAGTAGTATAACTTGGATCACTTTATATACAAACTCCAAAGGCCTGAGTACCACCTCGACTAGAATTCACTTAGGACTAAATCCTTTAGAAATGAGACAAAGTAACTAAGTGCGAAACCAGATTAGCTACGAAATCCATTAGAATCGCTTTAAATATGATCTGCAAGACCCAAAACTTGTAGAATCATTGACGCTAGGTTACCCTAAAGTTTAGAACTAAACTCATTTCCCGGCTGCTCTCGGGAATGAAACGAAGCTTCGTATTAGGTCTAGATCGAACATCAGAAGTCCGATTAACACGAAGTTAAGGAACTAGGACTGCCTCACTGGGCCTGACTATCATCTCAAAAATCGGTCAGTACCATGTCCCACGGCCATTCGTTTCGATTCGGAGCGAGGGAGTGTGAAAAACACTATTCCCATGCCAAAATAAATATCTGGAATAGTGATCTGGCATCATTCGTTGATGCGTCAGTATTAAGCAACCTGACCGTCAGAATCAGACCAAATTACACCCTCGGATTAAGAAAAATTTCAGGAACATTTACATGTACTTAGAATTTCTGATCGTGGCCCACTGACCGTCGAACTGAAAGTGGTCCGCCACGTGCGATCTGGGAATCCGATCGAGTCAAAAACGTAATCCCACGTAGATCCATAGATGGAGAGCTTAAGTCTGACGTTTGGCTCAAGGAGGGCTACCAGAACCTCTCTTTTGAGCCGGAAAAGTGACGAATATCCTATATTAGCAGTAACCCTTGAACCTGAGTCTATTTTGAGAATATTTTTGACTATAAAGGGACCTTAAACCCTCTCCCATTCCAGCCATACGAATTTGGTTTTGAGAGAGGGAAAGGAGAGAGAAAGTGAGGGAGATGCGAGAGGAATTCCCTGTTGCTGTTCCCTGCCGCTATTCGGCCTACACCGCCCTGTTCTAGGCGCTTTCCCGGCGGTATCCATCCCATTTGAAGGTAAGAAACCCTAACCCTAGGTCTGATTTGTGGTGGGATCGATGTGGGTTGTGTAACAACTAACCGATTCCGCTCTTTAGGCTAGAAAACTCTCGTATACGGAAGATTTGCTACCCTTGCTGATTCGTTGCGTTTCAAAAGGCAAAGGTGAGGACTTTAAGTGTATAAGTTGCGGTTTTCAACGCTTTCAATGTCAGATAATGGTAGATTCATGATCTGCATGCAATTGCACATGTACAAAGTGCTTTCCGTTTTCTGTTTTGATTAGAATTGTAGAATTTGGAATTTCACATACTCTAGGTATTCGTATAAAATACCGTATACATATTTTTTATGGAAATGTGTTTGACATGTTTATTTGTCGTATGGATATATGACGTATGGATAAAATACTTATTTGGCGAAAGGATTCGCCTAAATACATGTTTACTAATAAACACTATGTATGTAGAAATACGGTATTGTAAGAAGTACCGTATACATGTATATTTTAGCGATGTGTTTGTCATGATTAATTCTCGTATAAATATATTATGTGCGTATAAAATATTTACTTGGCGAAGGGAATCGCCGTAATACATGTTTGCTTGTATACACTATGTATGTTGAAAATGCATATTCTAGAAAACATCAGATACGTATAAATTTTGGAGATGTATTTATCATGATTATTTGCTGTAGTAATATATTATACATGGATAAAATACTCACTTGGCTAAAGGATAGCCCTAATACATGTTTTGCTAACATACACCATGTATGTTGTAATAGTGTATTCTAAGTGTTGTGAAATGACCGAATGAGTATAGAATTCTCATTCGTGCTTTCATATGACTAATTGTCATGGATAATTGATTGTTGTATTGGCAATACCCCTTTTGACGAAAGGATTTGCCTAAATCACGCCACGGCCAATACACACTATATATGCTAAAATGTGTGGCCCAAGTGTTTGTGGAAATGATGAATGAATATGGAATTTGGTTTCCTGCTTGCCATGACTATCCGTCATGGGTGTATGCGTGTTATGATTGGGGTAACTCCCTAGTGAAAGGATTTGGCCTTATACCTCTGTGATCAACATATGTCATGTATGTTGATTCCTGTATTTTAAAGTGTTTGTTAAAATGTCTAATGAGTAGTAGTTAGTAAATTGTAATGTTTAAGGGTGTTGAGGTATGATTCTCAACTCCTTTAACTATGTGTATGATTTCCTTGAATAGCTATGTGATTAGGAATTTAATATATACAAACTCATGCTTGTGTTGTTCTTTACAACATGCTTTATATCATGCTCTATAATATGCTTATAACATGCCTACTAGCATGTTTGAATTACTTTATTTATCATGCTTGAATTACTTTGTCTATCATGCTTTACTCCATATGCTAAGGATGACAAGTGATTGTGCTTGGGGCTATGATTATAGTCCAGACAATCGGTACTAGAATTGAATTCGTGGCTGTGATTCATTTGCCACGTGAGATGTGTTCGACGAACTCGAGTCGTACTTCGGTTGGCGATAGTGGTTGTACACGCGAAGTGCTTATGCACTTCATGTCGTTTAACTTGTTGTGCGCTCTCTAGGCCGAGCTCGTCAGCAACCCGATCTGTTTTTATATGTTCACCATGTTTGGTCGCTAATGCTTGAACCTAGGGTACCAAACTTACCAAAGGTGAAAATCCCGTTAACCATGGTACCTCGATCCGCTAAGACTCATGAGCCGGGCATGGTGGTATGGGACACCGTGGTCGAGTGTCGGCCTACTGGCAGCTGTGCCTCCCCGTAGTGACCAGTGAGCAACTTAACTCGTGAGCCGATTATGGTGGTATGGGACACTATATTCGCGCTGTCGGCCTACATTGATAAGGTGATGGGGGAGTGGTGCAACCTTTGTGCGTAATGTACCCTAGCGCCCTTTGTAGTGACCGCGAGCATATTCTCGAAGTCATAACGTGCCTTAGGGTTCGCCGCGATATATAGAGTATGAACTAGGCCTATTTTTGTATAGTGATGAATCGTTTAAGGGGTGATGGGGAGTGGTGCAACCTTTGTGCGTACTGACCACAGCGACCTCTCTGCGAAGTGACCTAGAAAACACACCATCGTCTCGATATTAACTAGACCGACGACCCTAGATTGGATCATGTTTGGAAATGATATAAGGGAGGTACCTTAGTTTCCCAATCCTACCGTTTTGAAATGGACTAATTAAAAACTTGGTAATCATGCTCATCATGCATCGCATGTGCCGGAAGATGTGGAGCACATGTGGGATGTAAGCATGCGCGAACGTGAGATGGTGTCGTATGAGGGAGTATGTCGGTGAGGGCATCCATCATACTGCATTCATACTTGCATTAATCGAGTAACTAGGAGTGTTTGATTTACTGCTTTATCATTACTGCTTGACTGTATTGATAACATGATAACTTATGCTTTATTGTTCCACTGAGTTAACTACTCACTCCCACGTTACGGGACGGTGTTGTACACACCAAACAGATTTGTTAAATTTCAGATGATGGCGATGCTTATGAAGCAGAGCCGGACTACTTCTATGGTGATGAGGAGGAGTTCTCCTATCTGTATCCCTCTGACAGGTCTATGAAGACCTGGTATTGTACTGACGGGGTTATGGTATTTGGGATAGGAGACATTACACGTCATCACATTAGGTATATTTTAGAACTGTCCTTGTAATTATTTAACCTGGTAATGTTATCACATTCTGGAGACTCATCATAGTTTATATATTTTATCTATCTATCATAGTCTTCCGCTTGCAAGTTTAACTGTCTCTGGAGTATGATATGTTGTTTTGGCTTAATCTCACTCATGTTCAATGCACGAATACAGTCAACATTCAATCATCATTCATTTTGTTGCATAAGTGATGTTCTGGAACTCGAGAGTTGAGTTTATGCTCGACCCCCGATTTTCAGGGCGTTACAAGGTGCCTCTTGCCTCACAAGTACCAAAGAGGAGATTTAGGATCATACCTACAGGCGCTCTGCCCATGCCTCCCAATAAGCACTGCGATTACTGCCACAGAGATGGACACATTGCTCAGAACTTCTACAAGAGAATGAGGGATGAGGGCATCCCACCACCAGCAAATTGTCCCCAATCGAACCAAGCAGCAGCCAGAGCAGCACCTAGACCACAGCCGCCTAGATTGAGACCACCAACACAACAGAGGATTCTCCCTGCTCACATATATACAATTGATGCTAGAAAGGCTGAGGGGGACCCCCTCCAGACGATTCACAATACAACACATATCAACGGTACCCCTGTACTCATTTTATTCAATTCTAGCACAACATTATCTTTCATAAACTTGTTTCGACAAGAAACAAATGCATTTGATTTGGGGATTATTCAATGATAACAAAGAAAGGATGAGAGAATAATGATCACAAGATATCTTACCATTCTGAGTTCATTTACATTATCGCATTCCCTTGATTATGAAAACAGAGTACTGTTAATTATCATAATAAATGAAAGAGGAGGCAGTCTGATGGTGATTCTGGTAGCATTTTGATGCTTTTGATGTTCATCATAAAGGCGGATGGGTTGTGCAAACTTGAAGCCCTTGATTTAGTCGTGCGATACGTTCTGGTCATCCTTCCAATCATCCTTCCAGTCGTACGAATAGATTTTCTTTCCCCTGGAACTCTTTCTCTATGCTTCATGTTTCTCTCTCCTTTGTAGGCTCCTTGAAGCTCTCCAATTTCTATCCTCCTTGATTTTCTCTCTTACTACCCTCTCCAAATGGAGATAAGAGAGAAGTATTTATAGACATCCAATAGGTGTGGAGGTCATTTGTCTGAAGATAGAAATGCACAATCTTAGACAGGGAATATGGACTGCACAAGGCTTGTATTAGGACAAAAGTCATGCATTAAGACAAGTTCCCATGGGTAATGGCATAAAAGGCAATCTTTCGGACAAAGCACCTCTCCAAGTGGCACATGGGGCTTCTTTGCAGAAATGATTGCACGATGCAAAGAGGTTCTCTGCAGAAGTGGTTGTGCACAGTCGCGCAAAGACCTTCTTCCATATAGACTTCCACACTAAGTGGCGCAAGAAGGCTCTTCTATAGGACAAGAAAAGCCTTGCATTAAGGCAAGGAGGGAGAGGAGTGGCACATGGGGCTTCTATCAAGATAAGAAAAGCCTTGCATTAAGACACCCTCCACACAAAGTGGCGCATGGGGCTTCTTTGAAGAAATGGTTGCGCGCAGTCCCGCAAAGAGGTTCTCTACCGAAGTGGCGCAAGAAGGCTCTTCTACAGGACAAGAAAAGCCTTGCATTAAGGCAAGGAGGGAGAGGAGTGGCACATGGGGATTCTATCAAGACAAGAAAAGTCTTGCATTAAGACACCCTCCACACAAAGTGGCACATGGGGCTTCTTTGAAGAAATGGTTGCGCGCAGTCCCGCAAAGAGGTTCTCTACCGAAGTGGTTGCGCGCAGTTGTGAAAGGGCCTAGCTATATGCCCTAGAGGGGGGTGAATAGGGCAATGCCAAATAAAATTTAAAACAGCGGAATAATTAAAGATATAAATAACAATGTTGAAATAATAACAATCTCAAAGCACATGAAATATGAGAATGATACTGAATCTTGTTCTAAGGACAACCTTACACCAAAAACCAATGGCTTATGGTAGGACAACCTTATTTCTAGAACAATCTAGAAATCACAAATGATATGGAAAATAAATCAAGAATAACTTACAGAAATAAATCCTAAGTTATTACACCATTCAACCACACTTGCTTGAAATGAAAATTACAACATTCATCCACAAAAGCAATCCACAATACTGAAGGAATAAATGAATAAAGAAATCAAGCACATCCACAACACAACGATATATAGTGGTTCGCCTTTGTGTTCACCAACTGTTAGCCAACAGCCACACAGAATGCTACTCCACTCCTAATATCCTCACACAGGGGATATTAGCATGCACTCTCAAAATAGGTTTTCACAGGTTCACCCAAAACCTTTACAATTGTGTCTTTTTATCTCGGACTTACACAATCCAAAAACCCCCACAATTTGAGTTTTCTGGCTCTCCTCAGATAACCAATACAATGAGATTTTTCTTGCAAATCTCAAACAAAACCAGAGAAAGTAAATTACAAAGTAAAATACCTGGATCTCCTTTTGAAGTAGCCCAGTAGAACCAATCGGAGTAGATGTATGATACGTCGTTCAATGTCCAATACTCACTTAAAGAATGGTTCTATGTCTAATTGATTTTAGATTAAATCAAGAAGAGCAAGGTCTATTTGATTTTGATCCCAGAAGAAGGAATATCACAAATTCCTCTTTTCTAAACGTGTTTGGAATGTGGATCAAAATCACAATAGAATAATGCTAACAAAAGGAATATTAAATATGCACAGTAGCTTAAAAAAATAATCACAACTTATCTCAGAGTATAGCCTTAAATCGCTTGAATTGAATGGAATGGAATGGAATGTCTAAAACTCTGAAATTCATGCATTATTTATAGCCTGAAAAAATTCCATCTTCGATTCGTCTTAGGATCCCTAGGACCGGTCGTAGCTTCAAAGATTTTGAAAGATTTCGGCGGGATTAGATTAGCTGTTCTCACGACTGGTCTTAGGCAACCTACGACCGGTCGTGGGCCACCTATGACTGGTCGTAGGACCCTAGATAGGTCGCTGGAGTTCGAGTCGTAGGACTACGACCAGTCAAAGAATGACTCGTAGAACTTCCCAGGACTGGTCGAAGCAAGTCCAGGACTGGTCGAAGGATAACCAGGAAAATTCGAAAATCTGTAACAACCTAGGACTGGTCCTGAGAAACCTATGACAGGTCGAAGCAAAGCTAGGACTGGTCTTAAGATTTCTAGGACTGGTCTTAGAACAGTTATAACAAACATATTAAAATATTCAGATTATGTATCCAGAATGACCTATCATACAGACCACCCTAAGGTCAATCTAAGGTCAAACAAACCTTTAAGTGAGATGAACATTGAAGTCTTGAAGGTCTGTATTCTCAGATGATCTTGAAGGAGAAGCTTGAATCGAGTTGACGACTTTCTAGAGCTTGGTACTTTCTTGACTTGTCTTAATGAAGTCTTTTAATCTTGAACTTGTTAGAAGCAAACTTGAAGTCTTCTATTCTTATAGACTTTATCCATGACATGTCTTGCAAACATTCTTCATTTATGATCTTGTCTTGAAAACATTCTTCATTCATGATCATGTCTTAAAGCAGTGTGTAGTCACAAACAAGAAACACAAGAAGTACAAGACATATAGGTTTTAGCACTACAAAATTTTACAACCAAAGGGATATAAAATCATAGCACTAACAAGTCGCGCAAAGACCTTCTTCCAACCAGACTTCTACACTAAGTGGCATATGAAGAGTCTTCTACGGGGTAAGAAAAGCCTTACATTAAGACAAAGGAGAGAGAGAAGTGGTGCATGGGGCATCTATCAAGAAAAGAAAAGCCTTACATTAAGACAGCCTCCACACAAAGTGGTGCATGGCCTCTCTCCCTCTTTCCATTGCGCAGGGTCGTGCAAACCTTCTCTCTCCCTCTTTTCCATTGCACGGGGTCGCGTAAACCTGCTCTCTCTCTCTCTCTCTCTGGTCTTTCTTTCTTCTTGCCTTCCAACCCCCCAAATGAGGAGTGGAGAGGAGTATTTATAGGCCTCCTAAGCTCCCTACTCCTTAAATAGTGGTGATCACCACCACTTCTCCCTTCATACAAAACAACACACAACCCTTCTTAAATAGTGGTGATCACCACCACTTCTCCCTTAACACACAATCCTCCTTTCTTCCTTAAGACAAGACTTCCAATGCACCTCCTGTGCTTACTAGATGACGCCCATGCACTCTTCCATATTAGATGACACCCGTCCATTCTTCCATATCAGATGATGCCCATCCATTCTTCCATATCAGATGACATCCATCTATTCTTCCATATCAGATGACACCCATCCATTCTTCAATATCAGATGACACCCGTCCATTCTTCCATAGTAGATGTGGAGCGCACAACCCTGGGAAGGATCTACACAATGGAATTCTCCTGCTAATGTGATGGGCATGTAATGAGATTTCCAAGGAAAGAAAGATAAAATATTTTTTATGCCTCAATAGATGCCCCCTCGATCCTTCTTTGATTGATTTATGAAATCAAATGGAGGATCGATCTTCTTTTGACCAAAGAACCAAATGAACTGCAACTAATGAATGACTTGATGATCATGCTTGCATGAAAAACTGAATGATCACACTCTACCAGAAGTTTGAATGACTGCGTTCGAATGGAAGATTGAAAGATCAAATTTGAATGGAAAAATTAAATGATTGCGCTCGGACAGAAGACTGAATGATCACGTTCGAATGCAAGACTTAAATGATCGCGGTTGAATGGAAGACTTGAATGATCGCGCTCGAATAGAAGACTTCAATGATCGCAGCCAGCAGTGTCGAACGGATGCTTCACTAAAGAAGATAAAATTCTCTTTTCATTGAGACTTACCACTGTAATAGTTGTGGCAACTTCATCTTTGAGTAACTTGACCAGAGAACTATCTTTCAACACTACTGCTGCTGCAACGATCCCTTTGATTAACTCCAACAACTCTTTCTTTGAACTCTATGTCTAGGGAGTTGTTCTTTAATGCTGCTCTTGTTGCAACAACTCTTTCGATTGTCTCCTTTATTCATGATCTGCATAACCTAAGCTTTCGAATGATAGTCTTTCCTACCATATTAATTAGAATTAGTATCTCAAGACATTATAAATTTTCAATTAAGAAGTATATATTGAAAACTTTTTATAATGATTATAATATTTGTAATATGATAATGATTTGATTATCCCTTCTTTGTGCTTGTCAGCATGCTTTGTGCTGCATTATATTGTGCTTTTGGAGATATCATTTTCGGCTTTAAAGGTTCAACCAATGAGTCTTTTGGCTTTAAAAGTTCAACCAATGAGTCTTTTCTAGTTTGTGCTCCTTGGCATTTCTTCATAGACTGGCTAAGAGTATATTTTCCTTTGACCTTTGCCGATTCATATAACTGGGCCTTGATATAGAAACAACTTTTAAACGTTCACACTGAATTATGCTTCATAATTCTCGGCATATGAATTCCTCCATCATGCATAAGAAATTATCAGAAAGACCAAGGCATTGATTACTTTGAAGATATAGATCATGTCCCCCTCTCCAAGCCAATCTTTGTGTAAAGATTTCTTCAGAAGATAATATTTTCGAAGTGAAGCCTGCTGATATCCTTGAAGGATGGATAATCCTTGCTACTCGTTTAACGAATCCAAAGAATATATCTGAATCTTTAAATTGTTTGGGAGAGAATGATGATTCTTTGATAGTTTATTCTCTGCCACCTTTGAGAATCTTGTGCGATAATATTTTTTTATCGTTAAGAAAGTAAAAGACAAAAAGACCCATGGCTCTTGTCAATATATTAATTGATCTTGAAGATTTGAACTTTTGAGTACATAATTGCCAATATTTTAAAGGCATTTATTGTTGCTGTAATTTAAACCTGATTCAAGGAAACGCATTTTTGCATGTTGTTTACTCAATATTTGAAATTTTCATCAGGCAATTGCATATTTGAGCATATTAAGTGAAATATATATCTGCAGTATTTTAAAACTACATAGACTGGACTATACTGGACTTAACTAGACTATACTAGACTGGACTTGAGTGGACTGACACTTACACACAGTTTAAGCTCTTGAGTAGTGGAGCAATTACATAGTTTAAGCTCTTGAGTAGTGAAGTAATCACCTAGTTTTTTAGACCCATAAGTAGCTGGAGTCGGGTCTCAAGTGACTGGTCTCTGTAACTCGTATGAGTTCACTGAACTTTTCACAGCCTGGTGAGTTCACAAACCGCAATCCATCAGAGGGGCCTAGTGAAGCTACCGGGGCCGTGAACTCGGTTGGATTTATGCGCAGGGTTGGCCGCAGTAACTCTTTAGAGTTCATGAGGCGTACAAGGCTACCTTTGGGTTACCAAATCCAAGGCTGTCAGTCCATTAATAAGGGGGTATTTTTATTTTAGAAAGCCTGTCCACATGAGTTACTACTAAAATTAAGCCAGGAATTTAGGGGGTCTTATGTATGGTTGGCCTATCTATAGATAATGGCCAAAGAGCGCAAACTGCAGCCCACTTTTTCTTCATATGAAAGGTCGGACCATTCACAGGAGGGCAATTTCATCCATTCCCCGTAACGCTGTCGGAAAGCTATACAAATGGCATCGGTGTTACGCGTGACTGGTCGTTGAGGACTTCTTGGCCTTGTAGGGCTTTCAGTCGCCGGCTCCATCTGCTGCCCGCATAGGTATGCATATGGTGGCCTATATGGGCTTTCTAAGGCCACTGGCTTCTCACTGCTGCCAGAATAATAATGGTGATAGGCCTTATACGTAGTTGGCTGTATAGGGTTTGGCCTGACTGCCTTGAATGATAAATTGTTTTCAATGACGTGATAATTGATCTTACAAGCTTTGTTGAAGATAACAGATCGATAATTGATATATCTCCCCTGTTGCTGTTGATGATATTATAAAATTTGGTCTGAATGGAGCTTCAGCTTGGCAATAATATTAATTTCAATAAACTTCAATAATAGAATAATCTTCACATCAGCGATATGGTGATGACAATAGTAACTACTGCTGATTTGGCAATAACCATCAACGCTTGAATATAATATGCTTGAACTTGATGTGCTTGAAAGTCTGTCTTTTCTTTATGTATGACATCGGCATTATGAGACTTTGACATTCTGAGACTTTACATTTTGAAACTTTGCATTCCGAAACTTTGGCCTTCTTGATACTTTGAGACTTTAACATCCTTGATATTCTTCTTATCTTGCCCCCTTTTAATTTTAAAGTATTATGCTAATAATCTTCAAAATCAAAGCTGTAATTATCTTCAAGGATAACGTATTTTGTATGTTTTTGTTTGCCCCTTGAATAATTACATTGTGAATCTTCTAAGTCAAAATGTCATGAATCTTCTTGGTATTCAGAGGTGATATATTTTGCTAAACTGGCAGATATATTGATGGAAATTTGCCCCCATGGTGAATATACTTGTCTTGCTTTCTTCTTACCTGTTCTTCTATAGAGCGAAAATTTTCAATCGGGATCATATGTCATTACTTTCTCTCTTATTTCATATATCTTCTTCATGACAATTTCTACTATCATTGATCACCTTCTGTAGAATACCCTTTTCCTCTTTGCCTCATTTCCTTTGATCTTCTCTATAGCTAGCAACTGATTCCTCATAGGAAGTATATCGTCTTCTTCAACTATATGTCTCCCATAGTCGTTGAATTGTCCGAACCCTTTCTTTACTTTCTTAATTGTAGAATCACCCATGTTCTTTTTATCAGAAGATTCAATTCTTTACTTTTTGATAATCATTCGTTTTACTTTTCTTTCTTCGACAATATCTGTTGTTGTTCTCTTAAGACCTTAAAATAGCTAATTCATATGAGAATTGAGTAGCTTCACCTTAACTCTTTTCAAATTGCAAACTTTTATAATTAACTCTTGAAAGATTTGTATATTCGGATCAACAAGTTCTAATGCAATGTTCTAGTTTTATGCATTCTATATGTGACTCGTCTTGCTCTTCTACTTTAGCAAGTTGTGACGATGCCCCCAGGGTTCCCTATTAACTGATGAATTCGTTAATTGATTTGTCTTCTTGTTAGCGAGCAGTGCCGAATTCAGTCGAACTAACTTCTCATCTGAAGGCTTTCCTTTGGGAGAAATGTTGTTCACGGTAGTTGCTGTTGGAAATTAGAGACTTCTTCAACAACATGCTCTTCTGGTGAAGACTAATTAACATTTGCTGGCAAAATTTCCTATTTTCTGTACACTTTGAATGTACTAATATCGAAGGAGAAAGTGCAAACTGCATTGCTGATGCCATCGAGGAGGATGAACTGAATGAGTGAGGTAAACTACACCTCGCAGTATTGCACATGATCGACCTGTTGACCATGCTTGGCAGGATGGTACTCCTTGTGAAAGAAGATTAAATCCTTCATTTTTCAGATGTCACTATCATCTATTTTTATCATCTTGTTGCATTACCTGTGAAGCAGAAACCATTTTGAACATTACCTGGCAATGTCTGTCCTTGATCGCAACTGATTTGACCTTTTCTGGTACTTTCTGGTGGAAACCCGTTAGGAGTGAAGCAGACAACCATGTTAGTCGAAAGAAAAGTCATTATGGTTGTATGTTGACCAAATACATGTTATTCAGAACACAATTATTTTAATTAAATAAAATTGTACTTTGTTTTTAGAGATGAAGGGGAGGATGTTCCCATTGAGAGTTATCATTTTGACGTCTATAAATGCCAAAAAATGATAAATGTTCTCTGAATATTTTCTAGGTTATCATTGAAAAGAGTTCCCCAGTGGAGTCACCATTTTGTTTCGACAAGAAACAAATGTATTTGATTTGGGTGATTATTCAATGATAACAATGAAAGGATGAGAGAACAATGATCACAAGATATCTTATCATTTTGAGTTCATTCACATCCTCGCATTCCCTTGATTCTAAAAACAGAGTACAAACAATTATGATAATGAATGAAAGAGAAAGCAGTCTAATGGTGATTCTGGCAGCATTTTGACGCTTTTAATGTTCACCGCAAGGGTGGATGAGTTGTGCGAACTTCAAGCCCTTGATTTGGTCACGCGATAGGTTCTGATCATCTTTTCATTCATCCTTCTAGTCGTACAGACAGATTTTCTTTCTCATGGAACTCTTTCTCTATGCTTCATGTTTCTCTCCTTTGTAGGCTCCTTGAAGCTCTCCAATTTCTATCCTCCTTGATTCTCTCTCTTGCTGCCCTCTCCAAATGGAGAAAAGAGAGAAGTATTTATAGACATCCAACAGTTGTGGAGGTCATTTGTCTGAAGATAGAATTGCACAAGCTTAGAGAGGGAATATGGAGTGCAGAAGGCTTGTATTATGACAAAAGCCATGCATTAAGACAAGTTCCCATGGATAATGACACAAAAGGCAATCTTTAGGACAAAGCTCCTCTCCAAGTGGCGCAAAATCCAAGCCTCGGGACAATCCAAGGCATCCATTAGGACATGAAAAGCCTTGCATAAGACAATCTCCACATAAAGTGGCGCATGGGGCTTCTTTGCAGAAATGGTTGTGCGTAGTCACACAAAGAGGTTCTCTGTAGAAGTGGTTGCGCGCAATCGCGTAAAGACCTTCTTCTAGACAGACTTCCAGACTAAGTGGCGTAAGAAGGCTATTCTACAGGACAAGAAAAGTTTTGCATTAAGACAAAGGAGAGATAGAAGTGGCGCATGGGGCTTCTATCAAGACAAGAAAAGGGCTGCATTAAGACAGCCTATCACGCCCTAGACTCGGTGACCGAACTCACAAGGAACCCGATAGCTGGTTTCGGCCGCAACAGCCTCTGTGGTGCCCCATTCTGGGCTCCTGACACCCATTCACCAGGATCCGATCCTGGGATCCCATAAGGAGGATTTATAACATAAGTTCGAATCCAATAAGACCATCCCCAAGATCATAACATAGTAACCACAGATAATAACCATAAGAACACATCACAAATCCACCAAGAATTTAAAACTTTATACAGGTACATGACTCAAAGGGGAAATACATAAGCAGAATAAGGGAAACTCCAATAGGTCCTCGGCATGCTTCGAAAGCTCCTCAGCTACTGTGGCTACCTAGAATCACCTGCATGCATCAATTATTTATAAGCTTATAGAAAGCTTAGAGGGTGGTGTAAGTGTGTGTAATACCAGTGCCAGAAAGAAATATTAGAGAATGCAGAAGCTCGGCATGAACCATGAATACTATCAATGCCACAAGGCTAAGCTATAACAATCATGAATGCAACAAGTTGTACCAAGGCTATGCAAAGAAATGCATGAGTACTGCGCGCCATACCGACGCAATACACAAAAGACCTATATAGGTAATGCCAACGTAATGCAATACATGCCAGTCCTCATACAAGTCCACAAATCATATACAGTTCCAATATAGGGAAACCACTGGGGTCAAGTACACTACTTTCTAACTACCGCTCTCCAAGACCCGCACAGTCAAGCGAGCGTAAGAGACCTCACTACCCGCCTGTGGACAGCCAATCACCAGCATGGCTTGACAGTAGTGGACCCATTCACGAGCTGGTCAAACTCAGCCTAGTTATTGCCCCTTAACTCAGGTGGGTAAGGCCACACCCCATCTCAACCGACCACGCTACAGTGGGAGTCACGACCTAATGGTATAAGGTACTCGGGTACTCATGTTTTCCACTTGGTTTCAGCATTGAGGCGTCTTCTTGGTACCATGAAGGTTCTTGGTACCATGAAGGTTTAGGGACTTTCACCTAAGGACATCCTAAGTGCCCTATATGATCAAGAGATATTTCCAGTGTCCAATACGGCCATTCACGGTACTCCTGTGGAGGCTACGACCCTGATAAAGCAAGGGCAAATATAAACCATATAATGAATTGCCAGATGCATGAATCACGCATACCAGTCATGCATCAGCTCCAAGCATCCTATGTGCTTAAGAGGGGAACTCCATCCCTCTGGGAAGCCATAATATCTTGCCCAATGACACAACCATAACCACACACACACAATGCCAACCAAGCACACAATGATGTATATAGGTCTTGAAGATGAACAAGATGCGCCATGCAGCGATGTACGATGTCGTACTCTCCGCCCATCCAAGAAGGAACTAGTTCTAGGTACTTAGACGAATTTTCATAAGGAATCAACCTCTAGTGGGGGCCCGATAGTCTAGGGTAGCCCACAAGGCTAAGGAAGGATAATGACATGGGCCTAAGTAAATGAAACGGGCCTAGCTAGGGTCTATGGTGGACCTTTAACCACTCATAGAAGCAAGTGGGTATTCCTTGGGGCCACCAATGTGGCATTCATCCACTATTGTCCCAAGAAGGTAGCCCATCACTAATCGATCATGGATCAAGGCCCAAGGCCCAAACATCACCATGAATAGGAAATGGACAGCCATAATATTCCACATACATTCATATTGGGCCTAAAAAAGATGGCCCAAGACCTATTCAATACATAGGTTCAAAGGGCAACATAGATAGCCCAGCCCATATGTAATACTACGGGCCCATAAGGGAGGTTAGGGCCTAGCATAAGGGTCACCAAATCCATATTTTATGGTGGTCCTAGCGGGCAGCCCATTACCCCAACCACATGGGCAATAATCATGTTCTAGCCAAGTAAGTTGGGCCTACATTCTAGCCCAAGGATATAGTTGATTGGTGGGCAACCAAGGGCCCAACCACTCATATAATCCAACCTACTAACCCAACATAATATCATGGGGAATATAGCCCAAGAGTCACTAGGCCTATCTAGAAAGTTCCAGCCCATTTGGGCCTAAAGAGTCCAAATATCTTATTACATACATGAACCCAAATAACCCAACTATGGTGGGCCTCAAGAGTGCATTAATTAAGCTCAAAATTTGGGGATTAAAGGCATGGATTTATCCCTCCAAAGTCCTCAAAATATGGTGGGCTCCTCTCCTTAAAACTTCAACCAAAAGCCATGTACATTTATAACATCTTGCTGGATTTTTATTCTACCAGCTTTATGGGCTTGCTAGAGCCCAGAAAATGTTCATCTGATTGGGACACGAGTACAGCTGCTCCAGCAATAAGGTCAGAGGGTCCCACCACATAGGAGTGAACCCAATAACACAAATAAGTAGGTGGGCCACACTGCTAGACCAAGGTCCAACAGCAACCTACCATGGGCATCCCACAGTTGGGCCTGGGCGGGCTAATGGAGTTGACGCCCAGCCCTATACCAATGCACACGGTGGGCCCCACCTTGGATGTTCCACACTAAGGTGGGCCACGTCCAAGTGGTCACAAAATGGATGGACATGTGGATAAAATACAACATCATGGTGGGCCACAATCAAGGTGGACAGCTAACCTTGCTGGACGTCACCACCATGGACGTCCAGCTAGGTGGGCCGATCCAGCCCCTACACACTGAAATTTAGTGGCCCAATTGGCCCCAAATCTAGTTAGGTGGGTCCCAGCAAGGGTTGGCCACCTTAGAAATTAATTTCACAATTTTACAGATGTGATAAATATTTTTAAGAATTAGGATAGCAATACATATCTAAAAATTTGGTTGGTGCAAAAATCCTGCTGACCCCATGTTTGGCACCACATGGGGTGGGCCTAAGCTCATCCAAACCCCTAGAAATTTTATATGAAGGGTAGTCCCACATGTGGACAGCAAGTGGGGTCCACCAAGGTGGCCCACTTACTCCAGTAAATAAGGTAAACATACTCATTTCTATCATACATTATTACTAAACTATCTAGAAATTTCTGGACAGTTAGCTCCCTTTGGCTCATCCCATGGGCCTCAACTATGGGGGAAATGGTGTGGGCCCCATTCCACATCAAAGTGTGGTCCACAAAATACAAATTTCCTAAAGAAATTTGAAAGAAAAGGACATGCAAATAGATCTAAACATTAGCTCAAGAGTCATGTTCCAACTGGGCTTGAAATCTGGATAGTAACATGTGTTGTCCATATTTTGGCCCATATAATTATATCAAAAGGTTTATTGCCCTGACCCATCATGTGGGGTCCACCTTGATGGCATAGAAAAATTCTAGACCCATGAGTTCACCATATCTTCCATATAAAAATCATTTTGGAGGCCACCCAACCCATGCATGCATGGTGGGCCTGAGATGATCTTCTAGGTTGCACCCACCTCTAAAGATGCCTTCAAAACTTCAAGGATGGTGTTCTAGGCTCTAAGGGAAGAAGATTCAAGGGTGTAAATGGGATTCTAAGGGCTAGATAGAGTAGGAAATGGGGAAGAAGGGGCAAGAGTAGAGAGGGAAGCTTGGATGTTTTGGCTATAGAGGAAAGGAGGAATGGAAGAATGAGAAGGAAGGAGAGAGAGAGAGAGAGAGAGAGAGAGAGAGAGAGAGGAGTGTGCATATCTAGGTAATCATTTCTCTCTAAGCTAGGTAAGAACAACCAAATGATGGTGCATTGGGGGTGAAGCCCAAGGCACATGATTGCCTCTCTGAGAAAGGTAGCCTAGGCTAGGCTATGATGGGTTAGTAGCTAGGTAAAGTAGGCTAGGCATAGGCTTTCTAGGAAAATGTTGCTAGGTGGGGCCCACCTTGAAACGTGCAAGATAGTAAGTGGGTCCCACCACATGATGCATGGCCAAGAAATACTCAGATTGATAAGTCAAGATGCACACGTTGGATTTATGCATGAGACGCAGCGTTGAAACTGCAGAGCCGATATGGTCGCAATGGCATAGGTTTCGAGTCAATCCGGGTCGGGTCTACATAACGCGACTTAAGGATGACCGCAAACGCTATCCACAGGTCACGGGTCACCGAAATTCAACCAGTAGGACCACGGGACCTAGGGGAACGAAATGGATATCGGGGTAGGGTCTTACAGCTCTCCCCACCAACAAAGAAATTTCATCCTCGAAATTGCCAAAAGTAGGACAAAAGGAAATGCATAAACATCATCATACATATCATTAACAATCACAGGAGAAGGTAATACATGAACCAATATAACAGTCAATCAGCAAACAAATGGGGATAGCGCTCTCGAATCTTTGCTTCGCGCTCCCAAGACGCCTCGGCTTCCAAATGATGACCCTACTACACCTTCACTAAGGGAATGACCTTGGTCTTGAGAACCTGCTCCTTCTGGTCAAGGATACGAATAGGCTACTCAATGTGAGAAGCATCCTCATGGACCACAAGGGGCTAACAACCAATCACTGGAATGATGCCTGACCCTCGTTTCCACAACATCGATACATGAAATACATCGTGGATCCCAGACAACTCTAAAGGTAAGACAAGCCTGTAGACCACAACGCCCACGTGCTCGGTAATCTCAAAAGGTCTAATAAATCTTGGGGCAAGCTTACTCTTCAATCCAAACTGAATCACGCCCTTCATAGGTGAGACCTTGAGATATACCATGTCCCCTACTACAAACTCGAGGGGTCAACGTCAACGATCAGTAAACCTCTTCTGCTAGCTCTGAGCTGTGCGCATCCTCTGCTTGATAATATCAATAATTTCTGACATCTGTTGCACAAGCTCAGGAACTAGGAGACGACACTCTCCAACCTCGGTCCAACAACTAGGAGATCTGCATGGTCTGCCATACAGTGCCTTAAAAGGAGCCATGCTAATGGTCCCCTAATAATTGTTGTTGTACGTGAACTCGGCCAAACGCAAATGCTGGTCCCAACTACCCGCAAAGTCAATCACACAGGCTCTGAGCATATCCTCAAGGATTTGGTTGACCCTTTCAGTCTGCCTATTTGTCTGTGGGTGATAAATGGTGCTGAGCTACAACGTAGACCCCATCACCCGTTGAAAGCTCCTCCAAAACTGAGACGTAAATCTAGGGTCTCGGTTAGAGACGATTGAAACTGGAATGCCGTGCAGTCTCACTATCTCCTTAATGAATACCTTAGTTAGCTGATCCAATGTCCAGGTCACACGCATCGGAATAAAATATGCTAACTTCATTAGACGATCGACGACAACCCAGATGACATCATGACTGCTCTGAGTCCTTGATAAATCTATAATAAAGTCTATCGACACGTGCTCCCACTTTCATAGTGGAACGCTCAACGTTGCAAAAGGACCAGGCGGTCCTTGGTGGTCGGCCTTGACACGTTGGCAGTGTCACACTCAGCCCGAAGCTAGCAATCTAGTGCTTCATCCCTGACCAGAAATACTGTCTTCTTATATCTCTATACATCTTCATGGAGCCCAGGTGGATCGTAAGTCTCGATCGGTGTGCCTTGGTCATCAGGTCTCTATGCAACTGTGGCACGTTCAGAACACACAATCGGCCTTTGAAGTGAAGTCCACCATCGGAACCAATCTGCCGGTCTGACTGCTCTACGGATGCTACCTCTGCTCGGTATCCTTATAACGACTCGTTTATCTGCTGAGCCTCGATCACCCTAGCAACTAGAGATGGTTGAATCGACAAGCTCGAAATCTGAACAATAGAAGACTGTAGGCCAAACTCGAAGTCGAACTCGGATACATCCTCAAGCATCTTCCATTCACGAACCATCATCTGCGCCACCAGGCCTCGTGGCTGATGGTTGAGTACGTCCGCCACCACATTCGCCTTGCCTAGGTACTACTGGAGGTCGAAATCATAATCCTTCAACAACTCCATCCATCGCCTCTATCGCATGTTCAACTCTAACTACGAAAATAGATACTTCAAGCTCTTATGGTCCGAAAAGAGATCGAACCTAACCCCATAGAGATAATGCCTCAACACCTTCAGTGCGAAGACAATAGTTGCTAGCTCCAGATCATGCGTGGGGTAGTTCAGCTCATAGACCTTGAGCTGGCATAAGGCATACGACACTAGCTTCTCGTACTGCATCAAAACAACACCCAAGCCAACTCTGGAGGCATCAGTATAAATAATGAAACCATCACTCCCATCAGGAAGAGCGAGGACAAGAGTGGACGTGAAGTGGTCCTTCAACTTCATAAGTGCCTCCTCACAGGCGTTACTCCATATGAACTCGACACCCTTCTACGTCAACCAGGTCAATGGTGCTGCAATATGGGAGAAATCCTCTATGAATCGTCGATAATATCTCACCAAACCAAGAAAGCTATGGATCTCGACGCGTTCATGGGCTAGCCCTACCAACATACTACATCAATCTTCGAGGGGTCCATAGCGACACCCTCTCTCATCACCATGTGACCGAGGAACTCCACCTCCTCCTGTCAGAACTCATACTTCTACAACTTCGCATACAACTAATGAGCATGGAGTGTCTCAAGCACAATCTGCAAGTGCTCCTCATGATCCTTCAGGGTCCTCGAATACACAAGAATATCATCAATGAATACAACTACAAACTGATCAAGGTAGGGTCGGAAGACCTCATTCATCAGCTGCATGAACACGGCGGGCGCATTGGTTAGCCCAAATAACATGACCAGAAACTTGA
The DNA here is from genome assembly GCA_030180095.1 of Magnolia changhungtana. NCBI lineage: Eukaryota > Viridiplantae > Streptophyta > Magnoliopsida > Magnoliales > Magnoliaceae > Magnolia > Magnolia changhungtana. The sequence continues at coordinate 2,036,105 of JASAUF010000101.1, read as the reverse complement.
AGTGACAGTAGCACGTCAGGAAAGTTATCTTCAGACTGTCTTCCTTTCAGACCAGAATCTGATGATAACCGGAGTGCAAGTCAATCTTGGAAAAGAACTGAGCACCCTGCAGCTGGTCAAATAAATCATCAATCCTGGGAAGCGGGTATCTGTTCCTAATAGTGACCCTGTTGAGCTCACGATAATCAACGCAGAGCCTCAACGAGCTACCCTTCTTCTTCATGAACAATACCAGGGCTCCCCACGGTGAACTGCTGGGACGAATAAAACCAACTCCCAAAGCTCATCCAACTACTCTTTAAGTTCTCGCAACTCTATCGGTGTCATCCGGTAGGGGGCCTTCGAAATAGGCGCAGTACCGGGCACCAAATCAATCTGAAACTCTATCTGCCGACACGACGGTAAACCCGGGATCTCCTGGAACACATCTGGGAACTTGCAAACTACTGGTAGCTCTCAATACACCCTGCCATAAACTCCTCAACAATACAGGACAACAAACTCGACAGCGGTTCTCCTCTGGACTCTTCAATGAACTGGAATATTGGCAAGCTGAGAATATTAAACGTGACTGCCCTTATGGCACAGTCCAAGATAGCATGGTACTCGGCAAGCCAATACATACCCAGGATAACATCATACTCAGCCATCGGCAACCCGAACAAATCAGCGAGCAGGAACATCTCACAAACCAAAACTGGACAAAATGAGCAGCGACAGCTCAAAACTACAGACTTCCCCAAGGGAGTCGAAACAGATAAAGCCTCAAGTGCGAACTTTGACAGAATACCGGTGGATCGGCAGAACTCCTTGGCCATGAATGAATGAGATGCGTTAGAGTCAAATAGCACATGGGCAACACAAGTAGAGATGAGAAGAATACCCTCAATTAATCCTCCAGAAGATGACTAAGAGTCCTGCTGAGCAACGTAGAATCTGCCCTACGCTGGCAATGGAAGCAAGCCTCGAAACTGCAGATCCTAACCCTGCACCTGCTATGTGGTAAATAATCAGCCCTGGGTCTATGGGGGAGGTGCCTGTTCCCTCTGTTATGGTCTCTACTGTTGTTGCGGGTGCTATGGTGGCCTACCTTGCTGCCTCCGCTACTACAGAGGAGGCCTAGGAACAGGAGTCTGATGATGGGGTGTTGTTGCTACTGCTGCTACGAAGGATGGTGCGGGGCCTATTGTAGTGCCCTCGGCTATTGCTAGGGATGAGGACACTCGCACCTACGATACCTAGACTGTCTGCAAGCATAACATACGCCAGAAAATGGGCCAGACGAAGAAGCTGGACGTGAAGATGATGCTGCTAGCTGCGCTGCAGGTGATCTGAATCCAGAACAACCCCGATACCATTGGTGCTGGTGCTGACGAGAGCTACCAGTGGGTGCCTTCCTCTTCCGGTCTCCACTGGAACTCTGCTCTCTAGACCTCTACGACATAGCCCAATCTTCCTCGTAAACCAAGGCCCTATACACGACCTCATCAAATGTCATCAATAGATGTCCCATGACGCGACGGCGAAGGGCGGGACGCAAGCCGCTTATAAAACGGTGAGCATTTTGCTTCTCGTTGTTGATGATGTAGGAGGCAAAATGAGACAGCGCAACAAATCGGGCCTCATACTGAGACACCGTCATCTCACCTTACACCAGGGTCTCGAACTCTATGGCCCTCTGCTCACGGATATGCTCTGGGAAGAACTTCTGGTCAAAGCTGACCATGAACTCCTCCCACATCCAAATAAAATCTGGCCCGGCCATCTGGATTTATCTAGGTAATCATTTCTCTCTAAGCTAGGGAAGAACAACCAAATGATGGTGCATTGGGGGTGAAGCCCAAGGCACATGATTGTCTCTCTAGGAAAGGGAGCCTAGGCTAGGCTATGATTTCAAGCTAGCAAGTGGGTCCCACCACATGATGCATGGCTGAGAAATGCTCAGATTGATAAGTCAAGATGCACACGGTGGATTTATGCATGAGACACAGTGTTGGAACCGTAACACCGATGCGATCATAATGGCATATGTTTCGAGTCGATTTGGGTGGGGTCTACATAAATCGACTTAAAGATGACTGCAAATGCTATCCACAGGTCGCAGGTCGTTGGAATTCGACCGGTAGGACCGCGGGACTTAGGGAAATAAAATAGATACTCGGGGTAGGGTCTTACACAACCTCCACACAAAGTGGCACATCGAACTTCTTTGTAGAAATGGTTATGCGTAGTCGCACAAAGAGGTTCTCTGCAGAAGTGATTGTGCACAGTCGCGCAAAGTCCTTCTTGTAAGGTTCGTCCCCACAGCCTGTGATATTGTCCGCTTTGCCGAAGCTCACGGATTCAAAACACGTCACATCTGTTATGGAAGGAACCCAACTTATAGCCACCACAACTTCAGGCGATTCTTCCGATGTTGGACAAAGCTCTACCTTCATTGTGTGCACAGTAGCCTACAAACCACTGGTAGCTCAGCCAGGCCCTTAGGCCCCGCTGACATCAGCGTATGCCCATGTGTACATGCCCACATGTAACCACAGTGATGGGGCGTCACAATATCCCCACCGAGGGCAGAGCCATCCTCGGCTCTGATACCACTTATAAGGCCCGTCCCCACAGCATGTGATATTGTCTGCTTTGCCGAAGATCATGGATTTAAAACGCGTCACATCTGTTAAGGAAGGATCCCAACTTATAGCCACCACAACTTCAGACGATTCTTTCGATATGGGATAAACTTCTGCCCTGTGTGCACAGTAGCATGCTAGCACAGTAGCCTGCGAATCACTGGTAGCTCGCTCAGGCCCATAAGCCCCGCCCACACCAGCGTTCACCCACATGTGACTATAGTGACGAGGCGTCACACTTCTTCTAGATAGATTTACACATTAAGTGGCACAGGAATGCTCTTCTATAGGATAAGAAAAGCCTTGCATTAAGACAAAGGAGAGAGAGAAGTGGCGCATGGGGCTTCTATCCAGACAAGAAAAGCCTTGCATTAAGATAGCCTTCACACAAAGTGGCGCATGGCCTCTCTCCCTCTTTCCATTGCACGGGGTCGCGCAAACCTTCTCTCTCTCTCTCTCTCTTATCTTCCTTCCTTCTTGTCTTCCAACCCCCTAAATGAGGAGTGGAGAGGAGTATTTATAGGCCTCCTAAGCTCCCTACTCCTTAAATAGTGGTGATCACCACCACTTCTCCCTTCATACAAAACAACACACAACCCTTCTTAAATAGTGGTGATCACCACTACTTCTCCCTTCATACAAAATAACACACAACACTTCTTAAATAGTGGTGATCACCACCACTTCTCCCTTAACATACAATCCTCCTTCCTTCCTTAAGACAAGACTTCTAATGCACCTCCTCTCCTTACCAGATGACGCCCATGCACTCTTCCATATTAGATGACATCCATCTATTCTTCCATATCAGATGACACCCATCCATTCTTCCATATCAAATGACACTCGTCCATTCTTCCATATCAGATGATGGTCGTCCATTCTTCCATATCAGATGACACCCATCCATTCTTCCATATCAAATGTGGAGTGCACAACCTCTTCTAATCATGGAGCAACGCTTCACAAGGCTTCTATACTACTATGGGCGTATAACCCTAGGAAGGATCTGCACAATGGAATTCTCATGCTAATGCGATGGGCATGTAATGAGATTTCCAGGGAAAGAAATATGAAATATTTTTTGTGCCTCAACAAGACTCTGCTATTGCAATAAAGTTAGAATTGAATACAACCCAAATGCATGCCCCCTAGTAGTAGATCCCCCATGGGTAAATTCGTTGAAACAAATAAAGTATGTAAATCATGTCCCCTAACCCTCGCAAATCACAAAGTAGTGGTAGACCTGATTGTTATGCCCGTCAGATAATTCGACGTCATTCTCAGGATGGATTGAGTTTCACTCGTTCGGGCAGTCATGGATTGTCGCGACAAAACAATCACCATATCCGTTTCAGGAGAAGCCTCTTTTACATTAAGAGGGAATAATAGGTATGATGCATTCGAAAGCTTAAAAGCCCTAGGCGAACCAGAGCCAGTCGAGGCCACCATCAGCCCGATACCAGTGCGCGAGAATTTTCCAAAGTATTTCAAGAGATACCAGGGCTAACCCCTAGGCGAGCCATAGATTTCTGTATAGATCTTAAACCAGGACTGCTCCTATATCATTACCCCCATTTCGCATGCTCCCTTGTGAGATGGAAGAGCTAAGAAGCTAGATAGATGAACTGCTGACTCAAGGGTTCATTTGCCCTAGCGTCTCCCCGTGGGGAGCACCGGTCCTCGTAGTGAAGAAGAAGGATGAGTCGATGCGTCTCTGTATAGATTACAGGAGATTGAACGAAGTGACGATAAAGAACAGATACGCTCTGTCGTGCATCGACGACTTATTTAATCAGCTCAAGGGTGTCAGATACTTCTCCAAGATTGATCTGCAATCAGGGTATCATCAACTGAGAATAAGGGACGAGGATATCCCTAAGACAGCATTCAGGACTCGCTATTGGCAATACGAATTCTTGGTAATGTCCTTTAGCCTCACCAATGCTCTGGCAGTATTTATGGATCTGATGAACCGGGTATTCATGCCATACCTGGATTGGTTCGTAATTGTGTTTATCGATATCTTAGTCTATTCCAAAAGCCAAGAGGAGCATGAACAACACTTGCGTATGGTCCTGAGTACTCTAAAAGAGAATCAGTTGTATGTTAAGCTAGCCAAGTGTGAGTTCTAGGAAGAGGAAGTAAAGTTTCTGAGACACATAGTGAAAGCAGAGGGCATAGCGGTCAACCCCGCCAAGGTAAAGGCAGTGTCTAAATGGGAGCAACCAACCAGGGTCACTAAGGTTTGAAGCTTCTTAGGCATGATAGGATACTACAAGCTCTTCATCATGGAATTCTCGAGAATCGCGCGACTGCTCACCCAACTGACAAAGAAGAATGCGATTTACATGGGACGAGAATACGGAAGCAGCGTTCCAAGAGCTAAAGATGAGACTGAGATCTGCACCTGTACTACTCTTCCACAGGAAGGAGAGAAATTCTTAGTATATAACAATGCATAAAAAATGGGGCTGGGATGTGTACTGATGTAGAATGACGGGGTGATCCCCTACGCCTCTAAACAACTAAAGAAGCATAAAGAGAATTACCCAACACATGACCTAGAATTGGCAGCCGTAGTCTTCACCTTAAAGGTATAGAGACACTATCTCTATGGGGAGGAATTCTAGTTATTCTATGACCACAAAAGTTTGAAATATATATTCACACAGAAGGACTTGAATATGCGCCAGACACTCGAGGACTTCCACTTCGATATATCTTACCATCCTACTAAACCAAACTCCGTGGCTGACGCACTCAGCCGAAAGAAGAAACATGAGCTGATAGCCACCTTGATGATCAAGGAGTAGGAGATGATGGAGTTTGTCTAGGACTTTGATATCCAACTTACGGTCGATGAGCTAGACGTTTATGTGACCCTTTTAACTTCAGAGTCAACCTTAGTCCGTCAAATAATATTTGCCCAAGGCCAGGACAAATGGCTTAGCAAGATGAAGGATATATGTAAAAATGAAGAAATGCTCAACTAGAGTGTTGGAAGTGACGGCGGTCTCCGATATCAGGGACAAGTATGCGTACCTGACAATGTAGACCTGAGGAGAGAGGTGATGCTAGAAGCGCATCATTCCAGATTAGTCATACACTTGGGGAGTACAAAGATGTATAATGACGTGAAGAGACAGTATTGGCGGAACAACATGAAGAGGGACATAACAGGCTTTGTAGCGAGATGTATGGTGTGTTAGAAGATAAAGGCCAACCATCGCAAGCCAGCAGGCCTTCTTCAACCTCTACCGTTGGTAAAATGGAAGTGGGACAACATCTCTATGGATTTCATTGTCGGACTTCCTAGAACTCAGAGGAAGCACAACTCAATTTGGGTCATCATGGATAGGCTTACAAAATCCCTCTGATTCCTTCCTATGCGTACGACAAATTTAACCGATGACCTAGCAAGGTTGTACATTTGGGAAGTCATTCGCTCTTATGGGATTCCACGAGAAATCATATTAGACCAAGACTCCTAGTTTACATCCACTTTTTGGAAGAGATTGTAGGAAGAGCTCGGCAAGGAGCTCAAGTTTAGTATGGCCTTTCATCTCTAGACAGACGGGCAGACAGAAAGGGTGAATAGGATCCTGAAAGATATGATGAGGGCGTGTGTTCTTGACCTCAAGGGAAACTAGGACGATCATTTGGCTTTTGTAGAGTTTACCTACAACAATAGTTTCCAGTGCAGCATAGACATGGCTACTTACGAAGCTCTTTATGGTCGCCCCTGTCGAGCTCCTCAGTGATGGGCGGAAGTAGGGGAAAGGAGCCTGCTAGGGCCTGGACTCATGCAAGTTACCACTTAGGTGATTGATGTTATTCAAAAATGACTGCACGCTGCCCAGAACAGGTAGAAGAGCTATGCAGATAATTGTCGTCCCAACTCGGAGTTTCCAACAGGAGATCATGTATTCCTGAAGGTTTCGCCTATGAAGGACATGATGAGATTTGGGCAGAAGGGAAAGTTAGCACCTCATTTCATTGGGCCATTCGAGATCTTAGATCGTGTGAGAGCTGTAGCATACCGCTTGGCACTGCCTACCACATTGGCTAACATCCACAATGTTTTCCATGTATCTATGCTGAAGAAGTACATGCTCGAAGAGTCGCATATAGTTAGCTGGTAGTAGTTGAACTTACAGACAACTCTTCTTACATAGAGGAACCTATCCGCATCTTGGACTGCAAGGAGCAGGTCCTACGAATGAAGACAATACCGTTGATCAAAGTCCTCTGGTCGCATCATGGGGAAGAAGAGGAAACCTGGGAAAGGGAAGTATAAGTCAATGAGAAATACCCTCGCCTATTCGACGACATAACACAGGTAATTTTGAGGATGATTTTTTTAGGGGGTAGACTGTAACACCCCGTACCTTTGGTACATGGATGTTACCATTGAAACTTCATTTAGTACAATTGCGAACCTGAGTAATAAATGATTCTAACCTAAACCAAAATGGTGAGAACAACCTTCAACCGATTATCGGAACCACTCATCAATGCCTGGATAAGTCACTAGAACTCTTAGGGGCTAAACAGAATGTCCGCTAATCCTAACAACCAACCTCCCCATCATGGCCATTGGGTTATGGAACCTAAAGATAAACCGCTCAAAGGATGGACATTTCTGAGACTGGACAGATGGTCCACATCGATAAAAATGACCCTATAGACAAGAAAACGAATGGGCAGGTGCCCAGGTGAACACATATTGTAGTGGCTCACAGAAAACATAGTTCTAAGTATGCTCAATAGGCAACGTGATTGGGCCCGAACACACCCATGGTTTAAGGATCTTTCGAGCCGTTGATACCTGAACTTAGAAAGATCCAGCCCTCAGATCAGTAGAAATTTGTAAGTAAACACTTCGATCACAGCTTATGGGCCACATGAGCATCGGATCATTCTAATCATCGGCCTAACGCATCAGATGAGGTTCCCTAAGACAATGAATGGTGTGAATTTATACGGATCTATCGTGTGGGGGCCATGCTAGGTTGCAAGTGCACTATGAACAACTTACACGAAGTGCACCAGACCACCGGAGTGGTCAAACCCATGCTGACTTGACAATTCTCATAAAAAGAGAATTTCTCCACAAATTCCCACCAGCATCGAGTTAAACGGAAATGCCCGCTTTGGACGAGTCGTGGCCCACCTTGAGGCACCGTCCGAGCGATCCAGACCGTCCGTCGGGTAAGGAGGCCCTAGATGACCAAACCCATGATGGCTGACTGGACCCATGAAAGCATGCTTGTGCTCGGGGAGGAGCCAAACAAAAGTGTAAATTGGCGTTCTTCCAAAAAGAGAAAGTCGTACGGTCGCAACGTTGGCGATTCGAGACAACAGCCTGTTTCTAATCTCAGCCATTAATTGAGGACTCTTCTCAACACTCCTTTCAATGCTTGAAATGGGCAGGCACTCATCTACACCATGGAATGGCATGGGGGAACATTTCCACTTCGGGAAGCATGCCCCGGCGTGATCTGGACCTCCCACCAGGTCTCGTAAATTGATCTCAGCTGCTCCCTCTAGGGCAGCAACGTCCTAGTTAGAAGGGGCATCTCATCTCACCAAAAAACCATGAAGGGTGGGAAATTCTCGTAAGATGTAGCCAAACAGCGGAGATTGGTGGAAAAAGTGGGCCCTATGATGATCAATGGCCCCATCCGACGCATTCATATGGATCAGATCATCGTGATAGATCGAGAACAAGAATCCACCATTTCCAGCCATGTCATCTTCTTCGTCAGACTAAAATACCCATCGTGATGGGGTGGGCCACATTGAGGAAAGAAAGTTACTTTTCCGGTGGGCCCTGCCAGAAGGAACCCATCCCTGCTGATGGATGGGCCCCATGCATCCGGATTATCAAAGGAAACCATCTGAATCAACCATAAATTGTCAACTGTTGGATGGTCATTCGCACGTGTTTCAGCCCTATAAATGTGGGTTTCTACCTCGGGATTCTCACCAAGAATTCGGAGAGGAAACGAGAGAGAATAGAGGAATAGAGAGAGAGAGTGAGCGAATGAAGGATAGGTGCGAACTTGATGCCGCACTGAGTCAACCCGGTTCGTTCGGATAGAGTTGAATCAGTGCAGAACAGTAGCACCTCTGTTGAGAGAGGGAGAGAGAGAGAGAGGAAGAGAGAAAGATAGAGAAAGAGAGAGAGAGAGAGAGAGAGAGAGAGAGAGAGAGAGAAGGTAGGAGGAAAGAAAGGCGAGTGAGCTCGATGCCACACTACACTAAGTCGACCGGTCAGTTCAGGTTGAGTTGGGTCAGTGCAGACCAGTGTCACCATACCTAGAGAGGAAAAAAGGCTGAGAAAGGAGGGTGGGTGAGTGCGCTGGCACACTCCCATCTGAGTCCAAGTCGGCCAGATTGAGTTGGAGAGTTCAGGCTGTTTTATGTCAGGCCCAGGCATGGTGGGATCTGGCCGAGGGAAAGAGAGGAGAAAGGGCAGCAGAAGGAGTCGGGGATGTTGATCCGGGTGTTAGTAGTATCGACCCGCCCCTTCGTAGCAGCTGTACAAGACGCTGAGTCGACTCAGCAGGGAGCTAAGGACAGCATAGGTAACGGCCAAACACCACACCTTTGTGAGGAATGAATGGGTTCGCCTATTTAGTTTCATCCATCGAGGTGCCATGATAAGGACAGACAACAACGAATGGAACTGTTTGTCGATCAAACTTCTATGAATCTTGGTACCACAAACAGTTCAGCCATCAAAAAGGGTGATCATGTCTGTGATGTTTCAAATCGAGCCAACTCGGGCTGGGCCAACTCAACAGATCACAAGAGCCGATCCAGATCGATGGATGCCCATCCGAGGCAGCCCACTTCAGGCTGCAAGTTGGACTAGTGGCTTGGATGAGTCCACTCGTCTCCAGCACGTTATCCACTCACCGACTCACTTAGTCCCTACCATTTTAGATTGGGTTGGACTCAGAGGCAACAATGGGCCTGATTTCAAACTGAACCCAGCCATACTAATTGGGGCGAGTCCAAGCTGGACCCAGCCACAGTAATTGGGCCGAGTCTAAGCCGAACTCAGCCATAGTAATTTGGCCGGGTCTGAGCTGAACTCAGTGGGCCACAGGTACTGGGCCGAGTAGACAGGCCGCTGGGCCCATTGGAACTGTAAACCAACAATGGGGTCCCCAGCTAACTGGGCTCAATCCAATCCAGCCCCTGTATGGCTAATAAATGAAGGGTCCAAGCCCTTCCTGCTCATGCGCTTCATCTCACCATAGAGATGGCCTCAACTAAGCCACTTCGGTTAAATCAACTTGGGTCTGAACTAACCCAACCCTCTATTTGAGGGCAAGGTCCAGCTGATCTACTACTTGGAATTATCAATCCAAAGCATAGTAGATTTGCACAACAGGTAAGCCAAATCAAATCATGGGATGAGGGGTTCTAAATGAGTATGATTGCTAACTCCATCCTAGCTACAGAGCTTTCATCACAACTCTCCACCAAATCAAATACGATAGAGAGATCATGGTTGGGCCAAACTTCATTAAAACGATCCTTTAGTTATGCGAATAAACCGACATACAAAACTCCTTCATAAAGTCTATAGTAATCCTAAAACATCTAACCTGGAAAAATTGTGCTATATAGGACAAAGGATAGCCTAGAGGCAAGATAGCCTGTTACGAAGCCTCGATCAAGCTACAGGGTTAGGTGATGACTTCTTCCCCTTAAGTTTTCCATTACCAAATTAGTTTAAGTAATAATTTTTATTGGAACTACAAATGCAATATCATAATATGCGATTTCATACATTAGTTATAAATTCTTAAGACATGACTTATGTCAGATTTATAGTTAATAATTGTGAACCATGATTGCATGCGATAGTTACTTACATGATAGCTCCCATTTAACACTCAACTAATAGTTTGTACCATGACCTATTGCAACTATTGTAAATCAAATGCTTAACATATGTCTATCCTGTTATAATTATATGCTTTCGCATGAATTATTGTAAGTCACTTACGAATCTCTATTCAGTACACTTTCTAGTGAGCAACTCCCTCTTATGTATGTAAACCCATACTTAGGATGTAACAAGATGGAGTGTGGTAAGGAATGAACCCTCGATCTGGAGGCTATATGGGACATGGAACATTAATGTGGGATTTACCATCCATAAGTCATATGGCTTGAGTGGCTTAGAAATGACCTCTTTAATCGCTCTGATTTAACCTTGCCTGACCCCTTTGTCGTTTCGATTTAATATTTTGAGTACCTTTTACCGCTGCGATTTAACATTTTTCACATGTGTTGATGGTTGCCTTGTGTGGCTTCGATGGCCTATACCCATGCGATGGTAGTCCCTACTTATTGAATTTGATTGGCCACTGGTCGACGAGCATCCATTAAATATCCTAAGATGAAAAAATCTTATAAGTCATGGATGCTGGGAATGGGACACTATGCCCGAGCTATCGGCTTACGCTGGGTGACGAACCTCTCATAGTGACCTTTGAGTTTATTTAAATTGGCTGGTTGTAATTAGAATAATAAAGATTTGGCTAAACATACATTCATAGCATACTGGCGATAATGGGTGACTAATTCTGAATGTTGTAGCACGTGTTCTTAGGCTTAGTGGGGTATCATTTCGCTAGTTCCTAGACCATCGACTATCGACCTACGTACGTGATGTACGATGGCTTGGTCATTATGCAGTACATGATGTGTTATGCTGATGACCGGTCTTTTACATGGGTGACGAGCCCAAGTTCAACTGGATGAGCATCCTCAGGTCGATGTGCATTCACACATCCATATATTTAAATAAGATTGCATTATATATTGTTTTAAATATCTTGTTATTTTTACCTATGCTTAGCTAAGGCGGCAGTGTGTAATCTTGAATGGAATTCACACTGAGTTGGCCACTCATCTATCGAATATTCAATTGTATAGAGTATGCAGGTATAGACGGAGGTGATTGTGGTGCAGGCCCTGAGGTTGCGGCAAACGGATTAGAGGATGGATACTACAAAGAAGAGCCATAACAGGAGGCGGATGAATACTATGGACTTAATCAGTAGTTGTAGTAATTCCCTTATAGTTTGTCTTGATACACTGGAACTTATGAATTTTATAATTAAGGTCCCCAACTGGGTGGACCTAAATCTTGATATTTGGTTACATGATATTACCTACGCTTGGTTATGCTATTGCACTCTGATTTTGAAATATTGTCAATTAGCTGATCGTTAACACTCGAGTTTTTAGGAAACGAGTCCTATACTTAGTTCTGGAAACTGGGGTGTTACAGTTCAAATTTCATCTCTTCCTCCCTCAAAGGTAAACATTCAAGATCTGTGGAATGAGGGGCTTCAGAATAAGGGTTCTCTCGGTCAATAACAATCACCGAGGTATTGTTTTGCAAGGCATCCATTATATCTTTTATCATAGGATCATTTGAATTTACAAAATATGTCAAACGATCTTTCAAAGAGTTGAGATAGTCAGTTGAGAGAGGCTCATTTTCCACATTGAGGTCTGTGACGATATGCCTAATGATTCCTTCGTCTTCTCTTAGAATAGAGGGAAACATGATCTCTTGCTCTTCACCTTGGTGAGAGTCAATTGTCACCGGATACATCTCGCCTTGCCCTACATAGACAGATTGTGGATCAGTAGGCGCATTAATGTGAGGTTTTATTCATTGTTATTACCTAGTAGAGACACTATATCGTCAACGGTTAACAGCTCAGATGATGACCTTAACTGGGTGGTTTCAAATTCCAGAGTCATATCAAGTGACTTATTCATCTCACTAATCATATTATAATCTAAATCAGGGGAGTGGTCTATACACGCCTCAAAAGAGATGGAAGGGTCAATTGAAAGAGGCTCATCCTCCACATTTAAATTAGGTGTGTCAAATGGGTGGTGTAGATCATTATGGTCGACAACTTCCTGTACCTCATGATCACTTTCCTGAACCATACTTGAGATCGATTCTAAGGGAATTTGGGCTGTAAACTCATGACTATCATCCCAATACTCACCATCTTCTAATTCAGTGTAGTTCACAAGTGGGATGGGATCACTTTCCTTACATTTTGTTTTTAGGTTGGGTTGAGGCTCGAATAAACTAGCCTCTTCCTCCTCATTAAAGCCAAGTGTATCATGTGAGTGAAGCATGTCAATATCGTTATATTTGAAAGATACTCATGTCTCTTGATCTTTACTTTGAACAGTCATCGAGATCGACTCTCCAGGAAATTGAACCATATGATCATTAACAGAAAACTCCTTATTCTCAATTTCAGTATTCTCCATAATCGCATCATATGAACCTAACTGTTGTATATCTTTTATAAGTTCTTATAATCTTTGGAGTGTGTTTTACTGGATGAGCTCTAGAGTTTGTGTGGAATTTTGAAGTGAATTCTCTTGGATTGTTTCTTGTTGCATCTTAGAGGTATAGGACTCAAGAGAATTGTCACTATGATACATTGTTGATTCAACTTCTCAATCTTGATGTTTTCACTGATCATAAGTAGGGAGTTAGGAATGAAGAATTGGATTGGGTTGAGGCTGGGGTGAACTAGCCTCCATTAGCTTATCGAGGCGCAATGCAAGCGCTTCTATCATTTTCTTAATGCCAGTAAAATCGCCTGTGTAACCCTGAAGTGAATCCTCTTGGATCGTTTCTGGTTAGATTTCAAAGGTAGAAGACCCAATAGAATTGTCACTGTGAGGTATTACTGGTTCATCTTTTCAATATTGATGTTTCCACTAATTATAGTTAGACGAGTCATAGGTGGGAGAATCTGATGGTTGTTAATACATATTATCACCCATATAATCTCTCATTATTTTATTCTTGTCTGATGGGTGATAATAATTCTCACTCCCATAGTTATGATAACCCCAACACTCACGTACTTTTTTCTTAATCTGTGGGGTATAATTATTCTCCCGCATATGATTGAACAAAGATTTCTTAACCGGTGGAGTATTGTATTCTGTTTGGTTCTCGATGATGTTTCCAGAAAAATTTTGAGACGTAGGTTGTTTTCTAACATAATTATCCGACAGCCCTTCACAATTTCTCGCATTCTCTAAAACTAGCTCAGCATATTGACGTTCTCACTCTTGCATATACAAGGTGAAACCCTAATCCTAAACCTAATCCTAACATAAAAGAAAAGAAAAAAAATCCTACAGAAATATGGAAAGTAAGTAGATGAGAAGTTAGAAAGAGTTTAGCGGTTTGGAGAGTTCTATGTTAGGATCCTACAAAATAGAAAATAATGTTAATACCTAAAAAAAAAAAAAAAAATCCAGAAAAATCCTAACCTAAAAAATAAATAAATAAATAAATATATCCCTAAAAAAAATTAAGAAAGTTTCTAAATCTGGAAATAGGAAGTTAGTTTCTAAAAAAAAAAAAAAGTTTCTAAATCTAAAAATAAAAAAGAAAAGTTAGTTTCTAAATCTAGAAATAGAAAAGAAAAATTAGTTTCTAAAAAAAATTAAGAAAGTTTCTAAAAAGGAACTAAGAAAGCAACCTAGTTTCTAAAAAAAGAAAAAGGAAAGTTTCTAAAAATAAAAAGTAAGTTTCTAAAAATAGAAAAAGGAAAGGAAATTAGTTTCTAAAAACGGATTAGAAAAGTTTCTAAAAACGGATTAGGAAAGTTTCTATCCTATAATTAGAAAATAAATTAATTTCAAATAAAAAAGGAAAGTTTTTAAACCTAGAAATAGAAAGCCAAGTTAATTTCTAAAATAATTCTGAAAAAAGCCCTAACTTAAAAATAGAAAGTAGAAAAACCTAATCTTAGACTAATTTCAAAACTAGTTAATCTCAGAAAAATACAACCATTAATCCTTGGCAACGGTGTCAAAAACTTATTCACAACCCCAAGTGTAGCGTCGCTATGTAGTAATAATTTCGGTAAGATCGAGGTCGAATCCATAGGGACTGAAACTTGTATGTTTCTGAAATTAAGTAGAAGTAGAATTAGAAGAAGATGCGAAACTAATTCTGAAGTATTTGAGAGAGTAATTGTGAATAGAGTAATTAAAACTAAGAATTTAAAGGTGGGAACTAGGGTTTCCAAGGATCCACATGTAGTGATCTGGGAGCTCTCTTGCTTGATTTAAGTAACACAATTAGAATTAGAGTCATATCCTATCTAATCGGAAAAGATATCAACAAATCCTAATCTGAACTTCCATTGACCTAATTCTCGACAAAGGAGAACTATGATAGTTGGCAGGGATTCCATCACCAAATCATGCCCAGGAGACAATGTCCAACAAAAGGATTTACCAATCCCATAATCTCAAAGCAGGAGAATTGTGAAGATTATGAAGGATTCTATCACCCTACCAAGCCCAAGGGACGATGGTGAACAACATGACTTACTAATTTCACAATCTCAAATCAGGAAAAGAAGATACTCAAAGCTATTATAGATATACTGTAATTTAAGTCACAATAAACCATTAAAAATTGAAAGTATTCCTTAAATATCAAATTAGAATCTATGGAGTTCAACATAAACATAAATCAAAGCAATAGAAACATCCCATCATGCTACAAGCTTAACCTTTTAGCCTTAGCTAAGAGGTTTAGCCAACCATAAACATGATTGGACTAAAGTCTCTTATGAAAAACATGCAAATAACTAAGGAAGAAGAAGAAAAACTCTTGGCAACGGCTTCTCCACCCTTTTTGCTTCACTCCTTAAATCCTAGAAGATGTCAAGGAACATCTTATGGAGTCCTATTTATAGTTGTGGAATTCCAACTTTCGCACCTCAAATTTACGCATTTTGCTAAAATAGACTTCACTCTGTATAGTTTTTCAAAATAGACTGCACTCTGCGCAATTTCAAAAAATGACCCAGAGTTTCAGAATATGCTTTTTCAGGATGATTTCAAGATTCATTTTCTTCACTTCAAATCTTTGATTCTCTTCATTCCTCACTTGGTTTTCTTAGATCTTCGATATGTGAATTCTTCAATATTAGTCTCCTAAGATCCATCCATTGCCTTGGTGATTCTTGAACATTAAATCCATGCTTTTATCACCCTTTTCAATCCAAGCTCTTAAATTCACCTTGCAACATAAACATGAATAAAATAGAACATTATGCATTATCATGTTCATGAAACCAAGATATAAATGAGGGATAATATACAATATTTGACCCTTAGCAACAAGATAAGGGAAGATGGAAGATCAATGGGGAGAGAGGTTGGCATAGCTCGAACTTCGCTAGACTTGGTGAGTGCACAATGAGGCGGGAGCTTCTATTTATAAGCATCAAAACGACAATGCCTTTAATGCTTACAACATCCATGAGAACATGTTGAGATGCCTTGATCAACAAGCTCTACCACGTGGCGACACGAGGTTCGCACGGGCGAGGCATTAAATGGTTATGTGATAGGTGTCTGCTTGTGAGATGCTTTATAGAGGAAACGGAGCTCGCCACTTAGTGTACGTCCTCTCGTATGACAAAATGACCATTATATCTTTTTCTATCTCTGCGAAAGGCATCACCCTTTCTTATACCCGCCCTCATCATTAAATGACAAATTCGGAAAAATGAAGAGATCGGGTTAATTAGAGTTTGAAATTTTAACTCCCGCACTTGTAGATCAGTTCAAACTCTTAATTCTCGAGCTCACATATGTTAAGTTCGGAAGTAGGGGACAACCGTTATAGGGAAAACCGAATTGACCTATCACATGGGACACATATGCATCATGAGGGGGACCGGGGCAATGCTGGAGAAAAATCACCTAAAGAGGCCCCTTAAACCACTAACTTTTTGACCACATAAAAGAGCCAAGCTGAGCTCTGAGGGGAAACCCTGTAAATGAGCTTCGATGTGAGACTCACCTGCCGAGCTAAATTGCTCGAATTCAGAACTCAATGATAGAACTTATCGACTGAGTCGATCAGACCAATATCGACCACGATCGAGGGATTTCCAGAAAAAGAATCCTACATTGTACTAAGCAAGGATAGACCCGACGAGATCCTATCTGAAAATCACGTCAATCGAGACAGTATCAAAGATATTCTCTAGAGCAAATTCTCATTCAAATTCAAACCCTTCAGCGTATCTGATAAATCCCACTAAAATATGAAAATCACCTAAGCATCCTATAAATATACCCACTGCCTTGGAAGGAAGGCACGCACAAAAATTCCCGACTCAGGTCCTATTCCTGTGATAAACTTACCCACCTAACTTAGGCATCCGAGGTCCCCAGCCAACATCGATGCCCCCATGATCATTTACATTTTTACTGGTGCATGTAACTGAAGTGCCTACAACTACAACCGCAAGCTCATCCCGGTTTGGACTAACAACACTCATAGTTATTTCTATATACCAATGTCAAGTATGAATTGGGTACCCATAGTCGTACCATCCATGGTGTTATGGTGTTGACGTACTTATCAAGGTATTGGGTACCAATTTATGATTTGAATTATATATATATATATATGTGTGTGTGTGTGTGTGTGTGTGTGTGTGTGTGTGTGTGTGTGTGTGTGTGTGGGAAAAGGTACTATGCACTCAAGCATAAAGCGGTAGTCTGTGAGGTCAAGCTGTGTGGGCCCCACCGTGATGCCTTTCGAAGATCCACACCGTCCACCAGATGCACGAGCCCAGGATGAGCCACACGGCCCAAAATCAGCCGTCCACGTAATTCAGGTGGGCCATACCATTGGAAAACATAAGTATACACGCAAAAAAATGTAAAAGCACTTGGTGGGCCCCACCTGAGTTGTGGATACTACCTGAAACTTGGTCTAAAATTACATTCAAGTGGGACACAACTTGGTCTAAAATTACATTCAAGTGGGACACACATGATGGACGGTGTTGATCATCAAAAAAACATCTCAAAAGGTCCCCACAAATGGTTTTGAATGTTTCAATGGTGCACGGCCCCTCTCAACTTCTGTACGTGGTGTGGCCCACAAAAGTCACGGATTGACTTGATTTTCAGCCGTGTGGGCTCCCTCTAGAATGGTGCATCTGACTGAAGGGGTAGATTTTCGAACGGCATCACGGTGGGGCCCACATCAGCTCGACCTCACGGACGACCGCTTTACACGCATAGTACCTTTTCCCTATATATATATATATATATATATATAAGGCCATGTTTGGCTGGGCTCGGCCCTAGCTATCCATTGGGTGCACCCGGCCTATTGGCATACCTAGACAAGTCGATCCGATTGCAACTTATCCATGTCAACTCAGACAAGCCAACCAATACAAACCCGGCTTGACTCCGGACTCAATGAGTAGGATAGAGTGGCGAGTCTTTTAACCCGGTCACAGGTTTTGTTAGGACCTGAACTCATGACCCACTTAGCAAACATGAAGATCTCGGTCCAGTGGTACATTTGAAAAGTAAAGCCTGTATTGTCGGATTCGTCTGGTAACTCAAGTCTTTTACGAGATTGAGCTCATGGAGTTCAAACATACTATGCTGTAGTCTGATTCTTTGAGCTATGACGTGGTTTGTAATTTGACTAATAAAATTTTACACTTGAGCGAAAAGGGTATTCTGGTAATTCGGTAATTCCCGATGTTGAAAAGATGGACCCTTTATTACGGTTTTGGGGTGGCTTGCTTCCTGCTTCAACCATCCAAACAACTCCAATATCTATAAATAGCCCAATCCTAGACAAGTTTTCTCACTCATCAACACTACATTCTCTCGATCTCTCACTCATCAAAACTACCCCTCCCCCTCTCTCTATGGAAAAGCCCATGCATTTCCTTCTCTCATTTCTCTTCATTGTCTTACCATCAGCACAAGGAGATTACAGCATTCTCGACTTTGGTGCCAAACCCGATGGTGTGACCGATTCCACCAAATCCTTCCTTAGTGCATGGGCCACGGCTTGCGCCTCAGCTGGGCCCACGACCATCTACGTGCCCCCTGGTTCGTATTTGCTGGGGCAGACTGTCTTTGCAGGCCCATGTAAGAACAATGGGATCACCATTCGGATTGATGGGACCCTCGTTGCACCTACGAATTATGTGTCCCTGGGCTCGTCAGGACATTGGCTGTTTTTCAATGATGTTCAGGGCGTTTCTGTCCATGGTGGGACCCTTGATGGGCGTGGGGCCGGTCTGTGGGCTTGCAAGGCATCCAGTGGGAATTGCCCAGCTGGTGCAGAGGTAGGTGAATTTGAGGAGAATCACATTCAAATATTGACAAATTTACCTGTTACCGTTTTTCTTATTAATATTTAGCACCCTCTTATATTTATATACAACTTTGTGCTTCTCCATTTAATAAAGTAGAAAGAGAAATATGTATCTATCAACCAGTACAACTGGAAATTTGGTACGCTGAGTACAAGTAATTCAAACTAAACTGTCCAAATTATAGGTCCTAGTTAAGATGGTCCGTTGGTTTTCATTTTGGCATTGTGACCCATGCAAGGGAAGGTTAGGCTTGACGTGCGGTTCAGATTAATATTTTGAACTGCCATGTGTGCAGTAAGAATCACTTCCACTATAATATGAATGCAAGCTAGTTGTTGTATGGGATCATTTCCGATTAAAATAATAATAAAATGCTAAAAATTAAACGAGGGAAAACTGACAATTTGGGTATACATCACTTGTGATGCTTGCAGTCGCTGACCTTCAACAACGCAAAGGACATCTTAATCAGCGGCCTAACTTCGATGAACAGCAAACTCTACCACATCGTGATTGACGGTTGCGCGAATGTGATGGTCCAAGGGGTGAAGATCGTAGCCCCTGGCAACAGCCCCAACACAGATGGCATACACGTGCAACAGTCAACGGGTGTCACCATCACTGGGACGAGCATAAAGACGGGAGATGACTGCATCTCAGTTGGCCCCGGCACCATGAACTTGTGGGTTGAGAACATTGGCTGCGGCCCTGGACATGGCATCAGGTAACCAACGATCCACCAACGCCCCGAGGGCCCATGTATTCCCTGTGGCCCTAGACATGTGCGACTTAGAAACTTCATTTTGTTGCTAAAATCATCAATTTCTATTATATACAAAATAAATGGGACCGGATTCGGACCCAACTAGACCCAACCGGAGTCTAACCTGGACCCGACTTGGACCAGACAAGATACAATAAAATCTAGTCCGGTCAATCGGGTAACCGTAAGTCCGGTCAATCGGGTAACCGTAGGTCTGGGTATCTATTGATTGCCCTTATTAGGCAGATACAAGCAATGCTCGGGCCCAATTAAATTTTGTCTAGGGCCGGATCTGAAATTGCTTCATTCCAGCCCTCTCTCCTCCCTAGTTTCAATGGCTGCATTACAGGGCCATTACAAAAAGATAGCGGTTGAATGTATATCTGTTAAAATTTGGATGGTTCATACTTACCAGATGGGATCTGGGCCACCCGGAGGATGGAATTTTAATGCTTTGAAGCTTATACTATACATGTGGCATATGTGTGCGATGAACCAATGCATTTGTGCATCATAAGGCTCCGTAAATGGACCGTAGATGAAAAAGGATCACAGTGTCCATACAATCCAACAATGCTAGATAAGATGCGTGGAAAATTATGTACCAGATTAGGATTGCAGGATTACTGTCATATCTTTCCAATGAGGAGTTCATTACAGTCCCCTGTCATTGGATGGTTCGTATCACACTCTGCAAATATATGCAATTTTATAGTATAAAAAGCCGAAGGATGTGAGTGTGCTGGATCTCATCTTACAAATCATGCATGTGACTACATGCTAACGTGTGCATATATGTGCTTGTGGCAGCATTGGAAGCCTCGGGAAGGAGCTGAATGAGGCAGGGGTGCAGAACGTGACCGTTAAAACGGTTGTATTTACAGGGACTGAAAACGGGTTGAGGATAAAATCATGGGGAAGGCCCAGCAACGGTTTTGTGAAGGGAGTTACTTTCGAGCACGCTGTCATGCAAAATGTCCAAAATCCTATCATCATCGACCAAAATTACTGCCCTCACCAGGAAGATTGCCCTGATCAGGTATTACCCTTACAAGGCTAATAATGGAATTTGCCTATTTTGTTATTCTATTTTTTCTAAAGGTCACGTGGGCAAGGTTAAAAATGTGGACCGCTAATTAAAGGAGGTTCATATGATCATGCTGGATCAATGGCCATGAAGCCCCCTTGATCCTGACAATTTGTCGTGGAGACCCCAGTAATCTCCACAATGCATTGCTAATCATTCAAACAATTTGTAATATTATTAATAGTACGAAATAAAAATTATTATTTAAAATCAGTTTAGGCCATTCAAATCAAATGCTTAATGTGGATTAACATTTCTAAAGCATGAGGGGTGTTTTTTTAAAAACGGGATTAACAGCCCCATTGGAATATACAAGAGGTGAATAAACGGGCATAATCCTCAAAATGTTTACTGTATCAGAGGGTACGTGTGGTAGAATCTAGCATTGAATTTGCATGAGTGGCACTGGCATGAGAGGCACCGGCAGTTTAGTAATGTGGACGGTTGATCTAAAGAAACTCATTAGGGATATATGCACCAAAATATCCATATCAGAAGATCCAAACCATCATAGTTTTTCGCACTTCACTAGCTGAATATGTATATAGCAATCCACGATCGAAGGCTTAGAATATAGTATCATCATGGATTTGATTTTCGATGAAAACTTGAGATTTTTGTGGACCACATCTGACGCAAGGATGGGCGTGATGAGGTTGAGCACCGTCTTCCTCAAGGATAACTGTTCCTAATCCACGGAACTTCTCACAAAGAAAAATAGAAAATAATTTCTAGAAAATTCAAAATAATTTTATTGATGATGAAAAATGAGATTACAACTCTTCAAATGAGCCTACGAAGCCTAGGGAGAAGTTTCAAAATTAAACTACAACTAAACCTCTTAGAAATCGTGACTTACTATAAATAGTAAGCTTACTACTCATAGACATTTGCGATTCCTACTAGTGCGCATGGTTTTCGGCCAAAAATAGCAAGTGTCCTATTTAGGCGAACAGAACCACAATGTTTGCCTAACTATTCTAAGAACTTTTCATGTTGGGTGCAACTCCTAAAGCCCAACAGAAGAAGAGTCATACTCAAACTAAAACTAACTATAAATAGTAAAAATGAAATTAAAACAGGAATTTGACCGTTGATCTAATGGTATTTACCAAATTTGGAGTGAGTAACCCAATATAGTGAGGTTGAGTGGCTAAAGTAGCTCATCTTACTCCAAAATCATATATGGTACATCCGATAGCTCATTCCAGTTTGCAAAATACATCCATTTTAAGTTCTGACGGTCCGGATCATCTCCATCTCCGATCGGGCCTTTTCTGGTTCATCTTGGCCATGAAATTGTGCGCGACCTGTTCTACATCAACATCTTAGCCCATTGCCCAATGTGGAGTTCATAGCTATCCAATCGATCGCCCATTTTTTATCGGTTCAAAAAACTCTAGACAGAATTTATAGTAGGCCCATCAGTTGGTCGGTCGGAATTGATTGTCAGTAGTGGCACATCCTGTCTTCAATTGGGTAAACATCAATTTAGCAGAAGCAAACTTGAACCGGCCAATTTATTACACTACTCTTGTGGTAATGACCCAAACAAACTTGAAATGTATTCGTTCTAAAAGAGAACGACTCTGGTCATCCGGTCATTATGAGGCCCATGCAACAACGAATGAAGGCTGAACAACCTTCGTTAGTCTTGTGTGAAGGTTGTCATACCTTATACAAGAGAAAAACACACCGTGAGAGAGAGAGAGAGAGAGAGAGAGAGAGAGAGAGAGAGAGAGAGTTTTACAATGTGATTTTAAGTATTTTCGATATTGCTATCTATATAGCTTCACTAACGACATCCTCTAATTATCTATAAATGAGATTATTTGCTCAATAAAGCAAAAAATCATAAGTCGGTGGGTCAGGTGTTGTATATTTTGAACCCTAAAAGGACAAAAGGAGAAAGATACTGGATCCCCCACCACATCGGGCCCATGACCAACTTTAACAAATATAGGATACCATCTTACATAGAAACTCTTTTGTGAAGATTTATTTATTTATTTATTTTTAAATTCTTTAAAAAAAAATTTTATTTTTTTATTTTGGTGTTGTTTTCGAATGTATTACAAATACGTGGTTTCCATAATCTGTCCCTTGTCAAATTCAACGTGTAAAACCTTGGACATGAAATTGGTTGTATGGAAAATCCTGTTTCTCTATATTTCACCGAAAAAAAATAAAATAGTAACCAATTATCCATTCCAGGCTTTTCTTTAAAAATCCGAAAACAATATCCCAAAAAAATGTTTAAGTACATTTCTGAAATGGCAGAAGAAATGTGAGGTAGCTTTTTATGGTAACCCAGATGTGGAATCCTTTAACAAAAAAAAAAAAAAAAAAAAAAAAAAAAAAAAGAAGAAGCTATTATCCAAAACAACCAACGGCTGGAAAATCGGAATCCATGGTTTTCCATTTCCTGAGGAATCCAGGTTACAGTTTCCCATCCGTGTTTTAGTTTTCTAACCCCTAATTCTCCGAGTTCAACTTTCTCAACTGCTTTTTCTTTTTATTTTCAATTTTTTTTTCTCAGAATTCTGGCGTAAAAATCAGCGAAGTGACCTACAACGACATCCAGGGATCATCAGCAACCCAGGTCGCTGTGAAATTCGACTGTAGCACCACCCATCCATGCAGTGGAATCGACCTACAAGACGTAAAGCTTACATACAAAAATCAACCCTCACAATCATCTTGTATGAATGCGGACGGAAATGCTAGCGGTTTTGTTGTGCCACCGAGTTGTTTGTAGATGAAAAAAATATATTTTATTATTAATATAAGTTCATGTTCCTAATAACTAGTCAGAGTACATGTTATGCAACATGCACCTTTTCTTTTCTTTTTTTTCTTTATTATTTTTTAATTCTTAGTCTTCCTTTTTTTATTTCTTCTTATTATTTTTTTACCAGACGGGAACACGGCCACAAGACTTCGATGTGCACACTCCGCATCTATTGTACCATGTTTTGGACTGGTCCTTAAAAAACCAATTGGAAAAGGACGCGTGAAAACACCAAGGAGATGCAGGTGCAGTCAGCACTTGAATTCTTAGTTTTGCCATCAAACCCAATGCTCAATTCTCCAGGTCAAGATGGGGCATCTGTTGGAGGACTTGCACAAAACATTAGGATCTAGCCTTTCAAAACAAACCAAAATTATGGATAATAAAGCAATGAAATATATCAAAGTATAAATCACACACCACACAAGATTTTTACGTGGAAAACCCTTAAAGAGGTAAAAACCACGGGACCTCGTTCAGATCAACAATCCACTATGAAATAGAATGTTACAACCGTCTTCACTCACGCAGAAGTGGATAAACAATGAGAGAATAAAATGAAAAACGGAGAAATATCACCAATTACGAGAACGTAGAAGCACTGAGATATAATCTGCACAGTAGATAATCTCTACGAGCATAATCTCTCTTCTACAAGCTTCCTCTCTTTCTCTCACACCTTTGATAGCCCTAAACCTTTTAGCAAATCCCTTGTAAAGGTTTAGGAAACCCTCTTGTCATACCTAGAAAGCCTTAGGTACCTCCTATTTATAGTTTAGGAAACTCCCTTCCGCATCCTTGTTGCGAAAGGACTCAAAATCCGCAATCCGCATAAAATCGCTGAATGAATCTGCGTAACCACGACTGGTCGAGTCGAGTTCTCAACCGATCGAGCGCCACCCACGACTGGTCGAGCACCTCCTTCAACCGGTCGAGCACCCCAGAGAAAAACAGCCCAAAGTTGCTGGACTTTGAGTCAAGTCAGGGCTCGACTCCACAGCTAGTCGTGCACCAGTCCTCGACCGGTCGAGCGAGGCTTATGACCGGTCGAGCACGGGACAAAAATTCCATCAAATCTCTCCCTTTTGTCCCAGGGGGGATTCACCTTCTTCAAGGAAGCCTGGTTTCCACGAACTTCAAACTTGCCCTTGAGCAAAGCCTTGGTCATCATGTCTAACCCATTATCATCCGTGAGGACCTTCTGAAGCTGTAACATCTTCTGTTTTAAAGTATCCTTGATCTAGTGATACCGACTCTCTATGTGCTTCGACTTGGAATGCTGACTTGGATTCTTACTAAAGTGTATAGCACTTTGACTATCGCGGTAGACCACGTGCTCTTCCTACTTCAGGCTAAGTTCCTGTAGGAACCTCTTCATCCAAAGCATCTCTTTATATGCCTTTGTGACTGCAATGTAAT
This sequence comes from Magnolia changhungtana, assembly GCA_030180095.1. Taxonomy (NCBI): domain Eukaryota; kingdom Viridiplantae; phylum Streptophyta; class Magnoliopsida; order Magnoliales; family Magnoliaceae; genus Magnolia; species Magnolia changhungtana. The sequence continues at coordinate 2,011,162 of JASAUF010000101.1, read as the reverse complement.
CAGTCTCTGTTGTCGATAATGCTACGACCTTCTATAGTTTGCTCTGCCAAGAAATCGCTCCCCCTGCAAATGTGAACATGAACCCCGATGTACACTTCTTGGAGTCTATGTTATCTGCCATATCTGGATCTATGTAGCCCTCTAACACATATTTACCGTCACCATAGCATAGGCTCAACCTGGATGAGCCTCTTAAATACCGTAGTATCCATTTCACCGTTGCCTAATACTCTTTGCCAGGATTGACAAGATACCGGTTGACAACACCAACAGTATATGCTATGTCTGGGCATGTACACACCATAGCATACATCAAACTTCTTAAAGCTGACGCGTAGGGTATCTTCTGCATTTCTTCCACCTCTGCCTTCATCTTGGGACACTGCTTGTCACTCAATCTGAAGTGACCATCCAGTGGGGTACTGACTGGCTTCGCTGCATTCATATTGAACCACTCTAGGACTTTCTCAATATACCGCTCTTGTGATAGTTAAAACTTCATGCCGCCTTTTTCACGGGTTATCTCCATTCTTAGGATCTATCTAGCCGGGCCCAAGTCTTTCATCGTAAAAGACTTGCCCAACTCCTGTTTCAGCCTGTCGATCTTCATGATGTCTTTTTCCATGATGAGCATGTCATCAACGTATAACAGCAGAACTAAGAAATCACCATATGAGAACTTGCGTTGAACACATAGCGGTCCGACTATGTTCTGTCATACCCATGCTTCAAAATAAATGAGTCGAACTTCTTGTACCATTGTCGTGAAGCTTGTTTCAGCCCATACAAGTTCTTCCTCAGCCTACACACCATAATGCTCTTTGCCTTTGACTTTGAACCTCTCTGGTTGGTGCATGTAGATCTCTTCTTCTAGGTCACTATGGAGAAAGGCAGTTTTAACATCTAACTGCTCTATCTCCAGATCCATGCTAGCGGCCAACCCAAGCAACACCCGTATGGATGTCATCTTCACCACTGGTGAGAATATCTCCTTGAAGTCTATGCTTTTCCTCTGACCAAAACCTTTCACTACAAGTCTAGCCTTAAACCTTGTCTGTGAATTCTTCTGCTCAACCTTCTTTTTGAACACCCACTTGTTGCTCAAAGCTTTCTTGCCCTTAGGCAATTTCACCATATCATAGGTGTGGTTCTTATGCAAGGTTTCTATCTCCTCTTGTATAGCTTTCAATCATTCCCCCTTATGCTCATCGGCTAGGGCCTCAGAATAATCTTCTGGTTCTCCCCCATTAGTCAGCGTAATGTATTCATGTGGCGAGTACCTCTTGGACGGCTGTCTGTCCCTAGATGACCTCCTTACCTGTGGCTCAACAGGTGAATCAAGTGGGGGCTGCTCCCCTGGTCCATCTTCTGAAGGAACTCCCTCATCCTCTGCACCTTGCTATACTCCCCCGTCATCAAGCACCATGGGAGGAATAACTGGATCCATGTCCTCTAGCTCACCTAAACTAGGCTGGTTCTTCTCTGGCTTACCAATGTCTTCTATACACTGATCTTCAAAGAAAACCACATCTCTGCTCCTGACGAGCTTTTTTCTCGGTCAGATCCTACAATCTGTAACCGAACTTTTCATCACCGTACCCTAAGAACACACACTGCCTAATCTTCATATCAAGCTTGGACCTCTCGTCCTTTGGTACGTGAACGGATGCCTTACATCCAAACACCCCGAGATGACTGTACGATGGATCTTGTTCAGTCCACACCTTCTCAGGCACTTCTCCATTCAATGGGGCTGATGGAGACCTGTTCATCAGATACACTACCATGTGCATTGCTTCTCCCCAGAATATCTTGGACAATTTCACATGGGATAACATGCATTTGATTCTCTCTACAATGGTGCGATTCATTCGCTCAACTACACCATTATGCTGGGGGTCTTGGGAACCGTCTATTCATGCCGTATACCAAGGGACTTATAATACTCATGAAAGTTGTCAATGTATTCACCACCATTGTCAGTGCAGATGCACTTCAATGATTACCTGTCTCTCTCTCGACCATAGCACGAAACAATTTAAACACACCAAAGACCTCATCCTTGGATTTCAAAGCATAAACCTAAACCCTCCTAGATGCATCATCTATAAAGTAACAAAATAAAATGCCCCACCCAAGGTTTTTGTCCTCATAGGACCACAAACATCAAAATAAACCAAATCTAATGCATGCACTTTATTAACATGAGAAGCAGATTTAATAAATGAAACTCTATGTTATTTCCCTGATAAACAATTAAGACAGGTTTTGAGAGGTATATCTGTCATGTCTGGAAGGAGCCACTTCATCGCTAGTAGCTGAAGCCCTTTTTCACTCATGTGGCCTAAGCGCCTGTGCCACATGTCAATAGTTGAATCTTCTGCTACGTTCAACCCACCCTTGCACACACTGACACTTGCCTTGTAAAGGGTACAACACTTCTTTTCTTTTGATGCGATCAACGAACCCTTGATGAGCTTCTAGCGCCCACCAGCAAACCAGCTTTCATAGCCATCATCATCCAACCTTCTCGTCGACATCAAGTTAAGGCGAAGGTCTGGGATATGCCTCACATCCCTGAGAACTAATATGCAGCCCACATTGCTCTTCACACAAATATCACTGACCCCTACGATCTTCGATACGCCAGAATTTTCCATCTTCACAGTCCCATATTCACCTGACTTGTAGCTTGTGAAGAAATCTCTGCGCGGAGTCATTTGAAAAGAAGCTCGCGAGTCTATCACCCAGTCGGTGTCCTGACTTGTAACCGTGAGACATACATCGTGATCTGCTGAAAGAATAACTATAACGTCACCATCTGAAGCAACTGTAGTGAAATCTGATTAATTTTCCTTCTCCTTTCATTTTCTTTTCTTGTCGATCTTAGCCTTACGACATTCATGCTTATAGTGGCCCTTCTTGCCACAATTCCAGCATTCAACATCTTTCTTAGCACTTGACTTGCCTCTTGATTAATCTCAGGCCTTCCCGCCTTTCCTGTTCTTTTCTCCCCTCCGTTCCTGCGTCACAAGGGCCTCTTGCTGAGCAGACCCCTGAGACTTCCTCCTCGTCTCCTTATTGAAGAGACAACTGGTTACCTGTTCTATGGATACCTTTCCGTCTGGCACAGAGTTACTTAGGGACACCACCAATGTCTCTCAACTGTCAGGCAATGAACTAAGCAATAGCAAAGCCTACAATTCATCATCTGGGACCATCTTCGTAGCGGAGAGTTGGTTCACTATATTGCTGACCTCATTCATGTGGTCGGCCACAGAACCACCATCCTTGAACTTAAGATTAACAAGTCGCCTTATCAGAAAAATTTTATTACCGGCTGTCTTCCTCTCATACAGCCCTTCTAATTTCAGCCATAGACTAGCGGCTGAGGTCTTTGTAGACACATGGTGGAACACAGAATCATCCAACCATTGTCTAATAAACCCCACCGCCTTTCGGTCCATCTTCTTCCGATCATCATCAGACATATCCTTGAATTTTGCTGATATGCCTAAAATTGGAGAATATAAGTCCTTGCGATAAAGCACATCCTTCATCTTAGCCTTCCATATGGTCCACTTAGAACCATTGAGGCTGATCATCCTTAATGAGCCAACTTCCACAATTCAAACCGATCCTACCCGTTCAATGAACTTAGCTCTGATACTATTTTGTTGGGGGACTTGCACAAAACCTTAGGATCTAGCCTCTCGATATAAACCAGAATTATGGATAATAAAGCAATGAAATAAATTAAAGCATAAATCACACACCACAAAAGAGATTTTTACGTGGAAAACCCTCAAAGAGGTAAAACCCACGAGACCTTGTCCAGATCAACAATCCACTATGAAGTAGAACGTTACAACCGTCTTCACTCATGCAAGAGTAGATAAACAATGAGAGAATAAAAGAAAAAATGGAGAGATATCACCGATTATGAGGACGTAGAAGCACTGAGATATAAACTGCACAGTAGATAACCTCCATGAACATAATCTCCCTTCTACAAGCCTCCTCTCTCTCTTTCTCTCTTTCTCTCACACCTTTGATAGCCCTAAACCCTTTAGTAAATCCCTTGTAAAGGTTTAGAAAACCCTCTTGTCATACCTAGAAAGCCCTAGGTACCTCATATTTATAGTTTAGGAAACTCCCTTCCGCATCCTTGTTGCGAAAGGACTCAAAATCCGCAATCCGCACAAAATCACAGAACGAATCTGCATAACTACGACTGGTCGAGTCATGTCCTCGACCAGTCGAGCGACACCCATGACCGGTCGAGCACCTCCTTCAACTAGTCGAACATCCCAGAGAAAAATAACCCAAAGTCGTTGGACTTTGAGTCGAGTCAGGGCTCGACTCCACGACTGGTCGTGCACTAGCCCTCGACCGGTCGAGCGAGGCTCACGACCGGTTGAGCATGGGACAAAAATCCCATCAACATCTTTATTTTAGAGCAACCCTCTAAATGATATTAGTTGGGTTGCACGACATGTAGATGAGAATCTAACATATTGTGGAGTAAGGAAGGGATCAAGCAGAGTAAGCGCGAGCTCAGGCAGAGCAATCGTGAATCCTTGTTGATATCTTCAACAGGTGCATAGCCAGTTAGACTAAGAACTTGAACCGAATGATGGTTATCCTTTCTAAGATGACACCTACTACACCTCAACAAAATGTTGAGATAAGTTCTCAGGACAACTTGGTACCAGTACCGCCCCCACAACGGAATACATAATTTTCTCAGACACAGGGTATGTGGAATGCGCCTTCGCCTGTCAAATTCAAGTGAATTGAGCAGGAGGCCAGAAACTTCCTTCATAAAGTTAAAAATCAAGGAGTGCATGGGGGCACCCTTTCCTTAGGAACCCACCTTACAATGGCAGACCATACTCGATAAGTCCAGATCTACCACTAATGGATGAACCTTAACATGTGGATAACAATCAGGTTATACAACGGGTACAAGATGTCACGCCCCAAACTCAGAAATTGGGCTCACAAAATCCCCGATCGCCGAATCCGGTGCCGACAGCCTCCGTAGTACCCCATTCTCGGCTCCTAGCGCCCATACGCCAGATTTTAATCTTGGGATTCTATAAGGAGAATTTCCCAACGTACATTTATCTCATAAGAAGCATAACCACAAGTTTACCCAAATCACAAAGGCAACATCATCATCACATATTCACTAATATAAACAGTTGAATACAGTGTTGTAAAGGAAAATATACATATATCGAAAATCAAAGCTCTAGAAGACCGTTGCACGCTCCAACCTCAACGCTGCTGTAACGTAACGGTACCTGCATACATCTATCCTGCATAAGCTTATAGAAAGCTTAGAGGGTGGTGTAAGTGTGTGCGTAAAGTAAGTGCCAAGTATACAATATCAGAGCAATGCGGGAACTTGCTGGTAAGTCCATAAATACCATCAGCTTATCCAGGCTATGTGATGCAAAACATAATAAACCAATATCATATACTGAGGAAGTAATGTAGATCAACTATATAACGCAGAGACATAGTAAGCCAAATATCATATACTATGGATGCAATACAGTATGCAAATCCTGACAAGTCTACGAATGTCATCAACCTTATCTAGACCATATAAATGCAGAAACATAACAACCCAAAATGTCATATGCCACGAATGTAATGCGATATGAAGTGTGAATGAAATGCCCAAGCTAGAGTGTGAAGTCGGGATGATAATACGTAGTATCGCAGGCTATGGGGTCCATCATAAGGGACTTCTATCCAAACCAATCACATACCTAAATTTGGATAGCCAGACTATAACACCCCGTACTTTCTAGTACTCGGGTGTTACCTTGTAACCTAATATAAATACAAACCTAGCCTATTTGAACATTTACCTTTATTATAGCCTAAATTGACTATTAAGAGTAATCTTCATCCAAAGATTATGCCATCTGATCGTTAATTTGGGAGATCCACCGTAGATCTTCATTTCAGTAGTTACAAAGTCTTGTGAGCCACTCAAATAACAAATTTTAAGGCCACCAGATTGTTATCCTTGAATAAGAGAAAATCTAAATGATCAAATAGAAATTTAGTGGTAGGATGGAACTTATCTAATGAAGGTTATTAACGTATGTTATTTCTATCGTCACATCCAACCGTCAATCTGAAATAAAATAAAATAAAATAATTGTAATAAATAAATAAATATATAAATTAGTTTGAAAAAGCCTATAATACGACTCCTAAAGACAGAACCACCATATTTGAATATAAATATTCAATTATTAAAAATATAATAACCATAAATTTAATAATATAATAATAACATTATTAAGAATATTGTAACAAAAAAATATTTAAAATTATGAATGCATATTCGACCATCTTATCAGTAATCTAACCATTGATTACCAAGGGGGCTTTAGGACCATTTTAACCACTGAAGTTCAATTTTAGAATGATCTGATCATCAGATCGATGGAGATCATCAATTAAATCACAAAAAAAAAGATAAATGGCCCATCTGAAATTTTGGATCTGCCTCATCTTCAATACTCTACCCTGACATGGTCTTGCAAAATGAACTAACGGTCTGGATTTGTGAAAGACATTCATATGGGCCACACTGCATCTGCATGTGTATGAGACGCATGCACCCACAGTGCACCGAACCCATTAACACTGTCAAATGGAGCTTGACCCATGCTTTGCTAAAGAAAGAGAGATTTTTCTCTCTTTTTTCCCACCCGTGAGGCATTCAAACGAGTAGCCGTATCTGATGTCGTCCATGACCCACCATCATGATCAACTTGGATCATTTGAACCGTCCATCTTATAGAGGACATAAAGGCGACAAATCCCTCCCAAATTTCACTCCATGGATCGCACACGTGTGACCACAAATGCCATCACAAATCGAGTGTGTGTGGCTGGATTTTTCCAAAAATCTTTCCTCTTTCTAGCTGGCAGCCAGCGTGCAAACCTCCTCCCTCGATCCTAGCCATCCGTCTCACGCAATCCTAGCTCTTCAATGCTAGGGTTTTACAAAGAAAGAGATGGAGAGAGAAAGAGAGCAGCCGTGGGGAGGTGCATTGGTGCGCTGGCACGACCTCAGCCGCTCGTCCACTTTTAAAAACTCCTCCAAATACATCTAGGCCATCCATTCCAATAGCCTCACAATCAAGAAACCCTAAAATGCAGGCTAAAGACGTTGTCATTCACTGTTCTTGTGGTAATGCGAAAAAAATCATCGTTTCCTTCTCCTTCCGAACCCGCCACCCAAAAGAAGGTGGAGCTTCGAGACATCTCGTCTACAAGCTTCCAAGAGTCCCCATGAACAGTCTGCAAGAGGAGGATTAGAAGAGGAAACTATCGTTTGACATCCGCCATTAATGGCGGTCTTCTTCCTCATCAGGAAACCGACACCGTTCGAGCTGTGTGGCTACGAAATCCATTGGGTGGGCTTCCCGAACACTGCTCGATCATTGATGATAATCTCGGAGCTATTCCAAGTAACTGTGGTAAAGCTCAAATCAAGACACATGTAACCTGGCCTCTTGAAGAGCGATCATCAACAGCCACGACTCGTTCTGGGTCGGGTTGAGATTCAGTCCGGTGACCCTGTTGGATGGGAGTGAGAAAAGACGAAGAACGAAGGAGAGAAGAAGATGAGAGGAAAAAGAGAGGAGAAGAAAGAAAAGAAAAAGAAACGGAGAGGGAAAGTGAGTCAAGTTGAGTTGACTCAGTGAGTCAACCCATTGTTCCAACAACAAGTCGGGCTAATCGGGTCCGAGTCTGACTTGATTTTAGACGTTGTAGAAGGCCAGAGAAAAGAGAAGAAAGGAAGGAAGATGACGGAAGATGTAGAAGTGGGGATAATGTCGGTGTGCCTCAACTGAGTCGACTCGCCGAGTCAACTTTTGAGTCATACGAATTAGGACTGGGTTGAGGTCTCTTCCATTCATCAGTTTGAGTGCAAGGTCAAGTGCTAGTTCAGCTATGGCAGTAGGTGTCTTAGCTCGCTGTTGAAGATCAGTTTCAAAACTGGGTCTCAAATAAACTTACCACTGAGTTGACTCGGTTGAGTCACTAGATGTGGGTTGGGGCTGATCTGAATGTAGTCTATCCTTCTAAATATGATGATGATGGACCATTGGGTTTGGACTCGCATCGGTTCGTGGAGTTCATATGCATAATGGATAACCATCGAGTCATATTGAATTGGATCGGCTATTTCAGGTGAGTTGACTTAGTGAGTTTCATTAGTTATTTTTTAATTGTATTAGAGGTGGTTGTTGATAGTTTACTGTAGTATTCTAATCAAGTCATGGTTGTGTATGGATTGGACCAAAATTGAGCCCATTGGGTTGAGATCGAAAGGCATCAAGCGGACCGCACATCAAAGATTCTCAATGGAGTTGTTTGGGAGCGAGTTCAAGGAAATTCGAATTGATTTCATTTCTATCTCTTGAGAGGTGAGGATCACCTTCAAGCTTTTCTACATCTTGATGATTAGCACTGTTATTTTCCTTGTTCATTTATCTCATCAATTGCTTAATGTAGGGGATTGTTTTACTGATTTTGATTTCTCAACATAATTGATGAATGTGATTTGTTGTGAATTAAATGCCTTTAATATGATTTGAAATGTACGCTTTAAATATGCATGTGCTATCTCGATGTTATTATACATGATTTAATTTATCATCCATAATTACTTGATGGAATGCTTGGAGGTCCTCGAACTAGTGGCCATCTGTGTTATGGGTTAAATAAATTTATGTTGTGGAATTACTATATTGTAGATCCTTAGTGCCTTTATGACTTTATGGGGATAATCCCATTTTTATTACATCCTTGGGATGAACCATTTGCCCTGGCGGTTTTGAAGATTGTTTGCCTACATGGCTTTAACGGACCACCTTCTTACGACCTTGCGATGGTAAGTTCCACTTGTAGAACTATAATTGGCCACTAGTTTCGTAGATTACCTTTAAACACCCTAATTGGTAGCCTCATGAGCCAGGGATGGTGGAATGGGACACTATGCCTGAGCTGTTGGCCTATGTTGGGTGACCAACCCCCCACAGTGACCTTTGAGCTTCTTTAAATTGATTGTTTGAATTTGGAATAATAATGGTTGGGCTAATCATGCATTTTTTTGGCATATATTATGGCCTTTTTCGGGTGGTTAGTTCTCCTTGGGTATACCTTTGCGTATTTTTTCGGGTGACTAATCCTCCTTGGGCGATCTATGTATTATTACGGTCTTTTCCGGGTGGTTAGTTCTCCTTGGGCATACCTTTGCGTATTTTTCCGGGTGACTAATCCTCATTGGGCGATCTATGTATTATTACGGTCTTTTCTGGGTGGTTAGTTCTCCTTGGGCGTACCTTTGCATATTTTTTCAGGTGGCTAATCCTCCGTGGGCGATCTATGTATTATTACGGTCTTTTCCGGGTGGTTAGTTCTCCTTGGGCGTACCTTTACGTATTTTTCCAGATGACTAATCCTCCTTGGGCGATCTATGTAGTATTACGGTCTTTTTCGGGTAACTAACTCTTCTTGGGCGATCTATATATTATTATAGTCTTTTCCGAGTGACTAACTCTTCTTGGGCGATCTATATATTATTATGGTCTTTTCCGAGTGGCTAGTTCTCCTTGGGCGTATATTTGAGTATTTTTCCGGGTGGCTAGTTCTCCTTGGGCTACTTTTTACCAGCTGGATGTGCATCCCCAGGTCTGTGAGAATTTGCATACATCCATGCATTTAAACAAGATTATTTTGTGTGATTTATTTAATGAATGCGTATTTAATGAACCTTATCTGATTTTTATGATAATCTTTGTGCAATATTTATTATACACTGCTTTTGTTAACTATGCTTAATTATCTGGGTGATACGATAAATCTTGAGGGGTATACCTCACTGCGATAGCCATTGACGCTATCAAACCGTACTCAGTATGCAGGAGATGTAAATGACACGTATGCTAGTGCTCATGTGAAATGGGAGGAGCCAAATGATCTTGTGACTCTCCATTCTTGACTTCTTTTGTATTTAATTTATACTGTTGTATTTTGTAAAAGTTAGGACGTTGGTTTGTATAAGTTTTTGGGTAACCACTTGAAACCTTGGTTACGTATATTGGGACTCCCTCTTATATTTGAATTATTTTATTCCGCTTAAATTGTTGACTCTGATAAAAGAAAAAAAATGTACGTGAAATTTAGGATATCTTAAAGGCTAACACTCGATTTTTTGGAAAATGAGTAGTGTACTCGGGTTCTAGGAACCGGGGTGTTACACAGACTCAATGTGGTAAACTCCTGATCTCAGGTTAGTTGCGCGCCTCAACCGAAATCTTGGCCATTACGGAAGTACACAACAATTAGTTGCACACCACCAGCCCGAGTGGATAGTGAATGCATGAATGAATGAGTAAAATGCTGAGTATGCAACTCCTGCTCAATAAGTCCACATATCAGTACCGTACATCTCTGGGATCATCACCGGGGTCTATTACACTCCAAGCTGGCTGCCGCCCCTTCCGGCCGCACAGCCCAGTGAGTGAAAAAGACCTCAATACCCGCCTGCCAGCAGTATACCAATGCCTACCTGGCTCGTCAATAGCGGACCCATTTGTGAGCTGGTCAAACTAAGCCTAGCTTACAGCCCCCTCACTCGGGCGGATAAGGCCACACCCCCTTCCAACCGACCACGACACAGTAGGAGACGTAACCTACTGGTATTCGGCACTCAGGTGCTCATGTATATCCACTCGGTCTAGACATTGGAGCATTCCCTAGCCACGAGAGTTTAAGGACTTTCACCCACGGATATCTAAAGTGCCCATATGTTCAAACCAAACATTTTCGGTGCCCCATTTGGCCATCCATTATATGCCTGTGGAGGCCGCAGCCTTGATGTCGTTAGGGCACCAAATGATCATGTCAAAAAAATCACTAGATGCATAAGCCATACTATCTAGCATTACCAAAAAATAGGGCAACACCGATGGTTAAAAACCGATGGTAATGACCTTCCCCGATGGGTTTTAGCCGTCGCAAGGTCCATCAGTAAAGGGTGTTCAGTGTTGCTCACCAATGGATTAACCATCGGCGTTTTCAACGGTTAAAACCGTCAGTGTATCTGACGGTAAGGGTGACGATTAAAACCGCTGGCATTTTCAACGAATAAAACCGTGAGCGTTTCCAACGGCTAAGGGCGACGAACAAAACCGTCAGTGTTTTCGACCGGCTTTAGCCGTCGGTGACTCTCATTAATTTTTTTTAAAAATGAAAATTAATTGAATTTGAATGATATATTTCTTATTTTTCTATTGTGTAGACTTGCCTTCTTAATTAGGTTGATTCGTTTAGGGCTTTGGAGAAATGGGTATATTTAGAAATGGATGTGTGCGTTGATCAATGCAAGCATCCATTTCTAGATATACCTATTTCTCCAACGCCCTGAACGAACCAACCTATTTGAGAAGGTATGTCTACACAATAGAAGGCCTTGCTTTAAGTGCATGTGCCCATGATCATACCTGCCAAAATGAAGCCTACAACCTTGACTTGCTCTAGGGTAATTCAACAAAATTGGATAACATGAAAATTTGAAAGAAAGAAATATCTATGGTTTGTGGGTACCAACTTTCAACCTTCAATAAAATCTCTTTCCTACTAAAAGCTTCTTCTTTCACCTTTGCAATTTGAGCTTCGAGTTGATCTAAGATGCATGAGGGGTCAATCACTCCTACATAGAAGAGATGGCATCATTAGAAAAATGATAGATGATGCCATGACCAATGATAACCAACATAAAATTGTGAAGTTTTTGTAGTATTAACAGATAATGCCACAACCATGACCACTATAAAAATTCCTAAAAGTATACCTGTCTCATGATGGGGTCAGATAAAATGTTCTAAATTTTTGGATCCCGCATTTGCCTTTGCCTGCAAAGAACAAAACACAAGTATAAATCCTTACCTTATAAAGGACTCTTAAGGCAAAGACAAAAATGACTAATATTGGTAAAACCAAACTGACATGTCTCTCTTGCAATTCCTCTGGATTGATATCCCCTCGGTTCACCTTATTGATCTGTTCGACGCATCTGAATATCGATCCAAAAAATAGAATCAATATAGTATAATGAATCATAGCATCAAACAGCTAAAATCAAGTGTAGTATATATATATTCTAATCAGTTTATCTATTGTGTGGGCCATCAATCCACATTATATTGAATTAATTTGTTGTGGAGGAGGGCACGACATAGTTGCTTACTAGTGAGGCTCTTATGACATGCCTTGCACTGCTACAAGGGCGTTGCGCATCCTAAAAAAACCGCGCAACCAATTAGATCATTTACGTGGACCGCGCAACTGAAAGAAGCAGTTGCGCGGATCACGCAACCAGTCGAAGTGTTGCATGGATTGCGCAACCGGTACAACATGGCGCGAAGACTGAGGGTTGACACGTGTGAGAGGTCTATAAATACCCCGCTTCCCCTCTCATTAAGGAGATAGATAGAATTTCTAAAGGAAGGCTAAACGTAAGGAGTAGAAGGATGGGTCTGTTGCGCGGAACCACGCAACCATCGTAACTGTTGTGCTGACCGCACAACGAACAAATCAGTTGCGCGGGTCGCACAACCTGGTCATTCAGGTGACCAAGGCAAATCAAGTCGAAGTGCTGTTGGAATTGCTGAAGGCTTTCTCCTTTGCCCGAAGGACAAGCTTAAAAGAGAGATTAGTCGATTAAATTTGATATTCCTCCTAAGTATTGGGAGATGATCAAAATAGCTGCCGAAAGGCTGCTGAAATCAAGATTTGACATATAAGCTTTAATTAATTATAAGTTGTTCATTATTAATAATCTATCTTAGAATCAAGGGATATTAAAGGGATGTAAATGAACTTAGCAATGATAATATAATGATGATTCCATGTCTATTCTTCCTTGTTATGTTTAACTAAGATGATCTCCCTAATCAAATACATTTGTTTCTTGTTCAAAACAAAATGGCGACTCCGTTGGGGACTTTTTATCATATTTAACGTTAACGTTGAGATAGTTATGGAATTTTCATCACAGTTTGGCATTTTTCTGACGCCAAAAATGGTGACTCTCAGTGGGAACATCCTCCCCTCCATCTCTAAGATAGATTATTCAATTTTTCAAATACTAACTATAGCTGTGTTTCATGTCTGAAGGTTTCTGAATCCAATTACAAATTACAACTAATGGCAACTTCTGTAAAGAAAGTGAGCTTTCGTTTCACTCTGACTGGGTTCATGGTAGAATATACACCGAACCAAGTCCCAAAACACATGACACAATTTCCTATAAGCAAAAATAGCCTGATTCGAGTGGCAGCTGGGGTTGTATCTGCTTCGCCTCAACCACTGGAAGGCGATAAAGGCTAGACTATTGTGATGCCTCGTAGGACGAAAGCACAGAATGCAAGAAGCCTTCAAATGAATCTACCTTCACTAAGAGTCAGAGGGCCGGTAATGCGAAATGCAGCTAGGAAGAATCGGAAACTTGCTCGCCCTGCGATATATCCCGAGCGAGTAGTTCCACAGTTCGCATCGCGTGATTTTTCAGCTCTGGTTGCCCTAAGGGTCAAATGGACGAAAGAGTAGAAAGGTAAGGTGTTAATGACAAGCTCACCATTGCTCGTGTTACCCCAGGCAAGTTCACCGATGTCTATAACATCTCAATCAATCAATAGTATCGAAAGCATACAGAAGTCGAATGAAACTCCATCCTCTCCTCACCTTCAGCCTTCCTCTCCCCTCTTCGTATGCCCTATTACATCGTCATACTCCCACCCCACTCCAACCATAGTTTCATCAAAGAGTGGAGAAGCTGCAGTACATATGGCCGAGACAAATCAAGATGATATGCCGACTACAGAAGATCGTGTAAATGCAATGGTAGAAGCACAAAGAGCATTAATGGAAGAATGCAGAAATCTTAGAGAGGCCTTAGCAACCCTTGCACATAATTTAGCCTAGATAGCGGCTCCGCCAATGATGAGCACAATGAATGGGCAAGAAAACAAGCCTAAAGGCTCTCAACCCTGAGGGACGGGATCAAGAGAGTCTGTTCCAGCCACGAGAACCGTAACGCAAGATGAGGTAAGGCAAGTCATCGAGGAAGCTGTTAGAATAGAGAGAGAACATGAAAACACTGGCCGATTCTGGTACTGAACGCCATACCCAAGGGAGGTAGAAGATATCCCCTTTTCAGCCAACTTTAAGCACCCAGATTTTCAGAAGTTCAATGGAGAAGGATCCCTAGAAGAACACTTAATGCACTTCATTACTAGCATGGGGAATTTTTCTACGATACCGCAGTATTGCTTACGACTGTTCGGGTCCTCACTAAGGCACAAGGCATTTCGATGGTACTCCAGTCTGGCCCCAGGGTCCATACGTACTTGGTAGCAAATGTAGGATGACTTTATGTCGAATTTCTTCTCATCGGAACGTGATGTTAGTATTATGGAATTGCCCTCAGTGTGGCAGAGAGAAGGAGAACCGGTAGAAAAGTTTAGAGACAAGTGGAAGATATTGGGAGCCTCGTGCAGACAACTGCCAGAAGAAAAAGAACAAGTCAAAATGTGTTTGAATTCTATGAAAACAGGAATCATGTTTGGACTCACCAGCACCGATATCAAAACTTTTCGCGACTTAGCTACCAAGGCTCATGCTTTGGAATTGATGACTAGCAAGATGCCAGCATTCCACCACGAGACGGCTAGGAGAGTACCCAGCAGGATGGCCGTAAATACTATCGAGCGTGACAAAAAGAGCAGAGATACGAGGGACTCAAAGGAAAAGAGACCGGAACGAAAAGAAGAATGGAATCAATTAAGAAACAGATACAGTGGGAAGAGGTCCAGGATGCTTAATTCTCATGAGGAGTTTGCATTCGACAAGGAGGATGTTATTTCTATGATGACCCAATTACTAAAAGCTGGCACGATTGAATTGCCAGAACCCAAGCACCTTGAAGATGTGACGAAAACCAGAGAGAGGGATTTTTGTCACTATCATCGCCTAGTAGGACATCCAACAGAAAATTGTTATACGTTGAAGTGCATAATACAACGAATGATAGACAGAGGTGACATAGTAATTGGAAAAGAAAAGGAAAGGGGTACAATGGCGACAGTGAACATGTTCACGATTCGAGGAAAGATTCAGGATACAAAAGAAAAAGGGGACAGTGATACGACAGAGAAGGTAGCAGTAATTATGTTAAGATCAGGAAAGAAGATGACAAGTCTGGCAAAGTAAAGGTCTGGAGTTACAAGAAAAGAAACCATTAAGAAACAGAGCAATGTTGATGAAGAAGAAAAGAAGAGCGGGGCGGTAAAGGTGACCTATGATGTAGTGAGTCATTTGAAGGGTATACCGGCCCAGTTAAGCGTATAGGATGCGCTTAAATTGTCAGAAGAATTTCGACAAAGTTTGGTCTAAGCATTGTCCAATCACACCGTCAGGGAAACTTTATTGGTAGAATTAGAATGTGAAGAGTATGATGAGCGAGGAAATTACCTCCCGGTCGTCTCCTTTTCTGCTGATGATCTGATCTGTGAGGTAGAGCACAATAGGCCACTGATGATAGAAGGACACATCCGTGGGAAGAAGTCAAGCGGGTTATGATAGATAATGGATCCGTGGTGAATCTATTGCCACTCTCGATGTTGGGTAAGTTGGGGTATCGTCGCTCGGATTTATGCCCTAGTGGAATGATGATACATGGCTTTAATCAAGATGGGCAATGGGCACTTGGTAAGATTACAGTGACGCTGGAGATAGGAGAACTAGCTACTAACGTGTAACGCCCTAAAAATTGGGGGTTGAGTAGCAACTCAATACCCGAGTTCCAAAACATCACTTATGCAACATAAATACTTATGATTGAATGTTGTTTGTGTTAGTGCATTAATCATGAGTGGGATTATACCAAAACAGTAATTCATACTCCAGATCAAGTTATAAAACACAAGCGGAAGACTGAAAGATGTATATAAATACATATAAAGCCAGAAACGGTCACAATCGGTCTCCAGAGTATGAACACCTTACTGAGTCACCATATACATGTATTAGTTTCAAAAATCAAAATGCCAAAACAAATTGGTACAACCATAATAGTAAACCCTGTAGCCCCGTCATCTGAATGGCTTAAGCGAAGCCTCCAGAGAACTGCATGTAGAAGAACTCATCCTGATCATCATAGTAATCAGGCTCAGCCTCCAGCGTCTCGACAGCACCTACATCTAAGACAGAGTCTGGTTGGTGTGTACAACATCGTCCCGTAACGTGGGAGTGAGTAGCTAACTCAGTGGAATAATAAAGTATAGGTTAACATGTTATCAATTCAGTCAAGTAGTAATGATAAAGCAGTACAATCAAACACTCCTAAATTATTCTTATTAATGCAAGGATGAAATATAGTCATGATGCATGCCCTTCCCAAACCACCCTTGTGCGACACCATCTTACATCCGCGGCATGCTTTCATCTCTCAGTGCTTCACAACGCCAGACACTTGCAGTGCTATGTTATGAGCATGATTACCGAGTTGTTATTAGTCCTTTTCATACAACAGTATTGGAAAACTAAGGTACCTTCCTTATATCATTCCCAAACAATGATCTATTATAGGGTCGTTAGTCTTAGATAATCTCATACGATGATACGGTTCTAGGTCGCTATAAAGGGCTGTTAGGGTTGTTACACACACTCGTTGCACCGCTCCCCCAACACCTTATCAATACAGGCCTAGTTTATACTTTGTTTACTACAGGAAGGCTCCTCGCCTCTCCGCATATTCAGAGTATGCTCGAGATCACTACAAAGGGCTGTCAGGGCTGTTACACGCAATCATTACACCACTCCCCCATCACCTTATCAGTGTAGGCCAACAGCTCGAATATAGTGTCCCATACCACCATATTCAAGTCATGAATCTGGGTTGCTCACTGGTCACTACGGGGAGGCTCGTGGCCCTAGCGTAGGCTGACATCTCGACCAACAGTGTCCTATCCCACCATGCCCGGCTCATGAGTCTTAGCTTATCGAGGTACCAAGGTTAACGGGGTTACACTGGTAAGTTTGGTACCTTAGGTTCAAGCAGTAGCATCCAAACATGGTCAACATACATTAGACAGATCAGGTTACTAGACGAGCTCGACTAGCACGAGTGCACAACCAACTGAACGACATGAAGTGCATAAGCACTTCGCATGGCCTAACCACTGTCGCCAACCGAAGTACGACTCGGGTTCGTCAAACACATCCTACTTGGCAAAATGAATCTCAGCCACGACTTCAAGCCTGTTACCGATTACCTGGACTATCACATATCCCCGATCACATTCAAATCCTATCCATAAGCATGTATAGTAGTCTAAGCAGAATTAACAAAGTAATTCAAGCATGTTAACAAGCATGTTATACAACACAATATAAACAAGAAATACAGACACATACATTTCATAAGTAAGCGGTTAAATTAAACAACCAACATGGAGGAAATCATATACATGTCTAAGTTAGTTGAGAATCTTATCTCAACACCTATCTAAAGCACAATCATCTAAGTATTTACTCTTACAAGCATTTTCACAAACACTTAGAATACACTTATTTAACATACATAACGTATAGTAGCAAAAACGTGTATTAAGGCGAATCCTTTCGCAAAGTAAGTATTACACACATATATATATATATAGCATGTACATATGTAATTTATCATGGCAAACACACTTTCAAAATTTGTATGTATACGGTATTTTCTATAAATATACAGAATACGCTATACGCCATAATTTGCATATATAATTGAATCGCAGAACAAACATCGCATTTTATATGTGAAATAATACACAAATCATGAATCTATCATTATCTGACATTGAAAGCTTTGAAAACCTTAACTTATACGTCTAAAGTCTGCACCTTACACTGTAGAAGCGTAACGAACTTAATAGAAACTCTACGCTTTCGTCAACGTCGATACGATGACCTATAACATAAGGTAAGTCAGCTGCTTCGCTATTGTACAAATAGAAACCCTAAAACAAGTTAGGGTTAGGATTTTCTTACCTAGAAATAAAGTCAGAATCGCTGGAAAAGCGATTAAATCATGATGGTTAAGCACGTAGGATAACAGGGTAGAGTAACAGGATCTTTCTCCCACAACTCACATACTTTCTCTCTTCTCTCTCCTAGGGTTTTCTCAAATTCGTATGGTGAAAATAAGAGAGGGTTTAAGGTCCTTATATAGGCCTAAAACTGATGGAAATGGCCCCAAGGCCAAGGTATACTTAAGTTATGTCCAAAGGGCATCTGTTTCAGCTCAACGGAGCATTTTCAGAGCCCCCCCTTGAGCCAAAGGTCAGACTTAAGCTCATCGACCTTGGATCTAGGTCGAGTTAAGTTTTCGTTCCAGTCAAGTTCTCAAATCACACGTGGTGGACCAGTTTCATTTCAACGGTCACTGAAACTTGATCAGGGTTACAAGTACATTGACCTGTGTATGAAATTTCCCCTGATCCGAGGGTGTATTTGGGTCAGATTCTGACGGTCTGATTGCTCATATCAGGCCCGTAAGTGACAAGTCTTAGATTACTTAAATTAGGTTACATTTCTAAAGAAAACCATGTTTTCTCACACTCCTCGCTTCGGGCTCAATCGAATAGCCCAGGGACACTATCTGGTTTTGACTTTCGAGTTGGTTGTCAAGCCTAGCAAGGTAGTCTTAATCCTATAACCTCGCATTATTTAAACTTTCGATGTGCGATCTAGATCTGATACGGAGTTTCAATGTGCTCCCGAGAGCAGCTGGGTAATGAGATTGATCCTAGATTTTAGGGTAACCTAGCGTCAATGATTCTACAAGTTTTAGGTCTTGCAGATCGTATTTAAAGTGATTAGTGCGGATTTCATATGTGATCTAGTTTATCACTTAGTTAACTTTGTTTAATTTCTAAAGGATTTGATCCTAAGTGATTTCTGCCTGAGGTGGTACTCGGGTCTTTATACGGGATTTTTCGAGTCGTTACAATCTACCCCCCTTAAAGAAAAATTTCGTCCTCGAAATTAGTACCTTTTCATACTCCTCGAGAAGCTGAGGGTAGTTCTTTCAGACCTCAGATTCAGTCTCCCCGGTAGCTTCCTCTTATGTATGATGCATCCACAGTACCTTCACGAGTGGAATCACCTTACCACGCAACACCTGCTCCATCCTGTATAGGATACGCATCGGACGCAGTACATATGTAGCATCTTCGCTCAACTGCACCTGCTCCCAATGGATGATGTGTGAAGGATCAGGGATGTATTTGTAACATCTCGGATTTTTGCCAACCTGGGATTAGACGTCCTTAGGCAATGGGTCGATCCTAATACCTTATTAACCTGTCAGAACTCAATCCCAAAGTCTAAAACTACTGTTGAACCCACTTCCTTCACAAATCCCACCCTTCACCACCTTGTTCTTTCAATTTTCCTAAGTACTTGCACCCTAGACACTATCTTAAACTAGCTAAGTAGTATAAATTGGATCACTTTATACACAAACTACAAAGGCCTAGGTACCACCTCAGACAGAAATCTTATAGGACTAAATCCTTTAGAAATGAGACAAAGTAACCAAGTGCTAAATTAGATTAGCTACGAAATTCGCTAGAATCACTTTAAATACGATCTGCAAGACCCAAAACTTGTAGAATCATTGACGCTAGGTTACTTAAAAATCTTGGATCAAACTCATTACCCGACTGCTCTCGTGAGCACTTTGAAACTCCGTATCAGGTCTGGACCGCACATCGGGAGTCCGATTAACACGAAGTTAAGGACTTAGGACTGCCTCACTGGGCTTGACAACCATCTCGGAAATCAAATCCAAACAATGTTCCACGGCTGTTCGCTTGAGTCCGGAGCGAGAGTGTGAAAACACTTGTTTCTTTACAAAATAAATATCTTGAATAGTAATCTGGTATCTCTCGTTTGCGGATCAGTTTTAAGCAATCAGACCGTCAGAATCATACCAAATTACACCCTCGGATCAGGAGAAATTTCATACACATTTACGTGTACTCGGAATCTCCGATCGAGACCCACTGACCGTCGAACTGAAACTAGTCCACCACGCGTGATCTGAGAACCCTACTGGAACAAAAACTTAATAGAACCTACATCCATAGTTAGTGAGCTTAAGTCCAACCTTTGGCTCAAGGAGGCCCGCCAGAAGTCCTCCGTTGAGCTGAAAAAGTTTCGCTTTGGTTATAACCTAAGTAAACCTTGTCAAGAAGTCTAATTCGGTGAGATTTTAGGCTATATAAGGACCTTAAACCCTCTCTCATTTTAGCCATCCGAATTTGAGATTGAGAAGAGAGAAAAGAGAGAAAAAGTGAGTGAGAAGTGGGAGAATCTCCCTACTATCGTTCCCTGCCACCACACAAGCTACACCACCTGTTTCTCATCACTTTTCCGGTGATACCGACTCCATTTCTAGGTAAGAAACCCTAACCCTAATCTGTTTTGGGGTTTAGACAGTTGTAGGTTATGAAATAACTAACCTATTTCATTCTATAGGTTGTCAAACTGCCGAATACGGAAGCTTAGCAAACCTATCGACTCGGTTACGATTCTACGACACAAGGTGCAGACTTTAGGTGTATAGGTTATGGTTTTCAACGCTTTTAATGTCAGATAATGATAGATTCATGATCTGCATGCAATCGCACATGTACAAAGTGCTTTCTGTTTTCTGTTTCGATTAAAGTTGTAGAATATGGAATTTTACATATTCTAAGTATTTGTAGAAAATACCGTATACGTATATTTTTTAGAAATGTGTTTAACATAATTATTTGTTGTATGGATATACGATATATGGATAAAATACTTATTTGGCGAAAGGATTCGCCTAAATACATATTTTACTAATATACACTATGTATGTAGAAATACTGTATTGTAAAAGTACCATATACATGTATATTTTAGAGATGTGTTTGCCATGATTAATTGTTGTATAAATATATTATGTGTACATAAAATACTTACTTGACGAAAGGATTCGCCCTAATACATGTTTGTTAACATACTCTTGAAATAGTGTATGTTAAGTGTTTGTGAAAATGCTTGTGTGAGCAAGTGTTTGAATGTTGATGCCTTAGGAGAGTGTTGAGATGGGATTCTCAACTACCCTAGTGACATGTATGATTACCTCCATGAGGTTGTTTACTTAAACCGCTTACTTGCAATATATGTGTTTGTATTCCTATTGACGTAGTGCTTTACAACATGCCTTATATCATGCTTTATAACATACTTTATAACATGTCTACTAGTATGTTTGAATTACTTTGTTTATCATGCTTTACTCCACATGTTATGGATGAGAATTGATTGAGTTTGGGACTATGTCTATAGTCCAGACAATCGGTACCAGATTGGAGATCGTGGTTGAGTTTTATATCGCTACGTAAGATGTGTTTGACGAACCCGAGTCGTATGTCAGTTGGCGACAGTGGTTAGGCCACGCGAAGTGCTTATGCACTTCATGTCGTCTAATTGATTGTGCGCTTAAGCTAGTCAGGCTCGTCATGTAAGCCGATTTTTCTAATGTATGTTCACCATATTTGGTCGCCACTGCTTGAACCTAGAGTACCAAACTTACTAGTGAAAACCCTTTTAACCATGGTACCTCGATCCGCTAAGACTCATGATCCGAGCATGGTGGTATGGGACACCGTTGTCGAGCTGTCGGCCTACGCTGGGGCCACGTGCCTCCCCGTAGTGACCAGTGAGCAACCAGACTCGTGAGCCGATTATGGTGGTATGAACACTATATTCGTGCTGTCGGCCTACATTGATAAGGTGATGAGGGAGTGGTGCAACGAATGCGAGCAACAGCCCTGACAGCCCTTTGTAGTGACCTTGAGCATACTCGAAAATCGCGGTGAGCCTTCGAGTTTTGCCGCGGTATATAGAGTATGAACTAGGCCTGTTTCTGTATAGTGATAAATCGTTTAAGAGGTGATAGGGGAGTGGTGTAACCTTTGTGCGTAACAGCCCTGACATCCTTTGCAGTGACCTAGAAAACACACCATCGTCTGATATTAACTAGGACTGACGACCCTAGAATGGATCATATTTGGGAATGATACAAGGGAGGTACCTTAGTTTCCCAATCCTGCTGTTTGAAATGGACTAATAACAACTCGGTAATCATGCTCACCATGCATTGCATGTGCCTGGAAGATGTGGAGCACTGAGGGAAGAAAGCATGTCGCGAACGTGAGATGGTGTCGCACGAGGGAGGGTGTGGTGAGGGCATACATCATGTCATTCATACTTGCATTAATAAGAGTAGTTAGGAGTGTTTGATTGTACTGCTTTATCATTACTGCTTGACTGAGTCGATAACATGTTAACCTATGCTTTATTGTTCCACTGAGTTAGCTACTCACTCCCACGTTACGGGACAGTGTTTCGAACACCCACCAGACATTGTCTGATTTCAGATGGCGACGCTACTTCTGAGGTGGAGCCGGACCTTTGCAATGACTACGATGCCTGCTTGTATTGGTTGTCTTCTGATGACTTCTTGTGAGCCGTGTCCTGATCGACGGGGCTTTCTGGGATATTGACTAGAGGACCTTACACATTTGGTGTATTTTAGGATTATACTTGTAATTATTTAACCTGGTAATGTTATCACAATCTGGAGACTCATCATAGTTTATATATTTTATCTATCTATCACAGTCTTCCACTTGTAAATTTAACTGTCTCTGGAGTATGATATGCTGTTTTGGCTTAATCTCACTCATGTTCACTACTCTAATACAATCAACATTCAATCATCATTCATTTTGTTGCATAAGTGATGTTCGGAACTCGAGAGTTGAGTTACTACTCGACCCTCGATTTTCTGGATGTTACGAGATGGTATCAAAGCATGATTTGGATTAAACCGACTGGGTTATGGTCACATGACGCACTCGACGCACTCGACTTAGGAGGAGCGACGGAATGTAGAAACAGCTTAGGCATCCTGTTCGTCCAACGGCCAAGTTCGGCAAAAACGAACGCCGAAATTGAGTCTGTATTCAACCATGGTCACACGGGTCGACCTTAAAATATTCCTAGGCCGTCTATAGATAATTCTAGATTACAATCCACCTCACCCCAACCGTTGAAAATCGGTAATAAGAGTGATGATGTAACTATTCTGAATCCTCAGAGCTTCTCTGGACTCCTCACAGAGACTTCTCGAGTCTCATGAGAAAAGAAAGCGAGAAAGTAAAAATAAATTCTAGTAAATTCGAA
Source organism: Magnolia changhungtana (assembly GCA_030180095.1). Taxonomy (NCBI): domain Eukaryota; kingdom Viridiplantae; phylum Streptophyta; class Magnoliopsida; order Magnoliales; family Magnoliaceae; genus Magnolia; species Magnolia changhungtana. The sequence goes on along the minus strand of JASAUF010000101.1, from coordinate 1,987,783 downwards.
ATTGATTAATGAATAATTAAAAATGAGTTCACAACCCTTTAAATAGGAATACTAAATAATGGGAAAGAAATCAGAAGCAAACTACAATTAAAACTCCTAGAATTCGCGACTTACTATAGGGTCGTGATGTCTACTAGTGCACAAAGTTTCCGGCAAAAAATAATAAGTGTCCTATTTGGCTTCACCAAAATGTTCTCCTAATTATTCTAAGCTCTTTTCCCAATGAGCGTAACTCCTAAAGGCCAACAGATGAAGAGTAATCAAACTAAAACTACTATTTTTCGTAAAACGAAATTGAAACAGGGAAACGACCGTCAATCAGAGGTTTTTTTGGCAATTTCGGGATACGTAACCTAGCATAGCAGGGTTGGTTGGCTTCATTAGCTCGTTCTACCCCAAATTCATATATTTTACGTCAGATAACTCATTCCGGATTGCAAGATACGTCCGATTTTCCCGAAACTACCCGAAATTGAGCGAAGTGGAGTCGGGGGGCCAATCGGAGCACTTCCAGAGGGATCCAGGGTGGGACCCAGTATTTTTTGGGGCCTAGGGGACTGGAGGAACATGTCCATGGGGCCCCCCTTTGAAAACCACAATTTTTGTCGGTGAGGCCTCGCCACTTTTTTTGATGGGCCGGGCCCGCGGCTCGGGCCGACCAAGTTTGGGGGTTGCGGGACCCCCCTGATGTGTGTCCCAACCATCGAAACCCTCCCGAAACCCCACTTCCTTGACAAACCTCCCCTCCAAGCCGTTTTCTCTCTCCAACCTTGTTGTTTTTCTTCAAAATCACCCTTCCGATTGTCCTCTCTACTGATTTCGACCACAACCTACCCACTTTCATCGTGCATTGCAGCCCTCTTCTCTTTTCCCTCTTCGTTTCTCTCATTTGGACCCCCACACGCCCACTTGGAGCTCAAAACTCGTGTGAGCTTCCTCACCCACCTGTTCTCTCCATTCTCTTTCTTAAACCCCTATCTTTTGGGCCCCTGCAACGTCTGTTGAGGACCCAAGTTCATGGAGAACCAAAAACTTCAGCCCTCTTTTCCCTTTTTCCTTCACTTCCCATGGCCTTATTCGAGTTGAATACGGCCTTTTTCTCCATTCCCATCGCCTTCTTCACAACCTCCGAAAGTTAAAATGTTTAAGGTCCGTTCGACCAAACTGTATTAGGTGAGTTAGGTGGATAGAATTGTATAAGTAATAATAATTGTACGAGTAGGGTATGGTTCCTAAATTGGGTGTATCCCATGTTTTCCAACACCATGTTTAGAATGTATGCAATTAAAAGTAAATTCCAAGATTTCCTTTCAAATAACACTTAGAAATTCATTATCCTGGGATTTGGAACTCCCATCTCACATTTCCCACACCAGGCTCATTTTTTAAAGCATATACCGTTAATTTTAATCCCCTCCCACCCTCGTACCAACCATGCCATTCTCAATCCCCAAGTGAGATTAGCAATGTAAGCCCATTTAATACAACTTAAGACCACTAGCTAAATAGTGTTGAAGTGATAAAGTCCCTTGATATACATTAACCTACCACACTCTGATAGCTTAAGCTTTTAGAGTAAACAGTTGTTTGACAAATAGACCCTTGGAGTTTGGGCCTAGAGCGGTGCTTCGAAAAACCTGACAGTATAGGAAATCCAACAAATTAAGAACGTGAACTCTATAACCCCCTTAGTTGGTTTGAGCATAGGTGAAGTGCTCGAGCGTAGCTACATTCAAGTTCGAGCAACTCAATTCCAATTAGACAATTTTGATCTTAAGTGTTAAAATAATTTTTTATAATAGAAAGGGTATAAAATCATCTAGTGTATAAGCACAAACTTGGATTACGACTTGTGGATTACCGCTACTCCTAAATTAAGACTAGACTACTGGTTAGGCTAAGGAAAGTAAAAGACTAATTAATTATGCTAAGCTAATTGCATGATAGACTTAGTTAGTCGGCTTAAGTAGGTTAGAGCGAGACCTCGTTCCTTCGTTGAATCCCCTTGGTACTCATAGGCTTCTTTAATAACTCCTAGGAAAGTTATTTGATGTAGAAACTAGTCATGCTTAGAGGAAACTTCTATATCCCTTGAATTTAATGATAGGTTAAATTTATACACCCCTTAGAATTACCTTCTCGAGGACTTATTACAACCAGGAACACGGAGTAGAGAAACGATATATATCAGCGAGGTATTCGCGGTTTGAATTGAATTCTCAATCCTAGTAGTTGCCAATGAACTCTATGCTCTGATCAAGCAGAGAGTCGGGATCAACTAGGATTCAGAACTAATACGACACTTTTCTGTCCTAGCTAGGCATAAGGTCCAAGTATCCGACTCAGACCCACTACATAACTTTCCTTCCGTGTTGGCTCAACCACTTACAACCAAAAGTTTATAACTTTATCTTTGAGAAGTGTAAGAATATCTAGCCAATAGAGATTTTTCCTTTTAGGCTAAGGAATTTCCCAAGTGAGCAACAAACAATTAGGAATTAGGTCCCAAATCACATGCCATAATGACATACATTTTGTGCATATGAACGTAGAAAGATAGCCTGCCTGTTAGGCTTGACATGAGTATATAAGGTAGGTCGGGACCGTGATGATAGTCCTCCTTTGGTAGACTTAGCCATCTGGCCTCACACTCACACCTGCCCCTGAAATCAACCACATTACCCATCATTTTTAGCTCCTTTCGATACCCATAGGTACCAATGCCATAATACACATCATCGATGAAAAGAAGACTAACGTAGTGGGAGATCGCATCCCATTTCATGTTAAGGATAGGTCCTAAATTACACCTTGTTTTGATATACGGAGCAAGACATAAATCTTGAGCCTTAAGGGTGAAAATTATGTTTTAAGGGGGGTAGAATATTATGAGCCCAATCTAGTTAGGTCACCTATTACACCTCTTTGATTTTAGGTGGCGCAGCGGAAGCGTGGTGGACCCTACCCCGCTAGCCCAGGATCGAAACTGTGGTCGTTGAATACGAATATTATATAAGCCCTAGCAAGTTCTACTATGAGAAACCACTTTAGGATGATCTAGTAAGATTTAATTCACCATTGCCTTGGACATAGATAATAATAAGGACTCTCTTAGACCAATGGGCGACCTAAGAAATAGGACATTTGAACCTTTCAATGATGGACATTCCCTGCGTCTTTAGAGTGATCGTACTACACGAGTTACTGAAATATACAATCACAAAACATTCACGGTTGACCCAATTCTCAATCCCGTGCGACTACACAGACTCACTGCTGACGAGCAGAAGACCGGATCCACTAGGATTCGGAAGGGATACGATGAGCTTTCTACCTTAGCTCGGTAGATGATCGATGTATTAGGATCAAGCCCACTACAATCGTCTCTCTGTGCTGGTCAAACAATGAAAACAACTATCTTACTCTAATTTAGTGGGAACTGTCGTCAGATAAGTAAAGAAATAAATTGTAGCAAACCATTAGGGTATGAGAAATGGATAAAGAAATATGTTTTAAGGGGGGGTAGACTAAAATGAACCATGCTAGTATATACCCTACCACGCGTAGGAACTCGAAATCAATAAGTCTTAGGCAAATGAAATAATAGAAATCTTTCCTTATTACCCTTAGGCAATTTCGAGGACAAAATTTTGTTTTAAGGGGGGTAGATTGTAACATCTTGAATTTTTGCCAACCTAGGATTAGACGTCCTTAGGCAATGGGTCAATCCTAATACCTTATTAACCTGTCAGAACTCAATCATAAAGTCTAAAACTACTGTTGAACCCACTTCCTTCACAAATCCCACCCTTCACCACCTTGTTCTTTCAATTTTCCTAAGTACTTACACCCTAGACACTATCTTAAACTAGCTAAGTAGTATAAATTGGATCACTTTATACACAAACTACAAAGGCCTAGGTACCACCTCGACAAAATCTTATAGACTAAATCCTTTAGAAATGAGACAAAGTAACCAAGTGCTAAATTAGATTAGCTACGAAATTCGCTAGAATCGCTTTAAATACGATCAGCAAGACCCAAAACTTGTAGAATCATTGACGCTAGGTTACCCAAAAATCTCGGATCAAACTCATTACCCGACTGCTCTCGGGAGCACTTTAAAACTCCGTATCAGGTCTGGACCGCACATCGGGAGTCCGATTAACACGAAGTTAAGGACTTAAGACCGCCTCGATCAAATCTAAACAGTGTTCCACGGCTGTTCGCTTGAGTCTGGAGCGAGAGAGTGTGAAAACACTTGTTTCTTTACAAAATAAATATCTTGAATAGTAATCTGGCATCTCTCGTTTGCGGTTCAGTTTTAAGCAACCAGACCGTCAGAATCAGACCAAATTACACCCTTGGATCAGGAGAAATTTCATACACATTTACATGTACTCGGAATCTCCAATCGAGATCCACTGACCGTCGAACTAAAACTGGTCCGCCACGCGTGATCTGAGAACCCTACTGGTACGAAAACTTAATAGAACCTAGATCCATAGTCAGTGAGTTTAAGTCCGACCTTTGGCTCAAGCAGGCCCGCCAAAAGTCCTCTGTTGAGCTGAAAAAGTTTTGCTTTGGTTATAACCTAAGTAAACCTTGTCCAGAAGTCTAATTCGGTGAGATTTAGGCTATATAAGGACCTTAAACCCTCTCTCATTTCAGCCATCCGAATTTGAGATTGAGAAGAGAGAAAAGAGAGAGAAAGTGAGGGAGAAGTGGGAGAATCTCCCTACTATTGTTCCCTGCCACCACACAAGCTGCACCAACTGTTTCTCATCGCTTTCCTGGCGATACCGACTCCATTTCTAGGTAAGAAACCCTAACCCTAATCTGTTTTGGGGTTTAGACAGTTGTAGGTTATGAAATAGCTAACCTATTTCATTATATAGGTTGTCAAACTGCCGAATACAAAAGCTTAGCAAACCTATCGACTCGGTTACGATTCTACGACACAAGGTGCGGACTTTAGGTGTATAGGTTATGGTTTTTAACGCTTTCAATGTCAGATAATGATAGATTCATGATCTGCATGCAATAGCACATATACAAAGTGCTTTCCGTTTTCTGTTTCGATTAAAGTTATAGAATATGAAATTTTACATATTCTAGGTATTCGTAGAAAATACCGTATACGTATATTTTTTGAAAATGTGTTTGACATAATTATTTGTTGTATGGATATACGATATATGGATAAAATACTTATTTGGCGAAAGGATTCGCCTAAATACATGTTTTACTAATATACACTATGTATGTAGAAATACTGTATTGTAAAAGTACCGTATACATGTATATTTTAGAGATGTGTTTACCATGATTAATTGTTGTATAAATATATTATGTATACATAAAATACTTGCTTGGCGAAAGGAGTCGCCCTAATACATGTTTGTTAGCATACTCTTGAAATAGTGTATGTTAAGTGTTTGTGAAAATGCTTGTGTGAGCAAGTGTTTGAATGTTGATGCCTTAGGAGAGTGTTGAGATGGGATTCTCAACTACCCTAGTGACATGTATGATTACCTCCATGAGGTTGTTTACTTAAACCGCTTACTTGCAATATATGTGTTTGTATTCCTATTGTAGTGCTTTAAACATGCCTTATATCATGCTTTATAACATACTTTATAACATGTCTACTAGTATGTTTGAATTACTTTGTTTATCATGCTTTACTCCACATGTTATGGATGAGAATTGATTGAGTTTGGGACTATGTCTATAGTCCAGACAATCGGTACCAGATTGGAGATCGTGGTTGAGTTTTATGTCGCCACGTAAGATGTGTTTGACGAACCCGAGTCGTATGTCAGTTGGTGACAGTGGTTAGGCCACGCGAAGTGCTTATACACTTCATGTCGTCTAATTGATTGTGCACTCGAGCTAGTCAGGCTCGTCATGTAAGTCGATTTGTCTACTGTATGTTCACCATGTTTGAATTGAATTCTCAATCCTGGTAGTTGCCAATGAACTCTATGCTATGATCAAGCAGAGAGTCGGGATCAACTAGGATTCAGAACTGATACGACACTTTTCTGGCCTAGCTAGTCAGAAGGTCCATGTATCCGACTCAGACCCACTACACAACTTTCCTTCCGTGTTGGCTCGACCACTAACAACCAAAAGTTTATAACTTTATCTTTGATAAGTGTAAGAATATATAGCCAATAGAGATTTTTCCCTTTAGGCTAAGGAATTTCCCAAGTGAGCAACAGACAATTAGGAATTGGGTCCCAAATCACATGCCATGATGACATACATTTTGTGCATATGAACATAGAAAGATAGCTTGCCTGTTAGGCTTGACATGAGTACATAAGGTAGGTCGGGACCGTGATGATAGTCCTCCTTTGGTAGACTTAGCCATCTGGCCTCAAACTCACACCTGCCCCTGAAATCAATCACATTACCTATCATTTTTAGCTCCTTTCGATATCCATAGGTACCAATGCCATAATACACATCATCGATGAAAAGAAGACTAACGTAGTGGGAGATCGCATCCCATTTCATGTCAAGGATAGGTCCTAAATTACACCTTGTTTCGATATACGGAGCAGGACATAAATCTTGAGCCTTAAGGGTGAAAATTATGTTTTAAGGGGGGTAGAACATTATGAGCCCAATCTAGTTAGGTCAGCTATTACACCTCTTTGATTTTAGGTGGCGCAGCGGAAGCGTGGTGGACCCTACCCCACTAGCCCAGGATCGAAACTGTGGTCGTTGAATGCGAATATTATAGAAGCCCTAGCAAGTTCTACTATAAGAAACCGCTTTAGGATGATTTAGTAAGATTTGATTCACCATTTCCTTGGACATAGATAATAATAAGGACTCTCTTAAACCAATGGGCAACCTAAGAAATAGGACATTTGAACCTTTCAATGATGGACATTCCCTGCGTCTTTAGAGTGATCGTACCACGGAGTTACTGAAATATACAATCTTTACCTCATTCGCGGCTTGACCCAATTCTCAATCCTGTACGACTACCAACAGACTCACTATTGACGAGCAGAAGACCAGGATCTACTAGGATTTGGAAGGGATACGATGAGCTTTCTACCTTAGCTCGGTAGATGATCGATGTATCGGGATCAAGCCCACTACAATCGTCTCTCCGTGCTGGTCAAACAATGAAGACAACTATCTTACTCTAATTTAGTGGGAATTGTCGTCAAGACTACAAATAAGTAAAGAAATAAATTGTAGCAAACCATTAGGGTATGAGAAATGGATAAAGAAATATGTTTTAAAGGGGGTAGACTAAAATGAACCAGGCTAGTATATACCCTACCACGCGTAGGAACTCGAAATCAATAAGTCTTAGGCAAATGAAATAATAAAAATTTTTCCTTATTACCCTTAGGCAATTTCGGGGACGAAATTTTATTTTAAGGGGGGTAGATTGTAACATCCGAGATTTTTACCAACCTGGGATTAGACGTCCTTAGGCAATGGGTCAATCCTAATACCTTATTAACCTGTCAGAACTCAATCCCAAAGTCTAAAACTACTGTTGAACCCACTTCCTTCACAAATCCCACCCTTCACCACCTTGTTCTTTCAATTTTCCTAAGTACTTGCACCCTAGACACTATCTTAAACTAGCTAAGTAGTATAAATTAGATCACTTTATACACAAACTACAAAGGCCTAGGTACCACCTCAGACAGAAATCTTATAGGACTAAATCCTTTAGAAATGAGACAAAGTAACCAAGTGTTAAATTAGATTAGCTACGAAATCCGTTAGAATCGCTTTAAATATGATCTGCAAGACCCAAAACTTGTAAAATCATTGACGTTAGGTTACCCAAAAATCTCGGATCAAACTCATTACCCGACTGCTTCTGGGAGCACTTTGAAACTCCGTATCGGTCCGGACCGCACATCGGAGTCCGATTAACACGAAGTTAAGGACTTAGGACCGCCTCGCATGGCTTGACCAACCATCTCGAAATCAAATCTAAACATGTTCCACATGAGATTCGCTTGTCGCTTGAGTCCGAGTTTGAGAGTGTGAAAACACTTGTTTCTTTACAAAATAAATATCTTGAATAGTAATCTAACATCTCTCGTTTGCGGATCAGTTTTAAGCAACCAGACCGTCAGAATCAGACCAAATTATACCCTCGGATCAGGAGAAATTTCATACACATTTACATGTACTAGGAATCTCCGATCGATACCACATGACCGACCGTGAATCCGAAACCGGTCCGCCACGCGTGATCTAAGAACCCTACTGTGAACGAAAACTTAATAGAACCTAGATCCATAGTCGGTGAGCTTAAGTCCGACCTTTGGCTCAAGGAGGCCCGCCGAAAGTCCTCCGTTGAGTGAAAAAGTTCCGCTTTGGTTATAACCTAAGTAAACCTTGTCCAGAAGTCTAATTCGGTGAGATTTTAGGCTATATAAGGACCTTAAACCCTCTCTCATTTCAATATCCGAATTTGATATTGAGAAGAGAGAAATAGAGAGAAAGTGAGGGAGAAGTGGGGGAGAATCTCCTTCTATTGTTCCTCGCCACCACACAACCGCACCACTTTTCTCATCGCTTTCCTATAAGTGATACCAACTCCATTTCTAGGTAAGAAACCCTAACCCTAATCTATTTTGGAGTTTAGACAATTGTAGTTTATGAAATAGCTAACCTATTTCATTTTATAGGTTGTCAAACTGTCGAATACGGAAGCTTAGCAAACCTATCAACTCGGTTACGATTCTACGACAAAGGTGCGGACTTTAGGTGTATAGGTTATGGTTTTCAACGCTTTCAATGTCAGATAATGATAGATTCATGATCTGCATGCAATTGCACATGTACAAAGTGCTTTCCATTTTCTGTTTCGATTAAAGTTGTAGAATATGGAATTTTACATATTCTAGGTATTCGTAGAAAATACCGTATACGTATATTTTTTGGAAATGTGTTTGACATGATTATTTGTTGTATGGATATACGATATATGGATAAAATACTTATTTGGCGAAAGGATTTGCCTAAATACATGTTTTACTAATATACACTATGTATGTAGAAATACTGTATTGTAAAAGTACCGTATACATGTATATTTTAGAGATGTGTTTGCCATGATTAATTGTTGTATAAATATATTATGTGTACATAAAATACTTGCTTGGCAAAAGGATTCACCCTAATACATGTTTGTTAACATACTCTTGTAAATAGTGTATGTTAAGTGTTTGTGAAAATGCTTGTGTGAGCAAGTGTTTGAATGTTGATGCCTTAGGAGAGTGTTGAGATGGGATTCTCAACTACCCTAGTGACATGTATGATTACCTCCATGAGGTTGTTTACATAAACCGCTTACTTGCAATATATGTGTTTGTATTCCTATTGACGTAGTGCTTTACAACATGCCTTATATCATGCTTTATAACATACTTTATAACATGTCTACTAGTATGTTTGAATTACTTTGTTTATCATGCTTTACTCCACATGTTATGGATGAGAATTGATTGAGGTTGGGACTATGTCTATAGTCCAGACAATCAGTACGAGATTGGAGATCGTGGTTGAATTTTATGTCGCCACGTAAGATGTGTTTGACGAACCCGAGTCGTATGTCAGTTGACGACAGTGGTTAGGCCACGAAAAGTGCTTATGCACTTTATGTCGTCTAATTGATTGTGCGCTCAAGCTAGTCAGGCTCGTCATGTAAGCCAATTTGTCTAATGTATGTTCACCATGTTTGGTCGCTACTGCTTAAACCTAGGGTACCAAACTTACCAGTGAAAACCCTTGTAACCATGGTACCTCGATCCGCTAAGACTCATGAGCCGGGCATGGTGGTATGGGACATCGTGGTCGAGTTGTCGGCCTACGCTTGGGCCACGTGCCTCCCTATAGTGACCAGTGAGCAACCGGACTCGTGTGAGCCGATTATGGTGGTATGGGACATATATTCATGTTTGTCGCGATAAGGTGATGGGGGAGTGGTGCAAAACGAATGCCAACACCCATCCCTTTGTAGTGACCTCGAGCATACTCGGAAATTGCGGTGAGCCTTAGAGTTTTGCCGCGGTATATAAAATATGAACTAGGCATGTTTCTATATAGTGATGAATCGTTTAAGAGGTGATGGGGGAGTGGTGTAACCTTTGTGCGTAATGTACCACGACGACCCTTTGCGGTGACCTAGAAAACACACCATCGTCTGATATTAACTAGGACTGACGACCCTAGAATGAATCATGTTTGGGAATGATACAAGGGAGGTACCTTAGTTTCCCAATCCTGCTGTTTGAAATCAACTAATAACAACTCGGTAATCATGCTCACCATGCATTGCATGTGCCTGGAAGATGTGGAGCACTGAGGGAAGAAAGCATGTCGCGAACGTGAGATGGTGTCATACGAGGGAGGGTGTGGTGAGGGCATACATCATGTCATTCATACTTGCATTAATAAGAGTAGTTAGGAGTGTTTGATTGTACTGATTTATCATTACTGCTTGACTGAGTCGATAACATGTTAACCTATGCTTTATTGTTCCACTGAGTTAGCTACTCACTCCCACGTTGCGGGACGGTGTTTCGAACACCCACCAGACATTGTCTGATTTCAGATAAGCGACGCTACTTCTGAGGCGGAGCCGGACCTTTGCAATGACTACGATGCCCTTGTATTGGTTGTCTTCGACGACTTCTGTGAGCCGTATCCCGATCGACGGGCTTTTGGGATATTGACTAGAGGACCTTACACATTTGGTATATTTTAGGATTGTACTTGTAATTATTTAACCTGGTAATGTTATCACACTCTGAGACTCATCATAGTTTATATATTTTATCTATCTATCACGTCTTCCACTTGTAAATTTAACTGTCTCTCGGAGTATGATATGTTGTTTTGGCTTAATCTCACTCATGTTCACTACTCTAATACAGTCAACATTCAATCATCATTCATTTTGTTGCATAAGTGATGTTCTGGAACTCGAGAGTTGAGTTACTACTCGACCCTCGATTTTCGGGATGTTACAGATGGTATCAAAGCATGATTTGGATTAAACCGGACCTGGGTTATGGTCACATGACGCACTCTGACGCACTCTGACTTAGGAGGGAGCGACGGAATGTAGAAACAGTCTTAGGCATCCCTGTTCCGTCCAACGGCTAGTTCGCTGAAAACGAACGCCGAAATCGAGTTTGTATTCAACCATGGTCGCACGGGTCGACCTTAAAATATTCCTAGGCCGTCTATAGATAATTCTAGATTACAATCCACCTCACCCCAATTGTTGAAAATCGGTAATAAGAGTGATGATGTAACTATTCCGAATCCTCAGAGCTTCTCTGGACTCCTCACAGAGACTTCTCGAGTCTGCGAGAAAAGAAAGTAGAAAGTAAAAATAAATTCTAGTAAATTTGAAATTGATTAATGAATAATTAAAAATGAGTTCACAACCCTTTAAATAGGAATACTAAATAATGGGAAAGAAATCAGAAGCAAACTACAATTAAAACTCCTAGAATTCGCGACTTACTATAGGGTCGTGATGTCTACTAGTGCACAAAGTTTCCGGCCAAAAATAATAAGTGTCCTATTTGGCTTCACCAAAACGTTCTCCTAATTATTCTATGCTCTTTTCACAATGAGCGTAACTCCTAAAGGCCAACAGATGAAGAGTAATCAAACTAAAACTACTATTTTTACTAAAACGAAATTGAAACAGGGAAACGACCATCAATCGGAGGTTTTTTTCACAATTTCGGGCTACGCAACCCGACATAGCAGGGTTGGTTGGCTTCATTAGCTCGTTCTACCCCAAATTCATATATTTTACGTCAGATAACTCATTTCGGATTGCAAGATACGTCCGATTGTCCCGAAACTACCCGAAATTGAGCAAAATGGAGTCGGGGGGCCAATCAGAGCACTTCTAGAGGGATCCAGGGTGGGACCCAGTGTTTTTTGGGGCCTAGGGGACTGGAGGAACACGTCCATGGGGCCCCCCTTTTTTGGTCGCTGGTTGCGAAATTGGGCCGGGTCGCGGCTCTAGGCACCATTTTTGTCCCATCCATCGAAACCCTCCCACCCTAATCTACTACCCAAACCCCCCCCAAGCGCCATTTTCCTCTTCTCCAACCTTGAAATCACCCTTCCGAGCCTCGCCACCTTTTTTTTCTCTTCTCCTTTCCCTCTTCGTTTCTCTCATGGGCTCTCACCCACCTCATTCTCTCCATTCCTTTCTTACCCCTTCTTTCCCCAAATTCGTTGCCTGACCCAAAACTCTTCTCCTCTTTTTTCCTTTTTCCTTCATTTCCCAAGTTTAGAAATTCGCCAAACATAGGGGTTAAAGTGGGTTGTATAAGTAATAATAAATGATGTGTGTCCCATCCATCAAAATTCCTTAGAAATTCATTATATTTCCTTTTAAATAACACTTAGAAATTCATTATCCTGGCATTTGGAACTCCCATCTCACACTTTCTCACACCAGGCTCATTTTCCAAAGCATATACCATTAATTTTAATCCTCTCCCACCCTCCTACCAACCATGCCATTCTCAATCCCCAAGTGAGATTAGCAATGTAAGCCCATTTAATACAACTTAAGACCACTGGCCAAATAGTGTTGAAGTGATAAAGTCCCTTGATATACATTAACCCACCACACTCTGATAGCTTAAGCTTTTAGAGTAAACGGTTGTTTGACAAATAGACCCTTGGAGTTTGGGCCTAGAGCGGTGCTTCGACAAACCTGACAGTATAGGAAATCTAACAAATTAAGAACGTGAACTCTAGAACCCCCTTAGTTGGTTTGAGCATAGGTGAAGTGCTCGAGCGTAGCTACATTCAAGTTCGGGCAACTCAATTCCAATTAGACAATTTTGATCTTAAGTGATAAAATAATTTTTTATAATAGAAAGGGTATAAAATCATCTAGTGTATAAGCATAGACTTGGATTACGACTTGTGGATTACCGCTACTCCTAAATTAAGACTAGACTACCGGTTAGGCTAAGGAAAGTAAAAGACTAATTAATTATGCTAAGCTAATTGCATGATAGACTTAGTTAGTCGGCTTAAGTAGGTTGGAGCGAGACCCCGTTCCTTCGTTGAATCCCCTTGGTACTCATAGGCTTCTTTAATAACTCCTAGGAAAGTTGTTTGACGTAGAAACTAGTCACGCTTAGAGGAAACTTCTATATCCCTTGGATTTAATGATAGGTCAAATTTATACACCGCTTAGAATTACCTTCTTGAGGACTTATTACAACTGGGAACACGGAGTAGAGAAACGATATATATCAGCGAGGTATTCGCGGTTTGAATTGAATTCTCAATCCTGGTAGTTGCCAATGAACTCTATGCTCTGATCAAGCAGAGAGTCGGGATCAACTAGGATTCAGAACTGATACGACACTTTTTTGTCCTAGCTAGGCAGAAGGTCCATGTATCCAACTCAGACCCACTACACAACTTTCCTTCCGTGTTGACTCGACCACTTACAACCAAAAGTTTATAACTTTATCTTTGAGAAGTGTAAGAATATATAGCCAATAGAGATTTTTCCTTTTAGGCTAAGGAATTTCCCAAGTGAGCAACTGACAATTAGGAATTAGGTCCCAAATCACATGCCATGATGACATACATTTTGTGCATATGAATGTAGAAAGATAGCCTGCCTGTTAGGCTTGACATGAGTACATAAGGTAGGTCGGGACCGTAATGATAGTCCTCCTTTGGTAGACTTAGGCATCTGGCCTCAAACTCACACATGCCCCTGAAATCAACTACATTACCCATCATTTTTAGCTCCTTTCGATACCCATATGTACCAATGCCATAATACACATCATCGATGAAAAGAAGACTAACGTAGTGGGAGATCGCATCCCATTTCATGTCAAGGATAGGTCCTAAATTACACCTTGTTTCGATATACGGAGCAGGACATAAATCTTGAGCCTTAAGGGTGAAAATTATGTTTTAAGGGGGGTAGAACATTATGAGCCCAATCTAGTTAGGTCACCTATTACACCTCTTTGATTTTAGGTGGCGCAGCGGAAGCGTGGTGGACCCTACCCCACTAGCCCAGGATCGAAACTGTGGTCGTTGAATACGAATATTATAGAAGCCCTAGCAAGTTCTACTATGAGAAACCGCTTTAGGATGATCTAGTAAGATTTGATTCACCATTTCCTTGGACATAGATAATAATAAGGACTCTCTTAGACCAATGGGCAACCTAAGAAATAGGACATTTGAACCTTTCAATGATGGACATTCCCTGCGTCTTTAGAGTGATCGTACCACGGAGTTACTGAAATATACAACTGCGAAACATTCGCGGCTTGACCCAATTCTCAATCCTGTGCGACTACCAACAGACTCACTGCTGACGAGCAGAAGACCAGGATCCACTAGGATTCGGAAGGGATACGATGAGCTTTCTACCTTAGCTCGGTAGATGATCGATGTATCGGGATCAAGCCCACTACAATCGTCTCTCCGTGCTGGTCAAACAATGAAGACAACTATCTTACTCTAATTTAGTGGGAATTGTCGTCAAGACTACAGATAAGTAAAGAAATAAATTGTAGCAAACCATTAGGGTATGAGAAATGGATAAAGAAATATGTTTTAAGGGGGGTAGACTAAAATGAACCAGGCTAGTATATACCCTACCACGCGTAGGAACTCGAAATCAATAAGTCTTAGGCAAATGAAATAATAGAAATCTTTCCTTATTACCCTTAGGCAATTTCGGGGACGAAATTTTGTTTTAAGGGGGGTAGATTGTAACATCCCGGATTTTTGCCAACCTGGGATTAGACGTCCTTAGGCAATGGGTCAATCCTAATACCTTATTATCCTGTCAGAACTCAATCCCAAAGTCTAAAACTACTGTTGAACCCACTTCCTTCACAAATCCCACCCTTCACCACCTTGTTCTTTCAATTTTCTTAAGTACTTGCACCCTAGACACTATCTTAAACTAGCTAAGTAGTATAAATTGGACCACTTTATACACAAAATATAAAGGCCTAGGTACCACCTCAGATAGAAATCTTATAAGACTAAATCCTTTAGAAATGAGACAAAGTAACCAAGTGCTAAATTAGATTAGCTATGAAATCCACTAGAATCGTTTATAATACGATCTGCAAGACCCAAAACTTGTAGAATCATTGACGCTAGGTTACCCAAAAATCTCAGATCAAACTCATTACCTGACTGCTTTCGGGAGCACTTTAAAACTCCGTATCATGTCTGGACCGCACATCGGGAGTCCGATTAACACGAAGTTAAGGACTTAGGACCGCCTCGCTGGGCTTGACAATCATCTCTGAAATCAAATCCAAACAGTGTTCCACGGCTGTTCGCTTGAGTCCGGAGTGAGAGAGTATGAAAACACTTGTTTCTTTACAAAATAAATATCTTGAATAGTAATCTAGCATCTCTCATTTGCGGATCAGTTTTAAGCAACCAAACCATCAGAATCAGACCAAATTATACCCTCGGATCAGGAGATATTTCATACACATTTACATGTACTCGGAATCTCCGATCGAGATCCACTGACCATCGAACTGAAACTGGTCTGCCACGCGTGATCTGAGAACCCTACTGGAACGAAAACTTAATAGAACCTAGATCCATAGTCAATGAGCTTAAGTCTGACCTTTGGCTCAAGGAGGCCCGCCAGAAGTCCTCCGTTGAGCTGAAAAAGTTCCGCTTTGGTTATAACCTAAGTAAACCTTGTCCAGAAGTCTAATTCGGTGAGATTTTAGGCTATATAAGGACCTTAAACCCTCTCTCATTTCAGCCATCTGAATTTGAGATTGAGAAGAGAGAAAAGAGAGAGAAAGTGAGGGAGAAGTGGGAGAATCTCCCTACTATCGTTCCCTACCACCACACAAGCTGCACCAACTGTTTCTCATCGCTTTCCCGGCGATACCGACTCCATTTCTAGCTAAGAAACCCTAACCCTAATCTGTTTTGGAGTTTAGACAGTTGTAGGTTATGAAATAGCTAACCTATTTCATTCTATAGGTTGTCAAACTGCCGAATACGGAAGCTTAGCAAACCTATCAACTCGGTTACGATTCTATGACACAAGGTGCGGACTTTAGGTTTAAAGGTTATGGTTTTCAACGCTTTCAATGTCAGATAATGATAGATTCATGATCTGCATGCAATTGCATATGTACAAAGTGCTTTCCATTTTCTGTTTCAATTAAAGTTGTAGAATATGGAATTTTACATATTCTAGGTATTCGTAGAAAATACCGTATACGTATATTTTTTGGAAATGTGTTTGACATGATTATTTGTTGTATGGATATACGATATATGGATAAAATACTTATTTGGCGAAAGGATTCGCCTAAATACATGTTTTACTAATATACACTATGTATGTAGAAATACTGTATTGTAAAAGTACCGTATACATGTATATTTTAGAGATGTGTTTGCCATGATTAATTGTTGTATAAATAGATTATGTGTACATAAAATACTTGCTTGGTGAAAGGATTCGCCCTAATACATGTTTGTTAACATACTCTTGAAATAGTGTATGTTAAGTGTTTGTGAAAATGCTTGTGTGAGCAAGTGTTTAAATGTTGATGCCTTAGAAGAGTGTTGAGATGGGATTCTCAACTACCCTAGTGACATGTATGATTACCTCCATGAGGTGGTTTACTTAAACCGCTTACTTGCAATATATGTGTTTGTATTCCTATTGACGTAGTGCTTTACAATATGCATTATATCATGCTTTATAACATACTTTATAACATGTCTACTAGTATGTTTGAATTATTTTGTTTATCATGCTTTACTCCACATGTTATGGATGAGAATTGATTGAGTTTGGGACTATGTGTACAGTCCAGACAATCGGTACGAGATTGGAGATCGTGGTTGAGTTTTATGTCGCCATGTAAGATGTGTTTGACGAACCCGAGTCGTATGTTAGTTGGCGACAGTGGTTAGGCCACGTGAAGTGCTTATGCACTTCATGTCATCTAATTGATTGTGCGCTCGAGCTAGTCAGGCTCGTCATGTAAGCCAATTTGTCTAATGTATGTTCACCATGTTTAGTCGCTACTGCTTGAACCTAGGGTACCAAACTTACCAGTGAAAACCCTTTTAACCATGGTACCTCGATTCGCTAAGACTCATGAGCCGGGCATGGTGGTATGGGACACCGTGGTCGAGCTGTCGGCCTACGCTGGGGCCACGTGCCTCCCCGTAGTGACCAGTCAGTAACCAGACTCGTGAGCCGATTATGGTGGTATGGGACACTATATTCATGTTGTCGGCCTACATTGATAAGGTGATGGGGGAG
Organism: Magnolia changhungtana; assembly: GCA_030180095.1. NCBI lineage: Eukaryota > Viridiplantae > Streptophyta > Magnoliopsida > Magnoliales > Magnoliaceae > Magnolia > Magnolia changhungtana. Next base: position 1,970,430 of record JASAUF010000101.1, on the reverse strand, counting down.
TGGTGAAACGAATGCAAGCAACAGCCCCGGCAGCCCTTTGTAGTGACCTCGAGCATACTCGGAAATCGAGGTGAGCCTTAGATTTTTGTCGCGCTATATAAAGTATGAACTAGGCCTGTTTCTGTATAGTGATAAATCGTTTAAGAGGTGATGGGGGAGTGGTGTAACCTTTGTGCATAACAGCCCTGACAGCCTTTGCAATGACCTAGAAAACACACCAACGTCTGATATTAACTAGGACTGACGACCCTAGAATGGATCATGTTTGGGAATGATACAAGGGAGGTACCTTAGTTTCCCAATCCTGCTGTTTGAAATGGACTAATAACAACTCGGTAATCATGCTCACCATGCATTGCATGTGCCTGGAAGATGTGGAGCACTGAGGGAAGAAAGCATGCCGCGAACGTGAGATGGTGTCGCACGAGGGAGGGTGTGGTGAGGGCATACATCATGTCATTCATACTTACATTAATAAGAGTAGTTAGGAGTGTTTGATTGTACTGCTTTATCATTACTGCTTGACTGAGTCGATAACATGTTAACCTATGCTTTATTGTTCCACTGAGTTAGCTACTCACTCTCACGTTGCGGGACGGTGTTTCGAACACCCACCAGACATTGTCTGATTTCAGATGGCGAAGCTACTTGTGAGGCGGAGCCGGACCTTTGCAATGACTACGATGCCTGCTTGTATTGGTTGTCTTCTGACGACTTCCTGTGAGCCGTGTCCTGATCGATGGGGCTTTCTGGGATATTGACTAGAGGACCTCATACATTTGGTATATTTTAGGATTGTACTTGTAATTATTTAACCTGGTAATGTTATCACACTCTGGAGACTCATCATAGTTTATATATTTTACCTATCTATCACAGTCTTCCGCTTGCAAATTTAACTGTCTCTGGAGTATGATATGCTGTTTTGGCTTAATCTCACTCATGTTCACTACTCTAATACAGTCAACATTCAATCATCATTCATTTTGTTGCATAAGTGATGTTCTGGAACTCGAGAGTTGAGTTACTACTCGACCCTCGATTTTCGAGATGTTACAGATGGTATCAGAGCATGATTTGGATTAAACCGGACCTGGGTTATGGTCACACGACGCACTCTGACGCACTCTGACTTAGGAGGGAGCGACGGAATGTAGAAACAGTCTTAGGCATCCCTGTTCCATCCAACGGCCAGTTCGTTGAAAAAGAACGCCGAAATCGAGTCTGTATTCAACCATGGTCGCACGGGTCGACCTTAAAATATTCCTAGGCCGTCTATAGATAATTATATATTACAATCCACCTCACCCCAACCATTGAAAATCGTAATAAGAGTGATGATGTAACTATTCTGAATCCTCAGAGCTTCTCTGGACTCCTCACAGAGACTTCTCGAGTCTGCGAGAAAAGAAAGCAGAAAGTAAAAATAAATTCTAGTAAATTCGAAATTGATTAATGAATAATTAAAAATGAGTTCACAACCCTTTAAATAGGAATACTAAATAATGGGAAAGAAATCAGAAGCAAACTACAATTAAAACTCCTAGAATTCGCGACTTATTATAGGGTCGTGATGTCTACTAGTGCACAAAGTTTCCGGCCAAAAATAATAAGTGTCCTATTTGGCTTCACCAAAACGTTCTCCTAATTATTCTATGCTCTTTTCACAATGAGCGTAACTCCTAAAGGCCAACAGATGAAGAGTAATCAAACTAAAACTACTATTTTTACTAAAACGAAATTGAAACTGGGAAATGTCCATCAATCGGAGGTTTTTCTCGCAATTTTGAGCTATGCAACCCGGCATAGTAGGGTTGGTTGGCTTCATTAGCTCGTTCTACCCCAAATTCATATATTTTACGTCAGATAACTCATTCTGGATTGCAAGATACGTCCGATTGTCCCGAAACTACCTGAAATTGAGCGAAATGGAGTCGGGGGGCCAATCAGAGCACTTCCAGAGGGATCCAGGGTGGGACCCAGTGTTTTTTGGGGCCTAGGGGACTGGAGGAACACGTCCATGGGGCCCCCCTTTGAAAACCACCATTTTTATCGGCGAGGCCTCGCCACTTTTTTTGATGGGCCGGGCCCGCAGCTCGGGCCGACCAAGTTTGGGGGTTGTGGGACCCCCCTGATGTGTGTCTCATCCATCGAAACCCCACTTCCTTCACAAATCTCTCCTCCAAGCCGTTTTCTCTCTCTAACCTTGTTCTTTTTCTTCAAAATCACCCTTCCGATTGTCCACTCTACTGATTTCGACCACAACCTACCCACTTCCATCGTGCATTGCAGCCCTCTTCTCCTTTCCCGCTTCGTGTCTCTCATTTGGACCCCCACATGCCCACTTGGAGATCAATACTCGTGTGAGCTTCCTCACCCATCTGTTCTCTCCATTCTCTTTCTTAAACCCCTATCTTTTGGGCCCCTGCAACGTCTGTTGAGGACCCAAGTTCATGGAGAACCAAAAACTTCAGCCCTCTTTTTCCTTTTTCCTTCACTTCCCATGTCCTTATTTAAGTTGAATACGGCCTTTTCCTCCATTCCCACCGCCTTCTTCACAACCTCAAAAGTTAGAATGTTTAAGGTCCGTTCGCACAACCGCATTAGGTGAGTTAGGTGGATAGAATTGTATAAGTAATAATAAAAGTATGAGTAGGGTATGGTCCTTAAATTGGGTGTATCCCATGTTTTCCAACACCATGTTTAAAATGTATCATGCTTTACTCCACAATGTTTAAAAAGTAAATTCGAGATTTCCTTTCAAATAACACTTAGAAATTCATTATCCCACGGGATTTGGAACTCCCATCTCACACTTTCCCACACCAGATTGCTCATTTTCCAAAGCATATACCATCGTTAATTTTAATCCCCTCCCACACTCCTACCAACCATGCCATTCTCAATCCCCAAGTGAGATTAGCAATGTAAGCCCATTTAATACAACTTAAGACCATTGGCCAAATAGTGTTGAAGTGATAAAGTCTCTTGATATACGTTAACCCACCACACTCTGATAGCTTAAGCTTTTAGAGTAAACGGTTGCTTCGACAAATAAACCCTTGGAGTTTGGGCCTAGAGCGGTGCTTGAAGATGTGGAGCACAAACCCGACAGATAGGAAATCCAACAAATTAAGAACGTGAACTCTAGAACCCCCTTAGTTGGTTTGAGCATAGGTGAAGTGCTCGAACAGTAGCTACATTCAAGTTCGGGCAACTCAATTCCAATTAGACAATTTTGATCTTAAGTGATAAAATAATTTTTATAATAGAAAGGGTATAAAATCATCTAGTGTATAAGCATAGACTTGATTACGACTTGTGGATTACCGCTTACTCCTAAATTAAGACTAGACTACCATCATTAGGCTAAGGAAAGTAAAAGACTAATTAATTATGCAAAGCTAATTGCATGATAGACTTAGTTAGTCGGCTTAAGTAGGTTGGAGCGAGACCCGTTTCCTTCGTTGAATCCCCTTGGTACTCATAGGCTTCTTTAATAACTCTCTAGGAAAGTTGTTTGACGTAGAAACTAGTCACGCTTAGAGGAAACTTCTATATCCTTGGATTTAATGATAGGTCAAATTTTTGCATCCCTTAGAATTACCTTCTCGAGGACTTATTACAACCGGAACACGAAGTAGAGAAAACACAAGCGATATATATCGTCGCGAGGTATTGAAGCGGTTTGAATTCAATTCTCGAATCCCGAAAATAGTAGTGCGTGTCCAATGATCTCTATGCTCGATTCTTTGAGTCGGCCAAGTCGGGATCATACTGATCCGATTAGAACGATACGACACTTTCTCATCTTCGGTCCTAGAAGTCCATAAAGATGAGTCGTTCCAAGGTCCATGTATCCGAGGTCGGCGATGCTCGGTCGGACCCACTACACAACTTTCCTTGGACCTTCATATTGGCTCCAACCACTCCCGACATCTTTGTGCTAAAAGTTTATAACTTTATCTTTGAAGAAGTGTAAGAATATATAGCCAATAGAGATTTTTCCATTTCGCTAGCTTGCTCTCGAAGCTCGAATTTCCCAAGTCGAGCAACCGAAACACATTAGGAATTAGGTCCCAAATCACATGCCATGATGACATACATTTTGTGCATATGAACGTAGAAAGATACCTCGCTTGCCTTGAGGTCTCCATTAAGCTTGACATGAGTAATATAAGGTAGTAGTCGGGACTCCTCTCCGTGATGATGTCTCCTTCAATACGAATATAGACTTAGCGTGCATAATTCTCGGCCCTCTCAAGCTCACACACCCTTATCCTTCGCATAAGGACACAACCCAAATCAATCACATTACCCATCATTTTTAGCACAGGGTGGACGTCACCTTTCGATACCATAGGTACTTCAACCCCGGCGCGCATAGCCCGATGCCATAATACACATCATCGATGAAAAGAAGACTAACGTAGTGGATAGAATCGCATCCATTTCTTCTTAACATAGTCCAAGGATAGGTCGTAAATTACACCTTGTTTCTTCCATCTCACATGAGGCATACGGAGAAATGGGGGTCACATAAATCTTGTAGCCTTAAGGGTGAAAATTATGTTTTAAGGGGGTAGAAACATTATGAGCCCAATCTAGTTAGGTCACCTATTACACCTCTTTGATTTTCTCGGTGGCGCATACCGAGGATAATGTCGTAGCGTGTGTGGACCCTACCCCACTACCCAAATCTACGAGGATCAAACCGTGTGATCCGTTGAATACGAATATTATAGAAGCCCTAAAGCAAGTTCTACTATGAGAAACCACTTTAGGATGATCTAGTAAGATTTGATTCACCATTTCCTTGGACATAGATAATAATAAGGACTCTCTTAGACCAATGGGCAACCTAAGAAATAGGACATTTGATCCTTTCAATGATGGACATTCCCGTACAAAGTCTCTTTAGAGATCGTACCCGACGAGAGGTCACACTGTACCTCATCGAAATATAGTCAATGTGTGAGGCCTCTTACCGAGGAATGACACCTACATTCGCGGCTTGACCCGTGTCCCATCTCAATCTTGCTGTGCATGACTACCAACGGATGCTCACTCTTCGACCAAAGGTCTCACGAAAAATGCGTATCCGCATCCGCATATCGAAGACCAGATCCACTAGGATTCGGAAGGGATACGATGAGCTTTCTCCTTAGCTGTCGGTAGATGATCGATGTATCGGGATCAAGCCCACTACAATCGTCTCTCCGTCCCACCATATTTACGGCCTCCTTCTCAAACATAAAGTGGTCAAACAATGAAGACAACTATCTTACTCTAATTTAGTGGGAATTGTCGTCAAGACTACAGATAAGTAAAGAAATAAATTGTAGCAAACCATTAGGGTATGAGAAATGGATAAAGAAATATGTTTTAAAGGGGGTAGTCTAAAATGAACAAGGCTAGTATATACCCTACCACGCGTAGGAACTCGAAATCAATAAGTCTTAGGCAAATGAAATAATAGAAATCTTTCCTTATTACCCTTAGGGAAGGAGTCTGATCCATCGTATTAGTGAGTGCAAGGTGTGCCGTGCTCCACGTATATTTCCGTAGCATGCCCTATACAACATAGGGTGCAACGCATGTAAGATGAAGCATAACAACACAATACACAAGCATTCTATACACTTCATAGCAAAGAGCCTGCATGCATTTCATTACCAAAATTGTCACAATACATGGGATGTAGAGTTACATAAATCATGACAGAAGATGCATGTGAGCTAATAAAACTAAGGCTTCAAACATCTAAAACCTTCTACCAACTACTACACCCATCAACATGAAAATATAAACATCCTAAGGCGGTAACCAAAGCAAACTATAAGACAATAATATAGATGACTAGGCATCCGAGTCTGGCGATGGAGAAGGGGCACCCTTATCCTTCAGGCAGCATATGATAGTTTTCAACGCGCGAGTTACTTTCTTGAACTTATTCTTCATAAGGCCCCAAAGATCTATAATGTCCTGTCGCAGGACCGCCTGACCCTCGTCAAGTCGGGTTATACAAGCATCCCTAGCAGCTTAATCAGCGTCCTGCTCTGGTGCCATAGGCGGTGAGCTCTCCTCTGTATCTTGGGTCTCCTCTTCCTCTTCTTCCTGTTCCTCCTCTTTTATCTTAGCTCCATCATCTTCCTCACTCTCTTCTTCCTCAATCTCTATCTCATCATTGCTCTCCTCAAGTCGAGCCCAGCGTTGGCGTGGCCCGATTCCCATTTGGTTGAGAGTAGTCTGGTCGATGAGATGAACCGGCACCGGCATCTCCGCCCCAAGACTATAGCCAAACTCACATGCAATCTTGCATATGAGCCAGCCGAAGGGGAGAAAATCAGTCCTTCTAGCGGAGCATGTAGTATTAATTATCTATCGCAACACGAATGTAGGCACGCACAGGTTCGCTCTCTGCCCCACTTGATACAGGAAATCTACCATGAGGCGCATACACTCACTACGATTGCTCCACTTGGGGTAGATGTTGAACGTGAAGATGTGGAGCAAACGGAAGTCGTCAGACATATCGGTCACTAGAAGAATTTTTTCGGCTACCACTTGACCAGTCGGCCACCATAAAGGAAACGTGTGCAACGATCCCTTTCACGTACACTCCTCAGATTCAGCTCGCTAGCATGCACCTCGCCAAGGTGTACATTCAGAAGCCGAGATATCAATCTAACATCAACTGTGGCTAACCGATCCCTTCCACATGGGATCTGGAACTGCAAGGGTTCAAGCGTACGCTCACGAATGTTGGCATAAAAAGCTCGGACAGTGCTCGCATTGGCGCAAAACCCATTATCAAATAGTGGACCACAATGGGCTTCTTGCAGGAACCCGAACAACAGATACTCTCCAAAGAGCCACCTATCCACCTGAGCTTCAAAAAGGACCCTGCGGCCCTCATAAACTTCATGGGACAACTCTACTAACAGAGCCCTTTCAGCAGGAGCTCGAGGATCAAGATCCCACTTTGTCCGAAACTCCCGATTGGGGCTTGTGCTCGTGGCGGTGCCTCTCGGCCTCCTCGAATGCGTAGGGCCACTAGGCCCAACCTCATCCACGTCCCCCTTTCTCTTTCCTATGAGAGAAAGGACGGTAGAAATCAAGAAAATGGCCACAATGAACTCAAAGAAGGCCATGGAAAGTGAAGATAAGGGGAATAGGGGCTGAAGCCTTTGGTTCTCCATGAATTTGAGCCTCAGCAAAGGTTATAAAGGCCCAAATAACAAGGATTGAAGAAAGAAAATGAAGAGATGGGATGGGTTGAGAGCTTACATAATTTTAAGCTTCAAATGAAGGTTGTAAGAGCTCGAATGAGAGAAAACAGAGAGGGTACAGGGGTAGGTATGGCTGTAAACGATGGTGTTTGGGTTGTGGCAGAAAATGACGGAATGAGTGATTGGAGGGGAGGTTTGAGAGAGAAAACAACAACTTTGAGGGAAAGGGAGAGCTTGGAGGTGCATTTTGTGAAGGAGGGGTGACCTAGGAAAGGTTTTAATCGAGAACCCATATACCAGTGGGCCACCCTAAGCCCCAAAGGTGATCGGCCCGCCCGGCCGAGCCCGCTGACCAGCGAGGGCCTCGCCACTGCCTAGACAAATGGGTGATACGGCGAGGACCTTGTGCCCCCTAGGCCCCAAAAAGGTCTGGGTCCCACCCTGGGTCTCTCTGGAATGGTGTGGGTAGGCCCCCGACTCCATTTTGAGTCGTTTCGGGTCGTTTTGGGAAGTTTCTGATACATACTTGTATTTACCAATTTCTAACGGCTAGGATGGGGTGAGTAGTGATCTAAACCTATCATTTGACAGTCTAGAATTGTTCTGGGGTCGACTCGTGCGATCACGGTTGAGTACAAACTCAAACAAAATGACCGATTTCAGTGAACTTCGCCAATTGGCGAAATCGGGATATCTATAACTGTTTCTACGTTTTCCTCACACCCACCTAAGTCGAAGGGCGACAGCGTATGTTGCGTGACCATAACCCTGGTCTGGTTTAATCCAAATCATACTCTGATACCAACTTGAAATGCCCTAAAAATCGGGGGTCGAGTAGCAACTCAACACCCGAGTTTCAAAACATCACTTATGCAACATAAATACTTATGATTGAATGTTGTCTGTGTTAGTACATTAATCATGAGTGGGATTATACCAAAACAGTAATTCATACTCCAGATCAAGTTATAAAACGCAAGCAGAAGACTGAAAGATGTATATAAATGCATATAAAGCCAGAAACGGTCACAATCGGTCTCCAGAGTATGAACACCTTACTGAGTCACCATATACATGTATTAGTTTTAAAAATCAAAATGCCAAAATAAATTGGTACAACCATAATGGTAAACCCTGTGGCCCCATCATCTGAATGGCCTAAGCGAAGCCTCCATAGAACTGCATGTAGGAGAACTCATCCTGATCATTATAGTAATTAGGCTCAGCCTCCAGCGTCTCGTTAGCACCTACATCTAAGACAAAGTCTAGTTGGTGTGTACAACACCATCCCATAACGTGGGAGTGAGTAGCTAACTCAGTGGAACAATAAAGCATAGGTTAACATGTTATCAATTTAGTCAAGTAGTAATGATAAAGCAGTACAATCAAACACTCCTAAATTATTCTTATAGATGCAAAGATGAAATGTAGTCATGATGCATGCCCTTCCCAAACCACCCTCGTGTGACACCATCTTACGTCCATGGTATGCGTTCATCCCTCAGTGCTTCACAACGTCAGGCACATGCAGTACTATGTTATGAGCGTGATTACCGAGTTGTTATTAGTCCTTTTCATACAGCAGTATTGGGAAACTAAGGTACCTTCCTTATATCATTCCCAAACAATGATCCATTCTAGGATCGTCAGTCCTAGATAATCTCATACGATGATATGGTTCTAGGTCATTGTAAAGGGCTGTCAAGGCTGTTACACGCACTCGTTGCACCGATCCCCCAACACCTTATCAATACAGGCCTAGTTTATACTCTGTTTACTATGGGAAGGCTCGTCGCCTCTCCGCAGATTCAGAGTATGCTTGAGGTCACTATAAAGGGCTGTCAGGGCTGTTACACGCAATCGTTACATCACTCCCTCATCACCTTCTCAGTGTAGGCCGACAGCTCGAATAAAGTGTCCCATACCACCATATTCAGGCACGAGTCTGGGTTACTCACTGGTCACTATGGGGAGGCTCGTGGCCCCAACATAGGATGACATCTCGACCACAGTGTCCCATACCACCATGCCTAGCTCGTGAGTCTTAGCGGATCGAGGTACCAAGGTTAACGGGGTTACACTGGTAAGTTTGGTACCTTAGGTTCAAGTAGTAGCGTCCAAACATGGTGAACATACATTAGACAGATCGGGTTACTAGACTAGCTTGACTAGCACAAGCGCACAACCAGCTGAACAACATGAAGTGCATAAGTACTTTGCGTGGCCTAACTACTGTCGCCAACCAAAGTACTACTCGGATTCGTCAAACACATCCTACGTGGTGAAATGAATCTCAGCCATGACTTCAAGCCTGTTACCGATTGCCTGGACGATCACATAGCCCCGATCACATTCAAATCCTATCCAGAAGCATGTATAGTAGTCTAAGTAGAATTAACAAAGTAATTCAAGCATGTTAACAAGCATGTTATAAAGCACAATATAAACAAGAAATACAGACACATACATTTCATAAGTAAGCGGTCAAATTAAACAACCAACATGGAGGAAATCATATATATCTCTCTAAGTTAGTTAAGAATCCTATCTCAACACCTACCTAAAGCACAATCATCTAAGTACTTACTCTTACAAGCATTTTCACAAACACTTAGAATACACTTATTTAACATACATAATATATAGTAGCAAAAGCATGTATTAGGGCGAATCCTTTCGCCGAGTAAGTATTACACATATATAGCATGTACATATAGTAATTTATCATGGCAAACACACTTTCAAAATTTGTACATATATGGTATTTTCTACAAATATACAAAATACACTATACGCCATAATTTGTATACGTAACTGAATCACAAAACAAACATCGCATTTTACATGTGAAATAACACGCAGATCATGAATCTATCATTATCTGACATTGAAAGCTTTGAAAACCTTAACCTATGCATCTAAAGTCCACACCTTACACCGTAGAAGTGTAACGAACTTAATAAAAACTCTATGCTTTCGTCAACGTCGATATGACGACCTATAACATAAGGTAAGTCAGCTACTTCGCTACTTGTACCAATAGAAACCTTAAAATAAGTTAGGGTTAGGGTTTTCTTACCTAGAAATGAAGCCGGAATCGCCGGAAAAGCGATTAGATCATGATGGTTAAGCACGTAGGATAATAGGGTAGAGTAACAGGATCTTTCTCCCACAACTCACACACTTTCTCTCCCTTTTCTCTCTTCTCTTTACTAGGGTTTTCTCAAATTCGTATGGTGAGAATGAGAGAGGGTTTAAGGTCCTTATATAGGCCTAAAACTGATGGAAATGGCCCCAGGGCCAAGGTATACTTAAGTTATGTCCAAAGGGCATTTGTTTCAGCTCAACGGAGCATTTTCGGAGCCCCCCTTTGAGCCAAAGGTCGGACTTAAGCTCACTGACCTTCGATGTAGGTCGAGTTAAGTTTTTGTTCTAGTCAGGTTCCCAGATTACACGTGGCGGACCAGTTTCAGTTCAACGGACGTTGAAACTCGATCAGGGTTACAAGTACACTGACCTGTGTATGAAATTTCCCTTGATCTGAGGTTGTATTTGGGTCAGATTCTGACGGTCTGATTGCTCATATCAGGCCCGCAAGTTACAAGTCTCAGATTACTTAAATTAGGTTACATTTCTAAAGAAAACCATGTTTTCTAACACTCCTCGCTCTGGGCTCAAGCGAATAGCCCAGGGACACTATCTGGTTTTGACTTCCGAGATGGTTGTCAAGCCCAGCAAGGCGGTCTTAATCCTATAACCTCACATTATTCAGACTTTTGATGTGCGGTCCAGATCTGATACTGAGTTTCAATGTGCTCCCGAGAGCAGTTGGGTAATGAGATTGATCCTAGATTTTACGGTAACCTAGTGTCAATGATTCTACATGTTTTGGGTCTTGCAGATCGTATTTAAAGTGATTAGTACGGATTTCGTATGTGATCTAGTTTAGCACTTAGTTAACTTTGTCTAATTTCTAAAGGATTTGATCCTAAGTGATTTCTGCCTGAGGTGGTACTCGTGTCTTTGTACGGGATTTTTTGAGTCGTTACATAACGTCATATGCCATGTTATAAATGTCGTGACAATGTACAATCTTCTATTAGGAAGGCCCTATATACATTAATACAGTATTGTATCTTCTACTTTACACCAATGTTTTAAATATTGTGAAGATAGAATACAGTATAAAGTGATGGCTGATGCGAAGCCATACACGAAAGCCTAGTCTTTCTTTGCGGATGCCAGCTACTATAAAGGGTTTGCTGAAAAAGAAGGAATGAATGATGAAAACAGAGTCTTGAAGGACGTTCAATTAAATGAGATTAAAGAAGAGAAAGTAGAATCATCGAGGGTCGCAGAAACAAAGAAGAAATTCTATTTTGTTCCGAAGCGTCTGAGACAACCGGGGCAACTACCATTAACCTTGTTATCACATGAGTAGTTAAGAACTTTGCAGTCCAATTATATGATGCCGTTGCCGTATGCTGAAAGGAATAAGCCATTTTCGACCTCTCCAGGAAGATTTCGGGTCAAGACCAGCGTGAAACATCAGGAACCAATAGAATTTTACACTGCAGTGGAAGCAAAGGCTGAAGAAGAGACCAAGAATAATGTGTACTGCGGTAGGCTAACACCGCAAGATTTCAAAAAGTATAGCCCGGCAAGCAAGAAGATGATGAAAAATATGGGTTTTGACTATGAAGAGCCCACCGGTTTGAATCGTGGGAGAAGAATTCAAATTCCTATTGGGGTTGATCAGGAAAGGCGAAAGAAATTTCAAGGTTTGGGGGCAGAATCATCAGTGAACACAGTTACGGTCACGCAGTCATTAGAAGAGGATTTTAAGATAAACGAATATCCTGAAATGGCCCTAAAGCAGATAGAGGACGGAGGGCAACTGACGATAGATAGTTTGCAAGAAGTCAACTTGGGTATAGAAGAAGAGCCAAGAAACACATTTGTCAGAGCCGGTCTTTCGGGACAGGAATATGAGTATGTTCGACTTCTCAAAGAAAATAAAGACATCTTCACTTGGATGTTTGCAGAAATGCTAGGTTTGGAACCTTCCGTGGTAATGCACCGATTAAACATATCTAAAGAGAAAAGACCAGTTAAACAAGCGCAAAGGCAATTCCACTCGGACTTGGTTCCCCTAATAGAAGAAGTGAGCAAGCTGATAAAAGTTGGGTTTATCAGGGAGGTCAAATATCCTAAGTGGATATCAAACATCGTCCCTATGAAAAAGAAAAATGGACAAGTCAGGGTATGTGTTGACTTCAGGGATCTAAATGAAGCCTATTCGAAAGATGATTTTTCTCTACTGATAACTGAATTGTTGATTGATGGTATGACTCAATATGCCATCATGTCCTTGATGGACGGATACATGGGGTATAATCAGATTAGGATGACGCCCGAAGATGAAGAAGTAATAGCATTTAGAATGTCACTGGAAATTTACTGCTATAAAGTTATGTCGTTTGGTCTTAAAAATGTCGGGGCGACATATCAGAGGGCGATGCAGAACATCTTCAAGACATAATGCACAAACATGTTGAATGTTATGTTGATGACTTGGTGGTTAGGTCAGGAAATCATCAAGAGCATCGCAAACATTTAGCATCAATTTTCTGTCGGCTCAGAAAGAAACAGCTGAAGATGAATCCAACTAAATGTGCGTTTGGAGTATCCTTAGAAAAATTTCTCAGTTTTGTTGTCTGGCATAGAGGCATTGAGATCAATCCAGGGAAGGTCCAGGCTATTCAGAATATGTTGCCGTCGAAAATGCTAAAGGAATTAAAAAGCCTGCAAGGAAATCTGGCATACATTCGCCGTTTCATTTCAAATTTAGCAGGGAGATGTCAATCGTTCTCCCATCTGATGAAAAAAGATACAAATTTGTGTGGGATCAAGCTTACCAAAATGCATTTGATTCAATCAAAGAATTGTTGAAACAGCTGCCGGTATTGACTGCTCCGATAAAAGGGAAGCCGCTAATCTTATACATATTTGCGGTTGAGAATTCTCTAGGAGCATTGTTGGCTCAGGTGAATGAAGCTGGGAAAGAACACTACGCCAAAATAGTGAAAAAAAGACTGTTGAAAATCATCTCAAATGACCAAAAAGGATGGTCATGGACCGTTGCATGGGCCGTCATATTTTAAGGCGTCGTATTACTTAAAGGACGGTCATGAACCGTCATTCTTATTGACATTTAAAGGACGGTTATAGACAGTCTGTAAAAAGGACGGTCATGGACCGTCCTTAAAAAGGACTGTCATGAATAGTCTCTTATGACCCTTAAAAGGATAGTCATGGACCGTCCTTTAAAAGGACTGCTATGAACCGTCTCTTATGAGCCTTAAAAGGACGGTCATGGACCATCCTTTAAAAGGACTACTATGAACCGTCTCTTATGAACCTTAAAAGGATGGTCATGGACCATCCGTTAAAAGGACTGCTATGAACTCTCTTATGAACCTTAAAAGGACGGTCATGGACTGTAACGCCCTGAAATTCGAGGGTCGAGTAGCAACTCAACTCTCGAGTTCCAAAACATCACTTATGCAAATGATGATTGAATGTTGGCTGTGTTAGTGCAATAAACATGAGTGAGATTATACCAAAATAGTAATTCATACTCCAGATCAATGTATAAAATGCAAGCGGAAGACTGAAAGATATATATAGATGTGTATAAAAACAAAACGATCTCGATCTGTCTCCAGAGTATAATTACCTCACTGAGTCATCATATACATGTACTGAATCAAAAACAAAATGTCAAAAATAGTCCAACTGTCGTGATAGGCCAGTAGTCTCGTAAATCCGAATTGCCTAAGCAAAGCCGCCGGAGAACTGCATGAAGGAAAACTCATCCTGATCTTCATAATAATCAGGCTCAGCCTCCCGTGAATCGTCAGTACCTGCATCTAAGATAGAGTCTGGTGGGTGTCCAGAACACCATCCCGTAACGTGGGAGTGAGTAGCTAACTCAGTGGAACAATAAAGCATAAGTTAACATGTTATCAAATCAGTCAAGCAATAATAATAAAGCAGTACAATCGATAATTTTAAGTACTCTTATTAATGCAAGTATGAAATGCAGTCGTGATGCATGCCCTCACCAACATACTCCCTCATGCGACACCATCTTACATCCGCGACATGCTTTCATCCTTCAGTGCTCTACATCTTTCAGGCATATGCAGTGCGATATGAACATGATTACCAGGTTGTTATTAGTCCTTTTCATACAGCAGTATTGGAAAACTAGGGTACCTCCCTTATGTCCTTCCCAAACATGATCCATTCTAGGGTTGTCAATCCTAAATAATCTCATACGATGGTGTGTTTCTAGGTCACTGCAAGGGCTGTCAGAGCTGTTACACGGAATCGTTATACTACTCCCCCATCACCTTATCAATACAGGCCTAGTTTGTACTCTTGTTGCTACGGAAGGGTCGTCGCCTCCACGTAAACTTAGAGTACTCTCGAGGTTACTACAAAGGGCTGTCAGGGCTGTTACACGGAATCGTTGCACTACTCCCCCATCACCTTATCAGTGTAGGCCGACAGCTCGAATATAGTGTCCCATACTACCATAATCGGCTCACGAGTCTGGTTGCTCAATAGTCACTATGGGGAGGCTCGTGGCCCTAGCGTAGGCCGACAGCTCGACCACGGTGTCCCATACCACCATTCCCGGCTCATGAGTCTTAGCGGATCGAGGTACCACAGTTAACGGGATTCCACTGGTAAGCTTGGTACCTTAGGTTCAAACAAAGGCATCCAAACATGGTGAACATATATTAAACAGATCGGGTTACTTGACGAGCCTGACTAGCATGAGCGCACAACCAACTGAATGACATGAAGTGTATAAGCACTTCGTGTGGCCTAACCACTATTGCCAACCGAAGTATGACTCGGGTTCGTCAAACATATCCTACGTGGTAAATAAAACTCAACCACGAACTCAAGTTTGTTATCGATTGCCTGGACTATAATCATAGGCCCAATCACAATCGATCCTTATTCAGAAGCATATAGAGTAAAGCAGAACAAGCATGTCATAAAGCATGTTATAAAGCATAATATAAACAGGAAATACAAACACATATATTTCATAAGTAAACAGTTAAATTAAACAACCAACACGAAGGAAATCATATACATCTCTAAGGTAGCTGAGAATCCTATCTCAACACCTACCTAAAGCACAATCCTCTAAGTACTTACTCTTACAAGCATTTTCACAAACACTTAGGATACGCTCTTTCAACATACATAGCGTATACTAGCAAAAACATGTATTAGGGCGAACCCTTTCACCAAGTAAGTATTATACACATATATAGCATGTTCATACAGTAATTAATCATGGCAAACACACTTTCAAAATTTATACGTATACGATACTTTCTACAAATATGAGGAATACAGTATATTCAACATAGTTAACGTATAACCGAAAAACGAAACGGACAGCACTTTGTACATGTGCAATAACATATAGATCATGAATCTATTATTATCTGACATTGAAAGCGTTGAAAACCATAACCTATACACCTAAAGTCTATACCTTACACCGTAGAAGCGTAATAATTCTGGTAGGAATGCTAAGGCTTCTTCCACGACAGTACAACGGCCTAAAGCACAATTAGTGTTAGCTATTTCACTAATTGAATCAATTGAAACCCTAAAACAGGTTAGGGTTAGGGTTTTCTTACCTAGAAACGAAGCTGGAATCGCAGGAAGAGCGATTAGAATGGTGTGGTTAAGCTTGTAGAGTGGCAGAGTAAAATAGCAGGGAGGTTCTCCCACTTCTCTCACACTTTCTCTTTTCTCTCTTCTCTCTCCTAGGGTTTTCTCAAATTCGTATGGGCAGAATGAGAGAGTGTTTAAGGTCCTTATATAGCCTAAAACATCACCAAAATAGACCCGGGGTCAAGGTATACTTAAGTTATATCCAAAGTGAGCTTGTTCCAGCTCAACGGAGAACTTCTGGCGGCCCCTTTTCTGTGTGCGGTAGGACTTATGCTCACCAACCTTGGATCTAGGTGGAGTTAAGTTTTCGTTCCAGTCGGATTCTCAGATCACGCGTGGCAAAGCAGTTTCAGTTCAACGGTCACCGAATCTCGATCAGAGTTACAAGTACACGGACATGTGCTAGGAAATATCCCTGATCCAATGGTGTATTTGGGTCAGATTCTGACGGTCTGATTGCTTATATTTGGGTCACAAACATCAAGTCTCAGATTACTTAAATTTGATTTAATTTATAAAGAAAACCCGATTTTCTCACACTCCTTGCTCTGAGCTCAAGCGAATAGTCGTAGGACACTGTCTGGATTTGATTTCTGAGATGGTTATTAAGCCCAGCAAGGCGGTCCTAATTCTATAACCTCGTATCATTCAGACTTTCGATGTGCGGTCCAGATCTGATACGAAGTTTCAATGTGCTCCTGAAAGCAGTTGGGTAATGAGTTTGATCCTAAATTTTAGGATAACCTAGCGTTAATGATTCTACAAGTTTTGGGTCTTGCAGATTGTATTTAAAGTGATTCAAGCAGATTTCATGGCTAATCTAGTTTAGCACTTAGTTAACTTTGTCTAATTTCTAAAGGAACTGATCCTAAGTGATTTCTGCCTGAGGTGGTACTCGGGCCATTGTATGGAATTTTTCGAGTCGTTACATGGACCTTCCTTAAAAATGACTGCTATGAACCATCTCTTATGACCCTTAAAAGGACGGTCTTCGATCGTCTCATATTTAAATATTTAGAAAAATATGGACTGCCTAGAGTGGTCAGAAATTTTCAAATATGAGACGGTCGATATACACTTGTTATAATATATTTCATTGTATTCTTCCTGATATACACCTATTATATAATATATTTCATCATATTCACATTCACATCCATCTAAACCCAAACAATGTAAATCCATCCAAACAAAAACTACCTCCATCCAAACAAACAATCTTATCCACATTACATTCATCCACGAATAAATACATATAAGTTTAACATCATAAATAAAATAGGAAAAAAATAAGCAACAATTTTCTTTTTGTGTCTTCCATCTAATAAAAAATATTCAACCAACAAAACATTATAATTCAGAATCATGAAGAATTGCAGAAACTTCATTCACATTTTTTTACCAAAAAAGTGTTTAAAATAAAACTAATGCAAGCAAATAATGCCAAAAAGTGTTTCAATTCAAGTTAATAGAAACAACAACAAAAATTAAAGCTTTATAAAAAGGGGCATGTGTTAAAAGGGATACATCCTTGATTCCCATGTATGAGAGTCCATTGATGATGAGAACAAAAATCGCAGCACAAGGGCCCATAAATACGGCAATGTTATCCTACAAAGGAATAGGATAATATTAGATGTTAATGCACTTGATCAGATTGCACATAAAGTTCCGATTAGAGTTACAGTTTAGTAAAGGTTTGCAGTGTCATGCATGGATGAAAAGGAAGCTTAAAAGAACTCAAAAACTAAGCCCTTTTCTTTTTCTTTGCAATAGATTATGTACAATCTTATTGAAACTAAGCAATAAATTAAAAGAGATTATAGGTTTAGGTTAAGGTTACAGGTTTAGGTTATAGGTTTAGGTTTAGGTTATAAGTGTAGGTTATAGGTTTAGGTTTAGGTTTAGGTTAGGTTATAAGTTACAGTTTAGGGAATTGAGAATAGGTTAAGGTTTAGGTTTAGGAAATCGGGTTTAGATTCGGGTTTGGGTTTTGCTTTAGGTTTTCAAGTTTAAGTTTAGGTTAAGGAGTTGAGATTAGGATTAGGTGTAGGTTTAGGTTTAGGAATTTGAGAATACATTTAGGTTTTAGGGTTAGGTTTAGGTTTTAGGTTTAGGTTATAGGTTTAGGTTTAGGTTATAGGTTGGTTTAGGGAAATGAGAATAGGTTAAGGTTTAGGTTTAGGAAATCGGGATCGGGTTTAGGTTTGGGTTTTCAAGTTTAGTTTTAGGTTTAGGTTAGGGAGTTGAGATTAGGATTAGTTGTAGGTCTAGGTTTAGGGATTTGATAATATATATATACATTTTAGGTTTTAGGTTTAGGTTTTAGGTTATAGGTTTAGGTTATAGGTTTAGGTTTAGGTTTTAGGTTTAGGTTAAGGTTAGGTTATAGGTTATAGGTTATAAGTTAAGGTTTAGGTTATAGGAATTGATTTAGGTTTAGGTTTAGGTTATAGGTTATAGTATATAGGTTATAGCTTTAGGGAATTGAGAATACGTTAAGGTTTAGGTTTAGGAAATCAGGTGCGGGATCAGGTTTAGGTTTGGGTTTTCAAGTTTAGGTTTAAGTTTAGGTTATAGAGTTGAGATTAGGATTAGGTGTAGGTTTAGGGTTAAGGATTTGAGAATACATTTAGGTTTTAGGCTTAGGTTTAAGTTATAGATTTAGGTTTAGGTTATAAGTGTAAGTTATAGGTTTAGGTTTATGTTAGGTGATAGGTTAAGGTTTAGGGAATTGAGAATAGGTTAAGGTTTAGGTTTAGGAAATCGGGTTCGGGTTCGGGATCGAGTTTAGGTTTGGGTTATCGAGTTTAGGTTTAGGTTTAGGTTAGGGAGTTGAGATTAAGATTAGGTGTAGGTTTAGGTTTAGGAATTTGAGAATACATTTAGGTTTTAGGTTTAGGTTTAGGATTTAGGTTATAGGTTAAGGTTTAGGTTTTAGGTTTAGGTTAAGGTTACGTTATAGGTTATAAGTTTAGGTTGTAGGTTATAGGTTAAGGATTTTGGTCATAGGTTTTAGTTTAGGTTGAGGTTATAGGTTTAGGTTAAGGTTTAGGTTTAGGTTTAGGTTATAAGCTATAGGTTTAGGGAATTGAGAATAAGTTAAGGTTTAGGTTTAGGAAATCGAGTTCGGGTTGGGGATCGGGTTTAGCTTTGGGTTTTCAAGTTTAGGTTTAGGTTTAGGTTAGGGAGTTGAGATTAGGATTAGGTGTAGGTTTAGGTTTAGGGATTTGTAAATACATTTAGGTTTTAGGTTTAGGTTTAGGTTTTAAGTTATAGGTTAAGGTTTAGGTTTTAGGTTTAGGTTAAGGTTAGGTTATAGGTTATATGTTTAGGTTGTAGGTTTTAGGTTAAGGTTTTAGGTCATAGGTTTTGGTTTAGGTTTAGGTTTAGATTAAGGTTTAGGTTTAGGTTATAAGCTATAGGTTTGGGGATTGAGAATAGGTTAAGGTTTAGGTTTAAGAAATCGGGTTCGGGTTCGGATCGGGTTTCGATTAGATTTTCAAGTTTAGGTTTAGGTTTTGGTTAGGGAGTTGAGATAAGGATTATGTGTAGGTTTACGTTTAGGGATTTGAGAATACATTTAGGTTTTAGGTTTAGGTTTAGGTTTAGGATTAGGTTATAGGTTATAGGTTTAGGTTTAGTGAAGGTTTAGGTTTAGTTTATAAGCTTTAGGTTTAGGGAATTGAGAATAGGTTAAGGTTTAGGTTTAGGAAATCAGGTTCGGGTTTGGAATCGGGTTTAGGTTTAGGTTTTCAAGTTTAGGTTTAGGTTAAGGTTAGGGAGTTGAGATTAGGATTAGGTGTAGGTTTAGGTTTAGGGATTTGTGAACACATTTTGGTTTTAGGTTTAGGTTTAGGTTTTAGGTTATAGGTTAAGGTTTATGTTATAGGTTTAGATTAAGGTTAGGTTATAGGTTATAAGTTTAGGTTATAGGTTATAGGTAAAGGTTTTAGGTCATAGGTTTTTGTTTAGGTTTAGGTTTAGGTTAAGGTTTAGGTTTAAGTTATAAGCTATAGGTTTAAGGAAATGAGAATAGGTTGAGGTTTAGGTTTAGGAAATCAAGTTCGGGTTCGGGATCGGGTTTAGGTTTGGGTTTTCAAGTTTAGGTTTATGTTTAGGTTAGGGAGTTGAGATTAGGATTAGTGTAGGTTTACGTTTAGGGATTTGAGAATACATTTAGGTTTTAGGTTTAGCTTTAGGTTTTAGGTTATAGGTTAAGGTTTAGGTTTTAGGTTTAGGTTAAGGTTAGGTTATAGGTTATTAGTTTAGGTTATAGGTTATAGGTTAAGGTTTTAGGTCATAGGTTTTGGTTTAGGTTAAGGTTATAGGTTTAATTTAGATTAAGATTTTGGTTTATATTTAGGTTATAAACTATAGGTTTAGTGAATTGAGAATAGGTTAAGGTTTTGGTTTAGGAAATTGGGTTCGGGTTCTAAATCGGGTTTAGGTTTTGGTTTTCAAATTTAGGTTTAGGTTTCGGTTAGGGAGTTGAGAATAGGATTACGTGTAGGTTTAGGTTTAGGGATTTGAGAATACATTTAGTTTTAAGGTTTAGGTTTTAGGTTTATGTTAAGGTTAGGTTGTAGGTTATAAGCTTAGGTTATAGATTATAGGTTAAGGTTTTAGGTCATAGGTTTTGGTTTAGGCTAAGGTTATAGGTGTAGGTTAAGGTTTAGGTGTAGGTTTAGGTTATAAGCTATAGGTTTAGGGAATTGAGAATCGGTTAAGGTTTAGGTTTCGGAAATCGGGTTAACGTTCGGGAACAGGTTTAGTTTTAGGTTAGGGAGTTGAGATTAGGATTAGGTGTAGGTTTTGCTTAGGGGATTCGAGAATTCATTTAGGTTATAGGTTTAGGTTTAGGTTGTAGGTTATAGGTTTAGGTTTAGGTTAAGGTTTAGGCTTAAGTTATAAGCTATAAGTATAAGGAATTGAGAATAGGTTTGGGTTTATGTTTAAGAAGTCGGGTTCGGGTTCGGGATCGGGTTTAGGTTTGGGTTTTTAAGTTTAGGTTTAGGTTTAGGTTAGGGAGTTGAGATTAGGATTAGATGTAGGTTTAGGTTTAGGGATTTGTGAATACATTTAGGTTTTAGGTTTAGGTTTAGGTTTTAGGTTTTAAGTTACGGTTTAGGTTTTAGGTTTAGGTTAAGGTTAGGTTATAGGTTATAAGTTTAGGTTATAGGTTATAGGTTATAGGTTAAGATTTTAGGTCATAGGTTTTGGTTTAGGTTTTGGGTTAGGTTATGGTTTGGGTTAGGGTTATAAGATATAGGTTTAGGAAATTGAGAATAGTTTAAGGTTTAGGTTTAGGAAATAGGGTTTGGGTTCGGGATCGGGTTTATGTTTGGGTTTTCAAGCTTAGGTTTAGGTTTAGGTTAGGGAGTTGAAATTAGGATTAGGTGTAGGTTTAGGTTTAGGGATTTGAGAATACATTTAGGTTTTAGGTTTAGGTTTAGATTTTGGGTTATAGGGTAAGGTTTAGGTTTTAGGTTTAGGTTAAAGTTAGGTTATAAGTTACAAGTTTAGGTTATAGGTTATAGGTTAAGGTTTTAGGTTATAGGTTTTACTCTAGGTTAAGGTTACATGTTTAGGTTTAGGTTAAGGTTTAGGTTTATGTTTAGGTTATAAGCTATAGGTTTAGTGAATTGAGAATAGGTTAAGGTTTTGGTTTAAGAAATCGGGTTCGGATTTAGGTTTGGGTTTTCAAATTTAGGTTTATGTATAGGTTAGGGAGTTGAAATTAGGATTACGTGTATGTTTAGGTTTAGGGCTTTGAGAATACATTTAGGTTTTCGGTTTAGGTTTAGGTTTTAGGTTATAGGTTAAGTTTTAGGTTTTAGGTTTAGGTTAAGGTTAGTTTATAGGTTATTAGTTTAGGTTATTAGTTATAGGTTAAGGTTTTATGTCATTGGTTTTGCTTTAGGTTAAGGTTATAGGAGTAGGTTTAGTTTTAGGTTAAGGTTTAGGTTTAGGTTTTGGTTTAGGTTTTAAGCTATAGGTTTAGGGAATTGAGAATAGGTTAAGGTTTAGGTTTAGGAAATCATGTTCGGGTTCGGGATCGGGTTTAAGTTTGGGTTTTCAAGTTTAGGTTTTTAAGTTTAGATTTAGGTTTAGGTTAGGGAGTTGAGATTAGGATTAGGTGTAGGTTTAGGTTTAGGGATTTGAGAATACATTTAAGTTTTGGGTTTAGGTTTAGGTTATAGGTTATAGGTTTAGGTTTAGGTTAAGGTTTAGGCTTAGGTTATAAGCTATAGGTTTAGGGAATTGAGAATAGGTTAAGGTTTAGGTTTAGGAAATCGGGTTCAGGTTCGGGATCGGGTTTATATTTGGGTTTTCAAGTTTAGGTTTAGGTTTAGGTTAGGGAGTTGAGAGTAGAATTAGGTGTAGGTTTAGGATTAGGGATTTGTGAATACATTTAGGTTTTAAGCTTAGGTTTAGTTTTTAGGTTATAGGTTACGATTTAGGTTTTAGGTTTAGGCTTAGGCTAGGTTATAGGTTATAAGTTTAGGTTATAGGTTATAGGTTAAGGTTTTAGGTCATAGGTTTTCGTTTAAGTTTAGGTTTAGGTTAAGGTTTACATTTAGGTTATAAGCTATAGGTTTAGGGAATTGAGAATAGGTTAAGGTTTAGGTTTAGGAAATCGGGTTCATGTTCGGGTTCGGGTTTAGGTTTGGGTTTTCAAGTTTAGGTTTAGGTTTAGGGTAGGGAGTTGAGATTCAGATTAGGTGTAGGATTAGGATTTGGGATTTGAGAATACATTTAGGTTTTAAGTTTAGGTTTAGTTTAGGTTATAGGTTAAGGTTTAGGTTTTAGGTTTAGGTTAAGGTAAGGTTATAGGTTATAAGTTTATGTTGTAGGTTATAGGTTATGATTTTAGGCCATAGGTTTTGGTTTAGGTTAAGGTTATATGTTTAGGTTTAGGTTAAGGTTTCGGTTTAGGTTTATGTTATAAGCTATATGTTTAGTGAATTGAGAATAGGTTATGGTTTAGGTTTAGGAAATCGGGTTCGGGTTCGAGATTGGGTTTAGGTTTGGGTTTTCAAGTCTAGGTTTAGGTTTAGGTTAGGGAGTTAAGATTAGGATTACGTGTTGGATTAGATTTAGGGATTTTAGAATAAATTTAGGTTTTAGGTTTAGGTTTAGGTTATTTGTTATTAGTTAAGGTTTAGGTTTTAGGTTTAGGATAAGGTTAGGTTATAGGTTATAAGTTTAGGTTATAGGTTATGTTTCTAGGCCATTGGTTTTGGTTTAGGTTAAGGTTATAAGTTTAGGTTTAGGTTCAGGTTATAGGTTTAGGTTTAGGTTCAGTTTAGGTTTAGCTATAAGCTATAGGTTTAAGGAATTAAGAATAGGTTAAGGTTTAGGTTAAGGAAATCGGGTTCCTGTTTGGGATTGGGTTTATGTTTAGGTTTTCAATTTTAGGTTTTGGTTTAGGTTAGGGAGTTGATATTTGGATTGGGTGTAGGTTTAGGTTTAGGGATTTGTGAATATATTCAGGTTTTAGGTTTAGGTTTAATAGTTATAGGTTATAGGTTAAGGTTTAGGTTTTAGGTTTAGATTATGGTTAGGTTATAGGTTATAAGTTTAGTTTATAGTTATAGGTTAACGTTTTAGGTCATAGGTTTTAGTTTAGGTTTAGGTTTCGATTATGGTTTTGGTTTAGGTTATAAGCTATAGGTTTAGGGAATTGAGAATAGGTTAAGGTTTAGGTTTAGGAAATAGGGTTCGTGTTTGGGATCTGGTTTAGGTTTGGGTTATCAAGTTTAAGTTTCGGATTAGGTTTGGGAGTTGAGATTAGGATTAGGTGTAGGTTTAGGTTTAGGGATTTGAGAATACATTTAGGTTTTAGTTTATAGGTTAATGTAACAGCCCAGATTTTTTCCAACTTGGAATTTGACGTCCTTCGACAATGGGTTAAACCTGACACCGGTTTAACTTCTCAAACACTCAATTAAAGCCTCAAATCACTTCTTAACCCATTTCCTTCACAAATCCCACCCTTCACCACCTTGATCTTTCAATTTTTTCTAAGTACTTTCATCCTAGACGCTATCTTAAACTAGCTAAGTATTATAGCTTGGATCACATTATGTACAAACTATAAAGGCCTAGGTACCATCTTAGATAGAAATCTTATAGGACTAAATCATTTAGAAATGAGACAAAGTAACTAAGTGCTAAACTAGATTAGTTACGAAATCCACTTGATCCACTTTAAATACGATATGCAAGACCCAAAACTTGTAGAATCATTGACGCTAGGTTACCCTAAAATCTAGGATCAATCTCATTACCCGACTGCTCTCGGGAGCATCCCGAAACTCCGTATCATATCTGGACCGCACGTCAAAAGTTCGAATAACATGAAGTTAAGGAATTAGGACCGTCTCGCTGGGCTTGACAACTATCTCAGAAATCAAATCCAGACAGTGTCCCACAGCTGTTCGCTTGAGTCCGGAGCGAGGAGTGTGAAAATACTTGATTTTCTTTAAAAATAAATATCTCAAATAGTAATCTGAGACTAGTCGCTTGCGGGTCAGTATTAAGTAACCTGACCATCAAAATCTGACCCAAATACACCCTCAGATCAGGAAAAATTTCATAAACATATCCATGTACTCGGAATCTCCGATCGAGATCCACTGACCGTCGAATTGAAACTGGTCCGCCACGTGCGATCTGGAAACCCGACTGGAACGAAAACTTGACTAAACCTGAATCCAGTGTTAGTGAGCTTAAGTCCGACCTTTGGCTCAACGGGGGCCACCAAAAGTCCTCCGATGAGCTGAAACAGCCTCGCTTTGGCTATAACCTAAGTATACCTTGACCTTAAGTCTAATTTGGTGAGTTTTTAGGCTATATAAGGACCTTAGAATCCTCTCTCTCATAGCCATACGAATTTGAGAAAAACCCTAGAGAGAGAAGAGAGAAAAGAGAGAGAATGTGTGGGAGCAGTGGGAGAATCTCCCTGCCACTCTTCCCTGCTGCTATACGTGTTCAACCACTCCGATCTAATCACTTTCCCGGGGATTCCGGCGTCATTTCTAGGTAAGAAACCCTAACCCTAATCTGATTGGGGTGTTGATAGTTGTAAGTTATGAAATAGCTAACTTATTTCATTCTATAGGTTGCCAAACTGCCGAATACGAAAGCTTAGCAAACCTATCGACTCCGTTACGATTCTACGACAAAAGGTGAGGACTTTAGGTGTATAGGTTATGGTTTTCAACGCTTTCAATGTCAGATAATGATAGATTCATGATCTGCATACAATTGCACATGTATAAAGTGTTGTCTGTTTTCCGTTTCGATTAAAGATGTAGAATATGGAATTTTACATATTCTAGGTATTCGTAGAAAATACCGTATACGTATAAATTTTGAAAATGTGTTTACCATGATTATTTGTTGTATGAATATAATATATATGGATAAAATACTTAGTTGGCGAAAGGACTCGCCATAATACATGATTTGCTAATAAACACTATGTGTGTAGAAATAGTGTATTCTAGAAAGTACCATATACGTATAAATTTTGGAAATGTGTTTGCCATGATTATTTGCTGTATGAATATATTATATATGCATAAAATACTTGCTTGGCGAAAGGACTCGCCCTAATACTTGTTTTGCTACTGTACATTATGTATGTTGTAATAGTGTATTCTAAGTGTTTGTGAAAATGCTTGTGAGAGTAAGTGTTTGGATGATGGTGCCTTAGGTAGGTGTTGAGATTGGATTCTCAACTACCTTAGAGACATGTATGATTTCTTCCATGTGGTTGTTTACTTTAACCGCTTACTTATGAAATATATGTATTTGTATTCTTGTTTATATAGTGCTTTATAACATGCTTGTTAATATGTTTGAATTACTTATTTATTTAATTTTGCTCTGGCTACTTTACATGTTTAAGTTGTATTCCATAAATCCGTGAAGGGTGATGGGGGAGTGGAGCAACGAGTGCGTGCAACAGCCCTGGCAGCCCTAAGCGGATAGTATCAGACTTTGATTGTATGATTTGAATCTTGATCCATTACTGCTTTAACTATCTGTAATTGAATGTGATTGGTGCTATTGTATAGTCCAGGCAATCAGCAACGAAACTGAATTCGTGGCTGAGATTCATTCGCCACGAGAGATGTGTTCGACGAACCCAAGTTGTGCGTTGCTTGTCGGTAGTGGTTAGGCCACATGAAGTGCTTATGTACTTCAAGTCGTACAACTCAACGGGCGCTCGTGCTAGTCGAGCTCGTCAAGTAACCCGATATGTCTAATGTATGTTCACCATGTTAGGACGCTACTGCTTGAACCTAGGGTACCAAACTTACTAGTGAAATCCCGTTAACCATGGTACCTCGATCCGCTAAGACTCATGAGCCGGGCATGGTGGTATGGGACACCGTGGTCGAGCTGTCGACCTACGCTGGGGCCACGTGCCTCCCCATAGTGACCAGTGAGCAACCAGACTCGTGAGCCGATTATGGTGGTATGGGATACTATATTCGTGTTGTCGGCCTACATTGATAAGGTGATGGGGGAGTAGTGTAACCTTTTGCGTAACAGCCCTGACAGCCCTTTGTAGTGACTTCGAGCATACTCTGAATTTGCGATGAGGCGACGAGTTTTGCCGTAGTGTATAGAGTATGAACTAGGCCTATATCTGTATAGTGATGAACCGTTAAAAAGGTGATGGGGGAGTGGTGTAACCTTTGTTCGTAATAGCCCTGGCAGCCTTTGCAGCGACCTAGAAACACACCATCGTATGAGATTAACTAGGATTGACGACCCTAGAATGGATCATGTTTAGGAATGATACAAGGGAGGTACCTTAGTTTCCCAATCCTGTTGTTTGAAATGGACTAATAATAACTCGGTAATCATGCTCATCATGCATTGCATGTGCCTGGTAGATGTGGAGCACTGAGGGATGAACGTATTCGCGAACGTAAGATGGTGTCCCATGGGGTGGTTTGGCAAGGGCATATATCATGTCATTTCATACTTGCATTAAATAAGAGTAGTTAGAATTGTTTAATTGTACTGCTTTATCATTACTGCTTGACTGAATTGATAACATGTTAACCTATGCTTTATTGTTCCACTGAGTTGGCCACTCATTCCCACGTTACAGGACGGTGTTTTAAAACACCCACCGACTCATATCGTATGCAGTATCACCGAGCACAGAGACCGAGCTCGACTTCTATGACGATCGGGAGGAGTTCTCCTACATGCAAGTTACTGGAGGCTTCGCATAGGTCAGTCTAAGGTTACTGCTGTGGTTGATAATTTTAGTTGTACTATTTTGACATTTTGATTCAGAACCAACATGTATATATACGGTGACTCAGTTAGTATTCATACTCTGGAGATCGAGAATGTTTTGTTTTATATATATTTATATTACACCTTTCAGTCTTTCACTTACATTTTATACATGGATCTGGAGTATAAATTACTGTTTTGGTAGAATCTCACTCATGTTTATTGTACTAACACAGACAACATTTAATCATCATTATCTATGTTGCATAAGTGATGTTCTGGAACTCGAGAGTTGAGTTACTACTCAACCCTCGATTTTTCAGGGCGTTACAGTTGGTATCAGAGCATGATTTGGATTAAACCGGACCTGGGTTATGGTCACATGACGCACTCTAATGCACTCAAACATACTCTGACTTAGGAGGAGCGACGGAACGTAGAAACCGACTTAGGATTTTCCAAATTCACCGAACATCGAAACCGACCGAAATCGACTGCTAAGATTGGGCCTGTACACACCCATGATCACGCGAAACGATCCCGAATCATTTTTAGGTCATCTATTGATGAGTCTATATCACAATCCACCTCATCCCAACCGTTGAAAATCGGTGGAATACGGGATAAACGTGATGAGGATAACTACTCCAAATCCTCGGAGCTTCTCTGGACTCCTCATAGAGACTTCTCGAATCTATGAGAAAAGAAAGCAGAAAATAGAAATAAATTCTAATAAATTTGAAATTGATTAATGAATGACTAAAAACAAAAATGAGTTCACAACCCTTTAAATAGGGATACCAAGTAATGGGAAAGAAATCAGAAACAAACTACAACTAAAACTCCTAGAATTCGCGACTTGCTATAAGGTCGTGTTGTCTACTAGTGCGCAAGGTTTTCGGCCAAAAAATAGTAAGTGTCCTATTTGGCTTCACCAAACCGTTCTCCTAATTATTCTAAGCTCTTTTCGCGTTGGGCACAACTCCTAAAGCCCAACGGATGAAGAGTAATCAAACTAAAACTACTACTTATAGTAAAGACAAAATTGAAACAGGGAAATGACCATTAATACAGGGTTTTTTCACAATTTCGGGCTGCACAACCTAGTATAATGGGTTGGTTGACTTCATTAGATCGTTCTACCTCAAAATCATATATTTTACGTCAGATAACTCATTCCAGATTGCAAGATACGTCCGAAATTGCCCGAAACTACCCGAAATTGAGCGAATCGGGGTCAGGGGCCTACCCACGTTAATCTAGGGGTACTCGGGGTGGGACCTAGGGTTTTTTGGGGCCTAGGTGACAGGAGGATCTCTCCCATGGGGCGGGCCCTCAAACTCTGGGAAGTTGGTCGGCGAGGCCCTCGCCCGGTTGGCGAGGCCTTGCTAGTTTTTGGGCTGGGCCGGGCCCGCAGCTCAGGCCGATGGTGTTTGGGGGGTTAAGGAACCCCCTAGTGTATGTCCCGTCCATTGAAACTTCCCCTATGGCATACCTCCTTCACAAACCACCCTCCCAAGCTCTCCTTTCTCCACAAAACTTCTGAGTTTTTGAAGAAATTGCCCCTCCAACCTCTTCTTCCTTCATTTTCATGTACCACCTTCACCATACATTCGAAGAAATCGGGTTCGGGTTTAGGTTAGGGTTTTCGAGTTTATTTTTAGCTTTAGGTTAGGGAGTTTAAATTAGGATTACCTGTAGGTTTAGGTTTAGGGATTTGAGATTACATTTAGGCTTTAGGTTTTAGGTTATAGGTTAAGGTTTAGGTTTTAGGTTTAGGTTAAGGTTGGGTTATAGGTTATAAGTTTAGGTTATGGGTTTGAGGTTAAGGTTTTAGGTCATAGGTTTTGGTTTAGGTTAAGGTTATACGTTTAGTTTTAGGTTTAGGTTAAGGTTTTGGTTTAGGTTTAGGCTTAGGTTTAGGTTATAAGCAATAGGTTTAGGGAATTGAGAATAGGTTAAGGTTTAGGTTTATGAACTCAGGTTCGGGTTTAGGTTTGGGTTTTCAAGTTTAGGTTTAGGTTTAGGTTTGGGAGTTGAAATTAGTATTAGGTGTTGGTTTAGGTTTAGGGATTTGAGAATACATTTAGGCTTTACGTTTAGGTTTAGGTTATAGGTTATAGGTTTTGGTTTAGGTTAAGGTTTAGGTTTAGGTTATAAGCTAGATGTTTAGGGAATTGAGATTAGGTTAAGGTTTAGGTTTAGGAAATCGGGTTCGGGTTCGGGATTGGGTTTAGGTTTAGGTTTTCAAGTTTAGGTTTAGGTTAAGTTAGGGATCGGATTATGTGTAGGTTTAGATTTAGAGATTTGAGAATATATTTAGGTTTTAGGTTTAGGTTAGGTTAGGGATCGGATTATGTGTAGGTTTAGATTTAGAGATTTGAGAATATATTTAGGTTTTAGGTTTAGGTTAGGTTAGGGATCGAGATTATGTGTAGGTTTAGATTTAGAGATTTGAGAATATATTTAGGTTTTAGGTTTAGGTTTAGGTTTTAGGATATAGGTTTTAGGTTTAGGTTAAGGTTCGGTTATAGGTTATAAGTTTAGGTTGTAGGTTATAGGTTAAGGTTTTAGGTCATAGGTTTTGGTTAAGGTAAAGGCTATAGGTTTAGGTTTTGGCTATGGTTTAAGTTTAGGTTTAGGTTTAGGTTTAGGTTATAAGCTATAGGTTTAGGGAATTGAGAATAGGTTAAGGCTTTAGTTTAGGAGATCAGGTTCAGGTTCGGGATCGGGTTTAGGTTTGCTTTTTCAAGTTTAGATTTAGGTTTAGGTTAGGGAGTTGAGATTAGGATTAGGTGTAGGTATAGGTTAAGGTTTAGGTTATAGGTTATAAGTTTAGGTTATAGGTTATAGGTTAAAGTTTTTGCTCGTAGGTTTTTGTTTAGATTAAGGTTATAGGTTTAGGTTATAACCTATAGGTTTAGTTAATTGAGAATAGGTTAAGGTTTAGGTTTAAGAAATCGAGTTCGGGTTCGCGATCGGGTTTTGGTTAGGGTTTTCAAGTTTAGGTTTAGGTTTAGGTTAGGGAGTTGAGATTTGGATTATGTGTAGGTTTAGATTTAGGGATTTGTGAATACATTTAGGTTTTAGGTTTAGGTTTAGGTTTTAGTTTATAGGTTAAGGTTTAGGTTTTAGGTTTAGGTTAAGGTTAGGTTATAGGTTATAAGTTTAGGTTATAGGTTATAGGTTAATGTTTTAGGTCATAGGTTTTGGTTTAGATTATGGTTATAGGTTTAGGTTTAGGTTTAGGTTTATGTTTAGGTTATAAGCTATACGTTTAGGGAATTGAGAATAAGTTAAGGTTTAGGTTTAGGAAATTGGGTTCGTGTTCGGGATCAGGTTTAGGTTTGGGTTTTCGTGTTTTGGTTTAGGTTTAGGTTAGGGAGTTGAGATAAGGATTAGGTGTAGGTTTAGGTTTAGGGATTTGAGAATACATTTAGGTTTTAGGTTCAGGTTTAGGTTTTAGGTTATATGTTATGGTTTAGGTTTTAGGTTTAGGTTAAGGTTAGGTTCTAGGTTATAAGTTTAGGTTATAGGTTATAGGTTAAGGTTATAGGTCATTGGTTTTTGTTTAGGTTAAGGTTATTGGTTTAGGTTTAGGTTTAGGTTTAGGCTATAAGCTATAGGTTTAGTGAATTGAGAATCGGTTAAGGTTTTGGTTTAGGAAATCGGGTTCGGGTTCAAGATCGGGTTCAGGTTAGGGTTTTCAAGTTTAGGTTTAGGTTTAGGTTTGGGAGTTGAGATTAGGATTACGTATAGGTTTAGGTTTCGGGATTTGAGAATACATTTAGATTTTAGTTTTAGGTTTAAGTTTTGGTTATAGGTTAAGGTTTAGGGTTTAGGTTTAGATTAAGGTTGGGTTATCGGTTATAAGTTTAGGTTATGGGTTTGAAATTAAGGTTTTAGGTCATAGGTTTTGGTTTAGGTTAAGGTTATAGGTTTTGTTATGGGTTTAAGGTTAAGGTTTTAGGTCATAGGTTTTGGTTTAGGTTAAGGTTATAGGTTTAGGTTTAGGTTTAGGTTTTTAGCAATAGATTTAGAAATTGTGATTAGGTTAAGGTTTAGGTTTATTAATTTGGGTTCGGGTTTGGGTTTGGGTTTTCAAGTTTAGGTTTAGGTTTAGGTTAGGGAGTTGAGATTAGGATTAGATGTTGGGTTAGGTTTAGGGATTTGAGAATACATTTAGGTTTTATGTTTAGGTTTAGGTTATATGTTATAAGTTTAAGTTTAGGTTAAGGTTTCGGTTTAGGTTATAAGCTATAGCTTTAGGGAATTAAGAATAGGTTAAGGTTTAGGTTTAGGAAATCGGGTTCGGGTTCGGGATCGGGTTTAGGTTTGGGTTTTCAAGTTTAGGTTTCGGTTTAGGTTAGGGAGTTGAGATTAGGATAAGGTGTAGGTTTAGGTTTAAGGATTTGAGAATACATTTAGGTTTTAGGTTTAGGTTTAGGATTTAGGTTTTAGGTTTAGGTTAAGGTTAGGTTATAGGGTATAAGTTTAGGTTATAGGTTATAGGTTAAGGTTTTAGGTCATTGGTTTTGGTTTAGGTTTAGGTTTAATTTAAGGTTTAGGTTTAGGTTATAAGCTATTGGTTTAGGGAATTGTGAATAGGTTAAGGTTTAGGTTTAGGAAATCGGGTTCGGGTTCGGGTTTAGGTGGTTTTCAAGTTTATATTTAGGTTTACGTTAAGGAGTTGTGATTAGGATTAGGTGTAGGTTTAGGTTTAGGGATTTGAGAATACATTTAGGTTTTCAAGTTTTGGTTTAGGTTTAGGTTAGGGAGTTGAGATTAGGATTAGGTGTAGGTTTAGGATAAGGAGTTGAGATTAGGATTAGGTGTAGGTTTAGTTTTAGGGATTTGAGATTAGGATTAGGATTAGGTTTAGGTTTAGGTTATAGGTTATAGGTTAAGGTATAGGTTTTAAGTTGTGGTTAAGGTTAGGTTATAGGTTTTAAGTTTAGGTATAGGTTAAGATTTTAGGTCATAGGTTTTTGTTTAGGTTAAGGTTATAGGTTTAGGTTTAGGTTAAGGTTTAGGATTAGGTTTAGGTTATAAGCTATAGGTTTAGTGAATTGAGAATAGGTTAAGGTTTGGGTTTACAAAATCTGGTTCTGGTTCGGGATCGGGTTTAGGTTTGGGTTTTCAAGTTTAGGTTTAGGTTTTAGTTAGGGAGTTGAGATTAGGATTAGGTGTAGGTTTAAGTTTAGAGATCGGAGAATACATTCTCGTTTTAGGTTTAGGTTTAGGTTTTATGTTATAGGTTAAGGTTTAGGTTTTAGGTTTAGGTTATGGTTTAGTTATAGGTTATACGTTTAGGTTATAGGCTATAGGTTATGGTTTTAGGTCATAGGTTTTGGTTTAGGTTAAGGTTAGGTTTAGGTTTAGGTTATGATTTTCAAGTTTAGTTTTCAGTTTAGGTTAGTGAGTGAGATTAGGATTAGGTGTAGGTTTAAGTTTTGTGATTTGAGCATTAAGGTTTAGGTATAGGAAATCAGGTTCGGGTTCTAGATCAAGTTTTAGGTTTAGGCTAAGGGTTTAGGGATTCATATTCGGGTTCAGGATCGGTTTTCGGTTTAGGTTTAGGTTTTACGTTTAGGTTAAGGTTACAGGTTTAGCTTATAGGTTTAGTTTTAGGCTATAAGTGCAGGTTATAGGATTAAGTTTAGGTTAGGTTATAGGTTACGGTTTAGGGAATTGAGAATAGATTAAATTTTAGGTTTAGGAAATCGGGTTCGGATTCGTGTTCAAGTTCAGGTTTGGGTTTTGTAGTTTAGGTTTGGGTTAAGGAGTTGAGATTAGGATTAGGTGTAGGTTTAGGTTTAGGGATTTGAGAATACATTTAGGTTTTAGGTTTAGGTTATAGGTTTAGGTTTAGGTTATAGGTTATAGCTTTAGGGAATTGAGAATAGGTTAAGGTTTAGGTTTAGAAATCCTGGATCGGGTTTAGGTTTGGGTTTTCAAGTTTAGGTTTAGGTGAAGGAGTTGAGATTAAGATTAGGTACAGTTTTAAGTTTAAGGATTTGAGAATACATTTGAGTTTTAGGTTTAGGTTTAAGTTTTAGGTTATAAGTTTAGGTTATAGGTTTAGGTTTAGGTTATAAGTGTAGGTTATAGGTTTAGGTTTAGGTTTGGTTATAGGTTAAGGTTTAGGAATTGAGTTTCGGTTATAAGTTTAGGTTATAGGTTAAGGTTTAGGTTAGAGGTTAAGGTTTAGGTTTAGGTTATAGGTTTTGGGATTTGAGAATAGGGTTACGTTAAGGTTATAAGTTTAGGTTTAGTAAATCGGGTTCGGGTTCGAGTTTAGGTTTGGGTTTTCAAGTTTAGGTTTAGGGTTAGGTTAGGGAGTTGATTAGGATTAAGCATAGGTTTAGGTTTAGGGATTTGTGAATACATTTAGGTTTTAGGTTTAGGTTTAGGTTTTAGGTTATAGGTTAAAGTTTAGGTTTTAGGTTTAGGTTAAGGTTAGGTTATAGGATATAAGTTTAGGTTAAGGTTTTAGGTCATAGGTTTTGGTTTAGGTTTAGGTTTAGGTTAAGATTTTGGTTTAGGTTATAAGCTATAGGTTTAGGGGATTGAGAATAGGTTAAGGTTTAGGTTTAGGAAATCGGATTCGGGTTCGGGATCGGGTTTAGGTTTGGGTTTTCAAGTTTAAGTTTTGGTTAGGGAGTTGAGATTAGGATTATGTGTAGGTTTAGGCTTAGGGATTTGAGAATACATTTAGGTTTTAGGTTTAGGTTTAGGTTATAGGTTATAGGTTTAGGTTTAGGTTAACGTTTACGTTTAGTTTATAAGCTATAGGCTTAGGGAATTGAGAATCAGTTAAGGTTTAGGTTTAGAAAATCGGGTTAAGGTTCGGGAACGGGTTTAGTTTTAGGTTCGGGAGTTGAGATTAGGATTAGGTGTAGGTTTTGGTTAGGGGATTTGAGAATTGATTTAGGTTATAGGTTTAGGTTTAGGTTTAGGTTATAGGTTATAGGTTATAGGTTATAGGTTTAGGTTTAGGTTAAGGTTTAGGCTTAGGTTATAAGATATAGGTATAGGGAATTGAGAATAGGTTTAGGTTTATGTTTAGGAAATCGGGTTTGGGTTCTGGATCAGGTTTAGGTTTGGGTTTTCAAGTTTAGGTTTAGGTTTAGGTTAGGAAGTTGAGATTAGGATTAGTTGTAGGTTTAGGTTTAGGGATTTGTGAATACATTTAGGTTTTAGGTTTAGGTTTAGGTCTAGGTTTTAGGTTATAGGTTATAGTTTAGGTTTTAGGTTTAGGTTAAGGTTAGGTTATAGGTTATAAGTTTAGGTTATAGGTTATAGGTTAAGGTTTTAGGTCATAGGTTTTGGTTTAGGTTTAGGGTTAGGTTATGGTTTAGGTTTAGGTTATAAGCTATAGGTTTAGGGAATTAAGAATAGGTTAAAGCTTAGGTTTAGGAAATAGGGTTCGGGTTCGGGATCAGGTTTATGTTTGGATTTTCAAGCTTAGGTTTAGGTTTAGATTAGGGAGTTGAGATTAGGATTTGGTGTAGGTTTAGGTTTAGAGATTTAAGAATATATTTAGGTTTTAGGTTTAGGTTTAGGTTTTAGGTTATAGGGTAAGGTTTAGGTTTTAGGTTTAGGTTAAGGTTAGGTTATAGGCTACAAGTTTAGGTTATAGGATATAGGTTAAGGTTTTAGGTCATAGGTTTTGGTCTAGGTTAAGGTTACATGTTTAGGTTTAGGTTAAGGTTTAGGTTTATATTTAAGTTATAAGCTATAGGTTTAGTGAATTGAGAATAGGTTAAGGTTTAGGTTTAGGAAATCGGGTTTGGATTTAGGTTTGGGTTTTTAAATTTAGGTTTATTTTTAGGTTAGGGAGTTGAGATTAGAATTATGTGTATGTTTAGGTTTAGTGATTTGAGAATACATTTAGGTTTTCGATTTAGGTTTTTGTTTTAGGTTATGGATAAAGTTTAGGTTTTAGGTTTAGGTTAAGGTTATGTTATAGGTTATTAGTTTAGGTTATAGGTTATAGGTTAAGGTTTTATGTCATAGGTTTTGGTTTAGGTTAAGATTATAGGGGTAGGTTTAGTTTTAGGTTAAGGTTTAGGTTTAGGTTTTAAGTTATATGTTTAGGGAATTGAGAATAGGTTAAGGTTTAGGTTTAGAAATTGTGTTCGGGTTCGGGATTGGGTTTAGGTTTGGGTTTTCAAGTTTAGGTTTAGGTTTAGGCTAGGTAGTTGAGATTAGGATTAGGTGTAGGTTTAGGTTTATGGATTTGATAATACATTTAGGTTTTAGGTTTAGGTTTAAGTTTAAGTTATAGGTTATAGGTTTAGGTTTAGGTTAAGGTTTATGCTTAGGTTATAAGCTATAGGTTTAGGGAATTCAGAATAGGTTAAGGTTTAGGTTTAGGAAATCGGGTTCAGGTTCGGGATCGGGTTTATATTTGGGTTTTCAAGTTTAGGTTTAGGTTTAGGTTAGAGAGTTGAGAGTGGAATTAGGTGTAGGTTTAGGATTAGGGATTTGTGAATACGTTTAGGTTTTAGGTTTAGGTTTAGATTTTAGGTTATAGGTTACGGTTTAGGTTTTAGGCTTAGGTTATAGTTAGGTTATAGGTTATAAGTTTAGGTTATAGGTTATAGGTTAATGTTTTAGGTCATAGGTTTTCGTTTTGGTTTAGGTTTAGGTTAAGGTTTAGGTTTAGGTTATAAGCTATAGGTTTAGGGAATTGAGATTAGGTTAAGGTTTCGGTTTAGAAAATCGGGTTCGTGTTCGGATCGGGTTTAGGTTTAGGTTTTCAAGTTTAAGTTTAGATTTATGGTAGGGAGTTGAGATTATGATTAGGTGTAGGTTTAGTTTAGGGATTTGAGAATACATTTTGGTTTTAGGTTTAGGTTTAGTTTAGGTTATTGGTTAAGGTTTAGGTTTTAGGTTTAGGTTAAGGTTAGGTTATAGGTTATAAGTTTATGTTATAGGTTATAGGTTATGGTTTTAGGCCATAGGTTTTGTTTAGGTTAAGGGTATATGTTTAGGTTTAGGTTAAGGTTTCGGTTTAGGTTTAGGTTATAAGCTATAGGTTTAGTGAATTGAGAATAGGTTATGGTTTACGTTTAGGAAATTGGGTTTGGGTTCGAGATCTGGTTTAGGTTTGGGTTTTCAAGTCTAGGTTTAGGTTTAGGTTAGGGAGTTGAGATTAGGATTACGTGTTAGATTAGATTTAGGGATTTTAGAATACATTTAGGTTATAGGTTTATGTTTATGTTATAGGTTATTGGTTAAGGTTTAGGTTTTAGGTTTAGGTTTAGGTTAGGTTATATGTTATAAGTTTAGGTTATAGGCTATGGTTCTA
Organism: Magnolia changhungtana; assembly: GCA_030180095.1. NCBI lineage: Eukaryota > Viridiplantae > Streptophyta > Magnoliopsida > Magnoliales > Magnoliaceae > Magnolia > Magnolia changhungtana. Next base: position 1,933,839 of record JASAUF010000101.1, on the reverse strand, counting down.
GGTCATAGGTTTTGGTTTAAGTTAAGGTTATAGGTTTAGGTTTAGGTTCAGGTTATAGGTTTAGGTTTAGGTTTAGGTTTTGGTTTTGGTTATAAGCTATAGGTTTAGGGAATTGAGAATAGGTTAAGGTTTAGGTTTAGGAAATCGGGTTCGTGTTCGGGATTGGGTCTAGGTTTGGGTTTTCAAGTTTAGGTTTTATTTAGGTTAGGGAGTTGAGATTTGAATTAGGTGTAGGATTACGTTTAGGGATTTGTGAATATATTTAGGTTTTAGGTTTAGGTTTAGGTTATAAGTTATGGTTTATGTTTTAGGTTTAGGTTAAGGTTAGGTTATAGGTTATAAGTTTTGTTTATAGGTTATAGGTTAATGTTTTAGGTCATAGGTTTTGGTTATGTTTAGGTTTCGGTTAAGGTTTTGGTTTAGGTAATAAGCTATAGGTTTAAGGAATTAAGAATAGGTTAAGGTTTAGGTTTAGAAATCGGTTCGTGTTCGGGATCCGGTTTTGGTTTGGGTTTTCAAGTTTAGGTTTAAGTTTAGGTTAAGGAGTTGAGATTAGGATTAGGTGTAGGTTTAGGTTTAGGGATTTGAGAATACATTTAGGTTTTAGGTTTTGGTTTAGGTTTTAGGTTATAGGTTAAGGTTTCGGTTTTTGGTTTAGGTTTAGGTTAGGTTATTGGTTATAAGTTTAAGTTTTAGGTTATAGGTTAAGGTTTTAGGTCATAGGTTTTGGTTTAGGTTAATGTTATAGGTTTAGGTTTAGGTTATAAGCTATAGGTTTAGTGAATTGAGAATAGGTTAAGGTTTAGGTTTAGAAATTGGGTTCGGGTTCGGGATCGGGTTTAGGTTTGGGTTTTCAAGGCTAGGTTTAGGTTTAGGTTAGGGAGTTTTGATTAGGATTATGTATAGGTTTAGGTTTAGGGATTTGAGAATACATTTAGGTTTTAGGTTTAGGTTTAGGTTTTAGGTTATAGGTTAAGGTTTAGGTTTTAGGTTGAGGTTAAGGTTAGGTTACAGGTTATAAGTTTAAGTAATAGGTTATAAGTTAGGGTTTTATGTCATAGGTTTTTGAAAAGGCCTAGCTATATGTCCTAGAGGGGGGGTGAATAAGACAATGCCAAATAAAACTTATAACAGTGGAATTAAAAGGAATATGATAGCCAAAATAAATCACAATGCAGGAAAGTAAAACAACCTCAAAATTCAGATCTTGAGAGGTTGATACAAATGTTGTTCTAAGGAGAACCTTACACCAAAAACCAGAGTTTATGGTAGGACAACCTTATTTCTAGAAAGATCTTTGTATCAAATCTCAAACCAAAGAGGAATATAGAAATAAACACAAACTGAACTGAAATAAATTGTAATCACAAATGTATTGTTCTAGGGACAGCCATACACCATAAAAATGGCAGGGCAACCTTTTTGGAACAACTTTAAAGGAAATTGAATTTCAAGCTGATAAAGGAATAGAAGAAAATAAATTCTAAAATATTACAAAATTCTCACAATGTTTAAATTAAATGATTACAACATTCACCACCATACATACATCCCACAAATAAATAATTAAAGATTAGAAATATAAATCATTCAACCATAACACAAGGGATTATAGTGGTTCACCTATGTGTTCACCAACTGTTAAACAACAGCCACACAGAATGCTACTCCACTCCTAATATCCTCACACAGGGGATATTAGCGTTCACTAACAAAATAGGTTTTCACAGGTTCACCCAAAACCTTTACAATTGTGTCTTTGTCTGTGGGCTTACACAATTAAAAAAACCTCACTTCTGAGTTTTCCTGGCTCTCCTCAGATAACCAATACAACAAGATTTTTCTAGCAAATCTTGAAAGAAACCAAAACAGAAAGGAATTTACAATTAAATGTAAAATACCTGATTATCTTCTTCGTTGTAGCAGCCCGGTAAAACCAAGTCAGAGTAAATGATTGAATGTCCAAGTTCAATGTCCAGTACTCAATTACAATGGTTCTAGTTCTAATGGATTTTAAATTAAACCAATTAGGGCTTGCCTTAATTGATTTTGATTCTAAAGAAAGGGAATAACAATTCCTCTTATCAAATTATATTGGAATAGCAGAAATAAAATTAATTAAATAAAGCTAAAGAAAGAGAATATAAAATAAGCACACTTAGCTTAGATGGAGCACAAAATTATCAATCAGAAGTTTGACGAAGATTGGCTTGAATAGCTTAATTAATTCCTTGAATTCTTCTGAGATTCGTGCTCTATTTATAGGTGAGCAGATCGTGTCTTCGACTGGTCTAGGGAGCTCTTCGAGTAGTCGAAGAAGTAACAGATTTGAAAAAAATTGGGCACGATAAGCTTTAACCGTTCTACGACTGGTCGAAGGTCCCCTTCGACTGGTCGTAGGTCACCTTCGACTGGTCGAAGACCCTGTAAATAATCGCTGGACTTTTAGACGAAGATTTTCGACTAGTCGAAGATGCAGTCGACACTGTTCCTTCGACTGGTCGAACAGATTCCTGGACTAGTCGAAGCCTAACAGAAAATTTTCGAATTTTGTAACAAACTCACGACTGGTCGAGGAATTTCTTAGACTGGTCGAAGCAAAGCTAAGACTAGTCGAAGAAAGCCTAGGACAAGTCTTCGAACAGCCCAAACATATGTGACATTTACATATGACTTATGTATCCAAAATGGCCTACTCCTAAGGTCAACCTATGGTCAATCAAACCCCAATCAGGAAGTAAGGACATTGAAACATTAGGAACAAGTGACCTTGAAGTTTAAGCCTTGAAGTCTTGATGTAGCTTAACCTTGAAAATGTCTTGAGTTCTTTACGAACTGCCTTGTACTCTTCTTGAAGTCTTGCATTCTTGAGTCTTGTCTTGTGAGCAATACTTGCAGTCAAGGTTGATCTTTGTATTTGTGATCTTTGCTTGTTGTGAGCTTTGCTTGTTCATGAATGTTGATCTTTGAGAGAGCTTCACTTATGCAAGTTATATAACAGTGATTTTGGCACCACAAATTTGACAACCGATAGGGATATAAACTATAGCACTTACAGTTTTGGTTAAGGTTAAGGTTCTAGGTTTAGGTTAAGTTTTAAGTTTAAGTTTAGGCTTAGGTTTATGTTTTAAGCTATAGGTTTAGGAAATTGAGAATAGGTTAAGGTGTAGGTTTAGGAATTCGGGTTCGGGTTCGGGATCGGGTTTAGGTTTAAGTTTTCAAGCTTCGGTTTAGGTTTAGGTTAGGGAGTTGAGATTAGGATTACGGGTAGGTTTAGGTTTAGGGATAGGTTAAGGTTTAGGTTTAGGTTTAGGTTAAGGTTAGGTTATAGGTTATAGGTTAATGTTTTAGGTCATAGGTTTTGTTTAAGGTTAAGGTTCTAGGTTTAGGTTTAAGTTTAGGTTAAGGTTTAAGTTTAGGTTTAGGTTTAGGTTTAGGTTATAAGCTATAGGTTTAGGGAATTGAGAATAGGTTAAGGTGTAGGTTTAGGAATTTGGGTTCGGGTTCGGGATCGGGTTTAGGTTTAAGTTTTCAAGCTTCGGTTTAGGTTTAGGTTAGGGAGTTGAGATTAGGATTACGGTGTAGGTTTAGGTTTAGGGATAGGTTAAGGTTTAGGTTTAGGTTTAGGTTAAGGTTAGGTTATAGGTTATAGGTTAATGTTTTAGGTCATAGGTTTTGTTTAAGGTTAAGGTTCTAGGTTTAGGTTTAAGTTTAGGTTAAAGTTTAAGTTTAGGTTTAGGTTTAGGTTTAGGTTATAAGCTATAGGTTTAGGGAATTGAGAATAGGTTAAGGTTTAGGTTTAGGAAATCAGGTTTGGGTTCGAGATCGAGTTTAGGTTTGGGTTTTGAAGTTTAGCTTTAGGTTTAGGTTAGGGAGTTGAGATTAGGATTAGGTGTAGGTTTAGGTTTTGGAATTTGAGAATACATTTAGGTTTTAGGTTTAGGTTTAGGTTATTGGTTATAGGTTTCAGTTTAGGTTAACGTGTTGATTTAGGTTAAATACTATATTTTTAGGTTATTGAGAATGGGTTAAGGTTTAGGTTTAGGAAATCGGGTTCAGGTTCGAGATCGGGTTTAGGTTTGGGTTTTCAAGTTTAGGTTTAGTTTTATGTTAGGGAGTTGAGATTAGGATTAGGTGTAAGTTTAGCTTTAGGGATTTGAGAATACATTTTGGTTTATGTTTTTAGGTTTAGGTTTAGGTTTAGGTTAGGTTAGGTTATAGGTTATAAGTTTAGGTTATAGGTTATAGGTTATAGGTTAAGGTAAAGGTTTTAGGTCATAGGTTTTGTTTAGGTTTAGGTTATAGGTTTAGGTTTAGGTTAAGGTTATAAGCTATAGGTTTAGGGAATTGAGAGTAGGTTAAGGTTTAGGTTTAGAAATCGGGTTACGGTTCAGATCATGTTTAGGTTTGGGTTTTCAAGTTTAGGTTTAGGTTTAGGTTAGGGAGTTGAGATTAAGATTAGGTGTTGGTTTAGGTTTGGGGATTTGAGAATACATTTAGATTTTAGGTTACTAGTTAAGGTTTAGGTTTTTGGTTATAGGTTAAGGTTTAGGTTATAGGTTATAAGTGTAAGTTTAGTGAATTGAGAATAGGTTAAGGTTTAGGTTTAGGAAATCGGGTTCGGGTTTGGGTTTAGGTTTGGGTTTTCAAGTTTGGATTTAAGTTTAAGTTAGGGAGTTGAGATTAGGATTAGGTGTAGGTTTAGGTTTAGGGATTTGAGAATACATTTAGGTTTTGAAGTTTAGATTTAGGTTTAGGTTTAGGTTGGGGAGTTGAGATTAGGATTAGGTGTAGGTTTAGGTTAGGGAGTTGAGATTAGGATTAGGTTAAGGTTAGGTTATAGGTTATAGGTTAAGGTTTTAGGTCATAGGTTTTGGTTTTGGTTTAGGTTTAGGCTAAGGTTTAAGTTTAGGTTATAAGCTATTGGTTTAGGGAATTGAGAATAGGTTAAGGTTTAGGTTTACAAAATCGGTTCGGTTTATGTTTAGGTTTGGGTTTTCAAGTTTAGATTTAGGTTTAGGTTAGGGAGTTGAGATTAAGATTAGGTGTAGGTTTAGGTTTAGGAATTTGAGAATACATTTAGGTTTTTAAGTTTAGGTTTAGGTTTAGGTTAGGGAGTTAAGATTAGGATTAGGTGCAAGTTTAGGTTAGGGAGTTGAGATTAGGATTAGGTTTAGGTTTAGGTTTAGGGATTTGAGATTAGGATTAAGATTAGGTTTAGGTTTAGGTTATAGGTTATAGGTTAAGGTTTAGGTTTTAGGTTGTGGTTAAGGTTAGGTTATAGGTTTTAAGTTTAGGTATAGGTTAAGATTTTAGGTCATAGGTTTTGGTTTAGGTTAAGGTTATAGGTTTAAGTTTAGGTTAAGGTTTAGGATTAGGTTTAGGTTATAAGATATAGGTTTAGTGAATTGAGAATAGGTTAAGGTTTAGGTTAAGGAAATCGAGTTACATTTCGGATCGGGTTTAGGTTTGGGTTTTCAAGTTTAGGTTTAGGTTTAGGTTAGGGAGTTGAGATTACAATTTGGTGTAGGTTTAGGTTTAGGGATTTGAGAATACATTTTGGTTTTAGGTTTAGGTTTAGGTTTTATGTTATAGGTTAAGGTTTAGGTTTTAGGTTTAGGTTATGGTTAGGTTATAGGTTATAGGTTATAGGTTAGGGTTTTTTAGGTCATAGGTTTTGGTTTAGGTTAAGGTTAGGTTTAGGTTTAGGTTAGGGTTTTCAAGTTTAGGTTTCGGTTTAGGTTTAGGTTATAGGAAATCAGGTTTGGGTTCGAGATCGGGTTTACGTTTGGGTTTTAGGTTTTGGCTAAGGTTTTAGGGATTTAGATTCAGGTTCGAGATCAGCTTTAGGTTTAGGTTTAGGTTTAGGTTTTACGTTTAGGTTAAGGTTACAGGTTTAGCTTATAGGTTTAGTTTTAGGCTATAAGTGCAGGTTATAGGATTAAGTTTAGGTTAGGTTATAGGTTACGATTTAGGGAATTGAGAATAGGTTAAGGCTTAGGTTTAGGAAATCGGGTTTGGATTCGTGTTTAGGTTTAGGTTTGGGTTTTCTAGTTTAGGTTTAGGTTAAGGAGTTGAGATTAGGATTAGGTGTAGGTTTAGGTTTAGGGATTTGAGAATACATTTAGGTTTTAGATTTAGGTTTAGGTTTAGGTTTAGGTTATAGGTTATAGCTTTAGGGAATTGAGAATAGGTTAAGGTTTAAGTTTAGGAAATCGGGATCGGGTTTAGGTTTGGGTTTTCAAGTTTAGGTTTTGTTGAAGGAGTTGAGATTAAGATTAGGTATAGGTATAGGTTTACGGATTTGAGAATACATTTAAGTTTTAGGTTTAGGTTTAGGTTTTAGGTTATAAGTTTAAGTTATAGGTTTAGGTTTAGGTTATAAGTATAGGTTATAGTTTTAGCTTTAGGTTAGGTTATAGGTTTTGGTTTAGGGAATTGAGTTTAGGTTATAGGTTAAAGTTTAGGTTATAGGTTAAGGTTTAGGTTTAGATTTAGGTTATAGGTTTTGGGATTTGAGAATAGGGTTACGTTAAGGTTATAAGTTTAGGTTTAGTAAATCGGGTTCATGTTCGGGTTTAGGTTTGGGTTTTCAAGTTTAGGTTTAGGGTTAGGTTAGGGAGTTGAGATTAGAATTAGGCGTAGGTTTAGGTTTACGGATTTGTGAATACATTTAGGTTTTAGGTTTAGGTTTAGGTTAGGTTATAGGTTAAGATTTAGGTTTTAGGTTTAGGTTAAGGTTAGGTTATAGGATATAAATTTAAGTTATAGGTTATAGGTTAAGGTTTTATGTCATAGGGTTTGGTTTAGGTTTAGGTTTAGGTTATAAGCTATAAGTTTAGGGGATTGAGAATAGTTTAAGGTTTAGGTTTAGGAAATCGGGTTCGCGTTCGAGATCGGGTTTAGGTTTGGGTTTTCAAGTTTAGGTTTAGGTTTAGGTTAGGGAGTTGAGATTAGGATTACGTGCGAGGTTTAGGTTTAGGGATTTGAGAATACATTTAGGTTTTAGGTTTAGGTTTAGGTTAGGGAGTTGAGATTAGGATTGCATGTAGGTTTAAGTTTAGGGATTTGAGAATACATTTAGGTTTTAGGTTTAGGTTTAGGTTATAGGTTATTGGTTTAGGTTTAGGTTAAGGTTTAGGTTTAGTTTATAAGCAATAGGTTTCGGGTATTGAGAATAGGTTAAGGTTTAGGTTTAAAAATCGGGTTCGAGTTCGGGATCGGGTTTATGTTTTGGTTTTCAAGTTTAAGTTTAGGTTTAGGTTAGGAGTTGAGATTAGGATTAGGTGTAGGTTTAGGTTTAGGGATTTGTGAACACATTTAGGTTTTAGGTTTTGTTTTAGGTTTTACGTTTTAGGTTAAGGTTTATGTTTTAGGTTTAGGTTAAGGTTAGGTTATAGGTTATAGGTTATAGGTTAAGGTTTAAGGTCATAGGTTTCCGTTTAGGTTTAGGTTTAGGTTAAGGTTTAGGTTTAGGTTATAAGCTATAGGTTTAGGTAAATGAGAATAGGTTAAGGTTTAGGTTTAGGAAATCGGGTTCGGGTTCGGGATCGGATTTAGGTTTGGGTTTTCATGTTTAGGTTTATGTTTAGGTTAGGGAGTTGAGATTAGGATTAGGTGTAGGTTTATGTTTAGGGATTTGAGAATACATTTATGTTTTAGGTTTAGGTTTAAGTTTTAGGTTATAGGTTAAGGTTTAGGTTTTAGGTTTAGGTTAAGGTTAGGTTATATGTTATTAGTTTAGGTTAGAGGTTATAGGTCATAGGTTTTGGTTTAGGTTAAGGTTATTGGTTTGATTTAGATTAAGATTTTGGTTTATGTTTAGGTTATAAACTATAGGTTTAGTGAATTGAGAATAGGTTAAGGTTTAGGTTTAGGAAATCGGGTTCGGGTTCTGAATCGGGTTTAGGTTTTGGTTTTCAAATTTAGGTTTAGGTTTAGGTTAGGGAGTTGAGAATAGGATTACGTGTAGGTTTAGGTTTAGGGATTTAAGAATACATTTAGGTTTAAGGTTTAGGTTTAGGTTTTAGCTTATATGTTAAGGTTTAGGTTTTTGGTTTATGTTAAGGTTAGGTTATAGGTTATAAGCTTAGGTTATAGGTTATAGGTTAAGGTTTTAGGTCATAGGTTTTGGTTTAGGTTAAGGTTATAGGTGTAGGTTAAGGTTTAGGTTTAGGGTTAGGTTATAAGCTATAGGTTTAGGGAATTGAGTATCGGCTAAGGTTTAGGTTTAGGAAATCGGGTTAAGGTTCGGGAACGGGTTTAGTTTTAAGTTAGGGAGTTGAGATTAGGATTAGGTGTAGGTTTTGGTTAGGGGATTTGAGAATTCATTTAGGTTTTAGGTTTAGGTTTAGGTTTAGGTTATAGGTTATAGGTTTAGGTTTAGGTTAAGGTTTAGGCTTAGGTTATAAGCTATAGGTATAGGGAATGAGACTAGGTTTGGGTTTATGTTTAGGAAATCGGGCTCGGGTTCGGGATCGGGTTTAGGTTTGGGTTTTCAACTTTTGGTTTAGGTTTAGGTTAGGGAGTTGAGATTAGGATTAGGTGTAGGTTTAGGTTTAGGGATTTGTGAGTACATTTAGGTTTTAGGTTTAGGTTTATGTTTTCGGTTTTAGGTTACGTTTAGGTTTTGGTTTAGGTTAAGGTTAGGTTATAGGTTATAAGTTTAGGTTATAGGTTATAGGTTAAGGTTTTAGGTTCTAGGTTTTGGTTTAGGTTTAGGGTTAGGTTATGGTTTAGGTTTAGGTTATAAGCTATAGGTTTAAGGAATTGAGAATAGGTTAAGGTTTAGGTTTAGAAATAGGGTTCGGATTCGGGATCGGGTTTATGTTTGGGTTTTCAAGCTTAGGATTACGTTTAGGTTAGGGAGTTGAGATTAGGATTAGGTGTAGGTTTAGGTTTAGGGATTTGAGAATACATATAGGTTTTAGGTTTAGGTTTAGGTTTTAGGTCATAGGGTAAGGTTTAGGTTTTAGGTTTACGTTAAGGTTAGGTTATAAGTTACAAGTTTAGGTTATAGGTTATTGGTTAAGGTTTTCGGTCATAGGTTTTCGTCTAGGTTAAGGTTGCATGTTTGGGTTAAGGTTTATGTTTAGGTTATAAGTTATAGGTTTAGTGAATTGAGAATAGGTTAAGGTTTAAGTATAGGAAATCGGATTCGGATTTAGGTTAGGGTTTTCAAATTTAGGTTTATATTTATGTTAGGGAGTTGAGATTAGGATTACGTGTATGTTTAGGTTTAGGGATTTGAGAATACATTTAGATTTTCGGTTTAGGTTTAGGTTTTAGGTTATAGGTTAAGGTTTAGGTTTTAGGTTTAGGTTAAGGTTAGGTTATAGGTTATTAGTTTAAGTTATAGGTTTAGGTTAAGGTTTTATGTCATAGGTTTTGGTTTAGGTTAAGGTTATACGGGTAGGTTTAGTTTTAGGTTAAGGTTTAGGTTTAGGTTTTGGTTTAGGTTATAAGCTATAGGTTTAGGAATTGAGTATCGGCTAAGGTTTAGGTTTAGAAATCGGGTTAAGGTTCGGGAACGGGTTTAGTTTTAGGTTAGGGAGTTGAGATTAGGATTAGGTGTAGGTTTTGGTTAGGGATTTGAGAATTCATTTAGGTTTAGGTTTAGGTTTAGGTTTAGGTTATAGGTTATAGGTTTAGGTTTAGGTTAAGGTTTAGGCTTAGGTTATAAGCTATAGGTATAGGAAATTGAGACTAGGTTTGGGTTTATGTTTAGGAAATCGGGTTCGGGTTCGGATCGGGTTTCGGTTTGGGTTTTCAACTTTTGGTTTAGGTTTAGGTTAGGGAGTTGAGATTAGGATTAGGTGTAGGTTTAGGTTTAGGGATTTGTGAGTACATTTAGGTTTTAGGTTTAGGTTTAGGATTTCGGTTTTAGGTTACGTTTTAGGTTTTTGGTTTAGGTTAAGGGTAGGTTATAAGTTATAAGTTTAGGTTATAGGTTATAGGTTAAGGTTTTAGGTCATAGGTTTTGGTTTAGGTTTAGGGTTAGGTTATGGTTTAGGTTTAGGTTATAAGCTATAGGTTTAAGGAATGAGAATAGGTTAAGGTTTAGGTTTAGGAAATAGGGTTCGGATTCGGGATCGGGTTTATGTTTGGGTTTTCAAGCTTAGGATTACGTTTAGGTTAGGGAGTTGAGATTAGGATTAGGTGTAGGTTTAGGTTTAGGGATTTGAGAATACATATAGGTTTTAGGTTTAGGTTTAGGTTTTAGGTCATAGGGTAAGGTTTAGGTTTTAGGTTTACGTTAAGGTTAGGTTATAAGTTACAAGTTTAGGTTATAGGTTATAGGTTAAGGTTTTCGGTCATAGGTTTTCGTCTAGGTTAAGGTTGCATGTTTAGGTTTAGGTTTATGTTTAGGTTATAAGCTATAGGTTTAGTGAATTGAGAATAGGTTAAGGTTTAAGTATAGGAAATCGGATTCGGATTTAGGTTAGTGTTTTCAAATTTAGGTTTATATTTAGGTTAGGGAGTTGAGATTAGGATTACGTGTATGTTTAGGTTTAGGGATTTGAGAATATATTTAGATTTTCGGTTTAGGTTTAGGTTTTAGGTTATAGGTTAAGGTTTAGGTTTTAGGTTTAGGTTAAGGTTTGGTTATAGGTTATTAGTTTAAGTTATAGGTTATAGGTTAAGGTTTTATGTCATAGGTTTTGGTTTAGGTTAAGGTTATAGGGGTAGGTTTAGTTTTAGGTTAAGGTTTAGGTTTAGGTTTTGGTTTAGGTTATAAGCTATAGGTTTAGGGAATTGAGTATCGACTAAGGTTTAGGTTTAGGAAATCGGGTTAAGGTTCGGAACGGGTTTAGTTTTAGGTTAGGGAGTTGAGATTAGGATTAGGTGTAGGTTTTGGTTAGGGGATTTGAGAATTCATTTAGGTTTTAGGTTTAGGTTTAGGTTTAGGTTATAGGTTATAGGTTTAGGTTTAGGTTAAGGTTTGAGCTTAGGTTATAAGCTATAGGTATAGGGAATGAGACTAGGTTTGGGTTTACGTTTAGAAATCGGGTTCGGGTTCGGGATCGGGTTTAGGTTTGGGTTTTCAACTTTTGGTTTAGGTTTAGGTTAGGGAGTTGAGATTAGGATTAGGTGTAGGTTTAGGTTTAGGGATTTGTGAGTACATTTAGGTTTTAGGTTTAGGTTTAGGTTTTCGGTTTTAGGTTACGTTTTAGGTTTTTGGTTTAGGTTAAGGTTAGGTTATAGGTTATAGGTTAAGGTTTTAGGTCATAGGTTTTGGTTTAGGTTTAGGGTTAGGTTATGGTTTAGGTTTAGGTTATAAGCTATAGGTTTAAGGAATTGAGAATAGGTTAAGGTTTTGGTTTAGGAAATAGGGTTCGGATTCGGGATCGGGTTTATGTTTGGGTTTTCAAGCTTAGGATTACGTTTAGGTTAGGGAGTTGAGATTAGGATTAGGTGTAGGTTTAGGTTTAGGGATTTGCGAATACATATAGGTTTTAGGTTTAGGTTTAGGTTTTAGGTCATAGGGTAAGGTTTAGGTTTTAGGTTTACGTTAAGGTTAGGTTATAAGTTACAAGTTTAGGTTATAGGTTATAGGTTAAGGTTTTCGGTCATAGGTTTTCGTCTAGGTTAAGGTTGCATGTTTAGGTTTAGGTTTATGTTTAGGTTATAAGCTATAGGTTTAGTGAATTGAGAATAGGTTAAGGTTTAAGTATAGGAAATCGGATTCGGATTTAGGTTAGGGTTTTCAAATTTAGGTTTATATTTAGGTTAGGGAGTTGAGATTAGGATTACGTGTATGTTTAGGTTTAGGGATTTGAGAATACATTTAGATTTTTGGTTTAGGTTTAGGTTTTAGGTTATAGGTTAAGGTTTAGGTTTTAGGTTTAGGTTAAGGTTAGGTTATAGGTTATTAGTTTAAGTTATAGGTTATAGGTTAAGGTTTTATGTCATAGGTTTTGGTTTAGGTTAAGGTTATAGAGTAGGTTTAGTTTTAGGTTAAGGTTTAGGTTTAGGTTTTGGTTTAGGTTATAAGCTATAGGTTTAGGGAATTGAGTATCGGCTAAGGTTTAGGTTTAGGAAATACAGTTAAGGTTCGGGAACGGGTTTAGTTTTAGGTTAGGGAGTTGAGATTAGGATTAGGTGTAGGTTTTGGTTAGGGGATTTGAGAATTCATTTAGATTTTAGGTTTAGGTTTAGGTTTAGGTTATAGGTTATAGGTTTAGGTTTAGGTTAAGGTTTAGGCTTAGGTTATAAGCTATAGGTATAGGAAATTGAGACTAGGTTTGGGTTTATGTTTAGGAAATCGGGTTAGGAGTTCGGATCGCGTTTCGGTTTGGGTTTTCAACTTTTGGTTTAGGTTTAGGTTAGGGAGTTGAGATTAGGATTAGGTGTAGGTTTAGGTTTAGGATTTGTGAAGTACATTTAGGTTTTAGGTTTAGGTTTAGGTTTTCGGTTTAGGTTACGTTTTAGGTTTTTGGTTTAGGTTAAGGGTAGGTTATAAGTTATAAGTTTAGGTTATAGGTTATAGGTTAAGGTTTTAGGTCATAGGTTTTGGTTTAGGTTTAGGGTTAGGTTATGGTTTAGGTTTAGGTTATAAGCTATAGGTTTAAGTAATTGAGAATAGGTTAAGGTTTAGGTTTAGGAAATAGGGTTCGGATTCGGGATCGGGTTTATGTTTGGGTTTTCAAGCTTAGGATTACGTTTAGGTTAGGGAGTTGAGATTAGGATTAGGTGTAGGTTTAGGTTTAGGGATTTGAGAATACATATAGGTTTTAGGTTTAGGTTTAGGTTTTAGGTCATAGGGTAGGTTTAGGTTTTAGGTTTACGTTAAGGTTAGGTTATAAGTTACAAGTTTAGGTTATAGGTTATAGGTTAAGGTTTTCGGTCATAGGTTTTCGTCTAGGTTAAGGTTGCATGTTTAGGTTTAGGTTTATGTTTAGGTTATAAGCTATAGGTTTAGTGAATTGAGAATAGGTTAAGGTTTAAGTATAGGAAATCGGATTCGGATTTAGGTTAGTGTTTTCAAATTTAGGTTTATATTTAGGTTAGGGAGTTGAGATTAGGATTACGTGTATGTTTAGGTTTAGGGATTTGAGAATATATTTAGATTTTCGGTTTAGGTTTAGGTTTTAGGTTATAGGTTAAGGTTTAGGTTTTAGGTTTAGGTTAAGGTTTGGTTATAGGTTATTAGTTTAAGTTATAGGTTATAGGTTAAGGTTTTATGTCATAGGTTTTGGTTTAGGTTAAGGTTATAGGGGTAGGTTTAGTTTTAGGTTAAGGTTTAGGTTTAGGTTTTGGTTTAGGTTATAAGCTATAGGTTTAGGGAATTGAGTATCGACTAAGGTTTAGGTTTAGGAAATCGGGTTAAGGTTCGGGAACGGGTTTAGTTTTAGGTTAGGGAGTTGAGATTAGGATTAGGTGTAGGTTTTGGTTAGGGATTTGAGAATTCATTTAGGTTTAGGTTTAGGTTTAGGTTTAGGTTATAGGTTATAGGTTTAGGTTTAGGTTAAGGTTTAGCTTAGGTTATAAGCTATAGGTATAGGGAATTGAGACTAGGTTTGGGTTTACGTTTAGGAAATCGGGTTCGGGTTCGGGATCGGGTTTAGGTTTGGGTTTTCAACTTTTGGTTTAGGTTTAGGTTAGGGAGTTGAGATTAGGATTAGGTGTAGGTTTAGGTTTAGGGATTTGTGAGTACATTTAGGTTTTAGGTTTAGGTTTAGGTTTTCGGTTTTAGGTTACGTTTTAGGTTTTTGGTTTAGGTTAAGGTTAGGTTATAGGTTATAGGTTAAGGTTTTAGGTCATAGGTTTTGGTTTAGGTTTAGGGTTAGGTTATGGTTTAGGTTTAGGTTATAAGCTATAGGTTTAAGGAATTGAGAATAGGTTAAGGTTTTGGTTTAGGAAATAGGGTTCGGATTAGGGATCGGGTTTATGTTTGGGTTTTCAAGCTTAGGATTACGTTTAGGTTAGGGAGTTGAGATTAGGATTAGGTGTAGGTTTAGGTTTAGGGATTTGAGAATACATATAGGTTTTAGGTTTAGGTTTAGGTTTTAGGTCATAGGGTAAGGTTTAGGTTTTAGGTTTACGTTAAGGTTTGGTTATAAGTTACAAGTTTAGGTTATAGGTTATAGGTTAAGGTTTTCGGTCATAGGTTTTCGTCTAGGTTAAGGTTGCATGTTTAGGTTTAGGTTTATGTTTAGGTTATAAGCTATAGGTTTAGTGAATTGAGAATAGGTTAAGGTTTAAGTATAGGAAATCGGATTCGGATTTAGGTTAGGGTTTTCAAATTTAGGTTTATATTTATGTTAGGGAGTTGAGATTAGGATTACGTGTATGTTTAGGTTTAGGGATTTGAGAATACATTTAGATTTTCGGTTTAGGTTTAGGTTTTAGGTTATAGGTTAAGGTTTAGGTTTTAGGTTTAGGTTAAGGTTAGGTTATAGGTTATTAGTTTAAGTTATAGGTTATAGGTTAAGGTTTTATGTCATAGGTTTTGGTTTAGGTTAAGGTTATAGAGTAGGTTTAGTTTTAGGTTAAGGTTTAGGTTTAGGTTTTGGTTTAGGTTATAAGTATAGGTTTAGGGAATGAGTATCGGCTAAGGTTTAGGTTTAGGAAATCGTTAAGGTTCGGAAACGGGTTTAGTTTTAGGTTAGGGAGTTGAGATTAGGATTAGGTGTAGGTTTTGGTTAGGGGATTTGAGAATTCATTTAGATTTTAGGTTTAGGTTTAGGTTTAGGTTATAGGTTATAGGTTTAGGTTTAGGTTAAGGTTTAGGCTTAGGTTATAAGCTATAGGTATAGAAATCGAGACTAGGTTTGGGTTTATGTTTAGGAAATCGGGTTAGGGTTCGGGATCGCGTTTCGGTTTGGGTTTTCAACTTTTGGTTTAGGTTTAGGTTAGGGAGTTGAGATTAGGATTAGGTGTAGGTTTAGGTTTAGGGATTTGTGAGTACATTTAGGTTTTAGGTTTAGGTTTAGGTTTTCGGTTTTTTAGGTTACGTTTTAGGTTTTTGGTTTAGGTTAAGGGTAGGTTATAAGTTATAAGTTTAGGTTATAGGTTATAGGTTAAGGTTTTAGGTCATAGGTTTTGGTTTAGGTTTAGGGTTAGGTTATGGTTTAGGTTTAGGTTATAAGCTATAGGTTTAAGTAATTGAGAATAGGTTAAGGTTTAGGTTTAGGAAATAGGGTTCGGATTCGGGATCGGGTTTATGTTTGGGTTTTCAAGCTTAGGATTACGTTTAGGTTAGGGAGTTGAGATTAGGATTAGGTGTAGGTTTAGGTTTAGGGATTTGAGAATACATATAGGTTTTAGGTTTAGGTTTAGGTTTTAGGTCATAGGGTAGGTTTAGGTTTTAGGTTTACGTTAAGGTTAGGTTATAAGTTACAAGTTTAGGTTATAGGTTATAGGTTAAGGTTTTCGGTCATAGGTTTTCGTCTAGATTAAGGTTGCATGTTTAGGTTTAGGTTTATGTTTAGGTTATAAGCTATAGGTTTAGTGAATTGAGAATAGGTTAAGGTTTAAGTATAGGAAATCGGATTCGGTTTAGGTTAGTGTTTTCAAATTTAGGTTTATATTTAGGTTAGGGAGTTGAGATTAGGATTACGTGTATGTTTAGGTTTAGGATTTGAGAATATATTTAGATTTTCGGTTTAGGTTTAGGTTTTAGGTTATAGGTTAAGGTTTAGGTTTTAGGTTTAGGTTAAGGTTTGGTTATAGGTTATTAGTTTAAGTTATAGGTTATAGGTTAAGGTTTTATGTCATAGGTTTTGGTTTAGGTTAAGGTTATAGGGGTAGGTTTAGTTTTAGGTTAAGGTTTAGGTTTAGGTTTTGGTTTAGGTTATAAGCTATAGGTTTAGGGAATTGAGTATCGACTAAGGTTTAGGTTTAGGAAATCGGGTTAAGGTTCGAGAAGGTTTAGTTTTAGGTTAGGGAGTTGAGATTAGGATTAGGTGTAGGTTTTGGTTAGGGGATTTGAGAATTCATTTAGGTTTTAGGTTTAGGTTTAGGTTTAGGTTATAGGTTATAGGTTTAGGTTTAGGTTAAGGTTTAGGCTTAGGTTATAAGCTATAGGTATAGAAATTGAGACTAGGTTTGGGTTTACGTTTAGGAAATCGGGTTCGGGTTCGGGATCGGGTTTAGGTTTGGGTTTTCAACTTTTGGTTTAGGTTTAGGTTAGGGAGTTGAGATTAGGATTAGGTGTGGTTTAGGTTTAGGGATTTGTGAGTACATTTAGGTTTAGGTTTAGGTTTAGGTTTTCGGTTTTAGGTTACGTTTTAGGTTTTTGGTTTAGGTTAAGGTTAGGTTATAGGTTATAGGTTAAGGTTTTAGGTCATAGGTTTTGGTTTAGGTTTAGGGTTAGGTTATGGTTTAGGTTTAGGTTATAAGCTATAGGTTTAAGGAATGAGAATAGGTTAAGGTTTTGGTTTAGGAAATAGGGTTCGGATTCGGGATCGGGTTTATGT
This sequence comes from Magnolia changhungtana, assembly GCA_030180095.1. Taxonomy (NCBI): domain Eukaryota; kingdom Viridiplantae; phylum Streptophyta; class Magnoliopsida; order Magnoliales; family Magnoliaceae; genus Magnolia; species Magnolia changhungtana. Next base: position 1,917,418 of record JASAUF010000101.1, on the reverse strand, counting down.
TTGGGTTTTCAAGCTTAGGATTACGTTTAGGTTAGGGAGTTGAGATTAGGATTAGGTGTAGGTTTAGGTTTAGGGATTTGCGAATACATATAGGTTTTAGGTTTAGGTTTAGGTTTTAGGTCATAGGGTAAGGTTTAGGTTTTAGGTTTACGTTAAGGTTTGGTTATAAGTTACAAGTTTAGGTTATAGGTTATAGGTTAAGGTTTTCGGTCATAGGTTTTCGTCTAGGTTAAGGTTGCATGTTTAGGTTTAGGTTTATGTTTAGGTTATAAGCTATAGGTTTAGTGAATTGAGAATAGGTTAAGGTTTAAGTATAGGAAATCGGATTCGGATTTAGGTTAGGGTTTTCAAATTTAGGTTTATATTTAGGTTAGGGAGTTGAGATTAGGATTACGTGTATGTTTAGGTTTAGGGATTTGAGAATACATTTAGATTTTTGGTTTAGGTTTAGGTTTTAGGTTATAGGTTAAGGTTTAGGTTTTAGGTTTAGGTTAAGGTTAGGTTATAGGTTATTAGTTTAAGTTATAGGTTATAGGTTAAGGTTTTATGTCATAGGTTTTGGTTTAGGTTAAGGTTATAGAGTAGGTTTAGTTTAGGTTAAGGTTTAGGTTTAGGTTTTGGTTTAGGTTATAAGCTATAGGTTTAGGGAATTGAGTATCGGCTAAGGTTTAGGTTTAGGAAATACGTTAAGGTTGGGAACGGGTTTAGTTTTAGGTTAGGGAGTTGAGATTAGGATTAGGTGTAGGTTTTGGTTAGGGGATTTGAGAATTCATTTAGATTTTAGGTTTAGGTTTAGGTTTAGGTTATAGGTTATAGGTTTAGGTTTAGGTTAAGGTTTAGGCTTAGGTTATAAGCTATAGGTATAGGAAATTGAGACTAGGTTTGGGTTTATGTTTAGGAAATCGGGTTAGGGTTCGGGATCGCGTTTCGGTTTGGGTTTTCAACTTTTGGTTTAGGTTTAGGTTAGGGAGTTGAGATTAGGATTAGGTGTAGGTTTAGGTTTAGGGATTTGTGAGTACATTTAGGTTTTAGGTTTAGGTTTAGGTTTTCGGTTTTAGGTTACGTTTTTGGTTTTTGGTTTAGGTTAAGGTAGGTTATAAGTTATAAGTTTAGGTTATAGGTTATAGGTTAAGGTTTTAGGTCATAGGTTTTGGTTTAGGTTTAGGGTTAGGTTATGGTTTAGGTTTAGGTTATAAGCTATAGGTTTAAGTAATTGAGAATAGGTTAAGGTTTAGGTTTAGGAAATAGGGTTCGGATTCGGGATCGGGTTTATGTTTGGGTTTTCAAGCTTAGGATTACGTTTAGGTTAGGGAGTTGAGATTAGGATTAGGTGTAGGTTTAGGTTTAGGGATTTGAGAATACATATAGGTTTAGGTTTAGGTTTAGGTTTTAGGTCATAGGGTAGGGTTTAGGTTTTAGGTTTACGTTAAGGTTAGGTTATAAGTTACAAGTTTAGGTTATAGGTTATAGGTTAAGGTTTTCGGTCATAGGTTTTCGTCTAGGTTAAGGTTGCATGTTTAGGTTTAGGTTTATGTTTAGGTTATAAGCTATAGGTTTAGTGAATTGAGAATAGGTTAAGGTTTAAGTATAGGAAATCGGATTCGGATTTAGGTTAGGGTTTTCAAATTTAGGTTTATATTTAGGTTAGGGAGTTGAGATTAGGATTACGTGTATGTTTAGGTTTCGGGATTTGAGAATACATTTAGATTTTCGGTTTAGGTTTAGGTTTTAGGTTATAGTTTAAGGTTTAGGTTTTAGGTTTAGGTTAAGGTTAGGTTATAGGTTATTAGTTTAAGTTATAGGTTATAGGTTAAGGTTTTATGTCATAAGTTTTGGTTTAGGTTAAGGTTATAGGGGTAGGTTTAGTTTTAGGTTAAGGTTTAGGTTTAGGTTTTGGTTTAGGTTATAAGCTATAGGTTTAGGGAATTGAGTATCGGCTAAGGTTTAGGTTTAGGAAATCGTGTTAAGGTTCGGGAACGGGTTTAGTTTTAGGTTAGGAGTTGAGATTAGGATTAGGTGTAGGTTTTGGTTAGGGGATTTGAGAATTCATTTAGGTTTTAGGTTTAGGTTTAGGTTTAGGTTATAGGTTATAGGTTTAGGTTTAGGTTAAGGTTTAGGCTTAGGTTATAAGCTATAGGTATAGGAATGAGACTAGGTTTGGGTTTATGTTTAGAAAATCGGGTTCGGGTTCGGGATCGGGTTTAGGTTTGGGTTTTCAACTTTTGGTTTAGGTTTAGGTTAGGGAGTTGAGATTAGGATTAGGTGTAGGTTTAGGTTTAGGGATTTGTGAGTACATTTAGGTTTTAGGTTTAGGTTTAGGTTTTCGGTTTTTAGTTACGTTTTAGGTTTTGGTTTAGGTTATAGGTTATAAGTTTAGGTTATAGGTTATAGTTTAAGGTTTTAGGTCATAGGTTTTGGTTTAGGTTTAGGGTTAGGTTATGGTTTAGGTTTAGGTTATAAGCTATAGGTTTAAGGAATTGAGAATAGGTTAAGGTTTAGGTTTAGGAAATAGGGTTCGGATTCGGGATCGAGTTTATGTTTGGGTTTTCAAGCTTAGGATTACGTTTAGGTTAGGGAGTTGAGATTAGGATTAGGTGTAGGTTTATGTTTAGGGATTTGAGAATACATATAGGTTTTAGGTTTAGGTTTAGGTTTTAGGTCATAGGGTAAGGTTTAGGTTTTAGGTTTACGTTAAGGTTAGGTTATAAGTTACAAGTTTAGGTTATAGGTTATAGGTTAAGGTTTTCGGTCATAGGTTTTCGTCTAGGTTAAGTTAAGGTTGCATGTTTAGGTTTAGGTTTATGTTTAGGTTATAAGCTATAGGTTTAGTGAATTGAGAATAGGTTAAGGTTTAAGTATAGGAAATCGGATTCGGATTTAGGTTAGGGTTTTCAAATTTAGGTTTATATTTAGGTTAGGGAGTTGAGATTAGGATTACGTGTATGTTTAGGTTTAGGGATTTGAGAATATATTTAGATTTTCGGTTTAGGTTTAGGTTTTAGGTTATAGGTTAAGGTTTAGGTTTTAGGTTTAGGTTAAGGTTAGGTTATAGGTTATTAGTTTAAGTTATAGGTTATAGGTTAAGGTTTTATGTCATAGGTTTTGGTTTAGGTTAAGGTTATAGGGGTAGGTTTAGTTTTAGGTTAAGGTTTAGGTTTTGGTTTTGGTTTAGGTTATAAGCTATAGGTTTAGGGAATTGAGTATCGGCTAAGGTTTAGGTTTAGGAAATCGGGTTAAGGTTCGGAAACGGGTTTAGTTATAGGTTAGGAGTTGAGATTAGGATTAGGTGTAGGTTTTGGTTAGGGGATTTGAGAATTCATTTAGGTTTTAGGTTTAGGTTTAGGTTTAGGTTATAGGTTATAGGTTTAGGTTTAGGTTAAGGTTTAGGCTTAGGTTATAAGCTATAGGTATAGGGAATTGAGACTAGGTTTGGGTTTATGTTTAGAAATCGGGTTCGGGTTCGGATCGGGTTTAGGTTTGGGTTTTCAACTTTTGGTTTAGGTTTAGGTTAGGGAGTTGAGATTAGGATTAGGTGTAGGTTTAGGTTTAGGGATTTGTGAGTACATTTAGGTTTAGGTTTAGGTTTAGGTTTTCGGTTTTAGGTTACGTTTTAGGTTTTGGTTTAGGTTAAGGTTAGGTTATAGGTTATAAGTTTAGGTTATAGGTTATAGGTTAAGGTTTTAGGTCATAGGTTTTGGTTTAGGTTTAGGGTTAGGTTATGGTTTAGGTTTAGGTTATAAGCTATAGGTTTAAGGAATTGAGAATAGGTTAAGGTTTAGGTTTAGGAAATAGGGTTCGGATTCGGGATCGGGTTTATGTTTGGGTTTTCAAGCTTAGGATTACGTTTAGGTTAGGGAGTTGAGATTAGGATTAGGTGTAGGTTTAGGTTTAGGGATTTGAGAATACATATAGGTTTTAGGTTTAGGTTTAGGTTTTAGGTCATAGGGTAAGGTTTAGGTTTTAGGTTTACGTTAAGGTTAGGTTATAAGTTACAAGTTTAGGTTATAGGTTATAGGTTAAGGTTTTCGGTCATAGGTTTTCGTCTAGGTTAAGGTTGCATGTTTAGGTTTAGGTTTATGTTTAGGTTATAAGCTATAGGTTTAGTGAATTGAGAATAGGTTAAGGTTTAAGTATAGGAAATCGGATTCGGATTTTGGTTAGGGTTTTCAAATTTAGGTTTATATTTAGGTTAGGGAGTTGAAATTAGGATTACGTGTATGTTTAGGTTTAGGGATTTGAGAATACATTTAGATTTTCGGTTTAGGTTTAGGTTTTAGGTTATAGTTTAAGGTTTAGGTTTTAGGTTTAGGTTAAGGTTAGGTTATAGGTTATTAGTTTAAGTTATAGGTTATAGGTTAAGGTTTTATGTCATAGGTTTTGGTTTAGGTTAAGGTTATAGGGGTAGGTTTAGTTTTAGGTTAAGGTTTAGGTTTAGGTTATAAGCTATAGGTTTAGGGAATTGAGTATCGGCTAAGGTTTTGGTTTAGGAAATCGGGTTAAGGTTCGGGAACGGGTTTAGTTTTAGGTTAGGGAGTTGAGATTAGGATTAGGTGTAGGTTTTGGTTAGGGGATTTGAGAATTCATTTAGGTTTTAGGTTTAGGTTTAGGTTTAGGTTATAGGTTATAGGTTTAGGTTTAGGTTAAGGTTTAGGCTTAGGTTATAAGCTATAGGTATAGAATGAGACTAAGTTTGGGTTTATGTTTAGAAAATCGGGTTCGGGTTCGGGATCGGGTTTAGGTTTGGGTTTTCAACTTTTGGTTTAGGTTTAGGTTAGGGAGTTAAGATTAGGATTAGGTGTAGGTTTAGGTTTAGGGATTTGTGAGTACATTTAGGTTTTAGGTTTAGGTGTAGGTTTTCGGTTTTAGGTTACGTTTTAGGTTTTTGGTTTAGGTTAAGGTTAGGTTATAGGTTATAAGTTTAGGTTATAGGTTATAGGTTAAGGTTTTAGGTCATAGGTTTTGGTTTAGGTTTAGGGTTAGGTTATGGTTTAGGTTTAGGTTATAAGCTATAGGTTTAAGGAATTGAGAATAGGTTAAGGTTTAGGTTTAGGAAATAGGGTTCGGATTCGGGATCGGGTTTATGTTTGGGTTTTCAAGCTTAGGATTACGTTTAGGTTAGGAAGTTGAGATTAGGATTAGGTGTAGGTTTAGGTTTAGGGATTTGAGAATACATATAGGTTTTAGGTTTAGGTTTAGGTTTTAGGTCATAGGGTAAGGTTTAGGTTTAGGTTTACGTTAAGGTTAGGTTATAAGTTACAAGTTTAGGTTATAGGTTATAGGTTAAGGTTTTCGGTCATAGGTTTTCGTCTAGGTTAAGGTTGCATGTTTAGGTTTAGGTTTATGTTTAGGTTATAAGCTATAGGTTTAGTGAATTGAGAATAGGTTAAGGTTTAAGTATAGGAAATCGGATTCGGATTTAGGTTAGGGTTTTCAAATTTAGGTTTATATTTAGGTTAGGGAGTTGAGATTAGGATTACGTGTATGTTTAGGTTTAGGGATTTGAGAATACATTTAGATTTTTGGTTTAGGTTTAGGTTTTAGGTTATAGGTTAAGGTTTAGGTTTTAGGTTTAGGTTAAGGTTAGGTTATAGGTTATTAGTTTAAGTTATAGGTTATAGGTTAAGGTTTTATGTCATAGGTTTTGGTTTAGGTTAAGGTTATAGGGGTAGGTTTAGTTTTAGGTTAAGGTTTAGGTTTAGGTTTTGGTTTAGGTTATAAGCTATAGGTTTAGGGAATTGAGTATCGGCTAAGGTTTAGGTTTAGGAAATCGGGTTAAGGTTCGGGAACGGGTTTAGTTTTAGGTTAGGGAGTTGAGATTAGGATTAGGTGTAGGTTTTGGTTAGGGGATTTGAGAATTCATTTAGGTTTTAGGTTTAGGTTTAGGTTTAGGTTATAGGTTATAGGTTTAGGTTTAGGTTAAGGTTTAGGCTTAGGTTATAAGCTATAGGTATAGGGAATTGAGACTAGGTTTGGGTTTATGTTTAGGAAATCGGGTTCGGGTTCGGGATCGGGTTTAGGTTTGGGTTTTCAACTTTTGGTTTAGGTTTAGGTTAGGGAGTTGAGATTAGGATTAGGTGTAGGTTTAGGTTTAGGGATTTGTGAGTACATTTAGGTTTTAGGTTTAGGTTTAGGTTTTCGGTTTTAGGTTACGTTTTAGGTTTTTGGTTTAGGTTAAGGTTAGGTTATAGGTTATAAGTTTAGGTTATAGGTTATAGGTTAAGGTTTTAGGTCATAGGTTTTGGTTTAGGTTTAGGGTTAGGTTATGGTTTAGGTTTAGGTTATAAGCTATCGGTTTAAGGAATTGAGAATAGGTTAAGGTTTAGGTTTAGGAAATAGGGTTCGGATTCGGGATCGGGTTTATGTTTGGGTTTTCAAGCTTAGGATTACGTTTTGGTTAGGGAGTTGAGATTAGGATTAGGTGTAGGTTTAGGTTTAGGGATTTGAGAATACATATAGGTTTTAGGTTTAGGTTTAGGTTTTAGGTCATAGGGTAAGGTTTAGGTTTTAGGTTTACGTTAAGGTTAGGTTATAAGTTACAAGTTTAGGTTATAGGTTATAGGTTAAGGTTTTCGGTCATAGGTTTTCGTCTAGGTTAAGGTTGCATGTTTAGGTTTAGGTTTATGTTTAGGTTATAAGCTATAGGTTTAGTGAATTGAGAATAGGTTAAGGTTTAAGTATAGGAAATCGATTAGGATTTAGGTTAGGGTTTTCAAATTTAGGTTAGGGAGTTGAGATTAGGATTATGTGTATGTTTAGGTTTAGGGATTTGGAATACATTTAGATTTTCGGTTTAGGTTTAGGTTTTAGGTTATAGGTTAAGGTTTAGGTTTTAGGTTTAGGTTAAGGTTAAGTTATAGGTTATTAGTTTAAGTTATAGGTTATAGGTTAAGGTTTTATGTCATAGGTTTTGGTTTAGGTTAAGGTTATAGGGGTAGGTTTAGTTTTAGGTTAAGGTTTAGGTTTAAGTTTTGGTTTAGGTTATAAGTTATAGGTTTAGGGAATTGAGAATAGGTTAAGGTTTAGGTTTAGGAAATCTTGTTCAGGTTCGGGATCGGGTTTTGGTTTGCGTTTTCAAGTTTAGGTTTAGGTTTAGGTTAGGGAGTTGAGATTAGGATTAGGTGTAGGTTTAGGTTTTGGGATTTGAGATTAAATTTAGGTTTTAGGTTTAGGTTTAGGTTATAGGTTATCGGTTTAGGTTTAGGTTAAGGTTTAGACTTAGGTTATAAGCTATAGGTTTAGGGAATTTTGAATAGGTTAAGGTTTAGGTTTAAAAAATCGGGTTCGGGTTCGGGATCGGGTTTATGTTTGGGTTTTCAAGTTTAGGTTTAGGTTTAGGTTAGGGAGTTGAGAGTAGAATTAGGTGTAGGTTTAGGATTAAGGATTTTTTAATACATTTAGCTTTTAGGTTTAGGTTTAGATTTTAGGTTATAGGTTACGGTTTAGGTTATAGGTTTAGGTTAAGGTTAGGTTATAGGTTATAAGTTTAGGTTATAGGTTATATGTTAAGGTTTTAGGTCATACGTTTTCATTTTGGTTTAGGTTTAGGTTAAGGTTTAAGTTTAGGTTATAAGCTATAGGTTTAGGGAATTGAGATTAGGTTAAGGTTTAGGTTTAGGAAATCGGGTTCAGGTTCGGGATCGAGTTTAGGTTTGGGTTTTCAAGTTTAGGTTTAAGTTTAGGGTAGGGAGTTGAGATTAGGATTAGGTGTAGGTTTAATTTTAGGGATTTGAGAATACATTTAGGTTTTAGGTTTAGGGTTTAGTTTAGGTTTAGTTTTTTAGGTTAAGGTTAGGTTATAGGTTATAAGTTTATGTTATAGGTTATAGGTTATGGTTTTAGTCCATAGGTTTTGGTTTAAGTTAAGGTTATATGTTTAGGTTCAGGTTAAGGTTTCGGTTTAGGTTTAGGTTATAAGCTATAGGTATAGTGAATTGAGAATAGGTTATGGTTTAGGTTTAAGAATTCGGGTTCGGGTTCGAGATCAGGTTTAGGTTTGGGTTAATGTCAAGGTTTAGGTTTAGGTTAGGGAGTTGAGAATAGGATTATGTGTTGGGTTAGATTTAGGTATTTTAGATTACATTTAGGTTTTCGGTTTAGGTTTAGTGTAACACCCCGAATTTTTGCCAACCTGGAATTAGACGTCCTTAGGTAATGGGTCGATCCTAACACTTTATTAACTTGTCAGAACTGAATCCCACAGTCTAAAATCGCTCCTTAACCCATTTCCTTCACAAATTCCACCCTTCACTACCTTGTTCTTTCAATTTTTCAAGGCACTTTCGCCCTAGACACTATCTTAAACTAGCTAAGTAGTATAACTTGGATCACTTTAGATACAAACTGCAAAGGACTAAATACTACCTCAAACGGAAATCACTTAGGATTAAATCCTTTAGAAATTTGACAAAGTTAACTAAGTGCTAAACTAGATTAGCTACGAAATCCATTTGAATCGCTTTAAATACGATTTGTAAGACCCAAAACTTGTAAAATCATTGATGCTAGGTTACCCTGAAATCTAGGATCAATCTCATTACCCGGCTGCTCTCGGGAGCATCTCGAAACTCCGTATCGGATCTGGAGCGCACGTCGGGAGTCCGAATAATACGAAGTTAAGGAATTAGGACCGCCTCGCTGGGCTTGACAACCATCTCGAAAATCAAATCTAGATAGTGTCCCACGGCTGTTCGCTTGAGTCCGGAGCGAGAGAGTGTGAAAACACTTTTTTTCTTTTCAAAATAAATATCTTGAATAGTAATCTGAGACTCGTCGCTTGTGAATCAGTTTTAAGCAACCAGACTGTCAGAATCTGACCAAATTACACCCTCGGATCAGGAAAAATTTCATAAACATTTACATGTACTCGGAATCTCCGATCGAGATTTACTGACCGTTGAACTGAAACTGGTCCGCCACGCGTGATCTGTAAATCCGACTGAAACGAAAACTTAATAGAACGTAGATCCGGTGTCGGTGAACTTAAGTCCGACCTTTGGCTCAAGTAGGCCCGCCAGAAGTCCTTCGTTGAGCTGAAAAAGTTCCACTTTGGTTATAACCTAGGTGAACCTTGTCTAGAAGTCTATTTTGGTGAAGTTTTAGACTATATAAGGACCTTAAACCCTCTCCCATTTCAGCCATATGAATTTGGATTTGAGAGAGGGAAAAGAGAGAGAAAGTGTGGGAGATGTGGGAGGAACTCCCTGCTGTTGTTCCCTGCCGCTATTCGGCTCTACCGCCTGATTCTTATCGCTTTCCCGGCGATTCCGGCGTCATTTCTAGGTAAGAAACCCTAACCCTAACCTGTTTTAGGGTTGTATAGGTTGTAGGTTATGAAATAGCTAACCTATTTTGTTCTCTAGGTTGCCAAACTCCCGTATACGGAAGCTTAGCGAACCTATCGACTTCGTTACGATTCTACGACAAAAGGTGAGGACTTTAGGTGTATAGGTTGTGGTTTTCAATGCTTTCAATGTCAGATAATGGTAGATTCATGATCTGCATGCAATTGCACATGTATAAAGTGCTTTCCGTTTTCTATTTCGATTAAAATTGTAGAATTTGGAATTTCACATACTCTAGGTATTCGTATAAAATACCGTATACGTATTTTTTATGGAAATGTATTTGACATGTTTATTTGTCATATGGATATATGATGTATGGATAAAATACTCATTTGGGGAAAGGGTTCGCCTAAATACGTGTTTACTAATATACACCATGTATGTAGAAATACGGTATTGTAAGAAGTACCGTATACGTGTATATTTTAGCGATGTGTTTGTCATGATTAATTGTTGTATAAATATATTATGTGCGTATAAATTAATTTCTTGGCGAAAAGAATCGCCGTAATACATGTTCGCTTGTAAATACTACGTATGTTGAAATCGTGTATTCTAGAAATATCGTATACGTGTAAATTTTGGAAACGCAATTGTCATGATTATTTGCTGTATGATTACGATATACGCGGATAAAATGCTAGCTTAGCGAAAGAATAGCCCTAATACATGTTTTACTAATATACGTCATGTATGTTGAAATAGCATACTCCAAGTGTTTGTGTAAATGCTTGTGAGAGTGAATGTTTGGATGTTTGCACCATAGGTCGGTGCTGAGATGGAATTCTCGACTACCTTAGAGACATGTAGGATTTCCTCCATGTGGTTGTTTACTACAACCACTCACATATGATGTATATGTATTTGTATCCCTATCTGTATAGTGCTCTATTACATGCTTTATAACATGCTTTATATCATGCTTTATAACATGCTTTACATCATGCTTTATAACATGCTTTATGACATGCCTCCTAGCATGTTTATGTTACTTTATTTATCATGCTTAACTCCACATGCTATTGATGAGAACTGTTTGAGTTTGGGACTATGTCTATAGTCCAAACATTTGGTACCAGACTTGAGATTGTGGCTGAGATTCATGTCGCCACAATGGATGTGTCTGACGAACCCGAGTCGTACTTCGGTTGGTGATAGTGGTTGGCCACATGGAGTGCTCTTGCACTTCACATCACCCAACTTGTTGTGCACTTGAGCTAGTCAGGCTCGTCAATTAACCCGATATGTCGAATGTGTGTTCACCATGTTTGGTCATTACTGTTTGAACCTAGGGTACCAAACTTACCAGTGGCAATCCCGTTAACCATGGTACCTCGATCCGCTAAGACTCATGAGCCGGACATGGTGGTATGGGACACCGTGGCCGAGCTGTCGGCCTATGCTAGGGCCATGTGCCTCCCCATAGTGACCATTAAGCAACCCAAACTCTTGAGCCTAATACGGTGGTATGGGACACTGTATTCGAGCTGTCGATACTTACAGCGAGAGTCAAGTACGGTGAGACCTGTACTCGTGCTGACGGGCGACGAGTCCTCTGTAGTATCTTCGAGTATACTCCAAGGTCTGTGATTGGCGACGAGTCTTTCACAGCAACTAGAGTATGAGTTGAGCCGAGTATGGTGAGACCTGTATTCGAGCTGACGGCTAGTGATTGAGCCGAGTACGGTGAGACCTGTACTCGAGCTGACGGTCAGCAATTGAGCCGCATACGGTGAGATTTGTATCCGTGCTGACGGGTGACGAGCCCTTTGTGATGCCTTCGCTACGCCTCTCAAACCATAATATCGTGTGAGATTAACTAGGACTGATGACCCTAGAATGGATCATGTTTGGGAATGATACAAGGGAGGTACCTTAGTTTCCCAATACTGCTGTTTGAAATGAACTAATAATTACTCGGTAATCATGCTCATCATCGCACCGCATGTGCCTGGTAGATGTGGAGCACTGAGGGATAGACGCATTCGCGAATGTAAGATGATGTCGCATGAAGGTGGTTTGGCAAGGGCATACATCATGTCATTTCATACTTGCATTAAATAAGAGTAGTTAAAATTATTTGATTGTACTGCTTTATTATTACTGCTTGACTGAATTGATAACATGTTAACCTATGCTTTATTGTTCCACTGAGTTGATCACTCACTCCCACGATACGGGACGGTGTTCCGAACACCCACCAGACTTTGTCTGATTGCATATGGCGACACTACTTCTGAGGAGGAGCCGGACTTCTATGACGATGAGAATGCTTCCTCGTATATGCTGTTTTCTGGCGGCTTCGTGAGAGTCGTAGCTTGATTGTCGGGGCTACAGGGATGTTGACTAGATCACACTACACAACTTGGTATAATTTAAAATCATACTTGTAATTATTTAACCTGGTAACTTTATCACACTCTGGAGACCCACCACAGTTTATATATTTTATCTATCTATCACAGTCTTCCGCTTGCAAATTTAACTGTCTCTGGAGTATGATATGCTGTTTTGGCTTAATCTCACTCATGTTCATTGCACTAATACTGATCACATTCAATCATCATTCATTTTGTTGCATAAGTGATGCGTTGGAACTCGGGAGTTGAGTTTATGCTCGACCCCCGATTTTTAGGGCGTTACATTTAGATTATAGGTTATTGGTTAAGGTTTAGGTTAAGGTTAGGTTATAAGTTATAAGTTTAGGTTATAGGTTATGGTTCTAGGTCATAGGTTTTGGTTTAGGTTAAGGTTATAGATTTAGGTTTAGGTTCAGGTTATAGGTTTAGGTTTAGGTTATAAGCTATAGGTTTAAGGAATTAAGAATAGGTTAAGGTTTAGGTTTATGAAATCGAGATCAGGTTTAGGTTTGGGTTTTCAAGTTTAGGTTTTGGTTTAGGTTAGGGATTTGAGATTTAGATTGGGTGTAGGTTTTGGTTTAGGGATTTGTGAATACATTCGGTTTTAGGTTTAGGTTTAGGTTATAGGTTATAGGTTAAGGTTTAGGTTTTAGGTTTAGGTTAAGGTTAGGTTATAGGTTATAAGTCTAGTTTATAGCTTATAGGTTAACGTTTTAGGTCATAGGTTTTGGTTTAGGTTTAGGTTTCGGTTAAGGTTTTGGTTTAGGTTATAAGTTATAGGTTTAGGGAATTGAGAATAGGTTAAAGTTTAGGTTTAGGAAATCGGGTTCGTGTTCGGGATCCGGTTTAGGTTTGGGTTTTCAAGTTTAGGTTTAGGTTTAGGTTAGGGAGTAGAGATTAGGATTAGGTGTAGGTTTAGGTTTAGGGATTTGAGAATACATTTAGGTTTTAAGTTTAGGTTTAGTTTTAGGTTATAGGTTAAGGTTTAGGTTTAGGTTAGGTTATTGGTTATAAGTTTAAGTTATAGGTTATAGGTTAAGGTTTTAGGTCATAGGTTTTGGTTTAGGTTAATGTTTTAGGTTTAGGTTTAGGTTTAGGTTTAGGTTTAGGTTATAAGCTATAGGCTTAGTGAATTGAGAATAGGTTAAGGTTTAGGTTTAGGAAATCAAGTTCGGGTTTGGGATCGGGTTTAGGTTTGGGTTTTCAAGGCTAGTTTTAGGTTTAGGTTAGGGAGTTTTGATTAGGATTACGTATAGGTTTAGGTTTAGGGATTTGAGAATACATATAGGTTTTAGGTTTAGGTTTAGGTTTTAGGTTATAGTTTAAGGTTTAGGTTTTAGGTTTTGGTTGAGGTTAGGTTACAGGTTAAAAGTTTAGGTAATAAGTTATCGGTTAAGGTTTTAGCTCATAGGGTTTGTTTAAGGTTATGGTTCTAGGTTTAGGTTAAGGTTTAAGTTTAAGTTTAGGTTTAGGATTATGTTATTGTAAGTGCCATGGTCTCATGCTCCTTTAGTTGTTAAATTTTGATGTGTCAAAACATCTATCTGTGTCTTGTGTTTGTATGGCGATTTATATGTGTTCAAGACACTACATCAACACTTCATGACATTGGATGTCTTCAAAAAATACAAAGTGTACTTCTTCATCCTATCAATGTTCAAAGCTACAATGTTGAAGTTCAAGACTCAAGAAACAACTTCAAGACTCAAGAGCAACGCATGAAGCAGTTTTCAAGCTGATGGAGATTTTAAGATTAAAGCTACAACAAGTTTAAGATCTCAAGCTTGATAAGGTTTAAATGTCTACATTTGTTAAATGGTTGAAGTTTAATGTCCATACGACTTGTTTTAGGTTTGAATGACCATTAGGTTTACCTTAGAGTAGGTCATTTCGGATACATAACTCAATTATATCTTTAATAGATTTTTGGTCTATTCTAAGACCAGTCCTAGCCCCTGTTCGACCAGTCCTGGCATTGACTCTACCAGTCCAAGAAATTCCACGACCAGTCCTAAGTTGTTGAGAATTTTCAGAATTTTTTAGTACACATATGACCAGTCCTGGTGGTCCTTCGACCGGTCGTAGGAGTGATTCGACTCGATTTTGACCAGACGTAAGTCTACTACTTAAAGTCCAGCAAGCAATTCTATAGTCTCTACGACTAGTCGTAGGTGACCCACGACTGGTCGTAGGTTCCTTAAGACTAGTCATAGAACGACTTTCAAAAATTGCGCTCCTTATTTCAAATATCCGTTAGAGCTACGACCAGTCGAAGGTTCCTAAGACCAGTCGTAGATGCGATTTCTGCTTCTATAAATTGAACACGAATTTCAGAGTTTTTCATTCAATTCATAATATTTTCAAGGCTCCACTTTGAGATAAGTTTGTGTTTATTTTTAAGTTATTTTGTGCATAATTGCTTTCTCTTTTTGCTAGCTTATTTAATTTGATTTTGTTTCTATATTCCAATCTTATTTGAAAAGAGGAATTACCTTATTCCTTCTTATTGGAATCAAAATCAAATATAGCTACGCCCAACTGGTTAAAATCTAAAATCTATTAGAACTTAGAACCATATTAAAGTGAGTATTGGAAATTGAACTTTGACATTCAATCATCTACTCCGATTGGTTCTACCGGGCTGCTACGAAAAGGAGAAATCCAGGTATTTTACAATTCTATAAAATTTCATTTCTTTTGGCTTTGTTTGAGGTTAAGCCAGAAAAATCTCATTGTATTAGTTATCTGAGGAGAGCCAGAAAACTCAAAAAAGAGGGGTTTTTGAATTGTGTAAGCCCAAGTGAAAAAGACACAATTGTAAAGGTTTTGGGTGAACCTGTGAAAACCTATTTGATAGTGAATGCTAATATCCCCTGTGTGAGGATATTAGGAGTGGAGTAGCATTCTGTGTGGCTGTTGAAAGACAGTTGGTGTACACACAGACTCTTTGTCTTGTGGATTGAATGCTTGCTTAATTTTCATATCTTTTATCATTCAATTGTGTGGAATATACATGTGGATGTGAATGTTGTAACAATTTACATTTCAAGCAAGTGTGGGGATTGTTGTAATAAATTAGATCTATATTTCTGCATTTAATTTCAATTCTTTGCTATTCATTTATTTCTATTAAAATTGAGTTCTTGATCGAAAAGACGTTCTAGAAATAAGGTTGTCCTACCATAAGCCCTTGTTTATTATGGTGTAAGGTTGTCCTTAGAACTGAATTTGTATCAATCTCTCAATACTTATTTATTAAGGTGATTTGATTTCAGCATTGTGAATTGATTTATAATTGTAAGGCTATTGATTTATTTTAATTTAGCATAGTCCTATTCACCCCCCCCCCCCCCTCCCCTCTCTAGGACATATAGCTTGGCCTTTTCAAGTGGTATCAGTGCCTAATAGCTCGTTCTTATTGCTTTTTATTTAGATTTATTTCCTAAGCTAACGATCTAAGCTATATAAAAAGATGTCAAATTTTGATAGCTTTTCAGTCACTAGGCCTCCACCATTTGATGGCTCCAACTATGCCTATTGGAAAGCCAGAATGAGGATCTTCCTCAAATCAATGGATGAGAGTGTGTGGCGAGCCAC
The DNA here is from genome assembly GCA_030180095.1 of Magnolia changhungtana. Classification (NCBI taxonomy): domain Eukaryota; kingdom Viridiplantae; phylum Streptophyta; class Magnoliopsida; order Magnoliales; family Magnoliaceae; genus Magnolia; species Magnolia changhungtana. Next base: position 1,902,117 of record JASAUF010000101.1, on the reverse strand, counting down.
AATGACCAAATGGAACCCTCCTACCATTGAAGTAACTGAATCCGACGGTTCAAAAACTGTGTCTGTACCTGCTTATTATTTATGGACTACCCTTCAGAAAAGTGAGTATAGTGCCAATGCTAAAGCACTAAATGCAATCACTTGCGCACTATCACCGGATGAGTTCAAAAGACTTATATCCTATAATACTATAAAGCAAGCCTAGGATATACTAGAAATGACACACGAGGGTACATCAATTGTCAAAAATTCTAAAGTCCAACTCCTCACAACTAAATTTGAAGAAATTCATATGGAGAAAAATGAAATATTTATGGACTTTTACACTAGACTAAATGACATTGTAAACTCAATGTGGGGTCTTGGCGATAAAATTTTAGAAAGTAAAGTGTGTGCAAAGATACTACGTTCACTTCTTGAACGGTTCAATTCTAAAGTAACCACGATCCAGGAACTTCGTGATATAGATAATATGAGGGTAGAAGAACTAGTTGGTTCTTTACAAACCTATGAATTAAATTTTAAAGCTCCTAAAGGTAAGTCTATAGCTTTAAAATCATCTAAAGGTATTTCTTAAGAAAACTCAGATTTAGAAAATTCTGAAGATGATATGGCTCTTTTGGCGAAAAAGTTTTATAAAATTTTCAAAAGAAAGAAAAGGGTCGACTTTCAAAAGGCAAATGAAAAGAAACGATCTAAACCTAAGTCTAAAACTTGGAAGTCTTTGAAAGATAGTCAATGTTATAACTGCCAAGAATATGGGCATTTAGCAAACAAATGTCCTAAAAAGGACAGGCTCAGAAGGAAGGGTATGTTAGCTACTTGGGATGAATCGTCTGATTCTGAAGCATCTTCTGAATCAGAAAATTCTGAAACTGAGTCAGGCAGTGAAGTTAAAGCCCTTATGACCTAGCCAAGTTTACTGTTTCAGATCACAATGATTCAAAAAGTGAAGAAAATTTGGATAGTGATCATGAAAATGAAGAAGATCTTCAAGATGCTTATAATGCCTTATATAAAGAAAGTTGTAAAATTGCTATCAAACTTAAACTTCAAAAAGAAAAGTTTTTTAAACTCAAAGAATGTTTTGAAACTCTTGTTTTAGGAAAATCCCAAATTTTAGATTGTTTTAAAAAATCAAAGTGTGATTTGGAATTTAAAACCTCCCTGATTGAAGATTTGAAATCTGAAAATGAGAAACTTAAAAATGAAGTATCTTCTCTTCTGAGTTTGAAGGACACATGGAGATATGCCCAAGGTGATCCAAAATTAGAAAAATAATTATCCGGATTAAGAAAATGTGGTGATCGATCCGGGTTAGGCTATGATACATCTCCGAAACAGAAGAATACTCCTCCCAACTTTGTGAAAGGAGAGACTTCTAACTCAAAAGGAAAAGGTATTAGTCAAGTTTTTTCTAAAAATACAAAAACTTTTCAAAAACCTAAAAGTAGCTATATAAATTTTAAAAATCAGATCAGAAACCCACTAGCTGAAAAGATAATTGATTTACTAAAGGAGCTCTTAAAATCTAACTCAGTAGGTCACTCTTACAACTATAAACAAAAGAAGATCAACTATACTCCTAAACCCAAAACAGTTCTGAAATGGGTTCCTAAGGTTTCCTGTTTGGTTGCTCACACTGCTTTCAAAGCTTCAAGCCATTCAAAATGGTACCTAGATAGTGGATGCTCCAGACATATGACAGGCGACAAGACTCTATTCACCGATCTTAAAGATATGACTGATGGGTCAGTCACATTTGGTGATGGTAGCAACTGTAAGATAATTGGCAAAGGTACGGTTCAACTCTATAACCTTCCCTTATTTAAAGATGTTTTATATGTTGAGGGTTTAAAACACAACCTGTTAAGCATATCTCAAATATGCGATAACAACCATAGTGTTAAATTTTCTAATCAAGGTTGTGAAATTATAAACAAAAAGGGTTCTGTAATATTAACTGGTCACAGAACTTCTGAAAACTGCTATATAGTAAGCGATGGTAGCTCATCTAACCAAATGTGCTACATGGTCCATACCAATGAGACAGAATTATGGCATAAACGCCTCGGACATGTACACTACCTAAATTTATACAGATTAAGCAAAGGAGAACTAATTAAAGGTCTACCTAAGATGCAAAAAGTAGACAAGATTTGTGGTGAATGCCAGTATGGTAAACGAACTAGGAGCTCTCACAAAAAGGTGAACTCCAATACCACCACAAGACCACTCGAGCTTCTCCACATGGATCTTATAGGACCAATGAGAACGGAAAGTCGAGGTGGTAAAAAATACATCTTGGTTATCATAAATGATTATACAAGATACACTTGGGTTTCATTCTTGAGGGACAAATCAAAAACCCTTGACGAAGTGAAAAAGATTATAAAATGGATCCAAACTGAAAAATGTTCTCAAGTTAGTAAGATCCGTAGTGATCATGAATCCGAGTTTGAAAATAGTAGTTTTGAGAAATTCTGTAGCGATTAGGGAATATCGCATGAATTCTCTGCACCTAAGACTCCTCAACAAAATGGGAAATGGGAATTGTCGAGAGGAAAAATAGAGTGCTTCAAGAAATGGGAAATGTTATGTTAAATAACATGAAGCTTCCCAGGAATCTCTGGGCTGAAGCAGTGAATACTGCCTGCTACATTATTAACCGTGTTTATATTTGCAAATCTAATAATAAAATGGCTTATGAAATGTGGTTTGAGAAAAAGCCTTCTGTCAAATACTTTCGAGTTTTTGGCAGCAAGTGTTATATTTTGCGTGACTGTGAAAATTTGGAAAAGTTCGATACTAAAAGTGATGAAGGGATCTTTTTAGGATATTCTTTAAACAATCATGCATATCGTGTTCTGAACAACAGGACCGGTGTGATTCAAGAGTCAATAAATGTTGTAATTGACGATCATTTGAATACACCTGCCCCTAGTTCAGATAATGATGAAGTTCTTATACTTGAAAAACCAGAAACTTCACCAAGTGAAACTAATTCTGAATTAAGGACTGTTAAAGATCATCCAACTTCTTAAATACTTAGAAACCCTCTCATTAGTGTGCACACTCGTAGACAATTAAAGGACATATGTAACTACGTATGCTTTACATCCCAGATAGAACCTGTTAACGTGAAAGAAGCACTTTCTGATGAAAACTGGATAGTTGCGATGCAGGAAGAACTTAATCAGTTTGTCAGAAATGATGTCTAGTACCTTATTCCTAGACCTAAAGATAAACATATTATTGAAAAATGGATTTTCAAAAATAAGTCTGATGAACTTGGAAATATTATTCGAAATAAAGCAAGGCTAGTTGTACAGGGGTACACACAAATTGAAGGTATTGACTATGATGAAACCTTTGCCCCTATAGCTCATCTTGAATCAATCAAACTTTTTATTTCCATTGCTTGCTTTAGGAAAATTAAAAGTGCCTTTTTGAATGGTGATTTACATGAAGAGGTATATGTTGAACAACCTACAGGGTTTGAAGACCCTAAGTTTACCGATCATGTGTATCGTCTTACAAAGGCTCTCTATGGTCTGAAACAAGCTCCCAAAACATGGTATAAAAACCTGACTAAGTTTTTACTGAGTCATAATTTTCAGATGGGAAGTGTTGATAAGATGCTCTTTGTTAAGAAACATAACAATTATATTCTAATGGTTCAAATATATGTTGATGATATTATTTATGGATCTACCTGTACTAACATGACTGTTGAGTTTGCAGATTTAATGAAATCTAAGTTTGAAATGAGCATGGTTGGGGAATTAAATTATTTCATAGGGTTGCAAGTGAAACAACAACCTGATGGAATTTTTATCTCTCAAACCAAATATGCTCTGAACTTAATTAAGAAGTTTGGATTTGAAAATGGTAAAAATTTTGATACTCCTATGAGTACAACTTTGAGACTCTCAAAAGACTCTACAGGTAAAGATGTGGATCCTAAATTGTATTGTAGTTTGATTGGTAGTTTGCTTTACTTACTGCAAGTAGACCAGATATCGCTTTGAGTGTTGGTATTTGTGCTCGTTATCAGTTAAATCCTAAAGAATCTCACTTAACTGTTGTTAAGCGGATTATGCGATATGTCGCAAGTTCTGCTAAACTGGGTCTTTGGTATCCTCATGAGACTAGTGTTCAATTAGACGGGTACTCAGATGCTGACTGGGCTGGAAACATTGATGATAGGAAATCAACCAGTGGTGGTTGTTTCTACATTGGAACTTATCTTGTTTCTTGGTTTAGCAAGAAGCAAATTCTATATCGCTGTCAACAGCTGAGGCTGAATACATTGTAGCTGGAAATGCATGTACTCAGCTTGTTTGGATGAAACGCATGTTAAGCGATTATAGAATTACACAGGATTCTATGATTTTGTATTGTGATAATTCCAGTAAAATAAATATCTCAAAAAATCCAGTTCAGCATTCACGTACTAAGCATATTGACATTAGATTTCATTTCATTCGTGAATTAGTGGAAGAAAAATTAATATCTTTGGAATACATTCCAACCGAAACTCAACTTGCGGACATTTTCACTAAATCGCTCGACAAAAGCAGGTTTAATAAATTAAAGTTTGATCTCGGTATATGCAATTTAAATTGAATTTGCATGCTTTGGTGTATCATAATGTACATATATTTGATGGCTTATTTGCTTAAAATTTTGAAATCATTTGAAAAATTGTAAATTTTGGTCGGTACTCGACCAGTCGTGAGTGTACACGACCAATCTTGCTTCGACTGGTCGAGCACACCCACGACCGATCGTGAAACTCGTGAATTCACTTTATTTTGGGGTTTTGGCTCTTCTTCTTCATTTCCTTTTATCTCACCAACGAGTCTAGCCTCGACCGGTTGAACCCACCTTCATGATATTCAAGGTTAGTGGTTCTTTTGTAATTTCCTTGTAGATTCTTGTTATTGGTGCTTTAAATTTCACTCTTGTAGAATCTATTTGCTCTTTCATTGCAAGTTTGGAGTTTTCTCTTAAAAATCTGTTATATCAAAACCCCACTTCTTCTTCCTTGAATCTTGTAGTTTCCTTGATTCCTCCTTTAAAAATGGATGCTAGGGGTAAAAAGAAAACTACCCGTGGTCCCTCTTCATCTCGATCAGCATCTATTACGCAACGTCATCTTCAATCTCCCGAAAATGATCCATCAGATGCTTGGGATTTGCGTATATGCAATGTTATAGTTGAGCATCCTATTAATGTTAATCGCATTGCTTCATTTGGTATCCTTCCTCTGTTGCAATCTGTGGGATGGGATAACATCTTACATTGGGGTGGAGCTGCATACTAGTCCATTGCCCAATCCACGGTTGCATGTATCTGTGATTTTCTCTTGAGAATTTAACTTTTAAAATTGATACTCAAGAAGGCTTATTTACTGTGGATCACCATTTGATAGCTCACCTTATGGAAATCCCTATCAATGATGAGGGCATTCCGATTCATATATTATCTAATAAAATCTCAGAATCTGAAAGACAAATGCTTACTAGGGATTTATGTAATTTGGATGTTCACTGGACTCATAAAGGTAATGCACTTCCTTTAAGGTATTTGTTACCCAGACACAGAGTGCTTCACAAGATTTTCATCTCAAATCTATATCCGCGTTCTAGTAATAAAACCGAACTCACTGAATTCATGGTTCGTGTTTTGCATTTCGTCATCTCTGGTGCGAAAATCTGTCTACCTTCGTTAATTTGTCACTTCATTATTCAGTTTCGTCTCCATCCAGGTCATAGGGATATTCCCTTTGGTTATCTGATGACTATGTTAGCCAGTCATATGCTCGTGGCTATGCCTGTTAGAGAGAAACCCATTCATCATCTTCCTTTTAATAATTCCAATATTAACAAGATGAATTTAGAATTGGCTCATGGCCAAGTGGATGTTGGTAGCAGTGGTGCTGAAGCAGGGAATGCAGATGAAGCTGGTGATATTCCTGCAGACATAAATATGGATGATATATTTGAAGACCTTGAGTCAGACTCGGCTGATGATCCTGACTTTCAGCCTTCTGATTTTGATGAGAGGTTGAATTCTCTTCAGGAATAGGTGGCTCAAATTCGTATTACCCAAGACACTCAATTTTCTTATTTACGCAAATATGTGAGGCGTGTTGCTAGGGGTTTACACAAAAGTGATCCATCTAATCCTACTCCCTCTTCTGGTTCTGACTGACAATTTTACGTTTGGTCTGTAATAACTGGTATTTTACTTTGCTCTATGGCTGCACTATGTTTTCTTGACTAACTTGTGTTGAATTATGCACTATGCACTTCGAACTTTTTATCTCTTACATCTATATTCCATCTCCTACTTTCCTTAACCTTAGCTTGCCTTTATTTTTTCTTCCTTTGTCATTTTGTGTCGAAAAGGGGGGGAAGTTTGGTGAAGTTTTGGCTGGATTTAATGATTATGATTTTGGGATTGTAGAGTAGTTTGGATGTGCTGTTACTCAGGGGGAGTAAGCTGGATGTTGCTTATGATGTCTATATAACTGGTGCATGATTCACTATTGAACCTATTGTGCTTGTATCTCTCTTATTCTTATTGGAAGTATTATTATTTGGGTGTTTGTCACAAATTTGACAAAGGGGGAGATTGTAAGTGCTATGGTCACATGCTCCTTTGGTTATCAAATTTTGATGTGTCAAAACATCTATCTACGTTTTGTGTTTGTAAGGTGATTTATATGTGTTCAAGACACTACATCAACACTTCATGACATTGGATGTCTTCAAGAAATACAAAGTGTACTTCATCATCCTATCAATGTTCAAAGCTACAATGTTTTTGGTTTAGGTTAAGGTTAGGTTATAGGTTATAAGTTTTGGTTATAGGTTATAGGTTAAGGTTTTAGGTCATAGGTTTTGTTTTTCTAGACCAGTTTAGGGTTAGGTTAAGGTTTTCAGAATTTTTTTAGGTTATAAGCTCGAGGTTTAGGAATTGAGAATAGGTTAAGGTTTAGGTTTAGGAATGACTTTCAAAAATCGAAATCGGGTTCCGGTTCGGGATCGGGTTTAGGTTTAATTTAATTTTGTTTTCAAGTTTAGGTTTAGGTTTAGGTTAGGGAGTTGAGATTAGGATTAGGTGTTGGTTTAGGTTTTTGACAATCAATCATCTACTTTGAGAATACATTTAGGTTTTAGGTTATAGGTTAAGGTTTAGGTTTTATATTTAGGTTAAGGTTAGGTTATTGGTTATAAGTTTATGTTATAGGTTATAGGTTAAGGTTTTAGCTCATAGGATTTTGTTTAGATTAAGGTTATAGGTTTAGGTTCAAGTTATGTGAGTTTCAAGCAAGTGTAGGGATTGTTGTAATAAATTAGGTTTAGGTTTAGGTTATAACCTATAGGTTTAGTAAATTGAGAATAGGTTATGGTTTAGGTTTAGGAAATCGGGTTCGGGATCGGGTTTAGGTCGGGTTTCAGGTTAGGTTTTCAAGTTTAGGTTTAGGTTTAGGTTAGGGAGTTGAGATTAGGATTACGTGTAGGTTTAGTTTTAGGGATTTGAGAATACATTTAGGTTTTAGGTTTAGGTTTAAGTTTTAGCTTATAGGTTAAGGTTTAGGTTTTAGGTTGAGGTTAAGGTTAGGTTATAGGTTATAAGTTTAGGTTATAGGTTATAGGTTAAGGTTTTAGGTCGTAGGTTTTAGTTTAGGTTAAGGTTATAGTTTTAGGTTTAGGTTTTTATTAAGGTTTAGGTTTAGGTTTAGGTTATAAGCTATAGGTTTAGGGAATTGAGAATAGGTTAAGGTTTAGGTTTAGGAAATCGGGTTCGGGTTCGGGTTCTGGATCGAGTTTAGGTCTGGGTTTTCAAGTTTTAGTTTAGGTTTAGGTTAGGGAGTTGAGATTAAGATTAGGTGTAGGTTTAGGTTTAGGAATTTGAGAATACATTTAGGTTTTAGGTTTAGGTTTGGGTTATAGGTTATAGGTTTAGGTTTAGGTTAAGGTTTAGGCTTAGGTTATAAGCTACAGGTTTATGGAATTGAGAATAGGTTAAGGTTTAGGTTTAGAAAATCGGGTACGGGTTCGGGATCGGGTTTAGGTTTGGGTTTTCCAGTTTAGGTTTAGATTTAGGTTAGGGAGTTGAGATTAGGATTAGGTGTAGGTTTAGGTTTAAGGATTTGAGAATACATTTAGGTTTTAGGTTTAGGTTTAGGTTATAGTTTATAAGTTTAGGTTTAGGTTAAGGTTTAGGCTTAGGTTATAAGCTATTGGTTTATGGAATTGAGAATAGTTAAGGTTTAGGTTTTGAAAATTGGGTTCGGGTTCGAGATCGGGTTTAGGTTTAGGTTTAGGTTAGGGAGTTGAGATTATGATTAGGTGCAGGTTTAGGTTTAGGGATTTGTGAATACATTTAGGTTTTAGGTTTAGGTTTAGTTTTAGGTTGTAGGTTACGGTTTAGGTTTTAGGTTTAGGTTAAGGTTAGGTTATAGGTTATAAGTTTAGGTTATAGGTTATAGGTTAAGGTTTTATGTCATTGGTTTTGGTTTAGGTTTAGGGTTAGGTTAAGGTTTAGGTTTAGGTTATAAGCTAGGTTTAGGGAATTGAGAATAGGTTAAGGTTTAGGTTTAGGTTTAGGAAATCGGGTTCCGGTTCGGGATCGAGTTTAGGTTTGAGTTTTCAAGTTTAGGTTTAGGTTTAGGTTAGGGAGTTGAGATTAGGATTAGGTGTTGGTTTAGGTTTGGGGATTTAAGAATACATTTAGGTTTTAGGTTTAGGTTTAGGTTTTAGGTTATAGGTTAAGGTTTAGGTTTTATATTTAGGTTAAGGTTAGGTTATTGATTATAAGTTTATGTTATAGGTTATAGGTTAAGGTTTTAGCTCATAGGATTTTGTTTAGATTAAGGTTATAGGTTTAGGTTCAAGTTAAGGTTTAGGTTTAGGTTTAGGTTATAACCTATAGGTTTAGTGAATTGAGAATAGGTTACGGTTTAGGTTTAGGAAATCGGGTTCGGGATCGGGATCGGGTTTAGGTTAGGGTTTTCAAGTTTAGGTTTAGGTTTAGGTTAGGGAGTTGAGATTAGGATTACGTGTAGGTTTAGTTTTAGGGATTTGAGAATACACTTAGGTTTTAGGTTTAGGTTTAGGCTTTAGCTTATAAGTTAAGGTTTAGGTTTTAGGTTGAGGTTAAGGTTAGGTTATAGGTTATAAGTTTAGGTTATAGGTTATAGGTTAAGGTTTTAGGTCGTAGGTTTTAGTTTAGGTTAAGGTTATAGTTTTAGGTTTAGGTTTTTGTTAAGGTTTAGATTTAGGTTTAGGTTATAAGCTATAGGTTTAGTGAATTGAGAATAGGTTAAGGTTTAGGTTTAAGAAATCGGGTTCGAGTTCGGGATCGGGTTTAGGTCTGGGTTTTCAAGTTTTAGTTTAGGTTTAGGTTAGGGAGTTGAGATTAGGATTAGGTGTAGGTTTAGGTTTAGGAATTTGAGAATACATTTAGGTTTAGGTTTAGGTTTAGGTTATAGGTTATAGGTTTAGGCTTAGGTTATGGTTTAGGCTTAGGTTATAAGCTATAGGTTTAGGGAATTGAGAATAGGTTAAGGTTTAGGTTTAGGAAATCGGGTACGGGTTCGGGATCGGGTTTAGGTTTGGGTTTTCTAGTTTAGGTTTAGATTTAGGTTAGGGAGTTGAGATTAGGATTAGGTGTAGGTTTAGGTTTAGGGATTTGAGAATACATTTAGGTTTTAGGTTTAGGTTTAGGTTATAGTTTATAAGTTTAGGTTTAGGTTAAGGTTTAGGCTTAGGTTATAAGCTAGTGGTTTATGGAATTGAGAATAGGTTAAGGTTTAGGTTTCGAAAATTGGGTTCGGGTTCGGGATCGGGTTTAGGTTTGGGTTTTCAAGTTTAGGTTTAGGTTTAGGTTAGGGAGTTGAGATTATGATTAGGTACGTGTTTAGGTTTAGGGATTTGTGAATACATTTAGGTTTTAGGTTTAGGTTTAGGTTTTAGGTTGTAGGTTACTGATTTAGGTTTTAGGTTTAGGTTAAGGTTAGGTTATAGGTTGTAAGTTTAGGTTATAGGTTATAGGTTAAGGTTTTATGCCATTGGTTTTGGTTTAGGTTTAGGGTTAGGTTAAGGTTTAGGTTTAGGTTATAAAAGCTAGGTTTAGGGAATTGAGAATAGGTTAAGGTTTAGGTTTAAGTTTAGGAAATCGGGTTCAGGTTCGGGATCGGGTTTAGGTTTGGGTTTTCAAGTTTAGGTTTAGGTTTAGGTTAGGGAGTTGAGATTAGGATTAGGTGTTGGTCTAGGTTTAGGGATTTGAGAATACATTTAGGTTTTAGGTTTAGGTTTAGGTTTTAGGTTATAGGTTAAGGTTTAGGTTTTAGGTTTAGGTTAAGGTTAGGTTATTGGTTATAAGTTTATGTTATAGGTTATAGGTTAAGGTTTTAGCTCATAGGATTTTGTTTAGATTAAGGTTATAGGTTTAGGTTCAGGTTAAGGTTTAGGTTATAACCTATAGGTTTAGTGAATTGAGAATAGGTTACGGTTTAGGTTTAGGAAATCAGGTTCGAGATCGAGATCGGGTTTAGGTTAGGGTTTTCAAGTTTAGGTTTAGGTTTAGGTTAGAGGTTGAGATTAGGATTACGTGTAGGTTTAGTTTTAAGGATTTGAGAATACATTTAGGTTTTGGGTTTAGGTTTAGGTTTTAGCTTATAGGTTAAGGTTTAGGTTTTAGGTTGAGGTTAAGGTTAGGTTATAGGTTATAAGTTTTGTTATAGGTTATAGGTTAAGGTTTTAGGTCGTAGGTTTTAGTTTAGGTTAAGGTTATAGTTTTATGTTTAGGTTTAGGTTAAGGTTTAGGTTTAGGTTTAGGTTATAAGCTATAGGTTTAGGGAATTGAGAATAGGTTAAGGTTTAGGTTTAGGAAATCGCGTTTGGGTTCGGGATCGGGTTTAGGTTTGGGTTTTCAAGTTTAGGTTTAGGTTTAGGTTAGGGAGTTGAGATCGGGATTAGGTGTAGGTTTAGGTTTAGGGATTTGAGAATTCATTTAGGTTTTAGGTTCGTTTTAGGTTTTAGGTTATAGGTTAAGGTTTAGGTTTTATGTTTAGGTTAAGGTTAGGTTATAGGTTATAAGTTTAGGTTAAGCTTTTAAATCATAGGTTTTTGATTAGGTTAAGGTTATAGGTTTAGGTTTAGGTTAAGGTTTAGGTTTAGATTAGGTTATAAGCTATAGGTTTAGTGAATTGAGAATAGGTTAAGGTTTAGGTTTAAAAAATTGGGTTCGGGTTCGGGTTCGGGATCGGGTTTAGGTTAGGGTTTTCAAGTTTATTTTTAGGTTTTGGTTAGGGAGTTGAGATTAGGATTACCTGTAGGTTTAGGTTTAGGGATTTGAGAATACATTTAGGCTTTAGGCTTAGGTTTAGGTTTTAAGTTATAGGTTTAGGTTAAGGTTGGGTTATAGGTTATAAGTTTAGGTTATGGGTTTGAGGTTAAGGTTTTAGGTCATAGGTTTTGGTTTAGTTTAAGATTATAGGTTTAGGTTTAGGTTTAGGTTAAGGTTTAGGTTTGGGTTTAGCTTATAAGCAATAGGTTTAGGGAATTGAGAATAGGTTGAGGTTTAGGTTTATGAACTCGGGTTCGGGTTTAGGTTTGGGTTTTCAAGTTTAGGTTTAGGTTTAGGTTAGGGAGTTGAGATTAGGATTAGGTGTTGGTTTAGGTTTAGGGATTTGAGAATACATTTAGGCTTTACGTTTAGGTTTAGGTTATAGGTTATTGGTTTTGGTTTAGGTTAAGGTTTTTTAGGTTTAGGTTATAACCTAGATGTTTAGGGAATTGTAAATAGGTTAAGGTTTAGGTTTAGGAAATCGGGTTCGGGTTCGGGATTGGGTTTAGGTTTAGGTTTTCAAGTTTAGGTTTAGGTAAGGTTAGGGATTGGATTATGTGTAGGTTTAGGTTTAGGGATTTGAGAATACATTTAGGTTTTAGGTTTATGTTTAGGTTTTAGGTTATAGGTTAAGATTTAGGTTTTAGGTTTAGGTTAAGGTTAGGTTATAGGTTAAAAGTTTAGGTTATAGGTTATAGGTTATGGTTTTAGGTCATAGGTTATGGTTAAGGTAAAGGCTATAGGTTTAGGTTTAGGTTATGGTTTAGGTTTAGGTTATAAGCTATAGGTTTAGGGAATTGAGAATAGGTTAAGGTTTTGGTTTAGTAGATCGGGTTCAGGTTCGGGTTCGGGTTCGGGATCGGGTTTAGGTTTGGGTTTTCAAGTTTAGGTTTAAGTTTAAGTTAAGGAGTTGAGATTAGGATTAGGTGTAGGTTTAGGTTTAGGGATTTGAGAATACATTTAGGTTTTAGGTTTAAGTTTAGGATTTAGGTTATAGGTTAAGGTTTAGGTTTTAGGTTTAGGTTAAGGTTAGGTTATAGGTTATAAGTTTAGGTTATAGGTTATAGGTTAAAGTTTTTGCTCATAGGTTTTTGTTTAGATTAAGGTTTAGGTTTAGGTTTAGGTTAAGGTTTAGGTTTAGGTTTAGGTTATAAGCTATATGTTTAGTGAATTGAGAATAGGTTAAGGTTTAGGTTAGGAAATCGGGTTCGGGTTCGGGATTGGGTTTAGGTTAAGGTTTTCAAGTTTAGGTTTAGGTTTAGGTTAGGGAGTTGAGATTAGGATTACGTGTAGGTTTAGTTTTAGGGATTTGTGATTACATTTAGGTTTTAGGTTTAGGTTTAGGTTTAGGTTTAAGTTTTAGCTTATAGGTTAAGGTTTAGGTTTTAGGTTGAGGTTAACGTTAGGTTATAGGTTATAAGTTTAGGTTATAGGTTATAGGTTAAGGTTTTAGGTCATAGGTTTTGGTTTAGGTTAAGGTTATAGGTTTAGGTTTAGGTTTAGGTTAAGGTTTAGGTTTAGGTTTAGGTTATAAGCTATACGTTTAGGGAATTGAGAATAGGTTAAGGTTTTGGTTTAGGAAATTGGGTTCGGGTTCGGGATCGGGTTTAGGTTTTGGTTTTCAAGTTTTGGTTTAGGTTTAGGTTAGGGAGTTGAGATTAGGATTAGGTGTAGGTTTAGGTTAAGGGATTTGAGAATACATTTACGTTTTAGGTTCGAGTTTAGGTTTTAGGTTATAGGTTAAGGTTTAGGTTTTAGGTTTAGGTTATGGTTAGGTTATAGGTTATAAGTTTAGGTTATAGGTTATATGTTAAGGTTTTAGCTCATAGGTTTTTGTTTAGGTTAAGGTTATTGGTTTAGGTTTAGGTTAAGGTTTAGGTTTAGGTTTAGGTATAAGCTATAGGTTTAGTGAATTGAGAATCGGTTAAGGTTTAGGTTTAGGAAATCGGGTTCGAGTTCAGGATCAAGTTTAGTTTATGGTTTTCAAGTTTAGATTTTGGTTTAGGTTAGAGAGTTGAGATTAGGATTACGTGTAGGTTTAGGTTTAGGGATTTGAGAATACATTTAGGTTTTAGTTTTAAGTTTAAGTTTTGAGTTATAGGTTAAGGTTTAGGGTTTAGGTTTAGGTTAAGGTTGGGTTATCGGTTATAAGTTTAGTTTATGGGTTTGAGGCTAAGATTTTAGGTCATAGGTTTTGGTTTTGGTTTAGGTTTAGGTTTAGGTTTAGGTTTAGGTTATAAGCAATAGGTTTAGGGAATTGAGAATAGGTTAAGGTTTAGGTTTATTAATTAGGGTTCGGGTTTAGGTTTGGGTTTTCAAGTTTAGGTTTAGGTTTAGGTTAGGGAGTTGAGATTAGGATTAGGTGTTGGTTTAAGTTTAGGGATTTGAGAATACATTTAGGTTTTATGTCGCTTACTGCTGGCGTGCGGGCATACGATAAGGACCCACGGCCCCCAGCCGTGGGCCCCACCATGATGTGTGTTATATATCCACTTCGTCCATTCTGTGGGACCTTAGGGCAGCAAGCCGCCCTCCAAAAATTAGGCCCATCCAAAGCTCAGGTGGCCCACACCATAAGAAATAGTGGGCTGAACTGTCTGTCATTGAAACCCTTTTTAGGTCCACGGAAGTTTTGTACCAGGATGAAATTTGGTTTTTCCTATTTGTCCAGGTCCGTGGGACCTTATCAATGGATCGGATGGCTTATAGACATTATGGTGGGCCCCACGTGGGACCCACAATGTCGTATGTGTTTATGCCTACCGTCCAGGCGGACGGTGGAGCCCACAGTGAATGTGTTTTATACCCACCGTCCAGGCGGACGGTGGAGCCCACAGTGATGGATGTGTTTCATCCACACCATCCACGCAGGACGGTGGGACCCAACCGTGTGTGTGTGTGTGTGCATGTGTATGTGCGTGTGTGTGTGTGTGTGCGTGTGTGTATGTATGTATATATATATACACACATATTTATATATAATATTATATTATATACAATATTGTGTATATATACTATATATAAATTATATATTATATTATATATAATATACAGGATGGTGGGACCCACCATGATGCATGTGTTGCATCCAAACCGTCAATCCATTTTGCGACTCATTTTGGGCATGAGCTAAAGGATGAATCAGATCCATGGTTCATGTGGACCCCCACCATGATGCATGTGTTGTATCCAAGTCGTCCAACCACTTGTAAGCTCATTTTAAAGCTTGAGTTCAAAAATGAGACAAATCTAGGAATAGGTGGACCACATTATAGGAAGTAGTGGGTTTGAATGTCCACCATTAAGACCCTTGGGCTACTAAGTTTGGGACCAAATATGATATTGGTCTTTCCTTTTAAATTCAGGTATGTGAGGCCTTATAATCAGATGAGATGGGAAAGGAATATTATGGTGGGCCTTAGGAATTTTAATGGTGAAAATTATTACCACCACTTGTATTCGGGTGTGGCCCATTGTCGTGGCCCATTGTTATGGCCCACTTGATGTGCATAAGGCCCATGTAAGGTGGGCCCATCTTAATGTATTTGTGGCCCATTGTCAAGGCCCACCTTGATGTATATAAGGCCCATGTGATGCAACCCATTGTGATTATTCAAAGGCCCAGGGGTTATGGCCCATTGCAATGTACATAAGGCCTATTGATGTGGCCCACTTGATTTATATAAGGCCCATATGATACAGCCCATTTGATGTATCCAAGGCCCATGGGTCGAGGCCCAACAGAGTGTCCTTAGGGTCCATTGCAATGTGTGATTTTCCCATGGTTGTGTGTTGATATTATGGCGGGCCATGCCTTGGGAGCAATGTTGGTTTGACGTCCACATTGTAAGTACAATGTGGGGTAAATGTTCGCATTGCCACTCTCCTTAGGGCCCATTGATAGGCCCAACTCGTTATGTATGAGGCCTATGTACAGGGCCCACCCGTGATGTATATTAGGACCATGTGTAGGGCCCACCCATTGAGTATTAGGGCCCATGGGTTGTGGCCCATTGTGATCGATGTATTTTTGGCCCAGATGGCAAGGTCTGATATTACGTATGAGAGGCCCATGGGATGTGGCCCATTACGATGTGTTCGGGGCCCATGGGATATGGTCCATTATAATGTACATGCGGGCCGTATATGGGGACCATTATGATGTTACATATGGCCTTGTGGGAGAACTAATGTGATGTATGTGAGGCTTATGTGATACAGCCCACTTTGATATACTTGTGGCCCATCAGTACGACCTAATGATGCGGCCCACTTGTTATACATGAGGCTCATTGGTGCGACCCATTAACATGGCCCAACTTGATATGATGAGGCCCAGGTGCAGGGCCCACCTGTTATGAATATTAGGCCTATGTGCAGGGCCCGCATGTTATATATTTGTGGCCCTTTTTGACGTGACCTATTGAGTTATATTCTAGGTCCATATAGTGCGACCCATTTAGTGTATATGAGGTCCATGTGTTGTAGTCTATTGAGATGTATTTTCGGCCCATATGTCGTGGCCCATTGTGATATATTTGAGGTCCATGAGCAGGGCCCACTTGTTGTATATATGAGGCCTTAAGACGTGGCCCAATGTGATGCACATGTAGCCCTTGTATGAGGCCCACTGCGATGTATATTAGGCCTTTGTGTGAGGCCACAGGCCCACTGTATATAGGGTCACTCCTTGGGAGCAATGATGGTTGAAAGTCCACATTGACGGGCAATGATGGTTTAATGCCCATATAATGACCTTCCTTTAGGCCTGGTTACCTAGGCCCATTCTCGTCATTCTCTAATGGGTTAACCCAAACGAATGGGCCCCAATTGATATTGCTTAGACCATCATCGGTCGTTCATCTACAGACCCCACTTCGCATCGTGACCGATTACCGATTCCGTTTGACGTGGCTAATTTTCCGATTCTAATTGGTGTGGCCTATTTAATGTATATGAGTCCAAGTATTAAGGCCGATTTCAAGTGTCGATTCCGATTGTTAAGGCCAATTTTAACTACCAAGGCCGATTGTCAAGACCTATATGATACGTACACAACCCGTAGTTGAGGCCTATTGTGATGTATTTATGGCCTACGGGCAAGGCCCATTGTGTATTCGTGGCCTATGGACAAGGCCCATTTTGATATGTATTAGGCCCATGATGCACGACCCATTTGACGTATTCGAGACCCATGTGTAGGGCTCACAAGTCGTGTATTTGAGGCTCATGAGTAGGGCCCACCTGTTGTGTATACGCGACCCTTAAGTAAGGCCCATGGTATTGTATATTAGGTCCTTGTGTGAGTCCATGGGTCCACTATATGTTAGGCTCTATGTGAGTCATTCCTTGGGGGCAATGTTGGTTAAATGTCCACATTGTCGAGGTCGTTTGTCGATGCTGGTTATGGTTACCGATTATGAGTATGTGACAGTATAGCATCATGATCAATGCCCATATGCATCATCTGCATGTTTGTTATGAGATGTGGTTGATCATCGTATATGTCATTAAGCATGTTATTATGAGACTCCCTGATAGGCGGAGGTTATCCTACATGAGCGCACGGCATATGTAGGATTGATGTATGACTGGATTGTATGACTCATGCATCTTACATTATGATTACTGTACGCCCTAGCGACATCAGGGTTGTGGCCTCCACAGGCATATTGTGGATGGCCAGATGGGACACCGGAAATCTGTTCTATATGGGGTGCTATAGATATTCCTGGGTGAAAGTCCCTAAACCTTCTTGGTTCTAGAGGTTGCTCCAACGTCTAGACCGAGTGGATGCATAAGCGCGTGAGGGCTGTATACCGTTAGGCCGGGTCCCTCACTGTGTCGTGGTCGGTTGGAAGGGGGTGCGGCCTTACCTGCCCAAGAGGAGGGGGCAATGCTAGGCTGAGTTTGACCAACTCGAGGAATGGGTCCGCTATCGATGAGCTGGGCCTGATATTGGTAGGTAGATAGTGAGGTCTCTTCCACCCACCTTGTTGCGTGCGATGGGGCGACAATCTGGTTTGGAGTGTAATAGACCCCGGTGACTTTCTAGAGAGGAACCGTACAGATATGTGGACTTATTGAGTAGGAGTTACATACTCATGCATTCATTTCATTCACTATCCACTCGGGCTGGTGGTGTGCAACTAATTGTTGTGTACCTTCGCATAGCCAGGATTTCGGTTAGACGCACGACTAACCTAAGATCAGGAGTTTACCACATTGAGTCTGACTATCAAAATTTAGGTATGGGACTGGTTTGGATAGAAGTCCCTTGTGATGGATCCCATAGCCTGTGATACTACATACTATCATCCTGACTTCACTCCAGCATGGTCATTTCATTAGCACTGCATATTACATTGCGTCTGCAGTACCTAGTATTTTGGGTTGCTATGTTTCTGTATTGATATGTCTGTTAACATTCATGCCTTGTATCGCATAGCCTTTGTATGGCTGAAGGTACTCATAGATTTATCAGTATATTTCCACTTATCGCGATATTGTATGATTTATGGCATTGCATCCTCGGCATCTGATATTTGGCTTTCTTTGACTCCTCATTTGTATAGTTGAATTGCATTGCATACCCTGACATTGTATGACTCACGAACTGTCAGTATTTTCTCTTACTCTGATTACTCTGATATTACTTACTTGGCTCTTACCTTGTGCACACACTTTCACCACCCACTAAGCTTTCTATAAGCTTATGCACGATAGATGCGTGCAGGTGGTGTTAGGTTACAGCAACATTGAGCTTAGAGAGTGCAGCAGACTTATGGAGTTTTGATTTTTTATCATATGTATTTCCCTTTCAGTACTGTACTCAACAGTTTATATTAGTGGATATGTGATGATGATGTTGCCTTTATGATTTGGGTATACTTGTGGTTATGCTTATTACGAGATAAATGTAAAAAAAAAAAAAAAAATCCTCCTTGTAGGATCCCAGGATCGAAATCTGGCACATAGGCACTGGGAACCGAGAATGGGTACTACGGAGGCTGTCGGCACCGGATTCGGCGATCGAAGTTCTTGTGATGCCGATTTCTGGGTTTGGGGCGTGACACCCACCGTGATGCATTTCGAACATCTACCCTATCAGTCAAATGCACCATTCCATCGTGGGCCTAGGTCCAAAAAATCAAGTCAATCTGTGACTTGTGTGGGCCACACCACATACAGAAGTGGAGAGGGGGCCGTACACCATTAAAACATTCACAACCATTTTTGAGGGCCCACCGAGATGTGGTTTGCAAATCCAGCCCATCCATTATGTGTATCCCACTTGAATGAGGGTTCAAACCAAGTTTCAGAGGCATGCAAAACTCAGGTGGGCCCCACCAAGTGCTTTTATATGTTTTAACGATGTTTTCACATAATTTTAGATGGTATGGCCCACCTAAGTTCCGTATACGGCTGATTTTTGGGATATTGCATAATTTAAAGGGTACCCATCAAATGCACGGTGTTGATGGTCGACAGCATCACGGTGGGGCCCACATAGCTCGACCTCACGATAAGCTTATCGTCAGCTCGAGCACATTGTACCTTTTCCTATATATATATATATAAATACATATATATATATATATATATATACACATAATCCACATCATTCATCCTTTTTTATATATCATTTTAGGATATGATCCCAAAATTGTATCATATCTAAAGTTCAAGTGTGAGGCGTGAACTGACAGTGGGTGTACTAACAAAAAAAAAACACAGGAAACAGTGTGCATACACTTTACACTTGAATTAAGTAAAATAAAATGGAGCTGAATTAAGCCGAGTTGAGCCCATACTACACTGGTTTGAGCTTGATTCGTAGTTTTAAACAAGCTTAACTCCAAGTCTTGGAAAATCATCACTTCTCTGTTCTCAAAATGCCCTTCGTCATCCTTTGCCTTCAAATCACCCCAATTTACAAAGCTAACACACCTCAAGGCCAAATGAGATTGTGCCACGTGGCATCATGACTCTAAGAGCTAATAAAGTGATAACATATGTACTTTTATCTTCAAACTACACCAAGTAATCTGTTACCCCTGCATATAAGTAAGCCTCTCTACCACTGGATAGTTGGTAAGAAGCTCCTCTCTAGGGCCTTAGCTTCTTTACAGTACCCTTGTGTTGAGAAGTGGAGCCGCATCTGGGGCCGCACACAACCAGACGTGGCCCCTGCTCGACCGGTCGAGGAGCCTACTCAACCGGTCGTGACCAGTCATGGACTGGCTCGACTCAAAGTCTAGCGAGCATAGTTTTTTGGGTTCCGAGGTGCTCGACCGATCAAGGATCATTCTCGACCGGTCGAGGGATCTTCTCGACCGGTCGTGCAGTCCGCTTGACTAGTTGAGGTTATGCAAATTGGTTTCTGAATTTGATACGGATTGCGGATTTTGGTGTCGCCTTTCGGAAGGGTGCAAAAGAGAAGTTGCTTAAACTATAAATAGGAGTCCCTAAGGCTTTTCTAGGGTTAAAAGGAAAATATTGGAATATACTTCTAAGGTGTGGGTAAGGGATTTTCTCTATACTTCCAAGGGAGAGGTTAGTATATTGCCTTGTAATCTTTGTTCTTCATAGTGGAAGTTTGCGTCCGTGGTTTTTTACCCTAGATTGGGGTTTTTCCACGTATATCTTGTCTTGTGGTTTATTTTGGATTGCTTTGATCTATTTTTAGTTTATATTTATTTCTATTTATCATTTTTGGGTGAGGCCCGAGATTGAATCTAGGCTCACTTTGTTGTTGGCGTGCTGCGCACCAATTGATATCTGAGCTATTGGTATAGTTCTATTGAGAGCGATGACGGAAGAAGGGATAACTAGAATTGAGAAGTTTGGTGGTTCAAACTTTACTTTCTGGAAGATGTAAATGGAGGATTATCTGTATCAGAAGGACCTTTATATTCCTCTAAGAGGAAAAGAGAAGAAACCAGAAAAGATGACAGATGATGAATGGTTTTTACTGGATAGGAAGGCTTTAGGAATGATCCGACTCTCTTTGTGTAAGAGCGCTGCCTTCAATATATCCAAGGTAAAAACTACAAAAGAATTAATGGAAGCCCTAGTCGCCATGTATGAAAAACCCTCTGCATCCAACAAGGTTCATCTTATGAAACAACTATTCAACATGAAGATGTCAGATGGTGGGAGTGTGGAGGAACATCTAAACGAGTTCAATACAGTCATGAGCCAGTTGGAATCCGTTGGCATTATTTTTGAGGATGAGGTCAGGGCGTTATTGATCTTATCTAGTTTGCCAGACAGTTGGGATGGTTTGATGATTGTTGTGAGTAATTTTTCATGGTCGACAAAGCTAAAATTTGATGATGTGGCCGGTCTAATTCTCAGCGAAGAATCTAGAAGAAAGGCATCAAGAGTTTCAGGGAATTCAGGGAATGCTCTAAACGTTGAAGGAAGAGGAAGATCGCTGAACAAAGGAGGTAATAAACATGGGTGTTCTAAGTCAAGGAAGAAGTCCAAGGGACTGAGAGATAAAGACGGGTGTTGGCATTGCGGCAAGAAGGGGGATATGAAACGTGATTGCAGGACACTCAAGAAACAAGAAGGAAGCTCTCAAGGCAGAAAAGATTCAGTGAATCTATCTGAGGAGAGTGACACAGAGGCGTTGATCTTGTCTCTTGATGTAAGGAATGAGTCTTAGGTTATAGACTCGGGTGCTTCGTTTCATGCCACCTCATGTAAGGAAGTTCTGCGTGATTATGTGTCAAGTGACTTTGGGAGAGTCTACCTGGGTGATGATGAGCCGTGCAATATTGTTGGAAAGGGGGACATTCATGTCAATCAGAAAGACGAAACGGTTTTGAAATTGAAGGATGTCGACATGTACCGAGTTTAAAACGTAACTTGATCTCAGTGGGGCAGTTGGTCGATACTGGTTATGTGACGACATTCACTAGTGATTCCTGGAAGATCACAAAAGGTGCGTTGGTGATATCTTGAGGTAAAAAGGAAGGTACTTTGTACGTGACTTCAAGATCATATAGTTCACTCGTAGTCGCATTAACTGGAGTGAATGGGTAGTTATGGTATCAGAGGTTGGGACATATGAGTGAAAAGGGGATGAATGTGCTATTGTCAAAAGGGAAGCTACCAGGGCTGAAGTCTATTGACTTGGAATTCTGTGAGGACTGCGTGTTTGGCAAGCAGAAAAGGGTAAGCTTCAAGAAGACGGGACGCGCTCCAAAGACACTTCTGTTAGAGCTTGTACACACTGATGTGTGGGGACCGGCACAAGTATCATCTCTTGGTAGCTCATGTTATTTTATTTCTTTTATTGATAATGCTAGTAGAAAACTGTGGATTTATTTCTTAAAATACAAATCTGATGAATTTGATGTATTTAAGAAGTGGAAAGTTATGGTAAAAAATGAGACAGGTAAAACAGTAAAATGTCTCAGATCTGATAATGGGGGAGAATACTGTGATAAAAGATTCGAGGAGTATTGTGGAGCAAATGGAATCAAACATCAGAAATGATTACATGGACACTATAGCAGAATGGTGTGGCTGAGCGCATTAACAGGACCATCCTTGAGCGCACCAGGAGAATGAGGCTACATGCAGGGTTGCCCAAGACCTTTTAGGCAGATGCTGCGAATGCTGCCGCATATCTCATCAATAAAAGTCCCTTAGCACCATTGGATGGTGGGCTACCAGAAGAAACGTGGACTGGGAAAGAAGTGAACCTTGCACATCTTAGAGTGTTCGGTTGCACTTCATATGTTCACATTGTTGCATAGTACAGAAATAAACTGGATGCAAAGTCCAGGAGGTGCACATTTATAGGATACGGGCAGCATGATTTTGGTTATAGGTTTTGGGATGCAGAAAACAGAAAACTCATCAGAAGCAAGGACATAGTTTTCAATAAAAAAGTAATGCATAAGAGCAGTGTGCAGGAAAATAAGGCCGAGGAGAAAGAATTCGTAGAGATTGAAGAGTTACAGGACACGGGTGTTACAATGCCACATGATGATCATGCACAGGAGCATTATGAGACAAAGTCGCATACACTGATTGTGAGGAGGTCTACTCAGGAGAGGAGACCCACTGTCTGATACTCATCCTCCTTACATTATCTATTGCTGACAGATATTGAAGAGCCAGAGTGTTTTGAAGAGTCATTACAGTCAAATACACGGGTCAAGTGGGAGCAAGCCATGGATGATAAGATGGACTCTCTTGAGTCTAATCGTACATGGGAGCTAGTCACTCTACTTAAGGGTAAGAAAGCTCTTCATACCAAGTGGGTTTACAGACTGAAGGAGGAGCACGATGGTTCAAAGCGGTACAAGGCTAGACTGGTTGTGAAAGGTTTTCAACAAAAGGTAGGTATCGATTTTGATGAAATATTTTCACCCGTGGTAAAAATGTCTACGATTCGCATGGTCTTGAGTATAGTGGCTACAGAGGACTTACATCTAGAGCAGCTAGATGTTAAGACAGCCTTTCTTCATGGGTACCTTGAAGAAGAGATATATATGTATCAGCCAACAGGATACGTGACACCAGGAAATGAGAACAAGGTGTGCAGACTTAAGAAGAGTCTATATGGCTTGAAGCAGGCCTCGAGGCAGTGGTACAAGAAATTTGACAGTTTCATGTCAGGAAACGGTTACAAGAGATGTCATGCTGACCACTGTTATTATTTGAAGAAGTTTAATACGTCATATATCATCCTTCTTCTGTACGTTGATGATATGCTTGTGGCCGGTTCAAGCATGAAGGACATCTCAGATCTCAAAAGACAGTTATCTAGAGAATTTGCCATGAAGGATTTGGGAGCTGTAAAAAAAATCCTAAGTATGAGGATAAAGCGTGACAGGAAAAATAAGAAATTGGTTTTGTCATAGGCAAAGTACATAGCTAAGGTACTTGATCGATTCAATATGGGAGGTGTTAAGCCAGTTAACACTCCATTAGCCAACCACTTCAAGCTATCTAAAGAGCAAGGTGCAAAGACGCAGGAGGAACATGACTACATGGCTAAAGTCTCATATGCATCAGCTATTGAGAGTCTCATATATGCTATGGTGAGCACGAGGCCAGACATTGCTGAAGCAGTGGGAGTTGTTAGCAGGTTCATGAACAACCCCAGGAAGAAACATTGGGAAGTTGTGAAGTGGATCCTCAGATACCTAGTAGGCACTGTAGATATAGGGTTGTGTTATGAAGGATCGGAAATCAAGCTACAAGGCTACATAGATTCAGATTTGGCAGGGGATATTGACAACAGAAGAAGCACTACAAGCTATGTCTTTATTCTGGGTAGTGTTGCAGTTAGTTGGGTCTCTCAGTTACAGAAGATAGTATCTATCAGTACGATGGAAGCAAAATATGTTGCGGTTACAGAAGCGTGCAAGGAGATGGTGTGGATGCAAGGTTTTATGGATGAGTTGGGTAAGAAGTAAGCAGATCGCAAGCTGTACAGTGACAGTTAGAGTGCAATACACTTGGCTAAGCATTCAGCCTTTCATTCCAGGACTAAGCATATCGCCATCAGATATCACTTCATATGTTCGTTATTAGAAGATGGATCGATTGCTCTGGATAAGATTCATACAAGTGAGAATCATGTGGATATGCTGACCAAGGCAGTCACACGGGAGAAGCCGAAACTCTGTTCAGCTTTGATTGGTCTTCAGGCTTGAAGACAGGGAGGTGGTGCACTCCGGATGAAGAAGACAAAGGTTTATGGCGATGTGTCTCCAAGTGGGAGATTGTTTAGAAGTGGAACCACATCTGGGGCCATGCAGGACCAGTCGTGGCCCCTGCTTGACCGGTCGAGGAGCCCACTCGACCGGTCGTGACTGGGCCGTGGACCGCTCGACTCAAAGTGCAAAGAAACATAGTTTTTTGGGTTCCGAGGTGCTCGACCGATCGAGGATCATTCTCGACCAGTCGAGGGGTCTTCTCGACCGGTCATGCAGTCTGCTCGACCAGTCGAGGTTACACAGATTGGTTTCCGAATTTGATACGGACTACAAATTTTGGTGTCGCCTTTCGGAAGGGTGCGAAAGGGAAGTTGTCTAAACTATAAATAGGAGTCCCTAGGGCTTTTTTAGGGTTAAAAGGGAAATATTAGAATATACTTCTAAGGCATGGGCAAGGGATTTTCTCTGTACTTCCAAGGGAGAGGTTAGTATATTGCCTTGTAATCTTCGTTCTTCATAGTGAAAGTTTGCATCCATGGTTTTTTACCCTAGATTGGGGTTTTTCCACGTATATCTTGTCTTATGGTTTGTTTTGGATTACTTTAATCTATTTTTAGTTTATATTTCTTTCTGTTTATCGTTTGTGGGTGAGGCCTGAGATTGAATCTAGGCTCACTGCATTGTTGGCGTGCTGCGCAACACCTTGGTCTTTCCACACCTTTAAAATTTTCTTAATAACTTGTAGACATTTTTACAACTAAGAGAAAGTTTCTTTGTTCATAAGATTTTATATTGACACAGGGGTTTGTTATTATAATAAAATTTGGCTAAGTTGATGAGCTTAGTGCCTTGATTTTAGGCATATGGTATGTTTATAGTGCAAATTATCAGATAAATGGCCCGTATCTTTAACAAGTGCATGCAACATCTGCTGGAATCTTTGACATGTATTTTCTGTCCCATCACATGCTTCTCCAACTGGATTTCCTCCCAAACAAAATGAAACTATTCTGAGAATACAACAGCCTAATGTATGCATTCTTACATGGTGCACAAACCGTACAAAAGTTCCAACACCCAGCCTCTTAATTATTAACAAAACACACCATCTTCATTTTGCGCCAAAGAGAATAAAATTTTAAGAAAAATTAGTTGATTTTTGAGAGTCAAAAGGAAATGGATTGTTATCTTGCATACTTGCATTGTAAATCCTGAACAGGAAAGAAACTTTTTTTTAAAAAAAATTATAAAGAATCTGTGTACTCAGCAACACATTGTAGTTTAAGCTTATCCTATAAAGCAATGGATGGGACTGATCCTAGTGCATGAAATGACATCTAATCCATTCATCACGTGCGTCAACTGAGGTACTTCTTAGTGGCTAAACATTAGTCCAATTCAAATCCCAAGTGGGCCATGACACAAGGAAAAACACACCCACCACTCATTACTTATTAAATGGGCATTTTTTTTGTTTTAAAAAAAAATTTTTTAATGAGTGTGGATCGTCTGTGTCGAACCCACAGGAAAATTCAGTGTCGTAGCTTCTCATTTGTCCACATCATCACCGTTGACTCCAGCTAATAAGATCCGCCTGATTTCTCTGTCCCAAATAGATTGCGTGATACAACCCTACTTTTAAAGTGTGTAACTTCTCTGTAGAGCTGGGCATTGGTCCAGGTCGGACCGGATTGGGCCTGACCCTGTCAGATTCAAAATTTTAATAGGCTGACCTGAAATCGATCTGATCTGAGACCGAGTTCAGGTCATCTGACTCGGACAGACCTAATGCTTGATTAACTTGACCCGATCTGAGTCCGACTCGGTCAGGGAAATCGAGTCGGATCGGGTTGGGCACTATTCGGATTATTTGATATGGTGTGGTCCACTTCAGTTTCAATGTATCGTAATTTTTTATTCAACGCCTAAAATGATATGTCAAAATGGATGAACGGCTTAGATAATATATATACATCAAGGTGGTCCCCACATGACTATAAAAAATACGTATCAATGCCTGCTGCCTGTGTTGTCCCATCGGGCAGGCTACTGAAGTAACGTCACCAAGTTCTGTCGGCCCCACTACGTTGTATGTGTTATATCCACACCGTCCATCAATTTTGAGATATCATTTTAGGGCATGAGCGAAATAGTGATGTAGATAAAAATCTGTAGCGGACCATATCACAGAAAAAAGTGGGGAGAATGATTCCCACCGTTGAAACTATCCTAAGGCCCACCGTAATGTTTATTTGAAATCCAACCTGTTCAAAAGTTGAAAAATACAGAAATAAGGGAAAACACAATTATCAAGTTGATCTAAAACTTTTGTAGCCTCTAAAAGTTTTTAATGGTGGGCGTCACTGTCTATAGAGCTTTATATGTTGGGGTCCACCGGAGCCTTGGATTTCATTCATTCTTTGGATATTGCCCTGAAATGATCTCTCCAAATGGATGGAATGTTGGATACAAAACATACATCATGGTGGGGCCCAAGGAACTTGGTTAAGTTACTTTAATACATACTCCCACAGCCTACAGTGTTAGACGTGAAAAGCAAGTAATACAAGATTGGGGCAGAAACGTAATCATCTTCTGTTGGGAATAGGAGAGGGTGGAGACTGCTACATAAGTTTTGCACCGTTTAAAACATAGTGGTCCCTTCTCAGATGTATGCATGGCCTAATTTTACCGCAATCTGAACTGTACAAATATCTTACTCAACTCTGAATGGTACAGTGCCGAAAAATTGCATGGAGAAGATAATATTAAGCATCTGACGTGGACCACTCTATACTTTACTTTTAACCATCCATTTGATAACATTAATTATATGGCTAGGATTGTTTGATTCATGTGATTTTAGAAATATGCTTTGCCTATAATAGGACCCAATTTCGATGGTCTTGATAGTATTAGATAGACAGAATGAATCACCACCATTTTAAAAATGGTCCTAAACTCACATACGACTCCAACGCGGCAGAGTGGCGAAACTCCTATAGTTGTTACCCGCCTGTTAACGTGCCATGCAAGTAACTCGTACTCTAAGGCGAGTGAACTCTGTTGGGGCCCACCATGAATGCATGTGGTATATCCACGCCATCCATTCATTTTTTCAGATTATTTTAGTTGTTGAACCCAAAATTAATGATTATCCAAAGCTTAAGTAGACCACACCATAGGAAAAGGAAAAAATATTGATTTTTACTCCGGATCTCGCCGGATCCGAACGGTCCGGATCCATTCGAATCAGGTTTTTGGATCAGAACAGTCTGGATTAACCACTACCCGATCTTGATCTGAAAACTAGTTGGATCTAAATGATCCTACCTGATCCTACCCGATCTAGGCCGTCGGTTCGGATCGGAACGGGTCGGATCGAGTCTGATTGGGTCAGATCCACCGGATCGGGTCAAAAATGCCCACCTCTACTTCTTTGCACCCCACAATGATTTATATTTTAGATCCACACTCTTAGTCAATTTTTACAGATCATTCTAGAGCATAAACCCAAAAATGTGGCACATCCAAAGCTCAAGTGGACCACACCACAGAAAGTAGCGGAGATTGAATGACTACCATCGAAACCTTCCTAGGGTCCACTGTGAGGTTTATTTGTCATCTAACTTTTTAATAAGGTCAAACAGACTTAGATGAAGGAAAATCACGTATATTAGCTTGACCAGGGCCTTCTTTGGCCCAAGTAGTTTTTAACCGTAAACATCCAATTCCTATTGTTTCTATAGTGTAGCTCACTTAAGCATTGGATCTGCCTCATTTCTTGTTTAATTTTCTAAAATTGGTATGGAAAAATAGATGGGCAGTGTGGATCTGATTAGAGCTGTACACGAGCAGACAAAGGCTCGAGTACTCGCTCGACTCGACTCGGAATACTCGACTCGTACTCGACTCGCCTGAGTTAGAGCCGAGTACGAGCGGGTTTTCACTACTCGTTTAAAGTACGAGTAGAGTACGAGTCTAGAGGTACTCGACTTGGTACTCGACTCGTACTTGACTCATACCCGTGTATATAAACGCCCGAAAATAAAAACCCTACTACCCCACCCATCCGTCATTTTCCATTCCAGCCGCACCCAAACCCTACCCCACCCGTCCTTTTCAGAAGCAGCGCCTGAACCCTTCCCTCCCAGCGAGCGTTCGAAAAAAACTCTCTCTCTCTCTCCCCTCCCTCTCCCAGTGCCCATCCGACCGTCCCTCTTCTTCCCTCTCTCTCTCTCTTTCACTCGCCCTTGTCCCCTATTTGGCGGTGTCCGGTGCCGTTTGTCCCTACGTCCTGTCCGGTGCCCCTGTCCGGTGATGGAGCTCGTCCCTGCCACTCGTCTGGTGCCGCAACTCGTCCCTACCAGGCTGCCACTCGTCCCGTCGTCCGTCATCGCCCTGCCCTGCATGTAGCTGCCGGTCGTCCCTCTTCTGCTCACCCAGTAAGTCCACTGTACTGTTTACTTGCCATACGATTAAACACACACATCATGGTGGGGCCCACACAGCTAGCAATCTCAAGTTCCACAGTTATACGAATGTGAAATGGGGGGTCCAATGCCCATGAAATTTTATCTACAGGATCCTCTCATAGGACCAATCAACCCCTAAAATCTTTTTCAAATGGTAGTATGCACAAGGAGAATTGAATCGATGAAAATTTTGGGGTCGGAAGGGTATTTGTGTTGGAACCATAGGGCTTTGAAAAGTTGAAAGAAAGAAATGCCATTTACCAAAAGCATGCTAATTCATCTATACTAAGATGTTATATATATTATGCGGGCATGTACACATGGAACCCACATGACCACAAACCACCCACTGTGGGGCACACCTAATTAACAGCCCAGACCTTGCAGAAAAATGGGTGAATGGGCCAGGTTGGTCCAGGCATATTCATCTAGGGCTAAGTTTGCTCTTAAATTTTACTCTGCAGGTCAGGCTTTGGACATACCTCGGCATCAAATCTGGGACATTCATCTATGTGTCCTAACGGTCTTGCTTAGCCCAAACTTTCTAGGACCATCCATTGTAAGTCCCACCATATTAACATTTTGGATCACCAAACTATGACTCTTAATGGTAGATTTGGCTTTTCATTTGACATTTTGTTATTAGTTAGGTAGATGATAAATTTCAATTTCAGCATGATCCTTTGTTTGGATAGATATACATTATTTGTATTGTTCTAGTTGTAGACTTGTAGTATAAGATAATCGGTTGCCCATTTACGGATTTCTATGTTGCCAGACATAGATTCAGTGTGTTCTTAGATGCATAGAAATTGCTCAAATTGTCCCTTTTTGGACGGTTCAGGGTTAGATAGATTGTAGTGTCTTCATTTATTCCAATTTAAATGCATATGCCTGTTCGGTTATGTCTCTCCTTTTTCTCTCTGGATATATTTCATGTATTTATTTCCGTCGTCAAATGTCCACACTTTGTGTTGATGATTGACATGGGAATCAAATACAAGATTAATATATTCTGGAGAGATATGGGGAGATGCTGCCGAAATTTCGGCGTAACATTTAAATTGGAAAATTAAGCATTACAATCCATCTAACTTTGAATAGGTGACTGACTTAGACAGTTAAATAATTATGCCCATCTAGCGGTCTAGCCGTCTAGCCGTCTAGGACCCTAAGTAATAGTTAACATATCGAGAACTTAATTTTATAGATGACTAGTCAAGAAAAAGCCCAAATACCCCTGGAATGGGTGCATCGGCCATATCTCCTCTAATCGTAGAGGGAGACACAAACACGTCAACTGCATGCAAAGGGAAGAAGAAGAGATTAGCAGTGTGGGATGATTTCGAAGATGTGACAGTTAACGACGTACAGAAGATAAAGTGTAATCACTGCAAAGGGTTATTCAGCAAGATTTCAGGAGGATCTACAACACATCTAATTAGACATTTGAAGACGTGTCCTAAGAAAGCAAGACTCCCTCCTCCCGGCCAACAGACGCTGTCATTTACGAGGTCAGAAGGGGACGAATCCTAAGGCGTAGTGTCCACTCATAAGTTTGACAAGGAGAAGCTGAATGAGTGGTTTGCTAGATTAGTGATTTTGGAAGAAAAACCTTTAAGAATGATTGAAAGTAAAGGGTTTAGGGCTTTCTGTCAATTCCTTAACCCTCGGGCTGAGAATGTCTCCCACGTCACAGTGCAGAGAGAAAGCATGAAGATGTACGCAAAGGAGAAGATAAAACTGAAAGAAATTTTGGCTTTCATTTCTAAAATAGCTTTGACTTCTGATTAATGGACGGCGTCCAACCAAAGAAAAAGATATATTTCATTAACCGCTCACTATGTTGATAAAGATTGGAAACTATGCAAGAGAATTTTGAACTTCAAACACCTTCCTCCTCCACATACTGGTTTACTTATTTCAGATTGCATCTATAGTTGTCTAGAAGGCTGAGGCATTGAGAAGAAAATTTTAGCAATAACTTTAGACAATGCTTCAGCAAATGACAGTGTCATTTCATGCTTACATAACCAGTTCAGGGCAACAGAAAATTTATTTTTTGATGGAAAAATATTTCAGGTCAGATGTTGTGCCCATATTGTAAATTTGATTGTACAAGAAGGGTTGAAAGCAATTGACAACACTATAGACAACATAAGAGAAAGTGTGAAATATATAAGGGGGTCGCCATCGAGACTAAGTGTATGGAATGGTATCATCCAACGTTTGAATGTGCCATTTCAAAAAACGTTGAAGTTGGATGTCTGTACACGTTGGAACTCGACCTATGAAATGTTAGATGCGGCAATGGAATTACAGCTTGCATTTCCTGAATACAAGGCACGTGACAGAAACTATTCTTGGTTGCCGAGCACAGATGATTGGGCCAAAGCACAATAAGTTCACACATTTCTCAGAGTTTTCTACGATTGCACAAAGATTTTTTCTAGGAATCAATATCCAACCGTGAATCTGTTTCTTCTGTCTCTTTGGAAGATTAAGGATGCTCTACAGAAAAATGCCAGTACGGGTCCAGATTTCATACGCCAGATAACAGTTGGTATGAAGACGAAGTTCAATAAATACTGGGACGAATGTCATCTGTTGATGTCCTTGGCAGTTGTTCTTGATCCTCGTTGTAATATGGGGTTGGTTAGCTTTATTTTTATGAAGCTTTATCCTACTGAAAGAGCAGCAGCAGAGACGTCTAAGGTTCGTCAAGCCCTTGAAGATTTGTACAAATCGTATGTTAATACTTTACTTGCAGCGGGTTTTGAAGAAAGTATAGATGCAGATATTTCTGTACTTGGTAATCCGGATGTGCTAAATGAATACATATCATACTTGGCACAAGCACGAATGGGAGTTGATACTAAAGAATCAGAGTTAGATATGTACCTCAAGGAGGTAATCGTGGTGCGATCTGAATTTGATGTGTTGGAATGATGGAAGATGAGGGTTAGTGAATCAAAATACCCTACATTATCTGTGATGGCACGGGACATATTATCAATACCATTTTCAACAGTGGCATCAGAATCCGCATTCAGCACAGGGAGTAGGGTTGTGAGCAAGTATCGAAGCTCACTTTCACCAAAATAGTTGAAGCATTGATTTGTACGCAAGATTGATTGCACCTAATATGGGGAGATATGAATGATGATGATGATGAAGAAGAAGAGATTGAGATTCGTGACGATTTTCTACCTACAGATTAGTAATTATTTTCGGTTTTTCAATTTTTTTTGGTTGAATGATGAATGATCTGTAATATTATTTCACTGCAATTGCAAACACGGAAGTGTTGGGACTTTTAATCTTTTATATTTATTTACATATGCCTGTTCATTTGCTTTTATTTTTGACTTTTGATACATTTATATTGCTTTCAGGTTCCTAATTCAAGTTTAATTTATTTATCAATATTCTGATTTTTTTTATTAACAATTGAATGTAGATATGTCGTCATTTGAGCCATCGACAAACATTTGGGACTATGCTTCCCTAGTTGAATCACCACCAAGGTCTGGAAAAACAAAGATTAAGTGTAGTTTGTGTGGCGCAAAGTTTGTAAACAAGACTAATCGCTTTCGCTTACACTTGTCATGTCGAGGTAGTGATGCAAAACCATGCCCCAGTGCCCCTAAGGATGTCCAAATTCTTTTTCAAGCTCTGTTAGATTCGAATAGAAAACCTTCCACTCCATCCAAACCTTCTGCTCCTGGATCTAGTACACGAATGACATCTACAGAAGATGCAGAGGAGGAAGCCAGATTAAAAGCTTTGGAGGAAGAACAATTCCAACTCGCCTTAAAACGCAGTATGGAAGATGTTTCTAGACTTCAGCGATATTCGAGTCAAAGACAACACGATGTTGAAGCAGGGTCGAGTTACTCGAGTACAACAAACAAGAAGAAGAAAAAGAGTAACAAATTGAAATTCCTGACTCGTCTCGGTGAATTTTATAGGGCATTGGGTACTACATACAATTCTTCACATAAGGCAAGTTTGAAAAATCTAGTTGAAAGTGTAGAAGAGCACGAAGGAAAAATCTCTTCGCCTTCTGACTCAGAGGAAGTGATCAATTTGTATATGAAAAAATAGATAGCAGTTCCGATGGATCAGATGACAATATAGGAAGACACTCATCTTATAGAGGTTATTAGTTATAAATTGTCATTTTGAAGTGAACAATGTAATGTAAATATGCTAATGTAATTATCGAAATTTTTTAATCATAAATTATATGCATTTTATATATTTTATTATTGCATTTTATATATTTTATTGTTTAGTTTAACTTCAAATTCTAATTGACTCGAAATCGCCTCGAAAACTTGCACTCTACTCGACTCGATTTCTACTCGTACTCGAACTCGCCTCGAAAACTCGGACTCGACTCAACTCGTTCACTACTCGTACTTGGCTCGTACTCGGGCTAGTAGAGTACGAGCAGGGAGTCCCTGCTCGTTGGCCGAGTAGAGTCGAATACGAGCAGCACTCGGGCGTTAAGAGCCGAGTACGAGTAGGGCGATACTCGACTCGTGTACAACTCTAGATTTGATACATACTTAATGTGGGGCAGGGAATTCTATGTATCGAGACTTCTAGTTTCCTTTTCTCGACCTAGAATGTGCTGCACTACCAGAGCGGATTAGATGAGAACCGGGTCTCACCCAACACGGTGTGGCCCTAACGATGGTGCCCACCTTGATGTGTGAATTCTATGTCCATTACATCCGTCTATTTTTCCATATCATTTTAGGGCAAAAAATTAAGAAGATCTAATTATCAATTGGACCATAAGTCAAGAAGCAGTGGTGATTGAACACCCTACCACACCTAAATGTTTTTGTAGTTTTTATTTGTCATCCAATCGGTTGATAAGTTGATGGTCAATTACCACTGTTTCCTATAATATGGTCCACTTGATAATTGGATCTGTTTCATTTTTGGAATAATGCACTAACATGATCTGAAAGAAAATGAATGGATAGATAGATATAGAATACACACATTAAGATAGGCCCACAACAAGGGCTGCACCCTCACGGGGTGAGGACGGGTTCTCACCTAATTTTCTCCCCTGCCCCACAGCGGCAACCAAACTTCTCGACTTAGAAATTTACGTGGGGCTTACAATGATACATTTCTTAGATCCACACCCTCCATCAATTTCTTTTCAGATCATTACAAGATACTATCTCAAAAACAATGAAGATCGAAAACTAAAGTGGACCACATTACGGAAAACTGTAGGAGTTAATGCTATAGTTGAAACTTCTTAGGACCACATAAGGCTAAAATCAAGCTGATATATGCATTTTAACTTTGTTCATGTTTGTGTGATCATATGAATTGATCAGATGAAAAATAAGCCTCACCTTGGCATTAGTAAAGTTTCAATGGTAGTTTCACTATAAGAAAGTGTACCTTAGCCGACTGACGGGGCTATCATTTGCTGGCGGCCGGTTTTAACAACTGCTGGTAAAGGGTTTTGTAAGAAGAAAAAAAAAACCCTACCTTCATTTCTGCCCTTTCTTCTCCAGCTGCGCGCCGATTCTCCCTCTCCAGTCCCTCAAGCTCTCCCTCTCCGCTTGCTCTTCCTCCCTCTCCCTCTCCCTCTCCCTCTCGCGCGCTCTCCCTCTCCCTCCCTCTCTCTGCCTCTCCATCTCGCTCTCCCTCTACACTCGCTCTCCCTCTCCCTCTCCCTCTCCTCTCATTCTCTCTCTCTCTCTCAAAATCCTAGTCATCTCTCTCTCTCTCTCTCTCTCTCTCTCTCTCTCCTCGATCCTCTGCTGCAGTTCGGCCTTCTGCTGCTCGTGAATATCCTATTCTCAGGTATGATGTAAACCTTTTCCCTTCTTGCCGTTGCTTCTTGCAATTTAGAATACCTGATTAGGGATTTGCATTATCGAATCCCGAATTAGGGATTTGC
Source organism: Magnolia changhungtana (assembly GCA_030180095.1). Taxonomy (NCBI): domain Eukaryota; kingdom Viridiplantae; phylum Streptophyta; class Magnoliopsida; order Magnoliales; family Magnoliaceae; genus Magnolia; species Magnolia changhungtana. Next base: position 1,867,648 of record JASAUF010000101.1, on the reverse strand, counting down.
ATTGTTGAATCCTTTTTTAGGGATTTGCATTGTTGAAACCCTTTTTGGGGTTAGCATGCTTTTATTCCCAGGTATATTGTCGGATAGTTTCCAGTTACATGTAAAGGTATTTGAAATTGATTTTTTTCCTTTCCCTTAAGGAGTTGATGGATCTGATCAGGAATCAGGTTCCTATGCCAGGACAGAAAGTTGGCTGCTGCAGAACATGTTGCTGTATAATCTCATGAGCCCCATTTGTGCAGACCGGGCCGTTAAATTTTTATGCAAAATGCCAAGTGATTGGGTGTGCACATGGGGTGTTCGATGAAATTCCTAAGAGGAATTTGATCAATTGGATTGCACTTGTTTCGATCATTATATTCAGCAAGTGTACTGAATATATCCTATTGCTCGGTAGAAAAGTGAGCCTATTAAAAATGCTTTTGGTTGTCTTGATTCAACAAATGCTTATAGTCATGGATGTGCAATTTAGCCATAATTACTAAGCCATTTGCAATTTCCGTGCATCACATATGATTGCTTTATTTTTCCATTTGATTTCATTTTGACTTTGGATCCTATGGATACGACTCCTTGTTCTATGGATATCATGCATGCAGACATCTTGAAATTTTTGTTGGATCGACTCTGAGGGTCTTACAAGAATGTCTGTTCTCACTTTCGTTGTGCAGGATTTGGCAACTGTGGTTCCAGATCTTAAACCAGCAGGAATTGATCTTCTTTTTATAAGTTTTGGTTTTCAGTTATTTTGTTTTTATATGCTTACTAGTAATCTTACATAGACACCTTGATCCATAGCTCAAGTGGCAAACTGAGTGAAAGATACCTCGTTTCAACACTTGAGGTCTTGGTATCGATCCCTAGTGGGGGTGGCTAATAGTGAAGTGTCAACTGACAGTGGGGTGTACTAACAAGCTAACGGAAAAAAAAAAAAAAGGTAATCTTACATAGACATACACAATTGATTGTTTGTCAAAAAAACTCGAAGTATACTCCAGGTTTGTATGTGGTCTCTTACATTTATAGTATGCTGAATTCCTAGTTAAACACATAATTTTAGTGGAATGCAGGGTTTTATGTTGTAGGGAGAGCAGGTTTTTATATCTGATCCCTCATCCTAGTCAGAATACTCAGCTGAGCCAACATGCACATGTAAGGGATCCATTGACACACTTTCTACTTTCCATCATCCAAATTTGAAGTCTTTAGATATAATAGTAAATTTCTGATAGTGAGTAAGATTGTCTTGTGATCTTCATTTTGTGGCCTATGAAATATATGCTGAACCTAGTAGATCTTCAACAACATAGGGAAGACAAAGACCTTTCAACTAATGGAGTTTCAATGGTCCCATAGTCTCTCTAAATCAACAGTCTTATATGTAGAGATAAAGACAGACAGTTAGTTTTAAAATTATGATTTAAATATGTTGGTACTACAATCAAGAATTAAATGAGTTTGTGACAAAGAATTTAAGCGTGGATGACATTGACTTGAATATATTGGATTTTTCTTTTTGCCTTGTTATATGGTAATGGAGAAGCGCAACAAATTGAATGAAGTAAGACCCAGCTACTCCGACATATGAAGTCATCGTTCATTATGATAGCTGGCACCGACTCATGAAGGTGATCTCCTGATTTCATGTTTTCTATATTTAATTGAAATGTACGGTAGTGGAAACAAAATCTGGTAAGTGGAAATGCAATTTTTAATTATCAATAGAAAAAGGAAAATCTGGTGATCTCCTTGATTCAAAAATATGCATGAAAAGGATACATGTGACCGACCTCAATCAGTTAGGATATGTCTTAGATGACTATGATTCAAGGATATGCATCGTTCTCAGCCTTGATCTGTACTACAGGTGGAATAGGCAATGCCCCAAAAGTCTCATCGCACGAGAATCGTACAACCCCTAGACCTGTGATCAATCAAAGGATGGCTGAGAAAAAGAAAAAGAAGCTAAAGACAACATTCAATAGCAAAAAGGCCAAAGATTTGGCTAGGATTTTCCAATATGAGAGACTTTTGAGGCATTCCTATCCATGGTGGACCCATCAGATCAACCGTATGTCTAATGTCTCACTGCAACCCACCATAACCACTAGCAGCAGCAAAAAAGATAAGAAAAGAACAGAGTTTCCTTCCTTCTGTACCACTTAAACCTTTGAATTTTTGCTCTTAATACTTTAACTTGAATGTTGGCTTAGGAAATATCCATGAGCCTTTTGCAGCCTTTGTCTTTACCTGTTGCATGCTCCATGATTTTCCTTGTTCAGCTTTCCTATTCATTTATAAAGGAATGCTTCACTCTAAAATAGAAGAGCTAGGACTCAAATCATTCACTTCTTCTTCTTATCCTACTTATTTTATCCTTGGACAGGTATCAAGACCCAGTATGCATGATGATTGTTTTCTTGAAGGACTCAAATTTATTTCAGGTTTGCAGCATTTCCTCTTAAAATTTTTTGTGTATTAAGCATTCATTTAAATGATCATGATGTGCTCCATTGCATTTTGAATTTGAACTTCATTGCATTTTGATGTGCTCCATTACATTCAAGAAGTCCATATTCTTGACCGAATCAATTTGGTAGTCTATATGCTCTCATTCTTTAGGGCTTTAGATAGAAATGTTGGAGTTATAAGTTTTCTTCTTGTTGTTGGTTTTATTTATTTAGAATTTTAAAATTTAGCATATATTACATGTTCTGTGAAGTTACTTCTTGGAGCTTTAGCCTATGGTGCACTGAGTCTCTTTTTCCTTCTTTGGATTGCCTTAACTGCCAAATGGGTTTTTGTTGACCATTAAGGAAAATAGTAGTTTCAGGAGAATCCATGCTCAAGGATCTGTTGGATGATACAATCAGTGGTATTTTTGGTCATGTTTATGAGTTGTGTGAGCTTATCTTTGAACCAGTGATTCCTAACTAGTCTCTTGGCCTCATTTCAAAGTTATATGTTCTACTTTCCTTATATTGCTTAATATATTGTTTATTGTTCAAGTCATATTCGTCAATAGTTCAGGTTTGATAACAAGCATCGCAAAAATCCATGCTTCTTGCATCTGTGCAGGGATTTGAGTGAGAATGAGTTAGTCGGGACGATTCCACCAATACTAGGCAATCTGTCCCATACTGGCAAGCTGTGAGTTGGAGACTACCACATCTGGTTTATGATCTTAGCAATGCGTATATGCCATGATTGGTCATTGTGTTTTCTGTTTATTCTTCCCAGGTACCTACATAGTAACAAGCTCATTGGGCCAATTCCACCCGAATTGGGGAACATGTCCAAGCTAAGCTATCTGTGAGGGTTCCTTCTTTAAAATAAAATTTCCACTTCTGGGGTATGTGTAAAATATTTCTGATCCTTTCCTTCTGCAGGCAATCGAACAACAATGAACTGGTAGGTAGCATTCCGGCCGAGCTTGGACAGCTGGAGTAATCTGATAGTGGGTGTACTAACAAGCTAATAGTGAAGTGTGATCTGACAGTGGGTGTACTAACAAGCTAACCAAAAAAAAAAAAAAAAAAATTGTAAGTTTTTATTTATTTATTTGTAAAACTGTCTCCTTTATTTCTATCATCTTTTTTTAACCTTTTGTGGCCATATTTTAATTTATCATGCCAGGAATCTTGCCAACAACAACTTTGAAGGACCGATTCCTTGAAACATAAGTTCCTGCACTGCATTGAATCAATTGTGAGCTTAATGTCTGTTTTATGTTTACTTCATGTGTTTTTAGACTTGTTTAGTTGCATATGATAGTTGGCATCATAGCATGTATAATGTTTGATTATAGTAGCTTAGTTTTTGTTTGTGCATGGAGAACTCATTGAGAAGCCAATGTGTCTGGATCTGTTTGCAGTCATTCTATGATTTGAAGCTCAGATTGGATGAGTATAGTAATTTCACATCTTGAGTTTGAAATTTAATTGTGTTAATAATATTCTTATAAAGAGTTTTATCTATTTGGTATGACCCAAGAAAGTTTAATTGAGAATTCTTGCCATATAATCTTTGGCCATCTTTTTTTTTTTCCAGGCAATTGATTTATTATTTTTTCTTAACCGTCTTTTGTAGGACGTTGATTGACAGATTAGGAAATTCGATCTGTAAGATTTTCAGAGCATCTTCCATCTATGGCAGTGCCTATCAAATCAAAGTTTGGATTTTAGAAGTATCATCCCCACTTGTAACAAGCATCATCAAGATACTTGGACCGAATGCCTAGGAACTTATACGCCCTGTTATATCCATGAATATTTTCTAAAGTTAGGTATATGCTTCGAATTCTTTTATAAATTTTGACCAAGCAAACTCTAGCATATAACTTTCAAGTTTTAATTACAATTTTCTTTTCCAGACATTTTTCTCACAGCAGAGAGTGTGATGATCTGCACATGCAAAGTAACCAGAGAAAATGAAGAATGGTGGAATGTTGATGAAATGTTTGGATGATATCTCGTAATTGTAACAGGAGGGCATGGATATTTTGATATGTAACCATGTGCTAATATTTGTTATATGTTTTGTACTTTAATTCATAGAAACTGTTCAATTAAGGTTTGATTTATTTCACTATAGGCATTGTCTGCCAGTAATATGTTAGTTAAAAACTGAAATATGAATCAATTTCTTTACAGTATATGCCTAGGAGGGCTTCCGTGAATTTTATTTATTGCCTATCATATGCCTAGAATAACTAAGGGTTTCCCTATATCTTATTGGGGTAAGCTGATATGGATTCAACACTGCCATATCAGCTGATGTGAAACTGATTTTCTGAACCCCACTCAGCAAGCTATGCATCTACCGTGGCTACGGTTGTACTGTGGGGCTAGTCACATTTAGCTACGGATTTTATCTGTAGCTTTTGAGCAATAAAAACTAACGATTTAGCGGCCTCCAGCACAACTATCAGTAAAGGTCTTGGACGCCGGTAAAGCCTTTACCGACTAAGGCTTTACCGGCTGTTGGATAACCGCATGCAAAGTATTTGCCGGCGGTTTTCTTGGCCTTTGCTGGCGGTTTTGACCGCCGGTAAAGGTCAGTTTTCTTGTAGTGTTTGTTCAATCGACACTACTTTTTCTGGGTTGTAATCCTCTTGAGCTTTGGATATACTTCATTTATGTACTCATGATTTGGAATTATCTGAAAAATTAATGGGCGGTGTACATCTAGCATAAAAATTATGATGGGAAAGTCCAGCACATTAAAAGTTGTACTGTATAGCTAACAATCTATTTGGAAAGAGACATTCTGCCTATTTGGTAAATGAGGCGGACTACTGAAAACGGCACTGGAAATCACCACAGTCTATCCGCACTCAAATCTACCATCAAAATTTCGGAAGAGGATTGGCTAGTGGACCACACACCACCGACCCTGGTGTGGGTACATGTCGTGTGAAGACGAGAGCGCTGCTGCTTGTATGAAATGTTCAGAAGAGATCAAAGTTACATGGGCCCCACAATGATATATTTAATATATCCATATCATTCATCCATTTTTTAGATCATTTTAAAGGATGAACTCAAAAATGAGTTATATCCTAAGCTCAAAAATAAGCTATACGCAAAGTCCGAGTGAACCAAATCACAAATAGTAGTGTGACAATGATTCTTACCGTTAAAACTTTCGGAAGGTTTATCATCATATTTATTTTCTATTCAATTTGTTGGTGAGGTTACACAGACTTGAATGAAGAGGAAAAACAAATATCATATTATCAAAACTTCCATAACCTCATAAGAGTTTCAACGGTGGATGTTCAATCTCCTACTACTTTTTGCAGGGTGGTCTACTTAATCTTGTTATCTGTCTTATATTTCTTTTCAAGCCATAGGACGAGCTTGCTATAAGGATGGACGGTCCGGATACAACACATACCTAATAATAAGACCCACAAAACTTGGTGACGTCAATGCACAGCACCGTGGGTGATGTGTGTTACACCAGCCAATCCACTTCCCAAATTTTATCGCAGATATATCCTCTGGAATTGACTGGCCCTTTAGAAGAGTAAAATGGGCCTACCTTTATTAATTTGGACGATCAACACCGTTCATCTGTTTTTCCATCTCCTTTCAGGTTATATGCCCAAAAATGAGACGGATTTTACTCGTATGTGGGCCCTAAGAAGTCTCAACACTAGGTAATTTCTTAACCATTAAATGGAATCTACCCTGTGCGGTACACTTGACCATTAGACCTGACTCATTTTCTTAAGCATGTAATAATATAATATTTAAAAATGAATGGAGGGCATGGATCTTCACGATACCAACACTATGGTATAGTGCACTTGAGCTTACGACGTGCTTCAAATTAGAAGTGGATTACGTACACACCAGCAACCTCCCAGGTGTGTTAACGTCATCAAGTTCTGTGGCCCCAACATGATGTATGTGTTATATCAACACCATCCATCCATTTTTATAATATCGTTTTAGGTATACGATAAAACATTAGAAAGATTTAAAGCTCAAGTAGATCACACCATAGGAAGCTGTGGGGATTAAACGCCTACAACTGAAAACATTTTGGGCCATAGAAGTTTTAGATGAAACTTATATTTGTGTTTTGCCTTCATCCGTCTTCTTGTAACATCATGAACAGTTGGATGGCACATAAACACCATGATGGGCCCTGGGAAGTTTTCAATGGTGGGAGTCATTGTCTTGATCTACTCTTTGTAGTGTGGTACACTTTAACCTAGGATATACCTCTTTTTTTCCAACCATGCCCTAGATTGATATTGCAAAATTGAAGGTGTTGATATAACACATACAACATGGTAAGACCCATAGAACTTAGTGATGTCAACCCATTACATTGGACGGTGCAGCCGGCCATCTTGATGTACATACGGTATATGCACGCCGCCCATCTGTTTTTCCTGATCATTTTGGGAATGGCTGGAAAAAAGAAGCGATCCAAATCTCATGTGGACCAAAACACAGGAAAGAATGGTGATTGATCATTAAAAGCTTCTTGTGGGCCATAGAAATTTTGGATTAATATGATATTTGTTTTCCCCCTTCCTCCAGCTCTTTGTAAGCTCTATGTAACCTTATAAAGAGGTTGACTTACAAATAAACATTACGTCGGGTTGTAGGTAGTTTTAAACGTGAGTATTCAATAATCACTGTTTCATAAGGTATAGCCCACCTGTGATTATAATCTCCCTCATCTGAAGTTTTTTTTTTTTTTTTTTTTGATTAGCTTTTTAGTACACACACTCCATGTTAGCCACCCCGTTAGGGAGGGATTGATACCAAGACCTAAAGCGTTGAAACGAGGTATCTGAAGCCTTGAAATGTTGTTGCAGAAATAATGGCACTTGTCAATCACCGTCATACATAAAGGTGATACCAGATTTAGAGGTGACATCACACAAAGTCACTTTAACCCTTGATTGAACTGGGTTAAAGTAGGGTCCCAAAAAAGGTCGATCTCAATTTTCGTGGGTCTTGTTGTGTGAAAGTCGCACCGAACCTGTGTTCGTAATCCCATTTGGCACGAGGCATGTGGTTTTCAGCCTGGTTGAGCTTGGGTTCGATCACTTCAGACCCATTTTGCTCAAAAGCCCAAAAAAAAAAAAAAAAAAAAAAAAAAAAAAACACTGTGTCAACCTTGTTTGGAATTATTTGTAAGCCCATTTGGCACAGGACACTTGATTTTTTGGCCCGGTCCAAATTGGGTTTGACCACTTCGACCTGTTCAACCCGTTTTACTGAAAAGCCAAAAAGCAACGCCGAACTGGGTCTTGCTATGTCGAAGCCACACCGAACCTGTTTGGAATTGTTCATAATTCTATTGGGCACGAGGCACGTTTTCATCATGGTCTACCTTGAGTTGGACCACTTTTGACCGTGTTTTGAGATAAGGTTCGCTTTCTGAACTCGGTATAGGGGGTGCCAGAATTGCAACTGCAACTCCAATTCAAACTAAACAACAATGACCTTCCCTTGAGTGCCGAAGTAGGCAAACATGTACTGTACAACCAAGATCTCGAGAGATCAGTCGCCTATTATTCAGCCACTTACTCAATATGTAAATTGGATTAGGTTATATTTAGAGGGTGGGGTTCGTCCTCTGATGATAGGTTATACCTTTGTCTTCCATACGAAATGACTTTTCAATATAAATTAAATGAAATGAGAAAGAAATCTTACAGTTGGCAGCGAAAAATAGTTGAAGGACGCCTCTTTGAAGGATGAGTTGAGTCCAGCGTGCGAGCGTAGATTTGAATTATAGCTAAAATTACCACCTACTTTGATTACTGTTATGGATTTTTTTTTATTTTTTTTAAAGCTTGTTAGTTTATGGGGATATCATGCGCACACGCACATGCATGCCGCCCCCCCTAAGCACGTACGCAAGGAGAAGGACTCCACCGTCAATCTGAATTGATGACAACGTCTAAGGAGGGCCTCCTAACTAGATGACGGAGTTTTGGTTAGTTGGAGTGGGCCTAATAGTCGAGTAAAGCCCATCATGGGATCTCATGATCATGGCCGACTACTCTGATTAATCTCATATTTTAGGTTTTGTTTATTAATTTTATTTAGAGTATCATGGACGGTTTAGATTTCTTTGATGAGTTTTTATTTTTATTTACTTCATCGTCAAGTAATAGGTTGCGCATATGGCGTGAGTTTTTGGATATATGGTTTTCCTATAAATAGGCATCCCTTGTAGGTTTTTTCTCATTAAAGCTTAATAGAAATTATGCATTTTTCTACTCCTCTGAATTCTCGAGTTGTGGGAATCCAATTGGGTGTGAAACTTTCCCTTCATCGAAGGGCTAACTACCGTGGTGCGAAGCTATATCTATCCTGATTCTTTCCCATCTTCTACCATCTCTATTTCTCACCTGCTACCACCATTCGCGCTTCAAATCTATCCTTTATTGCAACAGTTTTCCTCTTTACAGTAGAATTCCAGATTTTGGCCCTGCAAAGGGCTGAAACTTTGGCGGAACACCACGCACAGACCGCGCATCTGATCGACACAAAACTTGAGGGTTTTAAAGCTCTCCCCTGGTCGACCAAAGCAAGGAGCCACTTTCTGCGTTTGGCACCCCTTTGCACGTGTGGCCAGGCCCCTGCGCACATGCGACAGGCCTGGCCCGCTGTCCAGGCACACAGACTATCTCTAGGTTCAGATTTCTGCCTATTTTACTCCTCTCATACCTATTCTCCATAACCCTAACTCTAGATTGTATTACTTTCAATTTATTTGCCGCTTTTTTTACACTAAGGTTCTCTGAATTGGAATTGGTGAATCCTTTGGATTAGGGATTGATTGTTTTGCATATGTGGATGATTTTTACTTCCCTTTGAGTATCGTTTGGTCCATAATTTTACTGATCTAGCCCTAGCCTGTGTAGGCCTGGACCCACACAAATTCCCCTTGCTTGAATGTTTGAACTTTTGTGTGGGATGTGGAATTTTATGTGATTGTTTCTGAATTAGTGTAATTTAAAGCCTGAGATTTTGCATATCATATTTAATTTTCATGTCCTGCATCAAAGTTGGTATCAGAGCTTAGGGTTCTTATAGGAAAATGCATTACATGTTTAGAGTTTAGTTGTTTTATATCCATTACGCATCAATTCTCATCATATATGGCTGTTTAGTGGTCCATAAACCTTGACATAAGCTGTTGAAATTTTCTGTTATTCCCTTATTTGAATTATTTTAGAAATTAACTTAGCTTTCTATTTCTAGGTTTAGAAACTTTCCTTTTCTATTTTTAGAAACTTTCTTAATCTGTTTTTTAGAAACTAATTTCCTTTCCTTTTTCTTTTTTAAAAACTAATTTACTTTCCTTTTTCTAGTTTTAGAAACTTACTTTCTATTTTTAGAAACTTTCTTTTTTTCATTTTTTTTTTTAGAAACTTTCCTAATTTATTTTTTTAGAAACTTTCCTAATTTGTTTATAGAAACTTTCCTTTTTCATTTTTAAAAACTAGGTTGCTTTTTTTTTTTTTAGAAACTTTCCTAATTTGTTTTAAAAAAAAAAAAAAAAAAAAAAAAAAAAAAAAACTTTCCTTTTTCACTTTTAGAAACTTGGTTGTTTCTTAAAAATAAATTTTTAAAAGAACTTTCTTATATTTTGACAACTATATTGCTGAATTTTGGTTTGTACCCTACACTAAACATGGAACAATTGCAAGAGTCACTAAACAAGCTGTCCCAACAGTTTAAGTCTTTGAGTAAATACTGAGAACAACATATAGACCAATGCTTTGAACAACTTGATGTATTTCCAGGTTCAGATTTCTGCCTATTTTACTCCTCTTATATCTTCCAGGTAGCACGAAGATGTACCAGGATGTGAGACGGTCTTATTGGTGAGACGGCATGAAGGCCCACATCGCTGAGTTCGTTTCTCGTTATCTGACGTGCCAGTAGGTCAAGGCAGAACACCGCCGACCTCCTGGACTGCTTCAGCCCATGCCCATAGCAGAATGGAAGTGGGACTTCATCTCCATGGACTTCATATCAGGGTTACCGAAGACGAGGAAGGGATACGATTCCATTTTGGTAATTGTGGACCGGTTGACCAAATCGGCCCATTTCCTCCCTATCAGAGTCACGAACTCTGCAGACGAGCTGGCTAGGCTGTACATCAGAGAGATTATGCGTCTGTATGGAGTTCCACTTGAGATCATGTCGGACAGAGACTCCCGGTTCACATCTATCTTCTGGACTCGCATCCAGGAAGCGATGGGTGTGAAGTTGAAGTTCAGTACGGCGTTTCATCCTCAGACCGATGGGCAGACAGAGCGGGTGAATCAGATTCTGGAGGATATGTTGCGAGCATGTGTGTTGGACTTCAAGGACAGTTGGGATGATTGTCTTCCTTATGCAGAGTTCGCCTACAACAACAGCTTCCAGGCGAGTATTGGTATGGCGCCATATGAGGCCCTGTATGGTCGTCCTTGCAGATCACCGCATTATTGGGCTGAGGTTGGCGAGCGTAGTCTGATTGGCCCAAAGTTGGTACAGGCGACTACAGAGAAGGTCGACATCATCAAGCATCAACTTCTTACAGCGCAGAGCAGGCAGAAGAGTTACGCCGATACGAGGCGGCGACCGCTCGAGTTCGAGGTCGGAGATCATGTATTCCTCCGAGTTTCCCCTATGAAGGGAGTCCTTCAGTTCGGGAAGAAGGGGAAGCTCACACCAAGGTTTATCGGACCGTTTCAGATACTGGATCGAGTGGGTGATGTGGCTTATCGTCTCGCTTTACCCACACCGCTTGCAGTTGTACACAACGTATTTCATGTATCTATGCTGAAGAAGTACGTTCCTGATCCTTCACATATCATCAGATGGGAGCAGGTACAGCTGAGCGAGAATACTATATATGAGCTGCATCCGACGCGTATACTTGACAGGAAGGAGCAGGTACTACGTAGCAAGGTCATTCCACTTGTGAAGGTAGTATAGACGCATCATTCAATGGAGGAAGCTACTTGGGAGACTGAGGCCGAGGTCAGGAAGAACTACCCTCAGATTCTCGAGGAATACGAAAAGGTACAAATTTCGAGGACAAAATTTTTGTTTAAGGAGGGTAGATTGTAACGACTCGTAAATTTCCTTACAATAGCCCGAGTACTATCTCGACCAGAAATCACTTAGGATTAAATCCTTTAGAAATTTGACAAAGTTAACTACGTGCTAAACTAGATTAGCCATGAAATCCGTTTGAATCGCTTTAAATACGATCTACAAGACCCAAAACTTGTAGAATCCTTGAAACTAGGTTACCCTAAAATCTAGGATCAAACTCATTACCCGTCTGCTCTTGGGAGCACATTGAAACTCTGTATCAGGTCTGGACCGCACATCAGGAGTCTGAATAATACCCAGTTAAGGATTTAGGACCGCCTCGCTGGGCTTGGCAACCATCTCGAAAATCAAGTCCAGACAGTGTCCCACAGCTGTTCGCTTGAGTCCGGAGCGAGGGAGTATGAAAACCCTTGTTTTCTTTCCAAAATAAATATCTGGAATAGTGATCTGAGACTTGATACTTGCGGTCAATTTGTAAGCAACCAGACCGTCAGAATCTGACCCAAATACACCCTCGGATCAGGAAAAATTTCAGAAACATTTACATGTACTCGGTATGTCAGATCGAGGTCCGCTGACCGTTGAACTGAAACTGGTCCGCCACGTGTGATCTGGGAATCCGACTGAGACGAAGACTTAACTCCACGTAGATCCAAGGTTAGTGAGCTTAAGTCCGACTTTTGGCTCAAGGAGGCCCGCCAGAAACCCTCCGTTGAGCTGAAATAACGCTGCTTTGGTTATAACCTAAGTATACCTTGCCCTCAAGTCTAGTTTGGAGAGGTTTTAGGCTATATAAGGACCTTAGAACACCCTCTCTCACAGCCATACGAATTTGAGGAAAACCCTAGAGAGAGAAGTGAGAAAAGAGAGAAAGAAAGAGTGAGAGAAGTGGGAGAATCTCCCTGTTACTGTTTCCTGTCCCTACCCTAGCTCTACCACTCCGTTCTTGCCGCTTTCCTGACGATACCGACTTCATTTTGAGGTAAGAAACCCTAACCCTAAAACTGTTTTGGGGTGTGTTAGTTGTAGGTTATGAAATAGCTAACCTATTTCATTTTTTAGGCTACCAAACTACCAAATACAGAAGCTTGGAAAACCTAGCTGATCCGTTGCAATTCCACGGTATAAGGTGAGGACTTTAGGTGTATAGGTTACGGTTTTCAACACTTTCAATATCAGATAATGATATATTCATGATCCGCATGCAATTGCACATGTACAAAGTTCTTTTCGTTTTCTGTTTCGATTAAAAATGTAGATTATGGAATTTTACATATTCTAGGTATTCGTAGAAAATACCGTATACGTATAAATTTTGGGAATGTGTTTGACATGATTATTTGTTGTATGAATATACGATATATGGATAAAATACTTATTTGGAGAAAGGATTCGCCCAAATACATGTTTTACTAATATACACTATGTATGTAGAAATACTGTATTGTAGAAGTACCGTATACATGTATATTTTAGAGATGTGTTTGCCATGATTATTTGTGTATAAATATATTATGTATGCGTAAAATACTTACTTGGCGAAAGGACTCACCCTAATATATGTTTGTTAACGTACACTAAGTATGTTGAAATAGTGTATGTTAAGTGTCTGTGAAAATGCTTGTGTGAGTAAGTGTTTGGATGTTGATACCTTAGGAGGGTGTTGAGATGGGATTCACAACTACCTTAGAGATATGTATGATTTCCTCCATGAGGTTGTTTACTTAAACCGCTTACTTGTACAACATATGTGTTGGTATTCCTATTTAAGTAGTGCTTTATAACATGCTTTATAACATGCCTTATAACATGCTTACTTACATGCTTGAGTTACTTTGTTTATCATGCTTTACTCTACATGCTATGAATAAGGCTTGATTGAGTTTGGGACTATGTCTATAGTCCAGACATTCGGTACCAGATTTGAGTTCGTGGCTGAGATTCATGTCACCACGTAAGATGTGTTTGACGAACCCGAGTCGTACGTCAGTTGACGAAAGTGGTTAGGCCACGCGAAGTGCTTATGCACTTCATGTCGTTTAGCTAATTGTGCGCTCGAGCTGGTCAGGCTCGTCAAGTAACCCGATATGTCTAATGTGTGTTCACCATGTTTGGTCGCTACTGCTTGAACCTAGGGTACCAAACTTACCAGTGAAGATCCCGTTAACCATGGTACCTCGATCTGCTAAGACTCATGAGCCGGACATGGTGGTATGGGACACCGTGGCCGAGCTATCGGCCTACGCTGGGGCCACGTGCCTCCCCGTAGTGACCATTAAGCAACCAAACTCGTGAGCCGAATACGGTGGCATGGGACACTATATTCGAGCTGTCGACACCTACGGCGAGAGTCGAGTACGGTGAGACCTGTATTCGTGCTGATGGGCGACGAGTCCTCCGTAGTATCTTTGAGTATACTCTAAGGTCTGTGATTGGCGACGAGCCCTTCGCAGCAGCTAGAGCATGAGTTGAGCCGAGTACGGTGAGACCTATATTCGAGTTGACGACCAGCGATTGAGCCGAGTACGCGAGAAGACCCATACTCGAGTGACGACTCGCCGCAATTGAGCCGCATACGGTGAGATCTGTATCCGTGCTGATGGGTGGCGAGCCCTTTGCGATGCCTTCGCGATGCCTCTCGAACCATAATATCGTATGAGATTAACTAGGATTGACAACCTTAGAATGGTCATGTTTGGGAATGATACAAGGGAGGTACCTTAGTTTCCCAATACTGCTGTTTGAAATGGACTAATAACTACTCGGTAATCATGCTCATCATCGCACCGCATGTGCTTGGTAGATGTGGAGCACTGAGGGAGGTATGCATCCGCGAACGTAAGATGATGTCGCATAAGGGTGGTTTAGCAAGGGCATTCATCATGTCATTTCATACTTGCATTTAATAAGAGTAGTTAAGATTGTTTGATTGTACTGTTTTATCATTACTGCTTAACTGAATTGATAACATGTTAACCTATACTTTATTGTTCCACTGAGTTAGCTACTCACTCCCACGTTACGGGACGGTGTTTTACACACCAACCAGACTCTGTCGCAGGTATAGAGGACGCATCGATTCAGGAGGCAGAGGCAGAATACGATGAGGACTAGGACGAGTTCTCATACATGCAGTACTCTGATGGCTATGCTTAGGCCGACTGGATCGTGGGGATTTTAGGATTTAACTTTAGTTGTATTTTGACCCTTTTATTCAGAAACAATACATGTATATGGATACTCAGTTAGTGTTCATACTCTGAAGATCAAGATGGTTTTGTTCCTTTACATACATTATATATACAGATTCAGTCTTCCGCTTGCCTTTATACAATTGATCTGGAGTATGAATTACTATTTTGGTAAAATCTCACTCATGTTCATTGCTCTAACACAGACAACATTTAATCATCATTATTTATGTTGCATAAGTGATGCGTTGGAACTCGGGAGTTGAGTTATACTTGACCCCTGATTTTCAGGGTGTTACAGATACGTGTCTTACAAGGGTTCTCTGAATTGGAGTTGGTAAATTCCTTGAATTAGGGACTGATTGGTGTGCATGTATGGATGATTTTTACTTCCCTTTGAGTATCGTTTGGTCCATAATTTTTTTGATCCAGCCCTATCCTGTGTAGGCCTAGACTCGCACAGATTCCCCTTGCTTGAATGTTTGCACTTTTGTGTGGGATGTGGAATTTTACGTGATTGTTTCTTAATTAGTATAATCTAAAGCCTGAGATCTTGCATATCATATTTAATTTTCTTGTCCTATATCATTAGTACACCCCGCTGTCAATTCACACTTCACTGTTAGCCACCTCCAATTTGATTTATGTTATGGATTACACTAAAGAATGTAAATCATCAAGCTTAGAAAGTAAATATTACACTAAAGAATGTAATTTTCTTAACAAGGAAAGTTAATGATTAAACTAATGAATGTAAATCGACTGGATAATTTGAAAGAAAGATTTGGTTTGTTTGGGTTGGTGTGAGATTTCTTTTCTTGTTGAATTCCTCTTATATTTATAGCTTTGATCCAGCTATTCTAGATCCTTCTCATGTTCTGATGGTTGCCATAACCGATCTCCACTACTTGGCTTATAGATACTTCCTACATTTTACTTCATTTGCTTCTTCTTTCGCCAACTGTCATATAAACACTTAAGCTCGACCGCCTCCCTCTTGGCCGCTCTAGTAACGCATGACACCACCTAATACATCTTAGCTCCACTTATGAAGAAATTTCCTCTGTATATATTTACAAATCTCTATGCGCACCATGCACATTTGTACAGATCACACGTCATCCCCTCTGATTGGTCCTAGCAGGGTACGGTCATAATGGGGACAAATATTACCCCCACGTCGCGATACCTCTAACAGAGAAGTGACAACGACGTAAGACCCCTCATTAATGGCTCATTAAATGTGTGCACGCGTTGCTTAGGTTATAACCGCCTACGGCAGACTGTTTAGTTTCAAATATCACATATTCTCCCAGAAAGTGCCTTGATTTGTCAAGTTACATGAGTGTTAAGTCAGACTGTCTACAGAGCCTGATAGGAAGATCAATTTAAGCGTCTACCTCAACCGGATGTGTGCAAGCTCGCCACAGGTAAATCCAAAGCTTCACATCCCAGTCCTAAAACACCAGGTGAATAAAACCCTAAAAAACAAGTTAGAAAATCATAGGGTTTTAAGGTAAGAAAACTTTTTTCAAAACAAGAAAATCTCTAAGTTTTTCTTGCCTTGTCGATTTTATCGAAACACTCTCGATATGATCGACCTGCGCTGTCGAGTCCTCGATGCTTCATCGATACCATCAGAAAGAGGACCAAATATGTCCAGCAACCTCACAACACATCTGGACGAATTATAGATGTATCGATACACCTATCGATACCATCGATACTCAAATCACGAGCCCATCGAAAGTGGCTCGATAAGATCGACAGGTAAAATTTCGGCACCCCTGTTTTTTAAAGAAAATTTCAAATTCCTTCAATATATCGATGCATCTTCCGATATGATCTGAAATCAAATATCAATAAGATCAGAAGTCCGTAGATGCTATCGACCATGGGCGCGCATGTCTTCCAACAAATATTTCAGGTTAGTTTTTACTTTGATCAGGGGTTATTCGAGGAAATCGATATTCATATGTTGATGATATCAAGGTCAAGTCGATTGGATCGAATCTGGACATAATATATCTAGTGAGCTTATTGGTAAATTTATAAGATTAATCGATCTCATCGACACTGCCTTCGATATCATCGATATGCAAATTCTGATGACATCGGCTGACCCTCAATCATATCTTAAAAAACTGAAATATTTCTAGTCAAGTCTCTCTCATTTTTCAAGTGTCGATAGATCGAACCTATCATCGATGGAATCGAAGTTCGAAATCTAATGACATCGATAATTTCTTCGATTCATCGACTAGCTGGCTAAAGGTTTCAAAAGCGTATGACTTTGAGTTTGAGTCATCGAGTAGACCATCGATGCTATCGAGAGTATACGCTCAATGATATCGAACCTGCTCGATGATATCAAACTCAGTCATAAATGTGACCGTTTTATATCCGTTGGAACCTTTTGCCTATATATAGAGGACTTACCTATTGTTGCTGGGAGAGAAAGTAGAGAGTGCTTTTGTGTGTTTCAAATTATATCTTATATCCACAGCCCTTTCTCTCAAGGGAGTTCATCCTCCAATCCACCCTCATCATTGATATTCAATAGAGTGGATTAGAAAATGAACTTTCGCATTCAAAGATCCTCCAGCTACTACCTTAATGGCAAATCATTAAGCTGGGATCCCTTGAATGTGTAAGATTGGAATCATTCTATCTTCCTGATAGGAAAATATTTTGAGAGTAGGATTCCATCTTGACCTTGACCCAACCCGAAGCTGAGTATTGGTATATTATTCTGTGTTACGAATCAAGGGAGCAGAAGACTCTTCGTTAACAAGGAGGAGGAGATCTTTGGCATTGTGCTTATAGGGACTCATCAACTTATTTATAAGTATTTAAAGTCCGAGAGGATACTTGTGATCATTCCTTTGTAGTATTGGGTCTTAAGTAGTTCTCACCCTTTGAAGTCCTCAAGGAAGCCTCCGGCGGGAGTGTACGTGGTGGGTGCATTGTGTGGACCCTTGATCTGTGGAGAGCATAAACATCTGGTTGAAGGTGAACCAACAAAACCTTAGGTTTGAGGTCAACCGCTATGAAACCTCGGGTTTGAGGTGAACCGTGTAGAAACCTCCAGTAGGGTCTTATGGAAGATCCTTGGCCAGTGTGCCTAAAAGTGGGTGCGTTGTGTTGACCCTTGCTGGTGAGAGCATAAACAGTCAGCCTCATTGTAGGTTGTAAAGGTTGAAGGTGAACTTGATTTAAAATCTTAGGTTTGAGATGAACCGTTATGAAACCTCCTTAGTGAAATCCGATACACTCAAGGGTTGAGTGCAGTTACTAGGAGTGGAGTAGACAAGTAGTTGAACCACTATAAAAATGACTATGTTTGTGATTACTCTTCTTCTGTATGTTTGATTTATATCAATGCATTCATATTTATATATCTAATCACACCTCACACACATTCATAGTCATATCCATCATAAACTAAGTTATATATTGCTACCTCTTGAATAGTTTGTGATTAGATCCTCTACCAGGCTTGGAAGCCAGTAGAGTTACATTTGAGTAATCTTAATATATGTCTACTGTTAGGATTAGTGTAATAGGATTTTAAAATAAATCATAAAAACTTTTAGAAGTCTTATTCACCCCCCTCTAGGACATATTGGCATATTCCTTCTTCAATTAGTGCGGTCTTCACTGCCATTTCACTCCGTAATTTATATCTTGGTTTTACGAACATGATACTGCTTAAAGGTATAGTTTATGCATGTTTGTGTTGCAAGGTGAATATGAGAACTTGGATTAAAAAGAATGCTAAAAGCATAGATTTGATACTCAAGAATCACCAGGGCAAAGGAAAGATCTTAGGAGACTAAGATTGAAGAGTTCACAAGATAAAGATCCAAGGAAACCAAGTACAAAAGCTGAAGAAAGGACTCGAAAGATCGCAGAATCTGTAGCAGAAAACAGACAAGTTTGGTCTAATCGAACCCATGTTCGGTTCGACCAAAATCGCATAAAATAGTCCAGCAGCTAACGAAGAAATTCATAAGCTAATTCGGTTCGACCGATAGACAATTCGGTCTGACCGAAACCCAGTTCAGTCTGACCCAAAGGAGAATTCGATGTGACCGAAAGTGCACAAAAAAACTCCATCGAAGAACGATGAACTTTAGAGTTAATTCAGTTCGACTGAAAATTAATTCATTCCGCCGACAACTTAAGTTTAGTCAAACCGAACACAGCTCGGTCAGATCGAACACATCTTAGTCCGACCAAAATTGGACAAAAACTTATTCACAACCCCAAGTGTAGGGTCACGATGTAGTAATAATCTCAATGAGACCGAGGTCGAATCCATAGAGACTAATCTTGTATGTTCCCGAAAGTAATTAGAACTAGAGCTAGAAGAAGATTTAAATTAGAAATCTGGAATAAAGAGAGTAATTGTGAATATTGTAAATTAAAACTTGTGCATTTAAAGATGGGAACTAGGGTGCCAAGGATCCACTTGTATCTATCAAAATGCTACCTTACTTGATTCAAGAGACGCAATTGGAATCAGAGTCCTATCTTATCCAATTGAAAGGGGAGATGATCAAATCTCTAAACTTCTTATTGATCCAGCCTCAATGGAGGAGAATTGTGAAGATTAAAACGGATTTCTTCACCCAAACATGCCTAGGAGACGATGACAAACAACAGAATTTACCAATCCCACAATCTCAAATAGGAAAAGAAGATATTCAAAGCTATCGCAGCGTCTATTGTAATTGAAGTCATGACAAACCATAGAAAATTGAAAATATTTCTTAAAATCAACTAGAGATAAATGAAGTTCAATGTAAATATAAATCAAAGCAAAGTAAACATCTCAATCATGCTACAAGCTTCCCCTCTTAGCCCTAGCTAAGAGATTTAGTTAACCATAGACATGATTGAACTAAGAACTCTTAAACAAAACAAAACAACAACTAAGGAAGAAGAAGAAAAACTCTTGGTGGCAGCTCTTCACCCTTCGGCTCCACTCCTTAAACCCCTGAAGATACTTGGAAACCTATTTATAGTTGTGAAGCTCCACCTTATGCATCGACGTGGAATTTCCACAATCCAATCGCGAAAGCATCTTAATTTACGCAGCCGCATTACTCATCGATCGGACCGAAGTCGAATCCGAAGTCGATTCCGAACTTAGAAAGGATTTTGTTTCAACAGTTGCTCGATTTTGGTCGAACCAAGCTATGTTCAGTTGGACCGAATTAATCTTCGATCAAATCGAATTAACTCCAAAATTTGTCGTTCTTCGTTGGAGTTTTTTTATGCACTTTCGATCACACTGAATCCTCCTTTCAATCAGACCGAACTGGGTTTCAGTCAGACCGAATTGTCTATTGGTCGAACCGAATTAGTTTTCGAATTTCTTTGTTGGCTGCTGGACTATTTTATGCGATTTCGGTCGGACCGAACATGGGTTCGGTCGGATCGAACTTGTCTATTTTCTACTACAGATTCTGCGATCTTTTGAGTCCTTTCTTTAGCTTTTATACTTAGTTTCCTTGGATCTTTGGCATGTGAACTCTTCATTCTTAGTCTCCTGAGATGTTTCATTTACCTTGGTGATTCTTGAGTATCAAATCCATGCTTTTAGCATTCTTTTCAATCCAAGTTCTCAGATTCACCTTGCAACATAAACATGCATAAACTATACCTTTAAGCAGTATCATATTCATAAATGGTAATGTTTTCAAAGTAAATGGACATCGTCTAAAGTCATTTGTTGAAAATTTTGATTAAGAGGACATGTCCATACCTCTGATTGATCTTATTTACTAGGATTGAACTTCATTGATTTCTAGTTGATTTTAAGGAATATTTTCAGTTTTCTATGGTTTGTTGTGACTCAAATAACAATAAACGCTGTGATTACTTTGAATATCTTCTTTTCCTATTTGAGATTGTGGGATTGGTAAATCCTGTTGTTTGCCATCATCTCTTGGGCATGGTTGGGTGACGGAATCCCTTCTAATCTTCACAATTCTCCTCCATTGAGGCTGGATCAATGAGAAGTTCAGAGATTTGATCATTTCTCTCTTCCAATTGGATAAGATAGGACTCTGATTCCAATTGTGTCTCTTGAATAAAGTAAGGTAACATCTTGATAGCTATAAGTGGATCCTTGGAACCCTAATTCCCACCCTTAACTTCACAAGTTTCAATCTACAATATTCATAATTACACCCTTTATTTCATATTTCTAATTTAGTTCTTCTTTTAGCTCTAGTTCTAATTACTTTCAGAAACATACAAGATTAGTCCATTTGGATTAGACCTCGGTCTCACCAAGATTATTACTACATCGCGACCCTACATTTGGGGTTATGAAAAAGTTTTTGGCACCGTTGCTGGGGCCTACGGCTATATTTTTCTGAATATTAATTAGTATTAAAATTAGGTTAAGATTAGGATTAACTTTCTACTTTGTTTCTAGGTTAGAATTTTTTCTGAACTTATTTTTATAAACTAACTTTGTTCTCAGTTTTGTAGGATCTTAAGCTAGCAACTCCTATCTGGTAACTTCGTTCTAACTCTCTCTCTCTCTCTCTCTCTCTCTCTCTTTCTCTCTCTCTTACTTCTTATTTTTTGTAGTTTTCAATTCTTAGATTTTAGGTTAGATTCTGAACTTGAAAGATGAGAGTGTTTCATGCCCAAGTGGGTCCGTGATAACACTCTACGTCTTTTGAGTGAAGGAGGATTAGTCGAAGGGTTGCCTATCCATCACAGGATTAGACACCACTTGAGATCCTTAGAGTCAATTAAAGTGATGACTGCAAATCAACCTGCAAATCAACCTACAAATCAACCTCAACCTTCGGTTGAAGAAGCCCAAGATGAGAATGAGTTACATTAAGCACCCCCGCTTTATACTTTACGAGATTATTTACAACTGGCGGGGGTGAGCACACCTTCCTATATGATCTTTCCAGAAAATACAGGAAATATGGATATTAAGCCAGGGTGGTCCAACTCCTTCCAAACTTTCATGGACTTGAATCTGAAAGTCCATATCTACACATGAAAGAGTTTGATGAGATAATAGTCACGTTACACTTTCCTACTGTGTCTAAGGATATGATCAGGTTGAAACTCTTTCCTTTCTCCTTAAAAGAAAAAGCTAATACATGGTTGCATTCACTACATCCACGATCCATTGACAGATGGAATGACATGACAACGGAGTTTATAAAGAAATTCTTCCCATACCATAAGATGAACACCATCAAGAAGTCGATCATGAACTTCACCCAAAGGGAAGATGAGACATTCTTCGCGGTTCAAGGAGCTTGTCAATTCATACCCACAACATGACTTTGAAACATGGCGCATAACAAATTTTTCTATGATGGACTGACATCTTCCATGCGCAGTCGAGACAATGTGTAATGGGGAATTCATGAATAAAGATGTCGATGATGTGTGGGATTACTTTGACAAACTTGCTGAAAACACACAATCATGGGACCTCTCCCCAAGACCCAGCACCACTTATAAGCTTACTTAATTAAAGGAGATGGGTGGAATATATATATTGAAAGAGGAAGATTATATCAATGCTAAAGTGGTTAATCTCATAAGAAAAATTGAGGCCATGGAACTTAAGAAGGATAAGGCTAAGAAAGTTGTTTACAGTATTTGTGCTTGTAACGTACATACAACTGAAAATTGTCCAACAATACCTGCTTTTCAAGAGGTATTGAATGATCAATCGAATGTCGTAAACAATTACCAAAGAACTTTTAGTAGACCCATCTCAAACACATACAATTCTAGTTGGAGAAATCATTCAAACCTCAGTTGGAGGAACGAACAAACTACTACTCCTCAAGGATTCCCTAACCAATTCCTAAATTAAGGTAAACCTCAAGCGTATCCGGTCTTAAAACATATCCAAAATTAAGAGCTTTTTAATTAGGGTATGCTCCAAGCCTTTCAAGACCTTACAAAGGCCATAAAAGGGCTCGAGAAGAAAAAATCAATTGGGGAAAGGGGATCCTTTCGGCCCAGCCTCTCCCCAATCCAAAACCACCATATGAAATTAGTAATCCAAGCTCTTCAAATCAAATAGAGTGAGCCAAGTCTATCACCACTCTTAGGAGTGGAAAAATAATTGACAAAACTATTCCAGTAAGGGCTGAAAAGTCTAAAGACCCGGAAGAAGACATGAATGATAGACCTATCATTTCTCCACATGAGTTAGAACTGAAACCTCAAAGCATGTTGATTGCTCTATTCCCCCAGCGGTTGATTTCACTAAAACTTCTAGCCAACTCACATGATATTATAGAGGTATTGAAACAAGTGAAGGTCAACATTCCTCTTCTGGATACCGTGAAACAAATTCCTTTATATGCCAAATTTCTGAAAGACCTACACACAACCAAGAGGTAGCAAAGTATCAAAAAGAAAATTTTCCTCACAGAAAAAGTGAGTGTCATCCTTAAGAAAAATGTGCCACAAAAATATAAAGATCCTGGTAGCCCAACTATCACTTGTATAATTGGGAATCACCAAACTGAGAATACACTTCTTGACTTGGGGGCAAGCGTAAATCTGACCCTTACTCACTCTACGAACAACCAGGTCTAGGTGAATTAAAACCCACCCGGACCACATTACAACTTGCTGATCGCTCAATTCATGTACCAAGAGGGATGATTGAGGATGTATTGATTCAAGTTGATAAATTCTACTATCCAGATGATTTTATTGTCCTGGACACTCAGCTCATCGCATATATGAGCACTCAAATCCCTGTCATCCTTAGCTGCCCATTCCTTGTTACATCCAATGTTATCATCAATTGTAAGAATAGGGTCATGAATTTGTCTTTCAGAAATATGACATTGGAGCTCAATATCTATTTTAATATATGATGATGATGAGGCTTGCGACATTAATATGATAGACTCTCTCATGGAAGATAAAGCACTTTTGACTCTATACTCGGATCCTCTAGAGACGTGCTTGGCACACTCCCTCAATTTGGATGAGGACACGATTAAGGAGATGGATGCCTTGCTTAACACTGCACCGGTACTTAAAGTTAATCGGTGGAGGCCACAATTTAAAGAATTACCCTAAATCGATGTAGTGCCTCTACCGTCTAGCCTCAAGGCACCGAAGCTTGACCTAAAACCTTTTCCCTCTAATCTCAAATATGTTTATTTAGGTCAAGATAAGACATATCTGGTAGTGATTTCTTCCCATCTTGAGGAAGAACAAGAGAGTATACTTATCTCTACTCTCACTAAGTATAAAGGAGCTCTTGGATGGTCGATTGCGTACCTCAAGGGAATTGACCCTTTGATTTGTACTCACCGCATTCATCTTGAGGATAATGCGAAGACCTCCCAGCAACCACAATGTAGATTAAATCCAAACGTGAAGGAAGTAGTTAAGGCTAAGGTACTTGAGTTGTCGGATGTGGGTATTACTCCATATCCGATAGCCAATGGATGAGTCCAACACGGGTGGTCCCTAAGAAGTTCGGAATCACCATCGTAGCCAATGCCAATAATGAACTCGAACTAGAGTCACTACTGGTTAGAGAATGTGTATTGACTACAGAAAATTGAATACCGTCACAAGGAAGGACCACTTTCATTTGCCCTTCATCAATCAGATTTTGAAAAGGCTAGCTGGTCATTCTTACTACTGCTTCATTGATAGGTATTCGGGCTATAATCAGATAGAGATAGCCCTTGAAGATCAGGAAAATACAACGTTCACATGTCCTTATGCCACCTTTACTTACCGAAGGATGTCATTCAGATTGTGTAATGCCCCTGCCACTTTTCAGCGATACAGGTTGAGTATATTTTCTAACATGGTGGGGTAATATTTAGAGGTCTTCATAGACGACTTCTCTATCTTTAGTCCGTCCTTCAGCGAATGTTTAGAAATTTTGAAAAATGTACTGAAGCGATGTGAAGAAAAAAAATTTAGTACTAAATTGGGAGAAGTGTCAGTTCATGGTTTCTAAGGTAGTAGTTCTTAGATATATAATCTCATCCAAGGGAATTGAGGTAGACAAGGCTAAAATTAACCTTATCTCTAACCTACCTCCACCTAAGATCATATGAGAATTGCGATACTTATTAGGACACACAAGATTTTATAGACGATTCATAAGGGACTCTAGTCACCTCTCTCATCCTTTATGCAATCTATTTCAAGAGGATGTACCATATAAGTGGACTAAGCAATGCCAGGAAGCTTTCAGTAAGCTCAAGAGCATGTTGACTACAGCCCATATCATGCAGCCACCTAACTGGAGTATTCTTTTTGAGATTATGTGTGATGTGTTTGACTATGCTATTGGGGCGGTGTTAGGCCAGAGAAAAGAAAAGAAACCCTACGTTATTCACTATGCAAGTAGAACTTTAAATCCTGCCCAGGTGAATTACTCTACTATGGAGAAGGAACTCTTGGTCATAGTATTCACTTTAGACAAATTTAGGTCCTACTTGATCGGATCCAAGATCATCATTTACACTGATCATGCAGTGCTCAAGTACCTTCTTTCTAAGAATGATGCTAAGCCTTGCTTGATAAGATGGATCCTACTACTCCAAAAATTTGATTTGCAAATACGAGACAAAAAAAGAGTAGAGAACGTAATGGCTGACCATCTTTCTAGACTTAATCTCCCTGATTCCCTTGAGATGACATCTATAAACAACATGTTCCCTGATGAACAACTATTTAAACTCTCTCATTTACCTTGGTTTACTGACATTGCAAATTATCTTGCTACGGTTTCACGCCAACTCATTGGACTGCCCAAAATAAGAAAAAATTCTTCACCGAGGTTCGTAAGTTTTTCTAGGATGACCCATATTTATTCAAATATTGCCCAGATCAAATTCTAAAGAGATGGGTGCAAGACAATGAACACCAAAGTGTCATCTCCTTCTGTCACTCTTAGTCATGCAGTGGTCACTTTTCTACTAAAAAGACCACAGCCAAAATTCTGCAGTACGGCTTCTATTGGCCAACTATGTTCAAAGATAATTATGAGTTTTACGAAGCTTGTGAGCATTGTAAAAAATTGGGAGCATTGTCCCTTCGAAATATGATGCCTTTAAATCACATTCTAATCATTGAGGCATTTGATTGCTGGGGCATCGATTTCATGGGTCCATTCCCCCAATCCTTTGGGAATTTGTACATCTTGCTAGCAGTAGACTATGTCACTAAATGGGTCAAAGAGATCCCATGTTAGAACAATGACCATCAAACGGTCATTAAATTCTTAAAAGAAAATATTATTTCCCAGTTCGGAACACCTCGAGCCATCATTAGTGATGAAGGTTCACATTTTTGTAATAGGTCATTTGCAAACTTAATAAAGAAATATGGCATCTCTCATAAGGAGAGCACTCCATACCACCTGCAAACAAGTGGGTAAGCTGAGATTTCCAATATGGAAATTAAACACTTTCTGGAGAAAATGGTTAACCCTGATCATAAGGATTAGTCAATCCGCTTGACCGATGCTTTATAAGCTTACCGTACAGCTTTTAAGACCCCTATTGGTATGTCTCCCTTTAGACTAGTATATGGGAAAGCTTGCCACTTACCTATGGAGTTGGAACATAGAGCCAACTGGGCTATCAAAAACCTAAACTTTAACTTGGACAACGCTGGCTCACTGCGCAAACTCCAGTTAAATGAACTTGAGGAAATCCGGAATAATGCATGCGAGAACTTGAGAATTTACAAGGACAGGATGAAGGTGTTCCATGATAGGAACATCCTTCGAAAATCATTCTTAACCGGTCAAAAAGTCCTCCTTTACAATTCTCGGTTACACCTTTTTCCGGGAAAACTCAGATCTTGTTGGACCAGCCCTTTCATTATTACTAATGTTTATCCTTATGGGGTCGTTGAGATAAAGAACCCAACAAATGGCAATGTTTTCAAAGTAAATGGACATCGTCTAAAGCCATTTGTTGAAAAGTTTGATTCAGAGGACATGTCGACACCTCTAATTAATCCTGTTTACCACGGTTAACCTCCTAGTCTGATGGACATGTAGTTAGGTTTATTGCTTTCATAAGATTTAGGACTATGATACTTTGCTTTCATTTGTTTAGTAGTTGTGCTAACCCATCTTCCCACTGAGAATTTTGGAAGAGCTGCAATTCGTCTTCTTCCGGTACTACCTTTCCATCACTTATCCATTATTTTCGTTGTCTCATTTGTATTACATGCTTATATCTTTTACATTGAGGATAACGTAGATTTTAGGTTGGGGAGTGTGGATTAGGTAAACTAATAAGTATTTTCTTAGTCTTTGAGCAAAACTTTTAAAAATTTTCAATTTCTCAAACCAAAACCCTATATGGAAGGTGATGTTTGTGTACTTAAGAATGTTTTGAGTAGGATTATATTAAGATTGAACTTTGAATTGTTGGAATTTGATTAACCAAGTAAACTATCACCTAAGTTCTTGCACTCAATTGATTAAGAGGAATTTTAAATATCATGTTGATTTAAATCACATGACACATTCAATTTTCTTTCTGTGAATTATGCTAGAATTTCTAATGATTAGTATGTAAATCATTGATAGATATTGAAAATTTATTCTGGAGAATTTTATCTACCTTAAAAGATGAAAAGAACCAGTAAAAAAAAATAGTGAGTCGACAAAAAAGGTCATGTATAATGAAAAGACTAGAAAAAGTTTTAAAAAGAATGAAAAATTCTGAAAAGAAAGAATAATAAAAAAAAAGTAACTGTCGATATAAAATCAAAAACTGAAAAAAGAAGGAGAACACGATAAGTTCGGAATTAGCACTTGAGTTTGTAACTACTCTTGATATGATGAACATGGCAAACATTATTAAATGATAGTATTCTCATGGGAAGTAATTTTATTTTCACTGAGCACATTGAAAAACATGATATAAGAATTTATGCTATGAAGAAACTGATAAAGAACTTATTTGATTGATTGCTTATGTGAATCGGCTCTAGGTTTTCAAAATCTCACTTTCTTAACTTAATTTTACTCATTCATACTTGATTGCAAAAAAGATAGTTTTTCGAAAAAAAAAAAGTTTGAACATTGAGAATTGAGGTTCGCTTCACGCATGTTTTTTTAGGGACTAGCAAAGTGCTGGTTGGGGAGTGTGTTGAGTATCAAATATCATATATTCTCTCCTATTTATATCTTAGTTTTGTGAACATAATACTGCTTAAGGGTATATTTTATGCATGTTTGTGTTGCAAGGTGAATTTGAGAACTTGGATTGAAAAGAATGCTAAAAGCATGGATTTAATACTCAAGAATCACCAAGGCAAAGGAAGGATCTTAGGAGACCAAGAATGAAGAGTTCACATGCTAAAGATCTAAGGAAACCAAGTACAAAAGCTGAAGAAATGACTCGAAAGATCGCAGAATCTATAGCAGAAAACAGACAAGTTTGTTCCGACTAAACCCATGTTCGGTCTGACCGAAATCGCACAAAACAATCCAGCAGCCAACACGAAATCAGAAGTTAATTCAGTTTAACCGATGGACAATTCGGTCCGATCGAAAGGAGGATTCGGTGCAACCAAAAGTGCATAAAAAACTCCAGCGGAGAATGAAGAATTTTGGAGTTGATTCGGTGTGACTCATATCTCATATATACCACCTTTCTTCGGTGGTTGGGGACTTCTTTCACCTCTATTTGAATAGTCCCATTGCTGGGAGTTTTCACACAAGGTTTCAAAAAAATTCTAAGCTTCGATATCACTTTTAGTCTTAAATGACCCTCTACTGGTGGCATCAACCATGCGACAGTTTTGGGAT
This sequence comes from Magnolia changhungtana, assembly GCA_030180095.1. Lineage (NCBI taxonomy): Eukaryota > Viridiplantae > Streptophyta > Magnoliopsida > Magnoliales > Magnoliaceae > Magnolia > Magnolia changhungtana. Next base: position 1,839,038 of record JASAUF010000101.1, on the reverse strand, counting down.
GTCAAACCGTCATAAAAGTATTGAACCTATTGCCACTTCTCAAAACCACGGTGTGAACATTTAAGAAGCAATTCCTTTCATCTTTCCCAACATTCATGAAAGTGTTCACCCTCTTTTTGTGTGAAATTAGTAATTTCTCTACGAAGAGCATTAGTTTTGTGAACGGGCAAAAACTTGTTTAAGAACTTCTTAGATAGTTGGTCCCATGTAGTGATAGTCCCAACTTCTAGAGAATTCAGCCATGCTTTCACCTTATCCTTCAAAGAAAAAGGAAAAAGGCGCAAATGGATCGAATCATCTGAAAGGTTTTGAAACCTAAAGGTAGAGCAAATGTCTAGGAATTCTTTCACATGATAATATGGATCCTCCTTATCCGAACCATAAAAGGAGGGCAACAATTGTATGACCCTAGGTTTAAGTTCAAAGTGTGTTGTCGTGGTGGCTGGCAATACTATGCATGGAGGTGCATTAAATTGGACAGGAACTGAATAATCTTTAAGAGCTTTAATTCCATTCTCGTCCACCATTTCAAATAGAATGTTTCTCAATCTTCTATGAAATGTTCTTTCTATTTCAAGATCAAAAGGTGCTAGTTCTATGTTCAGACATCTACATCCTATCATAAACTGAATTACTGCAATGCAAGAAAGAAAGCTAAACTAAGATGCAACCTAAGAGAAATAAAAGTAGAGCTAAAAATCACGAATTCCTAAAAACAAGATGAAACTATGTAAACAAGAATTGGAAGAAAAAACCCAGAAAAGGAGATGATTGATTTCCGAAGAATTGGGAGCTCCTCCTGCACTTTCAAGATAATTTTTTCTTTTTCAGCTTCCTTCCTCAAATCCTATAGAAAATAAAGACAAAAATAAATTTTCCTAAAATTTATGAAATGATGCGAGAAAAATCTTAGGGCTATGAATTATGATAAGAGAGAATCCTAAATCCAATTGGACCAAAATAGTCCCCGACAACGACGCCAAAAACTTGATGTTTTATTTAAACCAACCTGATTTAAATTATTTTAAACTCGCAAGTATATGAATCAGGTGTAGATACGGTACGTATTACGAGATCGTTCTCACGAGGACTGGTTGTCACAATTCGAATTTTACGATTCTTCTTAACTAATCCAACAAATAGTTTAGCTAGTGATTAAGTAAAATGACAAAATTCTATGAAAAATATCTAAGAGCAAGGAGGAAAATTCAATCAAGGAGAACACTAGGACTTTTTAAATCCACCCCTAATTATCCTAACCCTTGTTTTACTTGTTGATTCACCCTAATTCAGATTAATATAAATTTAATAAATAAAGCACACTCTATGTCCTTGGTCGTGTACACAGAATGTATGATCCCTTAAAGCATAAGGATCACATCTTTCCATCCATGGTCAGGCATGAAGAGATGTAAATTCCTCTCTCTTTTTTTAAAGGAAAATATGTTCATGGTCAGACGTAAGCACCTAGAATAAGATTCCAAACAACGTCCACATCTAGACTTTGGTTAAGCTCATAAAATGGAGAAGTACGGAGTTTTCATTTAAGCACACTAGAGAAAGAAATAAATCAATCAATTCAGATGAAATCAACAACTAACAAAAGTCATTCAAATTAGGGGCTTCATCTCAGCCCTAGCTAAAAGATTAGAAACTCAGGATTCAACTAGAAAGAAGGAAAATTATAAATGATAAAAGAAAAACATCCTTCCAATCCCTCCCTTCTTTCTTCCTCTCTCTCTCTTTTCTCTTTCTTCTCTCCTCTCTTGCTTCTCCAAGCCGAGATCTGCCCTCTCAAGCTCTTCTTCTCTTCTTTTATACATGGCAGGGGCGGTGGAAGGCTGGAGTCGGTTCGTAAGGGCTTAAGTCGGTGGAAGAACTGACTTTACGCAGTCAGTAACGTAGCACGTACGTTGGGTCTTAATTTTCAACGAAAATCATAGTCTGATGTAAGATCCATTCCATTCAAACTCCTTGGCGTTGTTCGGTCCCACCTTGGGAAGATTTTAGACAGTCCAGATGGAGGGAATAATCCCTGACAAGCTCCTATAACAGCACGGATCGTCCGGGTCTCTTTGGTCGTGCGTAATGCATAAGGAATCTGAAAACGGATCCTTTCGGCGTCAATGGGGCCCATAAACGGAGCTATCTAGGAAATCCACTCCGTCCATTAGATTCTCCTCGTAATTTTGGTCAGTAATGGTGGGTTTTGGTTATCTGTTGATGCGGCCCAGGTAAGGAATCACGCTTTAATATTTCTAGATGTCGCAGAGCAGTCTACTTATGGTTGTTGTGGCCGGCACGTGTGTATGCATGGGCGCCAACGATCAGCATGGATTCAACTCTTTCGAGCCCCTCTACATGATTAATGGCATGGATCATCTGTACGAATGATTGAGGTGGCCCACTAGCTTTCGCATGCAGTCCGTCCGTTACGTAGCCAGCAAAATGGCAATTGCCATTTTTAAGAAGAAGACGGGTCAAACATCAGTTTGACCATCTTAAGGTGTGGTGCACATCACATATGTGTACACTATGTATGCACACATGCACATACAAGGCCCACTGTGGTGTTTCTGGGGAATCCTTTCCGTCCATCCATCTCATCATCCCATTTAAGGCATCGAATCTAAAATTGAAGTATATCCAGATATCAGGTGGGCCCCACTTAAGGAATTTAGGCATTGATCTGTCCGTTGGGCCACTTTCAGAGGTATCTAATGGCTGAAATTTTACGTGTACGGTTAATTTATGGCTCCAAAGCCATGTATAAAGTTTTGAGCCAAATGGAAGGTTGGAACCATGTGATCTTGCATTCTGCACCAATTTTGGGCCTCTTTAACGTGAACGGCTTGATTTTCTTGGATCCCAAGCATATAAATCCGTCAATCTTGGTCCTCTGGAATCCGTCCCTTGCTTTGGTGACTTCAGAGCGTCAAATCCATGCTTGTAGTATCCTTTTTCAGTTTAAGCTCCTAATTACACCCTACAACAAAAACACGATTAAAATAGTCCGTTAAGCATTATCATGTTGGTAAAATTAGATAATAATCGAGGTCTGATATGCAATATTCGACCCTCATCACAACCCCCAACCAGCATTTTGCTAGTCCCGAGCAAAACATGCGAAAATAATTTCAGAAATAAGAGGGCAATTCCTGTAAACCCAAGTGACTTGTGAACAAATAGTCGAGATGTGAGAATTCTAAGATTCATGAATGGGAGCAGTATGTTCTCCTGGAATCAAGCTCATTGTAACGCCCTGAAAATCGGGGGTCGAGTATAACTCAACTCCCGAGTTCCAACGCATCACTTATGTAACATAATTAATGATGATTAAATGTTGTCTGTGTTAGAGCAATAAACATGAGTGAGATTATACCAAAACAGTAATTCATACTCCAGATCATTTGCATAAAAGCAAGCGAAAGACTAAACTGTATATATATATGTATGTAAAGAAACAAAAATCATTTCATTCTCCAGAGTATGAATCCATCTGAGTCACCATATACATGTCTATTTTATAAACAAAATGTCAAAAATAAAACTAAGTAACAATCCCTGTAAAACCCGTCGATCCTGGCAACCTAGTCGAAGCCGCCAGAGTACTACATATAGGAGAAGTCCTCCTGGTCCTCATCATAATCAGGCTCCGCCTCCTGAGTCATCGGCTCACCTAAACCTAAGACAGAGTCTGGTTGGTGTGCGCAACACCGTCCCGTAACGTGGGAGTGAGTAGCTAACTCAGTAAAACAATAAAGCATAGGTTAACATGTTATCAATACAGTCAAGCAATAATGATAAAGCAGTAAAATCAAACACTCCTAATTACTCTTATTAATGCAAGTATGAATGCAGGTATGATGGATGCCCTCACCACACCCTCCCTCGTGCGACACCATCTCACATTCGCGGCATGTTTTTATCCCTCAGTGCTCCACATCTTCCAGGCACATGCAATGTATGATGAGCATGATTATTGAGTTTTTAATTAGTCCATTTCAAACAGCAGGATTGGAAAACTAAGGTACCTCCCTTGTATTATTCCCAAACATGATCCATTCTAGGGTCGTCAGTCCTAGTTAATATCAGACGATGGTATGTTTTCTAGGTCACTGCAAAGGCTGCCAAGGCTGTTACGCACAAAGGTTACACCACTCCCCCATCACCTCTTAAACGATTCATCACTATACAGAAACAGGCCTAGTTCATACTCTATATAACGCGGCAAAACTCTAAGGTTCACTGCGATTTCAGAGTATACTCGCGGTCACTATAAAGGGCTGTCAGGGCTGTTGCTCACTTTCGTTGTACCACTCCCCCATCACCTTATCAATGTAGGCCGACAGCACGAATATAGTGTCCCATACCACCATAATCGGCTCACGAGTCTGGTTGCTCACTGGTCACTACGGGGAGGCACGTGGCCCCAGCGTAGGCCGACTGCTTGACCACGGTGTTTCATACCACCATGCCCAGCTCATGAGTCTTAGCGGATCGAGCTACCATGGTTAAAAGGGATCTTACTGGTAAGTTTGGTACCCTAGGTTCAGGCAGTAGCGACCAAACATGGTGAACATACATTAGACACATCGGGTTACTTGACGGGCCTGACTAGCTCGAGCGCACAATCAATTAGATGACATGAAGTGCATAAGCACTTCACGTGGCCTAACCACTGTCGCCAACTGACATACAACTCGGGTTCGTCAAACGCATCTCACGTGGCGACATGAACCTCAGCCACGATCTCAAATCTGGTACCGATTGTCTGGACTATAGGCATAGTCCCAAACTCAGTCAATTCCCATCCATAACATGTAGAGTAAAGCATGATAAACAAAGTAGTTCAAGCATGCTAGTAGGCATGTTATAAAGCATGATATAAAGCATGTTGTAAAGCACTACATCAATAGGAATACAAACACATGTATTCCAAGTAAGCGGTTTAAGTGATCAACCTCATGGAGGTAATCATACATGTTGCTAGGGTAGTCGAGAATCCAATCTCAACACCCTCCTAAGGCATCTACATCCAAATACTTACTCACCCTAGCATTTCCACAAATACTTCACATACACTAATTCAACATACATAGCGTATGTTAACAAACATGTGTTAGGGCGAGTCCTTTCGCCAAGCAAATATTTTATGCGCACATACTATATTTATACAACAATTAATCATGGCAAACACATCGCTAAAATATACATGTATATGGTACTTCTTACAATACCGTATTTCTACATACATAGTGTATATTAGTAAACATGTATTTAGGCGAATCCTTTCGCCAAATAAGTATTTTATCCATATATCGTATATCCATATGACAAATAAACATGTCAAACACATTTCCAAAAAAAAAATATGTATACGGTATTTTATACGAATACCTGAAATTTCATATTCTACAATTTTAATCGAAACAGAAAATGGAAAACACTTTGTACATGTGCAATTGCATGCAGATCATGAATCTATCATTATCTGACATTGAAAACATTGAAAATCATAACCTATACACCTAAAGTCCTCACCTTGCTCCTTGGAATCTCAACGGATCAACAAGGTTTGATGAGCTTCCGTATTCGGGAGTTTTCTAGCCTAAAGAGTGAAATCGGTTAGCTATTTCATAACCTATAGCCTATACACCTCAAAACAGATCTAGGATTAGGGTTTATTACCTTAAAACGGAGTCGGTATCGCCGGGAATGCGTCAAGGAAGGGGTGGTACAGCCCGTGTGGTGATGGGAAACAGTAGGAGGGAGTTTCTCCCACAACTCTCAAGCTTCCTCTCTCTTTTTTCTCTCTTCTTCTTAGGGTTTTATCCCAAATTCGTATGGCTGTGAGAGAGGCTGCCCTAAGGTCCTTATATAGCCTAAAAACTCTCTGGAATAGACTTATGTTCAAGGTTTACTTATATTATAATCAATTCGGCATTGTTTCAGCTCAAAAGAGGGTTTCTGGCGGCCCTCCTTAAGCCAAAAGTTGGACTTAAGCTCACTAACCCTAGATCTACGTGGAGTTATGTTTTCGTCTCAGTCGGACTCCCAGATCACGCATGGCGGACCAGTTTCAGTTCAACGGTCAGTGTACCTTGATCCAAAATTCCAAGTACATGGAAATGTTCTTAAAATTTTTTCTGATCCGAGGGTGTATTTGGGTCAGATTCTGACGGTCTGATTTCTTATAAATTGACCGCAAGTTTCAAGTCTCAGATCACTATTCCAGATATTTATTTTCTAAAGGAATAGTGTGTTTTCACACTCCTTCGCTCCGGCTCAAGCGAAATCGTGGGACACTATCTGGGCCGATTTCCAGATGGTTGTCAAGCCCAGCGAGGCGGTCCTAAGTCCTTAACCTCGTATTATTCAGACTCTCGATGTGTGGTCTAGACCTGATACAGAGTTTCAATGTGGTCCCGAGAGCAGTCGGGTAATGAGTTTGATCCTAGGTTTTAGGGTAACCTAGCGTCAAGGATCCTGCAAGTTTTGGGTCTTGCAAATCGTATTTAAAGCGATTCAATTGGATTTCATGGCTAATTTAGTTTAGCACTTAGTTAACTTTGTCAAATTTCTAAAGGATTTAATCCTAAGTGATTTCTGGTCGAGGTGGTACTCGAGCCATAATACGAAAAATTACGAGTCGTTACACTCATGATAGACTTCATAATCAAGTTCAAACTATTAATCCACTAATTAGAACATTCTAAATATTGAGTTTCATGAGTGTATAGTGTAATCTCGGCTTATCACTATTAAGAGATCCAATGACAATTTCATGATATCATTGGTAATTAACTACAGAATTCATGACAACTGAAACCGATACTTACCTTACAAATTAACTCTTCATTCTACCAGCCTTTAATTTTTTATAAACAGTAACGCCAAGCAGTGAAATCAAATCCTCACCTATAGGGAGCAAACTTATGGTAAATATTTGTCACCTAACTTTTTTTTTTCAAATGTTAACCATGGGGGATCAAATCTACACCTATAGGGAGCAAACCTATGGTGAAGATTATTCGACTTACCCTTTCAATTCTTCTTTATAAACTGATGCTAAAAAAAATTTCAGGCTGGTTCCTTTCATGCTTAGTGATTACCAAGTTAATCATTCAATATCAAACCAGAACCTTAATGTGTAAGCGAGATATGATATGTGAAATCATGACTCAATCAATGTTTACAACTTATAATCATGTATTAACAACTCGAACTTAACTGTGAAATCTAACAGTCAACTAAATCCAAGAGTCATAAATTACCAACATCACGTATCCTTTAATTCTAAATCCAAGATGGCCGTCAAAATCACTTCAAATTCACAAGAAATTCTAGAAAAATTAAAAATTTTCACAATTTTTGCTTGGTTTCACAATTTTCACAATACTGATTAGGTAACCTCATCTCCCACCCCCAACCTAAAATCTACATTGTCCTCAATGTAAAAGAAATAAGTAGGCAATGCACATGGGACAACGAAAGTAAAAGAAGAGTAATGGAAAGATAGTACATAGATGAAAGAATCAAGAGACTTTCCAAAGATATCAGTGTAAGAGCGGGTCAGCACAAGAGAGAAACCAACAAAATAAAATAACAAAAATAAAATTCTACCTACACCACTTTCGCAGGTGCTCTCGATTGCATTTAGCATATGTAACAAGCTTTTAAACCCCTAGGTTGCCCCTAGTGGACGAGTTGTAGTCTCATGAGGGTTTGCAACAATGTTACCCACAAACATTGAACTAACTAATTAGGAAATGGAAATGAAATGAAAGCCTGGGTTGCCTCCTAGGAGCGCTAAGTTTAAGGTCTTCAGCCAGACAAGCAATGAAAGCAACCATGGACTAGTAATTACTCAATCTTGATAACCTGGGTCCTCCAAATAAATTTTCTCAACATTTCGATTAACCAATCCCAGACTTTTTGGGAACAACTTGAACTGGGCTGACCCACATGCTATCCGAAATGGGGTAAATGATACCAAAGTCTAACAATTTGAGCACTTCCACTCGAATGACTTCTTTCATGTTAGGGTTAAGCCTCCTTTGCATTTCACGCGACGTTTTCGTATTTTCTTCAAGAACAGTACGATGCATACACATAGTGGGGCATACTCCCTTTAAGTCCGCTATCGTCCACCCAATAGTTGTCTTATATTCTCTAAGCACTTTAAGTAACTTGCTCTCTTGTTCCTTCTCAAGGTTAGAAGCTGTAATGACAAAAATGCATACTTGAGGTTTTCAGGCAATTGTTTAAGGTCAAGTTCAGGTGGTTTCTTAATAGATGGGACCGGTTTAGACTCAGAGGATAGAAGAGGTTCCACTTTCGTTTTCCATTTTGCAGTCTCCATTATAGGAGTAGAGTTGACCAATGTATTAACTTCTTGGATGGAACTCTCTATGTCAAAATCCATGTCAAAATGTGCTAAGCAAGTCTCAAGTGTGTCTTCGGAAGATTGAAGGAAAGATTCATGCACTAGACTCTCAATCATGTCCACTTCAAATATATCATCCGAGTCTATTGGTTGTTGTGCAGCATTGAAAACATTGAGTTTAATCTTCATGTTACCAAAAGACAACTTCATAACTCCATTCTTGCAATTTATGATAGCATTGGATGTGGCTAAGAATGGACGTCCCAAAATAATCAGAATTTGACTAGTAGGATTTTGGACAGGCTGAGTATCTAGAATGATGAAATCCACTGGAAAATAAAACTTGTCAACCTGGATTAGCACATCCTCAATAACACCACGGGGCACCTTGACAGATCTATCAGCTAGTTGTAGTGTTATTTTAGTTGATTTTAGCTCACCAAGTCCTACCTGCTCATATACAAAATATAGTAACAAATTAACGCCCGCCCCTAAATCAAGCAATGCCTTCTTAATTTTATGATCTCCTATGACGGAAGAAATGTTAGGAGCTCCTGGATCCATAAATTTATGAGGGGTGTTATGTTGAATCATGGAGCTGAGTTGCTCTGCAAGGAAGGCTTTCTTGTGAACATTCAGCTTACACTTTTGAGTGCATAAATCTTTAAGAAACTTAGCATAAGCAAGGACTTGCTTGATAGCATCAAGCAACGAAATGTTAATTTGCACTTGTTTAAACATGTCTAATATATCATTAAAGTTGTTTCCTTTCTTAACTGGTGCCAGACGTTGAGGAAAAGGTGTTTTAGGCACATAGGATGGTGCATGAGTGGTTCTTAGAGAGTCAGAGTGCTTTTGGACTTTGGATGCAATGGTATGTCTCTCCGCTTCATTTTGGTCTTCCGATTTGGAATTCGATTCTTCCCTAGGCATCTCTACTTTGTTCTCGATTTGTTTGCCTAACCTAAGGGTAATGATTGATTTGGCTTGCTCATGATATTGTTCTTAGTTTGAATTAGAGCCAATCTTATACTATCCTTTTGGATTTGCCACAGGTTGACTAGGGAACTTGCCATTCTCTCTCTCACTCAATGTGACAGCAAGTTGACCCAACTGTACTTCCAGCTTGGCAATAGATTGCGCATTTGCATGTAAGCTTTACTGGTTAGCTAGTAAAGTTTGTTGGGTGTCTTTTTGAAATTGAAGAGAACTCTGCATAAAAAGATTGAGTGTATCTTCAAGAGATGGTTTCCTTAATTGTGAAGAAACTTGTTGATATTACGGAAACTGTTGAAGTTGTTGACTACCAACTTGGTGAAATAGCGGTGAAGACCGCTTGAGTAGAAGTTGGAATATGTCAATATGTCCTAGAGGGGGGTGAATTGGACTTGTTAAAGATTTATGAGTTATATTAAAAATCCTATCACTCTAATCCTATCATGTATGCAATTTTCAGGATTACTCAAAAGTAACTCTACTGGCTTCCAAGCCCAGTAGAGGATCCAATCACAAAACTATTCAAATGATAAGCATGAAGCAGTTATAGTCTATGATGGATGTGACTGTGTGTGAAGTGTGAGCAGACATTAAAGCGGTTAACATAATCACACAAATGATCAAGCACAAGAATCAATCACTGACACAGTCATTTTTATAGTGGTTCAACTATTTGTCTACTCCACTCCCAGCTGTTGCACTCAACCATTGAGTGTACCGAATTTCACTAAGGAGGTTTCCCAGGGTTCACCTCAAACCTAAGGTTTTAAATCAGGTTTACCTTCAACCTTAACATGGAGGTTTCTACACGGTTGACCTTAAACCCTAAAGTTTTAAAAGGTTCACCTAAAGCCTAGAGTTTTACTGGTTCACTCCAAACCAGACGTTTATGCTCTCCATAAAGCAAGGGTCCATACAATGCACCCAGAGGTTTCTACTTAGTTCACCTCTAACCCTGGAGTTTCACTAGTTCACTCTTAACCAGATGTTTATGCTCCCCACAGAGCAAGGGTTCACACAACGCACCCACAGCGTAAACTCCCACCGGAGGCCTCCTTGAGGACTTCAAAGGGTGAGAACCACTTAAGACTCAATCCTAGAAAGGAGTGATCGTAAGTGTCCTCTTGGACTCTAAATCTTACAGATAAGTTGATGAATCCCGTTAAGCATAACGCCGAAGATCTCCTCCTCCTTGTTGACGAAGAGTCTTCTGCTCCCTTGATCCACAACACGAGATATACCAAGACTAGGCCTAAGGTTGGGTCAAAGGGAAGATGCTACTCTCTAAAAGTTTTCCTATATTGAAGGTAGAGTAGTTCCAATCTTATGCATTCAAGGCATCCCAGTGTAATAATTTGCCATTAAGGTAGTAGCTGGAGGATCCTTGAATGTGGAAGTTCATTCCCTAATCCACTTTATTGAATATTAATGGTGAGGGTGGATTGGAGGATGAACTCCCTTAAGAGAAAGGGCTTTAGGTATAGGATATAAGTTGAAACACTCAAAAGCTCTCTCTACTTTCTCTCACAGCAACAAAAGACAAGTCCTCTATAAATAGGCAAAAAGTTCCAACGGATATAAAATGGTCACATTTATGACAGAGTTCGATATCATCGAGCAGGTTCGATATCATCGAGCGTATACTCTCGATAGTATCGATGGTCTGCTCGATGACTCGGACTCGATGTTATACGCTTTTGAAACTCTTTGCCAATTGGTCGATGAATCAAGGCATTGTCGATGTCATCGGATTTCGAACTTCGATTCCATCAATGACAGGATCGATCCATCGACACATGAAAAATGAGAGAGACTTGACTTTGAGATATTTCAGGTTTTCATGAATGATCGGGGGAACCGTCGAGGTTATCGAAATTTAAATGTCGATGACATCGATATCAGAGTTGAGGCATCGATAAATCCAGCTGATTTATCTTTGAACTTGCTGGACAGATTACGTCTTTGTTCGATGCAATCGATCTGGTGTCGATATCATCGATATTTGAATATCGATTGATCATAGTTAAAAACAACCTGAAATAACTGTTGTAAGAAATGTGCACCCACAGTCGATATCATCGATGAACCTCCAATTTTATCGATATTTGATTTCAGATCATATCGGACAGTCATCGATATATCGAAGGAATTTGATATTTTCATTAAAAAACAGGAGCGCCGAAAATCAGCCTGTCGATCTTATCGAGCCACTCGATGGTCTTGAGTTTTGAATATTGATGATATCAATATGTGTATCGATATATCGATAATTCGTCCAGATAAGTTGTGATATTGCTGGAGATATTTAGCGCTTTTATCGATGATATCGATATGTGTATCGATATATCGATAAATTCGCCCAGATGAATATTTAGTTGTTGGACGTTTTGGTCCTCTTATCGATAATATCGTTAAGGTATCGAGGACATTGACAGTGCAGATCGATCATATTGAGGGTGCTTTGATAAAATTGACAGGGCGAGAGAAACTTAGAGATTTTCCTATTTTGCAAAAAGTTTTCTCTCCTTAAAAACCCTAAGATGTCTATCTTGTTTTAAGGGTTTTAATCACCTAGTGTTTTGGGACATGGGATGTGAGGCTTATGATTTACCTATTGCGAGCTTCTACTCATCCAGTTGAGGCAGACACTTGAAATAATCTTCCTATCGAGTTGTGCAGCCAGTCTGACTCACCACACACGTAACTTGACAAACCAGGGCACTAGCAGGTGCACTTTCACTTGGGGGTAAGGTTGCATAGGAGGATTTCCAGATGGTCCTCCTTGTTGTGGTCCTTTTGCCCAAGAAAAATTTAGATGTTTAGCCCATCCTGGGTTGTAGGCGTCTAAGTAAGGATCATTCCCAGGTCTTTGAAAAGTGTTCATAGCATGTACTTATTCACAGAGAAATTTTGGAAATGTTGTACCAGATGGACAAGACTGCGTAGGATGGGCAGGACTGGAACATATGGTACAAGACTTGATTTAAGTTGTTTGTGGAGGTCCATTATTTAACATCAAAGCATCAACTTTCTTTGTCAGGCTATCAATCTTGGCATAAATATCTGGTGTGACTCATATCTCATATATACCACCTTTCTTCTGTGGTTGGGGACTTCTTTCACCTCTATTTGAATAGTCCCTTTGCTGGGAGTTTTCACACAAGGTTTCAAAAAAATTCTAAGCTTCGAAATCACTTTTGATCATGAATGACCATCCACTAGTGGCATCAACCATACGACGGTTTTGGGGTGTCAAACCATCATAAAAGTATTAAACCTATTGCCGCTTCTCAAAATCACGGTGTGGACATTTAAGAAGCAAGTCCTTTCATCTTTCCCAACATTCATGAAAGTGTTCACCCTCTTTTTGTGTGAAATTAGTAATTTCTCTACGGAGAGTATAAGTTTTGTGAACGGGGAAGAACTTGTTTAAGAACTTCTTAGATAGTTGGTCCCATGTAGTGATAGTCCCAACTTCTAGAGAATTCAACCATGCTTTAGAAAAAGGAAAAAGGCACAACGATCGAATCATCTAAAAAGTTTTGAAACCTAAAGGTAGAGCAAATGTCTAGGAATTCTTTCACATGATGATATTGATCCTCCTTTTCCGAACCATAGAAGGAGGGCAACAATTGTATGACCCCAGGTTTAAGTTCAAAGTGTGTTGTCATGGTAGCTGGCAACACTATGCATGAAGGTGCATTAAACTGGACAAGAGCTGAATAATCTCTAAGAGCTTTAATTCCATTCTCGTCCTCCATTTCAAATAGAATGTTTCTCAATCTTCTATGAAATGTTCTTTCTATTTCAAGATCAAAAGGTACTAGTTCTATGTTCAGACATCTACATCCTATCATAAACTGAATTACTGCAATGCAAGAAAGAAAGCTAAACTAAGATGCAACCTAAGAGAAATAAAATTAGAGCTAAAAATCATGAATTCCTAAAATAAGATGAAACTATGTAAACAAGAATTGGAAGAAAGAACCCGGAAAAGGAGATGATTGATTTCCGAAGAATTGGGAGCTCCTTCTTCACTTTCAAGATAATTGTTTCTTTTTCAGCTTCCTTCCTCAATTCCTGTAGAAAATAAAGATAAAAATAAATTAAGTTTCCTAAAATTTATGAAATGATGCGAGAAAAATCTTAGGGCTATGAATTATGATAAGAGAGAATCCTAAATCCAATTGGACCAAAACAATCCCCGACAACGGCGCCAAAAACTTGATGTTTTATTTAAACCAACCTGATTTAAATTATTTTAAACTCGCAAGTATACGAATCAGGTGTAGATACGGTATGTATTACGAGATCGTTCTCACGAGGACTGGTTGTCACAATTCAAATTTTACGATTCTTCTTAACTAATCCAACAAATAGTTTAACTAGTGATTAAGTAAAATGACAAAAATCTATGAAAAATATCTAACAGCAAGGAGGAAAATTCAATCAAGGAGAACACTAGGACGTTTTGAATCCACCCTAATTATCCTAACCCTTGTTTTACTTATTGATTCACCCTAATTCAGATTGATATAAGTTTAATAAATAAAGCACACTCTATGTCTTTGGTCGGGTACACAGAATGTATGATCCCTTAAAGCATAAGGATCACATCTTTCCATCCATGGTCAGGCATGAAGAGATGTAAATTCCTCTCTTTTTCTATAGGAAAACCTGTTCATGGTCAGACGCAAGCACCTAGAATAAGATTCCAAACAACGTCCACATCTAGACTTTGGTTAAGCTCATAGAATGGAGACGTTCAGAGTTTTCATTTAAGCACACTAGAGAAAGAAATAAATCAATCAATTCAGATGAAATCAACAACTAACAAAAGTCATTCAAATTAGGGGCTTCATCTCAGCCCTAGCTAAAAGATTAGAAACTCATGGATTCAACTGGAAAGAAGGAAAATTATAAATGATAAAAGAAAAACATCCTTCCAATCTCTCCCTTCTTTCTTCCTCTCTCTCTCTCTCTCTCTCTCTCTCTCTCTCTCTCTCTCTCTCTCTTTCTTCTCTCCTCTCTTGCTTCTCCAAGCCAAGATCTGCCCTCTCAAGCTCTTCTTCTCTTCTTTTATACATGGCAGGGGCGGTGGAGGGCTGGAGTTGGTTCGTAAGGGCTTAAGTCGGTGGAAGAACCGACTTTACGCAGTCAGTAACGTAGCACGTGCGTTGGGTCTTAATTTTCAGTGAAAATCATAGTCTGATGTAAGATCCATTCCATTCAGACTCCTTGGCGTTGTTCGGTCCCACCTTGGGAAGATTTTAGACGGTCCAAATGGACGGAATGATCCCTGACAAGCTCCTATAACAGCACGGATCGTCCGGGTCCTCTAGTCGTGCGTAATGCATAAGGAATCCGAAAACGGATCCTTTCGGCGTTATTGGGGCCCATGAACGGAGCTATCTAGGAAATCCACTCCGTCCATTGGATTGTCCTCAAAATTTTGGTCAGTAATGGTCGGTTTTGGTTATCTGTTGATGCAGCCCAGGTTAGGAATCACGCTTTAATCTTTCTAGACGTCGCAGAGCAGTCTACTTGTGGTTGTTGTGGCTGGCACGTGTGTATGCATGGGTGCCAACGATCAGCGTGGATTCGATTCTTTTGAGCCCCTCTACATGATTAACGGCATGGATCATCTGTACGAATGATTGAGGTGGCCCACCAGCTTCCGCACGCGGTTCGTCCGTTATGTAGTCAGCAAAATGGCAATTGTCATTTTTAAGAAGATGGGTCAAACATCAGTTTGACCGTCTTAAGGTGTGGTGCACGTCGCATATGTGTACACTATGTAGGCACACGTGCACATACAAGGCCCATTGTGGTGTTTCTGGGGAATCCTCTCCGTCCATCCATCTCATCATCCCATTTAAGGTGTCGAATCTAAAATCAAAGTATATCCAGATATCAGGTGGGCCCCACTTAAGGAATTTAGGGGTTGATCTGTCCGTTGGGCCACTTCCAGAGGTATCTAATGGCTGAAATTTTACGTGTACGGTTAATTTATGGCCCCAAAGCCATGTATAAAGTTTCGAGCCGAATGGATGGTTGGAACCATGTGATCTTGCATTCTACACCAATTTCGGGCCTCTTTAATGTGAACGGCTTGATTTTCTTAGATCCCTAGCGTATAAATCCATCAATCTTGGTCCTCTGGAATCCGTCCCTTGCTTTAGTGACTTCAGAGCGTCAAATCCACGCTTGTAGTATCCTTTTTCAGTCTAAGCTCCTAACTACACCCTACAACAAAAACACGATTAAAATAGTCCGTTAAGCATTATCATGTTGGTAAAATCAACTAATAATCAAAGTTTAATATGCAATATTCGACCCTCATCAATCAATATTCTTAAGCAAGTCGATGAACTCGTTCTTCTTTGTTTGTGGTCCAATGAGCCCAACCATAATGGATATCTCATCTCTGACTGAATTACTGCCCTTCGGCATAGCAATTTATCCTGGCTCTATTTCCAAGCGATGTAAGGACTTCCCTAGCAAGACTGTGAAGGCCTACAGCAACTTCATGAAGGCCCGCTACAAGCTTGACAGTCCGGTCGATTAAGATGAGCACGTGGCATTTTTACTTCTCTGGATTTGCCGCCATCTACTGTGCGTGGATTTGCCGCCATCTACTGTATGTGAATGCCCAGCAAGTCACCAAAGAATACATTACTCTGGCCGAGCAACTTTCCTAGGGCTACCGGATCGCTATAGCGCCTTAAGTGCTCGGTCACTTGAACAAGGGTATCTACGAGATAACCCATGAAGGTCTATACTCCGCAGGAAGACTATTGTGGCTCCTGCAAATGTGGTTTTATGCCTATTTTCAACCCTCTTTATTCCATCATATTATGCATGAAGGGAAGCCTTACTCTTCCCTTCATGCTCCACCAATCGCTCCACCTGCTAAGAAGACGAGCAAGTCAAAGATACGATCGATCACTTCCTCTCCCCCTCAAGCTTCAACGACTGAGGCCGCTACCCCAGCGAGCCAAGAGGTCATAATGGAAGATTTTGGCGTTCCTGTGCCCATTCCTCAACTTTCTACAGCTCTAAGGAAGATTTTAGGCTTAGGAGCTCCGCCTAATCCACTCCTAAGGCACCGGTTCTTTCTTTTCAGTGCGTCAATCCTCTTAAACCTTCCTATCACGCCCCAAACTCAAAAATCGGCCTCACAAAATTCCCTATTTTTGAATCTGATGCCAACTACCTTCGTAGTAGCCCATTCTCGGCTTCCAGTGCCCATACGCCAGATTCCAATCCTGGGATCCTACAAGGAGGATTTTCAACGTACATTTATTTCATAACAAACATAACCACAAGTTTACCCAAATCACAAAGGCAACATCATCATCACATATCCACTAATATAAACAATTGAATACAGTGCTGAAAGGGAAATATATATATATATATATATATATATATATATCAAAAATTAAAACTCCATAAGACCGCCGCACACTCCAAGCTCAACGTTGCTGCAACCTAACGCCACCTGCACACATCTATCATGCATAAGCTTATAGAAAGCTTAGAAGGTGGTGCAAGTGTGTGTGCAAGATAAGTGTCAAGTATACAATATCAGAGTAATGCGAAAACATGCTGGTAAGTCCATAAATACCATTAGCCTTATCCAGGCTATGCAATATAAAAACATAATAAGCCAAATATCACATACTGAAGAAGTAATGCAATATGCAAATACTAACAAATCCATGAATATCGTCAACCTCATTTAGGCTATATAATACAGAAGCATAGTAAACCAAATGCTAAGTGCTAAGGATGCAATGCAATATTTGGTGTGAATGAAATGACCAAGCTAGAGTGTGAAGTCAGGATGATAGTATGTGGTATCGCAGGCTATGGGGTCTATCACAAGGGACTTCTATCCAAACCAGTCTCATACCTAAATTTGGATAGATAGACTCAATGTGGTAAACTCCTGATCTCAGGTTGGTCGCGCGCCATAACCGAAATCCTGGTCATTGCGAAGATACACATAATAATTAGTTGTGCATAACTAGCCTGAGTGGATAGTGAATGAATAAGTAAAATGCTGAGTATGTAACTCCTACTTAATAAGTCCACATATCAGTATTGTACATCTTTGGGATCATCACTGGGGTCTAGTACACTCTACACGTGATCGCCGCCCACTGGATGCGCGACCATGCAAGTGAAAGAGACCTCACTATCCGCCTGGCCAGTAATCAGCCAATATCTACCCAGCATATCGATAGCGGACCTATTTACGAGTTGGTTAACTCAGCCTAGCCACACCCCCTACCCTCAGGCGGGTAAGGCCACACCCCCTTCCAACCGACCACGACATAGTGGAAAACAAGGCCTACTAGTATTCGGCACTCGGGCATTCATGTATCCACTCGGTCTAGACATTAGAGCGTCTCCTGGCCATGAAGGTTTAGGGACTTTCACCTAGGGATATTTATGGCACCCGATGTAGAAAAAGATTCTTGGTGTCCCATCTGGCCATCCATGATATGCCTATGGAGGCTATAGCTCTGATATCGCTAGGGCGTACAGTAGTCATATCACAAAATGTGAGATGCATGAGTCATACCATCCAGTCATGCATCAAACCTAAGGTAACTCCATCTATCAGGGAGTCCCATAACAACCTGTCCAATGGTATATGCAATGACCAACCATATCTCACATCAAGCATGTAGATAATGCATATAGGCATGTATTATGATGTTATGTTATCACATACTCATAATCGGCATCAATAATCAGCCTAACGAGGCCTAAGGGAAGGTCATAATGTGGACATTTAACCATCATTGCCCATCAATGTGGACATTCAACTAACATTGCTCCCAAGGAGTGGCCCTCATAGGGCCAAACATATAGTGGGCCCATGTCCACACACAAGGGCCTAACATATATCAAATGGGCCTCACTCAAGGGCCATATATACATTACATCGAGCCTCACCATATGGGCTTCATACACATTACATTGGGCCTGATATCTAGGCCTCAAATACATCATAATGGCTCGCATCACATGGGCCTTAAACATTGCAATGGGTTGCATCTCATGGGCTTAATATACATCACAATGGGCCGCTCACACGGGCCTAATATACCTCATAATGGGCCTAATATACCTCACAATGGGCCGCTCACACGAGCCCAATATACCTCATAATGGGTCGCTCACACGGGTCCAATATACGTCACAATGGGCCGCATCGCATGGGCCTCGTGTGCATCAAGTGGACCACATCACATGAGCTGCACTAATGGGCCTCATATACATCAAGTGGGCCACATCACATGGGTCGTACCAATGGGCCTCATATACATCGAGTGGCCCACATCCATAGGCCGCACCAATGGGCCTCATATACATCAAGTGGGCCACATCGCATGGGCCGTACCAATGGGCCTCATATACATCAAGTGAGCCACATCCACGGGCCGCACCAATAAATAGCAATGGACATAATGATTGAAAGATCATCTGGACCATACCACAAATAGCAGTGGTGATAATGATTTCCACCGTTAAAACTCCACAGGACCCACCATAGCATTTATTTTCCATCCAATTTGTTCATATGGTCCCAAGGACCTGAATCAAGAGGAAAAACAAATATCATATTTATCCAGAACTTCGATGCTCCCAAAAGGATTTCAATGGTGGACATACAATCTCCACTGATTTTTGCGGTGTTGTCCACCTGATAGATGGTTGGAATAAAGCACATACATCACATTGTGGATGCATGGTGTGGACATGAAACAGATGAACAGCGTGGATAAAATATATACATCATGGCATGGGTCCCACCATCTAGCCATCTGGACGGGGTGGATAAGACCCATACATCACCATGTGGCCCACGGTTCTGCTGCTGCATGTACAGCAGCTATACGTCAAGGGTCCCACCGTAGATATAACACATACCTCATGAGTGGGGCCCTCAAAACCTGGGACGTTAATATAGCAGCTATATAGCTGGTGATTCGTACACTAGCCAATTCTCTTGCAGGTGGGTCCCACATGGGCCCACCATAACGTTTATCTTCCATCCCATCTGTTGATAAGGTCACATAAACTTAAATAAAGAGGAAAAACAAATTTTATATTTATCCAAAACTTCTAAGACCCAAAAAGGGTTTAAATGGTAGACGTTCAATCCCCTGCTGTTCTTGATGGTGTGGACCACCTGAGTTCCGTGAACAGCTGATTTTTGGGGGGTCCCAGTTTCTAAAGGGGACCCATCAAATGCACGGTGTTGATGTTCAACATACATCATGGTAGGACCTATGGTGGGGCCCACTGCCCCTGCCCGTTTTACAAGCATCAAGACGCTGCTTGCTGCAACATCCTTTGGACGCTGACAGCAGCAGAGTCAACTTGTTTTTTTTTGTTATATGCGGTTTTTCATAGGAGGGACCCATATCAAGATAATCCAGTCCGTCGGCTGGGTTTTATGGCTCATGACGGGTCTAATAAACCCAATATTCAATATTTTATGACGCACAGAAACACCACAGCAGGCCCTAAGAATTTTTCACTATTAAAATAATGTTTTAAATGGTGTGGCCTACCAGAGTTTCGGATTAGCTTCATTTTTTGTCTCAACGCCTAAAATGAGCTAAGAAATTGGGTGGACGGTGTGGATTAAATACATGCATCATGTGTGGAACCCACAGAATTGCAAACGTTAATATAACAGCTTTATTGTTGTTGTACACGTACACCATCCAATCTGCTACAGGCAGGTCCTGCGTGACCATACATCATGGTGGATTCCACACGTCTGTGGGGCCATGCTGCTGGGCAGCACGGATAAAATACATGATCATGGGTGGGCCCCATAGAATTTGTTGACGTCAATACCACAGCTATATAGTTGTGGTCCCCACCGTTCATCAATACATGCTAGGTTGGCCATGATCAAACACAAAAAGGAGAGAGAGAGAGAGAGAGAGAGAGAGAGAGAACGAGTGATGGAGAGGAGGGACCCCGCTACTATGAGCCCTCCATTTCTTACATTGCATACATCAAACGGGTCCCACAACATGTGGGCCCTCAAATGAAATTCAACGGTGGATCACCCACGTATATCACTCCTTTAGTTCCTTGGACTCCTAAACTCCATGGCTTCAACTTTGATAGAAGATGATGAAAATTGAAGGGTGAAGATGAGAGATCTAGGGGTAAGGAGCGGCCACACTTGGCTCCTCTCATGGACGTTTCCTCTCCTTGAGAATTGCTTGAATGGAGTGAGAAAATTAGAGAGTGATGGGAGTTGTAAGGATAGATGACATGGAGTGTATCGGTGAGGTATAGGGCTTGTTGACTTTTTGGGCATGAGATGAGATGGGGTATGGGTAGCATTGCCTTATTGGCATGAGAGGTAAGGGCTTGGTTGACTTGGTGAAAAGGGGAGTATGGGTAAAGATTCCATTCTCTCAACCAAAAATCTTCCTGAAAATGGCGCACACGTTGCCTACGGTGTTTCCTCAATTTATTCTTATACTCACAACTACTGGCCTAGGTATCGCATCAGTGCGCGAGACGCGGTGTTGTAACCGTGGCGATGGCGCGGTCGCAAGGGTATAAGTCTCGGGTCGAGCTAACTCAGATTGACAGGATGCGACTCAAGGTCACGTGCAAATTCTGATTACAGGTCGCAGGTCACCAAAATTCAACAGGAAGGATCGCAAGAGTCTACGGAACGGTATGGTCTAGGATATAAGCCTTACACTTCCCCAATAATAGAGGATTGACCATTGCTAACATTCGCAAGGCCTCGACGGCCGTCAAGTACTTCTTCAGCCGAGGCCATATCTTCCTTCAAAATGTACTTCAAAACCAAGTACTGGTGCGGTCTCTCCATTGATGACTATTCAAAAGAGATTAAGGAGGTCATGAAATGTCATCAGGAGGCTCATTTTAATAAGTGTTAGAATAAATTGTGGCAGGATAGACAGAAATTGAATAATCCTAATCTTCCCTTCGATGGGAGGTATCTCACCAATTATCGTCTTAATCCGCCATCATTGCCCACCTCTACTCGACCACTAGAAATAATAATAAAAAAATCCTAAGGCTGTTAGAAATCGGCTTGTCATCTACACCATCCGATCTGACTTCGGTGGAGATCGTTCACTCATACATTTATCTATATTGAATTTCTAGCTTTTACATTAATTGACTTTCTTTTCTGCTCCTTTGGTAGTTACTTGAGAGCTAATAGTCACTGACAAACAAATAGTTGTTGCCCAACCACAATAACAACAAACATCGGTGGTCGCTGATCTCGTAATCACCAAAATTTTGACCGTTGATTCAAAGGCAACGATCAGTGTTGAAGGTATCCCTACTCGCAGTCCTCCCAAAGTTTGTAATCTTCCTACTGACTCAGAATATATGATCCAAATCCCCTGCAATCCTTCCACGTCAGTCAGTCAAAGCGTGGGTGGGGCACCTCCCCCTTAGCTATTGGTCGAGAAATTCCCACTCCTGCTAATTCTCCTCCCTGCAGGACCGGCTTTCATAACTGTTGAGGAGATCTCTGCTTCAAGGGAGCCTGAGGTCGCTACCATTGAACCAGTAATGGCTGAAGCAGCGGACGAGGCCGAATAGACTACATTTAAGACTGAAGAGATCATAATGGTCGATATTGCAGAGACGACCCCAACCGAGACTGCTGAGCCCCATTCTCATTCACCATTTGTTCTAGAACTTGCATCCGCGGATGATGCTCCTGTCTTCAATAGTGAAAATCTTCCTCTCATAGACAATATCATTTCTTCGTTTAAGAGAGCCTTCACTGGAGAAGTGACTTTGCCCGAGTCTCCGTCTCCTTGAAGCAATCTGTAAGATGTGAAAGTCGAGTTCCATGATCTCCTGTAAATAGGATTAACTTGACGCTGAGTCGATGGACAAATTCGACTGACTAGTTAAATCATACCATGTCTATTCTTGGTCCGACCCTACTCTAGTAGACAAGGTATCCAGTCTCCAAGAGCTTCAGGGGCTGTTCAAAATATTCTATCATGTCGGTGTCGTCGTTGACCATCTTAAGGCCGAACGAGCCATGATCGAGTCCAAGAGTGCCATTGCACATACCATCACTCAGGAGCTTGTGACCGGGAACACTGTATTGAAAACTTCCCAAGTCGAGCTGGATGACTTGGAAGTCAGGATCACGGCTTTGGAGGCAAAGCTGATTGCGACGAAGCAGGAGTTCGCGGGAAAGCATGTAGAACACCTCTAGCACAAAAAGAGGATCCTCCAATTGGCCACTGCTGTGCACTCTCAGATGACAGATATCGATCGACTTTCTTGATCGACAGCTAAGAAGGACGTTGAATTACAAGCCATAAAAGGTCAATTGGGGGCAGTCAAAGAATCATACAATGTTTTATTTCATTAGAATTGTAACTTTATAATTGTCTTTCTTTTCTATATAAATGGCCGCTGAGCCATTTTTGCATCTTATCGCCCCTTTAATTTTCACTCCTATTGTTTATAATTGATTGCTGACTTGTCCCTAAAAGTTCAGTGGGACGCGGGTTGCTTTCAAACTTTATGCCTTAACTGTTTCATGCTCCCAACCATTCAAAACACATACCGGTTTTCTAGCCATGATCAATCTATATCATGGGTGCTTAAACTGCCTATTTAAACTTCATCTAGTGCTTGCTCGATCTCACATAATCTTCCTTTTACATTCCTTGCTCTATGTCCATGGCTTCCAACTCTGCCTCCCTTATTACAAGTGTTGAACGTTACTTAAAGGATATTTTCGAATGAGGTTTAAAAGATTACTCCCATTCTACCCTGTTGTTTGATGCAAATGGTTTCATGATGCATGCTTCATCCACGACTGAATTAGATGCAACACTTGGGAAGCTTGTTTAGAAGCTGAAGCATCTATACATTATGGGCGATCGATTCTATGAGCTGACCTTTGCTAATCAAGTGAACTCGAAATAACTTCGACAGTAGGCTTTGGCCAAGGAGGAATCTACTACAATGAGTGGAAAACATGAACGAGCCTGGTACGGTCGATTGCAATACGTTCAGACGCATCCATTTAACCGCACCTTGCTGAGACATTGTAGTCCTACCGAGCTAGATTAATGGAGGAATTGAAGGAGCGAGAATATGCCTTCTTTGCCAAGGAGATGGATGATCCAGACGATCTTATGTTCCTAGATAAATAGATCGCCCTATATCAGGCGTGGTCAAAGGCAAGCTTCAGTGTCAAGAGAGAGGCCGAGGACATGGTTTCTTTAAGCACCCTTCATATTGATCAGTTGCTCCATCTCCTACCACTCATTATCGAAAAAGGGGTTAGCTGGGCTTCATCACAGGAAAAGAATGAAGCAGAAATGAAAGCCCACCTCGAGGTGTTCGAGAGGATGAAGATTTAGGCCACTCAAACGCTTTTAAGCTTCCTGTTTATATTTTTCTTCTGTTGCAATGCAGTCAATGACCTGCAGAGTAATGAATAAATTCTGCTACCAATAAAATTATCTTGTTTTGCTTAGGGCATTGGATGTACTTCTCTTCCAATAATGCAACTTAAGTGTTTATCTAAAGGATACTTGACAGTATCTTAGCCTTCGGCTGAGCTTCTGTGCTACCATACGGCTGCGTGGTACTTAGCCATTTCTTTTCTTTTCACGCATGTGCTGCTGACTTGGCCCTAGTAATGACGCCACGTTTTCTGAGGGGATCCCATTTATTTCACTAATTTCCTCCATGATCTCGGAATCGAATCAACCTGACTGCCGTCGATCTCAGGCTCCCACCCATCACACATTATCCAATGTGCATTAATGGTTGAATCTTATGTCTATAAAAGCACCCCTTATGACTCGAACGCACCACGAACAAGCACGGACAAGGAGCTCTATAAACACAGCCTCGAATCACATGGATTTTCTTTCTCTATCCATTAAGATTATGAAAGAAATTTTCGCATAAGGGCTCGACTCCTTCCTCGCTCTTCTTTTTTGCATGACCCTTTTCCCTTTCTCAAGGATGTTGCTGAGTTACCTAAAGATCACAGGCCTCCACAAGAGGTTCTAAAGATCCTTTCAGAACTTTAACAACTTGGAGAAGAATACTCCAGGGCCGACCGGGAGTTTGAACATTGTACTACTTCAAAGTCACGTTTATCATCCCTCGACACTTAATCTAATGCTCTCTTAGCCTGCCATGATGCGGCTTGGAAGAATCAACTATACTATACTTGGGAACATCGCTTTAATAAGGAGATGTTGAGATCGATGCAGGTTTTGTTCAACAACCTATATGTCGACCTCATTGAGGCCCATTGGCTCTACCCAGACTATAATCGGCCTGAGAATGTGGAGCTGGTCACATTCATTGAATCCCAGATAACACTCTATTAGGGTCATGTGGAGTCCAACAGGGCTGAAAAGAAGTCAACCGATTTGGAGTGTGCGGCCCTCGACTGACGTCTTGAGTTGATCAATGGCTCCTCCAAAGAGCTAGTGAGCCAGCACGCCTCATGGAGTGAGAGACGAAAGATGGTGGTGAAGGAGAAGGCGTCGGCTGCTAAGAGATTCGAAAAAGCTCAAATCGGCCCACTTGTACTCCGACCGCTCAACTTGCCACATCTTCTCTTTCTTCTTTTTTTATTTCCTTGTAATCAACTAGCTTTATTCTAGTGCTTTTATTCAAATGAATTACATATTTTGCTAATTCTCCTTAATATGACTTTTGATGACTTCCCACAGTGAAGGGTAGCAAAGTTTTAAGAATCGACCATTTATAGGAGCCTTTGTAACCTTCCCATCCATGTCCTTTGAGGCATAAGCTCCTCCCTTGAAGACTTGCTCGATGACATACGACCTTTCCCATGTGGACAACCACTTTATACCAAGGGATCGATCCTTCTGACTGATCGGTGATACCATTTTCCAGACAGTATAGCCTACTTCGAAAGACTTTCCTTTCACCCTTTTGTTATATGCACGTGTCACAACCACTTTGTTGGCAATGATCAAATTCAAAGCTCTTATACGGACCTTGTCTAACTCCTCAAGCTTAACCAACATTGCCTCTGTGAACTCCAGAGGAGTTAACTAAGCCTGATATGTGGTTCACAATGATGGTACTATGATTTCTAAGGGCACAACTGCATCGTGTCCATAAGTTAATGTAAATGGGCTCTCCCCAGTATTGGTGCGAGGTGACATTCTGTAGGCCCAGAGAGCCTCAGACAACTTGGTATGCCATTCTCAGGAATTTTCTAAGATCGTTTTTCTCATAATGTTCTTAATTACCTTGTTGTTATCCTCGGCCTGGCCATTAGCCTGAGCATAATGTGGGGTCGAATGTAAAAAAATTTTATACCGTATCTATCGGCCGTCGCCCACACTTCCTTGGTTGAGAAAGCTACACCATGGTTCATGGTAATGGACTCTAGTATCCCAAAATAGTGGATAATGTTGATTTTAATAAACCCAATAATTTCTTAGTGGTTGATTCCTCCCATGGGCTTTGCTTCTACCCACTTGGAAAAGTAATCGGTCGCTATGGTGATGAACGAGTCTATACAAGTCAAAGGTGAATCTAACTGATCAAATCGATCACCCATCCTTGGAACGGCCATGGTTTTATTACGGAATGTATTTCAGCCACAGGCACATGTTGGATTGGTCCATTCCTTTGGCAAGCCTCACAACCCTTCATATACTAGATGCAATCGGCCATCATCTTTGGTAAAAAATATCAGTAACATTAAGTGTAAGTTTCATCTTTCTCCCAGGTTAGTAGGCCCCACAAATCCCTTCATGTACATCTTTCATGGCTAGCACGACCTCTTTCTTTGACAAGCACCAAAGTAAACCTCCATCGGCCCTCTTTCGATATAGCTCACTACCAACTATTACATAATTCATGGCCGATCTTCGTAGGTTTCTATCGGTCCTGGTACGTGGACTCTGTAAATAGCCAATGAGAGGAGCCCTCCGATTCTCATTGGGAGCAACAAATTCACCCCAGCCCCAGACGTATCATGTGTCCTTGATCCATTGAAGATCAGCTTCCATGGTATGAGTTGTACACAATATAGATCAAGCATGCTATTTTGTCAAAAGCCTGTTGGTGTTTCGCTTCCCAAACAAATTCAGACCCCTTCTTCAACTTTATCAATGGAGAAAAAATGTTAGTTTTACCTGCATGATTAAATATAAATCTCCTCAAGAAATTAACATGACCCAAGAATTTTTGTAGCTCAGCCTTGTTTCTAGGCGGCGGAACATTAATCACGGCATGGGCCTTGTTTTGATCAACTTCGATCCCTCTTTGGTGTACGAGGAATCCTAAGAAGTTACCGGCTGAGACCCCAAAAGCACATTTCAAGGGGTTCATCTTTAATTTATGGAGCCTCATTTACTCAAAGGACATGCACAAGTGGGCCAGGTGCTCCATTACATTAGTCTATTTGACTAGTACGTCGTCCATATAGACTTCCATGAAGCGGCCAATCACATCATAGAAGATAGCATTCATTTACCTTTGGTATGTGGCCCATGCATTCTTTAATCCAAAGGGCATCACTATCCAACAATAAGTTCACAATGGTTCTGGATATTTGAATGTTTTCTTTAGCACATCATTTAATGTAATGTAGATTTGGTTATATCTAGAATGCCCATCCATAAAGGACAAAATCTTATGTCCAACAGCCTCATCGATGAGATGATCAGCCATCAGCATAGGATATTCATGCTTTGATGTAGCCATGTTTAAATTTCTAAAGTCGATACATACCCTTAACTTACCATTTTTCATCACTGAGACCACATTTTATATCCATTCTGCATATTTGCTCATTCTCATAAGGTTATAACAAATCGCTTATGAACGTTAGTTTTGGATCCTGTTCTGTACCCGGATTAATCTCGACCAACGGATCCTGGACTTGCGATCAAGAATCTTCCTTTCCTTCTGACGCTTCTTCAAATTCAATACTGTCTCCCTCAGCTGATTCTTCCAACTCAGCCAAATTCACGAAACAGCCTTCATCGGCTTACCCTAAGATTTCTTGAAACCTTTATATTCTGACTGTAAAGTCGGCCCAATTTGCTTCATTCCTTGGTGTCCTGATCATGGGATCTCTTCAATGGTGGAGTGGGAGGCCGGCCGATATAGGACAATATCCTTCGGCCGAGCATCATAGGTTTGCGTGATTTCTAAAATAGCCTGCACAATTTGTCTAGGTTCTTTTTTACTGTAATCCCAGTAGGGCGGCCGAACTTATTTCTCCCAGTGAATTTGATAGGTCCCACTTCTTCATTATACTAATAAGCCTAATTGGCATTCAATGTGGCCAAGAAATATTTACTATCGGCTAGGACTAATTCAATCTTATTTTGGTTCTAAAAAATCACAAATTGGTGAAGAGAGGATGGGATGCATGCAAAAGAATGAATCCAATCTCTCCCCAATAGTGCGTTATAGCTTGAAAAAGTATCCACCACAAAAAATAGTGCTAAGACTATTTTAGTGCCCACAGTTAGATCAACCGGCAAGACACCGTGTGTGTTCGTAACATGGCCAACAAATTTGCTAATAGTCACTTCTGACATGATCAGATCAGTCGTTGTCTTCCCTAGCTTGGCCATCATTCTCCATAGCAACAAGTTCACTACAACCCCATTATCTACCACAATTTTGGTAACAGGGCATCCATCCAGATGAGCCGGTATGAACAATGGCTTAAGGTGTTGTGTTATGCCGTAGGAGCGCTTGTCGATAATTACCCTTTCCAATACACCCCTGGCCACGACGGTAACTGTGTCGATGTGTGGTGCTTTATTGACTTTGGATTCACTTTCCTTGCTCTCTTCGAACTGGAACAAAACATGTTGTATGATCACCGGAGGAGCATATTCTTTTACATCACTGGCCATTCTATTTGATTGAGTGGGTCTCGCCTAAAAGATGGACGGTAAGTGATGACCATATTGCAATGAAACATCACTGGCAGCAACGAACCAAACACAATTTCACCACTAAAACTTTGCCCCCTTAGTGTTTCAGATCCAATCTTCTTGATCTGATTAGAGTACTCATCAGCAGCGAGTCTGGCCGATAGATCAACGGGCAAGGAGATCTTCAGGGAATTGGTGGTCAATGAGAGTTCATTGGCTAGCGATTCCCTTGTTGGGAAGCAGTCTTCGCTAAGGTAATTTGACAAATTACTGCATCTATCTTCCTCTTTAAGATCTCCCGACCGACATGTGTCATCAAGGGCATTTGGACCCTCTTGTACTGCAGTTGGTAGCACTGCTTCAACCATTATACCGCCAACTGTTCATTAGGAACGAGGATCTTCCAAAAGGATTGGGTGTTTTAGCTTCTAGTCGAGGAAGTGTCCTTTCCCCTTCCGTTTCCCTTTTAGCGGTAGCTCGCTGTCTCTGCCATTGACGCTTTTGGGCCCTTGTCAAAGCTTTCATTTTTTATGGAAACTTTGGGTGAGTGACTCATTTCCATATCCTTTTATGTTTAGTAGGGTTTTTTTTTTTACCATCCTTGGTAAAGGCAGACCCCATCGGGTTTTTTTTTTACCATCCTTGGTAAAGGCGAACCCCATCGTGAACAACGATCGGAGGTCGAGTGCGGATCTGGTGACGGTTGGGACTGTGATTGTGATGCTCCCCTCCTTTTCTAAGAGAGTCTTTCATCTAGGACACAATCACCTGAGAGCACCAAGAGCAGATTCGAGGACTTTAGTGTCTACTTCTAATGGCGATTGACCAATCATCTTGAGGATGAGGAACCCACCAGCGCCCTTGCGCAGGTTGGCTAGACATTCTTCACTGACTATCTGAGTAGAGATTGATCTTCAGTCGCGACTAGTTCCTGAGATTGGCGATGACCATGTTCACCTCAATATTGGTTGCGAATTGGTTAGTGTCGATTAATATTGCCTCTTCACCCCTTTATGGGAATTTCAATAGCCCACAATCAATATGGTCTTGAATGTAGTTCCTGAATATAATACACTTGTTAGTTGAGTTGGACCGAGTTCCATGCCACTTGTAGTACTTGATCTTCTATAATTCATCGGCCAAAGGTATCTTATGATTTATAGAAATTTTAATAAATTTTTCAGCCAATAAAATATCAAAGATCTCTTTAGCTCGGGTGATAACAAAGGTGTACACCTTCTGAGCCTTTTGTACAATCGGGGTGGTCGACTCTACTTTGACCAATGCTAAACATACTAATGGCTTCTTAGCCACTACTTCAACAATTGCAATCACATAATTATGGTCATTGTAATACGTCCCTAACGGCGAGTTCTTCTGCCTAGTTCCTTCTTATAGGAGCTCCTCGTAATGAGAGACCTTTTCAATCAGGTCATATTGAAAAGGGCCGAGCTAAGAGTCCTAGAGAGGGGGGGGGGGGAATAGGACTATGCCAAATTAAAAAAAAAAAAAAAATTAATGTGGAATAAGAAAGAAAGAAATAAAGATAACACTTACCAATTCTAAATAACATAAATGAATAGCAACCTCAAATGCACAAGTATTAAGAGGTTGATATAGATGTTGTTCTAAGGACAACCTTACACCAAAAACCAAAGGCTTATGGTAAGACAACCTGATTTCTAGAACGGTCTATGTATCAAAGTCCCAAACCAATACAGATGAATAAAGAATAAAATAGAAATAAATATCTACTGCTATTACAACATTCACCACATGTGCAGAAAATAAATTACAACATTCACACACCTAGGCACATTCAACCATCCACCACAACTCCAGCAATTATAGTGGTTCACTCGTGTGTACACCAACTGTTAGAAAACAACCACACAACTACTCTACTCCTAATATCCTCACCCATGGGATATTGGCTTTCACTACGAAATAGGTTTTCCAAGGTTCACCCAAAACCTTCACAATTGTGTTTTTAAAGGGCTACCATAATTAAAAACCCCACTCACTGAGATTTTCTGGCTATCTTAGTCAAAACCAAAAATGAAAGATTTTCTGGCAATCTTATAAACCAAATATAGTAAATTAAAATGTACTTATCTGAGGATTCTTCTTCTGATGAAGCCCGGTGGAACCAATTCGATATAGATGTTCAATGTAAATGTTTAATGTCCAAACTCATAGATGAAAGGGTTCTTAGGTCTAAATGATTTTTAGAATAAATTAACCTGGGCTAGCTTGATTTGATTTTGATCTTAAAAAGGGTAAAATCAATATTCCCTTTTCAAAAGAAATAGAATTGAATAGAGATCACAAAATCAAATGTAAAAAAGCTATTAAAAGAATCTTAAATACTAACCAATTAGCTTCTCGAATGTGGGGACAAATTTTCTCAAAGTTGTGACTTGAATATCTTGGAGTGAATTAAAAAACTCTAAAAATTGTCCTCAATTTATAGGTAAAAATACTGTTCACTCGATTGGCCCAGTGGTCGGTTCGACTGGTTGAAGGACCAATAACATTTAAAAAATTCTGGCGCGATAAGATAAGATCGCTACTCGACTGGTCGAGTGGCCTGCTAGACTGGTCGAGTGGGACCCAAAAATGTTGCTGGACTTTAAGTTGAGCTACTCAATTGGTCGAGCACTGTTCACTCGACTGGTCGAGCAGTCTCCGAGACTGGTCGAGGGTCCAACAGAAATTTTAAAAATTCACAGCAAACCTTGGATTGGTTGAGAAAAGTCTTAGACTGACCGAGCCAGTACTTGAACTAGTCGAACCATGACTAGGACTAGTCAAAATATGACCTATAAGATTATCAAATGACCCATGATATAAATGCAAATTGTATGACCTATCCTAAGGTCAAACTAAGGTCAAACAAACCTTATTTATGAGATGGAATCATCACATATCATTCTTTTGATGTAGTTAAAGCTTGAAGAGTTGATCTTGTACTTGAACTTCTTGATGTTGTTCTTGAGTCTCTTGATCTTGTACTTGAAATTCTTCACTTGTATTTGAACTTCTTGATCTTGTACTTGAATGTAGGCAAGGATGACATGAAGTTGATCTTATAGTTACAGCTACACAAGATACAGATTCCAAGAGGTTTTGACATTACAAAATTTGACAAACCTAGGAGCTAAATAAGATAGCATTTACACATATAAACAACAAACTCCATACTTATGAATTTCTTACAGAGCTTATATTGCAGTCCATCTTATGCCAGTTGCACAAACTCGGCCTCAGTCATGACTACTTTACAACGGCTATTTTCTTGCTTGAACCGCATAATATAGCTTTTGCATGATTGCCCGGGAAACTATCGGAATAGCATGAGATTGAACATGGTGATCTCTATATTTTCGAAAAAGAACTGAGTGTGGAATTTCTCTTTTAACTCTTGTCAAGTATTTATTGAGTATGAAGGTAAGTTTGAAAACCAAGTGAAGGCCACTGCGGTCAATGAGTGACCAAATAACTATATAGCCCAAACATCAGCTCAATTCATGATTTTGGTGGGTCATATGTAGGGAAACAGTTGAGAGAAGGATGCCCACCTTTGATTTTTTCAAGACCCACCTTGATGATTATATGAAATCCATCCTAACCATTAGATGTCAAGTTAAAATTTAAGCTTAATGACAAAAAAAAAATAGGCCCATTGTGATTCAAGTAGACCATGTGATGGGAAATAGTTTGGAGGATGATCGTTGCTATACTTTTTACAATCGTGTGGTCCATGTGAATCACACACTACATTTATTTTTAGGCCTAACAGTTAAAATGGAGTGACACATTTGGTGATCAGCATGGATTTCACATGAACTTCACGGTGAGTCACATGTAAGAATTTGTAGGATCATTTTGATGCATGCTTAAATGTAGTTTCACCAAATACAAAATTTTGATTCCACTAAATTTCATTTGTACCGTGAAAAACACAACAGACTATTTCAATTCACATGGATTCCACAATGATTATGATTTAAATTTCAATTCTCCCAAGCACATTTCATCTTTAGATTGTTGCTTTGCTTGGTGTTAAACAAATAGAGATGGAATTGGTTTAAGAGGACCGACCGAAATTTTCCTGTGCCCCCTCCCACGAAGTTCCTATGGTCTAGAGTTATGAGGGCAAAAAAAGATTCGCATGTGAAATCCATTCCATTCATCAGTTTCTTAAGCTCACAGTAGAACAAGTAACAAAAAATTAAGCAAAAATAAAATTCAGGTGGACCACACAATAGGAAATAGTGAGAATGAAAATGTCCACGGTTGAAACCATCCTAGAGCGAACCATGATGCTTGTATGCCATCCAAACCATTCATAAAGTTATTACAACTAGTATAAATTGTAATCACAAATATCACCCTGATCTAAAACTCATGTGGCCCCACAAAGTTGTTAGAAATGAAGTGTTTCTTGTACACAACGGAGGATAGAAGAAAAAGATAACGAGACGATCAGATCTATTGGGTTTAAGGCTCGACTTGAATAGTCAATTTCTTAAGACAAATTTGTTACCCTTTTTCTAGAAGTTCCAACGAAGGAAATCTGTAAATCGTCTTTAGGATACAAAGAACTCTCAATCTGAATTTCAACACGAAAATTTGTACATTTAAGTGTTGAACAAATCTCTATTTTTGACACTGATATGCCTTTAAGACGTTCAGAAAAAAAAAACTTAGCAAGAGGTCAGATCGAGAGTAATTGCACAGAAGATGATATAATCTTAAGAATTAAGAGTGTTAACTTCTGGATTATAATATTCAGGATTTATATTAATTGAAAGGTTATGGATTTCTTCCTGAAAAGATGCTAATGTGTCTCATTAAGAAATTTATACACATTCACAGCAAACAATAGCCTTTCATGAAAGGACATGACTCTTTGTCCTACGGCGGTTATTTCTGTACTCATTCAAATAGAAACAGTTATCCAATAGTAAAAACTGTATCCACGTAAGCGACATGTGGCATAGGTGCCACATGTACAATCATGTCACAATTACTCCCAATAAACAAAAAGGTAATAAAACATCAGGGTAGACCCTGGTTCAATTCCAGTTGTACCATGGCCAAAAAGTTTGAACCGTGTACCAAAAAGATGAAGGTTCTTTTTGCGACGATGCGCACGTGCGAAATGCTAAGTGCGCCTAATAAAGCGCCAAAAAGGGCCCAAGTAGCCCTAAATCCCACACCGTGTGAACCCTGGTTGCATAAGAAAAAACTCATTCTCTTACCGACTAGCTATACATACTATTTATGAAAAGTTTAAATAATTAATATATTTATTTACTTTCTAAAAATAACTTTTATTTTTAAATTTTATTTTTATTCTAAAAAACACAACAATCCCCCATAATTAAAAAAATAAAATCAGATTCTAGAACGAATGGCATATTAGTATAAATAGGTGCATATGTAAATGTATCTTTTGGATTTGAACTTTTACTTTAGTGTATACGTATCAAAGTTACACTTCAAGAAAATAGACCTTTACCGGCGGCCAAAACTGCTCCTAAAAGTCCAAAAAACCACCGGTAAAAGAATTACCACCGGTCGGGCACGTGCCAGTAAAGGGGGGCGTCGCTGTATTTTTTAGCGGCGGTCACCCCTTTTTACCGGCGTTTTTAATGGCCGCCGCCAATAGTCGATTTTTACCGGCGCATACTATAATTTAACGGTGCTTCTGGTGACTGCCGCTAAAAACTCTAAAAGCTCCCATAAAAACTATAAAAGCACCACTAAATAGCTACGAGAACACTGGTTAAAAGCGATAAAAATGCCGCTAAAAAGTATAAAACCGCCGGTAAACGTTAAAAGAAGCGCATGCGAATTTTTGTTAGAAACGCCGCTGAAAGACGAAACAAGTACTGATAAGAGATTGAGAAACGCCGCTAAAATCTTAGTAAAACGCCGCTAAAGTTACCAATAACAAAAATCCCTACTAATCCTTTCACACAAATTGTTGTTGATTCTGACTAATCCTTTCCTATAATTGTTGTCCTACAATCAAATCTCCATCGATCTAACTATCAAAAACCTATGATTGAATGACACGAATTTGAATTACCCAATAATTTAACATTCATCAAGACAACAATTAGTACAATATCAACAAAACAATTAATGGTCTATTAAAAGTTTTCAAAACAAACTATAAATATCTTCCTTTCCTAGCCTTCCACATGAACTGTTTCAGTAAGGTCCCCTTCTGGACCGATCATATGTCTTCCTTTCCTAGCCACATATTCTGGCAAATGTCTACAACACCGACCTCACTGGCCATGATCATGTGTCCACTATGTGTGATGTAGGCCCTTTTCTGGCAATGAGCCTAAATTCCTCCCTGGGAAGTTTCCCTGCAATGGGCTGAGAAGCATAGCTGAATGCGAGACTCTTTCATTGCATTAGTTGCATTTTTCAACAAGGCCTGGCCAAGAATATGATGGTTGGAAACATCAATAGCAGAGGAAGATACCATTGCAACCATCAAAAGTCATATCCACAGAACAAATCTGAATATTAAAAGAAAGAAACTAACCATCCTAATGTTCTCTAGAGAGATGCACCCATTTTTCTTCGGCTCCAATAGTGTAAATTGCTCCTTCAGATGAAAGAGCTGATCAACGGTCAGTGTCTTTGATAGAGCCTATGACAGACACAAATGAAAGTTTAAATGCATGGTTAGTCTTCTTATTCATCAGATACGACCATTTGTTATAAAACATTGATAGACAATGGGAAAATTATGCCACCTTGCAGCATCGAGAGCATAACAAAACCTTGAATTTGAAAGAACAATATGAGACATATAGTTAGGAGGAACTATGCCTACCAACCCAACTGAAGCATAAAAATAGAAAGGCCTCCACCGCCTCGATCTATGAAATGTAACAAGGACAACTTTTCTCAAATAGTTGCCACACGGGGCACATGTTAGATCATCATCATCATCTAAGCCTTATCCCAACTAATTGGGGCCATGATAGAGGTAGTGATAATGGACAAGATGGCTTTTTCACTCGCACAAGATAGGGTCATAGATAGGAATTTTAGCAACCAAGAAAAAAAAAGATCCTTGAAGCAGACCCTAAGAAGCTGGGACAAGATACTTCTCTTCTACCAAGTCTATCCAACAAAGAAAAATAAACAAGGAGCAGCCCGCAGTTTCTAAATGCTAAGTAAATTCCTAGCATTTCAATAGCAAAAGGAAATGAACCAAAATCGCCATTTTTCTTGTAGTGATGAGGTTTGGCTCATCATTTCAATTAAGAGTCAATACTTTTATTAGCAACAAGCCATCTAAGAATTTCTCTTAAATAAATGTGCTTGGAAAGGGGAAACAAGACATCCCATCACCTCTTCAATCTACACAGAATGGTTTTAGCCAAGATATATTAAGTAACCCTAGCCAAAATAATTGGAGAAATGTTTAATCTGCACAACTAAAAGTACTGAGAACACAAGTACCTCTCTTGTTGAATTACTTCAAGAACGTCATAACCAAGATAAGTCTTGCACACCAGTGGAATGTTTCTTGGAAGAATTTTACTCCACTACCATTATATGAGCATCAAAAATCACAAAAGGCAAACATTTCTATAGAAATCCACCCAATAGTGAAAATTGATGTCCTGAAACCAAAAATGGATCAAACCATAAAAAACCAAAGCATAGACTCTAAAGGTCTTTGTAAATTTCCTCATCTATTACATAAACAACACTAAATGATAGTTCCAAGTATGAGATCTTTGTAAATTTTCTCATTGTAAATGATAGTTCCAGGTAGGCCATACAATCCATGGTCAGGTGTTCTCCCAAGCTGGCAATCCCAAGAGGGAAAAAAAAAAAAAACAGCTTAAAACTAGGGACTAAGAAAAAATTACCTTAATGTAAGTGAGGGGCCTCGGCTTTATGATACCATGTGCAATAGGAGGTAAGAATGTCAAGTGCAAAAACCTGAGCAAAGCACATAAAGAGAAAATAGCTCAGTTACAAGCATAGATACTACTACATTGATGTTTTTGAACATGTCATTCTAAGCCAAAAATAAAAAATAAAAAATGAAAAACATATATTTGCTAAGCCACACGTGTGTGTAGTAAAGCTCATGTACAAGTGTTAGCATGGCACAATTGGTACAAGACCCAATCCATTATATTATAGGAGGAAATGGAGAGAAATCACAAATCATCATCATCAGGTAATGTTAATGATTTTATTTTTTTCACAGAAAGGTTGCAAAAAACCCACTCTTGCAAATTTTTTTCCAAGCTTCTTTTAAGCCTCGCTCAGTTTAACACTTGAAACAATAAGTTATGCATCATGTGGAGTTATAAAACAAAATTAGAAACTTCTAGCAAACAAAGGAATTCCATCAAACTTTTGAACTAAAAATGAAAAAGAATTGCAATGGACAATGGACATTACTCACCAAAGAGTTCAAGGCCTTTCACAATTGTGACACATTTGTGTTTATTTCGAACAACCTTTTCGATGACAACTTCTTGTTTCTCTTACACAAACATTGGCATTTCAATGAAGAACAGAAACTGATGGAACATTACTAACTCAAATATGAATGACTGGAGTATTAGTCTCGATATAAAATGATGAAAACTCAACAATTGCAGAGTTGGCAATGGCAAAAGAAAGATTGATAGCATGACGTCATCGTATAGAATCATAACCCCAATAAGTTCATGTCACTATCTAGTTTTGAATAGTATTTTTGTTCTGCAATAAAAAGTCATTCCTAAACATGAATAAACAAAATGCACGTCACAAATCAATTAACCGTTAAAACTATAAATCCAGAATGTTCAAATGAGTTAATCATAGAACAAAACTACTCAAACAACCATGAAGCTATATAATCAATTAACCTTGAGTAGCAAAAAAAAAAAAATCAGCTACCAATAATGCTCAAACCATCACATCGGTGACATATTCTTTCCTCTGTTGTTGTATCCCATTTTCCACCAATCCAAACAAACCCTATTCCAAATTTGGCTCATGGATAACAAAATAGACAGGCTATTCTAAGAGATGACTTCTTGTCAGCAATGGAGTTAGCTTCACTCAGAAGCTTACACCCTTAAAGCAGAACATCTTTTCAAAATCTCTTATTTTCCTAACTCATACAATAGAAGTTCTCTTTAACTGATCCTAAAAATATCAAACAATTTCTAAACAAGAAGAGTGACACCTACATTTAAAACAAGTAACTCCCCATTTTCATCCGTTGACTTAGAGCTCAGACCCTATATTTGCATTCAAATGTCACCCATGTATCTTTCCTGAAGCTGGCTTTGTAGAAGGAAATAACAAGGTTGCAGTTGCTTCTTAGGCTTGTACATGTCTTGATGTATCTTAGGAGATTGCTGCTGGTTTTTGTTAGAATATCTTGTCACTTGAGCTGCATTTTTCAATATTGCCACAGGATTGATGCCTTTGAGAAACCATAACTAAGGAAGATTGCTATAGCCAAACATACAGAAACCATTGGCTTGAGAGACTAGTTTACTGAATTACAACTTGATAATGCAATACGACCCAACCAATCAAACACGACGAGAAAGGCGGGCCATTTTCGGAGAGAGGAAATGAATCTGGGGCATCCGTTGCCAGTTGGGTCACCCACCCCAAAATGATGGGAGCCATCTAATGACAGAAGATGTTTCTCATTTAAGGATAAGTCAAGACCACTCAACAAACATATTTTTACTTTCTAAACTATTGTTGGATTCAAGTACATACCCAGGAATTATAGCAAGTGTAATTTCTGGCATGCTAAAAACCAAATCCTCTCCTAGATAATCCAAGGTGAAAGTAAGTGTTTTTCAGAATCAGTCCCCCATAAGCAAATTGATTTAATTGTTATAGACATCTTGCAAATTTAACAAATTTAGATCTGAAATTCAATTAAATCAAGAAATACCACTCAAAAAACATATTTTTAGTTTTTTACTTTCTAAAATATTGTTGGATTCAAGTACGTACCCAGGAAAGCACATTGACTGTGAAAAGGCTTCACCAACACTAGGAGTTTGATGCGATCAGGCCCCACCATCACAACTAAGATCAAAAGATGGGACCAATCAGATTATCAGATTGGTGACCCATAGATCCCTGATCAGTGGATTTTTCCCAATGTCGACCAGATCAATGGGCCTGATATTTGGTCTGAAACATATCCACAATTAATACATTTGCATTGTTAATTGATGATATGCACACATGGTTAAGGATATTCAAAGATAACTTCCCATTTATGTTGAAAGGAAAGCTATTAGTGAACAGGTTACATATGCATAGATGTAGCCATAGGTATGGACAATTTTTATGAATATATGAGAGACCTCAGTTTTTCTACTTCTGTGTGAGTGGAGATTGACAAGAATGATTCTATGAGAAGGCTGCTGGAATACCATTCCAACGTCCTGCATCATATTCTCTATCCCAGTGGCTATTTATTGTATTGTATTTCATTATCCTACCTGAGATTAAGTTCTATTTGATGGAGTTTGTATCTACATAAATTTTCGGTATATTTTCTTTATAGTTAGCCATAAATGCCCAAAAACTCAAATTTGTGTTGTCCCATATCAGAATCCTAACAGAGGAAGTATACCAATGGAAAGGACAAAAGAAGAAAGAAAAGGAAATAAATAGAAACTGCCATCAAGTGGCCTATGCCATTCCTGATAATGCTCATCACAAAGTCGGTTCCCGATCTAGCATGAAAGAAATGGTAAAGATAACAATGAAATGCTTACAGTGGACTCAATGGAACAATCTAATGATCCATGACAAAGTTAGACAACTAGATAAAAATGTATCAAACAACATCCATGATCCACCAAGTCTACTCTCCTTTGCGCAGAGAGATGGCATATAATCAGATATGTCATATTTCTCAACAATCCTCGAATTCTCACCATCACTTTGATCACCACCATCATCAATAACAATAATAATAATGATAACAAACAGGTTTGATAAGCCCACATACACCTCCATGCATGGCCATATGCAAGATATTGACCCATATAACTGGCCGAAAACTCAGGCCAGACCATTCGGCAGGCAAGCCACACTTATACTTTGAAAAGGAAGCTAGTCTCAGAAAATGTGAGCTTACCTTCAGCTCCAAACGCAAACTCATTAGATGATTCTCAGCTTGTTTGATTTTTTCCTGCTTATCTTTAATTTCCTCTTCCTGTCATTCACATCAAATATAAATTTAGAAATACTTCTCAGGGACCAACATTCTCTGAAAAAAGACAGAAAAGTTAAAAATAAAAAGGGCAATGTAAACTATCCATCCATGTTCGATTTTTACCTGCTTATCTTTAATTTCCTCTTCCTGTCATTCACATCAAAAATAAATTTAGAAATACTTCTCAAGGACCAACATTCTGTGAAAAAAGACAGAAAAGTTAAAAATGGAAAGGGCAATGTAAACTATTTGTCCATGTTAAATGTAAACTTGGACCAACATTCACAATCAATTTCGATTATGTTAAATGCTAACTGGAATGACTTGGCCAAAAAATCCCAAGCAAATGAAATTTTAAAACACTTACAGGAATGCCAATGTAAACTATCTGTCCATGTAAAAGTAGAGATGGCAAATCCGAGGGAGGTTTTCTCGGCTTGTGCTCATTGTAAGTAACAGTGCGTTCCACCTGATACAGGCAATGAAATGAACAATAAAAAATACATCAATAAGAGAAAAAAAAAAAAAAACATGATAAAGAAACGAAAGTAAT
Source organism: Magnolia changhungtana (assembly GCA_030180095.1). NCBI lineage: Eukaryota > Viridiplantae > Streptophyta > Magnoliopsida > Magnoliales > Magnoliaceae > Magnolia > Magnolia changhungtana. Next base: position 1,798,875 of record JASAUF010000101.1, on the reverse strand, counting down.
CAAGACCTCTCATTATCTGTGTATCATACTTGAATTTATGTTATCAAGACCTATGTCAAAGAAACAAAAGCTATAAATTGAAAATTAAAATTCAGCAGAAAACCTTATGAAATTGAAAATTAAAATTCTGAACAAGGTATGTAATCAAGACCTCTATGAATATCGGTCAATGCCTAACAATGTAAAAGAAAAGAAAAGAAAAAATTAAAAATTACTAGCTAAAATTTGAATCTTCTAGATCAAAAGACCTTTACGGGCTTAAATTAGCATTCAAACACAACCTGTAAATCATTTACAACCAGCCCCATTTATGTCGGGTAATTGGGTAAACTGATTTCCATTACCAGCCCTACTCACACAAACACTATCAATTAGTCGTTCAAGTTATTATCTAGAAGCTGCTTACAAATATCCACATTCTTAGCAGAAGTAGCAGCAACATCAATACAAAGAAGAATCTGATATGAGAGTACATATGTTAGGATATACTTATCTACTACAAAATTTGAATAAATTGAAATTCATTGGAATTGGAAATAAATAGCTTCTAAGACAGTACACACGCAATTAATAAATTATGAACATGGAAAAAGAAACCCAACATTACACAACATGGAACAATAAGAATTTTTCTTTTTTTCTTTTTTGAATGGGACAATTTTTCTATAGTAACATACATTTTATTAAAGTGAAAAATGAAAGATGGCATAAGACAATCTACACTACTGTTATTAGGAAGTATGAGTATCATAGCGTAGGATAATGATTCCAAAAATAAATGACTTGCTGCGATTGCTGAAAGATGGGAGCAATAATTAGTACTTTTTAAACGTAATAACTTTACTGAGAAAGAAGGTAAAAACAATCTTATATGCAAAGATACACAGGTCACACCATCACTGGTGAGAATCTGCAACCTCATTGGCATCCTCGAGAGCATAAGAAAACCCAAACAATAGCAATATTGGAGTTGCCCTCCACAATTGAGATGACTCACGAGCACACTTCTTAACAACTACCTTCAATAAAGGCCAATAGCCCCACTATGTTGGAGGATTGTTCCCCAATCTGAAAGGAACACAAGGATGAATTCACCCCTGTCATTCCTGAGAATATCTCTGTTGTTGGTAGGCTGTGATTCCCAATTGAACTACCATCAAAATCAAACTTAACACTACAACTGGCCATTATGAATTGAAAAGAACAACATCATCTAGCTAAGCTTCAAAATTAGTTAATGCGTAGTATATGCATTTGAAACTCAATCAAAAGCAGCAAGAGCGTTCGAAAGAATAAAGGGATACTCCGCAAAGATGCCATTTTCCAATATCGAGTGCCTCCAGATAGTGGACTACGAGCCTGTTTTCCATTCTCTCAGAGGCAAAATGGACATTGGAATCATCAACTTCTAAGAGGATACTTCCGTCTTTGCTTTTTCTTTTCTTTTCTTTTTTTTGGACCAGAATCCTTCATGTTTCTTTTTGGACCACCTCCAACCAATTCGAAAATGCCAACAGCATTAAACAACAAGAATTCAACTTAAAATGAGATACATCAACAACACCCACCCCACTCTCTCTCTCTCTCTCTCTCTCTCTCTCTCTCTCTCTCTCTCTCTCTCTCTCATGCCATCTTCGTCATTGACCTGGACAAAACAGAAAACCCTTAAAACAGAGAATATTGCCTCTTCTACATAATGGGTCCCATTGCAGATGGAGGGTACCCCAAAAATCTCCCCCATTGGAATATTCGAAGACCCAAAACGTCTGATCAGGGTCTGTTAAGCATAATTAAAAACTCAAAACTTGACTCGATGTTCAGCCGAGTCAGGTTGACTCAAAGACTCGGACAAGTCTTACCTGACTCAACTCGATATTTAATTAATGTAACCATTTTTATAAATATTTTTACATAGTCGTATAAGGATAAAAGATTATAAAATAATAATAATAAATAAATAAATAACGGAGATCTGGATACTCTACGAAGAACTTGGTATAACTGTCGTACCATTGATTAAAAGGAAAAAAAAAAAAAAGGAAAAAACATTTTTCAAGAGAGTGACTTGGTTCGAGTTGCTCAACTTACCGAGTCATTGAGCCAACTCAACAAGGCACACCAAGTCGAGACTCAGTCACTCTCCCAATCAAGTTTCACTGAGCCAAAGCCCGAGTTTTAGAACTATGCTATTAAATGTGGAGCACTAGTCATAATTTTCATCAGATGGCTGCAAGCATCTAATAAGGGGAGATAACAAAGCACGTCCAATCTATATGATGGGACACACCAATTCAAGTGTGGGGTTGCCAATAGTTGGGTCCCACTTCTGTTGGGAAAAACAGAAAAATACCATTCATTTCAAGCAAGCTGCACACTGAAACCACTATTTAAAACTATAAATATCTTGGCAAAGGCCTAGTTAATAAAGATTTTGACATTTGGTTACCTATTTTCCACCAACCAAAATGAACGATGAATTTGTTACAAGCAAGGGGGCCATACATTTAGAGGAAACATACAACACTCAATTGTGAACTCTCATGCACATGAACTTTACTCACGAATATCTTACAAGCACTGAGCAGAAAGGATAAATGGAGGCATAAAACTCAAAGAGAATAGCGAGTTGGGAGCACCCATATACAGATAAGAATGATATGCCTCGTCACGGGTGTGCATTTATTTGTGATCTCATTCAGTGGGCCCTTGTGATACAATGCGAGTTTGTCTTTCTAATAAGGCACAAAATTAGGAAAATTCATGATGTTATGTCCAATGCATTGTTTGTCATCAAATAATACATAACAAGACTTTATCACAGGAGCCACTTAAACCATGATTAAATATGGTTTGAAAAATCATCCAATGCAACTCAGTAAAAGTCCGAGTTATATCGATTTTGGTCCAAATGAAATGAGTCCCCACACTTATATGGGGCCAAGTACCGGTTTCGATCTCCACGTGAGTCACACTCCGAACCCACTACTTAAATCCATGGCTTAAACACAATATACTTAGTCGTAACTTTGTAGAACCATGTTCCAAATCAAAAGACATTGTGGCAATAAGTGGTAGTGTGAAGGAATCGTACAAGCATTGATGAAGAAGATGGTTCATAATTTGAACACCCAAAAAAGCTTGATTGGACCCATGGATCAATTATCATCACCAAACCACAATAAGCAAGCTTTAAATGCTATGGCTCAAAATTCAGATTATTATTAGGCAAGGTATTCTGTTATGTTATGGCCATACACAATGGTAATTGTTTTAACAATTATGCCTTACGGAAAAAAAAAAAATTTTGCCTAGGACAGTCTGGTATGGGTTGAAATTTTATTTTTTTTCAAAAAAAAAAAAGTTGTAATGCCCATTATAGCCCATATTGTAAAAGTTGTAATAAGAAAAAGAAGAAGAAGAAAATAAAACCAAAGAAAAAGTGCATACTCTTAGTGATAGATTATATATTTGAGACCATTGGACATGTAGTGGTCAGAAACATCATGCAATTTTTATTCATATATGTGTGGCCCACATGATAAGTCAACTGCCTGAATCTTGGTTTTGGGCCAGGTCAACCACACAGCACGACCCATCTGATGAAACATCTCTGATGTCACACATGCATGCTGGGTTGGCATGTGAGGCTGCATGTGGGCTTGACATAGCTATAATTAATGATTGAACAATTAAAGAGAGGAACAACAGCATGAAATTCTTGTTGAATAACTTTTGTACCTCCGTCCAAGTGATTGTAAAAAAGTCTACATATTTCCAATGACCAAAGCAAAAAGAAACAGGCCCAGTCCAATAATGCACATAGTGAATACAACTTCCCCAAGAAAGGTGCTGGGCACTTGGTTTCCTGCTAGAGTGCTGATTTGTTGTGGCATTACCATCATCATGAAAAGAGAATGTCATTAAGAGTTTTGATGACCTACTTAAAGAAAAAAAAAAAATCAGAGATCTAAAGGCATTTATATATGGATTAAAACAATCACTTCATGACTATGTAAAATCAATGCCATTAGCAAATATCACACACCAAAAAAAATTTTAAAAAATCATTATCAACAATCCATGGGATGGAAAAAGAAAAATAAAAAAAAAAAAAGTTCACCAAAATACTATTACTAATAAAATCTAAATATCGAAATGCACTATACCATATCCTTTTACAACAGCTCCTTGAAGAAGAGTGGGGCCCACCATCAAAGGCCTGAAGGAAACACCATAAGCTTCCACATATGAAATCTCAGTCACATTCAACTCTTCAAAACCATAAGCCCATCTCATCATCACCAGCCCAACAAGAGGCAAAACCCACAAAAGCTTTATGGTTTTTCTTCCTCTCTGCTACAAAGATTAAGATGAGAAAGAAGGGATATCAAAATACTCAATTATGCTTCTAAGGTTTTTTTCCCATTTCAATTGATGGAAAAAGTAGAGATGAGAGAAGCATCTACAACCATGACAACCTATTATGGTACTGAATTATTAATATTTGGCTGACCATTAAATAATAAATACCAACAATTCTAACATTTTTCATAGGACTAAGAAAACTCACGATAAGAAGGAAAGAGAAGAATAAATAGGAGGATGTGAAATATGCCTCATCCTAACCTTAATCTGAGAAATAAGAGGGAAACATTATGCAACGGATGAGTGAGACAAGTGTATTGCATGATCCAGCAATCAGAAACCAATATATTAGTGGGTCTTGAGCCTCCAAGTCTCCCCTGCATTGGAATGCCGAAGATGGCTAACAGTCCATACCATGTTTTAATGTACCTTCTCAACTCTGTTTAATGACCCATCTCTGGGGCTATCATGAGTATTAATTGACATAGTAAATGCATGCCTCCTCTTGAAGAAACAATTTCAATTTGATGGATTTCAGCTTGAAGAAGCTCTCGCAAAGAGCCTTTAACTTGCCAACCTAACACAAATTTTAGAATATTTACAAGCTATTTTCCAGTATTAAACACATATTCATGCAAAAAAGGTGGGAAACTCTATAAAATAGGATATCTCCCACAATATGGATTAAAACTCTATAAAATAGGAAATAACTTAAAATATTCTCAAAATATGTCATGTATTCTCTTGGGGCTGTGTATTGGGGCTCAATACACAGTCATATGGTTGTGTACATAGCTGAGAACGTATATACCCTTACCATTGTGTATTCGGGCTCAATACACAGTCATATGGTCTCAAGTTCCTTTAATATAAAATGTTCTTGTGCTTTGATATTTCTGACGTGTAAAATGGTAACAAAGAAGTTTAATTGTGTTTCACTATGATTTTGTTTTGAGTTGGATTGAGGTTAACCAAATTAGTAACCAAACCTCGAGATAGAGAACAAAATCAAATCACAAGAGCACATCTATGAGCTAATGAGCAAGGGAGGCATCTACTTTCCTAAAAATTGGATTAGGAGACTACAAAGATCTTGCAGATGAAACTTTCACCATTACATGGAATATATGTTGTAGGAAAACCTTTCTAACAGAGCAAGCCTTGCCCAATTACAACCTCCCAAGTAGAAATCTATTAATCAATTGGTCCAATAAACCAAACCTATGACTTTCAAGTCACAACTTTTGAAGACTGTCATGGGACCTTTTGAAGAAATGTGGGTGTGAAAATTACCCTGTTTTAGAGCATTAAAAGAGCTTACAGCCCAAGAATCCCAAGTTCTATATTCAAGTATGAAGTTAAGGCCAAAGTATGCTCACCCAAACTAAAACATCAATAGTTCAAGCTAAGCATTGTAAAAGACGAGTCCAGGTGGGAAGCTATAGCCAAAATATCCAGACATACACGCCAAAACTAAAACAACAATCATTCAAGCCAAGCATTGCAAGAGCCCATTTGGAACCTTGTATTGGGCAATACAAAACAGACCAAATACATGCATTTTAAACTGGATTGGCAAAAAAATTTGTTTGAACTGCAAGCATTGCCAATCCTGGATTGACCAATACAACAATCCAAATGGGCACTAAATGTACTGAATGCTCAAATAGTCAAATCCATCAATCTGAACTACACATTCAGTCCTAACATTGTCATATGGCTGATCAAAAAATCATAACCATCCAATCCAAACAAAAGCAATGGGTGAACAGACAGATACCCACACATCGAATGAAAGGAACTGCGGGTATCAACAGCTCACAGGACTTATGATACTTTTGTATCTCCCGAAGAGCCACAGCCCCGGATTGAACCTGCGGGGCTTCTGCGGCTTCCTCCCTGATGAAGGCCTTGCTCTTCCAAAATCGATCCATTTTCTAGTGATCTGACAGAAATCAGACCACTAGACCTGATTTCTTTCAGATCCATAGAGAAGGAGAAGAGAAGTTGAGCTGACATGCATAATGATGTTTGCTGTATAATCAGATAGGAAGGGAGAAGCATTGTGCAATCAAACAAAAGTGATTCAGATGTTCTGTTCAATCACCAATAGGGTTAGAAGAGATGGAAAAAAAAAAAAGCAATTCCAATGTTTTGAAATAGTTAATCGAAAGAGGGTGCCCCATGTCTAGCCAACATATTTGCTTTAGGTGTGAGGGTCTATTTGTTTACCAGTCGTGGTTGAAGCATTTCTTCAAACATGTAGGGGGCCATGGACAGCGGCAGACATGGTTGACGCCATGGAAGCTGCCCAATTTCTGGTCATCAAAAGAGAAAAAATAGAGAGAAAGAGAGAGTACGGTCAAGTGCCTTCTCAGATTTCTTCTATTCTCTTCACCGTTGATGACCACGTCCGTAGGTTACCGGGCGTACTCAATCTGTAGCTGTAGATTTGATCTAAGAACCCTGAGAATGAGAAGAAAGGAAGAGAAATAAGAGAGAGAATGAGATTTGGAGATGGGAGATGGAAAGTTCCAAATCAAAGATGGGAGAAGTGCAGGATACGAGAGGGAGAGATGATAAAGGGAGTGTTAATTAACCAAATAAGCAGCAGTAACAGAATTCTTCTGGAGAGAAGAGGCGTCCCTGATGAGGAATAGAAAGAGGGGAGAAGGTTTTTGGAGAGAAAAGGCACCCGAGAGAAGGTTTTTAGAGAGAAGAGGCGCGCGGGAGAAGAAGTGCCTTCTGGAGTTCGGGCGGGCGATTTGGAGAAATATTTTTTAGGTTTTTTTATTTGGAATGTGCGGCGGTGGCTTCATCCTACACAGGCGGCCACATAAAAATGCCTCTGATTTCCATCTACAATGGCGTTTGTTGCGGCCGCCTGTGATAAAAACGCCCCTATTAAGGATATTTCTTGTAGTGTTATGCCAGGTACTTAATGACCCATTAGTCTTGAACTAAGGACCTGATATGACTCACCGGACATATACACACATCTATTCATATATAACTGGAGATATAAAAGTTCGCACATTTCTAGCCTTATGTGTATCCTTATTTAATGAGTATTTTAAATACGATCTCAATCTCTTTAAAAGCGGTCTCACTTCTCTACTCATATAGGTAGATCTATCAAAGATGATTCTACTTCATCTCAGCAAAATCTACTTATAGATCTATTAAGAGTTAGTGCTCAGCCTCTTATGAAATGCAGAAACCAAATAGACTTTTAGGAATGAGATTCAAAATTTCTTTTTCTAGTGTATGTTTCAGTTGTATACTTGACTTATTCATCCCTTTGAACCTATCCTATATTTCAAAACATAAGTAGGGTTGCCATCAAGAGTGAAAGTTATATCTTTATGAATCTTAGTTTCATTCATTTAGTGGTTCTTGTTATTTGATCTCTTGATAAACCTTTTGTCAAGGGATCTGCTAAGTTCAGGATGGATTTAACATATTCCACTGTGATTACTCCATCTCTGAGCAATCCTTTAACAAAGTTATGCCTTAGACCACATTTCTAGACTTACCATTATAAGTCTTACTCATAGCAGGACAAAGAGTAGCTTAACTATCACAAAAGATAGATATGACAGGAGTAGGTTTTGGCCAATACGGGATTTCCATCAGTAGGTATCTTAGTCATTCACCTTCTTTACAAGTAGCACCAAGTGCAATAAACTCACTTTTCATTGTAGAGTGAGATGTGCACATTTGTTTCTTAAATGCCCATAATATTGATCCTCCTCCAAGAGTGAATATCCAGCCACTTGTAGATTTAGATTTTATGCTATCTGCATTCCAGCTTGCATCGTTGTACCTTTCAAGTATAGCAGGATATGATTTATAATGCAGTCCATAGTTTATGGTTCATCTTAGATACTTTAAAACTCTCAAAATCGCATTTCAATGTACTTGTCCTACATTACTGGTATACTTGCTTAGCATTCCTATTATAAATGCTATATCGGGTCTAGTGCAATTTATTGTATACATTAAACTCCCAATAACACTCGCATATTCTTGTTGCGCTTTACATCTACCAGTATTTTTAACCAATTTAATACTTGGATCAAATAGGGTTGAAATTGGTTTACCTTCATAATGATTAAACTTCTTTAACACTTTCTCTAGGTAATGAGATTGTGTTAAGGCTATTCCATCATTAAGATTATAAATCTTAATACCTAATATTACATCGGCTTTACTTATATCCTTCATGTCGAAGTTATTACTTAGAAACTTTTTAGTTTCTCTCACGCAATCCTCATTTGGTCCAAATATTAGTATATCATCTACATATAGGCAAATAATGATTTGACCTTTAATATATATGCACTTATCTGCTTGGTTTACTCTAAAACCATTAGATTGTACTACTTGTTCAAACTTCTTGTGCCATTGCTTAGAAGCTTGCTTGAGCCTATAGAGATATTTGACCAGTTTACACACTTTCTTCTCTTGCCCAGGTTGAACAAACCCTTCAGATTGTTTCATATAGACTTCCTCATCTATATCACCATTTAATAATGCTGTTTTAACATCCATTTGATGGATTACTATGTGGTGAATTGCTACGAGAGTAGTTAAAGTCCTAATGGTAGATATACGAGCAACATGAGCATACGTATCAAAAAAACTAGTACCTTCCTTTTGTCTAAAACTTTTGGCTACCAATCAAGCTTTAAATTTATTTATGGTTCCATTAGGATTGAACTTTCTTTTAAAAATTCACTTACATCTTATAGGCTTTAAACTTGATGGAGGATCGACCAAACACCATGTTTTATTAGAGACTATGGAATCCATTTCATCATCGATGTCTTCCCTCCAAAATTGTACGTTAGAAGATGAGACAGCTTCACTAAGTGTTGATGGATCACTTTCAATACTTAGTGGTAGAGTAATCTCCTTTCTTATTTCATTTATATCCCCTTCTATAAGGAACATATAGAAATCTAAGCTAAAAGATGTTTATTTTCTTATTTTTTTCGATCTTCTTAGTTTATTTCCTTCTAGATGAGTGTGAGTTTTATCATGAATGCTGCTAGATTTTTCATTTATTGGTTCTACTTTATTTTCATCAACATGTCTTTTTCTACAATCATTCATATAGTCTTTGTATACTATATTTTCAAAACATATAGCATCCTTAGGCTCTATAATCATGTTTTTGTTGGCAAAAGTAGTTTGTTCTAGAACCGAGAATCTATATATGGGATTATGAATCCCGTAACCCACAAAAGCACACCTAATTCCTTTAGGACCTAACTTTACTCTCTTAGAATCAATCATCCTGACTTTTACTATACTTCCCCACACGTTATAGTAATGAAGATATGATTTCTTCTTTTTCCACAATTCATATTGGGAGATATCCAATTTTTTATGTGGGATAGCATTTAAAATACAGTTTACTGTTAATAAAGCTTCCCCCTTCCCTCACCCCCTCAAAAAAAAAAAAAAAAAATTCAGTGGTAATTCAAAATTTAATATCATACAGTTGATCATCTCAACTAATGTCCCATTTTTGCGTTCCGCTGGGCCATTTTGTTGAAGTGTGTAAGGTGTTGTAAATTCATAGATTATACCATTTGATTCATAGAAGTTATTGAATTCATTAAAAGAGTACTCATCCCCTCTATCGCTTCTGAGGACTTTAATCTTTATATTCATTTGATTTTCCACTTCGGGCTTTTAAAGCTTAAACTTTTTAAAGACTTCATCTTTTGGATTGTATCAAATATATATAAGAAAGATCTAGTGAAGTCATTGATAAACGTAATAAAATATTTTTTACTCTACAAGTTAAGGTATTATTTAAATCATAGATATGTGGTTCTTCAAGATAAGCGACACGTGGCGTAATAAAACATCAGGTAGACCTTAGTTCAATTCTAGATATACCATGACTGCGGACGATGCGAGGAGATTTGAACCTTGGTTGCATAAGTAAAAATCTCTTCTCTTGCCGACTAGCTATACATATTATTTATGGAAAGTTTAAATAATTAATATATTTATTTCCTTTTTAAAAATAACTTTTATTTTTTAAATTTATTTTTATTCTAAAAAAACACAACAAAATTTTTTAATGGTGGGCATCCAATCCTTGTTATTGCGTATTGTGTGGCCCAGAGGATTTAATTTAATTTTTTAAAAAAAAAAAAATTTCTATCGTACCGTGAACTTGACAAACCGATGCACAGGAGTGGATTTGCCTACGTAGCTTACGACAACAGGAACTTCACGTGGCCTTGGGGGGAGGGGCATGCACTTCGCGTCCGAAGAGGATGGACGCGGGTTGGGTGATGAACCCAGGACAACGGAGATACGTGGGGTAATGATTATGTGGGTCCCACCATGATATATGATTTTTATCCACGCCGTTTATCAAATTTTTATAGATCATTTTAAGGAATTAACTCAAAATTGAAGCATATCCAAATCTCAAGTGGACCACACCAAAGGAAATAGTAGGGATTAAATACTTACCATTGAAAACTTCTCGAGGAGCCACATAAGTTTTCGATCAATATGATATTTGCTTTTTTTTTCTTTTTTTTTTTTCCCTTCGTCCGCGTCCGGGTCTGTGTGACCTTATGAATAGGTTGGATAGCAAATAAGAATAACTGTGGCCCCTAGGAAGGTTTCAACGGTTGACTTCATTATCTCCACTGTTTCATGTGGTGTGGTCCACTTGAGCTTTGGACATGCTTCAAGTTTGGCCTTATAACAAAAAATGAGCTGGAAAAATGGATGGACGGTGTGGATAAAATACATACATCACGGTGGACCCCAAAGAGTCCGTAGATCACGTAGGTCGGCGGGTTTGGGTTCACCACGCAATCCGCGTCGGACCTGAATAGCCGATGCAAGACACTGCAACTTGGATAGCCTCTGCTGGACCGACCTTCCCTTTGAATTGCATCGAGAGAGCCAATGACCCATCGGGTAGATCCGACCCGTTACCTCCAAACTGCAAGGGTTCGTCTCTCTCTCTCTCTCTCTCTCTCTCTCTGCAATTGCTTTTACTTCCCAAAGCTTTACCAGATTCGTTTAAATCGGAGAGTATATAACCATCTTTATATCTGTTTTCATTTTCTTCTTTGCTTTTTATTTCGTAGCAGGATGCCTGTAATCCCCTTCAATTCGACCCCGAATCGACCATTCGCGCATCGAATTTATGTTCATGAAAACTCAAAACGAAATTCTAGCATCTGAATCAATGAAATATGATTCACAATTCGGTTGTTTTTATGGGTTTTTTTTTTTAAAAAAAAAATTTACTTTTTGCCGATTATGGTTTTTGATTTGTCAGGGTACGTTTCGTTGCACCAAATATCATGAAATTTCATGATATATCATGATTAACGAGTCTAATTTGGTGCAAATTTTGATGATATTTCATGATAGATTTTTTTTTTTTTTTTTTTTAAATTTTAATGATTGGGTTTGTCAAATTTTGTTTTTCTTTACCGAATTTGTGTAACTGTAATTGGAAAAATATTATGGTGAATTTGTTATGTAAATGAGGCATCTAGTATTGAAATCGTGTTTGTGAGATTGAAAATGATAAGCAAAACGAATGCATTGATGTGGTTTTCTTTTCTGATATGAGTTTGAAAAGATCAATAATTTGGTATTGAGTTTTTAGGGTTACAGGTGTGTGTTGTTATGCTGATTCCATAATTTATAGTTGATTTGTTTTTTTTTTTTTTTTTTTTGACCTTACTCATTTGGGTTTGGAAAGATTGTATGGTTACGTGTTTTTTTTTTTTTTTTTTTTTGGGTTTGATTATTGAAGGTGGGAAGGTTTTTACTGATTCTGAATGTTTTTGGTGATAAGGGTCTGTAGTTTTTTTGGATCTATGATGGGTTATTTTTTGTTATCTTGGGGGTATTGATTTTCTTTCTACATTTGGGTCTTCGGTTGGAGAATTTTCGGATGAATTTGAAATGTTGATCTTGAGAATGAAGGGGATAAAAGAAATTGGAAATGTAGATGAGTTGGGTGCTTTTTTTTTTTTCTTTTTTTTTTAATTCCTGATTTTGGTTCTGAAAGAGTGATACTTTGGTTACAAGTTTTAAGTGTTAGATGATTGTGGGGGCCCACAATTTTGTCTGATTTTGGACTTCAGGTGATTGGGTTTTATTAGATTGGGGTTTGTAATTGGGCAACTTTTTTAAATTGGGGAAAGCCAATATTGCCATTCTATTTGCTGCCCTTCTCAATGTACATGTGGAAAATATGCCTAGTGATTAGGACTGTTGATCTGGTGGACCATTACGTGGATGGACTGTAGGCCAAAAAATTATAGCAATTGGATGACTATGACCAACTGATTGCTTCAAGTTCTGCTGGTTAAATGTGGATGACTGCGATTTACTTTTGCAGGCCACTGATCAGATGTCTACCACAGACAAATACTTTGATTTTCTCATCCTCTTAATGTCCCAATGAACAATAGTCTCAATTGTCAGACATTTTTGCCACCTATACCATGAGGCATGGAGGGAACTACAGTACAGAGAGCTTTTTGTGCAGTGCTCTGCATATAAGCATGCCTCTTTTAAATTAGAGGTCTGGAAAAGTGTGTAGTCTTCTGATATGGGCCTGTAGAGATTGATAATTTGATTTTGAGTTTTTAGCTTTGATGGTTTCTGGAAGGTTGTTTTGTACTGATTCTGAACTTTTGTCAGTTTATGTGATAAGCATTCTTTTGCAAATCTGATTTCAGTTTGGAAAGGTCATTGGTTTGTTTTCGGGTGTTTTTTAGGTTTGGTGTTGTCAGGTCAAACCTTTTTTTTTTTCTGACTCTAAACTTCTTTTAGGCTCTCTCTCTCTCTCTCTCTCTCTCTCTCTCTCTCTCTCTCTCTCTCTCAAATGTTTCTGTCAATATCTCACCATCCCATGCTTTTCTTCCATTTACGCTTAGATGCCTATAATTGCATTTATTGATTTTCTTCCTTTTGCATTAATGTTTTACACTATTCCTAGGGGGCCAAAAGTAAGTCTATAAGATTGGAGATTGCAAACAAACATCAGCAAGGATGGATTTGTGGGTTTCACTTACATATTTGGGTTTTTAGGCTTGTAGGAAGACAGTCTTTTCTGCCGATTCTGAATTTTTAGGTGATTAGCATTTTGTTATAGTTTTGGGTTAGAAAGCATTTTTGTTCACTAATTGGGGTTTTGAAGTTTTTTCCTTCCCCTTTATGATTTAGGCTCCAGAAAGATCAACAGTTTGGTTTTACTTTCTAGGGTTTGATGGCTCTGATGTCAGGATTTTCTACTTTTTCTGAGCTCCAGTTAAAATAATAAAGAAAAAAATTTCTAATATCTGAGTGAAATTTACTCCGAACTTTAATTTCATAATCCTGGACCCTCTGATGGCCATATTAAATGCACTAAATTCACCAATTTAATTTCAGGAATGGCCCAAACTTCTTGAATTGTTATTTTTTTTTGTTCAGTGTATTGTTCTTCTCCTCTCGTATGCCTAATTATCCTTTTGGATGTAGTCTAGTTCGATTTATTTTGATTTCATTGGGTCCTATTCTGGCTACTTCATTTCTGTTGTATGAAATAATTTATGATGGAAAATTTCTCCTGTTTTTATAGGGCTTCTGAACCATGGATGATACACAGTCAGTTGCTACACTGATTGATTCTACCACCTCTAAGATACAACAACTTCAACAAGCATTTGCTGAGCTCGAAGGCCATAGAGCTGTATCTCTGAATTTGAAATGGAAAGAGCTTGAAGAACATTTTCACGGGCTAGAGAGGTCCTTAAAGAAAAGATTCGTTGAGTTGGAAGATGAGGAAAAGGAGTATGAAACGAAGGCATCTGAGGCTCGGAAAATGCTGGAGAAGCGGGAAGCAGTGGTTGTAGCCAAAGAACAAGCTTCATTGGGACAACTACAAGAGAAAAGAGATGCTGCTCTTTCTGCTATTGGGGATGCATTCGAGAAGTACAAGAAGGCATTAGCTGAGACTGTTGTCAATGGTGTGAGCAATGGCAATACAGATGCTACTGTAGAAGAGAAATCGGACATTACAACTGCTGAAGTCAACACAGCTGCTGCTCAGCCTACCAAAAATGGTGGTTTGGATGTTAAACCTCGTCCTCAGCTGAAAAAATTATGTGAAGAGATGGATGCAGCAGGTCTCCATAAATTCATTTCGGACAACCGGAAAAACCTTGCTGCTATACGGGAGGAGATCCCATTTGCATTAAAGAGCGCACCAGAGCCTGCTCGCTTGGTTTTGGATGGCTTGGAAGATTTTTACCGTGTCGAACTGCCATTGCCAGACGGGAAAAAGGATTCAAGCCTTCTGGGCCTGCGTAGGACTTGTCTCATGTTGATGGAGTCACTGGGTGTGCTGTTGACAAGCTCTGAATCAGAGTCCACTGTTGATAACCCACTAATCTCATTGGATATTAGAGAACAAGCGAAAACAATTGCTAATGGGTGGAAGCCGAAGTTGGATAATCTGGACAATGATGCTAGCACTGGGAACTCGTTGGAAGCACATGCTTTTCTGCAGCTTCTAGCCACTTTTGGTATTGCTTCTGAATTTGATCAAGATGAGATATGCAAACTCATCCCCACTGTTTCTCGTCGCTGCCAAACAGCTGATCTTTGCCGCTTACTTGGGCTGTCGGAAAAGATGCCTGGTAGGTCTTGTTTTGGTTTTAGACTTGCATTTATCTCATGGTTTAGCTTCTTAGATTTTCTCTTCTTCCTGTCTGTGCGTCTGTACGTTTTTTCACCTTAATGCATCTCTCATCCCTCAACCAAAAAGATAAAATTAAGGCACTGGAGGATTGTGAAATTCTATTATTCTTCTGGTTGAATTCAATTAATTGAGTCAGAAATAAGCAAGGAAACCTTTTGCTTTTAAAATCAACGATGACACAAAACCTAGTGATCAACTGCTCTTTATTATCTTTTTAAAGGACAGACCAGCACTTGGACCTCTCAAATCTCAGTTGTCCTTGCTCAGGACTTAGTCAGGAATCTGGACCATTCTGTACTAGAGGCTGTAATCATCATCATCATCATCATTGCCTTGCCCCAACTAATTGGGGTAGGCTACATGGATCTTGTTATACTATTCCACCCTATCAAGGGCCATAACTTCAGTTTGGCCATAGGTCGTCAAGTCTTTTCTTACTACCTCCACCTTTGGGTCTTGGCCTTAGCCTTGTGCTTTTAGAGCCTTCTGCTTGCACCCACTCGTCCCAACTGGTGTAGTCGTTGGTCTCCGTTGCGCATGACCAAACCATCTAAGTCTACTTTCCTTCATCTTATTACCTATTGGTGCTACTCCTAAGTTCCCTTGAATGCATTCATTTCCAATTCTATCTTCCCTCGTCTTGCCACTCATCCATCACAACATCCTCATTTCAGCTATCTTGCGAACATGTTCCTTTACTGCCCAACATTCTATCTCACAAAGCATAGCTAGTCTTATAGCTATCCTATAAAATTTCACATAAAATTTCCCCTCTGGAGTGGTACAAGACGATCACATAAAACTCCAGAGGCATCTTCATTTCTTCGACCCAACTTGAATTCTATGGGCAACATTATTCTCTCTCTCCACTCATTAATTATCTACCCGAGATGTCAAAAGTGGTTATTTTGGGTATCTTCTTCATCAACGGTCTTGACTAATTCCTCGTTTCCCATTTCCTAGTAAAATTGCACTCCATATATTCAATTTTAGTCTGCCTAATTTTAAATGCTTTAGATTCTAAAGCACCCCTCCATAAATCTGGCTCTGTGTTTACAGCCTCCCTCGCCTTGTCAATCAAAACTATGTCAACTGCAAACAACATACATTGTCAGATCTCTTCCTGCAGATACCTCATTAACTTGTCCATAATCAATGTGAAAAGGTTTGGGCTCAATGCCGACCTGTGGTGAAGGCCTACAGTGATTGGGAACTCACTTGTCTCTCAACTTGTGGTCTTCACATTTGTTACTATTCCTTCATACATATCCTTAATCATGTCAGTATATCCTCTTGAAACTTCTTTTTCTCCCAACACCCACATTATTAGATCTGTGGGGACCCTATCATATGCTCTAGATGAATCAACACTATAACTAGGTTGTTTAGGATGATGAGGATTTCTATTTTTGATTTCACATGGAAAATGCATGGAGTATGCCTATTCTAGAAACTGGCGTGTTTTGACCATTTTGTGATGATGTGCTATATTGTGTTTCCTTTATTGCACTACTTTTTGTTTTTGGTTGCATAATGCAACTTCCACAAAAGGGGTTTTCCCACAAAAGCAAGTGTGTATCAACTTTGTCGGTCGATTATCCGAAAACCAATCTGATTGTGTTTCAGCAAGTGGGCGTTTTGGCTCCTATTTCAACAAGTGGAGGATCAAATGGGGTTTGCAAAAGTACATCCAAATGCACAACACGAAAAGGGGTTTGGCTCAAAATGGCGTTTAGTCCCTGAATGCTCCTTTTGAGGATGTGTCCAAACTGCCCCTAAATTTCTAAGAGATTTGTTAAACCCGGATGGCAATATGGTATGGCCTGGTGTGTAATATGGTCTGACCCGGTGTGAAAATTCTATCTTTAGGATCAAAAGTCCAATTCGTTTTTTTTTTTTTCCTTCTCTACTATTCATTTTTGGCTTCATTTACAATCTCTTACCGCCTGTTGATTTGGATATGAAGGAGCGATCGAAGTACTGGTGAACAATGGAAGGCAGATGGAGGCTGTTAACCTGGCATATGCATTTGAACTCACAGATCAATTTGCTACTGTGCCATTACTGAAGGCTTATTTAAAGGATGCAAGAAGAACTTCACAAGTACAACCTGGAAACACATCTCCAGCTGCTCAGGTAGATTTCTATTAGCCTAAATGTTGTATTTTTCTTCCATAGTGATGCATTTTACAGAAAATGGGCATCTCTGAGATTTACATTGGAAGTTTTGGAAACATCATTCAAACATCAACATCTACCCCATTTTGATAGGTTGAATTTGTGTGCCAAAATTTGCTGATTGACTCATATTTTGGTTGGGTTGACTTAGTTTCTCCGCATTCCAAGCACCGTGACAGATATTGCCGACTTTGTTTTTCAGAAGATCTTGTGATATTTTCCTGGTAAATCAGATAAAAAATATTATCATGATTATATCGAGATTTTAGAAATATTGGCAGTTTTAAATTTTTCATGATTTTATTGGGAAATTATCCTAATATTAATCCAAAAATGATTTAAAATTTAACTAATTCACAATATGATTATATATTTAAAAAGTTATATATTATTTATTAATATATAAAATAATTACTTTTAAAATTTTAATTTCGGTGAGATTTTCCCAATAACATCCCAAGCAGACCCTCAAGATTTGAAAATCTCTAGAGAAATTCTCAAGAATGAGATTTATCACCATGATTCCTAGTACCTGTCCCTTTTTTTCTTTTAATGAAATCACTATATCGTTCATGAATGCTGCTGACTTGGCAGTCCTGGGAAGCTGAAAGAGTATTTCTTTTCTTTTTCTTTAAATGAAATCATCATATCTTTCATGAATTTACTGACTTGGTGGTCCCTGGAGGCTGAAAGACTGGTTTTTGGTTGAGTTAGAGATATAGTTAACTGTGTCATGAAGGTTTTAATTCCTTTACTGAGTGCCTATGTTGAGTACAGTCTTTTTTTATCAGCGATTTTTAGAAACCACTGCCTTTTTATGGCTTAATTTGATAGAACCACCCAAAAATTTGCGGTTATACTTCAACACCTACTTTTTTATGCTTTATTTTACCAGTTTCAATCAGATTTGAAGCCACGGTTGTCATTCTTCTTTTGAAAATGACAAAAATACCCTTAATTAGTGGTAACCATCGGTTTCTTCCAGAAACTATCCAGCCCACCCTAGTAGTGGACCAAAGCTTTGAGATGATGGATATAACCGTTTTAAGGTTGATCTATTTGGTGAATGGCTCAAATCCGAAGTTATTTCTGTCATTCTGTAAAGGGGTATTCATGTCATTTCCAGTAATGGGGTATTTTCATCATTTTCAGAAAATGGCTGGTGGCTGTTTCTTCAATCTGATAGAAAGAGGTATAATAATAATTAAAAAAAAGGGATAAAAAATATAGGTGCTAAAATCTAACCCCAAAAATTTTTGGGCTGTTCTGTGACTTTTGTCTAATTAACCCATAAAAGGGTGGTTGTTCTAATGTATTTCACCAACTTAATCAAATCAGTTTCTGGGAGATAGCTTCCTGACCACCTAGGCTGAGGCTACTTGAGCTATTGGTTTTCAAGGTTTGAGAGTACCATTAAGTAAAAAGATGCCCCCTGCTCATTAGATGAGCTGGTGGAGATGTGTAGTGTGTGTGATCGATCCAGCGTTCAATCCCTGGTGGTGTTACCTTTCAAAAAAAAAAAAATGGTAGAAAGTTAACAAACTCTGTTTTGTAATCAAGGAGTACACTTTGTAAAATCAGCTGAGCAGCATTTTTTTTTTGAAGACACAGGGTGTCCCCACCTCTTTTTGAAGTGAGACTAATCCCTGCGGATACACGCAATCACCCACAACCACGTGTATCAGGTAAAGCCAAGGAGGGGAATCGAACCTTCACCTGTAGGGAGCAAACCTACGGTGAAGACCATTCGCCCAAACCTCGTTGGGTTACGGCGTGGTTAAAACACATACATCATTGGGGGACCCATATTAAGGAGTACGCTTTGTAAAATCAGCTGAGCAGCATTTATGTCTATGAAATTTATCTGAACTAGTGGGTGATCTGTTGATGCTATATGTGGAAATTAGTACTCCTTGTTTCTTTTTTGACATTCATATGGGTCTTATTGGCACGGCAAAAGCATGCAATAGAGTACCTAGGGAGGTTATGCAGTGGGCGATGATGAGGAAAAGGTTCCGGGAAGATGTATTCACATCACTAAAGACATGTACAGGGATGTTGTTATAAGAGTGAGAATGGCTAGTGGTGTGACAATGATTTGCACTTGTTATAGATAAATAAATTGCTATATCCAGAATGAAGTCCCTTGTTGTAAGTTATTTGTTGATGGTAGATGACTAGAGAGGATTCAATGCTAAATTGGAGGTTTAGTGGAAGGCTTTAGTATCTATAGGTGTAAAAATAAGCGGAACCAACACAGTATCTGGAATGGAACTTCTATAAGAAGAGTCATAGATGTTGGGCTTTGCTTAGAATATATGGCCAGAAGATTCCTCAAAGTGATATGTTCTGTTATCTTAGCTCCATCATTCGAAACGGTGTAGAGGTCGAGGAGGATGTTTCCAATAGAATTAGGGTTGTGTGGACAAAGTAGAGATGTGCCTTTGGAGTGCTATGTGGTTTCCGCATGCCAATGAAACATAAGGCAACATATTATAAGAGATCATTAGACCAGTTATGCTATGTCATAAAGTGTTGGGCAATTATAAGGCAACACAAATGAAGATGAATGTTGAAGAGATCAGGATGTCGCCATAGCTAGCGCCTATAGATAGATTTGAGATCAAAGATCATTCTCTAAAGAGTTGAAGGCATTCCGGAGATGACTCTTATGCCTGCTGAGGGAGACTGAAGGAGAAGTTTCCGCTTCTAAATCGATTTCCGGAAAGTCAGGGGCATTCAAAAACACGGGCTTTTTCCGTTCCGCATTCCGACGACGCCTCCCGTTCTTTCCTCTCTGAGCGACGAATTGGCTGTTTACAAACAAGCATTCAAGAAAGCAATATGAAAATCTTCTGTTCTTAACTTGATAGACCGGGTGAGCCATGAACATGAGCTATAGGGGTGACGAAAAGAGAGAAGCGTTATGAGGATTGTTAAATAGATGTGTCAGAACATTTAGAAAGGGTTAAATTAAGAAAGAGATCATTCTATGCAACCTGGGAGCAGTCCCAATTGGTGATAAATGAAGGAGAGTCTATTGAGATGGATCAGTCATGTGCTTAGAAAACTAGAGACAACCTCGATGAGGAAGGGAGCTTTGATTAGGATAGAAGAGCCTAAAAAAGGATAAAAAGAACACCTAAATGGACTTGGATAGAGGTGGGAGGGGATATGAAAGCTTTTTTCACTTACTGAAGGACTAGGACTGAGAATTGTTCGGTGAATATGATTTATGGAGCTGGCCCCAAATAGCTGGACAAGGCTATGATGATGATGATGATGATGATGATGATGATGATGAATCATGTCACTCCTTACTCTTTAGGAAAATGTGTATAATGCCTGTTAACACCCAACTGTATTTGTGAGTGATGAGATTCATGGTAAGAGAGGTGGAGAGGAAAAGAGGATTAGACAGCTTAATCACTTTACAGCCATAAACCCTTTATAATAAGGAAACCCCCAAAAAGAATTTGGAATGGTAATTTCAGGAGCACCTATTACAAAACACACACCTAGGGTCTCCTATGCTCTCCCTTAAGCTGGAGCATAGATGTGGCACTTGGCCAGCTTGCACACGCTCTCCTGAAGATGCCGAGAATAGCATTTTGTGGGAATATCAGCTACTAATTATTTGACCTGGTAAAACAGTGGAAAGCAACTTGGACGACATGTTCTCTTGCACACGTGACAGTCGAACCTCTAAAAATGCTTCAGAATCAGAAGCACGGACACTTAAACCCATTTCCTGAAGAAGAAAATGGAGCCATATAATCTCACACATGGCTTGTCATTGAACAATACCCTGCCTCAATGGAGAAGCGGGCCATGACATTTTGCTTCTTACCCTTCAAAGACGCCAGATTGTCCCCAACAAACATACAAAATCCACTTGTTGACTTACTGTAGCTAGATGAGCTAACCCAATCGGCATCACAATACACGTTGAGATCCAAGTGACCTTGATTGGAATACGATAACCTTTTTCTTGGAGCTTCCTTCAAATAGTGAAGAATCTGATAGATAATTGTCACACTGACAGCATAAGGGTTATGACTTCTTGTCAAATAAATGAGCTTCCCCAACAGATGACACTGCATACCCAAATCAAGAAGAATGTCTGATTCCTTATTGTGAAGATGATGATTGATTTTGACAGAGAGTATCAAGCCGCACACCTAACATGCCATGAGAATGTCAGGAACATATTTCCTTTGGGAAATAAAAATGCCTTTGCCTTTGTTGACCTAGCAACCTCAATTCCAAGGAAATGTTCAGAGGACCCAAGTCCTTAGTGTCGAATGTACCGACCAGAAATGATTTTACACGATCTAACTACATATCATTATTGTTTGCAAGGATGATATCATTGGCATAGAAACCAAGATAGTTATAGAGCTATCGCTACTCTTTATAAACATAGAATGATTAGAAGAGCTCCTTAGAAAACCGATCTGAGAAATGACAATGCTGAATTTCTCAATACATGCTATAAGCGATTGCTTTGTGCCATAAATCATTTTATTCAATTTGCACACCTATCCTTTCTTTCCTAATGGGTGAAACCTGGAGGCAAAGTAATGCACAAGCATTTTCACACCGGTCTCGAGTAGGGTTGCCTGTGGGATGCAGGGGCACACTCAGGGTGGGTAGCTCGTGTGAGGCGGGTGGCTCATGTGAAGCGGTACCCATGTGAAGTGGAGCCCACGAGAGGGGTTTGGCCGAGGTCTCGGCCTAACTCATGGGATGTGGGGCCCGGGCTATGAGATAAAGGAATTGATTCACCATGCTCTATCAATTCAAGCTTTTAGAGTAAGTGGTTAATTGTCCTGCATCAAAGTGGTCTCAAAGTGGGAGGTCTCATGTTCGAGACTCCTCACTGGAGGTGATTAATGTAGATGCATTTTCATACCAGGCTCGAGTGGGGTTGCTTGTAGGATGTAGGGTCACACTCAAGGTGGGTGGCCCGTGTGAGGTGAGTGGCTCGTGTGAGGCGAGCCCCACTCGTGTGAAGCGGGTGGCTCGTGTGAAGCGAAACCCATGTGAAGTGGGGCCCACGAGGGGGGTTCGGCCGAGGTCCTAACCCATGGGATGTGGGGCCTGAGTTATGAGATAAAGAGATTGATTCACTATGCTCTATCAGTTCGAGCTTTTAGAGCAAGTGGTTAATTGTCCCGCATCACAAAGTCATATATACTTTCATCTTGTTCTCTCCATGAAGGAGCACATTCTTCACATCTGTTGGGAGGAGAGGCTAGTTATGGAATGCAGCCACAAAATGTAACTTTGCTATAGGAGTGAAAGTTTTCTGTTGAGTGAACCCCTTTATATCTAGAAATCAAGAATGCTTATGTTTGGTTGTGTATGCCCATTGCATCCACAACATGCTTTCCCACTGAAAATTCCACTAACTCGGTTCCCTGTCTCTCTAAAGATGTTATTTCCTCCATCATAGCTGCTTTCTAGTGAGGATCAGCCAGGGCATATGCAACAATAGAAGGAATGGGAACAAATGATATGGAGGAAAGATACGCTTGAAAAGGAGAGACTGACTAATAGGACACACAATTAGTGATTGAATGTGAAGTATATGACCTTTTTTTCTTTTGAAGAGCAATTGGCAACTCAGAAAGAGATGAGGGAACATATTCAGAGGATGGGTGGGAATCATGAGTAATCTTAGAAGGATGATCCTTGTCCTTCCTCTAGGTGTACACCTCCAACTATTTTTCCACAGGCTTGACTTGATCTTGAACATAGTTCATCGGACTATCCATAATGACAGGAAGAGGAAATGTATCATCACGATATAGAGTATTAGTCGTGGCTTGTGATGAGAAATAAGGTGATTCTTAAAGAAGGTAACATTTTGGAGAAATACTTTCTAGTTACGGGAAAATAACACTTATATCACTTTTGAGTATAAGAATGCTCCAAGCAAATACATTTCAAAACTCGAGGACCCAACTTACATTCCAATGGTCCTAAGGCTTGGACAAAACACACATCCAAAGATTTGGGAGAAATGAAAAATAAAGTGAGATTAGGATTCAATTACTTAAGACAATAGTTGTTGAGAGTAGGAGTTAGCGTCCTATTACTCATATAGGTGGCAGTAAGAACTACCTCATCCCCAGTACATTTTTGGGACCAACATTCCTACTATGATGGAGCACGAGACATCTAGCATGTGACGATATTTCTGTTCAACAAACCATTTTGTTGTAGTGTATATGGACAAGATGTTTGGCATTCTATACCATGCTTGAGAAAGTAATTTTGTTAGTCATGATGTAGACATTCCTTGGCATTGTCTAATCACTAATCTTCCATGTAAAATGAGTGTTCATCAACAAATAATATGATATATTTATACCCAAAAACTGAAGTTATTGGGGAAGTTCTCCACACATTAGAATGAATAAAATCATAGGAGTTTGTGCTTCTATTAATACTTGGAGAACACGAATTTCTACAGTGTTTGGACGCTTAACAAAAACTTCAAATTGAAATGAAAATCATTTGCAAAAATTATTGCGAAATAAGAACTTAAATTTTTTTCCTTTTTGAAAGATGACGAAACTTTTATTAAGAAAAAGGAAAACTGCTACAAAAGAAAAAAAGGAGGGGCACTGAGAAGGCACTCACAACCCTTTAACTTAGAAACAAAAGAGGCCCATTTAATGATCAATGCCCTGGCCCTTTGGGAGGAGCCTTCCACTGACTTTGAAATTTTGTTGAAACACCTAGCATTTCTTTCTTCCCAAACAGCCCACCATATGGCAAGCAAAGGCATCCTCCAAAGCACTTTCTTCCCTTTCCTGAGGTTAACCCCATGCCAAGGCACTCAAAAGAAGATCCACCGATTTTGGGAACGACCACGTAACTTGAAACTGACTGAGAATATCCGCCCAGATTGATCCCACAAAAATGCAATGCAGAAAAAGGTGGTCCACAGTCTCCTCATCATGCATACAAAAATACAAATATTGGAGATCACCACAGATCTCTTCCGAAGATTGTCTATTGTAAGGATTTTCTTTCTTCCTAACAACCACCTAAAAGCTTCTATTTTGGGGGGAACATCGTAATGCCAAACAAACTTGGAGTGCCTCAATAGCTCTTGGTGACCTCCTCCATGCACAGGGAATAGAGGGATCTAACCAAGAACGAGCCTGACTTGTACTTCTTCCAATCAACTTATCTAGGTCAGGAGAATTCGAAGCGAAGAGATGAATATGATCTAAAAGAGCCACAAGGTCATCAACTTCCTCATCGCAAATGAATAACCTACAAGGAGGTTCCCAAACAACCTCTCCTCCTATACAGAAAAGCAATCCGCCGCCACTATGGACGGGTCCCGGGCCAATCGGTAAATGCTAGGAAATTTGGCTTTTAAGGTGGAGGTCCACACACACACACAAACGCATCTTCCCAAGACTGAATTCTTTCTCCATTCCAATGAGAAACCAACCCCTTCCAAGAATGTTGACTCGACAGAAGATATTCTTTTCCATAAGGCCAACACTCTATAGGCTGACGAGTCCCTTGTCCTCCAACCCCCATCTGAAGTCCCATATTTACTTTTAATCACATCTTTCCAAAGTGCCCCGTCTTCCTCCCTAAACCTCCAATGCCACTTCCCAAGCATGGTAATATTCATGGATTTTCAGATCCTTAATATTTGCTCCTCCCTCTTCATAGGATTTGCAGACCTCTCCCCAACTTACTCCGCCCCTTGCCACAAGAAGTCCTGCATAAGTTTCTCAAGCCTAGAAAGATCAAGGCTGGACATTTGAAGAGCGACATAAAATAGAGAGGGAGATTTGATAAGGTTGCTTTTATAAGCATGATATGGCTACCAAGCCAAAGGTAGTGGCTCTTCCACCTCCTCTCAAATCTTTCCACCACCTTGTCCCAAAGGTGTATTGCTGGTTTACCCTCACAAAGAGGCAAGCCCACAAACGTAACCGGAAGCACCCTGATTGCACATCTAAAGACAT
The DNA here is from genome assembly GCA_030180095.1 of Magnolia changhungtana. Lineage (NCBI taxonomy): Eukaryota > Viridiplantae > Streptophyta > Magnoliopsida > Magnoliales > Magnoliaceae > Magnolia > Magnolia changhungtana. The sequence goes on along the minus strand of JASAUF010000101.1, from coordinate 1,773,573 downwards.
CGGCCAACTGACCCACCTCATCCGCCTCTATCCTTACCCCAAACATTTTACTCTTAGCGATATTAACTTTTAAGGCTTGAAACTGCCTTGAAGCACTGAACAATTGTTCTCAATTTATCCACCATTTTTGGAGATGCACTCATTTTATTTGCAAATTGCAAATGAGAGATTGGAGAGGGCAACCTCTCCACTTTAAAGCCAGAAAAGAAACCATCCTCCTGCCCCTTGCCAAGCATCCTCCCTAATGCCTCGACCACCACAAGGAAAAGAAATGAAGACAAAGGATCCCCTTGGCAAAGTCCCAGAACTTTTAAAAGAGCCTTTCGGGGAGCCGTTAAGAAGGACAGAGAAGTGTGCTGATTTCACACACTCACGGATCCACTTCCTCCATTTTGTCCTGCACCCTATCTGAAGCATCATGTAATCTAGGCGGCTCCAATCAACGTGATCGTAGGCCTTTTATAAATCTAACTTGCACAAACTCTATTAGCTCCTCCATGTCTAGAATGAAGGCATTTGTGGGCCTTTTATAAATCTAACTTGCACAAACTCTGTTTGCTCCTCCATGTCTAGAATGAAGGCATTTGTGGGCGATTAATGTGCTATGTAGGATTTGCCAGCTTGGGACAAAAGCACTTTGATTATCGGAGATGACGCTTCCTATAACCTTTCGTAACTGAGACGCAAGTACCTTCGCCAAATTTTTATAACGCCCTCATATAAGACTTATTGGCCAAAAGTCCTTTAAGGATTCTACACCTGAAACCTTTGGAATGATAGCAATGAAAGACGCCCCAAGGTCACTCAACAAACGGCCCCTTTCAAAGAATTCAGTCATGAAATTCATGATGTCATCCTTAATTTCCTCCTAGAATACTTGGGAATCCATCCGGGCCTGGCACTTTATCTCTCCCAAGGGAATCAACGGCAGCTTTGACCTCTTGCTCCAGGAATTGAGTCTTGAGCGAATCAGCCTCTTCAGCCGAACAACAATGAAATGTGATATTGTCCAGCCTTGGTCTATGCCACATCTCTCTCATCAACAATTCTTCATAGAACCAAGAAACTTCTGTGGATAGACTGTCTTTATGTTCAATACGAATGCCATTGACGACAATGCTGCTTATTTTATTAATCCTTGCTCGTGCACTAGCAACACTGGAAATACTTCGTATTTTTTATCACCCTCCTTGATCCAGGAGCTTCTCGTTTGTTGCCTCCATTTAATTTCATCTTCTTTTACCCTACTTGCATAATCCTGGATTTGCCTAACCCGCTTGGCTGATTCATCAAAGGATAGAAATAAGAACTCAAGAGACTTTAACAACAAATGACCCAAGTGTGTGTACCAGGTTAACACATGTTATTACTCATAACCGACTTAAATCATCTTCTTCATTGTGAGCCCTAAATGACACATGAGATGGAAAAAGAGGTGATGCTACAGTTCAACTGTTTTCCAAGTGCACCAACTGAGAACAAGTTAGAGGCAAAGAATGGAACATGAATGATGGATGGAAATAACAATGACTGAGAAACTTGATAGGCTCCTTTCGCTGCAGCCCTGAAGAAGGATCCATCAGTAAGTGTTATACAACTTAAAGCATAATATGAAATGAATGCTTATTATTAGTAGTCATATGATCTGTAGCAGTGCCAGAGTCAATGATCCATGGTGTGGATGAACATGGTTGAGATTGAAATGTGCATAATCAGTGGTAGCGGATATACTTGGCTGTCGACTCACTTTTCCAGCCAAGTAGGAAGCCTTAAGATCAACTAGCTGTTTCATTTTAGTATGATTTTTGGATATGGAACAGGGCTGCTTGAAGCGTTCATGTTCTGATAGGTTCTTTTCCTCAGCTGTCACATTATCAGCAAAGATCTTTGGTTTCAGATTCAGTTGCAAGTGGGTATTCAAGTTCCAAGAACTACTTTGACCACAATCAATGCAACAGCCTTTGTTGGTGACCCCAGGGAAATATTAGAATTGTCCTTTCCCCAGTGGTCTCCTCGAGATGCTTTGGACCCAACTACGAAGGCAGATCTCTTTGAGACAGTAGAACCTTGTTCAATAGATGTAGCCCTTTGATGAGCCACTCCTCTAATATCCCTTAGTTTCCCCCTTCTTCCAATGAATACTTTGGCTAACCAGGACCTCTCCAAATGGTTATTTCCATTGAATTTTTAGTGGTGTGCATTAGCCTAGGATGATGATCTTGTTGACTTGATCCCATCAAAAAAACGTTCTTTTGATCACCACTTGCTAAACTCGTTAATGTTTTATCATAAAAAAGGATAACAATCTACTGTAATAGCTTAGATCTAGCATACTAGATTCATTGGAGACCGAAAAACTTATTAGAAATCCATGCTTTATTGCATATTGTCCAGATCTGAAGATGGTCAATGCTTGGAGAACCCAAACAACAACATAGGAGCAACGGAGGATCCCAGGGCTGCCGATGACTGCTGGGCATCCTGGCAGGGCTGCCTGGCTATGCTGGGAGTCTGGCTGGGCTGTCAGCTGCTTCTGATGGTCTGGCTGGGCTGCAAGTCCAGTAGTCTGGCTGGAGTGTCTGCTATGGCTAAGTGGTCTGGCTGGACTGCTAATTGTGGGCAGAGGTCGGGCTCCCTTATCAGCTGGAATAATGGGAAAAGAAGAGGATATATTATTTTTTTTAAAGGAAAAAAAAAAAAAAAAAAAAAAAAAGAGGAGGATACAAGATGGAGAAGATAGGGAAAAGAAAATTACCCCTTTTCTAGCTCTGATACCGTGATGAGATTCATGGTATGAGAGATGAGTGAGAGGAAAAGAGGATTCACTCATAAACTCTTTATTATAAAGAAACTCTAAACAAACATATAGAATGGTACGCCTTAGAAGCATGTACTTTAAAGCACACACGGATACAACCTTGGGTCCTTACTCATGCCTCAGTGGTATACTCACAAGAATTTCAACAGGAGGTCATGGGTTCGAGTACCATTACGGTGAAATCCCAGTGTGTTGTGAGTGAGTGTGTAAAAGAAAGGTGTCCTAGACTGAAACATGTTATTAGATTCTTTCATATGCTAGAATTCTTTGTTGCTTCTCAAAATAATAATAATAATAATAATAATAATAGTAGTAGTAGTAGTAGTAACAAATGAATCATCTGTTCACAGAGTAAAAGAGACATTTATCTTAGTAGAGATTTTTGTTTGATCATAATCACCGTCATCGACCGCTTTACCATCATCCTCCTCACCATCATCCCAGCTATTTGGGTTTGGCTTTATGAAATTCTACTTTGCTAATTGGAAGATTGCAAATGGGAATTCCAAAAACTACCCAAGAGCTTGTATATTCTGGCTTTGGCCTTTTCTCTCAAGAAATTTTGTTTCTTACCGCTAATATAAATTTTTATTTTTTTTTATTTTTTTTTAAGGAATTCCAAGATCAATTAGCGAAAGTTTGGCAACTAGCTACCCACCTGACATCAACCCTCATTTACCTGGGTGGGGATTGGATGGCATGCTGCTAGAATGCAATGTTGATCTATGATTGTTAATTTTCTCATGTTCTGATGTATTTTTGTTACTCTAAAATCATTATCATTGTCATCATCTAAGCTATATCCTGAGTAATTGGGGTTGGCTACATGAATCCTGTTCTATCATGCCACTCCGAGAGCCATACCCTCAGACCATAGATCAGAAAGTCCCTTCTTACTACCTCCATCCACGTCCTTTTGGGCTTCCTCCCTTGCCCTTATAGATCCTTCAACTTGTACCAACTCACTCCTAAGTCCTAACAGGCATGGTTCTTGGTCTCCATTACACATGACCAAACCATTTAATTCTACTTTGCTTATCTTATTAGCTATTGGTGCTACTCCTAAATTCCCTTGAATGCATTCATTTCTAATTCTATCCTTCTTTGTCTTGTCATTTGTCCATCTCAACATCCTCTTTTCAGCTACACTCATCTTCTGAACTTGTTCCTTAACTGCTCAACATTATCCCATAAAGCATGGCTGATCATATTGCCATCCTATAAAAATTCCCTTTCAATTTGAGTGGTACATGACAATCACATAAAACTCTAGAGGCACATCTCTATTTCTTCCAACCCACCTGAATTCTATGGGCAACATCCTTCTCAATCTCTCCACTCTCATGAATGATCAACCCAAGATATTGAAAGGTGGTCATTTTGGGAAATTTCTTTGTTGGCAATCTTAATTAATTCCTCGTTTTCATTCCTATTAAAATTGCACTCCATAAACTCTTTTTAGTCCGAATAATTTTAAATCCTTTAGATGCTAAAGCACCCTTTATGAATCTATTTTTCTGTTTATGCTCTCCCTTGTCTTGTCAATAAACAATAAATAATGTGGTGAGCATGGATCGGACATAACAAAACATTTTTGATTTGCCCGTCCAGTTCAATTATCAGAATATTTTTTGCTAGACAAAAATGGAAAAATCAACTCCCCTGGCATTGGGTTTATGTTTTCCTCTTGTAAGAGTGCATGGATTAGCTCAGAGAAATATGGGGCTATTGAGTTTGTGGATGGCAATATGACCTAGGGTGGCAAATGGGCTGGGCCTGGATGAGCGAAATTAATAGGCCAGCTGGGTTAGTTCAAAAACTAGGTGTGAATGAATCGTGGCACCGCCCATTAGCAACCTGAGTCGTAGCTAACAGAAAATTCTCTCTAATGCATGCATACTAATCAGTTGAACTTTATATGCATTTCAGAATGAAGCAAACGAGCGGGAGCTGTCCGCCCTCAAGGCTGTCATCAAATGCATTGAAGAGCATAAGCTCGAGGACCAATACCCGGTCGACCCACTTCAAAAACGGGTTATCCAGTTAGAGAAGGCCAAGGCCGACAAGAAAAGGGCAGCTGAGGCCGCTAAGCCTCAACCCAAGAGGCCCCGTGCCAATGGCAACGGTTATGGGCCCCGCATTACCAGTCTCCCCGACAAGAGCTTCTACAGAGGCCCCCCCGAAAGATATCCATATATGTATGACAGGCCATATATGTATGCACCTGACAACCATGGATTGGCACCAGTTGGCCTGCCTCCCTACAACCTCTCTCCCAACCATGCACCCTACTATGGGAATGGCTATCAGTATCCAACTCCATATCTACAGTAGTGGAGATAATGTTGATTGTGATCTTTTTAGTTTTAACGATTTTGGATATTTTTGGTTTATCTATGTGTGAGAAAATTTGAGTATTGCACAGGTTGTGATAACTGTTTCCTTTTTTACTCGGTGCAAGTGTGAGTGAGGGAGGAATTTATGCTGACGAAACATGTATTGTCTTTGCACAGTCTACACCACGGGTTGACAAGGGTCCACTATCTTGTGATCCAGACCATTGGTCGGTCTTGTCTCACCAAGGATGGACCCATGCCCCAAAAACCTCTTAGAAGATCCCAAAATATTGAATAGAGGAAAATAAAAGGGGGTGTTTACTAAAATAAAATAAAATATGAGGAGAGGAAACTGAGTTTTCTGGGAAATTAAAGAACTGGAAATAGCCTTTAAGGTGTGTTTGTTCTTGTTGAGGAGCTCTGCTATAGCGCAGAAGTGTGTGCAATGTCTCGGCATGGCATGTAGGTGGAAGGTCCAATCCATCCATCCTGTTGGTCCGACCTTGTACACGTGGGAAATCTGGTCCACTCATCATGTATGCCAATGTTGGAAACAGGTGGATGGGCTAAAAAATTTCAGCCATCAGAGTGGTACATTATATCAACCAGGGGGGGTTGGGGGGGACGTGATTCTTGTGCTAGGGCATCAATGTGGTTGATCGTTTAGGGCTGTTTGGCCGGGCAGATCCCATGGTATTAGGAGGGATGGGATCAATTTTAAGGTAATGATGGTGGTGTCAGTGGATTGTCTTAAGATCCATGGGATTGCTTATATCCCGGGACAAGTTCATTAGGTCTGTTTGGCATGCCCTGCATATCCCGGGATTTTACCTTCCAATCCATCCAACCAAGGGATAGGATCAATTTTAAGGTAATGATGGTGATGTCAGTGAATTGTCTTAAGATCCATGGGATTGCTCATATCCCAGGACAAGTACACTGGGTCTGTTTGGCACGTCATGCCTATCCCAGGATATTGCCGATCCCATCCCTCCTAATACGGTGGGATCTGCCTGGCCAAACAGGCCCTTAGGGCTTGTTTGGCCTGCTGAATTCAATGGGATAAGGAAGGATGAGACCATTTTAAGGTAATGATGATGATGTCAGTGGATGGTTTAAGTTCCATGGTATTGCTATATCCCAGGACAAGTTCTGATGGTCTGTTTGGTTAGGTTGGAATATTCCGGGATTACGATTGGGATTGTGTTTGGATGTGGCATGGGATTGAAGTAATCCATGGGGAGAAAATTGTTCTACCCATTTGGATATTTGGATCAAAATCCTAGGATTGATATTCCAAATCAAATTCCTAGCTGCTTGTGGTACGTTGGACACAGTCCTTTCCTGGAAAATGGTCTCGAGTAGACTGCACCAACTGTAAACCGTGGTATCCGCACTGTCCAATATAACTGATGTAAGGACTAATTGGCGTCTTTCAAAAAAAGAAAGTGGTTCAGATATCCAGTGGACCACACCATTATCATTCTGGGGCATTAAAATCACATGCACGTATAGCAAGTCCAGAAATCAAGTGGCACACCAAATGAAGACTGTGGTATCCACACCGTCCAATATAATTGACAGACGGTGTAAATGGCGTTATCCTAAAAATGAGTGTGGTCCAGATATCTAGTGGACCACACCAAATGATTCGAGTGCATTAAAATCACTTTCATGTGTAGCAGGTGCACATATCCAGTGGACCACACCAAATGACAGTGCTTGGTGATAAAATCACAATCAAGGTGAAGCAGGCCTAGATATACAGGTGACCACACCAAATGATACCCATGTGATCAAATCATCCACCATAAAGAAACATTTCAAATAAGTATTGTTCAATCAGGTACACTACTAATACCTAGAATTAATAATAATAATAATAATAAACAACGCAAAGAAAAGGACCAGGATGACAGTCACAAGTGCACAGAATCTCTCTCCAAAGGACAGGGCGGGATCATCAGTCGACGTGGCCCTAGAAACCATGGCTCGGGTCGTCTGTTGGATAGACGACGTTGATAAATAAAGGATGTCAACCTCATCACAATATACGACAATATATCCCGCATGAGATCCTTGTCCAAGTCCCAATTGTGCACTGGTATTACCGAAGTGACTGTCCTAACATGCAGCAACTTCCTTCCAATTCTTGAAAGCTCGATGTCTGCTTCCACTGTATCCCTTGACTTCTAATATATCATCATCCCATGACAGATATATGCCCGTTCGACGCCCCACCAGTACAACGTAGTACTTTTCTTTAGCCATCCGCATTGACATGTCCATTATCGGAATGTATACTAATGTATTTGAATAGAAACACATTTAAAAATTACGAGGCATATCCAATTGACAAAAAAAAAAGTAGTGTCTATGATCAAATGTATTGAAAAAGTTGTGAGTACGTACAATACGAAATCTTCGGGTGATCCTATCTGTCTTAATGTGCATACAACAAGCATGTGATTACATCTATTAAAGATATTACATAACCAAAAGTATTCATTGCCACATCATTCACTTTGGTATACACTATACAAATATACCAATCCACAAAGAACCAGTATCAGTGTAAAAAAAGTTATTACAAGTCCACAAAGAAATGGATCAAAAGAAACAGGGACCAGTCCCTGTCAAACGGACCCAACACCTTCATCCCCAAACTTATCGTGGAGTGTTTTCTTCAACCACTCGACGGGCGCTCAGGTCGAAAACTGACAAAGAATGATGCAAACTTCTCGTTCATACTCAACAGCTGACCAACTTCGATAAACTCTGAGTTGGTTAACCCTTGCACCTCTTTAAGGATATTAAGTACTTTGCTAGTACGATTCACCTCTTTGCCTAGGCCAAAATCACGCATAGCCTCTGCAATAGTCTTAAGAGAGATATCGAGTACATCACAGGGACGAGGAGGGCGCATACGTTTCTTTGATGCGGTCCCACCCCAGCTACCATCATAATCAGAAGACGAGTGCGAGTGCCGCGGGACACGCAATTTTCCATCGAAGGAGTGTCCAATGAAAATTGATTGGTCCTTGTCGAGTCTGCTACATTATCCTCTGAGAGGTCAATGGTATCGTCAAGATCATCTTCGAGGTCCCTCCAGGCCTCATTAAGATCTCGTTGAATCCGAGAGGATGATGCAGCCATACTCATACTTTTTTTTACATAACATCCTGTGGCCTGATTGGATCCGGCAATAACCGCAAGGTCATCCATTCTATCAATTCTTTTGCCGCGGAGTCTTTCAGCGCGCGGGTGAGACTTAGTCGTAAAAGACAGTTGTAAGTAAGCAAAAATTAGATATTATTTAAGGGTCATTAAACAATGTAGAATGGGTGAAATTGTTTTGTAAACTCTACTTTTGTAAATCTTACCCTAAGGTATTCTTCTCAAACTTCATTAAGAGCCGTAACCACTATTCGCTCATTATCCCATCCAAATTCACTGGCTGCAGCATGTCCTTCACGGCATTATATTCTCTCTTGTAATACCTCAGTCGGTTTTGCACATTCTACTAGTTCACAACTATGTCTATATGCTTCGTCACCTCTTTAGCAGCTGCTTGGTAGGCTTCTCGCTTGAAACCATTGTCAGCTTTACGTCCGAATGCAACCTGTTCGAGTAACGTGTCAAATAGCACTTGATCCATAGCGCTAGTCCATTTGATTTTTGCTGCTCGGGATAGAGGCTTAGCGAGGGATTTCACTGTCTTTCCCCGTGGAGCAGATCGAGTTGGTACCACTGGTCTTTTAACTGGTGCTTGCGTTGGTGTTGATGTATCATTGGACCAGAAGTCTGTCATTCCACCTACGCATGCAGCATGTGTCAATTATAGATGAAGTTTATCTAATATCAACCCACGATGTTAGAATTTACATGACCATAACAAGAAGGATTAGAAATTGGACATACTTATTTGGAATTATATTTTAAAATTTTGAAAGACCATAATTCCATTGACAAGTACTTAATATTACGAGCAACTAAATAGTGTCCAATTCGTATGAAAGATTGCATAAAAGAACTAAAAATAATTCGACTATCTACTCCTATTCTGATGCGCTTTTGCACACATTCAAGTTGCAATATCATCGCGCACTCGAATCCAAGCTTCCTTCTCTCGCTGAGTAACTTGCAACAACCATTACCTCCCATCATTCGTTGATTCCTCATGCTGTGTTGGGTTACTCTCCACATCAACCATAGATATACCAGCGTCACGTAGATCTTGATGAGACTCATATCCAGTTCGTATAAAATTATGTAATACACAACATGCTATCACAATTTTCACTTGTGTGTGGAATTCATACTGTATGGCCGTCTTCAATATGGGAAATATGCCTTTCATAACACCAAAATAATGCTCGATTGCATTGCGCAGTTGTGCATATTTGTAATTAAACAGCTCTTTCATGTTCGCAGGTGCTCTCTTGGTTTGATACTCCTGTAAGTGGTATGGAACACCCCAGTATGGAGCCATAAAATCAGGTGAATGAGCGTATCTAGCGTTGACAACATAATATTTTCCTACACATTTGAATGAATGTTCCATTAAGCAGACAATCGAAGATTTCAGAAGTATTAATCAGATGGGTAATTTTGAACAGATAACTAGTAGCATGTGGGACAAGTAACGGATCATCTGATCGAGTCAAAGCGTTGTGTAGAATCCTCGTATCCGAAGCAGAACCCTCCCAACCGGCTAATGCATATAAAAAATTCATATCAAATGAACAAGTCGCAAGAACATTTTGAGAGAGGACCCCTTTTCCGATTGCGAAAGCTCGCATGATCTGCTGCTTGGACATGAGTAGGTATGTGTGTCCCGTCAATTGCACCAACACAATCCTAAATGCATTTCGTCAAATTTCATTTAGGGACGGACTTTTTAATAGAGATTTGTGAATAACAATATAGATATATATTGGCTATCAATCAAAATGATACCTAAAAGTATGTAGCCCAATTTATATTTGTTTGGATCTCAAAGGGTATTTATGATCCTGGCTGTTTAACAAACTCGGGGTACAATGATACAATGACATCTAATACATGATGAAAGTGGCGGCTAACGGTTTCACCTGATCGAATAAATCTGTGTCCTATTACCCAATTGTGAAAATTATGGCCCATGGTGTGGAGAAAAATAACCAACTGTTCTTCTAGACTCACATTACGAGTATTGAGTGGATGTGTCTTCTTGCGTAGTTTAGTATATAATTCAAAAAAAGCATCTTGAGTCATCCTGAGTTGAGTTACACAATCCCCATCAGTCGCCCGAATGATAGAGTTAATGAACCTCGCCCGCTCATCATCCTCATGTTGTGCGGGTTGTTTGAACATGTATATTGTAAGACCCGTATCCTAGCCCGTACTGTTCCGTAGGCTTCCGCGGTCATCCCATACGAATTCCGGCGACCCTCAACATGTATTCGACATTTGCGCATGACCCTAAGCCGAGTCCTGCATATTAGAGTCGGCTCGATTTGAAACTTGTATCATTGCAACCGCACTATCGCCGCGGTTCTGACGCCGCGTCTCACGCGCTGAGGCGACACCTCAGCTAGGAGATGTGGGCCCACGTTTAGTTCAAGGAAAAACACAGCGCGTTGCAAATCTCAAGAGAATCTATCAAATCAATCACATCAATCAAGTCAAGTACAATAAGTACAACATCCATACCTCTCTTACTAAAAAGGCATGGCCCCCCTCTCTCTCCCATTTCCAAAGTCAACCCTCCTTACAACAACCCATCCCTCTCTCATTACAACATCTCTCTCTCATTCCCTCTTTTTCATTTTCTCTCTTTCATCCTCCAAGCAAGAAACCGTCCATGGCTTCCATGGAGAAGCTAGGTATGGCCCACCTTCCTACCACCAAATCCAACCCTTAGATCATCATCTCAACCATTGAAAATGTCCTCTTGGAGCTCTAGAGTGCATAGGCGGAAGAAAGAATAGGCGATCAAAGGTGGGTGTTCATCATCTTGATTTTTTTTTTTTATGATTTGAGGGCCCACATATGGTGGGACCTATTCTAATGTATGCATTGTATAGGGAGGGCCCATAGTGGCGAGGTCCCTCCCCTTCACACATCTCTCTCTATCTCTCTCTCTCTTAATGTGTGGCCCACCTGATGATACATGTGTATGTATCATATCCATACTATTTAGGCCATGAGGCCGTTTGAGGTATGTGTTTTATCCACGCTGATCATCAGCCGTGGGGCCCTCCTTGATGGCATGTGGTGTCCACGTGTGTGGACCCATCTATTCTACACCGTCCATCTGGACTGCCGGGCAGGAGCCTAGCAGCTTGTAGCTGCTCAGTTAACGTCAAAGAGTTCTGAGGGCTACCATGATGCATGTGTTTTATCCACACCACAGGGCGGTGGGATCCCTGACGTACAACTGTCGTACGTGCAGCAGTAGTGTGTGTGGTGGCCACACGTGGTACATGACCCACCTTGATGATGTATTTCATCTGCACCGTCCAGTGCAAAGGCCTGGACGGTGAGATCCACCTTGATGTGTCTTCCACACACCGTCCATCCATTCCATCCACGCCATCTGTCTGACAGGCCGCGTCACGATGTATGTATTTTATTATTTTTTTTTTTATGTTGTAGAGCAGCACATGTGGCTCATTAGATGTGGGGCCCACCTTGAAGTCATGTGCATCCAGCACGTGGACCCCACCTTGATATACCCATCCTAAATCTAAACCGTCCGTCCAGCGACCAAAAGGATAGGACGCTGGACCCTTTTTAAGCAATGAAATAAAATAAAATACTATATAATATTATATTATATATGTAATGTATATATGCACGTGAATGGTGGGCCCCATGTGGGACTCACCTGCTGGACGAATTGGATGGTAAACCTCACACCAGCTTTAATGCTACTGTGTGACATCATCAAATTCTGAGGGACCCACCCTGCACGTGTGGGGGTGGGGACCACTCTGATATACGTGTTTCAACCATGTTGTACATAGGTTCCACGTGGGGACCTCAGTGATGTATTTGTTTCTTCCACACCATCCAGACCATTTGGACGGTGCTACCAAGCTCCACCGTGATGTATCTGCTTCATCCACACCGTCCAGATGATTTGGACGGTGGGCCCTGGCCTAGTGTATTTGATGCATCCACCCCGATGGGACATGTATGATGTATGTGTTCCAATCCTCCTGTGTGGCGCATACCATGATGTTTATGCTGCTTCACACTGTCCATTTATATGATATGTGGATTTGATCCACACCGTCCATTAGGTGGACTCCACTATGATGTATGGGTCTTATCCGCACCGTCCATATGGCTGGACGGTGGGACCCACCCCTGATGTATTTATTCTATATCCAATTGATATGTATTTGGGGCCCACTTGATGTGTATAAGGCCCATTCGTGCGGCCCATTAATGCAGTCCATTGTGATATGTATTAGGCTCATGACGCGTGGTCCTTTTAATGTATTTGAGGCCCAGATACGTGGCCCATTTATTCATATGAGACCTATGTGTAGGGCCCACATGTTATATATTTAAGGCCCATGTGTAGGGCCCACCTTTATGTATATGAGGCCCATTGGTGTGACCCACTTGATGTATTTGAGGCCCATAGGTTACGACCCATCATGATGTACTGAGGCCCATGTGTAACGCCCTGAAAATCGGGGGTCGAGTGTAACTCAACTCCCGAGTTCCAACGCATCACTTATGCAACATAATTAATGATGTTTAAATGTTGTCTGTGTTAGAGCAATAAACATGAATGAGATTATACCAAAACAGTAATTCATACTCCAGATCAATTATATAAAAGCAAGCGGAAGACTGAACTATATATATATATATATGTATGTAAAGAAACAAAATAAACGTTTCATTCTCCAGAGTATGAATTCATCTGAGTCACCATATACATGTCTGTTTTATAAATAAAATGTCAAAAATAAAGCTAAGTACAATCCCTGTGAAAACTTGTCGGTCTGCGACTTAGTCGAAGCCGCCAAAGAATCGCATATACGAGAACTCCTCCTGGTCCTCGTCATCATCGTGCTTCCGCCTCCAGAGTCGTCGGCTCGCCTAAACCTGAGACAGAGTCTAGTTGGTGTGCGCAACACCGTCCCGTAATGTGGGAGTGAGTAGCTAACTCAGTGGAACCATAAAGCATAGGTTAACATGTTATCAATGCAGTCAAGCAGTAATGATAAAGCAGTAAATCAAACACTCCTAGTTACTCTTATTAATGCAAGTATGAATGCAGGTATGATGGATGCCCTCACCGACATACTCCCTCATGCGACACCATCTCACGCTCGCGGCATGCTTTCATCCCACAGTGCTCCACATCTTCCAGGCACATGCAATGCATGATGAGCATGATTACCGAGTTTTTAATTAGTCCATTTCATACAGCAGGATTGGGAAACTAAGGTACCTCCCTTGTATCATTCCCAAACATGATCCATTCTAGGGTCGTCGATCTAGTTAATATCGACGATGGTGTGTTTTCTAGGTCACTTGCAGAGGTCGCCGTGTGTGGCATGCATACAAAGGTTACACCACTCCCCCATCACCGTGGTCGAGCCCTTAAACGATTCATCACTATACAGAAACAGGCCTAGTTTATACTCTATATATCGCGGCGAACCCTAAGGTGCACTGCGATTTCAGAGTATACTCGCGGTCACTACAAAGGGCTGCCAGGGCTGTTGCGCACAAAGGTTGCACCGCTCCCCATCACCTTATCAATGTAGTGCCGACAAATACAATATAGTGTCCCATACCACCATAATCGGCTCACGAGTTAAGTTGCTCACTGGTCACTACGGGGAGGCACGTAGCCCCAACGTAGGCCGACAGCTCGACCACGGTGTCCCATACCACCATGCCCGACTCATGAGTCTTAGCGGATCAAGGTACCATGGTTAACAGGATTCTCACTGGTAAGTTTGGTACCCTAGGTTCAAACATTAGCGACCAAACATGGTGAACATACATAAGACACACGGGTTACTTGACGTGTTCGGCTGGCTCGAGCGCACAACAAGTTGAGCGATATGAAGCACAGAAGCACCTCGTATGGCCAACCACTATCGCCAACCGAAGTATGACACGGGTTCGCCAACACATCATGTGTGGCGAAATGAATCTCAACCACAACTCCAAGTCGATACCGGATGTCTGGACTATGGACATAGTCCCAAGCTCAATCAATTCCCAACCATAGCATGTGAAGTAAAGCATGATAAACAAGGTAATTCAAGCACACTAGCAATCATGTTATAAAGCATATTATAAAACATGTTATGAAACAAGTTACAAAGCATGTTAAAAAGCATGTTATAGAGCACTATACAATAGGGATACAAATACATATATTTCATAAGTGAGTGGTTAGAGTAAACAACCACATGAAGGGTATCATACGTGACTCGAAGGTAGTTGAGAATCCCATCTCAGCATCTACCTAAGGCACTAACACTTAAGCATTTACACTCTCAAGCAATTTCACAAACACTTGGAATGCACTATTTCAACATACATGACGTATGTTAGAGGAATGTGTATTAGGACTGTTCTTTTATCAAACTTATATTTTATACGTATATATCATATTCATACAGCAAATAATCATGACAATTACATCACCAAATTTATACGTATGGGGTATTTTCTAGGATACCCAATTTCAACATACATAGTGTATACAAGGGAACCGGTATTACGGTGATTCCTTTCGCCAAGCAAATATTTTATACGCACATAATCTAGTTATACAACAATTAATCATGACAAACACCTCACTAAAATATACATGTATACGGTACTTCTTACAATACCGTATTTCTACATACATAGTGTTTATTAGTAAACATGTATTTAGGCGAATCCTTTCACCAAATAAGTATTTTATCAATATACCGTATATCCATACGACAAATAAACATGTCAAACACATTTCCGAAAAAAAATACGTATACGGTATTTTATACGAATACCTAGAGTATGTGAAATTCCATATTCTACAATTCTAATCGAAACAGAAAACGGAAAGCACTTTGTACATGTGCAATTGCATGCAGATCATGAATCTATCATTATCTGACATTGAAAGCGTTGAAAACCGTAACCTATACACCTAAAGTCCTCACCTTGCTTCTTGGAATCTCAACGGATCGACAAGGGTTGAGGAGCTTCCGTATTCGGGAGTTTTCTAGCCTAAAGAGTGAAATCGGTTAGCTATTTCATAACCTGTAGCCTATACACCTCAAAACAGATCTAGGGTTAGGGTTTATTACCTTAAAACGGAGTCGGTATCGCCGGGAAAGCGCCAAGGAAGGGGTGGTGCAGCCCGTGTGGTGATTTGAAACAGTAGGAGGAAGATTCTCCCACAACCCTTAAGCTTTCTCTCTCTTTTTCTCTCTCTCTCTCTCTCTCTAGGGTTTTATCCCAAATTCGTATGGCTGTGAGAAGGGTCAGTTCTAAGGCCCTTATATAGCCTAAAACCTCTCCTAATAGACTCGGTTCAAGGGGTACGTCTATTATAAGCATTTCGGCGTTGTTCCAGCTCAAAAGAGGGTTTCTGGCGGCCCCCCTTGAGCCAAACGTCAGACTTAAGCTCACAACTCATGGATCCACATGGGATTACATTTTCGTCTCGGTCGGATTTTCAGATCACACGTGGCGGACCATTTTCAGTTCAATGGTCAGTGGGCCACGATCCGAAATTCCAAGTACATGTAAATGTTCCTGAAATTTTTCCTGATCTGAGGTTGTAATTTGGTCTGATTCTGACAGTCTGGTTGCTTAATACTGATCCGTAAGCGAATGGTGCCAGATCACTATTCAAGATATTTATTTTGTAAAGGAAATAATAGTTTTCACACTCCCTCACTCCGGACTCAAGCGAATGGCCGTGAGACATCGTCTGGACCTGATTTCCGAGATGGTTATCAAGCCCAGTGAGGCGGTTCTAGTTCCTTAACTTCGTGTTAATCAAATTTTCGATGTGCGGTCTAGACCTAATACGGAGTTTCAATTCGTTCCCGAGAGCAGTCGGGTAATGAGTTTAATCCTAGACTTTAGGGCAACCTAGCGTCAATGATTCTACAAGTTTTGGGTCTTGCAGATCGTATTTAAAGCGATTCTAACGGATTTCATGGCTAATATAGTTTAACACTTAGTTAACTTTGTTAAATTTCTAAAGGATTTAATCCTAAGTGATTTCTGGTCGAGGTGATACTCGAGCCCTTGTACGGAAATTTACGGGTCGTTACACCATGGGTCGTGGCCCATGGAGACGTGTTTTAGGCCTATAAGTCATGGCCCACTTTAATGTATTTTCAGCCCATTTAGTAAGGCTCAATGAGATGTATTTTTCAGCCCATTGTGATGTATATGTGGCCCATGAGTAAGGCTCATGGCGATGTATGTTAGGCCCTTATGTGGGGCCATGGGCCCACTATACGTATGGCTCTATGTGGACCACTCCTTGGGAGCGACGTCAGTTAAATGTCCACGTTGATGGGCAATGGTGGTTGAATGTCCACATTGTGACCTTTCTTTAAGCCTTATTCGACCGATTATCGAGGCTGATTCCAATTGTCGAGGCCGAGTATCGAGGTCAATTATGATTTGTCGAGGCTGATTGTTTGGCCGATTTCGATTGTCGTAGCCGATTGCCGATCAGCGATCGAGACCGATTATCATGATCAATTGTCGATTCCGATTGACGTGACCGATTTGCTGATTTTGATTATCAATCGATTCCGATTATCGTGGCTGATTGCCGATTAGCGATCGAGGCCGATTATCATGACCGATTGTCGATTCCGATTGACGTGACCGATTTGCCGATTCTGATTATCGATTGATTCCTATTGTCATGACTGATTGCCAATTCCGATTGATGTGACCGATTTGTCGATTCTGATTATCGATCGATTCTGATCGTCATGGTCGATTGCCGATTAGCGATTTAGGCCAATTATCATGACCGATTGCCGATTCCGATTTATGTGACCGATTTACCGAGTCTGATTATCGATCGATTCTGATTGTCGTAGCCAATTCCCGATTAGCAATTGAGGCTGATTATCATGACCGATTTGTCGATTCTAATTGTCGTGACCGATTGCCGATTCCGATTGACGAGACCGAT
Organism: Magnolia changhungtana; assembly: GCA_030180095.1. Lineage (NCBI taxonomy): Eukaryota > Viridiplantae > Streptophyta > Magnoliopsida > Magnoliales > Magnoliaceae > Magnolia > Magnolia changhungtana. The sequence continues at coordinate 1,756,235 of JASAUF010000101.1, read as the reverse complement.
TTGCCGATTCTAATTATCGATCGATTCCGATTGTCATGACCGATTGCTGATTCTGATAGATGTGACCAATTTGCCGATTCCGATTGTTGAGGCCAAGTATCAAAGCCAATTTCAATTTGTCAAGGCCGATTGTATAGGCCGATTCCGATTGTCAAGAATGAGTATCCAGGCCGATTGTCGAGGCCAAGTATCCAGGCCAATTCCGATTTGTCAAAGCCGATTATATAGGCCGATTCTGATTGTTGAGAACGAGTATCGAGGCTGATTGTATAGGTAGACTCCGATTGTCGAGACCGAGTATCGAGGTCGATTCTGAGTGTCGATTGCAGTTGTTGAGGCCGATTTCGATTGTCGAGACCGATTTCAATTGTCGAGGCGAGACATGTATGATGTATATACAACCCGTAGTTGAGGCCCATTGTGGTGTGTATTCGGCATGTGTGATGTATATACGGCCCGTATTTGAGGCCCATTGCGATATGTATTCAGCCCGTGTGTAAGGCCCAATGTGATGTATATGAGGCCCATTGTGATGCATTTGAGGGTTAGGCGATGGAGCCCAGCATGATGTATATTAAGCCCATGTGAGAGGCCCATCATGATGTATAGTAAGCTCTTAAGAGAGGCCCATGGTGTTGTATAATTGGCCCTTGTGTGAGGTCATGGGTTCACCATATATTAGGATCTATGAGGGCCATTCCTTGGGGGCAATGTTGGTTAAATGTCCACATTGTCGAGGTCGATTGTTGATGCCGGTTATTGATACCGATTATGAGTATGTGACAGCATAGCATCATGATACATGCCCATACGCATCATCTGCATGTTTGTTATGAGACGTGGTTGATCATTGCATATGTCTTTGAGCGTGTTGTTATGAGACTCCCTGATAGGCGGAGGTTATCGCACAGTATGTGTAAGATTGATACATGAATGGATTGTATGACTCATGCATCTTGCATTGTGTATTGTGATTACTTTACGCTTTAGTGACATCAGGGCCGTAGCCTTCACAAGCATATCGTGGATAGCTAGAGGGGACACCGAAAATGTTTGGTTCTAGCATACGGGCGTCATAGATGTTCCTGCGTGAAAATCCCTAAACCTCTGTAGCCAGGAGACGCCCCAACGTCTAGACCGAGTGGATACATGGGCGCCCATGTGCCGAATACCAGGAGGCCGCGTCTCCCACTCTGTCGTGGTTGGTTGGGAGGGGATGTGGCCTTACCCGCCCGAGGGTTAGGGACAATACTAGGCTGAGTTTGACCAGCTCGTGAATGGGTCTGCTATCGACGTGCCGGATAGGTATTGGTAGACTATTGGCCAGGAGGATAGTGAGGTTTCTTACGCTCACTTGGACTGTACGGCTGGGAGAGCGACAGTGCCATTTGGAGTGTACTAAACCCTGGTGATAATCCTAGAGAGGAACCGTACTGATATGTGGACTTATTGAGCAGGATTTGCATATTCATTCATTCATTCATTCACTATCCACTCGGGCTGATGGTGTAACGCCCTGAAAATCGAGGGTCGAGTATAACTCAACTCCCGAGTTCTAATGCATCACTTATGCAACATAAATAATGATGATTAAATGTTGTCTGTGTTAGAGTAATAAACATGAGTGAGATTATACCAAAACAGTAATTCATACTCTAGATCAATAGTATAAAGGCAAGCGGAAGACTGAAACTGTATATATAATATATGTAAAGGAACAAAACCATCTTGATCTCCAGAGTATGAACACTAACTGAGTATCCATATACATGTATTGTTTCTGAATAAAAAGGGTCAAAATACAACTAAGAGATAGATCCTGAAATCCCCGCGATCCAGTCGGCCTAAGTGTAGCCGTCAGAGTACTGCATGTATGAGAACTCGTCCTGGTCCTCATCGTACTCTGGCTGTCTCCTGAATCGACGCATCCTCTATACCTGCGACTGAGTCTGGTTGGTGTGTAAAAAATCATCCCGTAACATGGGAGTGAGTAGCTAACTCAGCGGAACAATAAAGCATAAGTTAACATGTTATCAATTCAATCAAGCAGTAATGATAAAGCAGTACATTCAAACAATCTTAACTACTCTTATTAAATGCAAGTATGAAATGACATGATGAATGCCCTTGCCAAACCACCCTCATGCGACATCATCTTAAGTTCGCGGATGCATACCTCCCTCAGCGCTCCACATCTACTAGGCACATGCGGTGCGATGATGAGCATGATTACCGAGTAGTTATTAGTCCATTTCAAACAGCAGTATTGGGAAACTAAGGTACCTCCCTTATATCATTCCCAAACATGATCCATTCTAGGGTCGTCAATCCTAGTTAATCTCATACGATATTATGGTTCGAGAGGCATCGTGAAGGCATCACAAAGGGCTCATCGCCCGTCAGCACGGATACAGATCTCACTGTATGCGGCTCAATTGCTAGCCGTCAGCTTGAATACAGGTCTCACCGTACTCGGCTTAATCGCTGGCCGTCAGCTCGAATACAGGTCTCACCGTACTCGGCCCAACTATACTCTAGTTGCTGTGAAGGGCTCGTCGCCAATCACAGACTTTAGAGTCTACTCGAAGACACTACAGAGGACTCGTCGCCCGTCAGCACAAATATAGGTCTCACCGTACTCGGCTCTCGCCGTAGGTGTCGACAGCTTGAATACAGTATCTCATACCACCATATTTGGCTCATGAGTTTGGTTGCTCAATGGTCACTATGGGGAGGCACATGGCCCCAGCGTAGGCCGACAGCTCGACCACGGTGTCCCATACCACCATGTCTGGCTCATGAGTCTTAGCGGATTGAGGTACCATGGTTAGAAGGGATTTCACTGGTAAGTTTGGTATCCTAGGTTCAAGCAGTGGTGACCAAACATGGTAAACATACATTAGACATATCGGGTTACTTGACGAGCCTGATTAGCTCGAGCGCACAATCACTTGGACGACATGAAGTGCATAAGCACTTCGCGTGGCCTAACCACTGTCGCCAACTAACGTACGACTCGGGATCGTCAAACACATCTTATGTGGCGACACGAATCTCAACCACGATTTCAAGTCTGGTACCGATTGTCTGGACTATAGGCATAGTCCCAAACTCAATCAATCCTAATTCATAGTATGTTGAGTAAAGCATAATAAGCAACGTAATTCAAGCATGTTAGTAAGCATGTCATAAAGCATGTTATAAAGCACTCCATAAATAGGAATACAAACACATAATTTGCACAAGTAAGCGGTTTAAGTAATCATTCTCATAGAGGAAATCATACAGGTCTCTAAGGTAGTTGAGAATCCCATCTCAACACCCTCCTCAGGCATCAACATCCAAACACTTACTCACACAAGCATTTTCACAAACACTTACTCACACAAGCATTTTCACAAACACTTAACATACACTTTTTCAACATACATAGTGTATGTTAGTAAACATGTATTAGGGCGAGTCCATTTACCAAGCAAGTATGTTACGCATATATGATATATTTATTCAACAAATAATCATGGCAAACACATCTCTAAAACATGTATGTATACGGTACTTTCAACAATACGGTTTTTCTACATACATAGTGTATATTAGTAAAACATGTATTTGGACGAATCCTTTCACCAATTAAGTATTTTATCCATATATCGTATATTCATACAACAAATAATCATGTCAAATACATTTCCAAAATTTATACGTATACGGTATTTTCTACGAATACCTAGAATATGTAAAATTCCATAATCTACATCTTTAATCGAAACAGAAACAAAACACTTTGTACATGTGCAATTGCATGCAGATCATGAATCTATCATTATCTGACATTGAAAGCGTTGAAAACCATAACCTATACACTTAAAGTCCGCACCTTACGCCGATAAACGCGTAACGGAGTCAGTTCGTTCACCCTCTCTTTGTTTAAGGCACAACGGCAACCTAAGACATGAAATAGGTTAGCTATTTCATAACCTACAACCTTCACACTCCAAAATAGATCTAGGGTTAGGGTTTCTTACTTAGAAACGGAGTCGGTATCACCGGAAAATCAACAAGAAAGGGGTGGTGCAGCTTGTGTAGCGGCAGGGGGTGGTAGTAGGAAGGATCTCCCACAACACTCTAGCTTTCTCTCTCTTTTTCTCTCTTCTCACTTAGGGTTTTCCTCAAATTTGTATGTCTGTGAGAGGGGATTCTAAGGCCCTTATATAGCCTAAAAAGTCTCCAAAGTATACTTAAGGTCAAGGTATACTTGGGTTATAACCAAAGCGGCGTTCTTTTAGCTCAACGGAGGATTTCTGGCGAGCCGCCTTGAGCCAAAAGTCGGACTTAAGCTCACTAACCTTGGATCTATGTGGAGTTAAGTTTTCGTCTCAGTCGGATTCCCAGATAACGCGTGGCGGACCGGTTTCAGTTCAACGGTCAGCGGGTCTCGATCCAAAATTTCAAGTACATGTAAATGTTTATGAAATTTTTCCTGATCCGAGGGTGTATTTGGGTCAAATTCTGACGGTCTGGTAGCTTACAAATCGACCGCAAGTAACAAGACTCAGATCACTATTCAAGATATTTATTTTGTAAAGAAAACATGAGTTTTCACACTCCTTCGCTCCGGACTCAAGCGAACAGCCGTGAGACACTGTCTTGGTCTGATTTTCGAGATGGTTGTCAAGCCCAGCGAGGCGGTCCTAAGTCCTTAACCTCGTATTATTCGGACTCCCGATGTGCAGTCCAGACCTGATACGGAGTTTCAATGTGCTCCCAAGAGCAGACGGGCAATGAGTTTGATCCTAGATTTTAGGATAACCTAGCGTCAAGGATTCTACAAGTTTTGGGTCTTGTAGATCGTATTTAAAGCGATTCAAACGGATTTCATGTCTAATCTAGTTTAGTACATAGTTAACTTTGTCAAATTTCTAAAGGATTTAATCCTAAGTGATTTCTGGTCGAGGTAGTACTCGAGCCAGTGTACGGAAATTTACGAGTCGTTACAGATGGTGCGCAACTACTTGTTATGTGTACCTTCGCAATGGCTAGAATTTTGGTTGGAGTGCGCGACTAACCTGAGATCAGGAGTTTACCACATTGAGTCTGACTATCCAAATTAGGTATGGGACTAGTTTGGATAGAAGTACCTTGTGATAAACCCCATAGCCTGCGATATTACGTACTATCATCCCGACTTCACACTCAGCATGGTCATTCTATTCTCACCGCATGTTGCATTACATCTGTAGCATATGGTACGGCTGATGCTATTTGTGTTACTCATCGGAATGTATATTACATTGCACCTTATGCATCTGCTATTTGGCTCTCTATGACTCCTCATTTGCATAGTTGTTCTATATTACTTATTCTGATATTGATTTACTCATACACTCGTCCGTATTTCCGCTTACTCTATTATCGTATGATTTATGATCTTGTCAGTATTTCTGGTTACTCTGATAATTCCTACTCTTGTCAGTATTTCTGCTTACTTTGATAATTCATGATCTCATCAGTATTTCTGCTTACTTTGATAATTCATGATCTTGCCAGTATTTCTGCTTATTCTGATATTGTACGATTTATGGATTACCAGTATTTCCGGTATTGTATGATGATGGCATTGTATTGAATACATGGTACTACCTTATGCATACACTTACACCACCCTCTAAGCTTTCTATAAGCTTATGCACAATAGATGCGTGCAGGTGTTGTTAGGTTGCAGCAGTGATTGAGCCTAGAGCATACAGTGGTCTTCTGGAGCTTGATTTTTTATTTATGTATTTTCCTTTCAGCATTGTACTTAAATGATTATATTAGTAGACATGTGATGATGATGTTATCTTTGTGAATTGGGTAATCTTGTGGTTATGCTTATTATGAGTTAAATGTACAAAAAAAAATCTTCCTTGTAGGATCCCAAGATCGGAATCTAGCACATGGACGCTAGGAGCCAAACTTAGGGTACTACGGAAGCTGTCGGCACCGGATTCGGCGATCGGGATTCCTGTGAATCCGATTTCTGGGTTTGGGGTGTGACATATACGTGACAGTATTTCCCAACAGCTGCTACACAAGCTGTCATCGCTTGAATGACAACAGACCTTTCCATCTCTTCATCCTATTCATTATCCATCACCAATTGTTCACCTACATGTTTATACGGGAGTGTGTTTTTAATATAAATCCTAAATCTATAGCTTAATCTACTTCCCAAACCGATAATCTTTCTGTGGTGATTATCTGATAAAATCAATTTAAAGGTGTGCCATCTTGAGAGATAAATATGACTTGGAGATGATTACATATAGCTACATCATTTTTTTATACGAAAGTTTAATTCCAGCAATTAAATAAACATCAGAGCCCCAAATACTTTTTATAAATGAAAATGTTATATATATATATATATATATATATATATATATATATATATATATATATATATATATAACATATATCCAAACATTTCACTAAAATAGATATGAAATTACGATGTGTTTGCGAAAGTAGCAGTAGTGAATGGAAGTAGAAACAATTCAATCATTAGTAGAAATGTAGATGCCAGCATACATACCCAAAATTTCGCTGAACGTGTCCTGTGCGGAATAAATTCCTGAGAACCACTAAATAAAACCCCGTAGCCTGAACTTGATGAATTACATTAGTTTATTATGAATGGAACCACAGAATTCGGATATTGAAGATTGTGATTTCATCACATTAAAATATCTTAATGACACAGTTACACTGAACAAGAAAAACTATATTTATTCTCAAAGTTGCATTTTTTTTTTAGAACTAGAATATCAGTTGAAACAAAAAATGGCTTTCATTACTTTACAGAAAGTGCTCGAAATAGAAGATATTATAGATATTAATCATTGACAATGAAAATCGTAGAGGAATATACATAGAAATGTCGGACTTAAGCATGAACATGAAGGAGATCAACATGAAACACATGTAGATGGAAATGAACCAGTTACATGGGGCATGAAAATGAAACAATTACCTAGAATAAACGAAACGACACAAAAATAAGAAAATTGTTTTGGACCAGCTTACAGAATGGACTGTTCACGGTTAACAAATCACATGAAATAACCAAACTTTGAATCTGATCTCCTATACAGTTGTAACACCCCGAATTTTGAGGGTCGAACGAAGGCTCAACTCCCGAGATCCGTTGCATCACTTATGCAACATAGATAATGATGATTAAATGTTGTCCGTATTAGTGCATTAAACATGAATGGGATTACACTAAATTAGCATATCATACTCCAGAGACAATTAGATTACGCAAGCAGATGACTGTGATAGATATATAAAGCATATAAGTGGTTGTAAGTCCCCATAGTATAAACATGTCACCAGGTTAAAAATTACATGTATAGTTGCAAAATTTACAAAATGATATAATGTAATGGCATCTAATCCTTATCCCTTTAACCCCAGCGATGCAACTCCAGGTCTACATAGACCCGCTAAAAAGTTACATGTAGGAGAACTCCTCATCGTCGTCGTAAAAGTCAGGCTCCATCTCATAAGCCTTGCCCTCACCTGTAGCTACAACAGAGTCTGGTTAGTGTTTTAAAACACCGTCCCAGAGTGGAAATAAGTGATCACCTCAGTAGAGATATAAGGCAAACGTTAACATGTTATCAATTCAGTCAAGCAATAATGATAAAGAAATACAACAATCATATCCTAAGTACTCTTGTTAATGCAAGAATGGTATGCGATAATGATGCATGCCCTTGCCTGCCCTCCCTCAGCGACATCATCTCACGATCGCATATGCACCACTCCGGACACGTGCGCTTCCTCTCCAAAGCACATGCAATGCGATGCATGGTCATGTTAGTAAATATTTAATTAGGTTTATTCATACAGCAGATTTGGGAGGCTAAGGTACCTCCCTTTATATCATTTACCCAAACAATGATCCATCTAGGGTCGTCAATCCTAGCTTGTCACATATGATAGGCAAGTTATAGGGCAACATCACCCCTGATTGAAAAACAGTGGATAAGCAAGTTTAGGTCGCTACAGAGAGGCTCGTCACCTCAGTGTAGGCCTAGTTTATACTCAAGGTCACTACGGAAAGGCTCGCCACTTTAGCGTAGGCCGACAACTCGAATACAATATCCCATACCACCGTATTCGGCTCACGAGTTTGGGTTGCTCACTGGACACTACGGGGAGGCTCGTCACCCTAGCTTAGGCTGACAGCTCGACCACGATGTCCCATACCACGATGTCCCATACCACCATGCCCGGCTAATGAGTCTTAGCGGATCGTGGTACCAAGGTTAAACAGGCTTTGCATTGGTAAGTGGTACCTTAGATTCAAGTAGTAGCGTCCATACATGGTAAACATATATTAGGCCAATCGGGTTACTTGACAAGCTTGACTGGTACGAGCGCACGTTAAATTAATCGACATGGAGCACATACTCACTCCTCGTGGCATAACCACTGTCGATAATCATCGTACGACTCGGATTCATAGAATGTATCCGTTGTGGCGAAACTAGTTCGGCCACTGATCGTAAACCGTTACTGATTGCCTGGACTACATATTAGTCCCAATCATACTCAAATACAATAGGCATATATATGCGATAGTCAAAACAACATGTGACAACCAATTTAAATATAAATCTCATTTGAGCATTTTAACAAACACATAGTGTATATGTCATCATACATAGGCATTTCATCCATAAATCACGTAGTAGTGAGATAGGTTACATGAAGGAAACTATAACTATAGATACGGTAATTGAGAATCCTATCTCAACGCCCTTATCATATACATTTCAACAAACAACTTCTCATTCAGACATTTTATCAAACACTTAGACTGCACATATTAATATACATGTAATAAATTAGTTATAATATATATTATGGCAAATCCTTTCACCAAGGAGTTGTCATATATACAACAATCATGTATTCTCAATTAACAATCATGGCAAGCACAAATCATAATTCCATATTCATTCAATCATTTTAACAAATACATGAAATACATTACATGTTCACATAGTTCATACGTAAGTATAATTTATCGAATACGCCATAACTAAGATCATATGGCAGCAATCAAGTCAGACATAAATCATTGCCGACATTGAAAGCCTTGAAAACCATAACTTAAACGTTTATAGTCTGTACCTTTCGTCGGTTTGCTCGTTACGAACTTAGTTCGTACACTACGTCTCCGTTTACAATAAAATGGCTACCTAAATCATGAAATATGTTAACTATTTCACCGACTTCTTTATTCGGATTCCTAAAATAGATTAGGGTTAGGATTTCTTACCTAAAAATGAAGTCGGAATCGACGGTGTAGCGATACAGAAGAAATGAATCGGTGCGTGTAGTGGTGAGAATGAATCCCAGCAACTATCTCTCTCTCTCTCACTCTCTCTCTCTCTTCTCCTCACTCTTTCCTCCTCTTTTCTCTCTTCTCTCTCCTAGGGTTTTAGAAAATTCGTATGGAATGAGAGAGGGGTGGATTTAGGGCTTTAAATAGGCCTAGAAGTGATGTCAATGGCCCCAGGGCCATGGTATACTTAGATATAGCCAAAAGGCATCTGTTTCCGGCCAACAGAGCTCATCTAGAGATCCATTACCTACATACGGTCCGAAGAAAGTTTCCTGACAATAGATCTATGTCAGGTTAAAATTTTGGTTCGATTGGATTTGTGGATCGACCGTGGAGGACCAGTTTCAGTTCAACGACTATCGTCATTCGATCAGGGCCACAAGTACACTGACATACGTAGAAAAATTTTCCTGATCCAAGGATGTAGTTGGGTTAGAATCTGACAGTCAGAAACCTTAAATTTGGCCTGCAAGTGAATGACCCAAATCACTTAAGTTTAAGTTCATTTTCTAAAGATATTCGTGTTTCTCACACACTTTACTCAGGGTTCTAGTTGTTCGTTTCTAGATACTATTTGGGCTCGATTCCCGCAATGGTTGTCAAGCCCAGTAAGGTGGTCATAACCATTCATGGTTATCGGACTTACGACGCACGATCCAAGTCCGATACGGAGTTTCAATGTGTTCCCGGGAACATCTGGGTTTTGAGATTTCTCCTAGGTTTTTAGGTAATGTAGAGTGAGCGATTCTATTGGTTTAGGATCTTGCAATTCATATAGAAAGTGGTTCAAGCTAATTCCACTGATTATTTAGTTTAGCACTTAATTAATTTTCGTCTAATTTCCACATAATTTGACCCTTAGTGATTTCTGCCTGAGGTGGTACTCAAGTCTTTGTACGAATTTTTCCGAGACATTACAACAGTAGCAATACGAACTTTGAATCTGATGCATTATCCAACTTAATAGCATCAGTCGTTAAATTACACCAGCTTGTTGCAAGATTCCGCATTTGGGTTTGACTCGTGGGGATTATCAAGACTCGGATTCGGATTCTTATGGTGAGTTTTACAATAACTAGAAGACGATGTATCCCTCAACTTAATCATAACATCCATCGAAGTACAAGGGCTTTTTGCAAGATTCCGCATTTGGGTTCGATTCGAAATTTTTCAAAACATGGAATTGGACTGTTTTCATGAGTTTTTGAATAATCAGAGAACAGAGCAGCAATTCCATGAGAACAACAAGATTTAGAGAGGTTTTACCCATTTGAACTCCAACAGAAGTAAAACCAAAGGAAGCAACAACACTTCTTCTCAACATTTCCATTGTGATTGAAGCATGAACCACGAATACAGTGGGCCCCACATGCAGCTAGCTACACGAAATTCTCACCTCCATCAGTTGCAGAAGAACTGATCTCTCTCTCTCTCTCTTATTTATGCAATTCCATTCCACTCTATGCTATATATGTTATAGTGCTCCTAATGGCAAAGCACACTTAATCCAATCCATTGATCCAAACTGTTGATTAGGTCTAATGTACATTCGATGGGCTACCATGAAAAAATCACAACAATCCGAAAAATATTAATCGCTTGAATCAAATATAAATCAGATTCAAAGTTTGTATTGATACTGTATAGGAGATCTTATAAATTGAAAATCCTGTATTGATACAAGTAGATTAAGATCCAAATGCTTGAATCAGATATACATCAGATTCAAAGTCTGTATTAATAGTGTATAAGAGATCCTACAAATTGAAAATCCTGTATGGATACAAGTAGATTAAGATCCAAACTAACGGAAATTATATTGTACAGGCTTCAGTTAACAAAAATTATATGATGCTAGGAAAGGAGCAGAAAGTTAGAATGAAGGTACGAATAGAGAAAGTTTACAAAACATGTAATAAAGCAGTTTACAGAATACACTGATTGCAATTATTATTGGAAATGAACATCCTTAAAAAGAATAAAGGAAATGATAGAGAAATAAAAAATTATCCACTACCAGTTTGCAGAATCAGAGGATAATTTAAATATAGATCCCTAAAATGAACATCTTTGAAGGATATACATTGAAATGTCACAGTTGAAGCATTAACATGTAGGATATTGGCATATGTTTTACTTACATGAGGGCAATGCCATTCCATGCCAACAAGCTCATGGGCCAAGAAGAATGAAACACATGAAGATGGAAATGAACCAGTTACAAGGGGCAGTTTACATAATAGACTAAGCACAGTTAACATATAACATGAAAAAGAAGCAAGTAGATTAGGATCCAAACTAACAGAAATTACACTATACAGGCTTTAGTGACCATGTTATATGGAATATAGGAAATGAAACAGTTTCAGAGTCAGTACTGAAACTGAAAAAAATCTACAGTGAAACTCTAAGATCCATTTGGATTAGCATGGCTTTCAATGCTTTATAGAAAATGCATCACCAATTGTTCACTGTTGAAGCATGAACATGAAGGAGATCAAAATCTGTTTATTTGAGCATTATGAGGGTAATGTCTTTCCATGGCAACTAACTCATCATACAAGAAGCATGAAATACATTGAGTTGGAAATGAACCAGTTAGATGGGGCAGGAAAATGACACAGTCTACGGAAACTGTCAATTCTTACATCCAGCAAACACTATTTAAGCAAGAAGGAGCAGAACATGAGGCATAAACATGAGAACATAAGTTAACAAAAACTATATGATGCCAGGAAATGGCACAATTAGTTGGAATGAAGGTAGGAACAGAGAGGGTTTACAAAACATGTAATGAAGCAGTTTATAGAATACATTGATTGCAGTTAATATTCGAAATGAACGTCCTTAAAAAGAATGAAGGAAATGACAGAGAAATATAAAATAGACTGATCATAGTTAACATATAGTCTGAACATCCTTAAGAAGAATGAAATACATGGAGATGGAAATGAACCAGTTACAAGGGACAATTTACATAATAGACTGGGCACAATTAATATATAACATGGAAAAAAAAAAGCAAGTAGATTAGGATCCAAACTAACAGAAATTACACTATACAGGCATCAGTGACCATGCTACATGGAATATAGGAAATGAAACAGTTTCAGAGTCAGTACTGAAACTGAAAAAAAAATCTACAGTGAAACACTAAGATCCATTTGGATTAGCATGGCTTTCAATGCTTTACAGAAAACGCATCACTAATTGTTCACAGTTGAAGCATGAACATGAAGGAGATGAAACAATCTCTGTATGTCTAGCTACAATGAAGCATGAACATGAACAACCGTATGATTCTATAGTAACATGAGTCTAGCCACAATGACATGAAGCAATCTCTGTATATCTACCTCTTTGCCAGATTTACAGGAATCTATGAGTTTTAACACATGTAGATTAAAAACAGAGAGAGGCTCATGATTACCATGCAAGTAACACATATTGGCTTCAATGACCACATGCATGAAACCCACCCATAACACATTTGCAAGCTCATGATTTCAATACATGTATAAAACATAGTCATAGAAACCTTCCCACCAAAATTTACAAGAACATGTAAGTCCCGATAATCCAGTGAACTACCATGCACATCGTCTAGACAGCCAACCCCCAATTTTTCAGAAAAAATCCATAGAATCCCAGAAATAAAGTGAAGTACTATGCAATTCGTCTAAGAAGCAAACCCCCAACTTTTAGGAAAAAATCTAAACAGTCCTGCTGTTTCGAACAAGAAACAAAAGCATTTCGATAGTATGGCAAGAGTTCTTGCTTTCTTATTTCAAACTCAGTTGTTAGCTGATCTATAATTAACTTGGAATCTCCAAAAATCTGCAATGTCTTTATTTTAATCTCATGGGCGATTTCCATTCCAATGATGAGAGCTTGATATTCGGCTTCATTATTTGTGCAAGCGATGCCCAATGTGAAGGAATAAGGTAATAGATCACCCTAAGGTGTGATGAAAATAACTCCTGACACTTGAGAAGCACCATCAAAATACATCTGCCATTAACCTTGTAACTCAATCATCATTACCTATTCATCGGGAAAATCATCGCAAATTGTCTCACTTTCTGTTACGAGATGCGCTGCCAAGAAATCTGTCACTACTTGTCCCTTTATTGCCTTTGCCGGTTCATAGGTGATGGTGTATTCCGAAAGTAACAACATTCATTTGGCCAATCTTTCTGATAACATCGGTCTAATCATTAAAAACTTTATCGATCTGCTCTTGAGATCAGAGTTATGTCATGGGAGAGACAATAATGCCTCAATTTCTGTACTGCAAATATTAGTGTTAGACACTCTTTCTCAATTGGAGAGTAGTTACATTCCGCACCCATCAAAGTTCGACTCAGATAATAAAGAGCATTTTCTTTTCCATCTTCATTTACCTGTGTTAACAAGGCTCCCAGTGAGTTTTCATCCGCAGATATGTACAAGATAAGTGGATCACCTTTTATAGGAGTTGTCAGCATCGGGGGCTGTTTCAGCAATTCTTTTATTGAATCGAACGCATTTTGGTATGCTTTATCCCACATGAATTTTGTTCCTTTCTTCATCAAATGGGAAAACGGCTGACACCTTCCTTCTAGATTTGAAATACAACGACGAATATACGCCAGTTTCCCTTAAAGCTCTTCAACTCCTTCAATGTTTTTGGAGGCGGCATATCTTGAATGGCCTTAACTTTCCCTAGGTCGATTTCAATAACCCTGTGTCTGATGATGAAGCTGAGAAATTTCCTGACGGTGCTCCAAAAGCACATTTAGCCTGATTAATCTTTAACCGCTTATTTCTGAGCCGACGAAAGACCGATGCTAAATGCTCACGATGTTTCTGATGATTCCCGATTTAACCATGAGGTCATCAACATAACATTCAACATGCTTGTGCATCATATCTTAAAAGATACTCTACATCGCTCTTTGATATGTTGCCCCAGCATTCTTAAGACCGAACCACATTACCTTATAGCTGTAAATTCCTAGCGAAGTTCTAAATGTTGTCGCTTGTTCATCTTCAGGTGCCATCTTGATTTGATTATAACCAACATAGCCATCCATGAAAGACATTACAGCATATTGCATCATATTGTCGATCAACAATTACATTATTGGGAGGGAAAAGTCATCCTTCGGGCAAGCCTCATTCAAATCCCTAAAATTTACGCACACCCTGATTTGTCCGCTCTTCTTCTTTACTAGGACAATATTCGATATCCACTTGGGATATTTGACCTCCCTAATAAATCTGACTTTGATCAACTTATTCACTTCATCCTCTATCAGAGGGACCAAGTCTGGATGAAATTACCTTTGCGCTTGTTTAATTGGTCTTTTATCCTTAGAAATATTTAATCGGTGCACTGCTACTGAAGGTTCCAAGCCCGGCATATCTACATATGTCTAGGCGAAAACATCTTTATTTTCTTTCAGTAGTTGAATATATTCTTGTAAGACCCGTAACCTAAACCGTACCATTCTGTAGGACTTCGCGATCCTTCCGGTAGAATTTCGCCAATCCTCAACCCTTTTCTAACGTTGCGCGCGATCCTAAGCCGAGTCCCGCATGTCGAAGTCGGCTCGACCCGAAACCTGTATCTTGGCGACCGCGTCGTCGCCGCGGTTCTTATGCCGCGACTCGCGCACCGAACCGATACCTAGGCTGGAAGATGTTGGTCTGCGTTCATTCCGAAGAAATGCCGTACGTTACGAATCTCGAGGGAATCTCTACGAGATGTCCTATCAATCAACCATAAATGTACCTCCATACCTAAGTACAAGCAACACATGCCTCCTTTACTCAAAGTCAACTCTCTCTCCCATTTTTTAAAGCTACCCTTACCCATGACATCATCACACCACTCCCTCCATCCCTTCTTTCTTTATTTTTATTTCTTTCTCTCTCTCATTCTCTCATTCCCTCCCTCTCACACGTCCAAGCCTCCTCTAAGCAATCCAATCTCCCAAAAATTTCTAAGTGTGGCCCACCTCCTCAACTTCCATCTCAACCGTCCAATCATCATCCGCACCGTTAAAACCTGATCGACGTCCATAAGAACCATAGGTGAGGAGTTTTCAAGCCAAGAGAGTAAGGAGGATCGCAACAAGGTGGGTGATCCACCGTTAAATTTCTTTTCTTAGGGCCACTTGTTGGTGGGACCCCTTTTTTTATGTATGAATTGTATCATGTGGGGCCCATAGTGGCGGGGCCCCACCATCACCGTCTTTTGTCTCTTGTCTCTTTCTCTATCTCTCTCTTTCCTTCTTTTTCCCTTGAATGTTGTGGGCCCCACAGAATTATGTTAAATCCACTCCATCCATCAGACGGTGTGGTCCACCACATTTTAGGTGAAATCCACCCTTCATATATACATATATATGTATGTAGTAGCATATTATATTATATTATTATAATATATATTAATATATATATGTATGGTGGGCCATGTGCATGTGGGACCCACCATGTGCATGGTGGGCCACGTGCATGTGGGACCCACCATGAGGCCCGTGTATACATCGTCCAGCGTCTAGAGACGCTGGACATGAAGGTGGCTAGCATGGAATGTTGTGTACTGACATGAGCGTGTACTTCCAAGCTAACTTTAAAATAAAAAAAAAATCTTTTGGAGTGGGCTGCCCATACAGGCCCCACCTTGATGTTTATGCATGATCCAAGCCATCCATCCCAACCCTTGCATCATTATAGGCGTTGAGCCAAAGTTTTAAGGTGATCCGATCATCGGGTGGGCCATACCCTCTAAAACCATGTGAAGACATGCCAGAACAAATAAAAGTACTTGGTGGGACCCACCTGAAGTTTGGATGCAGCTGAAACTCGGTCTGGACGGCCAGACAAGTGGGACACACATAATGGGTGGGCTGGATTGTGAATCACATCTCGGTGGGCCTCAATATAAAAAATAAAAAAATAAAAACAAGACGAAGCCAGGCCGCTCGCTTGTCGACAGAGGACGCAGTCGGCGCGCTGCGGCTAACGTGCGCAAAGCGGTAGAGGCAGACCCACGGCTCCTGCCATGGGCCCCACCATGATGTATGCGTGTCATCCACACCGTCCATCTATTTTGTCAGATCATTTTAAAGCATGAGCCTAAAAATGAGGTAGATCCTAATCTCAAGTGGACCACGTTACAGAAAAATAGTGTTGATTGGAGACTCAACCGTTTTCACGGTTGAGTGACAAATGAACATCACGGTGGGCCCTGGCCCACCTAATCCTTTAAATAGGTTTGATGGAAAATAAATATCACGGTGGGCCCTGGTCCCGTGGCCTTATGAATAGGTTGAATTTCAAATAAACATTACAGTGGGCCCCAGGTCACATGTGGCCTTATGAGCAGGTTGAATGGAAAACAAACATTAGTGTGGGCTCCTCCACATCTGTGTGACCTCACGAACAGTTGGATGACAAATATACAACACGGTGGGCCCCTCCACATCCGTGTGACCTTATGAACTGGTTGTATGGAAAATAAATATCATGGTGGGCCCCATGGTCATATGACCCTATCAAAAGGTTGTATGTAAAATAGACATTATGTTGGGCCCATTTGAATGGCAATAATAAACACTAGATTGGGCCCCAACTTTGGATAGAAAATAAACATTTTGTGGGCCCCACTTTGTACGAAAAATAAACATTATATGGGGTCCCGTTTGGATGAAAAATAAACATTATTTGGGCCCCTGTTTGGGTTGGAAAGTAACCATTTTGTGGGCCCCCATTTGAATGATAAATAAATACTGTTTTGGGCCCCAATTTGGATGCAAATAAACATTAAGTTGGGCCCTAGGTTAAGTGGAAAATAAACATTATGGTGGGCCCTACTTAGGGCACTAAATGTATGTGATTTATCTATACCTTCCATCCCGACGGGACCTAGCATGATGTATGGGTTTCATCCAAACCGACCAATCATTTTTGAGATCTTTTTAAACCATGTGGTGAGGTCCATCTTAGCGTATTAGTGGGCCATCCACCGAGGCCCACTTTGGTATGTATAAGGCCCGATATTGAGGCCCACTTGGATATATATAAGGCCCTTATGATACGGCCCATTTGATTTACCTAAGGCCCAATGGAGTGCAACTATATTCATTGCAACGTGTGATTCCCCGCGATATATATAATGATGTTTATAGCAGGCTATACCTTAGGAGCAATGATGGTTTGACGTCCACATTGCATGGTCAGTGTCGGTTAAAGGTCTGCACCAACACTCTCCCTGAGGCCCACTGGCAGGCCCGTACTCGTAGTGCATTAGCCGTCTAGGCCATCTTCGCTTTGCACAGACTCATCACTTTATATCATGATTAGTATAGATCCATGATTCATGATCATATGCATCATATGTATGCTTGATATGGAGAGTGACTGATCATAGCATATGCCTACGGGCAGATCATTTATGGGCTCCCTGATATGCGGAGTTGCTCTACATGAGCGCACGGTATGCATAGGATTGATGCATGTCTGGCAGTATGATTCATGCACTTGCATCTGTGTGATTGTAATATGCTCTAGCGACATCAGGGTCATAGCCTCCACAGATATATCGTGGGTGGCTGGTTGGATACTGAAAAAATCTTGTTCTAAGCAATTGGGGCATCATAGATGTCCCTGGATGAGAGTCCCTGAACCCGATGGTACTAGAGGATGACTCCAACGTCGAGACCGAGTGGATATACGAGCGCACGAAGGCCGAATACCAGAAGGTCGCGTCTCCCACTGTGTCGTGGTCGGTTGGAAAGGAGTGGTGGCCTTACTCGCCCGAGAGCAGGGGGCATTACTAAGCTGAGTTTGACCAGCTCGGAAATGGGTTCGCTATCGACGTGCCGGATAGGTATTGGCTAACTATTGGCCAGGCAGATAATGAGGTTCCTTACGCTCACTTGGACTGTGCTGCTTGGAGAGAGACAGTGCCATTTGGAGTGTACTGAACCCCGGTGATTATTCATACTGAGAACCGTACTAATTTGGTGCTCTAGTGAGGAGTTGCATTGGTATGAGGGTTGGCATGCTTGACCTACATGTTGCATCGCATGACCTTGTTATGGCCGATAGCATTCATATCTTGTACTGCATAGCCTTGGTACGGCTGGTTGCATTTACGTACTCATCAGCATGATTCCGCATCACTCTAACATTGCATTCTGAGCACGTTCGCACACACTTACACCGCCCTCTAAGCTTTCTATAAGCTTATGTAAGATTGATGCATGTAGGTGACGCCAGGACGCAGCTGTAGTCTCGCTGCAGTTGGAGCGTGCCGCCGAGCTTTTGGAGTTTTGATATTACCACTATCTTGTATTTTCCTTTATACACACTGTACTCAAAGTTTTTTTGATCATAGTGGATTTTGTGATGGTGTTCTTATGGTTATTATTCGTGGGTTATGCTTGGTTATGCTCATTACGAATCAAATTGATATTAGAAATCCTCCTTGTAGCATCCCAGGATTGGAACCTGGTATATGGGTGCCGGGAGCTGAGAATGGGGTACTACAGAGGCTGTCGACGCCGGATTCAGCGATCCAGAATTTTGTGAGCCCGGTCTCCGAGTTCGGGGCGTGACAATTCTTCAGCTTCTTGTTCAGGAAGACCTACGCTTATGAATGTATTTCTCAGCTCTTCCTCTGTGCCCAAATTTACCTCTTGCAAACTTTCGATTGTCGGCTGTCCCCCATCTTCTATCTGCTTTAGAGCTATCTCATGATGTTTGACTATCTCGGGATCTGCCTTTGATAGCTGATCGAATGTGACCATATTTACTTAAGACTTTGCCCCCAATCCTTTCTCTCTTCTTCTGACCGACTCTAATAGGGACCTGAATTCCTTTCCCATGATTTAAACCAGTCGGTTCTTCATTATTGAAACCCATCCTTTTCATTATTCTTCTGCTTGCCGAACTGTATTTCTTGAGGTCACAAGATATCAGCTCTCTATGATACACATTATTCTCAGCCCTCATTTCTGTCTTTTCCTCTGAAGAGGCATAAAATTCAATCGGCTTCGGATATTTTGCATTAGCTTTCACATGAAACTTTCCTGGAACAGCCGGGAATGGCTTATTCCTTTCTACATATGGCAATGACACTGTATAGTTTCATGCAGGATTTTCAACTGTTCCGGCTACAGTAACGTTAACAGCGGTTGTCCTAGTTGCCTCAGATGTCTCGGCATAAAATAGAACTTCTTCTTTGCTTCTAAAGTTTCAAATGATCCTGCCTTTTCGGATTCTCCTTTTATTGCTTTCACACGAACATTTTTCAGGGTTTTGCTTTCATCATTCTTTTTCTCTTCCCCTCTGGCAAATTCATCGTAGTAACTGTCATCTGCGAAGAAGCCTTCGGCTTCTGTGTATGGTCTTGCATCGGCCATTACCTTATACTGTATTCATCCCTACAGTATTTGAAGCATTAATGAAGAGTAGAAGGTATAATACCGTATTGATGTATCCAATGTCTTACCAAGAGAAGATTACAAGTCGTGACCGCACTAATCACATGACAAACAACATTAGTAGTTAAGTCTCCTATTTTTAATGTCATCGTAATTTTGCCGAGCACACGCTACCCATCTTGATTAAAGTCCTGTATCATCATTCCACTAGGGCACAGATCGGAACGACAGTAACCCAATTTTTTCAGCATTATTAACGGTAACAGATTCACCGCAGATCCATTGTCGAGCATAATCATTTTTACTTCTTTGCCACGAATATGGCTCACCATCATCAAGGGTTTATTATGCCCTACATCACAAGCTAGGTCATCATCAGAGAAGGAGACTACTGGCATACAATCTTCCTACTTTTTACGTTCTTCATTTTCCATTTCTATCAGCAACGTCTCTCGGACATTGTGGTCAGATAGCATTGAATTAGACTTTGCCTAAAATCTTCTGATAACTTTAACGCGTCATAAACGCTTAACCGAGCTGGTATACCCTTCAAATGATTCACGACGTCGTAAGCCACTTTCGCTGTTTCATTCTTCTCTTCTTTCTTGTCACTATCACGTTAATCTTTGATGACCTCAGTCCTTGTCGTTCCGACTTTCTACCTCAGGGGACTTGTCATTCTTTTTCCTGACTATAGCGTAATTACCACGGCTTTCTTTGTCATCCCACGACTTTCTTCCTCTGCTCTTTTATGAGCACTGTCCCAAATTGTCAACACGTTCACCGTCTCCTTTGCGTCCTTTTCTTTTTCTTTTTTGATCACTATTTTGCCCCTGTTTATCATTCTTTGTATTATGCATTTTAATATATAGCAATTTTCTGTCGGATGCCCTACCAGACAATGGTAGCGACAAAAATCTCTTTCTCTTGATCTTCCTACATCTTCTGGGCACTTGGACGTAGGTAATTCTATCGTCCCGTCTTTCAACAACTGGTTCATCATAGGAACAACATTTTCTCTATCGAATGCAAATCATTCGTGAGAATTAAGCGATCTGGGCCTTTTTCCAGTGAACCTGCTTCTAGGACGGTTTGATTCTTCCTTTCGCTCTGTCCTTTTTTCTCCTGAATCCCTTGTTTCCTGACTTCTTTTATCATGGTCTACAGTATTTGTAATTAACCTAGTGGGTCCCCTTCTGGCCGTTTCATAGTGAAATGCTAGCATCTTTCGAGTAGGGCATGGGCTTTGGTGGCTAAGTCACGGAAAGTTTTAATATCGGCGCTAGTGAGACCGAACGCAATTCCCATTTCTATGGAATTTAGGCACATCTTAACATGTTCTTTTTCTTCTGGTAACTACCTGCACAAGGCTCCCAATGTCTTCCATCTGTCTATAAACTTCTCCATTGGTTCCCCTTCTCTTTACCGTACTAAAGCCAACTCTGTGATGCTGACATCACACTCTGAGGAGAAAAAGTTTGACATAAAGGCATCCTACATTTGCTCCCATGTGCATATCGATCCTGGAGTCAGACTAGAATACCATCGGAACGCTTTACTTGTCAGGGACGATCCGAACAAACGTAGACAGTACTGTCATATCATGGAGAAATTTTCCATGCTGGTAATAAAGTGCATCAAATGCTCCTTCGGCAATCCCTCTCCATTAAACTTTTGAAAATCTGGGTGCTTAAAGTTAACTGGGAACGGGACATCTTCTACTTCCCGTGGGTATGGTGTTCAGTATCTGAACTGACCAACATTTTCGCGTTCCCTTTCCACCCTGACGTCTTCCTCAACAACTTGTCGTACTTCCTCTTGGGTTATGGTTCTTACTGCCAAAGCAAATCCGAGCGATCCTGCCCCCCGTGGTTGGAAACCTTCAGGTTGATGTTCTTGTCCGTTCATCGTGCCCATCATCAGAGGAGCTGCTACATTACGCACGAGAGTTGTCAGAGCCTCTCTGAGATTTCTGCATTCTTCCATTAACGTTCTTTGCGCTTGTGGCATTTCATTCATACGGTCCTCCGTGGTCGGCACAGTCCCCTGATCTGTTCCAACCATGTGTACTATAGCTTTCCCACTTCCTGATAAAGTTGTAGTCGGAGTGGGATAAGAGTATATCAATGTAATGGGACTTATAAGGAGGGGAGTCCCATTCAATTTTCCCATACTTCCACTGCAACTGATTGATCGTGATGGCACAAAAGTAGGCGATCCCACAAGTAACGCCTTCCCCTTTTGTTCTTTTGTCCATCGGATACTTGGAGCAATCAGAGCCAAAAAGTCACGTGATGCTGACTGCGGGACCATTTGCCCAGGATATATGGCAGGAGGGGCCAATTCAGGATTCTTTCTGGCGGCGTTCTGTGTTATTGGTCCCTTGGTTCATGGCGAAGGTAGACTTGTTTTAAAGGTCCTTGCATTTCGAGCCCTGGTTCTTCAGGATGTCATGACAGTCCAATTCTCATCATCTTCTACTACTCAGGGCAAAGTAGATACGACTCTAACCATTGTCTGGGTTGGGTCATTTTTGCTTACGGGGGGCTGGGTTTCGCGCCTCAGAGGCTGATCCAGTGCATATTCCACCATAAATCCAGTCACGGTGAAGTAGAAGTTTATCTTTGTCGCTGAGTTTACCATTTGATTGTAGTTCGCAATTTTATCTTTTTACCTTCAAAATGCATCAAAAATTGTAATTATTATTTGAACAACAATATAATTCATCTGAGAGATGAAGGGGAGGATGTCTCAACTGAGAGTCGTCATTTTGGCGTCAGAAAGACGCCAAACTACAATGAAAGTTTTGTATCTATCTCAATGTTAACATTAAATAAGATAAAAGTTCCCCAGCAGAGTTGTCATTTTATTTCGAACAAGAAACAAATGCATTCTGATTTAAGAGATTATCTTATTCAAATATAACAGAGAAAGAGTATATCGAGAACAATCATTGTATTATTAATACCGAGTTCATTTACATCCTCGGGTATCCCTTGATTCTGAGATAAATTATCTAGAATATAGAAATTGACAAAGTTCAAATATCCAAGCCGGATGTCAAATTCGGCTGCACTTCGACTTGTGATTTGATCATGTCTTTAAGAGAAATATCATGTAGATCCGATCAACTGATTTCTCCTTTTGAAGCTTGGACAGAAGAGGAACTGGAGCCTGATCATTTTAACAACATGTCGGCTTCTTATCATTATAGACTGCAGGGCAGTCTGGTTGCACGGACCCACGCAACCAACATGGTTTACGAGGGTCTGCATAAACCACGGGCTTCTCTTCAATCATACCTTCAATCTTCTCTACTGCTCTGCACTTCTTCCAAAATCTTCAATCCTCCAAATGAGGGGGAATGGGATATTTATAGGCCTCCGCACGTGCGAAACCTCGATCTTAGTGCCAAGGGACCCACCTTTCATTGATACTGATCATTCATGGACAACAAGTCCAGAAACCAGTTGCGCAACCTCCCGCAACTGAGTTATTGGTTGCGCGGACCCGCACAACCAATATGCCTTGCGCGGACCCGCGCAAACCCTCCTGAAAAACACTTATTCTTCTTCATTTTCTATTTCCTTCACTTTTTACTATTCAATCTTCTTTTCTTCAATTCTTTCTTCTCATTTTTATGCCTCAACACCTACAAATCAAATGAACTTCCACGCACGTCGTCTAGACAGCAAACCCCCAAATTTTAAGAAAGAAATCCATACAGTCCCGAAAATCGTATAGGCAGGAAACCCCCAATTTCTAACAAAAATTCCACAAAAACCGATTCTAGGAAAGTATCGCACCAAGAATCAAAGGGAAGATTTCAAATCCAAGAGAACCATATCTCAGACGATGTTGCTTCAATCAGAGAAGAACAAAACTTACCTTAGCCGTAATAGGGTTTGGTGTTGTCGTTGCTCACCTCGTCTCCACCGAAGCACCTCCGAGGACCACAACAAAATAGAAAGATCTCTATAAATAAACCCTCATTTGGCGCCAACATTTCCACTCCCTCCATCTCACCCAGCCGCATCGACCTGAATCCTCCCATCCTGTCGATCCGTACGATGGATCGATGAAGTCTTGTGAGATGGGCTCGATGCTGGCAGCAATTCGAGCATCGTCAAAATCCCTCCATTTACACCGAGGCCGTGTTTGGGCAACTGCGTTAGGTTGAAATACATGGGATGGAATTACACCGACAGCCACATTTATGACTTGCAGTGGATTGTCAGCGTTTAGTGGTATACACCTCTATCCCAGGACCGATCCTCATTATGTTTGGATTTCATGGGATTGCTTCCATCACATGGGAGATCTGAGTGGGGCTGTTTAGATTGTCCATGGGATACGACTGGGTTTATTTAGCTATTATTTTGGGGGAATTGAAGGCATTCAGGTGGGCCATCATTGGTGTGGTTGGGATCTATGATAGGTGTAGTTTATAGAGGTCGTTGTTCAGCGTCTTCCCAGGGAAGACGGTCTTCGCTCCCATGGTGAATACCTCTCCAGCCCCGATCTCCTTGAACTGGTTCTTCCAGAGCGGTTGGATTTATCACAGGGAGCTTGGGGAGTCATCAAATGGATGATCCAGATTGCTTCTTTGATGGGTCCAGCAAGAATGTGCATTTTTCCGCTCTTCAAGTGGTTTTTATCCAAAATCGTCTTCTTCGGCACTCCCAACATTGTGGGGATTCACCCACCTTTTCCGGCAGTTTTGATAGGAGTCAGATCCTCCCTTTTTGAGGATTGAACGGCTCAGATTTGGTTAGAGTCGCCGAGCTGGGAAGTTTCTGCGAGGAAGGCGTTTCCAGCGCCAGATCGCCCAAATACCTCTCTTCTGACAGACATATTGAGGTGTGAAAGATGGGACGGATGCGGCGTTGCCCAAACGTACAAGGGATGGAAATGGGGTGGATTTTACAATTCTACCCTCGTAATCCACCCTAACGCGGTTGCCCAAACAAGGCCCGAAATCCCCAAATCTATCCGCTGGATGGACCGTCCAAACAGGCAGCGAAATAGGCCGGTAGGAGGGATATGACGATTCCATCCCTCCTAATCCCGTTTAAATATGCGGGCCAAACACGCCCTAAGAATTCAGATATAGATGGATTGGATCTTGGATCTTCCATGCTATGCTGGCACATGTATGGTTCTGTACACGAGCTTTATCGTGCAAGCATGTGGGCTTAGCAAGGTTCCTTGTTAAATTTAGATATGGAAAACAAACACTAGTCTATCAGGAATTGGAAACCAAGCAGCAGATTTCATTAGAGAAACTTTTGTTTGGTTTGTTTTTCAGGAATTTGTGAGGATATGTAAAAATGTCAATGGTCAGATGGTCGGTCCCCCCCAAATCAATCTATCGTTTGGAAATGGAAAATGGATCAGAATCCATGGATATATCGTTTTCATTTCAGTTTTCAAGGGTATGTATTGCGGAAAAACGAAAACACTCTACTCGCTATCCATGTAAATTCATTTTATATGTAATACAGATCAAAGAATCACACGGTCTCTGATTGGAGGGGGCATGAGGATTACAATCTGGCGACTAAATGTCTAACCAACAGCCAACATTCAATGGACCAAAAAAATAAAAAATTAAAAAAAAATCCTCCAATCTGATGACTAGGATCGGTAGCGATTTGAGCGCAATGGATTAATGCAACAGCTGAACAGATGTTCAGATATGAAATGTGAGCGCACGTGCACATGATACAAGATGGAGAATGTAGACAATCTACTATAAGGAGATTTACAGTAATCCAGGCAAGTTGATGTAGAGCATGTCGCGGACAGTTTCATGGCCAAGATGGATCAGAAAATGCTTGGTCGATGACAGAAGTGATCCGGACCGTCGGACCTTAGATCGGGTGTATCTTGCAATCCGAAATGAGTTACCTGACGTAAAATATATGATTTTGGGGTAGAACAAGCTACTTTAGCCAACCAACCCAGCTATGCCAGGTTGCGATGCCCGGAATTGCGAAAAACCCCTGGATCGATGGTCGTTTTCCTGTTTTAATTTCGTTTTTACTATAAATAGTAAGTTTTAATTTGATTATAACTTTTTATCCGTCAGGCTTTAGGAGTTGTGCCCAACGTGAAAAGAGCTTAGAATAATTAGGAGAACAGTTTGGTGAAGCCAAATAGGACACTTACTATTTTTGGCCAAAAACCTTGCGCACTAGTAGACATCACGACCATCTATAAATAATAAGTTTACTATTTATAGTAAGTCATGATTTCTAGGAGTTTTAGTTGTAGTTTGATTCTGATTTCTTTCTCATTGCTTGGTATCCCTATTTAAAGGGTTGTGAACTCATTTTTATTCATTCATTAATCAATTTCAAATGTATTAGAATTTATTCTTATTTTCTATTTTCTTTTCTCGTGGATTCGAGAAGTCTCTGTGAGGAGCCCAGAGAAGTTCCGTGGATTCGGAATATTCATCCTCTTGAGGAAGATGGTGCTCGACCTCACGTCCTCCCCTGCGTCACAAGTCGTGGGGAGCATGGCTCATTAATACAGAGCATACATGTAATGTGAATCACCGAGGATGGTCCATGCATGCACAACAACTCCCCGGTGGGAAAACTTGAAGAACACTGCGAGCCAACGTTTGTCCTTTTTATTCATGTTGACCGTGGACCTTTGTGATATCTCAACCGTTTTTCTGCAAGCTACTGACCAAGGGTTAGGATTGCTCCATCAGCAACATTTTGGCAGTAAATGATTCTCAACTGATTTCATAATCTCTTGAACACATAAAAGATAAGAATTTTTGTATGTTACAATTTACAAGAGAAGCTGGTTCCTGCTCTCACTTTCTCTTCCCTCACCATCTCTACCACCATCCCCAGCAAGCTTTTCAATGCCTGCCAGACATTCCTCCATGCACCCCTTGTATCCTTCCATGCCCGGCACGCACCTGGCCAGCTCCAATCCCATCTTCATCCATCTCCTTGCCATGTCCACCTGTCCGAGTCGCCCTGGCAAGACTGATCGGTTCCATGCAGTTGTTGCCAGCCACTTCCCCTCCTCAGCAGGATACTCCCCTTCCTTGAGCCCCACCATGATCCGATAAGCCTGCCTGTATTCTGCATAGGCCTCGTTGTCCACATCACCATCCCTGGAGCCTGTGAGTACAGCCAGCTTTCGGACAACAAGAGCAATCTTATGGTAGTCAGGTGAAGCTGAGGCGAGGTGGGCGGTTAGGCAGGCATTGAAGGCGAAGTGGGCTGCTTCTGGATTGGAATTCAGGCCGTGAGAGGCAGTGAGGCCAATCTGGAGGAGGTTTTGTGGGGTGCATGCCTTCAACGAGGCAAAGCTCTTTATTAGATAGAGCTGTTGAGACTGTTTATCATTGTCAAGCCGGTCATACAGATGGTAAGCATTGAGTGTATGTAGGAAGAAAAAGCTAGAATCGACAGTCGTTGGTTGATCACTGGCAGATTGGGTTGCCTTCATGGTCGATGTTAGAATCTGCATTGAGGAGCAGGGAAAGATTGAATTTCAACAGAGAATGTCAAGGAAGCTAAAAAGCCTTGTGGGAAGGAAATTGAGGGAGATCACAAGATCCAGGTCATTCATCAAGTGAAGCACACCAGATGAATCGTGCATGGTGAAAAAATAGACTCGTCCACTCATCAGGTGGGCAACATGTATCCGTTGAACATGGGCAGTTGGTTTTTCCTTTACCCCAAACATCCTTTTTTTTTTTTTTTCATCCTTGCATGACCCGTCTATAGTTCCACGGTGGGTCCAACTGATGAATGACCCAGCTCTCACACACCTGCCACAGTGACACACTTTCCATGATCGGATCTTGCTCATGTCTGTCAAGGAGATAAATCACTTGAATTTTTCCTACCTTTCCGGCTCTGTCGAGCATTTCAATGCCTCTTTTCACTTCAGAATCAGTCAATGCAGCTTTCCTCTGCTTCTCACCATTGATCATGCCTGCAACGCTAAGGATCAAGGACTTGCAAATCATGGCATGGTTTCCTCCGTCAATTTCATAACCCCCCATTGCGCCGAAGAATTCAGATGCCAATTCAAAAAACTCTGCACAAAATTCATATTGCTTTTCCGTACCAGTTTTTATCCCCATGTTCCATGAATTCCCTGCAAACCAGTTCAGCTCACGGTTCCCAACTGTCCCGTTTCCAAAGAACTGTTCGGTTCCGAGCTCTAACATCCGAGTATGGGCACGTCTCATGAATTTCAAGATCCCGGGCTGGCTGTCGGAGATCTGGAAGAGAAGTACAATGACATTGCGGAGGACAGCGACTTCCGGCATTGGCATTGGTTTTCCAGGGGAATATTGGTTGAGGAGATTGGAAAGGGAAGCGATGGCAACAGGCAGCACTCCGCAAGCCATGGCTTCATGGGCAGACAGGGTGAAAAATTCAGGGTTGAAGTCGAGGCAGTTTACCATGGCTTGCAACTGATTCATTGCAGCACTTTCATCGCTTTTTTGCAGGTAGATCTTGAACTGTTGAAGTGTGTAGGAAGTCATCAGTTTCTGCTTTTGACCAACAATCATACTGCAGGGCCCTGCCGGCCCCCCTTTTGGCAGTCCAAGTCATTCATCTGTTTGGCAGGCACCCCCATCATGGGATGGGCCATGCCTCCTTATTTCCCCATTCAAATTATCAGGGCTGTCCAATTTGATGGAATGAACGTGGCCAATCATATCCAATGCTACAAATTCGACAGATGGAAATCCAGCAGCATCCAATGAGGGACATGTTTTTGGTATCTCCCATTTCTTGATGGGACCCAATATATGAATGATTTGGATCTCACCAAAAGGGTGAGCCCCATGTATAAAGTTTGTTGGCTGAGCAAACTAATGGACGGAAACATTGTGCTTTCCTCGGGAGATTATTAGATGAAAAAATACAGGAGACAACCACATAGTATCTTTACCTTGAGAAAGGTGCAGGCTATGTTGGACTCGAGCTGCATGAAGGAGAAAATTGCAGTCAAGAGAGAGAGAGAGAGAGAGAGAGAGAGAGAGAGAGAGAGAGAGAGAGAGAGAGTTGTTTGGTTGGGAATGAGAAGATAGATACCTTTTGGGCTTGGTTGATATATTCTTCAGCTCGGTCAAGCTGAGAAAGGGCAAGGTGGCAGAGACAGAGTACTCTGAAGCATTTGGCTCGGAGAATTCGGTTCTCCACATCGTGTGGGATATAAAGCATTGATTTCTCGAACATCTCTGCACTTGTTCCGTAATCTTTTGATCGAAAATGCTCTGCTCCACTGTAAGGAGTAGAAGTAATAATTAAAAAACCCAAAGCATTTTAACTAGCAAATGAGACAGGAGAGAAATGCAGTGATGGGTGGATGCATTTGATGTGCTATTGAATTCAATTGACATGTATTGTGTGATAGTTGGCCTAGAGATTTTACAGTATGTTCTGCTTACACTAAGTGGAGCAATGGAAGGGTTAGGGTTCGTTAATCTGGGAAATTTTGGGTGCATTTCCATAATGGGGCCAATAATCTAAGCTGTTTGAATCACTGAACCATGTGGCCCACTTGTACAAAATGCAAACCAAAGTGGTTCTGTATAATCTCTCAGGCTAAGCACCATAGTTACAAGAAATACCATATGACAAACAGTAATATACTTGCCATTGACATTGGGGTCTAAACTCAGATTGAAATTACTTATCTTTCGAGCCGGACATGGAAGGAACTAATCCCGGTTTTTGGGTACCAGAAAACCTAATCAGTTTTTGTCATGTGGTCTTTGTGGAACTGAATGTTTGCAACTCAATTCTCTCGGGCAACCAAACAAGGGATACAAAAAAGATTATGTACATGAAAATTGGCCTCTGTTCACTACACGAGGAACAAATGAACGGTAATTGCATGCGACTGAAGTAAACATCATGAGAGTTACCACCAGACCAGTTACAGACACATGAGATTTTGATTGATCATTTGGCAGATCTTATCATGGATGGGCCATGGCCTCATAGTCATGTTGTTGGCAAATCCCAACCACAGATTCGAGGAACTATGGACAGTAAGCGTTTGTTTTGGACTCCACTCTAACAATGATTTCATGTGTGGGTTCCTAGTGTGTCTTCTTCACCTTGGACCTTCTTATTTTTTTTTTTTTGAGAAACAGATTTTGAGGAATTGGTAAATCGAAATTCAATTTCCAACATTACTTTCTTCTCAAAGTGAAGGAAAGTCAGTTTTCCACGCAAACCAATTTCATCTCTTCCCACATTCCCAAACACCCCGCTAACCTGACTGACAATAGCCCACCATTCCAGCAGTAACATTCACCGGACCAATATGATTTTTAGGCAACGGCACATCCCTGGTTTAGTTAGGTATTGCAATGGCATCTGCTATCACATCCCATGGGAATCCATGATTTTAGAGATCATGGTTTACGGTGCATTTGGTTGCACCAAACTTCATGAAACTAGGTGCAAAATATCATTAAATTTCATGATGTTTGGTGCAACCAAATGCTCCCTTATATTTATCGATTATCAAGATTAAATTTCATGATGTTTGGTGCAACCAAACACACCCTTATATTTATCGATTATCAAGATAATTTTTCATCCTGACCAAAATCTCTTAGTTATTGTTTACTAAAATGAGATGAACTCATTTATAAGTGGCAACCAAACAGGGCATTAGGCTTCTTTTTTCTTTTTTTTTGGAAGCAGGCTCAAATGCACATTCGGAAAGCACTGAATTTGGAATATCAGTGAAAGTGCACTCTGCGTTGAGGGGGCTATTTAGTTCTCTCAAACCAGGCTTGAAAATCATTGTTCTGCTCGTCTCATGAAAGTGAAATGACTGAGCTATCATTCTCAGTCATCATTCGGAAACCCCCCAAACGTTTTATCACTCGTGGCTACTAAGAAGCTGCTAGCATGAGTGCTTTAAGAAAAATACCTGTTCCACAAAATGGTGTGCATTGCACACCTCTCCTTTGCAACGTCGTCCTTTCCACTGCCAGTGAAAAGCGTCACCACCCTCTCATCAGAAACAAGCTCCGCCACCACTCTATCCCTGACAACTGACCCCTCACGGCCGCCGCTACCTGATACCACCCTCTGCACCACCCTAATTGCAGCTCTGGCGCTGATGTGGCACCTTCCCAGCAGGCCTAGAAACACCACCTTCACCGCCTCTGCCCCTGCCGCCCCTGCCCCCTCAAAGAACGCCTCCACTGCAGACACACAAACACCCTCCGGGACTGCCTTATTTACAACCATGCCCCTCAGCTCCTTCTCTGCCTCTCCATACCTCCCCAACCCCAACCACGCCTTCATGGCCAGAAATGATATGCTCGGGTGCTCCTCGCTCGTGCTATCCCTCAAAACCCGAACACATTTCAGAACGCTCTCGAATTCCTCCATCTGCAGGTGAGCAGCTGCCAGGAACCGGAGTGATTTCGACTGGAGGTTCTTCAGCTCCGCAGTTTCCATGGGTCGTCTTGCAATCCCCGTCGTCAATCCCTTCTCACAGAGATCGACGGCCTCATCAATCAGCTTCCGAGCTTCGTTAATGGAAGATCTCTGATCTTTTGACAGGACGATCTTCCCAAACTGCAAGTACTGCTCTGCTAGGATTTTATAGCTCTCTGGATTTCCATAAAGTAGATTTTTAGACCGGTTGAGCAAGGCCAGAGAGAGATTCTGCTCTGAAACCTCCCATGCCGTTTGCGATCTTGCCAGATTCAGTTCTAAGAGGAATCGCCGTTCCTCGGTGTCCGAAACTGATTCGATCTCTATCTTTGACATCAGATCAGTTGCCCGATCGAAGCAATTCGCAGCAAGATCAAATTTCTTGAGCCCATGCCAGATCAAGCCAGTCTTGTAGTAGAAGGATGCTGATTTGAAGGCCGGCGATGGGACTCCGGCAACGTTTCCAGCGAAACATAGCAGATCGGCGGCGATCTGACGTAGATTGGCCTGTTCTTCGTTGATCTTCCGGCGAAGATCGGGATTTTCTTCGGAGGAGATTCCAGTGGCATTTGAGAGATCGACGCATGCATTCCAGAGGCGGTAGCTGAGCTTCCAGATCTGAAGCTTGCCGGATTCTGGCAACGGTAGGGCGGAATTGAGGCGAGAGAGGGTATTTTGGAGCTTTCCGGAGAGTTTTCCCGGCGAGAGGCTGGCCGGAGGGAGGTTTTCGGCTTCTTTGATGGATGATTCGAGTTCCTCGAGGAGGAGAGAATGGCTTTCCGGTGGAAAGGAGAGGATCTCCAGCGAGATTTCGGAGATTCTCATTTTGGCGGGAAGGTTGAGAACGTTGGTTGGGGAGCAGAGAAAACCAAAGAGGGTTTTCTCTTATAAGGGAGTGGGAGGAGGGAAAGACAGGTGGTTCAGCTTATATGAATTTGAACGGAAGAATGTTAAAATAACTAAAATACCACTGACCTGTGGAGAGTGTTTTCCGCCATTCAACATGATTATTCCGTACTCTTGACACATGCAATAGATACAGGCTTTTTTTAAAAAAAATAAAAATTTAAAACATACGGTTCTCACACTCACACAAACACTGCCATGTATACTCGACCACAGGACCTCTCTTTAGAAACTCTTGTGAGCCTACCACCGTGCAGACACCCGATTCAGGTTGATTAGCTGAGACCCCTCGTAAATGCTCTGGCCCCACCATATATGAGGTTGATCCACTCGCAGTAGATACAATTGTTGTATCATAATTTTGACCGTTCTTAAAAAATTCAATTAAAAAGAACACGTGTTATATAAGCTAAAGATTTCTAAGAATGCTTAGAGTGGTTTTTACATTAGCCATTTAGAAGTTAAATTAAGCAGCCGATGGTTATACAGGAGCTTGATTAAGTGAAAAATGGTCATTTATGAGCTCGATTGAACGGTCGAGCGGAATACGGTCAAGTCAGCTAGGAAACCTAGAGTGGTTATTGGGACAGGGGACAAGGAAGTCTTTAAAATGTTTTTTAGTACTGAATGGTTATAGCAACTATTAGAACGTGAGAAGCATACAGAAAGTCAAATAGTGCCGAAACGGTTATGGCAAATGTTAGAATGTAGGAATAATCTAGATGGCTATATCAAAGCTATAAATAGCAGATGAATTTAACATAAAAATTTCGTCTCATATCAATCCAATCAAATCAAACATTACCTTTCAATTATCCTTTCAATTACTAGTCAAATTACATTCAATAGTGTAATTATTTACTTTTCCTGTCAATCAAATTACATTTCTTAGTATAATACTTTGATTTCAGCCTGTTATTTATATTTCGTAATGTAATCCATATCGTTAATCAAGTAAATGGTGGTTTTAGATGTAATTTGAGTCTATGTTCACACGTTGGATTCAATTCTTCACTTGAAACAGTGTTTAATTTGCAACTGTTCTTCACGACTGACGGTAAGAATCCCTTTCTCATTTTACTTTATCTGTATTGAAAAGTCTTATTGTGCGGAAGGCAAAGGTATAACCCATTATCAGAGGATGAACCTCACCCTATGAATATCGCCTGATCCTATTTACACATTAAGCGAGTAGCTAAATAGGTGACCGAGATCTCGGTCATATACTACGTGTCTGCCTATCTTAGCGCTTGAGGTCATAATTGTTCAGTTTAAATTGAGCTGCAAATCCAATTCTAACATGCCCGCACATTTATAGCCGAAAACTGATCACCAACAGCAATATGTATATAGATTGTAAAGTCTAAATTTTCCATTTAACCGTTCATTTTTCTCATACAGTATGGCCCACCAAATTCTTATTTTTTGGGCCACAAATAACAACCATCTCGTCCATTTAATTATCAATAGGTAAGGGTATCGAAAATTTTGATTATCGTGTTACCTACTATGAAAGGTAAATGAGGTCCACAAGTTTCCAGGATTGAAAAATCCTTCTCAAGTACTATTTGGTAAACTAAAAGGAAGACCTAGAAGGTAATTTAAGTGTTGAATTTTAGTAGGGTCCTTACTCTTGCCCCAGTGGTAGACTCACAAGAGTTTCAACACTAGGGCGAGGGTCCGTGTACACATACACGATGAGATTCCACTACGGCATGTGTAAGGCCCGTAACACCGTGAGACTAACCGTATGCTTCAACTTTGGCACCAGCATGTTCCCAGCGGACCGGATCGACGAGTTTTGATCATTACCCTATTTTAGTACTGCAATACCCTGAGACTTGTACCCTAGCGACCGCGCAGGCACTACGTGTAACACCCTGAATTTTGCCAACCTGGAATTAGACGTCCTTAGGCAATGGGTTGCTCCTAACACCTTATTAACCTATCAGAACTGAATCTCATAGTCTAAAATCGCTTCTGAACCCATTCCTTCACAAATCCAACCCTTCACCATCTTGTTCTTTCAATTTTCCTAAGTACTTTCACCCTAGACACTATCTTAAACTAGTTAAGTATTATAACTTGGATCACTCTATATACAAACTACGAAGGACTAAGTACCACCTCAGACAAAAATCTTACAGGATTAAATCCTTTAGAAATGAGACAAAGTAACTAAGTACTAAACTAGATTAGCTACGAAATCCGTTTGAATCGCTTTAAATACGATCTGCAAGACCCAAAAGTTGTAGAATCATTGACGCTAGGTTACCCTAAAATCTCGAATCAAACTCATTACTCGGCTGCTCTCGGGAGCGTCTCGAAACTCCGTATCTGATCTAGACCGCACATCATGAGTCCGAATAATATGAGGTTAAGAACTTAGGACCCCCTCGCTGGACTTGACAACCATCTCGGAAATCAAATCCAGATAGTGTCCCACGACTGTTCGCTTGAGTCCGGAGCGAGAGAGTGTGAAAACACTTTTTTCTTTCCAAAATAAATATCTTGAATAGTAATCTGAGACTCGTCGCTTGCGGATCAGTATTAAGCAACCAAACCATCAGAATCTGACCAAATTACACTCTCGGATCAGGAGAAATTTCATACACATTTACATGTACTCGGAATCTCCGATCGAGATCCGCTGACCGTTGAACTGAAACTGGTCCGCCACGCGTGATCTGGAATCCCGACCGAAACAAAAACTTAATAGAACGTAGATCCAGCATTAGTGAGCTTAAGTCCGACCTTTGGCTCAAGGAGGGCTGCCAGAAACCCTCTTTTGAGCTGAAACAATGCCGATTTGATTATAATGTAAGTATACCTTGAACATAAGTCTATTTCGGTAAATTTTTAGGCTATATAAGGACCTTAAACCCTCTCTCATGGCAGCCATACGAATTTGAGATTGAGAGAGAGAAAAGAGAGAGAAAGTGTGGGAGATGTGGGAGCATCTCCCTGCCGCTGCTATACGTGTTTAACCTCTCCATTCTCATTGTTTTCCCAGCGATTCTAGCTCCATTTTTAGGTAAGAAACCCTAACCCTAACCTGATTTGGGGCTTGGGTGATTGTAGGTTATAAAATAGCTAACGTATTTCGTTCCATAGGTTGCCAAACTGCCGAATATGGGAGCTTAGCAAACCTATCAACTCCGTTACGATTCTAAGACACAAGGTGCGGACTTTAGGTGTATAGGTTATGGTTTTCAATGCTTTCAATGTCAGATAATGATAGATTCATGATCTGCATGCAATTGCACATGTACAAAGTACTTTCCGATTTCTGTTTCGATTAAAGATGCAAATTATGGAATTTTACATATTCTAGGTATTCGTAGAAAATACTGTATACGTATATTTTTTGGAAATGTGTTTGACATGATTATTTGTTGTATGAATATATGATATATGGATAAAATACTTATTTGGTGAATGGATTCGCCCAAATACATGTTTTACTAATATGCACTATGTATGTACAAATATTGTATTGTAGAAAGTACTGTATACATATGTATTTTAGAGATGTGTTTGCCATGATTATTTATTGTATAAATATACTATATATACGTAAATTATTTGCTTGGCGAAAGAACTCGCCCTAATACATGTTTGCTAACATACACCAAGTATGTGAAATAGTGTATGTTAAGTGTTTGTGGAAATGCTTGAGTGAGTATGTGTTTGGATGTAGATGCCTTAGGAGGGTGTTGAGATTGGATTCTCAACTACCCTAGCGACATGTATGATTACCTCCATGAGGTTGATCACTTAAAACCGCTTACTTGTAATACATGTGTTTGTATTCCTATAATGTAGTGCTTTACAATATGCTTTATATCATGCTTTATAATATGCTTATAGCATGCCTACTAGCATGTTTGAATTACTTTATTTATCATGCTTGAATTACTTTGTTTATCATGTTTACTCCACATGTTATGCATGACAATTGATTATGTTTGGGGCTATGATTATAGTCCAGACAATCGGTACCAGATTGGAGATCGTGGTTGAGTTTCATGTCGCCACGTGAGATGCATTTGACGAACTCGAGTCGTACTTCAGTTGGCGATAGTGGGGCCCCTATTTCATGTTCATTTTGCCCTTTCTCTCTCAAACACCCTCCAAGCTCTCCCTTTCCTTTTAAATTTATGTTTTCTCTCTCCAACCGTCCCTCCAATTGCCCATTCCATCGTTTTCTATCACAACCTATACCCTTCCATCATTCACAGCAGTACTTACCCCCTACCCTTTTCACTTTATCTCATTTGGGCTCTTACATGCCCCATTTGGAGCTCAAAAACATGTAAGCTCCCTAACCCATCCTACCTTTCAATTTTTCATCTTCTATCACTATCTTTCAAGCCTTTACAATCCTTGTTGAGGCTCACATCTGAGGAGAACCAAAACTCCAGCCCTTCTTCTCCCTTTAGGGCCTGTTCGGCCAACTGCATTAGGTGGGTTAGGTGGATAGAATTGTATAAGTAACAATCAATGTATGTGTAAGATATGATCCCTAGATTAGGTGTATCCCATGTTTTCCAATGCCATGTTTGGAATGTATGCAATAAAAAGTATATCCCGGGTTTTCCCATTACACTTAGAAATTCCCCATCGTGGGATATGGAAATCCCATCTCACGCTTTCCAACACATGGCTCATTTTTCAAAGCCTATAAAAAATTAATTTTTATCCCACCCACCCTCCTACCAAACATGTCATTCCCAATCCTGAGGAAGGATTAGCAATACAGTTCCATTTAATACAACTTAAGAATACTGGCCAAATAGTGTTGAAGTGATAAAGTCCCTTGATATGCATTAACCCACCTCACTATGACAGTTTAAGCTTTTAGAGTAAATGGTTATTTGACAAATAGACCCTAGAGATTTGAACCTAGAGTAGTGCTTCGACAGACCTGACAGTATAGGAAATCCAACCAATTAAGAACGTGAACTCTAGAACCCCCTTTGTGGTTGGTTTGAGCATGTGTGACATGCTCGGGCGTAGTTAAATTCAACTTTAGGCAACTCAATTCCAATTAGACAATTTTGACCCTAAGTAATAAAACCCTTCCTTGTATTAAAAATGAAGTGAAATCATCTAGCGTATAAGCATATACTTTGGACTCACCTATGGATTCCCGCTACTCCTAAATTAAGACTAAACTACTGGTTAGACTAAGGAAAGTAAAAGACTAATTAATTATGCTAAGCCAATTGAATAATAGACTTAGTTATTCGGCTTAACCGACTTAGACCCACTACATAATTTTCTTTCCATGTTGGCCCGACCATTTACAACTAAAGGTTTATAATTTTGTCCTTGAAAAGTGTTAGGAGTATACAGCTGATAGAGACTTTGTCTTTTAGGCTTAAGGAATTGCCCAAATGGGCAACAGACAGTTAGGAATTAGGTCTCAAATCGCATGCCATGTCGGCTTACATATTGTGCTTATGAACGTAAAAAGATAGCCTGCCTATTAAGCTAGACATGATTAAATAGGATAAGTCTGGACCGCGACAAAATTCCTTAGTAGAATTAGGCATCTTGCCTCAAACTCACACCCATTCGTGATAGCCCCTTTCTATAATCCTAGGTACCAAAACTGATGTAGTGGGAGACCACATCTCATTTCATGTCAAGGATAGGTTATAAATTACACCTTGTTCCGATGTACGGAGCAGGACATAAATCTTAAGCCTTGAGGGTGAAAATAAAATTTTAAGGGGGGTAGAACATTATGAGCCCAATCTAGTTAGGTCACCTATTGCCTCTCTTTGATTTGGGTGGCGCAGCAGAAGAGTGGTGGACCCTACTCCACTGGTCCAGGATCGAAACGGTGCTCGTTAACATACGCACATTATAGAAGCCCTAGCAAGTTCTACTATGAGAACCCGTTTTAGGATGATCTAGTAAGATTTGATTCCCCATTTCCTTTGACATAGATAATAATGAGGGCTCTCTTAGACTAAGACCTAAAGGGCAACATTAGAATATACAATTTGAGCCTTTCAATGATGGACATTCTCTACGTTTCTAGAGTGATCGGACTACAGAGTTACTGAAATATACAACTACGAAGCACTCGCGGCTTGACCCAATTCTCAATCCTGGGCGACTACCAATGGACTCACTGCTTGACCGAGCAGAAGACCAGGATCCACCAGGATTCGGAAGTGCTACGATGAGCCTTCTACCCTGGTCAGGTAGATGATCGATGTATCGGGATCGAGCCCGCCAAAAATCGTCTCTCCGTGTTGGTCAAACATTGAAAACAGCTATCTTACTCTAAATTGGTGGGAATTATCGTCGAGACTCCAAATAGGTACAGAAATAAATTGTAGCAAACTATCAGGGTATGAGAAATGAATAAAGAAACACGTTTTAAGGGGGGTAGACTAAAATGAACCAGACTAGTATATGCCCTACCACGCGTAGAAACTTGAAATCAATAAAACTTAGGCAAAAGAAAAAATTAAATCTTTCTTTATTACCCTTAGCCAATTTCAGGGACGAAATTTTGTTTTAAGGGGGGTAGATTGTAATACCCTGGATTTTTTCCAACCTGGAATTAGACGTCCTTTGGCAATTGGTTGCTCCTAACACCTTATTAACCTATCAGAACTGAATCCCACAGTCTAAAATCGCTTCTGAACCCATTTCCTTCACAAATCCAACCCTTCACCATCTTATTCTTTCAATTTTCCTAAGTACTTTCACCCTAGACACTATCTTAAACTAGTTAAGTATTATAACTTGGATCACTCTATATACAAACTACGAAGGACTAAGTACCACCTCAGACAAAAATCTTACAGGATTAAATCCTTTAGAAATGAGACAAAGTAACTAAGTACTAAACTAGATTAGCTACGAAATCCGTTTGAATCATTTTAAATACGATCTGCAAGACCCAAAACTTGTAAAATCATTGACGCTAGGTTACCCTAAAATCTCGAATCAAACTCATTACCCGGCTGCTCTCGGGAGCGCCTCGAAACTCCGTATCTGATCTGGACTGCACATCGTGAGTCCGAAGAATATGAGGTTAAGAACTTAGGACCACCTCGCTGGGCTTGACAACTATCTCGGAAATCAAATCCAGATAGTGTCCTACGGCTGTTCGCATGAGTCCGGAGCGAGAGGGTGTGGAAATACTTTTTTCTTTCCAAAATAAATATCTTGAATAGTAATCTGAGACTCGTCGCTTACGGATCAGTATTAAGTAACCAAACCGTCAGAATCTGACCAAATTACACCCTCGGATTAGGAGAAATTTCATACACATTTACATGTACTCGGAATCTCTAATCGAGATCCGCTGATCGTTGAACTGAAACTGGTCCGCCACGCATGATCTGGAATCCCGACCGAAACAAAAACTTAATAGAACGTAGATCCAGCATTAGTGAGCTTAAGTCTGACCTTTGGCTCAAGGAGGGCCGCCAGAAACCCTCTTTTGAGCTGAAACAATGTCGATTTGATTATAATGTAAGTATACCTTGAACATAAGTCTATTTCGGTAAATTTTTAGGCTATATAAGGACCTTAAACCCTCTCTCATGGCAGCCATACGAATTTGAGATTGAGAGACAGAAAAGAGAGAGAAAAGAGAGAAAGTGGGAGATGTGGGAGCATCTCCTCGCACGCTATACGTGTTCAACCGCTCCATTCTCATCATTTTTCCGGCGATTCCAGCCCCGTTTTTAGGTAAGAAACCCTAACCCTAACCTGATTTAGGGCTTGGGTGGTTGTAGGTTATGAAATAGCTAACCTATTTCATTCCATAGGTTGCCAAACTGCCGAATATGGGAGCTTAGCAAACCTATCAACTCCGTTACGATTCTACGACACAAGGTGCGGACTTTAGGTGTATAGGTTATGGTTTTCAATGCTTTCAATGTCAGATAATGATAGATTCATGATCTGTATGCAATTGCACATGTACAAAGTGCTTTCCGATTTCTGTTTCGATTAAAGATGCAAATTATGGAATTTTACATATTCTAGGTATTCGTAGAAAATACTGTATACGTATATTTTTTGGAAATGTGTTTGACATGATTATTTATTGTATAAATATATGATATATGGATAAAATACTTATTTGGTGAATGGATTCGCCCAAATACATGTTTTACTAATATGCACTATGTATGTACAAATACTGTATTGTAGAAAGTACTGTATACATATGTATTTTAGAGATGTGTTTGTCATGATTATTTATTGTATAAATATACTATATATACGTAAATTATTTGCTTGGCGAAAGGACTCGCCCTAATACATGTTTGCTAACATACACCAAGTATGTGAAATAGTGTATGTTAAGTGTTTGTGGAAATGATTGAGTGAGTAAGTTTTTGGATGTTAATGCCTTAGGAGGGTGTTGAGATTGGATTCTCAACTAACCTAGCGACATGTATGATTACCTCCATGAGGTTGATCACTTAAAACCGCTTACTTACAATACATGTGTTTGTATTCCAATTGATGTAGTGCTTTACAACATGCTTTATATCATGCTTTATAATATGCTTATAGCATGCCTACTAGCATGTTTGAATTACTTTGTTTATCATGCTTGAATTACTTTGTTTATCATGCTTTACTCCACATGTTATGCATGACAATTAATTGTGTTTGGGGCTATGCTTATAGTCCAGACAATCGGTACCAGATCGGAGATCGTGGTTGAGTTTCATGTCGCCACGTGAGATGCGTTCGACAAACTCGAGTCGTACTTTGGTTGGCGATAGTGGTTGGCCACGCGAAGTGCTTATGCACTTCATGTCGTCTAATTGATTGTGGCTCGAGCTAGTCAGGCTCGTCATATATATAACCCAATTTGTCTAATGTATGTTCACCATGTTTGGTCGCTACTGCCTGAACTTAGGGTACCAAACTTACCAGTGAAAACCCCTTTAACCATGGTACCTCGATCCGCTAAGACTCATAAGCCGGGCATGGTGGTATGGGACACCGTAGTCGAGCTGTCGGCCTACGCTGGGGCCACATGCCTCCCCGTAGTGACCAATGAGCAACCAAACTCGTGAGCCGATTATGGTGGTATGGGACACTATATTCGTGTTGTCGGCCTACATTGATAAGGTGATGGGGGAGCGGTGCAACCTTTGTGCGTAACAGCCCTGGCAGCCCTTTGTAGTGACCTCGAGCATACTCTGAAATCGTAGTGCGTCTTAGGGTTCGCCGCGATATATAGAGTATGAACTAGGCCCTGTTTATGTATTGTGATGAATCGTTTAAGGGGTGATGGGGAGTGGTGTAACCTTTGTGCGTAACGACACAGCGTCTCTGCAGGTGACCTAGAAAACACACCATCGTCTGATATCAACTAGGACTGACAACCCTAGAATGGATCATGTTTGGAAATGATACAAGGGAGGTACCTTAGTTTCCCAATCCTGCTGTTTGAAATGAACTAATTAAAAATTCGGTAATCATGCTCATCATGCATTGCATGTGCCTGGAAGATGTGGAGCACTGTGGGATGAAAGCATGCCGCGAGCGTGAGATGGTGTCGCATGAGGGAGTATGTCAGTGAGGGCATCCATCATACCTGCATTCATACTTGCATTAATAAGAGTAGCTAGAAGTGTTTGATTTTACTTTGCTTTATCATTCTTGGCTAGACGTATTGATAACATGTTAACCTATCTTTATTGTTCCACCGGTTAGCTACTCACTCCCACGTTACGGAGACGGTGTTTGTACACACCAACCAGATTGTTGAGTTTCGGATACGACGCTTTACTCCGAAGCGGCTTTGACTATTATTATAATGTCGGGAGGAGTTCTCCTCATGTTTATTACTAACTCTCTCGACGGGTCTCTCGAAGACCTGGACAATCTTGTATTGACGGGGCTATGGTACTTGGGAAGAAGACATTACACTTACACATTTGGTATATTTTAGAGATTATGTACTTGTAATTATTTAACCTAGTAATGTTATCACACTCGGAGACTCATCATAGTTTATATATTTTATCTATCTATCGCAAAAACTTTAACGCTTGCACCTAATTTAACTGTCTCTAGAGTATGATATGTTGTTTTGGCTTAATCTCACTCATGTTCACTACTCTAATACAGTCAACATTCAATCATCATTCATTTTGTTGCATAAGTCTGTTGAGGCATAAAATAAGCAAAGAAGTGAAGAAGAGAAAGATCAAGAAAGCTGATTGAAGAATCAAGAAATATCAATTGAAGACTACTTTGGGCGGGGTCGCGCAAAGTGAAGGAATTGCGCCGAATCGCGCAAAGTAAAAAGATTGCACAGAAGATAGTTTGCACGGGATTGAGGGTTTGCGCGAGACCGCGCAAAGTATATTGATTGTGCGTGTCCGCGCAAAGTTCATAACGGTGAATTAAAATGGTTAAATGATATTTTTTGTCCCACATCGACCAGATCTGAGATTTTCACTGGTGAAAATGTCTATAAATACCCCGTTCCTTCCCTCAAAAGGGGTTCGAAGATTTCAGGAGTGAAGAAAAGACGAAAGAGAAGACAGAAGGTGCAGAGTATCGGACTCCTGCACTTTGTGCGACTAGGCGCAAAGGAGTATTGGACTCCTGAAAGTTTGCGCCAGTCCGCGCAAAGCAACAGAAGGCACTTATAGTTTGTGCGGACCCGCGCAAAGAATATCGTTTGCGTGAACCCGCACAAACCTATTCCTTGGCAGTTTTTAACAGCAATGGGATGAAATGCTGTCGGAATGATTGGAATTCTCAAAGCTTCAAGTTCTTCTTGATCAAGAGAAAGGAAGAATCATCGACGAAGAGACGTATTCCTCCTAAGTTTTAGGAGATGACCAAAATAGTACCGAAATGCTGCCGGAATCTTCGTTCTCTTGAAGACTGTTGATTGACTTGTCTATTCCTCCTAAGTCATTGGAGATGATTGAGATCATTGCCGTTATCTTTAAAAATTATATTTAGCTATAATAATTGACATTTGTAATGAGTTCTTTGTAAACTATCTTAGAATCAAGGGATATCAGAGGATGTAAATGAATTCAGAATCAATAAAATATGACGGTTGTCTTTATAACTATTCCATTGTTATGTTTGAATAAGATAATTCTCCTAAATCAAATACATTTGTTTCCTTGTCGAAACAGTGATGTTCTGGAACTCGAGAGTTGAGTTACTACTCAACCCTCAATTTTCGGGATGTTACACTACGATTCCAACGCTGCGCGGCACGCCCCATTATGACCAATATATTAGAGTTGTAATTTTTGGTGCAATCTGAGGTGGACCGCACAATGTCGCATGCCGAGTGAGGCCCACATGCAAGGAATTTAGTAGGGAATCTCTAATAGTTAATATTCATAAATTCTCATTCTACCCCCACAACCTCACAAATACCACCCCAACTACCTGTTAACCAAAATACTCAAATTGCCCCTACTTTACCCCCTTACCTA
The DNA here is from genome assembly GCA_030180095.1 of Magnolia changhungtana. NCBI lineage: Eukaryota > Viridiplantae > Streptophyta > Magnoliopsida > Magnoliales > Magnoliaceae > Magnolia > Magnolia changhungtana. Next base: position 1,712,560 of record JASAUF010000101.1, on the reverse strand, counting down.
GCACCTACATAAGTTGGGTGGGTTCAACCCGACCTACCCGTGACCGACCCGACATTGGGTTGGGCTTGGGTAGGATGTATTGGGTTTGGTCTTGGGCTTGGGCTGTACAAACACCAACCTGAAAAAACTTGGGTCGGGCTCGGGTTGAGGTCTCAGGTTGCCCGACTCAACTCGAACCCGATCAATACATAAGTTATAAATTATAATTGAGTGTGGATAGTCTGTGTTGAAGGCACAAGGATTTCCATGCCATTGGGTTTCATTGGTCCACGTCATTTCCAATGACTTAAAGCTAATTAGATACGTCTAATTTCTCTCTCCCAAATAGATCGTGTGCTACAATATGACTTTCAAAGGAGTAGTAGTCCTATATTTTAGCTTATTTGTTTAGAAAAAATGAAGTTCTTTACTATAAATAACTACATATATATAATTAATAAAATCATAGGTACAAAAAATAAGAAGTGTATTGGAATATAATAGACTAATGTAATAACGAAAATATTAGCATGTATCCACCCAACCAACTTGATCGAGCCCGCTTAGGTTGTGCTTGGGTTGAGAATTCCCAACCCAAGGTTGGGTTGGGTTGTGTTAGGGTTGAGGTATAGGAACCTTGGGTTAGGCTAAGGTTGAGCACCAACCCGACCCAACCCAACCTGCCAGGCTTTCAGCCCTGCTACATTCCCAAATTGCCCCTACTACCCATACCCCTCTCACTACAAAAGTCAAGAGAACCCATACCTTTCATACCCTCTCCCATACCATCCCACTCTTTCTCCCATGCTAATCATTCCCATCTCTCTTTCTCTCTCCATCCTACCCCTCTTTCTTCCCCAATTTTGTAACGCTCTGAAAATCGGGGGTCGAGCAAAGCTCAGCTCCCGAGTTTCAACGCATCACTTATGCAACATAGATAATGATGATTATGATGAGTGCCTTGAAACATGAATGAGATTAGACCAAAACAAAGATATCATACTCCGAGAGAAGTAAATTACGCAAGCAGAAGACTGTGATAGATATATAAAATTTATAAACTGTTGTAAGTCTCCAGAGTATGAACATGTTACCAGGTTAAATATAAACATGTATACACCAAAAATGAACAAAATGAATATACATGGGTGTTCCAAAAGTGCAAACTAAAGTGTAATGGAATCTAATCAACAACCCTGTAATCCCGTCGATCAAAAGATGGTCTACATAGACTCGCCTGATAGCTGCACACAGGAGAAACCCTCATCATCATAAAAGTCCAGCTCCGCTTTGCAAGCATCACCATCATCTGAAACTAAGACAAGGTCTGCTTAGTGTGTACAACACCGTCCCGTAACGTAGGAGTGAGTGATCAACTCAGTGGAACTATAAAGCAGAGATTAACATGTTATCAATTCAGTCAAGCAGTAATGATAAAGCAGTACAATCAAACATTCCTAGATACTCTTATTAATGCAAGGATGAAATGTATTCATGATGTATGCCCTCGCATACACTCCCTCATCCGACACCATCTTACGGTCGCTGCATGCTTTCTTCTCTCTGTGATCTTCAACCCGGGGCACATGAAGTGCGATGTTTTGAGCGTGATTACCAAGTTTTTATTAGTCCTTTTCATACAGCATGATTGGGAAACTAAGGTACCTCCCTTATATCAATTTCCAAACAATGATCCATCTAGGGTCATCAATCCTAGTTAATCACATACGATATGCAAGTTCAGGTCACTACCACCAACACCCTACCAACTGACAGTCTATTTTCGAAGGCTCGTCACCAACCCGACTGAGGACCATAGTTAGGCTGTGCCGGGGTAGGCCTATTTTGTACTCAAGGTCACTCCACCAATGCCTTACCAACTGGCAGTCTATTTTTGAAGGCTCGTCGCCAACCCGACTGGGGACCACAGCCAGGCTGCACCAATGGAGGCTGATAGCTCGAATACAGTGTCCCATACCACCGTATTCGGCTCACAAGTTTGGGTTACTCACTGGTCACTACGGGGAGGCTCGTTGCCCCAACGTAGGCCGACAGCTCGACCACGGTATCCCATACCACCATGTCCGGCTCATGAGTCTTAGTGGATCGAGGTACCAAGGTTAACGGAGTTTTCACTGGTGAGTTTGGTACCTTAGGTTCAAGCAGTAGCATCCAAACATGATGAACATACATCGGGTCAATCGGGTTACTTGACGAGCTCGACTAACCCGAGCGCACGACAAGTTGAACGACATGAAGTGCGTAAGCACTCCGCGTGACCTAACCACTATCGTCAACCGAAGTACGGCCCGGGTTCGCTAAGCACGTCTCGTGTGGTGAAACAACCTCAACCACCTAATCAGAGTCGGTTACCAATTGCCTGGACTATATAATAGCCCCAAATACATTCAATTACAACGATCTAGTATATGAGATACTCAAGCAGTAATGGAGCAATGATTCAAATCATATAATCAGTTGAGCATGTTATGAAGTACAACATAAACATGAATCCACACTTATGCATTTCTAGGTAAAAGTAATGAATATGAAACAATGCATATGGAGGAAATCGTACACATCATTAGAGTGGCTGAGAATCCTATCTCAACACTCATTTAAAGAACAGTTTACAAGTATTTATTCATACAGACATGTTTACAAACACTTAGCATACACATTATATCATACATGGTATGTATTGGTTAGCATACGTATTAGGGCAAGTTCTTTCATCAAAGGATTGCCACCTACACAACAATCGCATAGCACAATAGTTAGTCATGGCGTACACTAACGCAAGGTTTATACTCATTTAGTCTTTTGCTCAAACACTTAGGCTACGCATTGTAACATACACGACGTATGTTAATATAACATGTATTAGGCTAATCCGTTCACCCAGAAGTTGATACACATGCATCTATCATACATAGACAACAATTAATCATGGCAAGCACAAATCTAAATTTCATATGTATATAGTATTTTTTACAAATACGAGGAATACAGTATATTCAACCTAGTTAACTTATAACTGAAAAATTAAACGGACATCACTTTATGCATGTGAAATAGCACCCACGTCAAGAATAAATTATTAACCGACATTGAAAGCCTTGAAAACCATAACGTATACGTCTATAGTCCGCACCTTACGCCGTAGAAGCATAACGAATTCGACAGAGACTCTAAGTCTTCGTCAACGATGGAATGACAACCTATAGCACGAGTTGAGTCGGCTATTTCACTACTAGCAATAGTTGAAACCCTAGAACAGATTAGGGTTAGATTTTCTTATCTAAGAACGAAGTCAGAATCGCCGGAATAGTGATTTGGTAGTGATGGATTGGCACGTAGAATAGCAGGGACCGAATCCCAGGAGTGACTCCAACTTCTCTCTCACTTTCTCTCTCTTTGCTCACTTCTCTCTCCTAGGGTTTTTCTCAAATTCGTATGGAGTGAATGAGAGAGGATTTAAGGTCCTTATATAGGCATAAAACTGATGGAAATGGCCCCAGGGCCAAGGTATACTTAGGTTATAGCCAAAACCCATCTGTTTCGACTCAACGGAGCACTTTCGGAGCCCCCCCTTGAGCCTAAGGTCGGACTTAAGCTCCCTTATGTTGGATCTAGGTCAAGCTGAGTTTTCGGTCCGATCGAGTTTACAGATCGCTCGTGGCAAACAAGTTTCAGTTCAATGGTCCACGATCACCGATCAGGGCCACAAGTACACTGGCCTGTGTATGAAATTTTCTTTGATCCGAGGGTGTATTGAGTCAGATTCTGACGGTCTGAATCCTTATATTTGGCCCGCAAGCGACAAGTCTCAGATTACTTAAATTCAGATTTCATTTCTAAATATATTCACGTTTCTCATACACTTCGCTCTGGGCTCAAGTTGTCCGTTTCCGGACACTATCTGGATTTGATTTCCGAGATGGTTGTCAAGCTCAGCAATGCGGTCCTAAGCGCTTAGTCTCGTGGTCATCGGACTTTTGACGTGCAGTCCAGATCCGATACGGAGTTTCAATATGCTCCCGAGAGCAACTGGGTAATGAGATTGATCCTAGATTTTAGGGTAATCTAGCGTCAATGATTCTACAAGTTTTGGGTCTTGCAGATCGTATTTAAAGTGGTTCAAGCGAATTTCGCAGCTAACCTAGTTTAGCACTTAATTAATTCTGTCTAATTTCTAAAGGATTTAGTCCTGTATGATTTCTGCCTGAGGTGATACTCGGGCCTTTGTAGTTTGTATAGAAGGTGATTCAAGCTATTAATACCGAATTAAATTATGCCCTAATCACGGCAGAATAAGGTCCTAGGGCAGTTCTACATCCAAGGGCGTCCATTGCCAAGTTAGAAAAATCTGGGGTGTTACAAATTTCCTTCTCTATCCCACTCTATTTTACAACAACACCCAAAATGTCAAAACCCCATACGTACCCACTATTAGTGGAGGAGAGATGAAGAGGAAAAAAAAGGGAGGGAAAGAAAAGAAAAGAAAGAAAGGAAAAGAGATTGGGAGATTGAGAGGAAAGAGAGATTGAGAGAGATAAAGAAAGCTAAAGGGAGGAGATTAAGAGATCGGTGGACCATCCAATCACACCATCCGACTGTTAAAGAGTGAGTGCAAGGGTGGAGAAAACCCCTTTTAATTTTCTTTAGTTCCCGTCATTTTTGTGGGCCCACAAGACCCACCATGGTTTGTATCAGCCATCTAACTTGTTTTTACTATCACAAAGACCGAATGAAGAGACCATACAAATATAATCTTGGCCAAGGAAATGTGGAACACACCCTGGCCCACTGTGATATTTGAATTCCATCTAACCATTCCTCGTTGGACGTCACTGGAGTGGTTACGACTCCAACACCCTGTACACAAATGCATTAAATTTTTTATTTTTTTTTAAAAAAAAAAAAAAAAAAAAACTACGTGACGTGCATACAGAGAGACGTCTGTTCCCTTTTCATGCCAAAGGAATGTGAGACCTACCATGGCCCCACCATAACGCGCATTTTTAATCCATGTTGTCTGTCTACCTTACCATATCATTTTAGGTCTCGGACTCAAAATCTCAAGTGGACCTCAACCCATGAACAGCGAGGTAGTGACATCCACCATTAAAACCTTACTAGGGCCCACCCTGCTGTTTTGTTTCCATTCAACTTGTGTCATAGGACAAAAAGGTCTAGTAGAAGGGAAATCACAAATATCAGCACGATCCAAAACTTCCTATAGCCCACGATCACCACGTCGCTGGCAGCATACGTTGGCACGCTGTCCAGTTTTGGCCAAACTCGCAGGGGCACCTTGATGTATTTGTCAGATCCACACCGTCCATCTATTTTGTCAGTTTATTTTAAGCCTTGGGACAAAAAAGTATGATATGAGGAAGATCCTGACTCAAGTGATCCACACCGTAGGAAACAGTTGGGACAATGAAGTCTACCATTGCAACCTTTCTCGTGCACGTGAAGTATTTTATATCCACGGAGTAAATCCATTTTTTTAGTCCATTCTGGAGTGGGTCTACTGATCAGTAGGGCCCAGTTAATGTGGTGAGAAATGAACACGAGTTCATTCACCTTTCAAGACCCGTTAGATGAAGCTGACCCAGTCTATGTGGGCTTAACATTAGTAGTAGTGGCGGTGGATCCCCTGTCGTTGAAAACTTCCTGAGCTACCGCAAGGCCTATTTTCCACTCACCCTGCTGATGTATGTCACACGGATCTGGTGTGAAGGGAATATCCAAATATATATTCCACCTTGCTCCGAAGCTTTTGTGGGCTACAGTTACACCACTCTGTCTGGTGGGGGACAAAAATATCTAACATAGGACCCCCCCTGATTACACACGTGATGTTTGTGTTGTACATTTGCTTCGTCCATCCATTTTTTGCACCCATCAGGGATGGGCCCACTACCTCATGGGACCTACTCCATGGACGTTAGCCCAAAAAGAAGGTGGATCCAAATCCCAAGCGGTCTACATGAGGAAACATTGGTGATTGAATGTCCACCGTTAAAACCAGTTGGGGCCACTTGCACATGTCAAAGACCCCACCTTAAGGTGCCTTTACCACGTAACCTACACGTAGGGTGTTGGAATATTTGGATGAATTAAATAGACTATAAAAAATCGAGAACCAAAAAAAGAAAATAAAATTTTGAGAAATATGACTTATTGAATTGAATCGAGGCATGACTGAGTCACTTGGCTTGAAATTGAATTTGCTCCCCTTGGACAGCGTCCCAAGCACAACGGGTTTCCAGAGAAATCGACCTCCAGGATACAACGACTATAACACGATCCCAGCGGTGCACTCACTGTACGCGGGCTCGAACCACTTATAGTTTAACCTGAAAGTGCTGAGTTAACTTAGCGACGAACTCAGCAATTAAAATTCTTAAAACATTTAAAACGAAAAGGCGCAATGCGAGTACACTCTTGTAAATAAAGTCCCGCAAATACCCATACACACATCCATGCGAGTACACTCACACTCACACCGCACCCGCGCCCAACCTGTCGAGTCGAGCACGCACACACGGACTCGGCTCGACACGGCTCGGCACGCGCGCGCGTGTGTGGTCAATGGCATAGATTAAAGCTATTGGCATAGCCCTCCCACAGGACCAAATTCACATGCCCCCTGAATGGGGCTCAAGCCCAAGGCAAAAAGTCTATCTTATATACAAGAGAATTTACTTTGTCAAATCCAATGTGAGACAAAACCCACAATCCAAAAACACCAAAACTTTTAAATGTGGAGGGAAACCGAAAATTTGAAAAATCAAAATTTTAATAGTTATTTTGAAACAAAAAAAAACATAGGGCTATTTAGACCTGGTTGAAATGGAAACACAAATACCAGCTTGGGCTGATACGGTGGACCCACCACAGCGTGAGGCCTGTTGTGATGTATATATCTTAACCACGTTGTTCCTATTGGGGCCTACCATGATCTAGTGAGAATCCTCGCCGCACATCTCTTTTCTAATGTTGTTTTGTGTGGACCTATGGATCATTGGGGCTCACTTGAAGTGTGCATGAAATCCACACCGTACCGTCACTTCTCCACCCCATTTTCCATGGGCAGATTCAAGCTTATCTGGGCCGCACTTTAGGAAATGATTTTTGATTAGGCACCTTCTGTTGAAATCTTATAGGCCCGGTGACCTAAGGCAGGTCCCATCGAGTTCCACCGTGGTGTATTTATTTTATTGAGGCCACCCATCTGAGACTGAGAGTCCCCCACCATGATCCATGTGATTTATCCTCGCTGTTGTTGGCGCACCTTGCTGGTCCAACGTGTGTGGCCCGATGTGGTGACTCACTTTGATATATTGATATATTGATGTACATGCCTGATGCCATCAATAATTTTTAGTAACTCATGTTAGATTGCTGGCCCAAAAATAGGGCCAATCAGACACTTAAGTGGATCGTACCATGTGTAACTAGTGGGGTATGGACGCTGACTCTCACCGCCTTCCCATGGGCCCACTAATACTTTTGGGGCCCACAGGTGTGGGCTACACTGTAGGGTCCTCCAAGATGCATGTTTAATATAGTCTTATGGCCTATCCATTTATTTTACCATATTGTTTTCAGGTTGTAAGCCCATATTTGGGGCAGAGTTGTGGGCCACCCTTCATATTGAAATAAGTATGATGATGGCCATCGTTGAATCTTTTCTAGTGCCTACCTCAATTCATGTATTAGGCCCACACTGCAAGCCCGTCTTCTAGTATATATTATGGCTGCGCCTTGGGCTTACCTTGACATATGTTTGGTGATCAGTTGTAGCCTAACTTGATGTGTATATGCCACCCTATCATGGGGCCTATCCGGATGCATGGTTGTACCTGTATCATGAGGTCCGCCTTTATGTATGTGATACAGCCACCCCATTCCATCAAGGGACTCATGCTAGGAGTGTCCCACACTTTGTTTGTGTTTGAGCCCGCTTAGGCCCATTAGGGATAAATTCGAGAGGATCCCACATAGTCATATCCATATTAGATTTGTAGAGCCCATAGTAATTTTATTTGCAATCCAACTTATTCGTGGGGTTTTGGAATAAATGATGCCCACACCATGGGTTACCTTATTGTTCATGTTATGGTTGCCCATTAGGCTTGCTTGGATTTATATGTAGTGGTCGTGCCATGGGCCAACCTTGTGGTTGTGTTGTGTTTTCACCAGTAAACTACCGTTTGGGCTCCACACATTGCATGTATTGAGCCCATCGTAGGCCTGTGTTTGGTTGGTTAAGGGTTGTCCTCTTGGACCTTCCTTAGGGATAGTTGTAGGGCCCACTTTGATGACCACTTTGAGCCCCCTATGATTGTTTGTGGATCTTACAATTTGTTACCCCGTTTGGATGCCGATAGTTGTATGTTTTGGCCGCTTAGGTGTGGGTTTGCCGAGTGGGCCCATTAGCTTGTAAGACCACTTAGGTATAGCCCTATGTGCCTCGATAAACTTGGTTTCCAAGTAGGTTCCACCCGTTATGAATGATGAATTTTTATTATCATGTGGTGCGATATTTTATATGTGTGTTGGTACAATACTTGATAATTTATGTAGCATTGCTTATACATTCGAGTTAACATTGCTTTATATTGATTTAGTCTTGCTTTATGCTTGATATGGTATTACACACCTCATGTATAGTGCTTATGATTATACGTATCATATCACATTCGCATCATGCTTGCATGACTTAAATAATTGCTAATTCATGATTTTTGGCTTGCCTATATGTGGCAAGGTCGCATTGATGATAGTATGACTTGGGACACTTTTAGGAAACTCATACGAGATTGGGCCATCCTACATGTATGTATAGCTTGCATGACATGATTGCATGATTGACTCATGTGTTCACGCATTGTATGATGCACTTGCATTACACCCTAGTGACATCAGGGTTGTGGCCTCCACAAGCATATCGTGGATAGTCGGATTGGATACTTGAAATATTTGTTCTAGCATTAGGGCGCTAAGGATGTCCTTGGGTGAAAGTCCCTAAACCCTGTGGGCCAATAGGATGCTTCAACGTCGAGACCGAGTGGATAACATGAGTGCCCGAGTGCCAAATACCAGTTAAGTCGCGTCTCCCACTATGTCATAGTCGGTTGGAAAAGGGTGTGACCTTATCCGCCCAAGGGTGGGGGGTTATAAGCTAGGTTGAGTTTGACCAACTCGTAAATGGGTCCGCTATCGACCTGGCGGGTGGGCATTGGCATACCACTGACAAGACGGATAGTGAGGTCTCTTACACTTACCTGGGCATGCACGCGATGGGGCAGCAACCAGTGTGGAGTGTACTAGACCTCGGTGATGATTCTAGTAATGATAACTGTACTAAAATGTGGACTTACCGAGTAGGACTTGCATGTTCAGCATTTGACTCATGCATTCATTCATTCACTATCCACTGAGGCTGGTGTTTGTAACTAAATCATTATGTGTACATTCACAATGGCCATGATTTCGGTTAGGTGCGCGGCTAACCTAAGATCAGGAATTTACTACATTGAGTCTAACTATCCAAATCAAGTATGGGACTGGTTTGGATAGAAGTCCCTTGTGATGAACCCCACGGCTTGCGATACCACGTACTATCATCCTGACTACATACACCAGCTTTATTATTCCTTTTTCATCGTATGCTCTATAGTGAAATATGGAATTTGATTATCTTGTACATGATGATTGTCTATTCTCATATTTCATAATCGTTCGTCCGAGTAGTATGCCTAAAATTGATCACATGATTTATTATAACCTGACGAACTTTAATAATATGCTAATGTAACACCCCACACTTTTTAATACTCGGGTGTTACCAGGTAGACCTAGTTTAGTAACTCAAATCTAATTCGTTTATATGTTTGCCTTCATCCTAGCCAAAACCGGACTGTTGGAAGTAGTCTTCACCTATGGATCAAGCCATCCACCCGTTATAATCCAAGGTGGATCGTCATGTCACTGGATCCACCATCCATCAGGCCCATGATACTTAATCTGGCTATCGATCATTTGTTGACAATAATCAAACCATTAGATTATAAGATCAATTATTATGTTGCAATTAGAGAACCCTAGAAACCACTAAAATTGTCCAATATGAACTATGGAAGGCTATGATCCCAAATCATCTTAAAAATCAAGACCAAATGGTCAGATTCACTAATCTTCATACCACAATTTCGATCTAACAACCCATCACTTAATCATCACCATTGGGTCATCTAACCACTAACATTACTGTTGACCTATACATAAGTAGATACCCAGAACCCTTGAATCATTAGGGTTCAGATTCGAAGTTAAGATTACCATTAGATTGACAAGAACCGTAAAACAAGTTCAAATCTCATTAAGGGTGGTCCATCTAAGTTTTTGATTAGCTCATCCTTACACCCATGACCCAAAATGGGTGAAGTGCCAGTGTCAGAGTGTACTAGACCCTGATGATTCTAGATGTGAACTGTACTGAGATGTGGATTAAACATCAGTATTTGCATATTGCATTACATCCTCAACATATAACATTTGACCCAGTATGTCTTTGCATCGCATAACTTGGGCTAGGCTGATGGTATTTATGGACTTGTTAGTCTAGCCTCCATCATTTTGCTTACTCTGACATTTGTATGATTGACACATGCATTGCGCACACGTACACACTCTCTAAGCTTCGTAGTAAGCTCATGCATGTTTGTTACGTGCAGGTTATGCTAGATCGTATCAGCATTGAGGTAGGAGCATGTGCCCGATCTTTCGGAGTTTTGTTATATCATGTATTTTCATTTCAACATTGTACTCTAAGATTATATTAGTGGATATGTGGTGATGATGTTTTGTAACTTGGGTACACATGTAGTTATGCTCCTTTATGGAAAAAAAATTCACCTTGAAAATCCTCCTTGTAGGATCTCAGGATCAGAACCTGGCGCATGGAGTTGGGAACCAAGAATGGGATACTACGGAGGCTGTCGACATCGGATTCGATGACCGAAAATTTTATGAGTCTGGTTCTCGAGTTTGGGGCATGACAACATGAGTGTGTAGGTGTGTGTGGGGGTGTGTGTAAAAAAAGTGCTGAATTTTAGTATAATACCGAAATATCTATTTGGTAATTATATGAAAAAAGTGCTTATTTCATAAAAACTTGTTTAGTAAACATAAATTATAAATGTCTGAAAATTGATAATTTATCATATTTGCAATATTATCTTAATTTTTATCTTTCTTCAAGTATGAGATAACACATATTATTGCCATGTTACCAAATTGGCACGCTTATGCTCAATTTAATAAAATAATAATAATACTTTCCTCACCAAATAGAGCACATGAGATGAATAGTTTGAATCTTTTTTGCTTACCACTTCTAATGACATGAATTGATTGTGTAATGATATAAGTCGGTCATAATACAGGTGTGTTAGGTCATAATACAGGTGTGTCCTTTAGTTTCGTGATCAAAATGTATTGGTGAGATGGGCTGTACCATGAACCATGCACTATATTCTTCTTAATAAAATAATTATAACCTTTCTATCGGTGTCATTACGGGACAAGACAAGCATACGATGCATTGGTCAGTATTTAGTGTACCCACCAAGTTGTCTATGTATTATCAAAGCCATCCATCCATTTCACCAAATCACTTTTATACATGATCCCAAAAATGTGGTACATCCAAATCTCAAGTGGACCACACCACAGGAAATGGTGGTGATTAAACACCCACCATTAAAAACTTCCTATGGCACACTCTAATGTTTATTTTCCATCCAACCTGTTAAATAGGTCACACTAACCTTGATGAAGAAAAAACACATATACTAGCTCGTTCCAAAACTATTGTGCCCAAGAAGTTTTTAATGGTGGGCGTTCACCAGTTTCCTATGGTAGTTTATCTAAGATTTGAATTTGCCTCATTTTTGGGCTCATGACCTAAAATAGATGAATGGTGTGGATAAAACACATACACCATGGTGGGCTCACAGAGCTTTTCCAGCCCCGACTAGAGAGGTCACTACGGAATCAAGTTCTCCATTTGTGGAGTGGGGTTAACACTGAAGTGGGTGCTACCTTGACCATGGGTCCTACCTTGATATATGTTGTATATCTACTCTACTATCAGTTTTCCCCAACTTATTTTAGGGCATGGTCTAAAAAATGAAGTAGATCCAAATCTTAAGTGGACCATACTATGAAATGGTGATCATCAAATGTCCACTAGAAAACACTTCCAAAGACCCACCTTAATGTTTATTTGCCACCCAACTTATTGATAAGGTCACACACAATGTGTGATCCATTGGAGATAGCTCATTCCAATTTGCGAGATACGTCCATTTTAAGTTCTGATGGTCTGGATCACTTCTGTCATTGACCAGGCCTTCTCTGATCCATGTTGGCCATGAAATTGTCCGCGACTTGCTCTACATCAATATACAACACATATATTAAGGTGAGTGCATTTGTCAAGATAACACCCACTAACGTGTTACTTGGGTAATACCTAATTTGCTCCCTTTCAAAGGGGACTAGACTAAGCAAGTCTGCTAGTCCATAACATGGCACCTAGGTATCATGTTGAAGTGGCAAAGTTCTATGTGCCCCACAATGATGTAGATGTTATATCCACACCGTCCATCTATTTGGTCGGATCATTTTAGGGCATGGGCCGAAAAATGAGGCAGATCCAAAACTCAAGTTGACCACACCATAGAAAACATGGGGATTGAATGCTTGCCATTGAAAACTTCTTAGGGGCACAAAAGTTTTGGATCAAGCTGATATTTGTGACCTTATGTACAAGTTAGGATGACAAAAAAACATCATAGTGGTCCCTAGAAAGTCTTCAACGGTGTACATCATTATCCCTACTGCTTTTTGTGGTGTGGTCCACTTCAATTTCGGATTTGCCTCATTTTTGGGCTCATGCCCTAAAATGATATCGCAAAATGGATGGATACTGTTGGATATAACACATACATTATGATGGGGCTCATAGAACTTTGCCAAGTGTTCCACAATCCAAGTCCTTTTAAAGCTCCTTGGGAAGTCACTTATAAAAATGTAAACTTGTCATTTAAAATAATAATAATAATAATAATAATAATAATATAATAATATTTTGGTCAAAAGTGACCAAATATTTTAATCAACATTGGTAACTGCATTTCATGTTAAGTCATAGGGCCTATTTGGATTCATTCAAAGCATGGGAAAGGAAATTGTGTTTTCCATAAAACTTACATTCCTTTGTTTGTGGAAAATTGTGGAAAACACCATTTCCCACCTTCTATATTTGTTGGAAAATAAATTTATTTATTTTCCCACATTCACCCTTAAAAAATGTATTTTCCTACTATGGAAGGAAAGGGTTTAGCCCAAATGCACTACTAATCATGTTCAATCACTACACATGTGACACATGTGCCAATATGCTAAATGAGACATTGTCCATCTTTGATCATACTACACACGTGCCACCTGTCACCATCCATCTTTTTCTTGTGCCCCACATATGCTAATGTGTCATATGTGTCACCATCCATCTTCTTTTGCACCCTACATGTGCTATTCTTTCACTTGTACCACCATTCATCTTACTTGTATTGCACATGTGCAAAGCACTCCATATGCATCAATGTGTGATATGTGCCATTGTCCATCTTCAATCTTCAAATATGCTATGTCTGAATGGCGCCAATGTCCTCAAGTACACTCATTTAGCTTTAGTGCACACATGTCAAATGTGTCAATGCATGTCTTGTGCCACGTGTGCCACCGTACAACTTCAAGTACCTCACATATACCACAAGTGCCACAATTCAACTTAAGTGCTCAATATGTCGTGTATGCCACATGTGCTACTGTTCATCTCTAAACATCCACATGTGTTATGTGCAAATCTGATACATGTTAATGACTACCTTAGAAAAAATTATAGAAATTTTGTTGTTTTACCAAACAACAAACTTGAAAATAAATCCTAAATTTTTATGAAAATCTTGTTGAAAAGCAAACATAGAAAATAATTTTTTTTGTCACACAATTTCCTAAAAATAAGGTTTCCTAAAAAACATTATTTACTTTCTCATACTTTTTATGAATCCAAACAAGTCCTTAAGTTAAGAGAGGGGAGCTTTTAAAAAAACTAAATTTTTTTTAGTGAAAATCTAAATTAAGTACTTAATTTCTCAAAATTTCTAAATAGTTTAAATGAGGGAAAGTCATTGAAAATAACTTATTTTAGTGATAAGTGTTGAAAATAAGTTTTACCAAATAGGCCCTTTTTCCTTGTGCATTTTTACATTTGGCCACACTTGTCGACTTGGATGTTTCGTAAGACCGTGCAAATCGCTTGTCAAAAGAAGTTAGGTGGGGTCTACCATGATGTTTGTAAGAAACCCACCACCATGTCCATCAGTTTTCCAAATCATTTTACGACATGGGCCAAAAGAGGCATATCCAAAACTCAAGTGAGCAGCATGACAGGAAAAAGTGGGTAGGTAAATGCCTACCTTTAAAACCTCCTTGGGGTCCACTATGATGTTTATATGTTGTCCAAACCGTTCATAAGGTTATTCCTATTGGGATGAATTAAAAACACAAAAATATTCGCATGATCCAAAACTTCCAAGGCCTCGCGAATGTATTAACTGTGGATGTTCAATCCTTATTGTTTCTTGTTCTGTGTCCCACTTGAATTTTGGATCTACCTTATTTTTAGGCTCATGTCCTAACATGATTTTGAAAAATAGATGGACAAAGTGGATTTCTAATAAAATATCATGGTGAGCCCCATATAGCTTATGCGTATGAGCTTCCTGCAAGAGTTCTTTCTTAGGAGAGCTTATACGAAGTTTTGTCTGTGTAAGAGTTCTTTCTCTCTTTGGCTCTGTTTCTTCTTAGTCATTTTTTTTTCAGTAGCCGCAACCTTTCAGCACTATCCAACATTCCTACATAGAAACAATCTTCTCTAATGAGAAACTAAAGGGAAGAAAACAAATCTCCTAGTAAGGGCGTAAATAGTCATTTGTAAAAATCTAATGCAGAGGTCCGTTTATTTCCTTATTAGTTTGATTTCTATTTTAGGTTAGGTTTCTCTATTTTTCTGAAATTTTCTAACCCAGGGGTTTTATAAATTTTCTAATTTCAGAATTTTTTTTAAATTTGTTTTGTTTTAGATTTCCTAACATCACTAGTATTGTTCACTTGTTTTGGTTTTGTAGGATTTCTAATTATAGTTCCTCTCTTTTGGTAACATTCTTTACTTACTTTCTCAATTGTTGTAGCGGTTAGTACTTAGGGTTAGAATTAGGATTTTGTGTGGTTCATACCCAAGTGGGTAAGCGACCATACATTGAGACTTCTGATTGAAAGAGGTTTAGTTGATAGGCTTGCAATCCATCGATGAGTTAGAAAACACCTAAATACTCTTGAGAAATTATATGAAAATATGGCTGAAACTAAACAATCCATCGATGAGAATCTTGTGCGTAACACACCACTGGTTAGGACGATGCGTGATAAGAATGAGGTACAACAAGTTCCACCAATTCGGACCTTATGTGATTACTTACAACTGGTGAGAATAAGTTGTTCACAACCCCAAGTGTAGGGTCGCGATGTAGTAATAATTCAGTAAGACCGAGGTCGAATCCACAGGGACTAAACTTGTACGTATTGTGAAAATAACTAAAACTAGAACTAGGAAATTATTTAAATTGAAATCTGAATAATTGAGAGTAATGGTGAATAATGTTGATTAAAACTTATGAATTTAAAGGTAGGAACTAGGGTGCCAAGGACCACTTGTAGCTATCAAGATGGTACCTAACTTGATTTAAGAAACACAATTGGAATTGGTGTCCTCTCCTATCTAATTAGAAGATAAAACAATTAAATCAAATCCAAACTTTTCATTGACCTAATTCTCAATAGAAGAGAATTGTGATGATTGGAAGGGATTTCATCACCCTACCATGCCCAGTAGACGATGGTGAACAATGGATTTAACAATCTCACTATCTCCAAATAGGAAAAGAAGATATCCAAAGCTATCACAACATCTATTGTAATTTAAGTTACAATAAATCATAGCAAACTAAAAATATTCCCTTAATATCAAACTAGAAATCAATGAAGTTCAATAAGAACAATAATCAAAGAAAAATAAACATCCAAACACGCTACAAGCGGCTTAGCCAACCATAGACATGATTGAAACCAAATCTCTTAAACAAAGCATGAAAAATAAACTAGGGAAGAAGAAAAACTCTTTGGCAATTGCTCCACCCTTATGTATGCTCCTTGAGACCTTTCCAAACCCTAGAAGATACTTTGGAGCATCCTAAGGAGTCCTATTTATAGTTGTAGAACTCCAACTTTCGTACCTAGTTGGAAAAATTTAGAAACCACCTCAAATTTACGTACTCTGCGCATTTTTTCAAAATATATTCGTAGTTTAAACCACATCAAATTTACACACTCTACGCAATTTTCCAAAATATAATCAGAGTTTCAGAATATGCTTTTTCAGGACAATTTCAGGAATATATTTGTTTTCAAGACAATTTTATGATTCCTTTTCTTCACTTCAAATCTTTAATTCTCTTCATTTCTCACTTGGTTTTCTTGGATATTTGGCATGTAAATTCTTTATCAATGACTTTCAAATTTTTAAATCTTCATGTAGTAATCTTTTGAGCATAAATCTTCCTTTTGGCATCAATTTCACCTTAAGTTCTTGAAATCGCCTCGCATATGAAAACACGCATAATTAAATTGATTAAATACTATCATGTTTATAAAACCAAGGTATAAATAGGGAAAAATATTCAATATTTTACACTCAATACAATTACACCTTCCTGCTTGATTTTTCCAACCAACATAGGAAATGTAAACTTTAAACCAAAGATGATCCAATTACTCTATAAATTTCATGGACTTGATTCAGAAAGTTCATACTTACACATAGAAGAATTTGAATAGATTGTCGCCACCATACACTTCAACAATGTTCCTTCTGATGTGATTAAACTGAAGTTATTTCTATTATCTTTCAAGGAGAAAGCCAAAGCATGGCTTCACTACTTAAGGCCGAGATCCATTGACATATGGGCCGAGATGACTCGGGAATTCCTTAAAAAATTCTTAGCTTTTAGGCGTGGCATTATGAACTTCTCCCAAAAAGGAGGTGAAACTTTTTTCAGTGTTGGGAATGATTCAAGGACTTACTTCTCACTTGCCCACACCATGGATACGAAATTTGGTAGATGATTAGCTTTTTCTATGAGAAATTAAGATCAAACATACGCAATTCGTAAAGATGATGTGTAATGATGAATTTATGAACAAGGATCCAAAAGATGCCTGAGATTACCCGGACATGCTACTTAAAAATGCGCAATCATGTGACACATCTAACCAAGCTAGTGATCCTAAGGCAGTGCCAAAAGAGAGGGGAGTACATGTGCTCAATGAGGAGGAAGATATTAGTGCAAGGTTGTCAGATCTCATAAGGAAGCTTAAGGCCTTAAAATCTAGGAAGGAAGCGATCCAACCCATTGTGGTCGTTGAAACTGTATGTGGTATTTGAGAGAGTGATGTTCACCTAGCTAAGAATTGTCCTACAATCCTTGCTTTTGAGGAGGTGTTACACGCTCAAGTGAATACTATGAACGCATATCAATGTCCATTCGATGCACCAAATTCCAACATGTATACTCCCGATTAGCGGAACTATCCAAAATTCAGTTGGAGAAATGGACCGACTACGAATGCACCCAATAATCCCCAATGGCCACCTATTCGACCCCCATCAAAGAGAACTCTTGATGATATATTGAATGCATTTATGCAAGGGCAATTGCTGGCCATAGATGAACTCAAATCTTCAATTGTAAGAATTGAGACTCATTTAAGTGTTAGGGAGAAAGAAAACATTTCGGACCAATCTCAACCTAACCCTAAGGGACAATTCGAGATAAGTAATCCCAATTATTCAACCCAACATGTGGAACATGTTAAATTCATTAATATCCTAAGAAGTGGTAAAGAGACTGATAATGAAATTCTTAAGAAGGTTAAGAAACCTGAGGAATCCATTGATTAAAAGGATGATGGTGAATCTAGCAATATATCACATAATAAAGAGCCAGAGCATGAGCCTAAGCCCATGGCCCTATTTCCCTAACATCTTGCCTCATCAAAATGACTAAGTGAGAATTAGGACATTTTAAAGGATTTTCAGCATGTCTATATCAAAATTCCCTTATTGGATAGAATTAGACAATTTTCATCTTATGCCAAATTCTTAAAGGATCTATGTGTAGTAAAGCGTAAGCTGAACATGCATATGAAAGCTTTCTTGATGGAACAAGTGAATGCCATCATAAATCAAAATACTTCCCCAAAATACAAAGATCTCGGAAGTCCTAAGATATCGTGTGTAATAGAAAACTTCAGGGTTGATAAAGCACTTATAGATCTTGGGGCAAGTGTTAATCTGATACCATACTCGATATACGAGCAATTGGGCCTTCGTGAGTTGAAACTCACAAAAAAAAACATTATAATTGGCTGACTACTCGACTGGAATATCGAGAGGAGTGGTGGAAGATGTGTTGATCCAAGTAGATAAGTTCTACTACCCTGTAGACTTTATTATCTTGGATACACACCTAGTTATAAATGCGAGCACTCAAATTCCTATAATTTTATGCCGACCATTCCTGGCTACTGCTAATGCCATAATCAATTACCAGAATAAGATCATGGAGATAGCCTTTGGGAATATGACCTTAATACTGAATGTGTTTAATTTGCATAAACCATAAGAGGATAAGAATGTGATTCATGAGGTAAATTTGATTGATATAATTAAAGATAATGAGCCTCTCCCAACTAAAATTCATGAACCTCTAAAAGTATGCTTGATATACTTTGCTAATTCAAATGATCATACGCTTTGAGATATAATGAATGCCTTACAAGACTCTATCTCGATGCCTAATACTTATTGGGAAGATAATTATTCTAAAAAACCTCCTTCCACAAATTCTGAATATTTTCCATTAAGGGTGGAGGAGTTGGAATATGAACTGAAGCCTGAAACTTTGGATCTTAAGGAGTGTCAGGCCCATGTCCTAGTGACCATTCCGTTCCATAGGATCCCGCGGTTCTCCCGGTCAAATTCCGGCAACCCGCAACCCGTAGATTATATTTGCGCGTGATCCAGAGTCACATCCTGTAAATCCAGGTCAACTTAACCCGAGACCTATGCAATTACGACCGTACCATCGCCGCGGTTCCGATGCCACGTCTCGTGCTCCAATCTGACGCTTAGATCATAAGATGTGGACTGCGCATGATAATGACCATGGACCGCACGTTGTGGGACCCACCTATCCAGATTGCACATTTCCTTAGCAACCATCATCATGAGGATGATGTCACCCTAGGGGTGACATCACCCTAGCTATAGCCCTAGGCATGCTCTTACAACTCATTATGACCCTAGCCCCATGCTTGCTTGTAATCATGCTTTTCTCTTCCCCAAACTCATAATTACCTTCCAAGATAATCATTTCTCTCTTACAACTCCCTCTTCCCTCTCTTTCTTCCTCATTTCCTCCATTGGTGCAAGAGAGAGAGCTCTTCATTTCCTCCCCTTTGCAAGCTCTCCACCCCCAAATCCAACCCTCCAAAATCAATCCCGACTATTGAATCTTGTCCTCTTGGAGCTCTAGAGCATAGTGGTGGAAGAAGGAGGTCTAGATCTAAGGTGGGTGCTCTCTAGACTAAATTTCATCCTCTCCCTTAGATTTTTTTCTTGCATTTGCATAGGGACTTGAAGGGCCCACCAATCTATGGTGGAGATCCTTCATGATCTCCTTGATGTGGCCTTTGGCCCAACTTCTTGCATACATGGGTCATGGAGGGTCCATTCTCCATGGACCCCACCATGATGGGTTTTTCTTTAACCCATGCCTTCTAAGGGTCATCTAAACCCCTCATTTGCATGGTGGGGGTGGTATCCCCACCTCAGATTTTTTTATTATTATTTTGTTATGATGGGTCGATGCATGCATGAGACCCATCTTGATGTATGTATTGATGCATGTATTAGAGGGGCCCATAGTGGCGGGGCCCCTCCATCACACATTTCTCCCTCTCTCTCTCTTTCATTTTTATGGTGATGATGAGGTGTGTGGCACACCTAATGTGTTCAGCAAAATCCAGGCTGTCCAGATTTTTCTAAGCATCCAGTTGGTGGAGCCCACCTTGTTGTCCATTGCTGGACAGGTTTGGATGAAGGAAACCATGAATATTAGCTTTATCTAAAGCTATGGTGGCCCACACGTGTGTTGAGGGTCAAATATTGCATATTAGACCCCAGTTACTACCTGCTTTTATGAATATGATACTGTTTAATGCTCTATTTTAATCGTGTTTGTGCTGCAAGGTGAATTTAGGAGCTTGGACTGAAAATGGGTACTAAAAGCATGGATTTAATGCTCTAAAATCACCAAGTCAAGGGACGGACCCTAACGGACTAAGATCGAGGAATTTACATGCCAGAGATTCGAGAAAATCGCGCCACTCACATTAAACGAGCCCGAAAATCATCTAAAATATGAGATCACAGGATTCCCACCATCCGTTCGGCTCGAAACTTCATATATGGCCTGAGGACCATAAATTAACTGTACATGTCAAATTTCAGCCATTGGATCCTTTTAAAAGTGGCCCAATGGATAGATCAGCCCCTTAAATCTTGATTTGGGGCCCACCTGATACCTGGATACGCCTTAATTTTGGTTCTAACCCCTTAAATGAGGTGGTAAAGTAGATGGTCGAAGCGGATGTCTCATATACATCACAGTGGACCCCACTTGAGGGTGTGAATGTGCACAGTGTGCACGGTCCAACTGAGCAACATAATTCACAAAACCAGTCAGCGTCCGCTGACCGATGTTTTTTTTTAAAAAAAAAAATCAAAAACCCAATAGAGGCCGCACGTCCGACCTCTGAGATGTGTAGTGGGCCACCAATGTCCATCGTTTGGTCAATCTGAACCGTCCAACGTGTTCAGGGGGTGGGGCTGACCGTACCCATGCTGACCTTTTGCTTCTATATACGTGGACACACGTAGATCACCATCAAATGTAGGATGAACGGTGGGACAATTTGATACAGTGAGCTGCACCAAACTTGACCAAAACCACCCCTTCCCGACTGGTTTTTTGCCAGGAATCCAATGGACAGGGTGGATTTCACTAAAAACATCACTATAGGGCCCACTAAGCTTCACAGCGTAAGAGATTTTGCAGGCCATGCATTTGTGAAAGTCGGCCATTCCGGGCCATTGTGCGATTGAGGTCATGGTCGAATGCAAGATCTGGACCATCCAAAAGAGAGAGAAGAGGGCCAAGACCATCACCATGAAGGCCAAACACAAGATGGGATGATCTTCTGTCCTGAAAATCAATTTGAACACAAGAACTTTCCTGCGCAAAAACAGAGCACGCGGTTTACGTGTTCCTTACTACATAGGGGTTACTCACACCTCTTGTGTGTGAAACCCAGCCGACCGACCTGCTGGCCTATAAAAGAGAAAAAAGGAGAGAGGAAAGATATCTTTGAACGTGGTGGGCAGCCTTGGAGGCATTCAAGGGATCGAAAGAGCTGGACATGGAGCAGTTTGAGTTCCTTTGTTTTTAATTTTTATTAATTTTTATTTTATTTAGAGATTAGTTAATCATGGTCATGATTTGCTAAACCTCTTAGCTAGGGCTAAGAGGTGAAGCTTGTAGCGTGTTTAGGATGGTAGCTTTGCTTTGATTCATGGTTATAGAACTCTTATGGATTCTACTTGATTATTAAGGAATACTTTTAGTTTTTAATGGTTTATTGTGACTCAAATTACAGTAGATCTGCAATAGCTTTGAGTATGTTCTTTTTATTATGAGATTGTGAACTTAGGAGGCCCTGTTGTTCACCATTGTCTCCTGGGCATGGTTGGGTGATGGAACCCTTCCTAACTTTCATAATTCTCTCATGATTGGCTGTGAGATTGGTAAATTGTTGTTGTTTGCCATAGTCTCTTGGGCATGGTTAGGTGACAAAATCACTTCCAACTCTTCACCACTCTTATCCATTGAAGATTAAATCCATGAGAAGTTCAGAGATCTGACAAATCTCTTCCTACCAATTGGATAGGATAGGACTCTGATTCCAGTTGTGTCCTTGAATCAATGCAAGGTAGCTTCCCAATTGCTACAAGTGGATCCTTGGTACCCTAGTTCCCTACCTCTAATCTCTCTAAATTTTAGATAAATATTTCACCATTATTCTTTAAATTTATTTGATTTAGATTTCGTGTTAGTCTAGTTCTAGTTCTACGTAGTTTCAGATAACATACAGGTTTCGGTCCCTTGGGATTCGACCTCGGTCTCACCGAGTTTATTACTACATCACAACCCTATACTTGGGGAGTGAACAACGTGGTACCCACCTTAATTCCATCCAGACCGTCTGTCCAAAATAGGGACGGTGGGTCCCACGGAGTTGTGTAGCTGCTGGATTAACGTCAACAAATTTTGGGGTCTGTTCTCGAGGTATGGGTTATATCCCATCCATACTGTCCGCATGCAGTGGGTGGAGCCCACCCCACGTCCACTCGTCCATTGGGCAGGACGGTGGACCCCACCTCTAATGTATGTATTATATTCATATCATCTGTCCATTTTTCCATGGACGTGGACCCACCCCACACGTGCTGCACGTGTGGGGGTGGGGTCCACCTTGATATATGTATTCTATAGCTATGTCGTACGTCCATCTTTTAGGGACGGTGGGCCCCTTGATGCATGCATTCTATATCCAGCCGTCTATCTATTTTAACGTGGGACGGGTGAGGCCCACTTTAAGGTATGTGTTGTATACACCGTCCATCCATGTGGGGCCAGCCGTGATGTTTGGGTCTAATCCACACCGTCTAACACTCTAGACGATGGGACCCACCCCATGTATGTGTTGTATATCCAATCCGCCCATCCCTGGAAGTGGACCCCACCATAATGTATTTGTTTCACCCACCGTCCATCCACGTAGCCCCCACATGATGTACATGTTTGATCCTAGCTGTCCATCCGGTGGGGCCCAATTGGAATGTGCAGGGCCCACCTTAATGTGACGTCTTTGTGACCCATTTGGTGAGGCCCAATGTGATGTATTTAAGGCCCATCTTGCAGGCCCACCTTGAGGTATATGTTGTACATGTGGCCCATCTATTTTGCTGGATTATGGGCCGCCTTATAAGGCCCGTTGAGATGTATACGGGGCTCATATGATGAGGCCTGATGTGATGTATATATGGCCCATGTGATAAGGCTCATTATGATGTATGAGTGACCCATATGATGAGGCCTGATATGATGTATATGTGGCCCATGAGTGAGACCCATTGTGATGTATACGTGGCCCATTTGGTGAGGCCCATTATAATGTATAAGTGGCCCATATGATGAGGCCCGATATGATGTATATGAGGCCCATGAGTGAGGCCCATTGTGATGTATATGTGGCCCATTTGGTGAGGCCCATAATGATGTATGAAGGGTCCATATGATGAGGCCCGATGTGATGTATATAAGGCCTTTGTGTGAGGCCCAATGGGATGTGTATTAGGCCCTTATGTGAGGCCATAGGCCCACTATATGTTTGGCTCTATGTGGGCCACTCCTTGGGAGCAATGTTGGTTAAATGTCCACATTAATGGGCAATGATGGTTAAATGTCTACATTGTGACCTTCCCTTATGTCTTTGTTAGGCCCATTCTCATCCTTCTCTAAGTGGGTTGACACAAATCATTGGGCCTCATTGATATTTGTATGACCCATCTATTCTTATCGGGCTAACCCAAAATGTTGGGCACCCATTAGTTGTTAATGAGATTAATTTAATTTTGGAGTCCATCTAGGACTTATTTAGGCCCCCTAAGGCATTTAGCAGGCTATTTGATAGTATGGTGAAGGAAGCTCATTCCGGATTCTTAGGTTTATAGGTAAACCACCTAGGTCCAACCTTGATATGAGGAGAGTTCATCATCACCGTAGATGGAGGGATCCATGCTATCGAATTTGGTATATCCATAGTTGAGGGCCGATCTTTATGTTATGGTTTAGATCGGTTGTCCATCTATGGACCTTGCCTTATATATAGGCTGGTTATCAATACTGATTATGAGTATGTGATAACATAGCATCATGATATGTGCCTATACGCATCATTTGCATGTTTGTTATGAGATGTGGTTGACCATTGTATGTGCCATTGGGCAGGTTGTTTATGGGACTCCCTGATAGGTGGAGTTGTCCCGCATGAGCGCACTATATACGCATGATTAATGCATGACTGGATTGTGTGACTCATGCATCTTACATTGTATGTTGTGATTACTGTACACCCTAGCGACATCAGGGCCATAGCCTCCATAAGCATATCGTGGATGACAGGATTAGACATCGAGAATCTTCTCTTTACATCGATAGATGTCCCTGGGTGAAAGTCCCTAAACTTGACGATACCGAAAGACCCTCCAACGTCAAGACCGAGTAGACATATGAGTGTATGAGGGTCGAATACAAGGAGGTCGTGTCTCCTATTATTTCGTGATTGGTGGGAAGGGGGTGTGGCCTTACCCGCCCGAGGGTAGGGGGCAATTACTAGGCTGAGTATGACCAGCTCGTAAATGGGTCCGCTATCGATATGCCGGATAGATATTAGCTGATTATTGGCCAGGCGGATAGTGAGGTCTCTTCCGCTTGCACAGTTGTTGCCCCAGTGTAGGGAGACAATATGGTGTATAGTGTATTAGACCCCGGTGATTATCCAGAGAGAACCATACTAATATATGATACTCCAGAGATGAGCTGGAGTGATATGTGGATTGGTATGCTTGAGCTGCATCTTGCACATGACAGTGGCTATGTAGGCCTTACATCGTATGGCCTTGGTGTAGCCGATAGCATTCATGCCTTGCATCGCATGGCCTTAGTGTGGCCAATAGCATTCATGTCTTGCATCGCATAGCCTTGGTACGGCTGATTGCATTCATGGACTTATCAGCATGTTTCTGCATTACTTGATATTACATACTTACATTGCTACCTTGCGCACACATTTTCACCACCCTTTAAGCTTTCTATAAGCTTATGCATGATAGATGCGTGCAGGTGACACCAGGACACAGTCGTAGCTAAGTAAGAGCAGGAGCATGCAACTGAGCTTTTAAAGTTCTGATATTGTTATTATATTTCCCTTTATACGCATTGTACTTAAGTTTTTTATCATAGTGGATTTTGTGATGGAGTTCTGGTTATTGTACGTGGGTTATGCTTATGGTTATGTTTGTTATGGAACAAATTTATCTTGAAAATCCTCTTTGTGATATCCCAGGATTGGAACCTGGTATATGGGTGCCGGGAGCCAAGAATGGGGTACTACGGAGGTTGTCGATGCCGGATTTGTCGATCGGGAATTTTGTGAGCTTGATTTCCGAGTTTGGGGCGTGACAGGGAGACTATGCTAGATAAAATGTTTACTGATATTCGACTGTTTGTAGTCTCTTATTCACCCTTGTACACGAATATTAAAAATATTTCCGTCACTGATAAATCATACATTCTTTGGACATCTCATGACAAAAAAAAATAAAATTTAATGGGGTGCATAGATTTCACTGGACGATCATGGTCCAGGACACCCAAACTTACTCAAAAGTAGGTTTATGGATGATGTTATGGGAAAATCTGAGCCGAACCCGACAGAGGCTGACTTAGAGAAGTGGACAAGCAGATCCTTGAACTAATAGCAGTACATTCGAATCGACTTGATTCCAAGTTCCTTTATAGAGCTTTAACACTGACCTGGAACCTGGGAGAAGCCAGTACACATCCGACCCATCGGCTCCGACCGAGATCAGCTCGCTCACGAGCTCAAAGGATCGTGAGTGAAGCCCAGCTTGGATGAGAACGTGGCCGAAGATTACGTTAAAGGATTAACTCCAGTAATGTATATCTAGAGAGTCATCCGGCGCACAATCTCAGGGTAATGGCCGACATCAGCGCACGCGTAACTTCTGCTTGATGGTCGAGATCATGCCGAGATTGATGGACACATCCATTCCAATCTAAAGGTATAAATAGAGGACATAACGACAGAAACAGGTACGCAACATCTCACGCCCTAAGCCTACTTTACACAACTTAGACCCAGATTCCTAACCTGACTTTGGCATCTGAGGGTCCCCTACTCTAGCCAAGGTCTCCTTTGTCCTTCTCCTGTGTAGGTTTACAGGGCTCGGCACGAGTGCTCGGAGCTCGACGAGGGTGAACCAGATTTTTGCATCAACAGATGATTTTGTTGAAAATTTCTAAGAGATATTTGCCAGATAAAAAATCGATACCTTGGGATGATTGATAGTTTATTATTAGGAATTTATTTTCTTTCTTAAGATTAGTTTGATTTATTAATTTAGTTTAGTTGCTAAACACCAATTGATAGGAAGTTCGCACTAGCTTATCTGTTTGTTACCTTCCATGTGCTTTTCATCTACTCCTCTTTATTTTTGTTGCTATCAATTCTACAATTATTGCATATATTTATACATTGAGGACAGTGTATAATTTACGTTGGGGGGTAAGTTTCCTTTGAAAATTTCTTCATTTGTGCTAAATTGTTGAATTTTTTAGTTAATTAAAAGTTTTCAAAAATTTTGAATTTTTCTGTAAACTTAAGTGATTTTTAAATTAATCCGGAGATTAGAATGATAAGATACTTAATGTTGATGACTTTTGAATCCTGAAATTTAATTATTTAATAGATTTCAAAGTTGAGTTCGAGGTTTTTAATCTTTAATTGGAAGTTTAAACATCGATTGAGTCATGAATTCACATGTTACATTTAGCTTATGCATTAAAGTTTTAGTTGGATACTAAGTTGTTAACTAGATGATTATTAAAAATGATAGGAAACAAACCTGGAAAATTTATCCATCATGTTCAATAAAAAGAATAATAAAGAAAAAAAAAGGAAGTAATACCCAACTAAAAAATAGTTATCGTCGAAAAGGGCTACCTATCGAAGTTCCATGAAAGGATGTTGTGGAAAAGAAAAAAATAAGAAGAAAAGATTAAAAATTGTGTAAAAGATGTCGATGGAAAAACCAAAAGCTAAATAAGTAGAATGTTGAACTATAAGGTAAATTTTGGTTTAGGTTTTAGGTATCTTAAATGTTCTTTTGATTATCAATGTTATTATGGAAGTAGATAACTGAACCTTCGGTTTTGTTAAGTCTAATTCCACTATGCACTCATGGAACTCAATGTTTAGAATTTCTCTCATTATAAGATTAATGCTTTGAACTTGATTATAATATTTACCAAGCATTATATTTTAGGTGGAAGTTATGCATTCCATTAATGTATTTTAAACTTTTATAATCTAAATTGTTTTTAGAATTGCTCGAGTTTATAGGAAATTATACATTTGATTTCAAAATATCTTTCACACATTTTACTCGGGACTAGCAAAATGCTAGTTGGGGTGTGATAACACCTAAATATTGTATATCTATCCTCTCAATTATATTAGCTTTCCTAGTATTTAAGTGTTAATTTGATATAATATATATATATATATATATTATTCATGCAAGGTGATTCTGAAGCCTAAGATGAATACGCGCATAAAAGATAAATTTAAAGCTCAAAAGACTAATCAATGAAGAATTGGATCTATGGAGGACATTAATGAAGAATTCAAGTACCAAAGATCCAAGAAAATCAAGTGCGAAAGAGAGAAAAGACTGAAAAAATCACAAAGTACAACATAAATAACAGACTATTGGTACCACCTGAGGTTAGTTCAGTCTGACCGAAAGTGCACAGAACATTCCAGCAAGAAACAATGATTTTCAAAGATAATTCGACTTGATATTAGGTCCGACTGAAGCAGTGTTCGATACGATAAAAGGAAGGTTCGGTGTGACTTGGGGGAGATAGAGACTTCAGATATATTTAGATGAAATTTGGTTGTAGCTGAAAGCATCTTCGGTTGGACTCAGTGCGACCGAAGCATAACATAAATGCATAAAATTGAAGTCACTTCCAAGTCTGTGTAAGTTTTTCCTACTTAAATGGGTGTTCTAAGCTTTCCAAAGCATAAATTAGGGCTTGGGAGAAAGACCTAGGGGTGCAAAGCTTCTATGAAGTCGTTCTTCTTATTCAATCCTTCAAATCTAGATTGTCTTTTGTTTTTTCTTTTAAGATGTTAGTCATGTTAGGTTAATATCTTAGCTAAGGCTAAGGGATGGAGCTTGTAGTTTAATTAATATTTAGTTTATTTGATTCAATAACAATGATTTGAATGATGATAGTATGTTAAAATATATTTGGATTTACTTTATAGTCTTTTAATTGTTTATTTTTGAATTTGTTGTGCACTACGGGTATAATTGATCTATTGTTGCCTAAGGGTGCTTTAGACACTTTTGATTCCTTGTGATTAAGATTTGAGTGCTTCATGAGAGAATCGTTCAATCGAATTCATATTCTTATTGGTGTTAATAATTTATTGAACAGAATTATCTTCCGATTAGATAGGATGAGATTTCGATTCCAAATGAGTTATATATTGAATCAATGAATGAGAATTGCGATTGCTATGAGTGGATTCCTAGATCCTTAGTTGTTTATTTATTTGTTTTAAAACACATTTCCTTAATCATTGGATTGAAAACCCAAACAAACCTTACTATTAGGCTAGTTTTAGGTCATGTTCCTCATTACCTAATGATTTAACGTCGGTCTCACCAAGTTATTACTACATTGCAGCTTGCACTTGGGGTTGTCAACCCTTGGGTTCGATCACTTACCATCAGTGATGTGTCCATATGCCTTGCTGGCTTATTGGGTGGGAGCCTGTGCTGGGACCTCATTATTGAACTTTGGTGTGTAGATGAATTTTGTTGGGAGAAACCTTTCATTTGAAATCATATATTAACCGGCGATGGTAAGGTTTACTGGTTGGGCCAGGATTGGCCATTGACACATGGGTTTGCTAAAAAGGATTGTTTGGGAACTAGATGAATAAATGTTGGATTAATCATGCATTCATAGCACACAAGCATTATCGGGTGCCTAGTTGACTGTTTGAAAGACCAATATACTGTTTGAACGACCCTTGGTGAGCTAAGGCAACTATTTGAAAGACTTATTCTTATACATTTAGAGAATGAGTTGACTATTGAAAAGACCTATTCTCTTATATTTAAATGAGTTGATTGTTTGAAAAGTCCATTGTTGGTCCAGTTGGATGTGCATCCCCAGTGTGAAGAACATTCATGCATTCATGCATCTAAACGAAATACATTATACACTAGGTTGTTTTGGTATACTTTTTATGAAGCTATATTTGATTGATATGTCATTGTATAATCTTTAAGGGATTTTCACTGAGTTGGCCACTCATGATTCAAATCTAAAACCAAACATGAGATGCAAATAGTTGGGTGCATAGAGCTCAGGCTGTTTATGGCATAGTGATAGCGGGTAGGCCAATGATCAAGCATAGTGACATTAGCTTGGCTAGGCTATAGGAGCCCTAGCCATTTGGGTTTCTTTAAGACTCCTCTTAATATTGACATGTTATATATTGGTTTGTGTAACCCCTTGTGCACCATTTGGATTTGTACATTTTTTGGTACTTGCCCATTTCTTTATGGTTAAATATCCTTGCTCATCCATGGTTTTTCCGCTAATTGGGTAGGTGTTACTCTGATTTATTTGTGTATAGAATGAATGTAACCCAATTCATGGGCACGAGGGAATTACACTCACATGAGATTCTTTTGGGAGGACCCTCGAGTTTTCTCTACAAGAGCGTAATACTCTGGTGATGAAAATTCGGGGTGTTACAAAGAGTCTTGGTGACAGAAGTGGAAGGGGTTAGGCAACCTCTTCTGGCCACACTCTATGTAGTTCTACTCTATGAGATATGTGATTTTCAAGGGATTGTATTTCTATAACAGTGTTATACATCTAGACATGCTTCACATAGTCTTCTAAGAGGATCGGGCAAGCAGAAATAAAGAAAATCATAGCCCTGCTTTGCAGAGTTGAGTGACCCTGGGCACACAAACAATATAAATAAAAAGGTGCATAAAATTAGAACAAATAAGAATGTAAATGATGAGGAGTATTATGTTAGGAATGTGTGGAATATAATGCATTCAGAGCTTGATTGAGATGTAAGAAATGAAGAAAGAAAAAGAAAATTGGACACATTTTTTTATTCAAAAGGGAGTAAGACACTCCCGATTCTAACCCTACTCCAGATCCAGCTGACTTATCGGGAATTGGTTTTTGAACTAGGAAGGACCTTGGCATTAGCGTAGGATTTCTTGGATATTCTGGAAGGACGAGGACCCCTCTACACTTCCCTTGCGTTCCGCGCCCCTTGTCATCTGCTGCTAGGAGACTTTAATTTATAGCCAATTTTTTGTCGGCTCACGGCCGGTTGATGGTGGACACTTATCATTTTTCTAGCGCTGTGAGATTTGTAAGGGAGATCTTGTTATGGACAGATGTCTTAAATCTATCTGGTGGTCTGTCGATGATATCGATAGGGTTTCCAATGATATCGACAGATGTCTTAAATCTGTCTGATGGTCTGTCGATGATATCGACAGGGTTTCGATGACATCGAAGCCAGTCGTCGATGACATCGATGGTTGCTCGATGTCATCGATAATTCACAGAATTTTTCACCCCTGGTCGCTGGACAGTTTTGGTCCTATTTTGATATCATCGAAGGATCATTGATGATATCGAAGCTGTCATCAAGAGACCTTTGATGACATCGAAGAGTTCCGCAGATGTGATTGCAGAAATGCAGATTCTGCGGATTTTGTTTCCTATTCTGAATATGCTTCTTTCTAAACTTCTATAAAGGGGTGTATGCAGGATTGGGAGGTATTCTAAGGCTTTCTAAAAGAGTTCTAAGGGTTCCTAAAAGGATTTTAGGGTTTCTAAAGGGACAAGCAAGGGTGAGATTCGAGGTTGTTTGAATCGGGTAAGTCCTCTCTCTTTGTAATTTCTATTTTCATAGTGGAGATCTGTCGCTTTGTGTTGTGGTTTTTTCCCGCAAGGGTTTTCCACGTTAAATCTGTGTTCTCTTGTGTGTGCTTGGTGTCATTGGATTGTTATCCTAGATCTAAATCTGTGTGATTCCACAGGCCAAAAATCCCAACAAGTGGTATCAAAGCAATCGTTGGGCACAGATCTGAATTTGAGGGATTAGTAATAATGGCGAGCACCAGGTATGAGATTGAGAAGTACTCAGGGAAAAATAATTTTGAGTTATGGAAGATCAAGATGATGAGTTCCTTAATCAAGTAAGGCGAAGATGGTGCTCTTGAGGAGCGAAAGTCTACTATGACTGATGATGAATGGAATACTCTTGATAAGAAGGCATTATCATCGATTCGTTTATGTCTCATGGATGAGGTTCTCTACAATGTTATGAGGGAGAAAACTGCGGCTAAGTTATGGGCAAAGTTAGAGGATGTCTATGCGAAAAAATCCTCTAAAAATCGCCTACACTTGAAGTGGCAGTGGTATAATTTTAAGATGGCAGAGGGCAGAGATCTGGAGGCTCACATCAGTAACTTTAATAAATTAGTTTACAAATTGGTGGATATAGAGGAAGTGATGAAAGATGAAGAACAAGCATGTATGTTGTTGAATTCTCTTCTGACGTCGTATGAGTCATTTAAGGATACTATGTGCAGCACGAATAAAACCCTGAGTGTCGACATCGTTATCTCAACCCTTTAAGGGAAGGCTATGGGAAAGCTAAACGGCGACATGGGGACATCTTCTGATGCACTGTTTACAATGGGTGGGAATTCTGAACAAGGTACAGGTTCTTCAAGTTATAGATCCAAATCCAAGGGCAAGGGCAAAGGAAAGGTAAAGTGCTGAAATTGTGGGAATGAAAGACATGTGAAGAAGGATTATGGAAATCCTAAATCGAAGAGAGAAGATTTTGAGGCTTCATACAGGGAGGCCAATGTTACCACATCAGATGGATCGAGTGGATGTGATGGTAATGTTTTGTCTGTGTCTACGATCAAGCGGCCATACGATGATCGTAAGAACGAGTGGATGCTAGACACAGGGGCATATTTTTACATGACTCCTCATCAGAGTTGGTTCGCCAGCTACAGGGAGTGCGATGGTGGACAGGTGTTTATGGGCAATGGCTTTGCTTGTAATGTTGTGACTGTTGGTACGGTGCGCATCAAGATGTTTGATCGGGTGGAGCGTACCTTGACTGATGTCAGGCACGTTCCTGATTTGAAGCAGAATCTGATTTCTCTTGGTGTGCTTGAGACAAAAGGATGTAAGTACATAGGTATTGATAGTGCTCTTAAGGTATCTAAGGGGGCACGGGTAATCATGAAAGCGTAACGACTTGGTAACTTGTACAGGTTAATCAGGAGCACTTCAAAAGATGGAGCTGCAGTGGATGTAGCGGATTCCACCTCTGCACGTGTGTAGCATGTTGGACATGGCCACATGAGCAGGCATGACAGGAAGGCTGAGACGTGTGGACAGGGATACAGAGTAGGTGGAGCAACCACTTGTGAGAAGAATCACATGGCATGATCGCAGGATATCGGTGAGGTACATAGACGACTCCAATATCGCAGGAGATTCATCTTCTATTCATATGGCTCTAGGTGAGCTGGGTGCTGAAAAGTGAAGGTGACTATGGGCGATGTGATGGATTCGTTGTACCAGACTGACATATGGGAGCGGGTGGAGCTTTCAGTGGGCCAGAGAGTGGTTGGATGTAGGTGGATCTTCAGGAGGATACAATATAGATACAGGGCGTGGTTGGTAGCGAAGGGTTATGCTCAGAGAGAAAGGATCGGCTTCTCAGAGATATTCGTGCCGATGGTATAACAGGTGTCTATTAGATCCGTGATTGACGCTAGTTGACCAATGTAATCTTGAGCTAGAAGGATGGATGTGGAGTCTGCACTTCTGCAAGGGAAAGTGAAGAGCAAATCTACATGAAATAACCAGAGCGGTTCGAAGTTAAAGGGGCTGAGAAAAGACTTTGCAGGAGGTCGTGGTTCGACCTGTCGCCTAGGCAGTGATTTGATTCCTTCATGGTGAGTCAGGAATTGATGACATGTAAATCGCCAATTATGACATGTCTGAAATCAATGTACTGAAGACTCGGTTAAGTGAGACATTCAGGATGAAGGATCGGGGGGCTGCAAAGATGGTTCTCGGCTTTGAGACTGAAGGAGGAGTAGACTTTGGTAATCACAGGAGGAATACCTTATGTGTAGGTATTGATCAAGGATGTGATGGGCCAGGAAAAGCCGGAGAGCGTTCCCTACGCGTCTCCCCTCAAGTTTTCCTCAGGACATGTCCCAAAAGCAGGATATCTCATGAGCCTTATTCGAATGCGGTTGGCAGTGTATGTCATGGTCTGGATTAGACCGGTTATTTCACAGGCTATCAATGTTGTGAGCAAGTACCCCAACAAGCAATATTGGTAGTAGTGAGATGGTAAGAAGACTACGTCTTTCCTTTTGAGAAGACAGGAACAAAGATGGTTGGGCACGTGGATTTTGATCCGGCAGACATGTTTATCTAGATCGTTCCTGCAGAGAAGTTGAAGTTATGTGTAACTTCTCTGGGCTTGGCGATGGCGTAAAAGAAAGACGGAGTGTGCAAGAGAAGCTATGATATGATGTAGAGATAAAAGTAGAGGACAAGAAGCTCACGGATGAAGATTGAAGACATGGTGGAGATTGTTATGGACAGACGTTTTAAATCTGTCTGGTAGTCTGTCGATGATATTGACAGGGTTTTCAATGATATCGACAGATGTCTTAAATCTGTCTGGTGGTCTGTAGATGATATCGACAGGGTTTCGATGACATCGAAGCCAATCGTCGATGACATCGACGGTTGCTCGATGCCATCGATAATTCACAGAATTTTTCACCCCTGGTCGCTGGACAGTTTTGGTCCTGTTTCGATATCATCGAAGGATCATCGATAATATCGAAGTTGTCATTGAGAGACTTTCGATGACATCGAAGAGTTCCGCAGATGCGATTGTGGAAACGTAGATTCTGCGGATTTTGTTTCCTATTCCAAGTCTGCTTCTTTCTAAACTTATATAAAGGGGTGTATGCGGGATTGAGAGGCATTCTAAGGCTTTCTAAAAGAGTTCCAAGGGTTCCTAAAAGGATTTTAGGGTTTCTAAAGGGTGCAGCAAGGGTGAGATTCGAGCTTGTTCGAATCGGGTAAGTCATCTCTCTTTGTAATTTCTATTTTCATAGTGGAGATCTGTCGCTTTGTGCCGTGGTTTTTTCCCACAAGGGTTTTCCACGTTAAATCTGTGTTCTCTTGTGTGTGCTTGATGTCATTGGATTGCTATCCTAGATCTAGATCTGTGTGATTCCGCAGGCCAAAAATCCCAACAGATCTATATCTTTGGTAGGTAAAAATGGCACTAAGTAGCCGTTGGCGTGTGGTGGGCCAATGGTATGCTAGCATCATGTTTTTGGTCTAATGGCATTTTCTGCAGCGTTTCCTTTTTTTTTTTTAATTATTATTTTATTATTATTTTTTTTATGCGCTATCTTTTTGGCTGCATATAGGTCTATAAGGTCTGATTCAACGATTTGAGCCATTTATTGAGAGGAGTTTAGGTTTCGATGCCTCTTTTTGGGCTGCTCTTCAACATTTCATTTGATAGATAGGCTCAATTTTATCAAGATATTACATGACTGTGGATTTTGGTGGGTGTCAATTTGGTTCCAATTGAGGGGCTAAGGGTAAAAATCTCTTGATCAGCTTTGAAAACTTCGTTCGCGATGAGCTAGGGGTCATACCTCTTACTTTTGTCAGGCGTCTAATGGCGGATATGGGTCCAGTGCGCGGTTTTATCATGTTATAGCCAGACAGTTCAAGAGTGTATTTCATGATTTAGGTGGGGTGCCTCAGGCCCACTGTGATGTTCCTGAGACATCCACCACATCAATCTGTTTTTCAGATTATTTAAGGCATGACCCAAAAAATGAGGAAAAATGGTTAAGGATTGAACGTCCACTGTTGAAGCATTCATGGGGCCACGAAAGTTTTTGGACCAGCTAATATTTTAATCTCATTCTTCTCAGTATAAATGACCTTATGAATGGCACATAAACATCACAGTAGACCTAGGGAGGTTTCTACTGTGGGCCTTTTCCTGCCCACCTTTTCCTGAAGTGAGTTTTGGATCTGCTTCATTTTTAGTACGTGACCTAACATGATGGGCAAAAAGGACGG
This sequence comes from Magnolia changhungtana, assembly GCA_030180095.1. Classification (NCBI taxonomy): domain Eukaryota; kingdom Viridiplantae; phylum Streptophyta; class Magnoliopsida; order Magnoliales; family Magnoliaceae; genus Magnolia; species Magnolia changhungtana. The sequence continues at coordinate 1,677,101 of JASAUF010000101.1, read as the reverse complement.
AGGTGGTGAATATCTCCGGACTGTCACGGTGGTTCCCACCTAGGTTCCTCACATGAACTTTCTGTGAAAGGCTTTTAAAAACAGTATGCGACTCACATTCAATCTCCACCCCTCAAGTGACACTTATGATTGCAACAGCACACCTGAATATCCTACAAGCCCAATCCCAATCACGATCACAACTTGGCTACGACCCTAAACCAATAATGTGGTTGGGACCCTAACCGTAAGGGCCACCTTGATACATGCATTGTATAACCACGTCGTCCATACGTTTTTATAGCTTAATTTTGGGTGTTGTCCTACAAATAAATAAGATACAAATTTCAGGGGGACCACGCTACAGGAACAGTGGTTATTGACTATTAAAAACCTTGGTTGGCCACACAAGTTTTGAATCAAGGTTATATTTGTTTTATCCTTTCATCCAGTCTGTTTGATTTTATAGCTTTTAATGACCAGCAGTTTCTTGTGGTGTGTCCATCTGAAATTTGTATCTTCTTTAATTTTGGGACCACACCTTGAAATAAGCCAACAAAACATATGGACGAAATACATGGATGTGAGCCCTACGGTCAGGGTCCCACCCACATCGCTCGCTTCAGGGAAAGGGATTGGTAATGAGAGGCGTACTACGTAGACTCTTGAGATCCACAGCCATTCATGTATTTTATACACTCGTTTTATCCATTTTATTGAGTCCAAAAGTTAAACATATCCAAAGTTCAAGTGGACCACTCTGCCGGAAAAGTGTGAAATGAATGTCTGCCCGTGAAAAATTCTCGAGGGCTGCACAAGTTTTGGATCAAGCTGATATTCTTTTTCATCCATGTCTTCCTGATCTTATGAACAGGTTGGATGAATAATAAACATTACTGTGGGCTGTAGCAAGGTTTCAAAGGTGGAGATCATTATTCCCACTGTTCCCTGTAGGGTGCTCCACTTGAGCTTTGAATATGCTTCAATTTTGGTATCAGCCCCTGAAATGAACTGGAAAAACAGATGGACGGTGTGGATAAGCCACATGCATTCAAGGTGGGCCAGCAAACTTTACTCTCTCCAATCGCAAACAAGTCACATGCCACGTCAGCAGGATTACAGGGACGTAACACAGAGCGGGTGTAACTAACACTATGCACGTCCACGATATATCTGTGTGACGTAAACTCCGTGTTCATCAGTTGAACTAGGCCTCAAACCCAAAAATCAGACAAATAAAAAACTAGGTGGACAACACAACCGTGGCTATGGCAACGACCACCATAGAAGCATTTCTAGGGCTCACCATGGCATTTATACGCCATCAATCCCGTTCATGAGGTGGTTTCCACCGGGATAAAGGGTAGAGTTGGGCATCGAGTTGAGTTGGATTGAGTTAAGGCTGACTTGACTCGATTTGGTTTTGAAATAGGCTTGACCCGAACTCGATCCGACTTGATACTGAGTCCAGCATGCCTGACTTGATCTGAGTTCGACCTGGCCTGGACTGATCCAGATCGAGTTTGATCCAGTCAAAAGTACCAAGTCGGGTTGAGTTGGCACCGAGTCAAATTGAGAGATAAGGGAGGGAGAGAGTGGAAAGCGGAGAGAGGAGGAGGAGGGGGAGGAGGAGGGTGATGGTGGTGGGTGGTTGCCGGGATTGGAAGAGGAGGAGGATGAGGGAGGGAGTGAGGGATAGCGTCGGGTAAGGTTACAGAGTTGGGTCGAGTTGTGTTTCAGATCGAGTCGAGTCTAACCTGCTTGAGTTTCAAGTTGAGTCGAATCAAGTTCGGATTGGGCGAAGCTTACTCGTTTGGACCGACTGGCCCATTCGATTTGAGTCGAGTCAATTCAAATCGAGTTGGATGCGTCGAGTCAAATCGGATCGAGTTGGATGAATCGAGTTAGCCAGATCTGGTTGTCCCGTGCCCATCTTTATTGAAGGGAATGCACAAATATGAGACCTATCCAAAACTTCGGTGTACCCAGAGAAGGTTTCAATGGTGGGCGTCTCCATCCCCACTTCTTCATGTAGTGTGGCCCATTTTAGTTTTTGATGTGACTAATTTTTCATCGTTCGTGGTAAAATGAGCTGGCGCAACTGATGGACGGATTGGATTTTATATAGACATCACAGTGGTCTACAAACCTTTTTTTATTTTTTATTTTTTTATTGTTGCACGTGCACCTTACCACCAGTGTGGTAGGAAATTCGCGTGCGATTTCCAGACGCTAGAAACCGCAGTACGTACGCCGATGGACAACGAGTCATGTGGGTTTTCTCCCCTCGATATCTGCCGGACGCTTTTCTGCTCCGCTCCAATCTCGCTTCCAGATTCAAACCTCTGCGTTCCATCAAACGCCTGATTTCCACAACGCGAGCGAGAATGGAAAGCGGAGGAAGAAAGGACAGTTTGGACAACCCAAAGTCCGATCCAAGCAAATCGAAGTTACAAGAAATGCTAAGTGGTAGCTCATCGACGGGTAATAATATAACGACTCGGTTATTGGTTTTCGGAATTGTGCTGTTTTTTTTTTTTTCCTTATGATTTGGGTATTCTAACTTGGTGAATTTGGTGGCTGGTTATGGGAGATTTTAGCGGTGGATGTGGAGAATGCTGGACTTTTCTTTTGATTTCTGGTCTGTTTGATTATTTTGTGATATCGCTTCTCTTGGGATTTCTGATGTTTGGCTGGTGGGAGATTCGGAGATGGGTGCGAGGAATTTTGGGATTTTGCATACTTTTGGATTTATATGTGTCTGTATTGTCTTTTATTTTCTTGATTTTCAAGTTCTGTGGTTGTTTTGTAATGTAGTTTTTCGTTTTTAGGGAACGTGGATTTTGATTGTTGGAGATTTGTAGATGGGGTTGTGATAGAGCGAGCTGTCAGTGGGTCGGGCTTGCTTGAAGGTCTAGTGCGTTTGGCCTATGCTGATTTACAGGCTAGTTGTGCTATGCCTGTGCTCTGAAATCGAGCTCGTTCGGGTGATGTTTAAGTTTCCGGATCTGGGCCTAATTTCAGGCCTGTAGAAAGTGGAATGGGCTTGGGCTTGGGCCAGCCCACAGCCTGAAGGTGTGAAGATTGCAATGAGAAGTGATGAAATTTTAGGGTCCTGATGCACTGTAACCTGAATAGTTTCCAGATGCACTGTTTTGTAAATGTAGGACCAATGGTTCAGTAATCCTCACCATTAATCTGAAAGAGGCACAGTTGATGCGTGATGTGTAAAAGTTTGTGCGGATCATATGATTCTGACCCTTATATCAATGGCCCAGAAATAAACACTTTAGTCTGAAATAACAGTTATAGATTGGTAGAAATGATTCACAATACTTCTCCTCACAAGCTACCTTCCATTGTACTAATAGCAGCAGATGGTGGATTGGGACTGTCCACTGAGTATGCCCTAACGTGGCATCAACAGTTCAATAAACCACATCGATTGGGCATTCCCAGCCATCCGAGTAGTGTTTTCAAATGATGGAAATAAGATAAAATGGTCAATGTTAAATGGAGAAAAGTGATGACTTAGATTATTTGATCAGTGGGCCATCCACTCACCATATGGATGGTCACAATCCACTTCCCGTCTTCCACATATATGGTGTAAGCTCAGCTGTATAAGAGTTAGGGTAGTGATCTCTCTTTATGCTAACCATTGCCAAATCTGTTGGTCAATTGAACAGTTAGCATTGTCCCATCAATGATATTTTTCCACAGTGACCCATTCATGGAAGGGCCCACCAAATGAACTGTTCCAATCCTAGTGAACTGTATTCAAGTTTTGAGTTAGATACAAGTGCACTTCATTTAGATTTTCTCATATAAAAACATGTTTTGTTGGGTTTTAGCAGATGGGTGCAAGGAATGTTGAGTAGGCATGAATTTTGGTTTCATTTATCTATATAGTTTATATCCAGCTGGTAGTTGCGAGATCCTTCTAACTAGGTGCTAGTCCCACTCTGAATGGTGCTTTAAACTCGTTCTCCTGTTCCCGCTTCCTACCTGTTTATACTTGAAAACATTTTGAAACAGATGCTTCACACCACTCCTCCATCTGAATCCATGGACACTTTGCTTCATGTCTTGTGCAACTATAATCTTGGGTTGCACCCATGTCCATCGAATAAAATTGATGAATGTGTATTTAGATTCATGCCCATCTGCATGCATGCATACCTTTATGTATACATATGGAATGTACCTAATCTGAACCCCACCTGTTTTTGAAACTTATTCTACCTTTTTCTTGTACTTTTCGAAGTTCCATGTTTCTGAAATTAATGTATTTTGAGTGACCAGGTGATGGGTGGGACAAATGCTGGGAACAAGGACTAACTCCATGGGATTTGGGAGGGCCAACACCCGTGATTCTGGATCTTCTTAAGACAGGGGCCCTCCCCAATGGAAGGGTTCTCATCCCAGGATGTGGCAGTGTAAGTTCTGCCATTTACTTAATCTCAGTGTTACAAAATTCGATGGTTCCTGACCGTCGGAGTATTTGTTTTTTAAGCTATCACTCCGACTTTGTTAATGTTGTTTCTGCATGATTGCAACAATATTCAAATCCCTTTGGACAAAAGATTTGAATGAGTTGGGATTCCACTTGCGAGCAAACGGGCCCTAAATCTTTTGCAAACCAATCTAGCTTTTACTGTAAAAATTAATATTCTTTCTTTTCATTATCCAAAGGATGGACATATCGACGGTTTGTGAGAGGAGTTCTTGGCTGACATAACAATTAGAACCATACTGTTTGAGATGAACTCTATGATCCTCAGTGCATATTCTCGGGTCAGCTTTTACAATGGAGCCCATGGTTTGGTGATCAGACCATTGATCTGATGGGCCCATCACCCTGCCTGAGCGGACAAATAACCGCAATGGAGCAAGTCTAACCCTTTGGTTGGCAGCTTGGAAATAGGCAGTTAAGAATTGCAATCCAGCAATGATTCACATTCAATTGAAAAAAAAAAAAAGAAGAGAGAGAGAGAGCCAGGGATAGGATAGCTAGGATCTTCCAATCTGGGAGGCTTTTGGATCATAGTCCAACCATTGTAGGCCCCACCGGGTTTTCAAAAACCCAAGACTACTATGCATACCATCAGGAAAGGGTCATATTATTCATCTCTATTTGATTCATACTACATTGCTTTGCGATTTGACCATTGAAATTGAGAATGGTTTAGTTCATATATGACAGGGTTATGATGTGGTAGCAATTGCCAGCCCCGAGCGCTATGTTGTAGGCTTGGACATATCCGATAGTGCTATCAGGATAGCAAGAGAGGTGAGATCGCTTAAAGAAAATGAGTATGTGACTTTTATTGTTGACAATACATAATTCATATCATCATCATTACCATTGCCATATCCCAACTAAGTGGGGCCGGCTACATAAATCCTTTTATGCCGTTCCACTCTAACAAGGGCCTAACTTCAGTTAGACCATGTCTTTAAGTTTTTTCTCACTACCTCCACCCGCATCCTTTTGGGCCTTGCCTTTCCCCTTTTAGAGCCTTCAACTTGTACCAACTCACTCTTAACTGGTGCAATTCTTGGTCTTTATTAAACATGACCAAACCATCTAAGTCTACTTTCCTTCATCTTATTACCTATTGGTGGTACTCCTAAATTTCTTTGAATGCATTCATTTTTAATTCTATCCTTGTCTCATCACCCATCCTTCTCAACATCCTCATTTCAACTATACATCCTATGAACATGTTGTTCCTGAATCGGCGAACATTTTATCCCATAAAGCATGGCTGGTCTTATAGCCATCCTATAAAATTTCCCTTTAAATTTGAATGGTAGATGGCAATCAAATAAAACTCCAGACGTACATCTCCATTTCTTCCATCCCGCTTGGATTATATGGGTAACATCTTTCTCAATCTCTCAACTCATGAATTATCGACCCAAGATATAGAAAGTGGTCATGATGGGAAACTTGGTCAACAATCTTAACTAATTCCTTATTCCCTCTCTTATTGTTACTAAGCCTGCACTCATATAAAAATATAGTTTTTTTGTTTATGCCCTCCCTCATCTTGTCAACCAAAACTATGTGATCTGCAAGCAACATAAACCAATGGATCTCTTCTTACAAATGCCTCATTAACTTGTCCATAATTAATGCAAAAAGGTACAGGCTCAATGCCGACCGCTACTGCAAGTCTACAATAATTGGGAAGTCACTTGTCTCTCCACTAGTGGTCCTTACATTTGTTACTACGTCATACACATCCTTTATCATGTCAATATATTCTCTTGAAACTCCTCTTTCCCGACACCGACTAGATTAATTCTCTAGGGACCCTATTGTAAGCTTTCTCTAAGGCAAAAAAGACCATGTGGAGATCCTTCTCTCCCCGTATATCTCTATCATTTGTCTAAGTAGGAAAATAGGTTCATTGGTAGACATTCTCGACATAAAACCAAACCGATTTCTGATATATTCGTCTCATACCTTAGTCTTTGCTCAATCACTCTATTCAAAAGTTTCATAGAATGACTCATAAGTTTAGTCCCACGATAGTTAGTGCAACTCTCTCTCCTTTATTCTTGTAAATAGGTGCTACGGTACTTCTCCATTCATCTAGCATTTTCTTCAATCTTACAGTCATATCGAACAACTTTGTCTACCCAAATAACCCCATATCTCCCAAATACTTCCAAACCTCTATTGTGGTATTGCCTCTACTGCCAGACCCTCGAGAACCCAAAAACAGTACCACCCTCCAACTCCCCAATTCTTACAAAAACAACTCCATCGGAAGGTAAATAGATTAAATCTGACCCAACATATCCGAAAAATCTGAGGAGCTATCAATTTGAGAAAACTTGACGAAAAATAGAGATTTGGAATTTTCCGGTCAGAAGTGAAATGTGAATCAAACGTACCTCAGATGTGCTCCCTAAATCTTGTAAAAATCACCACAAATCTTCTAAGATCGAGATCTATCAAACCATGTTCTTCCTAATAAAATAATAATAATAATAATAAGTTTTACGGTTCGTACACTTATTGACATCAGTTGTTACGGTTATTGACGTTAGCAGATTTCGATGTCACCAATCAACGCGAGAAATGAGGCTTGGATACCAAGTTGGTTTTAGGAGATTTGAAGTTAAGAAGGAAGAAAAGAGATGAAGGAGAAGAAGTGTTGAGAGAGAGAGAGTAGCTTTCCTATTGGGGGGGAGGTGGCGGTTTTGTAATCTTATCTCTCACACACCACTTTTTCTTTCTTCTCTCTCTTGAAAGGAAGTGAAAATTTTTAATTAAAAGAATAGAAAGGAAAACTAATTACAACGAAGACGCTGAATACATGGGGGAAAGAAAGATTACAACTATCTGACAACTCCAAACAAGAAGCCCAACTCATGACATCCTCCTTAACTCTCCTAAACACCTCCACAGTAGAGCCATTCTGATTCTTGAAGCATCTATTATTCCTCTCTCCCCAAATAGTTCAAATTCCAGCGAGCAAGGTTAAGTCCCAAAACACTTTCCCTTTCCTTCCTCACATCCAAGGTTGAAAGAAATCCTTGATAGAGCATGGCCCAACCTATGTGATTTCTAATTATGATGAAGAACCTATCCCACACTTCACGGGCAAAGGGGTACAAATAAAGAGATGGTTGACTAATTCAATGTTCCTCGTACACATCAAACATATATTGGGGAGCACCATGTTCCTCTTTTGAAGGTTGTTGATGGTTAGCACTTTTATTTCTACCTACTAACCAAGCAAATGCTGCAACCCTAGGAGGAGCCCCTCTCTTCTAAACAAAAGATGAATAGCTCTGGCGATTTAAGAACAACCAAGAAGCACCCCGAGCTCTCCAACCTCCAAACCATGTGTTCGTTTTCACTTGCCAACGGAATCACATGCTGAAGGCAATCCAGTAAACAAAAGAACTCAGCCGGCTCCTCATCAAACAGATTCTGACAATAGGGGGAGGGTATCCAGACCACTCTATCGGCACACCATGAGAAACACCGTGGAATGAGAACATCCACTTCCAAGGCAAGTCTTAACAAGATTCATGAAAGCGTCCTTAAGCTTCTAATCGTCGATCCAAATATACTTCCACAACCGTATCCTTTCTCCATTACCAATGGAGAAGCCAATCCCCTTCGTGAATGGCTGGCACATTTTGGCAATTGCCTTCTAGATAATGTAGAGGGAAGATTCCTTCTTCCCGTTCACCCGCCCGCCCGCCCAACCCCCACCCCCCCGGCGTACTCTCTGACTATCACTTCCCTCTAAAGGCTGGATTCCTACCACCCAAATCGCCACCACCACTTCCTGAGAAGAGCAGAATTTACATCTTCCATTTTTCTTATGCCTGCACCCCTCTCCCATAGTTCCATTTTTTTTCTCTCTTCTTCTGCAGCTTTTCTACCATAATATTCCTACAAAAGCCATGATGAAGTCCAAGCGAATTTTGAAGGGGGTCTACAATTGCTTAATGGATTTTAATTTGTAAATTTAACCTTATTTTTAGAGGAAAATTTTAACCAATTTCTAAAAGAATATCTCTCTAACTATTTGCATAAATTGTCGAGCTAGATGGCTTCATCATTGCCAAATGCAAATTATTTCCCCTTTTTAAAGGCGGATTTCTTCATTTGGCATCCAACTGAGTTGTTTGATCTCATTTTCGATTATACGTAAGTCCTCACTTCGGGGTTTATCTTTCATTTCTTCACTGTCATTTTTCTCAGTTTCTCAAGCATATTTTCTTTCAATTGCTTAATGGATTTTAATTTGTAAATTTAACCTTATTTTTAGAGGAAAATTTCAACCAATTTCTGAAAGAATATCTCTCTAACTATTTGCATAAATTGTCGAGCCAGATGTCTTCATCATTGCCAAATGCAAATTATTTCTCCTTTTTAATGGCGGATTTCTTCACTTGGCATCCAACTGAGTTGTTTGATCTCATTTTCGATTATACGTAAGTCCTTGCTTCGGGGTTTATCTATCATTTCTTCACTGTCATTTTCTCAGTTTCTCAAGCATATTTTCTTTCAATGCTCACATTAGAAACATTGCAGGTTCTTCTGTGCAATTGAACCATCCTTGAGGTCATCTTGGGCAAGTAAAGTTAAAGATCTTCTGAAAGCAGATGGAGAGCTTATTACCCTGATGTTTCCGGTAACTTTTAGTACGTTTTATGTTCTGTTATTTGATCATTTTGCTTTCTAAAGTTAATGGAGACTGTCTGTGTTATTTAAATAAATAAATATAAAAAAAAACAACTTGATTAATGAGATTATGAAAATATTTGACTTTCAGAACTCATATTTTATTTTCCACTGTAAAAAGACTGCTGCTTGGCCTTAAATTGTATGGTGTTTGTGGAATCTTCCCAAAAGGCAAAGAGAAATGCTCCCACGCAACTAGTTGGCTTGTGGAGCCCACCATGGTGTTTGTATGACATCTCGCCCATGTACTCCCACTATGAAAATGGAATGCCCTAAAAATCAGGTCAATCCAACTATTAAATGTACCCCATGTGAATGTAGAGTATTTGGTTGGTTGTTCATCGTTCTCTATTGTCTGCCCCATTTGATGGTTGGATCCACCTGACTTTGGGTTCTCCCATTTTTATGGTGGGACAACCTTACTGGACGGGTGAGATGTCATTCAAACACCATGGTGGGCCCCGCAAACCAACTAGTTGTGTGTGAGCATTCTTTATGATGGGGACATCACGCGCACACGCATGCCCCCTACGCACGTACGCGAGGAGGACCCCACCGTCGATCTAGATCGATGACGACGTCCAGGGAGGACCTCCTAGCTAGAGGTCTGCGTTTTGGTCCCTTGGAGTGGACCTGATCGTTATGTGAATTCCACCTTGGGTTCTCGTGATCGTGGCCCACTATTCTAAACGATCTAGTACTTTTACTCTTGGTTATTTTTGTTATTAGGAACATCATGGACGGTTTAGATTGCTTTGATTAGTTGTTATTTATGGTTACTTCATCTCTAAGTAATAGGTTGCGCACATGACGCGAGTTTTGAGGTATAGGGTTTTATTATAAATAGACACCTCTTGTAGATTTTTTTTCTTTTTCTAATGGAATATTGAATAAAATTTCTGCATTTTTCCTGCTCCTTTCTGAGTTGTGAAAGCCTAATTGGGTGTGAAGCCCTCTCTTCTTCGAAGGGCAAACTACCGTGGTGCGAAGCCACACCTATCCCGATTTGCCCCCACCTTTTACCATCCATATTTCTCTTCTCCTACAATCATTTACGCTTCAAATCCATCCTCTATTGCAGCCGTTTCTCTCCATAGCAGATTTCTAGAATTTGGCCCTGCAGGAGGGCTGAAACTTTGGCGGAGCACCACGCACAAATCGTGCATCGGATCAAGCTGAAATTTGAGGGTTTTAGAGTCCACCCCTGGCCGACCAGGGTCAAGCTGACATTTTTCTGAATGGTGGGCCCCACACACATGCGGTTGGGATCACACCCACGTGCGTCTGGGCCATTGCTGCTGTCCCCACGTGCGGTACTTCTCTGATTCGTCTCTATCCTCTCTTTCACTCCTCTTTCACCTAAAATCCCTAAACTTAACCCTAAATTATTCAAATCCCTAATTTTATGCACTTTCTTCAACCTTAGGGTTCTCGGAATTGAAATTTCTGAATCCCTTAGATTGGGGGAATTATTTCCGTGCATGTGTGGAAGAATTTACCCTCCTTTAATTCTTGTTTGGCCCATAATTTTGATTGATCCGGCCTTAGCATGTGTAGGCTTGGATCCGCATAAGATTCCCCTTGATTAAGTGTTTGAACTTTTGTGTGGGATGTGGAATTTTGTGTAATTGTTTCTGAACTAGTGTGATCTAAAGCGTAAAAATCTTGTACATCATACTTGAATTTTATATCATGCATCAAATTTGGTATCAGAGAACAAGGTTTTTTTAGGGGAATGCATTGCATGTTTAGGGTTTAGTTTATTTGTGTCTATTATGCATTAAGTATCATCATATAGAGTTGTTTAGAGGTCTATAATTTCTGATATAAGCTGCTGATTTTTCTGCTATCAGAAAATCCGCATCTCTTTGCTGGATTTTCTGTTGACAGATTCTTTGGGTAGATAAGTTGCTGGAAATTGAGTAGTATTGTGTCGTTTTCCCCATATAAAGTCCTATAGGAGCATTTAGTCCCATTTAGGTGCATATAGTCATATTAGAAGGTCCTTGAGTTAATAGTTGTATACCCACAGGTACAGGTCGCAGTTTTGGCTTGCACCCTACACTAAACATGGAGCAATTGCAAGAGTCAATGAACAAGCTGACCCAGCAGTTTGAGTTTTTGGGTTAGCGCTTGGAACAATGTATGGACCAACACTTCGAGCAACTTGATATGCGCATTACCCAACTAGAGACCTCTGTCAGGACAAACCTCACCATTGGAGAAGATACTCAATCTCAGGCAGGTGGTCAGGAGAATAGACTAAGGAATGGAGGTGGCCAAGGAATCGGTTATAGGCACGCACCCGTGCACCCACCTTGTGAGGAACATCAAGACCACTATGACCTCGATGCGCAACTTCTCAAAGGAGTTAGAGTAGATGCCCCCATGCTTGATGACCACTTGGACCCTAAAGCTTTTCTATATCGGTTAGCAGACATAAATCACTATTTCGAGTGGTACAACATGTACGGCCCTGTGGCTAAAGAGAGTGCACCAGAGGCTAGTGTAGAGTTACCCACTGAGGCCATTTCAGTAGTAGATGAGTTTCGTGATGTTTTTCCTGATGATCTACCGGATGAGTTTCCCCCTATGAGGGATATACAACACATCAGGACGTGGGACACCGTACTACCTATAGCTGAGTTTGCGTTTAATAGTTCTGTCAATAGGGCCACAGGTCTTAGTCTTTTTAAAGTCGTTACTAGTTATATAAACCTAGGAAACCTATTGATCTTGTCCCTATGTCTCTGTCCCATAGACCATCAGAGTCTGTAGAGTCTTTCGCGCATCACATTCACTCATTGCATCAAGAAATCAGGCAAAAGATTATGACTAGTAAATAACATTATAAAATTTTTGTAGACTAACATAAACGATTCAAGGAATTCAACGTAGGAGACTCTGTGATTGTCCGCATCAGGCCAGAGCGGTACCCTCGGGGAGTCGTTCATAAATTACACGCGCGTAGCGCTGGACCATTTAAAATTATAAAATGAAACGGTCTCAATGCGTATGTGGTAGATCTTCCACCTTCCATGGGAATTAGTTCCACATTTAATGTGAATGATCTAGTTGCATTTCGGGGACCACTGATACATTGTCCGGCCTTTTACCTAACCATCCTGATTCTCCAGACCTTTCCATTGATCCATGACACCCTCCCGACCCATCTTCCCAGCCTTTACGTTCCATACCTACCCTTCCCGACCCATTTTCCCAGCCTCTACCTCCCATACTTACCCGTCTTGACCCATCTTTCCAGTTACTACGTCCCATACCTACCCTTCCCGACCCATTTTTTCAGCCTCTACCTCGCATACTTACCCGTCCCGACCCATCTTCCCAGTTTCTACCTCCCATAACTACCCTTCCCACACCCAGAGAGGAGATAAAGGATATCCTAGACCATCAGATAGTATTGACGACGGACGACAGATTTCAAAAGTTCATTGTCAAGTGGAAGTCACGTCCAGCTTCAGACAGTACGTAGCTCACTGAGGAGGAGCTTCAAAGACTTGATCTTCACATCTTGGAGCAGTTCAAGAGTTTTGTTTCGTCAGTGGCGAAATCTTCGCAGCTGGGGAGAGTTGACGGGGACATCACGCCCACACGCACGCCCCCTATGCATGTATGCTAGGAGGAGGACCCCACCGTGGATCTGGATCGATGACAACGTCCAGGGAGGACCTCCTAGCTAGAGGACTGCGTTTTGGTCCCTTGGAGTGGACCCGATCGTCTTGTGAATCCCACCATAGGTTCTCATGATTGTCGTCCACTATTCTAAACGATCTATACTTTGAGTCTTGATTATTTTTGTTATTAGAAACATCATGGACGGTTTAGATTGCTTTGATTAGTTGTTATTTATGGTTACTTCATCTCTAAGTAATAGGTTGCGCACATGGCGCGAGTTTTGGAGTATAGGGTTTAATTATAAATAAACATCCCTTGTAGGTTTTTTTTCTCATGGAAGATTGAATAAAATTTTTGCATTTTTCCTTCTCCTTTCTGAGTTGTGAAAGCCTAATTGGGTGTGAACCCCTCCCTTCCTAAAAGGGCTAACTATCGTGGTGCGAAGCCACACCTATCCCGATTTGCCCCCACCTTTTACCATATATATTTCTCTTCACTTACAATCATCTATGCTTCAAATCCATTCTCTATTGCAGCGGTTTTTCTCTCTACAACAGATTTCCAGAATCTGGCCTTGTAGGAGAACCGAAATTTCAGCGGAGCACCACGTACAAACCGTGCATTGGATCGAGCTGAAATTTGGGAGTTTTGGAGTCCACCCCTGGCCGACCAGGGCGAAGCTGGCCTTTTTCTGAATGGTGGACCCCACACACGTGCGGATGGGATTACACGCACGTGCGTCTATGACATTGCTGTTGTCCTTACGTGCGGTACTTCTCTGGTTCGTCACTCTCCTCTTTTTTACTCTTTCACACAAATCCTTAAACCTAACCCTAAATTATTCAAATCTTTAATTTTATGCCCTTTCTTCAACCTTAGGGTTCCTCGAATTGAAATTTCTGAATCCCTTAGATTAGGAGAATTATTTCTGTGCATGCGTGGAAGAATTTACCCACCTTTAATTCTTGTTTGGTCTATAATTTTGATTGATCTGGCCCTAGCATGTGTAGGCCTGGATCCGCATAAGATTCCCTTGATTGAGTGTTTGAACTTTTGTGTGGGATGTGGAATTTTGTGTAACTGTTTCTGAACTAGCGTGATCTAAAGCCTGAAAATCTTGCACATCATACTTGAATTTCATGTCCTGCATCACTCTATATATAATATATATGTACGTATGTACACAGACACATGTATGTATGACATACCTTTAATATCATCATCGCAGCCTTGTCTAAGCTATTTGGGGTCGGACTAATGAATCCTATTCTGCCAACCATCTTATCCAACCCTAGATTGATCAATATTTTTAATAGAAACTCTCACCATTCATATACCATTAATATACGTACAAAAATTGCTTAAATAGGTTTAAAATAGGAGAATTATGATTTAGAAAGGAGGAGAAAAATAGAAGATTGTGACTTGGAAATAAATAGGTGTAAAATCCAATTAAGGATATTAAATAAATAAAGAACTGAAAGTTAAAAAATAAAAATGTTAAAGACTTAAAAAAGGATGGAAGATTCGTTCATTTACACTAAGGATTGGTCTTGATTTTAGCAATTTTTAATATGAATTGACTTGGGCCAAGTTTTTGCAACTCAATGGATCGGCCCAATCAAAGCAAAACTCTTCCAAGTTGTCAAAACCCAGATGAGTTTTGTATGGTTCTGATCCATAGTGTAAATCGGCTAGGTTTCTGGCCTATTAGAGTCAACTTGACTAAGTTTGTAGTAGACTCACCGAGTTTTCAAACAATGCTTCAGCCTGTCCAACCACTTTGACATGCATGTCTCCATTCCTACAAATGAGAGGTAGTACTTTTCGTGGAACATGAGGAGAAGCTCGAACCTGACCCTTTTTCCTGTTTCTAAATTGAGGAGCTTATCTTTCAAGGAAAAATAAAATAAAAAATAGAGGTCAATTTTAGGTGGAAGTGTTGTTGATTTTAGATCATGTGTCCATCTTGGTTTCTCAAATATTTTCAACGTCTCATTTACCCAGTGTTTTAAATAGCAATAGCGTGATGCGTAGCGCTCTGCCCTCTATAGCATGTAGCGTAAATACGTAGCATGTAGCGTAAGCTACACGATACTTCTATTTTTTTTTAATTTAAAAATAGGACAAATATAATAAATAGTGAAAAAAGGGGAGAAAAAAATATAAAAATGCTTAAAAGATGATTCAGTTTATAAATTATGAGCATGTTTAAAAAAGTTATTAGTTATCATTTATCAAAAGCCAATCCACATATATAAGCCAAATTAAATAATTATCACATCAACAACTTTCTAAGCTAACCACTTTAATTAATAATGTCTAATTGAAACCACAAGTCACAATTATGAAAAGAAATAAAAATCCCATAGGTTAAAAGTATCAAGTACAATGCAAGTGTTACATTCCTCAACATTAGAAACAAAGAAAACGTGAAAAAAAGAATAAAAAAATAAAACAGTAAAAAAATACATTGTAACTTACGTTACGCGCTACATAGCTGTAGCGTACGCTACGACCCCCGTAGCGTACGCTACAGGGGATTTACGCTATTTGAGACGCTACGTAGTGCTACGGCCACGCTATGCTATGGGCACTATTTGAAACACTACATTTACCTAGTCTCAACTAATATATGGTCAGAATACGTACTACCTATCAGTGTTCGAAATATCGGTATCGCACAATGTATCACACCCTTGGGATACAGATACGTATCGGTTATCACACGGGATATATCGTTTGTATCGTATAGTTTATCGCACTTTTTGGGAAACATGGGGAAACATTGGGAAAATGGTTGAATTTTTTAATGAAACTTTGGGGATTGTTAAAAATGCCTTTAATACACACTTTTAAATCATAAAGTTTCAAAAATGAAGTGTACATAATAGATTCCTTTGTAGAGGGTCTTAAGCTATGCGCTGTCTGATTGAACTAAGACAACTATATTTAGTATCAACCCCGTCCATCCGTTTTTCCATATCATTTCAGGACATTATCCAAAAAATAAAACAGATCCAATAATTAGGTAGACCATACCATAGGAAACAATGGTGATTGACCATTAGTGGACCACAAAAGTTTTGGATCAAGCTAATAATAGTTTTTTCTCTTCATTCAAACCATAAAATTATCTGGTAAAATGGATGGATGGAGTGGATAAAATATATGAATTATAGTGGGCCCACAAATATTAGTCTGATTCAAAACTTATGTGGCCCCACGAATATTTCAAGTGTGGATGTTTAATCCTCACATTTTTGGCACATTTGAGTATTAGATCCTAATCGTTTTTTACGCCATGTTCTAAAATGATCTCACAAAACGGATGGACGGAGTGGATTCCTCACAAACGTCATAGTAGGCCCCACTAAGGTTTCAAGTGCAGGAACTTCTGGCAGAAGGCTTTGGATGGAAATCCGTGTACGGATGAAATTGGATTACGTAATGAGTTACTCAGTACCCTTTTATCGTGCTGAGTAAACTCAGTTGGGGCTACCGTGAATGTGTGTGAGTTATCCATGCCGTCCATCCATTTTTCCAGCTCATTCAAGTGGTTGATCTGAAAATTGAAGAATGCCCCAAAGCTTAAGTGTGCCACACCACAAGGAACAGTGGGAATAATGACTTCCACCGTTGAAACCTTGATAGGGTCCACAGTGATGTTTATTTGTCATCCAACGTGTTCATAAGATCACACAGACATGAATAAAGGGAAAACACAAATAACGGATTGATCCAAAACTTTTGTGGGCCCTAAGAAATTTTCTACGATAGAATTTCAATTCATATTCTTTCCCGTGGTGAGGTTCACTTGAGTTTTGGATATACTTTGTTTTTGGGCTAGATTCTCAAATTATCTCGTAAAATGGATGGACGGAGTGGATAACATATTTAAATCATGGTGGACCCCACAGAGTTTACTCAGTACGCTAAGCATGCGGAGTTACTCGGTACGCAATCCGCGTCCGGCGCTGACACTCCTCGAGCTCAAGTTGTACCAACATTTTAAAGTTACATGCCCCACAATCATGTATTTATTATATCTACACTGTTCATGCATTTGGAGAGATCATTTTAAATCATGAACCCAAAAATGAGTCATATCCAAAGCTTGAGTGGGCCACACCACAAACAGCAGTGGGGGACTGATTCTCACCATTAATACATTTGTAGGGCCCACCATAATGTTTATTTTCCATCCAATCTGTTAATTAGGTCACACAAACCTGGATTAAGAGGAAAAATAAATATCATATTGATCCAAAACTTCCGTGACCCCCAAAAGGGTTTCAATGGTAGACGTTCAATCTACCACTGCTGTTTGCAGTGTGGTCCAGTTGATCTTTGGATCTGTCTTATTTTTCGGCTAAAGCCTTACGAAGAGCTCGCCAAATGGACGAACGGTCTGGATATAACACATCCCTTGTGATGGGACCCACAGAACTTGGTGACGTCCCCACAGTGGTGGTGTGCGGTACCCGATTTCGATAAAACATGCCGAACGACCTTTATTTTTACGCAGAGAGCTTCCGGAACCCTAAAATTTCTCCCAAAATCGCATCGTATCGGCGAGGATGTCTTCGGATTTCTCTCAAAAATCGGATATTTTATTTGCGGTAACCTAGGAATGACGCTTCAATTCGAATGGCCCGCCAAATGGAAGCTTCCGATCATGGTGATCTCTTCTACAGGTACCGAAATCCGCCCTCTAATTTTTTTTTCCGATTTTTTCGGATGATGACGTCGATGTCCGACAATAATGGAGAGGAAATCGTGCGATATCGTCGAAATATCATGCGATATCGTCGATATATCGGCCGATATATGGAATTTGGGGTTTTTTGGTATCTTCCGGGGGTTATCGCGAGTGTATCGTCTCGCAGGGGTACGATAACGATAATATCGGCCGATAGTATCGATATTTCAAACACTGCTACCTATTAGTTTATATGGATTAATAAGTAAATTCCTTATTTCATAGTAGGAATTTATTGTCATTGTCATTTTTGGAGAAGCACAAAAACTCGCGTGGGACCTGAATTTGGTCATTTGTAGAGAATAGACAAAGTTCAATTCACTTTTTTTTTTTTTTTTTTTTTTTCGTGTGTGTGGGTTTTTTGGTTCCTTTTGCAACTTTCCCCTTCATGGGCGTTTCTTCTTATTTATGGAAGGAAATACTTGATTGAGAAAATATAAGCATCATGGAGATACAGCGGTTTAAGGGATGTGGCCATTATCAAAAGTTCCTTTATCTTCATTGCATTTTCTATTCATATTTGAAAGTAAACATTGTTTCCATGGCAGATAAGCGATCATGTCAGAGGACCCCCTTATAAAGTTTCTGTGGCTGAGTAATTCCCTACCTTTAGAAATTTATTGTGTGGAATGTTTATCTTCTCTCCTCTTCTTAACTTTAATCAAGCTTTTTATCTATATCAAGTAGTGGAGAATGTTTCTCCACTGGTGGAATTTGAAGAAAACATATTGATGCTTCTCTCTCTGGCAGCTATGAGGGAGTATTGCATCCCATGGGTTTTGAGGCTGTTTCAGTAATAGATAACGAGCTAGCAATTGAGCCACGGAAGGTACAGTTTGCAAAACATGACATGCTGGAGTTATAGTTCTGGAAAGCATATTTTGTTACTAATGTTGAACCGTTGGTTGCAATTCAGAAAAGAAAAAAGAAAAAAGAGAGTTGCAGAAGGTTCAGAAATGCATGATATTATTGTTTTTCAATTACTAAATAATGTTTTTCTTCCTAACGGTCATATAGACATGTGTCCAACCTACGTGTCAGAGGCAACAATTTGTACAAATTGAATTGTCCATGGTGCAATGTGCAACAGTGTAGAGTTGTAGAATGTTACCTAAATCACCAAACCCCCTTGTGTTTTCTGTTCAGAATTGTGCAATCCAGACTATGTCATTCGCCATCTGAATTACTATTTTTAGCAACTGAAATTATGGTTTCATACTCTTTCTGAAGTTATAATGCAAATTTATATTTACCATTTAGAGATCGATGCTTTTATTTCATTCAGTTAATGATTCTTAGTATGTGGGGTTTGGAATGACAACATTAATCATTTCATATATAAACTGCAAAATGAATTTATATATATAACTATATTGAATACATTTAGTGCATGTATTGAAGTGACGCCGATGATCCTACCCCTAGCGCACCACATATTCAAGTAGCATACTGCATACCCGTTCCAGTACCACACACCAAAGCAACCCACGATCTAGGTATCCTTGAAGGTTTTCAAGAAGTAGCAATTGAAGGTTCCCATTTTTCTATTAGCTATATTGAAGTTATCCTTTCTTACTGGTTGGGTAAAGATTAAATAACCAGTGCGAATTGAATTGTCCCTTTTTCTTTCTTAACGTAGTTAAATTCCTCGTCGTCTAATTAGTGACATGGAAATGCGTTGTCATCTTTGTGCATGAATATGGATCACCAACTCTGCCAAAGGATCAAGTAATTCCTCTCTCTATATTCATGAATGTATTCTTGGATAGCTTTGGTAATTACAACCTTTTTGGTTTTTTTGTTAAAAACTTTAGTAAGTATTATCAAGCAATTCATGACTGTTGGGCCCTGATGTGGATGGTTAGGATTTGGTTTTCACTTTACCTTTACAGTTTTGTGAAGATTTAACAGATGTTTCATGTCTCAATATTTTACTGATCTTCATACAAAATAGGCATTTTGTCTCATAATCATCACCACCATCATCATAGCCTTGTCCCGGCTATGGGTATTGGCTTTATGAATCCTGTTTTGCCAATGTTCAAGACGGGAATTCTCTGGTTGTTTGGCAGAAGTTCGACAATCAGCTGCCAACCCAACATTAAGGGCCTGTTTGTATACCACCAAATAAGTTACTTTTTAACTCTAGTTATTAAGTTACTTTTTTACTTTAGTTTGGTAAACGTGATTGTAAAAGTAACTTATATGCTCAAGGTTACTTGAACCAATAATTTTTTAAAAATCTTTTTAACTTTTCACCCCTCTCTCTCTCTCTCTCTCTCTCTCTCTCTCTCTCCCTCTCTCTCACTCACTCAAAGGAGGGCCCACATGATAGACTGTCTACATTGAAGGTGGGGCCCACAAATGAGCGGTCCACATCAAAGGTTGGCCTCACATGATGGACGATGGATGTGGGGGACAAACTTGAGCATGGTGTGTCGTAAAGGCTCATTACATAAAGGTAACGGTAGCATCCATTACACTTTACGGGGTCATAACGGTCGTAACAACTGTTATGGAAAAAATGACCTGTAATCGCTGTAAACGGCCCATCATGCCCCCTATAAAGGCCGTAACAGCCCTGTAATGGTATGTTAAGAGGCAAAGACAGGTTTTTCAGAATTATTTTTTTTTCAAATGTCAAGGGGCAGATACATGTTTTTTGGATTTTCTTTTTCAATAAAAAAAAGATATCGTAGCGGCCGTTATGGACCGTAATAGCTGTTATTACCTGTATCGTAAAAGTAATGGTGGTGGCTATTATGACCACCGTTACCGTTACAAAATACCTTGGACTTAAAGGGATAAATGCTAATGATGTCGGAAATCAAACATGCTTTTCTACTTTTTAGCTGTTGTTTACCAAACATACTTATTTACTGAATAAGTAGAAACCAAGAAAAGCTACTTGTGGCATAAGTAGCTTATTTAAAGTCATTTACAATCCAAATGTCCCCTAACCATCCTCCTTTACCGGGGCTAGGGACCAGCTGATGCAATCGTTACTAGGTGGAGTGATGAAGTAGATCCCATAGTACAGTGAATGAAATTAGTTATATCCTCATAGGATGATTTTTTATTTTTTATTTACCTTTTCTTTTCTTTTGTCAGGGAAGAGAGAAGCTTGGAAGATGGAAGAAGAGGCCTTTAAAGCAAGCTTGCATGTGAGCAATTGCAACATTTGTAATTGGAGGATACCCGGTACTTGTACGATTTTTATGAACTGTATAAGGTTCTTTTTCTTCGTTACCATTTACGAAAAGAGCCCAACAATAATAGCGAAAATGATGATGAATTAATGCAGAGATTTCCAACTACCACACACAGCAGCCCAACAATAATGTGTATGATTTATATAGCAATACAATTACAACATTAGTCATCGGACCATACCCACGTGTATGACTTTTATAAACTGTACAAGGTTCTTTTTCTTCATTACCATATGCAAAAAGAGCCCAACAATAACAGCAATAATGATGATGATGAATTAATGCCGAGGTTTCCTACTCTCACACGCACCAGCATGTGGCTATATATGTATAACATCCTACCCTTTATCAGAAGGGACCCACTGTGTGAATGATATGGCCAAAACTTGGGGCTGGTCACTTATCAGGTAGGCGTCTCATGAAAAATAAAAATAAATGAATGAAGAATAATTGGACAGTTAGAAAAAAAAAAAAAAGAAAAAAAGAAGAAAAGGAATTGCTAGTTTTAGAGTGTTCTTTTTCCTTTTCTTCTTTCCAATCATGTGTGGCCTCTACTTGTAGCTCACCAGCCCAAGGTTTTTGCCAGATGCTTTATGCAGTGTGGTTCCCTCCTGATATACAGCTCGAATGTCGTCATATACATGTGTTCCTGTGTGTGTGTGCGTGGTGTGTAAATAGGTGGTCCCAAATGATGGTGGTGATAGAGGAATGACAAGTTGGTTCATAACTATTGGGTGGCAGTCTTTTTCATTCATGGGGTTTGGTTATACCAAATTTCACGAAATATCGTCAAATTTTACACCAAATCATGCTGATTAATCACAACATATCATGATATTTTGTGCAACCAAACGCTCCCTTATATAATTATAGTGAATGGATTTGGATTTGTTGCTTTTTTGAAGTGATGATAATTTTCTTAGAAAAACCCCGAAGCCAAAGAATATATAAAAAGAAAAGCAAAATACAAACAAAAACCCTTTACAACTCTGACCATCAAACAGGAAAATAATTGGTTGCTTGAGTCCAATCCATCGCATCTATGAAGAAACCCAGGTTGCGCCCCTTATGATTTCTGAAACCAAATGTTCCATAATCATGTTAATAAACACAAATGCTCTCTCTCTCTCTCTCTCTCTCTCTCTCTCTCTCTCTCTCTCTCTCTCTACACACACACACACACACACACACACACACACACCAAGCAATGAAGAACTGATCAATCGAACTTGGAGGAACTCATGCTAATCCAAACAAGAGAAAGAAACCAACCCAAACATTTGAAACTAGCGGACAATGACTGAAAAGATGGTTCATCAATTCCCATCTTGAAGACATAGTAAACAAACATTTAGAATAATCATTTGCCACTTACACAAGCTATCCACCGTAAAATTTATTTCTGTTCGCTAAGCAAGTAAAAGCCGCCACCCTTTGGGGAGCACCATATTGCGAAACACGCGCGTGCACACACACCCTCACACACTCACGCCGTAGTGGGATTTCACCACGCGCGTGCACACACACCCCCACACACTCACGCCGTAGTGGGATTTCGCCATCTATGAATGCTCGAACCCTTGACAAGGTGTTGAAACTCCTGAGAGTCTACCAGTCTACCACCGGAGCAAGAGTAAGGATCCCCCTTCAATCATTAAATAGAAGGGTTTAACTGAAAAGGAGCTGGACTTTTCCTTTAACCATACTATAGAATCTGATTCCAAAATGATTGGATGATAGTTAGAAAGACATTCTAATAATCTTATCGACTAATCCGCCCCATCATCATTCAAATGCCTCTATATGGAGACGCCCAAATAATTTCACCTCCATGAATAGAGAAGCAATGGTCTACCAAGAGAGGAGATTAGTTTATACTCTTCATGTTAATCGAGGAAACACATCATTTAATTTTTGATTTCCTAGCCATTAGTTTCTGATACTCAAACACATAATTTATTTTTTTATTTCCTTCCCACCAATCCTCTCAAGAGAGAACCTTTTTACCTTCTCCAGTTAAGAAAAAGGCCACCCCCGTCTAAACCTTGAGTCTTAATGCATTTACTAATCTCCAAACCAATGAAGCCCTATACAATGAAGAAGATTTTTTCCACCTTGAATTTGTGGCTAACAAATAGATCTTTAAATAGTGTCACGCCCCAGACTCGGTAATCGGACTCACAAGGAACCCAGTAGCCAGTTCTGGCCGCAACAGCCTCGGTAGTACCCCATTCTCGGCTCATGAGGCAGGTTCCAAACCTGGGATCCCACAAGGAGGATTTCCATAACCATATAACCATTTTCAATACGAGCATACTCAAGATCACAGTAAGTAAATTTCGAAAATAACAAAGGGACACATCACAAAATCCACTATAATTTGAACTTTTACAAGTACATAGTAGAAAGGAAATACATCTGATATCAAAAGAAGAAGGGAGAAGATCTGCAACACTGGGGGTCATCGGCTTAACTCTAATCCAAGTTCAGCTGCTACGTCGCCGGCCTAGAATCTCCTACACGCATCAATCGTGCATAAGCTTATAGAAGCTTAGAGGGTGGTGAAAGTATGTGACACTAGTGCGCAGAAGAATAATAGGAGGTACAGGAAGGGAAACATGCTCAATGAGAATATTACTAGCCTTATCGAGGCTTATCATGAATACAATGCAATGAGTATTGGGCGCCTTACCAAAGCGATGTATAAAGGGGCTTATACAGGCTATGCAAATGCAATGCGAAGTGATGCCGGTGCTCATATCCGAATCCACATATCAAGTACATTTTCAATCATAAGGAAATCACCAGGGTCAATGACACTGCTGGATGACTGCCGCTCTCCAGACCCGCACAGTCAAACGAGAGTAAAAGACCTCACTACCCACTTGTGGACAACCAATTACCAACAAGGCTCGACGGCAGTGGACCCATTTACGAGCTGGTCAAACTCAGCTTAGCAATGCCTTCTTACACCAGGCGGGTAAGGTCTCAAACCCCTACCTAACCGACTACACGACAGTGGGAGTCGCGGCCTAACGGTATAAGGCCCTCGTGCGCTCATAGTTTCCACTCGGTCACGGCGTTGGGGCAGATCTTTGGTACCATGGAAGTTTTAAAAATTTCACCCATGGGCATCCTATGCACCCTATATGCTCAAGTAACATTTCCGGTGTCCATACATACGACCATCCACGAATGTCCCTGTGGAGGCAAGACCCTGATGAAGCATGGGCGGTATCATCATGAAATGCGATGTCAATGCATGATTCACACATACAGATCATGCACTAGCTTCAAGCACTCGATGTGTACATGGGGAGAAACTCCATCCCTCAGTCATGTCAACCTAATGACCACACACAATGCAATCCATTCACATAGATGATGCATATGGATCATAACGGTATAAGTGCGCTACTCGGCGATGATGACATGGAACATATTCCTCCTTCCCAAGGAGGAATAAAAGTCTAGATACATAGACATGTACTCTAAAGAGGGGTCCTCTAGTGGGGGCCCAATACTTTAGGGTAAGCCACAAGCTAAGAGGGACATAAAAGCCCAAAGAAGAAGCGGTCCTAACAAGGGTTCAAGGTGTGCCTTCAACCACTTATAAGAACCCTATGGGCCTACCTTAGTGCCACCAAAGAGGACATCTAACCTCAACTGGGTCTCAAAAGATAGCCCGCTACCTACACGCATATAAAGCAAGACCCAAGGTCTAAACAAATCATGGGCCTAGTGGGCAAACATACAAGGCCCAACTCATAAGCAATATGGTGGGCCCGTATGCAAGGTTTGGGCCCAACCATGAAGATCTTAAACCCACATATTTTGGTGGGCCTGTATGCAAGGTTTAGGCCTCACAACTTGACCCTTATACAAAGTCATTTTGGTGGGCAACCAAGGGCCCAACTACTTGCACTTATGGCCCACAACTCATCACAATAGGTGGTGAAATACAGGCCCAAATGGTGAAGGGGCCTAACTTAGAAGATCCAAGATGACTTGAGCCTACCAAGGCCAATTAAAACTATGAGTACAATTCTAAAATAAAACCCAATGGAAGTGGGCCTCCAAGCATACTTACATGAAGCCTAAAGACACCTCAGAGAGGGGCAATCTTATGTGCATAATTCACCCTTAACCTGGTGGGCTAGGCTGCCCCAAAATAGGCCACTAGGGGCAGCCAATTAGGCCCATTGATGAATTTCCAGCCCGCCTATATCCTGGGCCTGCTGGAGGCCAATAAATAATAAAAATCAAAAATAAGTTCCCTAGTGGCCCACATATGTCCCTGTGGGTCCCACCAGATAGGAGGTCTGAATTAAACAAATAAAATAGGTGGATCATGTTGCTGGACTGAAAGTCCAGTAGTGGTCCAATGGGCCTGGATGTCCCAAGGGTAGATGCTCCTATGGGCCTGGGCAATTGGCCCAAAATTCATCCAAATGGGTCTAAAAAATGGAAGCTACTGAGGGAGATGGCCATGTCCCACACGGACCAAGATTGGATGGATGGTGGGATAACAAAATACATCAAGGTGGGCCCACAAACTGGCATGGACGGCTAGCCATGGCTGGATGCCCCAGCCTGGGTGTCTCAGCCCAGTGGGCCGA
Organism: Magnolia changhungtana; assembly: GCA_030180095.1. Classification (NCBI taxonomy): domain Eukaryota; kingdom Viridiplantae; phylum Streptophyta; class Magnoliopsida; order Magnoliales; family Magnoliaceae; genus Magnolia; species Magnolia changhungtana. The sequence continues at coordinate 1,651,673 of JASAUF010000101.1, read as the reverse complement.
TCCAGCCTGTACCACGGGCGGTACAGGGCTCCGTTGACCCCAAAAAATTACAGGTAGGTCCTATGATGGGTGGGCCACACCTATGCAAAATTTTAGAATTTTTGGATAATCAAAAATATTTTAATTAAATTAAGGAATACAATCTGTCCAGAAAATCTGCTAAGTGCAGAATTCTAGATAGACCCTAATTGAGCACCCAATAGGGTGGGCCCAGGGTGTCCAAAAATTAGGAAAAATTGATTTCTACATCCCCACATATGTATAACACAAGGTAGGTCCACCAAAGTGGCCCACCTGATCAGAAATTATTTTATATTTTTAAGTTTCCAGACTGCAATGTTGCTGGAATTACAGAAGAAAATCCAACAAGGTACCCATATTGGCCCACTCTTTTGGAGAACCAAATGAGGTCAGTTGAGGATGAAATTTGGCATGCTTATAGGTGATACATGTACCTTCAAAAATCATATATCACTTGGTACAAAACTCTCCACCAAAAGTCCTAAATTCTGACCTCAAGTTGGCCCAAAAATCCGTCCAGACAGATTTGGACAACAACATGTAGTTGAAAGAAATTAAATATAGACATCATTTAGGATGGGATTTAACCTCCAAAAATCATGTTGTGGACTACCCCAGTGGGCCCCACTAATATCCAGACCTTCCTCATCATCAAAAACCCTTTGCATGTGCCCCATTTAGGTAGATTTTGGGGCCACATTTCTAAGAATGGACCGCCATGAACGTCCAACCTCCATGGATGGTCTGAATTTTTGTTGGTCCAAAAGGTGGGCCACACATACATGATCAGAATGCTAACATCAAAGAAAAATAAAGGATCGGCCACAAGAGGATGGGCTCTACCACATTGAGGCCCTCCCCTTCATCGATCACACCACACATTTCATTGATTTGTCATTACAACTTGAATCGATGGTTGGGATGCCATCCCAACATGGTGTTTAAGGTCTAGATGACCTTAGAATGGTGTAGATCATGAGATACATCATGATGGGGTCCATGGAACATGGCATGCATGTAGGATGGGCCAAGGGGCCACATCCATGGGATCAAATGGGATCCCCACCATGGATTGGTGGGTCTCATATGATCCATTCATGAAGAAATAAGAAGATTAAGGAATAGAAAAGAAATCAGCAAAAATATAGTCACCCACATGCAAACCAAGCTCTCAAACTTCCACACCATGTACATCTTGGACCAATGAAGAGGGTTTGATGGTTGAGATGAGTTTTTAATAGTGGGATTGGAAAGATTTTGGAGCTTTGAGGGCTAGAGAAATGGGGGAGAAAGTGTAAGCACTGAAAATCGGAGGTCGAACAGGAGCCCAACTCCCGAGTTCCAACACATCATTTATGCAACATAGATAATGATGATTAAACGTTGTTTGTATTAGTGCCTTAAACATAAATGAGATTATACCAAAATCAACATGTCATACTCTAGAGACAGTTAAATTATGCAAGCGGAAGACTGTGATAGATATATAAAATATATAAATTGTCGTAAGTCTCTAGAGTGTCAACACGTTACCAGGTTAAATATGTTACATGTATAATTTCAAAATATACAAAATAAGTTAAATGTCATCTATCCCTGTCCCTATAGCTCCGATACGCAACTCCAGGTTTACATAGACCCGCCAGAGAGTTACACGTAGGAGAACTCCTCATCATCATAGAAGACAGGCTCTATCTCGTAAGCCTCGTCATCACCTGAAACTACAATATAGTATGGTTGGTGTTTTAAAACACTGTCCCAGAGTGGGAGTGAGTGATCAACTCAGTGGAGCTATAAGGTAAAGGTTAACATGTTATCAATTCAGTCAAGCAGTAATGATAAAGCAGTACAACATCATATCCTAAGTACTCTTGTTAATGTAAGAATGATATGTGATAATGATGCATGCCTTCGCCTGCACTCCCTCTACGACATCATCTCATGATCGCGGCATGCAACCCTTCCTCTGTGCTCAACTCCAACGCCAAAGGCACATGCAAATGTGGTGCATGTACGTGATTAGCCAAATTCTTAATTAGACTTATTCATATAGTAGATTCGGGAAGCTAAGGTACTTCCCTTTATATCATTAACCCAAACAATGATCCATCTAGGGTCGTCAATCCTAGTTTATCACATACGACAGACAAGTTCACGAGTTTATATTGTAGGTTGCTATGGGAGGCTCGTCACTTTAGCGTAAGCTTAATTCATACTCGAGGTCACCCCACCAACACTCTACCAACCGACAGTCTATTTTTGAAGGCTCGTCACCAACCCGACTGGGGACTACAGCCAGGTTGCGCCGGGGTAGGCCTATTTCATACTAGAGGTCACTGCACCAACGCCCTACCAACTGGCAGTCTGTTTTCAAAGGCTCGTCACCAACCCGACTGGGGACCACAGCCAGGCTGCATTAGTGTAGGCCGACGGCTCGAATACAGTGTCTCATGCCACTGTATTTGGCTCACGAGTTTGGGTTGCTCACTAGTCACTACGGGGAGACTCATCGCCCCAGCGTAGGCTGACAACTCGACCACGGTGTCCCATACCACCATTCTCGGCTCATGAGTCTTAGCGGATCGTGGTAGTAAGGTTAAATGTGCTTTACATTGGTAAGTGGTACCTTAGATTCAAGCAGTAACGTTCATACATGGTAAACACACAATAGGCCAATCAGTTTATTAGACAAGTTCGACTGGTACAAGCGTACGTTGAATTAATCGACATGGTACCACTGTCGACAATCATCGTACGACTCGAATGCATCGAACGCATCATATGTGGCGAGACTAATTTCGTCACTAAACAGGAATGGTTACCGATTGCCTGGACTACATAGTAGTCCCAATCATACTCAAACGCGGCATTCACATATGATAGTTAAAGACGGCATGTGACAACCAATATAAAATATAAATCTCAATTGAGCATTTCAACAAACAAATAGTACACATGCTATCATACACAGGCATTTCATCCCTAAATCACATAGTATTAAGATAGGTTACATAAAGAAAACTGTAACTATAAATAAGGGGATTGAGAGTCCTATCTCAACACCCTCATTAAATACAGTTCAACAAACAATTTCTCATTTAGGCATTTTATCAAACACTTAGATTACATATGTCAACATACGTGTAATAAATTAGTTATAACATATATTATGACAAGTCCTTTTAAAAAAGAGTTGTCACACATACAACAATTATATATTTACAATTCATAATCATGACAAGCACAAATCCCAATTCTATATTCATTCAAACATTTCAACAAACACATGGAATGCATGCATTATAATCAACATAGTTTTTATATATGCATAATATACAGAAAACATCGTATCTAAGCACATGTGATAGCAATCAAGTCAGATATAAATCATTAACTGACATTGATAGCCTTGAAAACCATAACCTAAACGTTTATAGGGGGCACCTTTCGCCGGTAGACTCGTAACGAACTCAGTTTAAACACTAAGTCTTTGTCTACGGCACAGCGACAACCTATAACATGAAATAGGTTAGCTATTCCACCATTTACTCTATTTGAATCCCTAAAATAGGTTAGGGTTAGGATTTCTTATGCAAGAACAGGATCAGAATCACCGGTATGGCGATACGGAAGCGGTGGTTAAGCATGTGGGGTGGTGGAATCAAATCCTAGGAACAATCTCTCACACACACTCTCTCTCTCTTCTCCTCTCTCTTCTCTTCTCTTTCTTCTCTCTTCTCTCTCCTAGAGTTGAAATTCGTATGGAATGAGAGAGGGGTGGGTTTAGGTCTTTATATAGGCCCAGAACTGACCTCAATGGCCCCAGGGCCATGATATACTTAGCTAATAGCCAAATAGCGGCCGTTTCGGTCCAACAGAGCACATCTGGAAGCCCCTTTTCTGCATACGGTCCAAAGAAAGTTTCCTAATATTAGATCTATGCTAGGTTAAGTTTTCAGTCCGATCAGATTTGTGGATCAACCGTGGCGGATTAGTTTCGGTTCAACGGTCGTCGTCACTCGATCAGGGCCACAAGTACACTGACCTGTGTAGGGAAATTTCTCTGATCCAAGGGTGTAATTGGGTCAGAATTTGACGGTCTGAAACCTTAAATTTAGCTTGCAAGCGAACGACCCAAATCACTTAAATCTGAGTTCATTTTCTAATGATATTCGCTATTCCTACACACTTCACTTGGGGCTCAAGTTGTGTATTTCTGGATACTAGTTGGACTTAAATTTTGAAATGATTGTCAAGCCCAGTAAGGTGGTCATAACCGTATAGTTTCGTGGTAATCGAACTTTCGATGTACGGTCCAGGTCTGATACGGAGTTTCAATGTACTCTCGAGAGCAACTGGGTTTAGAGATTGATCCTAAGTTTTTAGGTAATGTAGCATTAGTGATTCTACTAGTTTTGGGTCTTGCAGTTCATATAGAAAGTGGTTCAAGCTAATTCTACTGATTATTCAGTTTAGTACTTAACTAAATTATGCCCTAATTACGATAGAATAAGGTCGTAGGGCAGTTCTACGTCCCTTTCTGGTACTTTTAATTAGGATATTATTTTAATTATTTTTCTAATAGTTCATCATCAAGTCTACTTCATCTCTACCAATTTCATTAGATTTCGTATTATAGAAAAATTCTAAAAATTCTAAGAGCAGCAGCTGTCCAAACAAATAATTTTCAGATAGTTGTCACAATGACCCATATTTAACTACATTAAAAGTTTTATTATATTTTTTACTTATTTTTATATGAAACTAAACTTATTGAGGTTTAATCTGGCTTTTGAATCACCTAAATCAGAGTTATATTGAGAGAGATATGACTTTTTGAAGTCGGGCTGAAAAAAGAAAACAGGCCGTCTTGCCTCTCTCACGGGGCGGCTAGGCCTCGCTGTCTCGGCGATGCCATCACCGCTCGCTGTCCTATCTGGTAGTGGTTTCGCCACTCGATATTTGAAATGAGTGTATTTTTTAATCTGAAATGAGTTACGCGACGTGCAATATATGATTTTGGGTAGGAGAAGCTGATCTAATCCAAATAACCTATTTATTTCGTGAGATTCCAAAATATTAATGGTCAAAATCCCATTTTATTTATTTATTTACCATTTATAGCAAATTTTAGTTTAAGTATTATTCTTCATCACTTAAACTTTAGGATTTGTGTCTAATATGAAAATACTTAGAAAAATTTGAAGAATAAGGTGGTGAAAAGTGAGATTTTGAAGGAAATTGGTTAAAAAAGGGATTTTAGACTTTGAGATTGAATTCTGAGAAGTTAATAAGGTGTTATAATCGACCCATTTCCTAAGGACATCTATCTCTAAGTTAGAAAAAATAAAAATAAAAATATGGGGTGTTACAATTTACCCCATTTAAAAATAATTTTGTCCCCGAAATTGCCTAAGGGGAGTACGTAAATATTTGATTATTTCATTTGCCTAAGTTTTATTGATTTCAAGTTTATATGCGTGGTATGGTGTATACTGTCTATGCTAGTCTGGTACATTTTAGTCTACCCCCTTAAAAATTTATTTCTCTACCTCTTGCTTATACCCTGATGGTTTATTACAATTTATTTCTTTATCTAATTGGAGTATATTTGTTTTCAGTAGTCGACTAACACAGAGAGATAGCTGTAATGGTCATGATCCCTATACATCGATCATCTACCTGACCAGGGTAGAAGGCTCATTGTATCCCTTCCTAGTCCTGGTGGATCCTAGTCTTCTGCTTAGTCCAAGCAGTGAGTCCATTGGTAGTCGCCTAGGATTGAGAATTGGGTCAAGCCGCGAATGCTTTGCTGTTGTATATTTCAGTAACTCCGTAGTCTAATCACTCTAAAATCTTAGGGAATGCTCATCACTGAAAGGTTCAAATTTCCTATTTGTAAGGTTGCCCTTTGGGTCTTGGTCTAAGAGAGTCCTCATCTTAATCTATGTCCAAGGTAGGGGTTAATAAATATCTTACTAGATCATCCTAAAAAGGTTTCTAATAGTATAGAATTGGCTAAAGCTTCTATTAAGTTCGTATTTAACGAGTGGATTTGTGAATACACTGACCTCGGCTATTGTAATTCAGCTCATATCATTGCTAGGCCTATTCTTTAATACGGATTGGTTTAATACTTGAACCCTAATTGCTTTCCTTCTAGTAACTTCATTGTTGACATTCTAAGGAAGGTTCAACTCCTATTTAGTGACCCTTTAGTGACCTAACCTTTCGTTTAACCCGAATCAGTTTCCTTCGATCCTGGGCCAGTGGGCTATTAGCCCACCAAGCTTCCGTTGTGCCTATGAGTGGTTAGACGAGTATACCTACCTAACTCGACTGAATTCATAACTTTTCTACCCCCCTTAAAAATTAGTTTCTCAAGGCTCAAGAATCTATGTCTCGATCCGTATGTCGGACGAGGTGTAATTTGGGACTTCTCCTTGGCATGAAATGAGAAACAATCTCTCAATACATTGGTCTTCCTTTCATCGATGATGTGTACTATAACATTGATACCTTGAATGTGGGCAGTGTCTCCAAAGGCTAAGGGCACTGCAGTTGCTTTCTCAGATGCTCCAGCTGCTAGTACATGTGCACGTGCTTGTTGAGGACGATTTGGTTGCACTGCCATAGGTTGTCGAGGTGGAGTCACTACAGCATGTGGTGGTTGACGGTCGATCTTCTGAGGTAGCATGAGATCGTTGTCTTTCATCTTAGTAAAACAGAAGGGGTCAGTGTGTCCCCCTTTGTCGCAATATGTATACCAACGTTTCGTTCACCTCTGCAGGGTCAGTGGAGCCATGGGCCTAGGAGGCGAGTCTACATGTGGCCTCTTACTTAGGACTGGCCGATGCTGCAATTCGGGCCGAAGCCTCTGGCTTATTAGTATACGTATCTGAGAAACTCTGTCTCCATCTTGCTCAGCTCATAGAGATACGTTGACTAGCTCAGCGTAATTGATAATACCAACGCAACATGTCCTAGTGTGGATATCGGGCCGCAACCCATCTGACAAACCCCGCATTTTCATTGGTTCATCTGCTGTATCAAAGGGGTGTATCTGGTTAGCTCCGTGAATTTGTTCTCATATTCTGACACGATCATCCCTCCCTATCAGAGGCGAAGAAACTCATCCTCTTTTTCATTACGGTATGTGAGGGGGAGGTACTTCCCATGGAAGCATGTCTCAAATGCATCCCAGGTCCACACGTGTCCTGTGGGAACTGTTCATAGGATGTTGTCCCACCATAAACTAGCCTCCTTCTCGAACACATAAGTGTCTAGCTCAACTTATTTTGTCTCAGTGCAGTGTAGCGGCTTCAACATCTTAGAGATACGATCTAGCCAGGAATCAGCCTCCTCGGGTCTGTGAGTACCCATAAAAGTGGGAGGATGGAAATGCTGAAAGTGCTAAAAAAGACCGTTGGTATTCATGTTCCCAACAGGGTGCGTAGGTGATGCAAGCGGAACCACACTCATATTCTGGGCAAGGGCCCCTGCTATGGTGGCGAAAAATTGTTGCTGCTGCTGCATCAAGAGCATCATCTACTCCAACCTATCAAGAGGAGGAGCTGACTGAGGTATGTGTAGCATTGATGTGGACGCACGGTTCTGTTTGGGAACCGGTGGTGCATAAGGTGTTGGCCCATTGGTGAGGCCAGTGGCCGGTTGTGAATCCGGCATCGTCTTAAAGTCCGGGCTCAAGCTAGGGTCCGTATGGCTACCATTCAGGGGAGATGCCTCATCAATCAATCTATCAAGTGCAAGACGAGTCGCACTCCGAGGGGTTTTCGGGGCATTCCCTATATACAACATAGGGTGCAACATGTGTAAGATTTAGCATAGCATTACTCAACTTGTCAAGCATTCTACACATTCTATAACAAAAGGAGTTTCATACATTTCATTTAACCAAAATCGTCACAATATACGAGATGTAGCCTTGCATGGATCATGACAGAAGATGCATGTGGGCTAACCTAAACAAGCTTTAAACACTAAAACACACCAACAACCAACCTAGCCTACTAAGGCTAGTACAAACGAAGACTAACAACAAGACAATCTAAGAGACGACTACACATATAACTCGTCGTCCGAATCTGGTGATGGAGGGGGGGCACCCTTATCCTGCATGCAGCACAAGATAGCCTTCAAAGTGCGAGACACCTTTTTGAATTTCTGTTTTATGAAAGCCCTGGCTTTCTTCAAGCTTGGCCCGGGTCTCTCTGACCTCCTGTCACAGGGTAACTTGGCCCTCCTCAATCTGAGCCAAACGAGCTTCTAAAGTAGCCCGATTATTGACGTGCTCATGTGTAGCAAGAGAAGAGCCCTCATCAGTGTCTTGGGCCTCATCTTCCTCCTCTTCCTGCTCTTCCTCTTCCTCGCTTTCTTCCTTTATTTCATTTTCGCCTTCTTCATCATTCTCTTCCTCTTCACTCTCCGTCTCATCCTCACTCTCATCGAGTTGGGCTTGACGTTGTCGTGGCCCAATATTCATGCTGTTGAGAGTAGTGTCGTTGATGAAATGGATCGGCGCAGGAATTTCTTCGCCCAGTCTATAGCTGAATTCATGCGCAAGCTTACATATAAGTCAGCCGAATGGGAGTGAAATGGTTGTCTTAAGAGAGCGTGCAGCGATCTCTTTCACGCACGCTCCTGAGGTTCTTCTCGCAAGCATGCACCTCTCCCCATGGCATCCCCATGACTCGGGCTATCAAGTCTACGTCGACAACGACTTTCCACCTTCCCACGGGGATAGAGAACTGTAGAGGCTCCAGCAGTGGATCACGTATATGGGCATAGAAGAGTCGGCCAGTGCTCTCATTTGCACATGTCTTGTCCTCAAATATGGGACCCCATCCAGCGTCTAACCGGTGGTCCATCACCAGATAAAGCCCAAACAGTCTCTCTTTCAATTATCTTTCAATTATCTTAGCATAATCAGTCTTTTACGTTCCCTAGTATAACTAGTAGCCTAGCCTTAAGTTAAGAGTAGCGGTAATCCAATAGTCATAATCCAAAGTCTACGCTCATATGCTAGATGATATCATACCATTTCTAATACAAGGAATTATTTTATCGCTTAGGGTCAAAAGTTGTCTGATTGGAATTGAGTTGCCCAAACTTGAATTTAACTGCACTCGAGTACTTCACAAATGCTCATACCAGCTAAGGAGGTCCTAGGGTTCACGTTATTAATTTATTAGATTTTCTATACTATCAGATTTTATAAAATCCTCAGTCCCAAGGTCCAAGTTATCTCATTACCCCGCTCTTAACTTCTTGGTTTGGGTCCTTAGGCTCATAGGGTCTATTTTTGTGGCCCAACGCACCCGCATTCGTGTCATTTGGATCCATTTCAGGTTTGGAATTGATCAATTAATGACTCAAACCCGTCGACTAACGGCCTAAAGGTGACCTAAGTCGATTCATGTGATCGAAGATACGTTGCGGACTACATTACAGTATTCGGTCTCGCCTGTCGGCGAACCCTTAGGATCCTAATGTCATCTTTAAATTTCATCGCCCCCTTCCTAAATCAGAGTGCGTCATGTTACCATAACCCAGGTCTTGTTTAATCCAAATCATGCTCTGATACCAACTTGTAACGCCCTAAAAATCGGGAGTCGAGCAGGAGCCCAACTCCCGAGTTCCAACACATCACTTATGCAACATAGATAATGATGATTAAATGTTGTCTGTATTTGTAACATCTCAAAAAAATTCGTACAAAGACCCGAGTACTACCTCAAGTAGAAATCACTTAGGACCAAATCCTTTAGAAAGTAGACGAAATTAACTAAGTGTTAAACTAGATTACCTGCGAAATTAGCACTAATCACTTTAAATACGAACTGCAAGACCCAAAACTTACAGAATCATTGACGTTACATTGCCCTGAAATCTAGGATCAATCTCTAAACCCAGTTGCTCTTGGGGGCACATTGAAACTTCGTATCAGACCTGGACCGTCCGTCGAAAGTCCGTTGACCATGAAACTATACACTTATGACCGATTTACTGGGCTTGACAACCATCTCAGAAATCAAATCTTGATAATATCCAAAAACGCACAACTTGAGCCCGGAGCAAAGTGTGTGAGAAACACGAATATCTTTGAAAAATGTACTCAGATTTAAGTGAATTGAGACATTCGGTTGCGGGCCAAATCTAAGGTTTTAGACTCTCAGAATCTGACCCAATTACACCCTCGGATCAGGAAAAATTTCATACACGTGTCAGTGTACTTGTGGCCCTGATCAAGTATCGGTGACCGTTGAACTGAAATTGGTCCACCGGGGTCGATCTGTAAATTCGATCAGACTGAAAACTTAACTCGACCTAGATCCAAGGCCTGGGAGCTTAAGTCCGACCGCACGTAGAAAAGTGGCCTCCAGAAGTGCTCCGTTAGATCGAAACAGCCACTATTTGGCTACAACTTAAGTATACCTTGGCCTTGGGGCCATTCCCATCATTTCTGGGCCTATATAAGCCCCTTAAACCTTCTCTCTCTCATTCCATATGAATTTGGAAAACCCTAAGAGAGAGAAGAGAGAAAAGAGAAGAAGAAAGTGAGGAGAAGTGAGAGAGAGTGAGGGTTTGTTGTAGGGATTCATCCTTGCTGCTCCACGGGCTGAATTAGCCTTTTTGAATCGCTATCCCGACGATTTCGACTCCGTTCTTGGCTAAGAAATCCTAACCCTAATTTATTTTAGAGTTTTAAATAGTGTAAGGGATGAAATAGCTAACCTATTTCATACTGTAGGTTGCCGTTGTGCCATAGACAAAGACTTAGCGTTTAAACTGAGTTCGTTACGAGTCTACCAGTGAAAGGTGAGGATTATAAATGTTTAGGTTATGGTTTTAAAGGCTTTCAATGTCGGCTAATGATTTATAACTGATTTGGGTGCCATTTCACATGCTAAATGCGAAGATTCCTTCGCTTTACAGATATATATCTATGTTGAGTATAATGCACTCCTTGTGTTAGTTGAAATGATCGAATGTGTATAGAATTTAGATTTGTGTTTGACATGATTATCTATCGTGGATATAGGGTTGTTGTATGTATGACAACCCCTTGACGAAAGGATTTGCCCTAATACATGTTATGGCCAATATACGTCATGTATGTGATAGTGTGTGGTCTAAGTATTTGTTGAAATGACTAAATGAATATGGGATTATGATTTATGCTTGTCGTGTCTATGGAATGCAAATAAATGATTGTTGTGTACGTGACAACTCCTTGTTGGAAGGATCTGTCCAAGTATATGTTATAATCAACATATGTTATGTATGTTGATATGTGTAGTCTAAGTGTTTGATAAAATGCCTAAGTGAGAAAATGCTTAATGTAATGTGCTTAATGAGAGTGTTGAGATAGGATTCTCAATCCCCTTCTTTAGGGTTACAATTTCCTTCAGGTAATCTATTTTACTACTATGTGATTTGTGGATTAAATACTCATGTATGTTAACATGTATTCTATGTGTTCGTTGAAAGGCTGATATGAGATCTATATTTAATTATATTGTTACATGCTGTCTTGGCTATTACATTTGAATGTTATTGATCTGGAGTGTGTTTAGGAATATGGTATAGTCCAGGCAATCGGTAACAGATCCTAGGTGGGTGGCTGAGATTGTTTCACCACACAGGACGTGTTCGATAAATCCGAGCCGTACTTTGGTTGTTGACAGTGGTTAGCCCACATGGAGTGCTTACACACTTCATGTCAATCAACTCGACGTACGCTCGTACCAGTTGAGCTCGTCAAGTAACCCGCTTGGCCCGATGTATGTTCACCATGTATGGACGCTATTGCTTGAATCTAAGGTACCAACTTACCAGTGAATAGCCTGTTTAACCTTGGTACCTCAATCCGCTAAGACTCATGAGTCGGACATGATGGTATGGGACACCGTGGTCAAGCTGTCAGCCTACGTCGGGGCGACGAGCCTCCTCGTAGTGACCAGTGAGTAACATCGCCTCATGAGCCTAATACGGTGGTATGGGACATTGTATTTGAGCTGTCGGCCTACACTGATCAGGTGACGAGCCTTTTGTAGTGACCTCGAGCATACTCTGAGACTGCGTTGAGGGACGAGCCTTTTTATAGTGACTAGAGTATAAACTAGGCCTACATTGATCAGGTGACGAGCCCTTTGTAGTGACCTAAAACCGCAACATCGTATGATATTTACTAGGACTGACGACCCTAGAGTGAATCATTGTTTGGGGAAAGATATAAGGGAGGTACCTTAGCTTCCCAATCCTGCTGTATGAAAAGGTCTAATAAGAACTCGGTAATCACGTTCATGCACCGCATTGCATGTGCCTTATGCATTGGAGTTGAGCACTGTGGAAGGGGTGCATGCCGTGACTGTGAGATGAAGTTCGCAGAGGGAGTGCAGGCGAGGGTATACATCATTAATACATATCATCCTTGCATTAACCAGAGTACTTAGGAATGCTTGATTGTATTGCTTTATCATTACTGCGTGACTGAATTGATAACATGTTAACCTTCACTTTATAGCTCCACTGAGTTGATCACTCACTCCCACGTTATGGGACGGTATTTTAAACACCAACCAGACTCTGTCTTAGCTACAGGTGATAACAATGTCTACGAGGCGGAGCCAAATTTCGAGGACGATGAGGAGGCATTGTCCTATATGCAGTTATCAGGCGGGTTTATGTGAGCCGTGTCCTGATTGTCGGGGCTACAGGGATACTGACTAGATGCTCCTACACAGTTATTCTGAAATTTTGGAACACACCTATATATTCATGTTGATCGCTTTGGGAATATACATGTAATTATTAGACCTGGCAATGTATTCATACTCCGGAGACCGACAATGGTCTATACGTTCCATATATGCTTATATACATCTCTCAGTCTTCCGCTTGTGCTATTTAACTGCCTCTGGAGTATGATATACTGATTTAGTATAATCCCACTCATGTTTAATGCACTAATACAAACAACATTCAATCATCATAATATATATTGCATAAGTGATATTTTGGAACTCGGGAGTTAGGCTCCTGCTTGACCCCTGATTTTCAGGGTGTTACAGTATTAGTGCCTTAAACATGAATAGGATTATACCAAATCAGCATATCATACTCCAGAGACAGTTAAATTATGCAAGCGAAAGACTGTGATAGATATATTAAATATATAAACTGTTGTAAGTTTGCAGAGTGTGAACATGTTACTAGGTTAAATATGTTACATGTATAATTCCAAAATATACAAAATGATGAAGTGAAATGTCATCTATCCCTGTCCCTGTAGCCCCGATATGCAACTCCAGGTTTACATAGACCCGCTAGAGAGTTATACGTAGGAGAAGTCCTCCTTATCATCATAGAAGACATGCTCCATCTCGTAAGCCTCATCATCACCTGAAACTACAACAGAGTCTGGTTGGTGTTTTAAAGCACCGTCCCAGAGTGGGAGTGAGTGATCAACTTAGTGGAGCTATAAGGCAAAGGTTAACATGTTATCAATTCAGTTAAGTAGTAATGATAAAGGAGTACAACAATCATTATCACATACCATCCTTGTCAATCCTAGTTTCTCATATACGATAGGCAAGTTCACGAGTTTATACTGTAGGTTGCTACGGGAGGCTCATCACCTCAGCGTAGGCTTAATTCACACTCGAGATCTCCCCACCAATGCCCTACCAACTGACAGTCTATTTTCAAAGGCTTGTCACCAACCCGACTGGGGACCACAGCCAGGCTGCACCGAGGTAGGCCTATTTCATACTCGAGGTCACTCCATCAACGCCCTACCAACTGGTAGTCTATTTTCAAAGGCTCATCACCAACCCGACTGGAGACCACAGCCAGGCTGTGCTAGTGTAGGCCGACAGCTCGAATACAGTGTCTAATACCACCGTATTCGGCTCACAAGTTTGGGTTACTCATTGGTCAATACGGGGAGGCTCGTTGCCCCAGCGTAGGCCGACAGCTCGACCACGGTGTCTCATACTACCATGCCTGACTCATGAGTCTTAGCAGATCATGATAGAAAGGTTAAACGGGCTTTACATTGGTAAGTGGTACCTTAGATTCAAACAGTAGCGTCCAAATATGGTAAACACACAATAGGCCAATCGATTTATTAGACAAGTTCGACTGGTATGAGCGTACGCTGAATTAATTAACATGGTACCACTGTCGACAATCATCGTACGACTCGGATTCATCGAACGCATTAAATGTGACGAGACTAATTTCGCCACTAAACAAGAATTGTTACTGATTGCCTAGACTACGTAGTAGTCCCAATCATACTCAAACGCAGCATTCACATATGATAGTCAAAGACGGCATGTGACAACCAATCTAAAATATAAATCTCAATTGAGCATTTCAACAAACAAATAGTACACATGCTATCATACACATGCATTTCATCCCTAAATCACATTGTATTAAGATAGGTTACATAAAGAAAACTATAACTAGATAAGGGGATTAAGAGTCCTATCTCAACACCCTCATTAAATATAGTTTAACAAGCATTTTCTCATTCAGGCATTTTATCAAACACTTAAACTACACATGTCAACATACATGTAATAAATTAGTTATAACAAATATTATGACAAGTCCTTTTACAAAGGAGTTGTCACACATACAACAATCATATATTTACAATTCATAATCATGGCAAGCACAAATCCAAATTCCATATTCATTCAAACATTTTAACAAACACATGGAATGCATTATAATCAACATAGTTTATATATATGCATAATATACGGAAAACATCGTATCTAAGCACATGTGATAGCAATCAAGTTAGTTATAAATTATTAACTGACATTAAAAGCCTTGAAAACCATAGCCTAAATGTTTATTGTCCACACCTTTTGCCGGTAGACTCGTAACGAATTCAGTTTAAACACTGAGTCTTTGTCTACGGCACAACGACAACCTATAACATGAAATAGGTTAGCTATTCCACCAGCTGCTCTATTTGAATCCCTAAAACAGGTTAGGGTTAGGATTTCTTACCCAAGAATAGGATCGGAATCACCGGTATGGCGATACAGAAGCAGTGGTTAAGCACGTAGGGTGGTGGAATCGAATCCCAGGAACAATCTCTCACACTCTCTCTTCTCTTCTCTTTCTTCTCTCTTCTCTCTCTTAGGGTTAAAATTCGTATGGAATGAGAGAGGGGTGAGTTTAGGTCTTTATATAGGCCCAGAACTGACCTCAATGGCCCCAGGGCCATGGTATACTTAAGTTATAGCCAAATAGCGGTCATTTTGGTCCAACGGAGCACATCTAGAGGCCCCTTTTCTGCATACAGTCCAAAGAAAGTTCTCTGACATTGGATTTATGCCAGGTTAAGTTTTCAGTCCGATCCAATTTGTGGATCAATCGTGGCAGATCAGTTTTGGTTCAACGGTTGTCGTCGCTCAATCAGGGCCACAAGAACACAGACCTGTATAGGGAAATTTCTCTGATCCAAGGGTAAGAAACTGACAGTCTGAATTCTTAAATTTAGCCCGCAAGTGAACGTCCTAAATCACTTAAATCTGAGTTCGTTTTCTAAATATTCGCGTTTCCCACACACTTCACTTGTGGCTCAAGTTGTGCGTTTCTAGACACTAGTTGGACTTGATTTTCAAGATGGTTGTCAAGCCCAGTAAGGCGGTCATAACCGAATAGTTTCGTGATAATCGGACTTTCGACGTACGGTTTAAGTCCGATACGGAGTTTCAATGTGCTCTCGAGAGCAACTGGGTTTAGAGATTGATCCTAGGTTTTTAGGTAATATAGCATTAGCAATTTTACTAGTTTTAGGTCTTATAGTTTGAATAAAAAGTGGTTTAAGCTAATTCTACTGATTATTCAGTTTAGTATTTAACTAAATTATGCCCTAATTACGACAGAATAAGGTCCTAGGGCAGTTCTACGCCCCTTTCTGGTACTTCTAATTAGGATATTATTTTAATTATTTTTTTAGTAGTTCATCATCAAGTCTACTTCATCTCTACCAAATTTTATTAGATTTCATATTGTAGAAAAATTCTAAAAATTCTAGGTGCAGCAGTTGTCCAAACTAATAATTTTCAGACAGTTGTCACAATAACCCATATTTAACTATATTAAGATTTTTATTATATTTTTCACTTATTTTTATATAAAACTAGACTTATTGAGCTTTAATTTGGCTTTTAAATCACCTAAATCGGAGTTATATTGAGGGAGATATGACTTTTTGAAGTCAAGCTGAAAAACTACAGAAAACGGGCCGTCCGACCCCCGGGGCGGCGAGGCCTCGCCTTCACGACGATGCCATCACCGCTCGCTATACTATCTGATGGTGGTTTCACCACTCGATATTTGAAACAGGTGTATCTTTCAATTTAGAATGAGTTACACGATATGTAATATATGATTTTAGGGTAAAAGAAGCTGCTCTATCCAAATAACCTATTTATTTCTTGATATTCCGAAAGGTTAATGGTCAAAATCCCATTTTATTTATTTATTTACTATTTATAGTAAAGTTTAGCTTAAGTTTTGTTCTTCACCACCTAAACTTTAGGATTTATGTCTAATATGAAAGTACTTAGAAAAAATTGAAGAATAAGATGGCGAAAGGTGAGATTTTAAATAAAATGGGTTAAAAAAGAGATTTTAGACTTTAGGATTGAGTTCTGAGAAGTTAACAAGGTGTTATGATTGACCCATTGTAACGCCCTGAAAATCGGGGGTCGAGTAGCAACTCAACTCCCGAGTTCCAAAACATCACTTATGCAACATATATGCTTATGATTGAAATGTTGTCTGTATTAGTGCATAATCATGAGTGAGATTATACCAAAACAGTAATTCATACTCCAGATCAAGTTGTAAAACGCAAGCGAAAGACTGGAAGACAGAAATAAACGTATATATAAGTCAAAGATTACGACCGGTCTCCAAAGTATGAATACATCGCTGAGTCACCATATACATATAATAGTCTCAAAACCAAAATGTCAAACAGTACAACTATAATGATAGTCCCTGTAGCCTCATCGATCCGGATAGCTTAAGCGAAGCCGCCGGAGAACTGCATATAAGAGAACTCGTCCTGATCGTTATAGTAATCAGGCTCCGCCTTTGGGGTCACGTCGTCATCTGAAATCAAGACAAAGTCTGGTTGATGTTTAAAACACCGTCCCGTAACGTGGGAGTGAGTGATCAACTCAGTGGAATCATAGAGCAAAGGCTAACATGTTATCAATTCAGTCAAGCAGTAATGATAAAGTAGTAAAACCAAACATCCCTAATTACTCTTATTAATGCAAGGATGATATGAACAATGATGCATGCCCTTGCCTACACTTCCTCATGTGACACCATCTTATGGTCGCGGCATGCTTTCTTCCCTCTGTGCTCTTCAACCTGGGGCACATGCAGTGCGATGTTATGATCATGATTACCGAGTTCTTATTAGTCCATTTCATATAGCAGGATTGGGAAACTAAGGTACCTTCCTTATGTCATTTCCTAAACAATGATCCATTCTAGGGTCGTCAGTCCTAGGAAATCTCATACGGTGTTACAGTTCTAGGTCGCTGTAAAGGGCTCGTCACCAAATCAGTGCAGGCTTAGTTTATACTCTAGATGCTACGGAAGGGTCGTCGCCTCCACGTAGACTCAGTGTATGCTCGAGGTCACTACAAAGGGCTCGTCACCAAATCAGTCTAGGCCGACAGCTCGAATACAGTGTCCCATACCACCGTATTTGGCTTACGAGGCGATGTTTCTCACTGGTCACTACGGGGAGGCTCGTCGCCCCAGTGTAGGCCGACTGCTCGACCACGGTGTCCCATACCACCATGTCCAGCTCATAAGTCTTAGTGGATCAAGGTACCAAGGTTAAACGGAATTTTCATTGGTGAGTTTGGTACCTTAGGTTCAAGCAGTAGCGTCCAAACATGGTGAACATACATCGGGCAAATCGGGATACTTTACGAGCTCGATTAGTACGAGCGCACCCGAAGTTGATCGACATGAAGTGCATAACCACTCCGTGTGGCCTAACCACTGCTGACAACTCTAGTACGACTCGGGTTCGTCAAACACGTTCCACTTGGTGAATGAATCTCAACCACGAACTCAAAGTCTGTTACCGATTGCCTAGACTATAACATAGCCCTAATCACATTCAATCCTTAACCAGAAAGCATGTAGAGTAGTCAGAGTAGAAATTAACTAAGTAGTGCAAACATGTAAACAAGCATGTTATAAAACACAACTTAAATAAGAAATTCAAACACATACATTTCAGAATTAAGCGATTAAACTAAATAACTTGCATGGAGGAAATCATACACATCTCTAAGGTAGTTGAGAATCCTATCTCAACACCCACCTAAAGCACTATCTCCTAAGTACTTACTCATATAAGCATTTTCACAAACACTTAGACTACACTTATTTAACTTACATAATGTATATTAGTCAAAACATGTATTAGGGTGAAACCTTTCGCCGAGGAGTTGTTACACATACATCTAGCATACACACACAATAGTTAATCATGGCAAACACATTTTCATATTTCGTACGTATACGGTATTTTCTATAAATACGAAGAATATAGTATATTCAACCTAGTTAACGTATATCTGAAAAACGAAATGGACATCACTTTATGCATATGAAATAGCATCTACATCAGGAATCTATCATTATCCGACATTGAAAGCTTTAAAAACCATAACCTATACGTCTATAATCCGCACCTTACACCGTAGAAGCGTAACAAATTCGACAGAGACTTTAAGTCTTCATCAACGATGGAATGACAACCTATAGCACGAGTTAAGTCAACTATCTCGCCACTTGTAACAATTGAAACCCTAGAACAGATTAGGGTTAGGTTTTCTTACCTAAGAACAAAGTCAGAATCGACGGAATAACGATTAGATCACGATGAATAGGCGCGTAGATTAATAGGATAGAGTACCAGGAATCTTCTCCCACTTCTCTAACACCTTCCCTCTCTTTACTCTCTTCTCTCTCCTAGGGTTTTCTTAAATTCGTATGGAGTGAATGGGAGAGGGTTTAAGGTCCTTATATAGGCCTAAAACTGATGGAAATGGCCCCAGGGCCAAGGTATACTTAGGTTATAGCCAAAGGGAGTCTGTTTCAGCTCAACGGAGCACTTCCAGAGCCCCCCTTTGAGCCAAAGGTCGGACTTAAGCTCCCTGGCCATGGATCTAGGTCGAGTTAAGTTTTCAATCCGATCGGATTTACAAATCGCCCGTGGCGGACAAGTTTCAGTTCAACGGTCCACGATCACCGAT
This sequence comes from Magnolia changhungtana, assembly GCA_030180095.1. Lineage (NCBI taxonomy): Eukaryota > Viridiplantae > Streptophyta > Magnoliopsida > Magnoliales > Magnoliaceae > Magnolia > Magnolia changhungtana. The sequence continues at coordinate 1,632,300 of JASAUF010000101.1, read as the reverse complement.
CAAGGCCACAAGTACACTGACCTGTGTATGAAATTTCCCCTGATCCAAGGGTATATTTGGGTTAAATTTTGATGGTCTGAATCCTTATATTCGGCCCGCATTTGAATCCTTATATTCAGCCCGCAAGCGACAAGTCTCAGATTACTTAAATTAGATTTTATTTCTAAAGAAAACCACATTTTCTCACACTCTTTACTCCGGGCTTAAGCAAATAGCCCCAGGACACTATCTGGATTTGATTTCTAAGATGGTTGTCAAGCCCAACAAGGCAGTCCTAAATATATAATTTCGTGGTCATCGGACTTTCGACGTGCGATCCAGATCCGATACGGAGTTTCAATGTGCTCCCGAGAGCAACTGGGTAATGAGATTGATCCTAGATTTTAGGGTAACCTAGCGTCAATGATTCTACAAGTTTTGGGTCTTGTAGATCGTATTTAAAGTGGATCAAGCGGATTTCGTAGCTAATCTAGTTTAACACTTATTAATTTTGTCTAATTCCTAAAGGATTTGATCCTGAGTGATTTCTGCTTGAGGTGGTACTTGGGTCTTTGCACGGAATTTTTTGAGTCATTACAATCTACCCCCCTTAAAGAAAAATTTCATCCTCAAAATTAGTACCTTTTCGTATTCCTCGAGAATCTGAGGGTAGTTCTTTCGGACCTTGGCTTCTGTCTCCCAAGTAACCTCTTCTTCGGTGTGGTGCATCCATAACACTTTCACAAGTGGAATAACCTTGCTACACAACACCTACTCTTTCCTATCTAGAATACGCGTCGGACGCAATACATATGTAGCGTCCTTGCTCAATTGCACTTGTTCCCATCTGATAATGTGGGAAGGATCTGGAACGTATTTCTTCAGCATAGATACATAAAATACGTTATGTATACCCGCAAGTGGTGTGGGCAAGGGAAGATGGTATGCCACCACACCCACTCGGTCTAATATCTAGAATGGGCTAATGAACCGCGGTGTGAGCTTCCCTTTCTTGCCAAAACGAAGGATTCCCTTCATGGGGGAAACTCGGAGGAATATATGGTCCCCAACTTCGAACTCTAGTGGTCACCACCTCGTATCGGCATAACTCTTCTGTCTGCTGTGAGCCGTCAGAAGTCGACACCTGATAATGTCGATCTTCTCCGATGTCACCTGTACTAACTCTGGGCCAATCAAACTGCGCTCGCCAACCTCTGCCCAGCAATGCGGTGCTCGACAAGGACACCGGTATAAGGCCTCGTAAGGAGCCATGCTAATACTCGCCTGTAGGTGAACTCTGCATATGGGAGACAGTCATCCCAACTGTTCTTGAAGTCTAAAACACAAGCCCGCAGCATATCCTCCAAAATCTGATTCACCTGCTCCGTTTGCCCGTCGGTTTGTGGGTGAAACGCGGTACTGAACTTCAATTTCACACTCATCGCTTCCTGGATGCGAGTCCAGAAGATAGATGTGAATCACGTGTCTCAGTCCGACATGATCTCCAGAGGAACTCCATGTAGACTGTAACATCCCAGATTTTTACCAACTTGGAATTAAACGTCCTTAGGCAATGGGTCGATCCTAACACATTATTAACTTGTCAGAACTCAATCCTAAAGTCTAAAATCACTTTTTAACCCTTTTCCTTCACAAACTCACCTTGCACTACGTCGTTCTTTAAATCTTTCTAAGTACTTTCATATTAGACACTATCTTAAAAGTTTAGGTGATGAAGAACAATACTTAAACTAAACATTACTATAAATAGTAAATACATAAATAAAATAGGCTTTTGACCATTAACCTTATGGAATCATTGACGAATAGGTTATTTAGAAACATCAGCCTCTCCTGCCTTAGGACCTTCTTCTGTTATAATTAGGGCGTGTTTTAGTTAAGTATTAATAACCTGGATCACTTTATATATAAACTACAAAGGCCCAAGTACCACCTTAGACAGAAATCATACAGGACTAAATCCTTTAGAAATTAGGCGAGAATTAGCTAGTGCTAAACTAGAGTGCCTGTGAAATTAGCACTAATCACTTTAAATACGATTTGCAATACCCAAAACTTGTCGAATCAGTGACGCTAGGTTACCCTAAAATCTAGGATCAATCTCATTACCCGGCTAGTCTCGGGAGCATCGCAAAACTCCGTATTAGATCTGGACCACACATCGAAAGTCTGAATAATACGAAGTTATAGAATTAGGACCACCTTGCTGGGCTTGACAACCATCTCGGAAATCAAATCCAGATAGTGTCCCATTGCTATTCGCTTGAGCCCGGAGTGAAGAGTGTGAGAAACATGAAATTAATTAGAAATAAAGTTCAATTTTAAGTAATTTGAGACTTATCGCTTGCGAGCCAAATATAAGCAATCAGACCATCAGAATCTGACCCAAATACACCCTCGGATCAAGGAAAATTTCATATACAGGTCAGTGTACTTGTGGCCCTGATCGAGTTCCGGTGACCGTTGAATTGAAACTGAACCGCCACGGGCGATCTGTAAATCCGATCGGACCAAAAACGTAACTCGACCTAGATCCAATGTTTGTGAGCTTAAGTCCGACCTTTGGCTCAAGGGGGGCTTCCAGAAGTACTCTGTTGAGACGGAACTATCCATATTTGGACATAACCTAAGTATACCTTGGCCCTTGGCCTAATTTGATGATTTTTGGGCCTATATAAGGACCTTAAACCCTCACTCTCTCATCCCATACGAATTTGAGAAAAACCTAGGAGAGAGAAGAGAGAAAAGAGAGAGAAAGTGTGAGAGAAGTGGGAGCATCTTCCCGATACTCCATCCCCCTACTATACGTGTTTAACCATCACTATTTAATCACTTTTTCAGTGATTCCGGCTTCGTTCATAGGTAAGAAAACCTAACCCTAAACTATTTTAGGATTTTCAAGAGTGTAGGTGATGAAACAGCTGACCTGTTTCATGATTCAGGTTATCGTTATGCCGTAGACAAAGGCGTTGGGTTCAAACTGGTTTCAGTTCAAGTTTACCGACAAAAGGTGCAGACTTTAGACGTATAGGTTATAGTTTTCAAGGCTTTCAATGTCGGTTAATGATTTATTCTTGACATGGATGCTATTTCACATGTAAAACATGCTGTCTATTTTCCGTTTCGGTTAAATACGAAGAATATGGAATCTTGTGTATTCTAGGTATTTATAGAAAATACCATATCCGTATAAATTTTGCTGATAAGATGGCCATGAGTATTTGCCGTGTATATACGCTAGTTATGGATGTATGACCTGTTTGGTGAAAGGATTCGCCCTAATACACATTTTGGCCAACATAGCTTATGTAGGCTAATGTGTGTAGTCTAAGTGTTTGTTGAAATGACTAAATAAATATGGATTTATGATTTATGCCTGCCATATGTATTGGATATAAGAACATGATTGTTGTGTATGAGACAACTCCTTGATATAAGGATTTGTCATATTCAATGTTGAAATTAACATACGTCATGTATGTTGGAGTGGTGTAGTTTAAGTGTTTGACAAAATGCTTGTGTGAGAAATTGTGTGACGAACTAAATTTAATAGTGGTGTTGAGATAGGCTTCTCAACAACCTGAATGATGTTTTTGATTTCCTCTATGTATGTTGACAGTATGATGTTTGTTTTATTTATGAAATGCATATGTGTGGATTTTTGTTTAGGCTGTATGATTCCGTGAAGGGTGATGTGGGAGTGGTGTAACGATTCTGTACAACAGCCCTAGCAGCCCTAAAGCGGATTGTAACGGACCTTTGATTATATGATTTGCAATATGATCTAATACTGCTTTGAGACCTCTTAGGATAATATGTTGTAATTGAATGTGATTAGGGCTATTGTATAGTCCAGGCGATCGGTAACAACTCCTGTCTGACTAAGCGAATCTATCTCGCCACAATTGATGCGTTCGGTGAATCTGAGTCGTACGGTGGTTGTCAACAGTGGTACCTTGTCGGCTACTTTAGCGTACACTTGTACTAGTCGAACTCGTCAAGTAACCCGATCTGCCTTGTGTATGTTCACCATGTTTGGACGCCATTGCTTGAACCTAAGGTACCAAACTTACTAGTGCAACCCCGTTAACCTTGGTACCTCGATCTGCTAAGACTCATGAGCCGGGCATGGTGGTATGAGACACCGTGGTCGAGCTGTCGGCCTATGCTGGGGCCATGTGCCTCCCCGTAGTGACCAGTGGGCAACCTGACTCATGAGCCGAATATGGTGGTATGGGACACTATATTCGAGCTGTCGGCCTACACTATTTTGATGGGTGATGGGGGAGTGGTGTAACGATTCCGTGTAACAGCCCTGGCGCCCTGACCGTACCCGGTGTAGTGACCTCAAGCATATTCTTAATCTACAGTGAGGAGACGAGCCTTCCCGTAGTAAATAGAGTATAAACTAGGCCTGTATTGATAAGGTGATGGGGGATCGGTGTAACGAGTGCGTGTAACAGCCTTGGCAGCCCTTTATAGCGACTTAGAACCGCATCATCGTATGAGAGTATCTAGGACTGACGACCCTAGAATGGATCATTATTTAGGAATGATATAAGAGAGGTACCTTAGTTTCCCAATCCTGCTGTTTGAAATGGACTAATAACAACTCAGTAATCATGCTCATCATTGCATTGCATGTGCCTGGAAGATGTAGAGCACTGAGGGATGAATGCATGCCGCGGATGTAAGATGGTGTCGCATGAGGGAGTATGTAGGTGAGGGCATGCATTATGATTGCATTTCATACTTGCATTAACAAGAGTAGTTAGGAGTGTTTGATTGTACTGCTTTATCATTACTGCTTGACTGAATTGATAACATGTTAACCTATGCTTTATTATTCCATTGAGTTGATCACTCACTCCCACGTTACGGGACGGTGTTGTACACACCAACTAGACCCTATTGTAGCTGCAGGTGATGGCGATGCTTGTGGGGCAGAGCCGGACTTTTGCGACGACGAGGACGTCTTCTTGTATATGCTGTATTTTGGTGGCTTCATACGAGCCGTATCTTGATCGACGGGGTTACAGGGATGTTGACTAGATGACCTTACACCTTTTGTATATTTTGAAATTATACTTGTAATTAATTAACTTGGTAACATTATCACACTCTGGAGACTTACCATAGTTTATATATTTTATACATCTATCACAGTCTTCCGCTTACACTTTAACTATCTCTGGAGTATGATACGCTGTTTTGGCTTAATCCTACTCATGTTTAATGCATTAATACGAACAACATTCAATCATCATTATTTATGTTGCATAAGTGATGCGTTGGAACTCGGGAGCTGAGCTTCTGCTCGACCCCCGATTTTCAGGGCGTTACAAGATGGTATCAGAGCATGATTTGGATTAAACCGAACCTGGGTTATAGTCACACGACGCACTCTGACTTAGGTGGGTGCGAGAAAGACGTAGGAATAGTCATAGTAAACCCGGTTTCGTCAATTGGCAAAGTTCACTGAAAAAAGGTCGTCAAGATCGGGTCCGTACTCATCAGTGATCGCATGAGTCGATCCCGAATCACCTCTTAGGCCATCAATCGGTGGTTTTAGATCATGTTTGATCCCATCCCAGCCATCAAACACCTCTATGTACTGCTGTACATCAGAAATTTACCTGAATGGTCCCGAAACGACTCGAAACGGAACCGTGGGCCAAAGGATGCAATCCGGGGGGACCCACGGTGGACCCGGGGTACCATTGGCACCTTGGGAGGGGGTGGCCACCACGCCTAGTCCAGAGGACCGCGGCGGCACCGCGCTCACCGTGGTCGACCACGGTCCCCTTTGCCCGGGCTGGTCGGACCAGTGCGGGTCGGTGTCGGCCTGACCCCTGGACACGTGTGGGGCCCGCAAAATTGCGTGGGGGCCCCTATTTCAAGTCCTTTTGCCCCCCTCTCTCTCTCTCAAACACTCCTCCAAGCTCTCCCTTTCCTTCAATATTTTTTATTTTCTCTCTCAAACCGTCCCTCCAATTGCCCATTCTGTCGTTTACTGTCACAACTTATACCCCTCCATCTTTCATAGCAATAGCTATCCCCCTACCCTCTCCATTCTCTCTCATTTAAGCTCTCATACCTCCCTACTTGAGGCTCAAATTCGTGTAGTACCCGTTAGCCATCCCATCCTTTCATATTTCCTTCTTCAACCCCTTTCATTTGGGCTTACACATCCCCTTTTATAGCTCAAGATTCCAAAACCCAACAATCCCTCTTCTAATCTTCTTCCTTTCTTCAACTCTCTGCATTCCTCCTTATTTGTGAACACACAATACCATAGTGTGCTTTAACAATCTTGTGTCCCATAACCTTCACAACCTCCAAATGTTTGGGACATTTAGGGCCCGTTCGACCAACTGCATTAGGTGAGTTTAAGGTGGATGGAATTGTAAAGGTAACAATAAATGCATGTGTAAGGTATTGTCCTTGGATTGGGTGTATCCCATGTTTTCCAATGCCATGTTTGGAATGTATGCAGTTAAACGTAAATCCCGGGATTTTCTTTCAAATGACACTTAGAAATTCGTCATCATGGGATTTGGAAATCCCATCTCGTACTTTCTAATACAAAGCTCATTTTCCAAAGCCTATAAAACTAATTTTAATCCCCTTCCACCCTCTTACTAAACATGTCATTCCCAATCCCAAGGAGGGATTAACAATGCAAGCCAATTTAATACAACTTAAGACCACTGGCCAAATAGGCCCTTGGAATTTTGGACCTAGAGTGGTGTTCCTAGATACGAACGACCTAACAGTAGGGGAAATCCAATAGATGGATAACGTGAACCCTAGATTGATAACGTGAACCCTAGGACCTCCTTAGTTGGTGTGGTCATGTGTGAAGTGCTCGAGCGTAGTTACATTCTAGTTCGGGCAATTCAATTTTGATTAGACAACTTTAACCCTAAGCGATAAGACAATTTCTTATATTAGAAAGAGTATAAAATTGTAACGACTCGAAAAATCCCGTATAATGGCCCGAGTACCACCTCGATCAGAAATCACTTAGGATTAAATCCTTTAGAAATTTGACAAAGTTAACTAAGTGCTAAACTAGATTAGCCATGAAATCCGTTTGAATCACTTTAAATACGATCTGCAAGACCCAAAACTTGTAGAATCATTGACGCTAGGTTACCCTAAAATCTAGGATCAAACTCGTTACCCGACTGCTCTCGGGAGCACATTGAAACTCCATATCAGGTCTAGACCGCACATTGGGAGTCCGAATAATACGAAGTTAAGGACTTAGGACCGCCTCGCTGGGCTTGACAACCATCTCGGAAATCAAATCCAGACGGTGTCTCATGGCTGTTCGCTTGAGTCCGGAGTGAGGAGTGTGAAAACACTTATTTTTCTTTATAAATAAATATCTCAAATAGTAATCTGAGACTTGTTACTTGCGGACATTTTGTAAGCAACCAGACCGTCAGAATCTGACCCAAATACATCCTCGGATCAAGAAAAATTTCATAAACATATCCATGTACTTGGAATTTTAGATCGAGATCCATTGACCGTTGAAATGAAACTGGTTCACCACGCGTGATCGGGAATCCGATTGAAACGAAAACTTAACTTCACCTAGATCTAGAGTCTGTAAGCATAAGTCTGACTTTTGGCTCAAGGGGGGCCGACAAAAGTCCTTCGTTGAGCTGAAAAAGGGTCACTTTGGTTATAACCTAAGTATACCTTGACCATAAGTCTATTTCGGTGTGTTTTTAGGCTATATAAGGACTTTAGAACCCTCTCTCTTACAACCATACGAATTGAGAGAAACCCTAGAGAGAGAAGAGAGAAAAGAGAGAGAAAGTGTGAGAGAAGTGGGAGAAACTCCTTACTATTATCCCCTGCCGTTCTACAAGCTTAACCACGTAAGTCTTGTCGCTTTCCTGGTGAATCCGACTTCGTTTCTAGGTAAGAAACTCTAACGCTAATCAGTTTTGGGGTTGTGAAGGTTGTAGGTTATGAAATAGCTAACCTATTTCATTCTATAGGTTACCAAACTGCCGAATACGGAAGCTTAGCAAGCCTATCGTATTCGTTACGATTCTACGATAAAAGGTGAGGACTTTAGGTGTATAGGTTATGGTTTTCAATGCTTTCAATGTTAGATAATGATAGATTCATGATCTACATGCAATTGCACATGTACAAAGTACTGTCTATTTTCTGTTTCAATTAAAGATGTAGAATATAGAATTTTACATATTCTAGGTATTTGTAGAAAGTACCGTATACGTATAAATTTTGAAAATGTGTTTGCCATGATTATTTGCTTTATGAATATATTATGTATGGATAAAATACATATTTGGCGAAAGGACTCGCCCTAATACATGTTTTGCTAATATACACAATGTATGTTGAAATAGTGTATTCTAGAAAGTACCGTATATGTATAAATTTAGGAAATGTGTTTGCCATTATTATTTGCTGTATGAACATACTATATATGCGTAAAATACTTGTTTGGCGAAAGGACTCGCCCTAACACATGTTTTGCTAATATACACTATGTATGTTGAAATAGTGTATTCTAAGTGTTTGTGAAAATGCTTGTGAGAGTAAGTGTTTGGATGATGGTGTCTTAGGTAGGTGTTGAGATGGGATTCTCAACTACCTTAGAGACGTATATGATTTCCTCCATGTTGATTGTTTAACTTAACCGTTTACTTATGAAATATATGTGTTTGTATTTCCTATTTATATGGTGCTTTATAACATGCCTTATAATATGCTCTTACCATGCTTGAATTACTTTGTTTAATATGCTTTACTCTACATGCTTTAAATAAGGATTGATTGAGTTCGGGACTATGTTTATAGTCCAGATAATCGGTACCAGACTTGAGATTGTGGTTAAGATTCATTTCGCCACGTAGGATGTGTTTAACGAACCCGAGTCGTACTTCAGTTGGCGACAGTGGTTAGGCCACGCGAAGTGCTTATGCACTTCATGTCGGTCAGTTGATCGTGCGCTCGAGCTAGTCAGGCTCGTCAAGTAACCGAATATGTTTAATGTATGTTCACCATGTTTGGACGCTACTGCTTGAACATAGGGTACCAAACTTACCTGTGAAATCCCGTTAACCATGGTACCTCGATCCGCTGAGACTCATGGCCGGGCATGGTGGTATCGGACACCGTGGTCGAGCTGTCGGCCTACGCTGGGGCCACATGCCTCCCCGTAGTGACCAGTGAGCAATCAGACTCGTGAGCCGATTATGGTGGTATGAGACACTATATTCGAGCTGTCAGCCTACACTGATTGGTGATGAGCCCTTTGTAGTGACCTCAAGCATACTCTGAATTTGCAGTGAGGCAACGAGTTTTTCCGTGATGTATATAGTATGAACTAGGCCTGAATCAATTTAGTGATGAACCGTTAAAAAGGTGATGGGGGAGTGGTGTAACCATTGTGTGTAACAGCCCTGACAACCTTTGCAGTGACCTAGAAACACACTATCATATGAGATTAACTAGGACTGATGACCCTAGAATAGATCATGTTTGGGAATGATACAAGGGAGGTACCTTAGTTTCCCAATACTGCTGTTTGAAATGGACTAATAACAACACGGTAATCATGCTCATCATCGCATTGCATGTGCCTGGAAGATGTGAAGTACTGAGGAATGCAAGCATGCCGCGAACTTAAGATGGTGTCGCACGAGGGAGTGTGTGGTGAGGGCATACATCATGACTGCATTCATACTTGCATTAATAAGAGTAGTTAGGAGTGATTGATTGTACTGCTTTATCATTACTACTTGACTGAATTGATAACATGTTAACCTATGCTTCATTGTTCCACTGAGTTAGCTACTCACTCCTACGTTACGGGACGGTGTTGTACACACCAACCAGACTCTGTCTTAGGTACAGATGAGGTGACGACTCAGGAGGCTGAGCCGGACTATGACGAGGATCAGGACGAGTTCTCGTATATGCAGTATTCTGGTGGCTTCGACTAGACTGTCTGGATCGACGGGATTTACAGGACTTATTTCCTTAGTTGTACTTTAACATTTTGTTCATAAAACAAATATATGTATATGGTGATTCAAATGGGTTCATACTCTGGAAATTGTGATGGTTTTGTTTCTTTTACATATATATATATACAGTTTCAGTTTTCCACTTGCCTTTATACAATTGATCTGGAGTATAAATTATTGTTTTGGTATAATCTCACTCATGTTTATTGCACTAACACAGACAACATTTAATCATCATTATCTATGTTGCATAAGTGATGTTTTGGAACTCGATAGTTGAGTTGCTACTCGACCCTCGAATTTCAGGGCATTACAAGTTGGTATCAGAGCATGATTTTGATTAAACCGGACCTGAGTTATGTTCCCACAACGTACGCTGACGCCTTTTGACATAGGAGAGTGCGAGCATAATATAGTAACAGTCTTAGGCATCCCAGTTTCGTCCAACGGCAAAGTTCGTTAAAACGAATGCCGAAATTGAGCCTGTACTCAACCCTGGTCACATGGGTCGACCTTAAAACACTTCTAGGCCGTCAATGAAGGGTCTAGATCGCAATCCACCCAATCCCAGCCGTTGAAATTCAGTAAAATACCGTTATGTATCAGAATATACTCGAAAGGACCCGAAACGACTCGAAACGGAGTCGGGAGCTACACGATGCAATCTGGGGGGACCCAGGACAGACCCAGGGTGTATTAGACACCTTAGGGGCGTGATGAACACCGCCCTACCGCGATGGTGCCATTCCTGGCCCACCTGACCGCGGAGGAACCGCGGTCACCGCGGTCGATCGCGGTCAGGCCCATCAGGTCTGGATGGGCCGGGTCTGGTCAGGGTCGGCCCGACCCCAGGACTTGTGTGGGACTCACGAAATTGTGCGGGGGCCCCTATTTTTATTCCGTCAGCCCTCCTCTCCTCATTTCTACCCTTCCATGCCCTCTAAATTATTGTTTCTCTCTCAACTCTCCCTTTTAATCAGTAAAACCCTTGATTTCGGTCATAACCCACCCCTCTCCTTTATTCACAGCAACCCTACCTCCCTATCCTCTTCATTTCTCTCTCATTTCAGCCCACACACTCCCTCTTTCGTCTCAAAATCGCGCACGCCCCCTACCCCACTTCATTTCTTCTTCTTTCTTCTTAAACCCTGGTCGTTTGGGCCTCTACAACCGCTGTTGAGACCTAAGCTCATGGTGAAGCAAGGAGAGCAGCCCTTTCTCTCTCTTATCGTCACTTTCCATGGCTTTCTTCGCCATTGTTTCGGCCATTTTCTCCGTCTCCACCGTCCTTTCTCTTATGGGAAAGAGGAAGACCGCTGCAGATGAAGCTGGGCCTAGTCGTCCAACCCGCTCGAGGAGAGAAGTGGACGTTGTAGCTAGCCCTAGCAAGGTTCGGGAGTATAGGTCGAAGCGGGACCTAGATCTCTAACTTCCGATCAGAGATGCCTTTCTGATAGGCTTCGAATATGGTCATTTTGCTGACCATAAGATTGTGTTCGAAGCTCACGTGGATGAGAGAATGTTTGGGCTACACCCAATAATGGACCGCTTGGTGGACATCGAATGGGGTCCTATATTTGAAGGCTAGTCTCCTGCATGTGAGAACATGGTTCTGCCTTCTACGCCCATATCATAGACTCCTCGTTGGAGCCTCTTCAGTTTACTGTCTCTGTGAGGGGTATAAGGCGCACAATTACTGTGGTTGAGATGGCGCGGGTTATGAACATCCCACGTGGTGAAGTGCTTCCTAATGACCACTTCTCCAGGAGTGCACGAGAAAGGGATCACCGTATGTGATACCTTTATGGTCGACGGGTTTCTTGGACATGAGAAAACTGTCTTTCGTTGTCGAAGTTGACAGATGACTTCCGTTTGCTCCACCACATTTTCACATATAATGTGTATCCATGGTCGGGTAACTGCACAGAGTGTACTCGGTTGATGGTGGACTTCCTATACAGGATTGGACATGGGGACAAGTTATGCCTGCCCACGTTCGTCCTATTTCAAATAGTTCAGGTCGTTCGATCTGTTAAGAATGACCTTTCGCTCCCATTTGGCCGCCTGATATGCAAGATAGCTCGTGATGTCGGCTATAGGCTTAACATGGAAGACCTTGCACCAGTCCGGGTCATAAGTGAGGCTACACTAAACAACATGAAGATCGACCCTCGACAACGGCAAGCCTGACTCGACGAGTCTGGAGATGAGTCAGATAGCGCTGGTAAGGAGAGTATTGACCTCGAGGCAGGAAGCGAGGGAGGAGGCGGTGATGAGATACAGGAAGAGGAAGATGAGGCTCAGGATACTGAGGAGAGCTCTCCTCCTGGAGCACCAGAGTCGGACACTGCTCAGGCTGCGAGGGATGCTCGTATGGTTCACATTGAGGAGAACTAGACAGTCCTGCGGTAAGAGATTAGACAGGTTCGGGCTGAGTTTGGTGAGACCCGAGCCAAGCTTGAGGTGACCGAAGCCTACATAAAGAGAAGTTTTAAGAAGGTGCCTCGCACGTTGAAGACCATCCTGTGCTGTGTACAGGACAAGGATGATCCTCCTCCATCGCCTGATTCGGATGCCTAGTCATCCAAGTTATTGTTTGTAGTTGTTTTGGCTACCGCATTAGGCAGTTTATGTTTTCATGTTGATGGATGTATTAGTTAGTAGTATGTTTTTGTTGTACTTGAAGCCTGGTTGTATTAGCTCCCCTGCATCTTCTGTCATGATTCATGTAACTCTGTATTCCATGTATTATGGCAATTTTAGTAATGAAATGCATACAACCTCTTTTACTATGAAGTATGTGGAATGCTTAAGTGATTACGTATTATGTTGCCATGCTTTATCTCACAAGCGATGTACCCTATGTTGTATAGGGCATGCCATGGAGATCTACGAGGAGCACGACACCCCTCTTGCTCACTGACTCGATGGACCAGACTCCTTCCCGCAGGGGTGGTCCTACGGGCCCGAGTTCTGGCTCAGATCAGCTTCCTGCTAGTCCTACTGGTGGTTTGCTACCTTATACACCCCCGATTCGCGAGCAGAACCGGGCATCCTCTTCGACGTCGTATGAGCCGCAGGCTGCTCCACCTACTGATGGGTTTGAACAGTTGATGTTGATGATGCATCAGTAGCAGATGCAGCAGCAGCAGCACCAGCAGCTTATGACCACTATTTCTGAGGCATTGTCTCAAGGTGGGAGTGCGACTCCACCTCTGACATCTACACGGCTTATCGAGACTGCCGAGCCTCCTGCTCAGTTTGAGGATGTGCCTCTGCCCACACCTGTTGCGTACCCTACGGGAGACGTGGGTACTCACAGTCTACTTGAGCGATTCCAGCGCTTGAGGCCTCCGACTTTTACGGGTTCTCACAGACCCGAGGAGGCCGAGTACTGGTTGGACCGCATCTCGAAGATACTGAAGATGCTGCATTGTTCTAAGGCTGAACAGGTTGAGTTGGCCGCCTTCATGTTCGAGAAGGAGGCTAGCTTATGGTGGGACAGTATACTGCGGACCGTCGCAGTGGGTTATGTGTGGACCTGGGCAGCATTTGAGTTCCGTTTCCACGAGAAATATTACCCTCGGGCCTATTGACACAAGAGGGAGAATGAGTTTCTGCGCCTCAGATAGGGAGGCATGACAGTCACTGAGCACGAGCAACGCTTTATAGAGTTGGGCCGCTTTGTCTCGACTATACTTGCTGACGAGCCGATGCAGATTCGACGCTTCACTGAGGGCTTACGACCTGACATTCGGTTGAAGATGTGCTGTGTCTGCATACCATCCTATGCGGAGTTGATTCATATGTCCATTCAGGTGGAGCAGGATGTGGACCACTTGACACGCTCCCGTGGTGCTATGGTTACGAGACCACGACCAGATGTTCAAGGCAGGCCTTTCCTTGGCAAGAGGCCTCGTGCTGATTCGCCTCTTAAGATCGCAGCGCCAGTGGTTCCGATGAGGCGCCCTATTGTGACCTGTACATACTGTGGGAAACAGGGTCATCCTGTTGGGATCTGTTTTGCGCAGATGAGGGATAGCGGGTTCTCTCCGCCGCAGATGATTGGTCATTCTCGCCCGTAGGCTATATTGACTCCACCACTTCGGATGACACCTGCACATCCGTCCTTCAGACCACCTGCACCTCGCTTCCGGCCGCCTCAACGGCCCATGGTACCTCAGCCTAACCAACCGCAGCAGGCGCGTGTTCATGTGCTTATAGCAGAGGAACCAGATACTGCACCTTCAATGCTTATGGCCTTCGAGGTCACTGCACATGTCCAAGGTACTCCCGTCTTCTTATTAGTGGACACTGGGTCCACTACCTCTATGATTTCATGCACGGCAGTCAAGCGACTGAGTTTAGTTACTGCTCCTACGAGAGGAGTGAGGGTTATCACTGCTACAGGGACTTCATCTGAGGTTACTCGTATGTGTGAGGGTTGCCCGATAGACTTGGGTGGCAGAGTGATACTAGTTGACCTGATCGTTGTCCCCCTATTCCATTACGACGTTATCTTCGGTATGGATTGGCTCACTGAGATGCGAGCCGAGATCGACTGCGAGACTAGGGTGGTGACTGCCTATGGACTTGATGACACGGCCTTTACTTTTCCTGTTTAGGTCAGTCACACTATGTTACGCTTCTTCATTAGAGGCTACTGATGTTCCGATGCTTGAGGATACGCCTATAGTTCAGGCTTTTGCGGACGTGTTTGCACCGATTCCTGGGTTGCCACCTCGGCGTGAGATCGACTTTACCATTGATCTTACGCCAGGTGCGACACCCATCTCCTTACCGACGCATCGCATGCCTCAATGTGAGATGGAGGAACTACGGAAATAGATTGATGGGCTGGTAGAGAAGGGCTTTATACGACCTAGTGTGTCTCCCTGGGGAGCACCTGTGCTGTTTGTGAAGAAGAAAGATGGCTCACTACAGTTGTGTATTGATTACCGTAAGTTGAACCAGGTCATCGTGAAGAACAAGTATCCTTTGTCCAGGATAGATGATCTGTTTGATCAGTTGAAGGGGGCAAAGTATTTCTCGAAGATCGACTTGCAGTCAGGGTACCACCAGTTGCGCGTCAGAGATGAAGACGTGCAGAAGACAGCTTTCAGAACCTGTTTTGGGCATTACGAGTTCCTGGTGATGTCGTTCGGTCTTACGAACGCACCAGCCGTGTTCATGGACTTGATGAACAGGGTATTTCGGCTATTCTTATACCGATTCGTCATCATATTCATTGATGACATCCTGATATATTCCACGAGTCGGGAAGAGCATGAGATGCACCTGAGAGCGATGTTGGATACCTTGAGGAAGAACCAGTTGTTTGCGCAGTATAAGAAGTGCTACTTCTGGTAGGAAGAAGTCAAGTTCCTGGGACATGTGGTGTTCAAGGATGGGATAGCAGTGGACCTTGCTAAGGTAATCGCGGTTCAGGATTGGAAGCAGTATGGCTCGTTTACCGAAGTGAGGAGTTTTCTTGGCCTGGAAGGTTACTATCGACGCTTCATTCGAGACTTCTCAAAGATTGTCAGGCCGTTATCATAGTTGACATGTAAGGATTTGAGGTTCGCATAGAATGAGAAGGCAGAAGTAGCTTTTCAGGAGCTGAAGGACAGACTGACGTCCGCCCCTGTGCTAGTATTGCCAGAGCAAGGGGTGAAGTACACGATATACATTGACGCATCTCACGTTGGTTTGGGTTGTGTCCTTATGCAGAAGGACAGGGTGATTGCGTATGCCTCGAGACAATTAAGGAAGCATGAGGAGAATTACCCTACACATGACCTTGAGTTGGCAGCTGTCATCTTTGCATTGAAGCTCTGGAGACATTACCTCTACGGAGAGGAGTTCGAGCTTTTCTGCGACCACAAGAGCCTTAAGTATATATTCACGTAGCGAGACTTGAATATGAGGCAGCGCAGATGGATGGAAACCTTGAAGGACTTCAAGTTCGAGGTCTCCTACCATCCTGGCAAGGCCAACCTTGTGGTGGATGCGTTGAGCCGCAAGAAGGCGATTGTATTTGTGGCTCCGCTGATGATAGCAGAGTGGGATACGCTAGAGTTCGTGTGGGACTTCGAGCAGAAACTCACTGTGGAGGAGCCATTTGAGTGTGTCGCGCATGTTCGGGTGCAGCCACTTATTGATGATAGGATCATCGAGGCCCAGAAGGGTAATGAGCAGTTGTCTGAGCTTCGAGAGCAAGCTAGCGACGCCGAGGACTCTGAGTGGAGAGTTGGTACAGACGGGGGTCTACGATATCGTGGCCGTTTATGTGTTCCTGATATTCCTGACTTGCGACAGGAGCTCCTCGAGACTGCTCACAAATCGAAGCTTGCGATGCACCCTGGTAGCACGAAGATGTACCAGGACATGAGACGGTCTTATTGGTGGGACGGCATGAAGATCCACATAGCAGAGTATGTTTCTCGTTGTCTGACGTATTAGCAGGTCAAGGCAGAACATCGTCGGCCTCCTGGACTGCTTCAGCCCATGCCCATAGCTGAATGGAAGTGGGACTTCATTTCCATGGATTTCATATCGGGGTTGCCGAAGACGAGGAAGGGACACGATTCCATCGGGGTGATCGTGGATTGGTTGACCAAATTGACCCATTTCCTCCCTATCAGAGTCACGAACTCTGCAGACGAGCTGGCTAGGCTGTACATCAGAGAGATTGTGCGTCTGCATGAAGTTCCCCTAGAGATCGTGTGTAACATCCTGAAAATCGGGGGTCGAGCATAAACTCAACTCCCGAGTTCCAACGCATCACTTATGCAACAAAATGAATGATGATTGAATGTTGACTGTATTAGAGTAGTGAACATGAGTGAGAATAAACCAAAACAGCATATCATACTCCAGAGACAGTTAAATTTACAAGCGGAAGACTGTGATAGATAGATAAAATATATAAACTGTGGTGAGTCTTCAGAGTGTGATAATGTTACCAGGTTAAATAATTACAAGTACAATTCTAAAATATACCAAGTGTGTAGTGTCATCTAGTCAACATCCCTGTAACCTCGTCGATCAAGACACGGCTCGCATGAAGCCACCAGAAATTAACCAATACGAGCAAGCATTATAGTCAATGCAAAGGTCCGACTCTGCCTCAGAAGTAGCGTCGCCATCTGCAATCAGAAAAGTCTGGTTGGTGTGTACAACACTGTCCCATAACGTGGGAGTGAGTGATCAACTCAGTGGAACAATAAAGCATAGGTTAACATGTTATCAATTCAGTCAAGCAGTAATGATAAAGCAGTACAATCAAACAATCCTAACTACTCTTATTTAATGCAAGTATGAAATGACATGATGAATGCCATTGCCAAACCACCCTCATGCGACACCATCTTACGTTCGCGATATGCGTTCATCCCTTAGTGCTCCACATCTACCAGGCACATGCAGTGCGATGATGAGCATGATTACCGAGTAGTTATTAGTCCATTTCAAACAACAGTATTGGGAAACTAAGGCACCTCCCTTATATCATTCCCAAACATGATCCGTTCTAGGGTCGTCAAACCTAGATAATCTCATACGATATTATGGTACGAGAGGCATCGCAAAGGCATTGCAAAGGGTTTGTCACCCATCAGCACGGATACAGATCTCACCGTATGTGGCTCAATTGCTGGTCGTCTGCTCGAATACAGGTCTCACCGTACTCGGTTCAATCGCTGGCCATCAGCTCAAATACAGGTCTCACCGTACTCGGCTCAACTCATGCTCTAGTTGTTGCGAAGGGTTCATCACCAATTGCAGACTGTAGAGTATACTCAAAGACACTACGAAGGGCTCGTCGCCCGTCAGCATGAATACAGGTCTCACCGTATTCGGCTCTTGTCGTAGGTGTCGACAGCTCGAATACAGTGTCCCATACCAGCGTATTCGGCTCACGAGTTTGCTTGCTCAATGGTCACTACGGGGAGGCACGTGGACCCAGCATAGGCCGACAGCTCGACTACGGTGTCCCATACCACCATGTCCGGCTCATGAGTCTTAGCGGATCGAGGTACCATAGTTAACGGGGTTTCCACTGGTAAGTTTGGTACCTTAGGTTCAAGCAGTAGCGTCCAAACATGGTGAACATACATAAGACAGATCGGGTTTCTTGACGAGCTCGACTAGCACGAGCACCCGTTGAGTTGTACGACATGAAGTGCATAAGCACTTCATGTGGCCTAACCACTGCCGACAAGCAACGCACGACTCGGGTTTGTCAAACACGTCCTACGTGGCGAATGAATCTCAGCCACGAATTCAATCCTATTATCGACTGCCTGGACTATACAATAGCCCCAATCACATTCAATTACAGGTAGGTAAAGCATTAATAAATCAAGATTCAAATCATACAATCAAAGTCTGATAACATCCTCTTAGGGCTGCCAGGGCTGTTGCACGCACTCGTTACACCACTCCCCCATCACCCTTCACGGCACTTATGGAATACAACATAAACATAAATTTAAACATATGCATTACACAGATAAAATCATACAATCAGTTGAGCATGTTATGAAGTACAACATAAGTATGAGTTTGTACATATTCAATTCCTAATCACACAGATATCTAAAGAAATCATACACATAGTTAAAAAAGTTGAGAATCATATCTCAACACCCTTATACATTACAATTTACTAACTATTACTCATTCAGACATTACTACATACATCAACATACATGACATATGTTGATCACATAGGCATTAAGCCAAATCCTTTCACTAGGGAATTGCCCCAATTATTACACGCGTACACCCACAACGGATAATCATGGCAAGCATGAATCCAAGTTCCATATTCATTCAGTCATTTCCACGAATACTTGGGCCACACATTGTAACATATATAGTGTATATTGGTCGTGGCATGATTTAGAGTAAATCCTTTCGTCAAAGGGGTATCGCCAATACAACAATCATATATCCATGATAATTAGTCATGGCGAGCACGAATGAGAATTCTATACTCATTCAGTCATTTTCACAAACACTTAGAATACACTATTTTCACATACATAGTGTATATTAGCAAAACATATATTAGGGCGAGTCCTTTTGCCAAACAAGTATTTTATCCATATATAATATATTCATACAACAAATAATCATGGCAAACACATTTCTAAAATTTATATGTATACGGTATTTTCTACAAATACCTAGAGTATGTAAAATTCCATATTCTTCATCTCTAATTGAAATGGAAAACAGACAACACTTTGTACATGTGCAATTGCATGTAGATCATGAATCTATCATTATCTGACATTGAAAGCGTTGAAAACCATAACTTATACACCTAAAGTCCTCACCTTTTGTCGTAGAATTGTAACGAGTTCGATAGGTTTACTAGGCTTTCGCCTACGATGATTTGGCAACCTATAGGATGCTTTAGGTTAGTTATTTCACAACCTACAACTATCAAAACCCCAAAACAAATTAGGGTTAGGATTTCATACCTAGAAACGACGCCGGAATCGTCGGGAAAGCGATAAGATAGGGGTGGTTGAGCTCGTGTAGCAGCAGGGAAGCATGGCAGGGAGATGCTCCCACTTCTCCCACACTTTCTCTCTCTTTTCTTTCTTCTCAATCTCAAATTTGTATGGCTGCAAGAGAGAGGGTTCTAAGGTCCTTATATAGCCTAAAAACTCACTACGTACTTCATCAGCTGTTACAGATGGACGTTTCGGTCCTATCTTCTTCTGGTAGGGCCATAGAGATACCCGGTCTGGTCGATGAGTGTAAAGTGGAATATATCGACGATGACTTAGACAAAAGATTATACAATCTTAAAGAAATTCTGGAGCTGATGGAGATATCTAACCATGGGAAACGAGATATGGAAGATGCGACTCTGTCACTTGCACATCTGAACGGAGTCCCGATAGATCAGATTTCTCCTATTGTGACTGTCATGTTGGCTATAAAAATGTCCAATGCTTCACACAGGATGACTTACACTTCTGAAGCATACGATAACTTGCGCAGGGAGTACTTCGGATAGTTTACCTCATAATTATTTCGTATTACAACAAATATGTGTATTTAATATACAATGACAATGTGTAATGAAATTTCCAATGGTTATAGATTAAAGTTTACAGTTTTATTATATTATGCTTGCATTATAGTGTAATGGTCTAATCATATTTTATTCATCTCTCTGAGCATAAGCACAAATGCATTATACCATCAACACTAGTTGTATAATGTTTTAGTATATTCCACTTGTATTGACATTGTTTAAATTTATAAGTTCGTAGTTCGCACATATTCAGTGATGGCACCAGGTGGGAGAGTACGTCGTTCGCGCACTGGATCTACCCCTTCTACCCGTGATGCGACGGAGCTAGCATCGCCGTCGCATATTGCATCACAGGCGTCTGATCCCTCAGTTGCGCATACACCAGGCACTGCATGTAAGTTTAGACATATATTTCTTTTAATAATTTCTATTTATGTTTAGACTTACATATGGTTCACTCGCTCTATCTGCTCATCGGTCTGAGGGTGAAACGCGGTACTGAACTTCAATTTCACACCCATCGCTTCTTGGATAAGTCTAAAAGATAGACGTGAGCCGCGCGTCTTTGTTCGACACTATGTAACATTCCGGATTTTTCCCAACCTGGAATTAGATGTCCTTAGGCAATAGGTCGATCCTAACACCTTATTAACTTGTCAAAAATGAATCCCACAGTCTAAGATCGCTTCTTAACCCATTTCCTTCACAAATCTCACTTTCACTACCTTATCCTTCATAAAGTGACTAAGTGCTAAACTAAATTAGCTACGAAATCCACTTGATCCACTTCAAATACAATCTGCAAGACCCAAAACTTGTAGAATCATTGACGCTAGGTTACCCTAAATTCTAGGATCAATCTCATTACCTGGCTGCTCTCGGGAGCACATTGAAACTCCATATTAGATCTGGACCGCACATCGGAAGTCCGATTAACACGAAGATAAGAAATTAGGACTGCCTTGCTGGGCTTGACAACCATCTCGGAAATCAAATCCAAATAGTGTCCCAGCGCTATTCGCTTGAGCTCGGAGTAGAGAGTGTGAGAAATGTGAAAATATTTCTAAATTAAATTCAAAATAAATAAATCTGAGACTTGTCGCTTGCGGATCAGTATTAAGCAACCTGACCGTTAGAATTAGACCAAATTACACCCTCGGATTAGGGATATTTTCCCAAACATATCCATGTACTCGAAATCTCTGATCGAGATCCGCTGACCGTCGAACTAAAACTGGTCCGCCACGTACGATCTGGAAACCCGACTGGAACGAAAACTTAATTCCACCTAGATCCATCATCTGTGAGATTAAGTCTGACCTTTGGCTCAAGAGGGGCCGCCAGAAGTCCTCCGTTGAGCTGAAACTAGGTGACTTTGGTTATAACTTAAGTATACCTTGACCATAATTCTTCTGCTATGCTCCGGTTTGAGGATGACATGATCAGAAATTGTCTTAACTGTAAATGTGAATTATAAATAAGTCAATAAAAGGAATTAATCATGACTTGTAATTTTCACGTATACATGGAATACATAAATTATTTAAATTGAAAAATGACATGTAAATCATGTGTACATTTAATAATCGTCGTCTATATTACTATCGCTTAGGGCTATTTCTTCTTCACCATCACTATCGCTGATTAGTATTTCCTCCTTATAGTCTCCAACGTTGTCATCAATGAAACCTGTATCATCTCTAACAATGTCTTGTATTAATAAGGCATCAACATGATCAGGTGGCACATCATCTCTGTCTAATTGCATCACATCAATATCAAGACTTTAATAAGTCCCTGTATCCCTAGATGGCATGTCTTCTTGATATGCTTGTTCAATCCTAGACGTGTCATTTCCTCCATCCTCGCTATCTTCAACTTCTGGTACGGGAACGTCAAATACTTTTCTGGGCTTTATTTTCTGCACCACGTGCCAAGAGCCGCCTAACTTAGTGTCAGCGAGGTAAAATACTTGTTCAGCCTGACTGGCGAGGACAAATGGGTCGTCCTTAAACCACTTTCGAGATAAATTTACGCTCGTAAAGTAGTTGTCAGTCTGTATTCCCAACTTCTTATTTCTAATGTCCCACCAATCACATCTAAATAAGTACACCCACTTTCTTGTACAATAACTCATCTCAATAATATCAGTCAAAATGCCATAAAAGTCAATTTCATCCTCCTCATTTGTTCCTTTCACAACTACCCCACTATTTTGCGTGGTCCTGTACTTCTCACGTTCTTCAGTGTGGATGAGTTATTGTACAACCTGTATATCTAGATACACGTCTATCAGGGCCACACGCCAGTGAGTATAGTGCATCAGACACATCTGCAGAGTTGCTTGGACGCAACGTCTTTATCTATTATCATGTACAAAATATAATTATTTAGTAATTTTCTTATGTTGAAATAATGTCCAATACAACAGAAATTCTAAGTGTGGTGAGATACAATGTGAAATCTTACACGTTCGACGAACCATTC
Organism: Magnolia changhungtana; assembly: GCA_030180095.1. Taxonomy (NCBI): domain Eukaryota; kingdom Viridiplantae; phylum Streptophyta; class Magnoliopsida; order Magnoliales; family Magnoliaceae; genus Magnolia; species Magnolia changhungtana. Next base: position 1,609,734 of record JASAUF010000101.1, on the reverse strand, counting down.
TGGAAACTGATCCTGATCCATCCGATCATAATTTGTGGGGAATTTGGACTTCATCTCGTCTATGTGTTCACTACACATAAATGACACGTCGTCAGCAAGAAACATTAAGATCATCGTATGTAGGAATTACAATAATCGAGGAAAAACTTACTCCAAGTACGACTCTATTTCTTCACAATTGTGCAACACATACCATCGCGCCTTTGCTAGATCCCCAAGGTCTATATCCTGAAATGTCGGGGATCCTAAAGGACGAACGTTATGTGCAAATATAGATATGAGTCCTTGTTCATGCTCCTGCCCTTCATCAGCATTCCGATCTTCTCGGTTGAATCTAGTCTCTATGCCATGAAGATACATGGAGCAAAATATAAGGCACTCATTATCAATGTACGCTTCAGCTATCGACCCCTCCGGTCGTGCCTTATTCCTCACAAATTGTTTGAGTGTGTGAAGGTATCTGTACACAAAACCACAGTGTTATACGTATGAAAACATGGATATATGTAATTTATGGAATGAATAAAAATTTTAACAGATTCTACCGCATTTCGATCGGATACATCCAACGATATTGTACTGGGCTTGCAAGCTTCGTCTCGTGCGGTAAATGAATCGCTACGTGTACCATGACATCGAAAAATGCAGGTGGAAATATTCTTTCAAGTTTGCAAAGGATTATGGCAATGTCCCTCTCCAGTCTTTTAATAACATCCACATTCAACGATTTTGAACACAAATCCTTAAAGAATATCCCCAGCTCAATCAGCGTCGCACTGATATCCTTGCTCGGGAATCCACGAATCGCAACCGGCAGTAGGCGTTGCAGAAGGACGTGACAATCATGACTTTTCATTCCTGTTACCTTACAATCCGTAACGTTTACGCGCCGAGATATGTTTGACGCATACCCATCAGAAAACTTTACCGATCTCAACCATTCACATAAACGCTTTCTCTCTAGTTTGGTCAACGTGTAGTAGGCTGCTAGTATAATATACGAATTTCTATGTGGTTGCAAGTGCAACTCTTTCTTTAAACCCATTTCTTGTAGATCCAATCGAGCCTTGAAACTGTCTTTTGTTTTCCTCTCTATGTTCATCACTGTTCTGAAGACATTGTCACATATATTTTTCTCAATATGCATGACATCCAAGTTGTGTCGCAATTTCAGATCACTCCAATAGGGTAACTTAAAAAAGATGCTCTTCTTCCTCCAGTTATAGTCCAATACTGTACGTTTCCTCTTCTTCAAGTGCGATGCCTTACTAAATCTAACTTTTCCAATGTTACTCAGTTGTTGCATCACATCTTCTCCAGATAGCTCTTTCGGGGGTGGCCTATGATCTTGTTTGCCATCAAAGATCATTGTCTTCCTGTGCTAAGATCACTCGGAAGGAAGCGACGATGGCCCATATAACACGTTTTTCTATCATGCTTCAATGACAATGAACAAGTCTCAATACCAAATGTAAGACAAGCCAACTTGCCCTTCGTGCTCCACCCAGACAAATTTTTATACGCGGGAAAGTCATTTATTGTCCACAAGACCGCTGCATGCAATCGAAATGTCTGTCCTGCAAATGTGTCATACGTGTGTACACCTTGACTCCACAACTCGTTTAACTCATCTACTAACAGTCGCAAGTACACATCAATGTCATTCCCAGGTGACCTGGGTTTAGGAATAAGCAATGACATCATGAAAAATGACTCTTTCATACACAACCAAGGAGGTAAATTGTAGGGCATAAGTACCACTGGACACATACTGTACGAGCTACTCATATTACCAATGGATTAAAATCATCACTTGCAAGACCTAGTCGAACATTGCGAGAATTCTCTGTAAACCAGTCATGTTGCTTGTCAAAATTTTACCAGGCTTCAGAGTCCACATGGTGCCTCAGTGTACTATCATCATGAACGCGTTTCTCCTTATGCCACCTCATATCTTTGGCCGTCTTACGAGACATAAACAATCTTTGCAATCTTAGTTTTAATGGAAAGTACCTTAACACCTTTCGCGGGATGTTCTTATCCCTGGCTTTACCATACTTCCACCTAGACTCTCCACATTCTTGACACTCACCAGCATCCTTATGCTTTTTTCGATATAATAAACAATCATTTATACATGCATGTATGAGTTCATAACCAAGGCCCAAGTCTCGCATCAAGGATTTTGCCTCGTAATGGGACTTAGGCAATCTCTCACCGTCCGACAATGCTTCTTTCAACAACTCTAGCAACATGTTGAACGATTTGTTACTCCAACGATTTATTGTCTTCAAATGAAGTAACTTTGTAAGAAAATTCAACTTGGAGAAGTTCTTATACCCCGGATAAAGTAGACGTTGCGCATCCCTCAACAACCTACTAAACTTTTCTGAATCGACATTACCCATTGGAGGAATATCTTGGCTCGCTTGTCGTTTGCAAAATCGGATCCATTGTTGTTCCCTAAACACATCCCCTATGATATCTTACATTTCGTCAACGTCTTCATCCTCGTCATCCGGCACAATTGGATCAGCAATGACTTCAATGGGCTCAACTCTATAGGTCATATCTTCACCATGATAGATCCACCAAGTGTAACCCTGGTCAATCCCAACTATGAACAAATCGTCCTCTACTTTGCCTAAAGTCTTAAATATCATGTTCTTGCATTTTCGACGTGGACACCTAATCCTATTCCTTGAATCTGCCCGATTTCGCGCTAATTCCATGAACTCTTCAACCCCTTGTTTATACTTTGGGCCAAACCTGTTCTTAGCTCACATCCAACTCTTATCCATGTCTACAATGAAAAGACTAAAGTCAGTTTATGGAAATAGCTTTAAGATTATGCTAAGTTATAGGTTTAGGTTATATTATATGTTTAGGATTTGATAATAGGTATAGTTTAGGTTATAACTTTAGGTTATAGGTTTAGGTTTATGTTATAAGTTTAGGTTAAGGTTACAAGTTTAGGTTAAGGTTATAAGTATGGGTTATAGGTTAAGGTTAAGGTATAGGTTTAGTTTATAAGTGTAGGTTATAGGTTTAGGGAAAGAATAGGTTCTCTTCCGTTATAGGTTTAGGGAAAGGTTAGGTTCAGGTTATAGGTTTTGGGATTTGAGAATAGTTTTAGGTTTTAAGTATAGGTTTAGGTTGGATTATAGGTTAAGGTTTAGGGATTTGTGTTTAGGTTATAGGTTTAGGTTTAGAGATTTAGGTTCGGGTTCGAGTTTGGGATCGGGTTTAGGTTTAGTTTTAGGTTCAGGTTTAGGTTTAGGTTATAAGGTATAGGTTTAGGGAATTGAGAATTGGTTTAGGTTTAGGTTTAGGGAATCGGGTTCGGGTTCGGGATCGGGTTTAGGTTTGGGTTTTCAAGTTTAAGCTTAGGTTAAGGTTAGGGATTTGAGATTAGGATTAGGTGTAGGTTTATGTTTAGGGATATGAGAATACATTTAGGTTTTAGGTTTAGGTTTAGGTCTTAGGTTATAGGTTAAGGTTTAGGATTTAGGTTTAGGTGAATGGCAGGTAATAGGTTATAAGTTTAGGTTATAGGTAATAATAGGTTTTGGTTTAGGTTAAGGTTTAGGTTTAGGTTAAGGTTAAGGTTTATGTTTAGGTTATAAGCTATAGGTTTAGGGAATTAAGAATTGGTTAAGGTTTAGGTTGAGGGAATCGGGTTTGGGTACGGGTTCTGGTTTAGGCATGGGTTTTCATTTTTACGTTTAGGTTTAGGTTAGGGAGTTGAGATTGGGATTAGGTGTAGGTTTAGGTTTAGGGATTTGAGAATAGGTTAATGTTTAGGTATAAGTTTAGGTTTAGGTTATAGGTTTAGGTTTTGGTTTTAGGATAAGGTTAAGGTTATAAGTTTAGGTTATAGGTTAAGCTTATAGGTTTAGGTTAGGTGTAGGTTTAGGTTATAGGTTATAGCTTTGGGAATTGAGAATAGGTTAAGGTTTAGTGTAACATTTCGGATTTTTGCCAACCTGGAATTAGACGTCCTTAGGCAATGGGTCGATCCTAACACCTTATTAACTTGTCAGAACTCAATCCCAAAGTCTAAAACCATTTTTGAACCCATTTCCTTCACAAATCCCACCCTTCACCACCTTGATCTTTCAATTTTTCTAAGTACTTTATATACAAACTACAAAGGACTAAGTACCACCTCAAACAAAAATCTTATAGGACTAAATCCTTTAAAAATGAGACAAAGTAACTAAGTGCTAAACTAGATTAGCCATGAAATCCGCTTGATCTACTTTAAATACGATCTGCAAGACCCAAAACTTGTAGAATCATTGATGCTAAGTTGCCCTAAAATCTAGGATCAAACTCATTACCCAGCTGCTCTCGGGAGCATCTCGAAACTCCCTATCAGATCTGGACCACACGTGTAACGACCCGTAAATTTTCCGTACAAGGGCTCGAGTATCACCTCGACCAGAAATCACTTAGGATTAAATCCTTTAGAAATTTAACAAAGTTAACTAAGTGCTAAACTATATTAGCCATGAAATCCGTTAGAATCGCTTTAAATATGATCTGCAAGACCCAACACTTGTAGAATCATTGACGCTAGGTTACCCTAAAGTCTAGGATTAAACTCATTACCCAACTGCTCTCGGGAATGAATTGAAACTCCGTATTAGGTCTAGACCGCACATCGGAAGTCCGATTAACACGAAGTTAAAGAACTAGGACCGCCTCGCTGGGCTCGACAACCATCTCGGAAATCAAGTCCAGATAATGTCCCACGGCCATTCGATCACGTCCGGAGCGAGGGAGTGTGAAAACCACTCTTTCCTTTACAAAATAAATATCTTAATAGTGATCTGGCACCATTCGGTTACGGATCAGTATTAAGCAACCAGACCGTCAGAATCAGACCAAATTACACCCTCGGATTAGGAAAAATTTCAGGAACATTTACATGTACTTGGAATTTCGGATCGTGGCCCACTGACTGTTGAATTGAAAGTGATCCGCCCCGTGTGGTCTGGGAATCTGATCGAGTCGAAAACATAATCCCACGTAAATCCATGAGTTGTGAGCTTAAGTCTGACGTTTGGCTCAAGGAGGGCCGCTAGAAACACTCTTTTGAGCTGGAAAAGCGCCGAATTACTTATAATAGTCGTACCTCTTGAATCAGAGTCTATTCCGGAGAGGTTTTAGGCTATATAAGGGCCTTAGAATAGCCCTCTCACAGCCATATGAATTTGGGATAAAACCCTAGAGAGAGAGAGAGAGAGGAAAAGAGAGAGAAAGCTTAGGAGAAGTGGGAGAATCTTCCTCCTATGCAAATCACCCCACGGGCTGCACCGCCTCTTTCCAGGCGCTTTCCCGGCGATATCAACTCCGTTTTAAGGTGAGAAACCCTAACCCTAGATCTGATTTGAGGTGTATAGGCTATAGGTTGTGAAATAGCTAACCGATTTCACTCTTTAGGTTAGAAAACTCCCGAATACGGAAGCTCATCCAACCTTGCTGATTCGTTGAGATTCCAAGAGGCAAGGTGAGGACTTTAGGTGTATAGGTTGCGGTTTTCAACGCTTTCAATGTCAGATAATGGTAGATTCATGATCTGCATGCAATTGCACATGTACAAAGTGCTTTCCGTTTTCTGTTTCGATTAGAATTGTAGAATTTGGAATTTCACATACTCTAGGTATTCGTATAAAATACCGTATACGTATTTTTTATGGAAATGTGTTTGACATGTTTAATTGTCGTATGGATATATGATGTATGGATAAAATACTCATTTGGCGAAAGGGTTCGCCTAAATACATGTTTACTAATATACACCATGTATGTAAAAATACGGTATTGTAAGAAGTACCGTATACGTGTATATTTTAGCGATGTGTTTGTCATAATTAATTGTTGTATAAATATATTATGTGCGTATAAATTAATTGCTTGGCGAAAAGAATCGCCGTATTACAAGTTCCCTTGTAAACACTATGTATGTTGAAATTGGGTATCCTAGAAAATACCCTATACGTAAAAAATTTGCTGATGAAATTGTCATGATTATTTGCTGTATGAATATGATGTATACATATAAAATACTAGTTTGGTAAAGGGACAACCCTAGTGCACTTTCCTCTAACATACGTCATGTATGTTGAAAAAGTGCATTTCAAGTGTTTGTAAAAATTGCTTGTGAATGTAAGTGCTTAAGTGTTAGAACCTTAGGTAGGTGCTGAGATGGGATTCTCAACTACCTTAGAGCCACATATGATACCCTCCATGTGGTTATTTACTCTAACTACTCACCTATGAAATATATGTATTTGTATCCCTATTTGTATAGTGCTTTACAACATGCTTTTGAACATGCTTTGTAACTTGTTTATTAACATGCTTTATGACATGCTTTATAACATGATTGCTAGCGTTCCTGAATTACCTTGTTTATTATACTGCACTTCACATGTTATGGTTAGGAATTGATTGAGCTTGGGACTATGTCCATAGTCCAGGCATCCGGTATCAAACCTGGAATTGTGGTTGAGATTCGTTTCGCCACACATGATGTGTTGGCGAACCCGTGTCGTACTTCGGTTGGCGATAGTGGTTGGCCACACGAGGTGCTTCTGCGCTTCATATCGCCCAACTTGTTGTGCGCTCGAGCCAGCCGAACACGTCGAGTAACCCGTGTGTCTTATGTATGTTCATCATGTTTGGTCGCTAATGTTTGAACCTAGGGTACCAAACTTACCAGTGAAAATTCCGTTAACCATGGTACCTCGATCCGCTAAGACTCATGAGCCGGGCATGGTGGTATGGGACACCCTGGTCGAGCTGTCGGCCTACGCTGGGGCTACGTGCCTCCCCGTAGTGACCAGTGAGCAACTTAACTCGTGAGCCGATTATGGTGGTATGGGACACTATATTCGCGCTGTCAGCCTACATTGATAAAGTGATGGGGGAGTGGTGCAACGTTTGTGCGTAATAGCCCTGACAGCCCTTTGTAGTGACCGCGAGCATATTTTGAGGTCGCAGTGTGCCTTAGGGTTCACCGCGATATATAGAGTATGAACTAGGCCTGTTTCTGTATAGTGATGAATCGTTTAAGGGGTGATGGGGGAGTGGTGCAACCTTTGTGCGTAACAGCCCTGGCAGCCTCTGCAGTGACCTAGAAAACACACCATCGTCTGATATTAACTAGGACTGATGACCCTAGAATAGATCATGTTTGGGAATGATACAAGGGAGGTACCTTAGTTTTCCAACCCTGCTATTTGAAATGGATTAATTAAAAACTCGGTAATCATGCTCATCATGCATGGCATGTGCCTAGAAGATGTGGAGCACTGTGGGATGTAAGCATGCCGCGAACGTGAGATGGTGTCGCATGAGGGAGTATGTCGGTGAGGGCATCCATCATACCTGCATTCATACTTGCATTAATTAGAGTAACTAGGAGTGTTTGATTTACTGCTTTATCATTACTGCTTGACTGTATTGATAACATGATAACTTATGCCTTATTGTTCCACTGAGTTAGCTACTCACTCCCACGTTACGGGACGGTGTTGCGCACACCAACCAGACTCTGTCTCAGGTTTAGGCGAGCTGACGACTCTGGAGGCGGAGCCTGATTATGACGAGGACCAGGAGGAGTTCTCATATATACAGTTCTCTGGCGGCTTCGACTAGGTTGCTGGGACTGATGGGTTTTACAGGGATTATACCTAGTTTAGTTTTGACATTTTGATTATAAACAGACATGTATATGGTGACTCAGATGGATTCATACTCTGGAGAATGAAACGTTTATTTTTGTTTCTTTACATACATATATATATACAGTTCAGTCTTCCGATTGCTTTTATACAATTGATCTGGAGTATGAATTACTGTTTTGGTATAATCTCATTCATGTTTATTGCTTTAACACAGACAACATTCAAACATCATTAAATATGTTACATAAGTGATGCGTTGGAACTCGGGAGTTGAGTTACACTCGACCCCCGATTTTCAGGGCGTTACAAGTTGGTATCAGAGCATGATTTTGATTAAACCGGACCTGAGTTATGTTCCCACGACGTCCACTGATGCATTACAACTTAGGAGGGTGCGTAAGAATGTAGAAACAGTCTTAGGGTCTCCCGATTTCGCCGTTCGGCGAAGTTCATTAAAAATGGACATTTTGATCGAGTTCGTACTCGATCCCGACCGCACGTATGGATCTTAGACCACTTCTAGGCCGTCTAGTGACGTGTGTAGATCACAATACACCTTACTTAGGCAGTCAAAAATTTACAAAAGTCAGTGTGTGTTCGGGAGTGCCCGAAAGTGCCCGAAATAGAACAAATCGGGGTCGGAGGCCTACCCACGCTGATCCAGGGGTACCCAAGGTGGGACCCAGATATTTTTGGGGCCCAGGGGGCTGTACGAACCGGGCCATGGGGCCCCCTTTTTGAAATTCCAAAATTTTTTGGCGAGACCCTCGCTGGGTCGGCGAGGCCTCGCCGATTTCTGGCTGGGCCGGGCCCGCGGCCTGGGTCGGACGTATTTGGGGGTCCCTAAAACCCCCTGCCCTAGCTCCCGTCCTAAACCCATTTCCAAAAATCCCACTTCCTTCACAAACCCCCTCCCTTAGCCGTTTCTCCCTCCTACCTTGCTGCCCTCTCTTGCAAATCGCCTCTCCACCTCTCTTCTCTACCAATTTCGACCACATCCCACCTTCCTCCATCGTGGAGTGCTGCCCCCTTCTCCATTTTTCCTTCGTTTCCCTCTTTTAGACCCCCCCCCCCACGTTGTTGGAGGTCCCAAAATCGTGGGAGCTATCTCCCCACCGTTCTTCCCATTTCCTTTCTTCCTTTCCCTACCTTTTGCACTCTCCCACGCCCGTTGGGCGCTTGATCGTGGAGAACCAGGGAAGTCGGCCCCTTTTCCCTATTTCGTCATCATTTTTCCATGGCCCTTTTTGGAGTTGTGGCGGCCATTTTCTCCATCTCCACCATCCTTTCTCTGATGGGCAAGAGAAAGAGTGCACGATGAGGCGGGCCTAGTCGCCCTACACGATCAAGGAGGCCGCGAGGCACCGCCGCTGCCCGGCTTTGCCCGGGAGTTTCGCACAAAGCGGGACCTTGATTCCTGGATCTCTGCCGAGCGGTACTACGTTGGCGGCGCTACCTCATGGAGTTTATGAGGATCGCGAGTTCTTTTCGAAGCCCAGGTGGATGGTCGGCTATTTGGGGAGTATTATTTGTTTGAGCAAGTGGAGGCGGCCCTCTGGGGTCCGTTATTTGAGGTCAGGGGTCGCGTAAATTCAGGCACTGTCAGAGCCTTCTACGCCAACATTCGCAAGCCTACACTAGACCCTTTGCAGTTTCAGCTCTTAGTTGGGCTGGATCTGTTCATCACCGTTGATGTGAGGATGATCGCGCGACTTATGAATATGCCCCTTGGTGACGTACATGTTAGAGAGCTGAATTTGGCGACTGCTCGTGAAAGGGATCGTCGCACCCGATACCTTTGTGGTGGCCGACTAGGCCGAGTGGCACCAACAAAAAGCCTGCTAGCGTCCCACATGTCTGACGACTTCCGCCTACTACATCACATCTTCACATACAATCTTTACCCCAGGCACGTTAATCGCAGCGAGTGCATGCGACTTATGGTTGATTTTCTGTACCAAGTGGGGCAGCGGGCGAACTTGTGTGTGCCCACTTTCGTGTTGCGACAGATCGTGAATGTTGCACGCTCCACCCGGTGCTCTGATTCGCTTACTTTCGGCCGACTCATATGGAGGATTGCACGGGAGTATGGCTATAGTCTGGGGGTGAAAATGCCGACTGGTCCACCCACCAGTTGAGAATACTCTCAGCGGATGAAACTTGGGGCACATCGACAACGGGCCCGACATGGGGAGAGTGAGGATGAGATTGAGAGCGATGAAGACAAGAGTGAAGATGGAAGTGAAGCTGAAGAAGAGGAAGGAGAAACTGAGGCTCAGGACACTGAGGAGAGTTCACCTCCTGCGGCTCAGGAGCAGGGCGTGGATCAGGATGCCATTGATGCACGTTTAGCCCGTCTTGAGGAGGGTCAAGCCGCCATGCAGTAGGAAGTCGGGCGGGTCCGAACCAAGCTTGGCAAGTTGTCTCGTACCTTGAAGGCCATCCTGTGTTATCTGCAGGACAAGAATGCCCCTCCTCCATCGCCTGACTCGGATGCCTAGTCATCTACGTTGTTGTGTGTGGTTGTTTCTTTTGGTTACCGCGATAGGCAGTTTATGTTTTCATGTAGAAGATCTAGTAGATAGTAGTATGTTTTAAGTGTTTGGTGTTGTAGACATATCGGCTTACATGTTATTTCTGTCATGATTCATGTAACTCTATGTTCCATGTATTGTGACAATTTTGGGTAAATGAAAAGCATGTAGCCTCTTTTGTTATGATGATGTGTGGAATGCTTAAAGTGCTTATATGATGCGTGCTATGCTTTATCTCACCAATGTTATACCCTATGTTGTATAGGGCATGCCGCGACAATATACGCGGAGCACGACACACCTCCGCCTTACTGACTTTATGGACCAGACTCCTTCTGGTAGTGGCGGTCCTGCGGACTGTGGGTTAGGTTCTGATCAGCCTCCTGCTGGTCCTGCCGGTGGATTGCCACCTTACACGCCCCCGGTTCGTGAGCAGTACCGAGCATCATCATCTGTGCAGCATGATTCACAGGCTGCTCCACCTACTGATAGGATCGAGCAGTTGATGTTGATGATGCACCAGCAGCAGATGCAACAACAAAGGACATGACGAAGAAGCAACAGATACAAGAGGCGGCAGCACCGGCGGCTTATGGCCACTATTGCGAGGCCTTATCCCCGGGGTGGTAGTGCGACTCCACCTACGACATCGCTCGTCTGCGAGCATTCGGAGCCTCTGCTCGGTGTGAGGATGTGCCTCCGCCCTCACCGTTGCGCCTCCTACGGAGATGTCGGTACCGCGGTTTACTCGAGCGATTTCAGCGCTTGAGACCTCCTTCATTCATGGGCACTTAGAGACCCGAGGAGGCAGAGTTTTGGTTGGACCGCATCTCCAAGATGCTTCGGATCTTTGCACTTGTTCGATGCGGCGAGCGGAGTTGAGTGGCCGCTTTCATGTTTGAGAGGGAGGCCAGTTTATGGTGGGATAGCGTTCTGTGGTCTGTCGCAGCAGATTACATGTGGACTTGGGAGGCTTTCGAGTTCCGGTTCCACGAGAAATATTACCCGTAGACTTACCGACATGAGCGGGAGAATGAGTTTCTGCGCCTTAGGAAGGGAGGCATGACGATTACAGAGTACGAGCACCGCTTCACAGAGTTGGGCCGCTTTGTCCCGACTATACTGGTTGATGAGCAGATGCGGATGCGTCGTTTTTCTTTGGGTCTGCGACCGGAGATACGGTCGAAGATATGCTGCCTCAGTATACCTACCTATGTAGCACGGGTTCACATGTCTATGACGGTAGAGCAGGATGTGGACCGGTTGGCCCGATCTCGTGGTGCTATGGTTACGAGGCCACGGCAGGAGTTACAGAGCAGGCCTATCCTAGGCAAGAGGCCTCGTGCTGACTCGCCTCCTAGGATCACAGCGCCAGTGGCTGATCAGGGTCGAATATTGCATCTCAGACCCCGACTATTGCCTGATTTTACAAACATGATAACGCTTAAATTCATATTGTAATTGTATTTTTATTACAGGATGAAATCAGGAGCATTGATTGAAAATTGATGTGAAAGGCGTGGATTTGATGCTCCAAAGTTACCAGAGCAAGGGACGGACTTCAGAGGATCAAGATTGAAGAATTTACATGCCAGGGACCTGAGGAAATCAAGCCGTTCACGTTTAAAAAGGCCCGAAAATAGTGCAGAATGCAAGATCACATGGTTCCCGTCATCCAATTGACTCAAAACTTCATACATGTGATGGGGGCCGTAAATTAACCGTACATATTAAATTTCAGCCATTGAGGATCTAGGGAAGTGGTCTAACGGCCAGATCAGCCCCTTAATTCATTAAGTGGGGCCCACTGGATATCTGGATATACATCAATTTTGGTCCTGACGATGGAAATAATATGAGAAAAAGGATGGACGGTGCAGATTTCTCAAAAACATTACAGTGGGTCCTGTGTATGCGCAAGGTGTGTACACAAAGGTGCATATGTACACTAACCACAAGCACCGCACAAGCACCACCCGGTCGGCCGAATGGCCGACCCGTGGCTTCTTCATCGAAAACGGCTCCTGCCGTTCCAGCGTCTGCGAAACCGATCCGCCGGTTCGCAGTTGTGGACCCCACCTATTGTCCAAATGGACAATCCAAACCATCCATCCGCTTCCTGGGGCAGCCACAACCCTCTCCTAGGTGAAAGTTTGGCCACATACATGTGTACGCTCGTGAATCGTCAGCAAACGGAAGATGGACGGTGGAACGAGATCTTCCGTGGCCCACAGCAGAATGGAGAAAAAATATGTGTTTTTGACCGAAATTTTGAGAGAAATTCGGTGAACGAAGTGGATTTCGCTGAAGAGCTTGATCATGGACCCCACCATCATCGCAACCGTCGGCGTTCGTATCCGCGTAACCAGGCCGCTGGCCATTTTTGCGGATGATTGTGGGCCCCACCCGTCACCCGTACGGCCGATCCGAGCCGTCCGTCGTGTAGATGGGTTCGTAAACTTCAAAACCATGTTAATATTTTACATCCATGCGTACACACATGTGCGGTACAGAGGCCACAAACAGGCGGTCTTGTAACGTTCAAAACTGATTTTGTTATGATTTCTTCTCTGGGCCGTGTCAATGGACATTCAAAACCACCCATTCTTGACTGAAATTTCGTCCTGAATCCAATGGACGGGGTGGATTTTCCAGAAAATACCTCTGTGGGGCCCACCGATCACGGCTGCGAAAAATTGCACTCCGTGTCCTGCTACGACTCTGCTACTGACTCCAGCCCTCCAACAGCTATAAAAGAGGAATTATGGACATGGGAAATTCATTCAGAAACAGGGAATTCGAGATCCAGAGCAAGGGAGAGAAGAAAGAGAAGAAGGAGAAGAAAGAAGAGAGAGAGATCGATTGGTTTGGTGTTTTGTTTTTATGAATTTTGTTTAATCTTTTTGATGGATTTTATGGGTCACTAATCTCTCAGCTAGGGCTGAGATGAAGCCCCTAATTTGATTAGCTCTTGTATTGGTTGAATTTACTTTGAATATTAATTAATTTGTTTCTTTCTCTAAGTGGGCTTGATTGGTTTAAATTCTATACTTCTCCATCTATGAACTTGACCAAAGTATATATATGGATGTTGTTTGGATGCTTATTATAGGTGCTTGTGTCTGATCAAGAACAGGTTTCCTATAGAGGAAGAAACAGGGTGCTTTAATGAACTATACATTCCATGTACCTGATCAAGGACATGGGATGTGTTATTCATGGCATTGCTTAAAGGAATTAGACATTCTGTATGCCCGATTAAGGACACAGATTGTGCTTTCTCTGTATAAGTGGTATCAATCTAGATCAAGGTGAATCAACAGACCAAACAAGGGTTAAGATAATTAGGGGTGGATTCGAAAGTCCTAGTGCTCTCTCTCTGATTGAATTTTCTTCCCTGTTCTTAATTGTTTTTTTCTAGAATTGTGCTTAGTAGTTCATTCCATTATTTATTGGATTAGTTAAGGAGAGTCATAGATTTGAATTGTGACGATTAGTCCTCGTGGGAACGATCTCGTAATACGTACCATATCTACATCTGATTCGTATACTTGCGAGTTTAAAAATCATTTAAATCGTGTTGGTTTAAATAAAACATCAAGTTTTTGGCGCCGTTGCCGGGGACTGTTTCGTTCCAAATTGAATTTAAGATTCTCTCTTATCATAATTCATAGCTTAGGATTTTACTAACTTTAGTCTTAGATTATTTATTTATTTATTTATTTGATTTTTAGAACCAATTTTCCTGTCTTGTAGGGTCGTTGATAGATCTTCTAACTTGGTAACTTCGTCCTAATTTCTTTACTTTCTTTATTTTTTAGATTAGGTCTTATCCCCTAGATACTGACTTGGGTTGTTTTGTTTTGCAGGATCTTAACATAGAAACTTCTTATTTGGTAACACCTTTCTAACTTCTCCTCTTACTTTCCATATTACTGTAGGATTTTTTTTTTCTTTTCTTTTCTTCTAGGATTAGAGTAAGAGTTAGGGTTCTACCATGGAATCGTGGGTACGTGCATACGCTGAGATGGATAGGAGATATTGAGGAATGCCTGAAGGATGTGGAATTTAACGTATACCTCAAGATTTCTCTCCATCGAGAACAGACATTGAGAACCGACTAGAACGTTATGTTCCATCGGTTAATAGGGCCGTATACGATCGTAATTATGGGAATGAGGATTATTATCAACCATCATATTCTCCCATGTATGATCAGTATGACTATAACCAGTGGAACCATCAAAACTGGGAAGATGAACCAACAACATATTGTAATAATTATTCTCTTGGATCCCATACCTTTGAGATCCAACCAGAAACGATCCAAAAGGATTCATGTTTTAATCTAGAACAATTCAACCAGCATGTTGCGAAAGTGATGAGATCGTTAGAAGCACTCAATTCGCGCCTTGAAAGGATAGAGGAAGCTCGCTCATCCCAACTACAATCCAATCCAGAAATACAATGCGAGGAAAGTGATCCTCACTCGCTTTTGATGAAATCTGGAATTTGGAATGAGGAGTTAGATTCCATTAATGAGCATACGGTTCAATTCCCCAATGAGTCGATCTCAATGACTGTTCAAAACAATGGGGAAGAAACATGGTTGTCTTTCAAATATAATGATGATGACACACCCCACTCACATGACACACTTGAGTTCAATAAAGAGGAAGAGGTTAGTTTATACGAACCTCAACCCAATCTGGAAATAGAATGTGAGGAAAGCGATCCCATCCCAAGTGTGCACTACATGGAAGTGGACGATGATGCATATTGGGAAGATGATTATAAATGTGCAACCCAAATTCCCTTTGAATTAATCTCAAATTTGGTCCAAGTCAATGATCAAGACGTACATGAAGTGGTCGGTCATAATGAGCCACTCCCCTCACCTAACATGTCTGATTTTAAGGTAGAGGATGGGCCCCTTACAACCGACCCTTCTAACTCTTGTGAAACATATTTGGACCACTCCTCTGAATTACATGATGATATGATTTGGGAGATGGACGAGCTACTCGATATGACTCTTGAATTTGAAACCACCCAGTTGAGGCCACCATCTGAACTGTTGAATAATGACGATTCATCGCCTCTTCTGAGTAGTGTCGATGAACAGAGTCCACACATCAATGCTACGTATACTGATCCTCAATCTGTCTGTGCAGGGCTGGAGCAAGAGAGCACACCTCCGTTTACCTTCAAAAACGATGAATTCCTTGGGCAGATCATCACGAGCTCTAATGTGGAAAATAAGTCACACTCAACTGAATTGCCCAACTCTTTAGATGATTGCTTGGCACACTTTACAGATTCAAATGATCCCATGATAAGAGACATAGTAAATGCCTTGCAAAATAATATTTCGGTAGTCATCACTGACCGAGAGAACCCTTACTCTGAAGCCCCTCCTTCCACAAATCCTGAATATTTACCATTAAGGAAGGAGGAGCTAAAAATTGAACCGAAGTTTGGAACCTCGGAATGTGTTGAGACTACACCACTTTCTGAAGATTTTTCTGAAATTCATTTATGTGTAGTCACTGATTCACCATGGGATACTAACGTTGAAATTTCTTCTGTCGCAGGTGAATCGTATATACTCTGGATACCTCAAGCACTTCAACGAAAAATTTCTTATGAGGTACATAAATTTCTTTGGAAAGTCAAGCTCCAGGGCGTCCAAGCCTATTGCAAAAATGGCTTTTGGATGATCCTGTTGAGAAATCTACTGAGAAACTTATCAAGATACTGGCCGGAAGAGGAACCTTGCAGCATGACTGAGTAGTTTTTCCCTGCTTTCTTCGGACTAGGGTAGTTTCCTTTATGCTATTTTAGGATAGACAGTAAACTTAGCGCTCCTGGGAGGCAACCCAGCCTTTTGTTTGATTATATTCATTTTTCTAGTTAGTTAGTTCAATGTTTGTGGGTAACATTACTGCAAACCCTCACGAGACTACAACTCGTCCACTAGGGGTAACCTAGGGGTTTAAAGGCTTGTTGCATGCGCTAAATGCAATCGAGAGCACCTGCGAAAGTGGTATAGGTAGGATCTTCTTTTGTTTTCTTTTTGTTATTTTTGCTTCTGTTGATTTCTCTCTTGTGCTAACTCGCTTTTACGTTGAAATTTTTTTCTTTAGAAAGCTTCTTGATTCTCCGTCCAGGTACTATCTTTCCCTCATTCCTCTTTTATTATTCGTTGTCCCATGTGCATCGCATGATTATTTCTTTTACATTGAGGACAATGTAGATTTTAGGTTGGGGGTGGGAGATTAGGTTAAAATCAGTATTTTCTTGGTCTTGAGCAAAATTTGTGAAAATTTTAAATTTTCTTCTGGAATTTCTATTGAATTCAAAGTGATTTTGAAGGATAGTTGTGATTTTAACATTACAAGATACAGAATGTGAGTAATTTATGACTCTTAGATTCGGCCATCTGCTTGATTTCACAGTCAATTTTGAATTGTTAATCCATGATTAGAAGTTGTAAACATTGATTGAGCCATGATTTCACATATCACATCTCGCTTACACATTAAGTTTTCGGTTCGATAACTGAATGATTAACTTGGCAAAAAGAAGAATTAAAAGGCTAAGTCACATAATCTTCACCATAGGTTTGCTCCCTATAGGTGCAGATTTGATTCTCCATAGTTGACATATGAAAAAAAAAAAAAAAGAGTTAGGCGACAAGTTTTCGCCATAGGTTTGCTCCCTATAGGTGAGAATTTGATTCCCCTCATTTGCGTTACTGCTCATAAAGAAAATCAAAGGCTGGTAAAAAGAAAAGTTAATCTGTGAGATAAGTGTTGGTTTCAAGCTTGGTTGTCACGAATTACTAATGATATCATGAAATTGACAATCGGATCTCTTAATGATTGTAAGTCGAGATTACACTTTACATTCATGGAGCTCAATGTTCAGAATTGTTCCAATTAATGGATTAATAGTTTGAAATTAATTATGAAATCTACCGAGAGATTGATTCCAAGAGAAAAATTCCACACACCGATCATGAATCTTAGAATTTTCACATCTCAGCTATCTGTTCACTTGTCACTTGAATTTACAGGAATTGTCTTTTATTTCTGAAATTATTTTTCGCATGTTTTGCTCGGGACTAGTAAAATGCTGGTTGGGGGTTGTGATTAGGGTCAAATATTGCATCTCAGACCCTGACTATTGCCTGATTTTACAAACATGATAACGCTTAAATTCATATTGTAATTGTATTTTTGTTATAGGATGAAATCAGGAGCGTTGATTGAAAATTGATGTGAAAGGCATGGATTTGATGCTCCAAAGTTACCAGAGCAAGTGACGGACTTCAGAGGATCAAGATTGAAGAATTTACATGCCAGGGACTTGAGGAAATCAAGCCGTTCAAGTTTAAAAAGGCCCAAAAATGGTGCAGAATGCAAGATCACATGGTTCCCGTCATCCAATTGACTCAAAACTTCATACATGTGATGGGGGCCGTAAATTAACCGTACATATTAAATTTCAGCCATTGAGGATCTCGGGAAGTAGTCTAACGGCCAGATCAGCCCCTTAATTCATTAAGTGGGGCCCGCTGGATATCTGGATATACATCAATTTTGGTCCTGACGGTGGAAATAATTTGAGAAAAAGGATGGACGGTGTAGATTTCTCAAAAACATTACAGTGGGTCCTGTGTATGCAGTGTGTACACAGTGCATATGTACACTAGTCGCGCACCGCACAGCCACCCCAGTCAGCGAACTGCTGACCCGTGGCTTCTTCGTCGAAAACGGCTCCTGTTGTTCCAGCATCTGCGAAACCGATCTGCCGGTTCGCAGTTGTGGACCCCACCTATTGTCCAAATGGACAATCCAAACCGTTCATCCGCTTCCTGGGGTAGCCACAACCCTCTCCTAGGTGAAAGTTTGGCCACATACATGTGTACGCTCGTGAATCGTCAGCAAACGGAAGATGGACGGTGGAACGAGATCTTCCGTGGCCCACAACAGAATGGAGGAAAAAATATGTGTTTTTGACCGAAATTTCGAGAGAAATTCAGTGAACGGAGTGGATTTCGCTGAAGAGCTTGATCATGGACCCCACCGTCATTGCAACCGTTGGCGTTTGCGTCCGCGTAACCAGGCCGCTAGCCATTTTTGCGGATGATTGTGGGCCCCACCCATCACCCGTAAGGCCGATCCGAGCCGTCCATCGTGTAGATGGGTTCGTAAACTTCAAAACCATGTTAATATTTTACACCCATGCGTACACACATGTGCGGTACAGAGGCCACAAACAGGCGGTCTTGTGACGTTCAAAACTGATTTTGTTGTGATTTCTTCTCTGGGCTGTGTCAATGGACATTCAAAACCACCCATTCTTGACTGAAATTTCGTCCTGAATCCAATGGACAGGGTGAATTTTCCAGAAAATACCTCTGTGGGGCCCATCGATCACGGGTGTGAAAAATTGCACTCTGTGTCCTGCTACGACTCTGCTACTGACTTCAGCCCTCCAACAGCTATAAAAGAGGAATTATGGACGTTGAAAATTCATTCAGAAACAGGGAATTCGAGATCCAGGGCAAGGGAGAGAAGAAAGAGAAGAAAGAGAAGAAAGAAGAGAGAGAGAGATCGATTGGTTTGGTGTTTTGTTTTTATGAATTTTGTTTAATCTTTTTGATGGATTTTATGGGTCACTAATCTCTCAGCTAGGGCTGAGATGAAGCCCCTAATTTGATTAGCTCTTGTATTGGTTGAATTTACTTTGAATATTAATTAATTTGTTTCTTTCTCTAAGTGGGCTTGATTGGTTTAAATTCTATACTTCTCCATCTATGAACTTGACCAAAGTATATATATGGATGTTGTTTGGATGCTTATTATAGGTGCTTGTGTCTGATCAAGAACAGGTTTCCTACAGAGGAAGAAACAGGGTGCTTTAATGAACTATACATTTCATGTACCTGATCAAGGACATGTGATGTGTTATTCATGGCATTGTTTAAAAGAATTAGACATTCTGTATGCCCGATTAATGACACAGATTGTGCTTTCTCTGTATAAGTGGTATCAATCTAGATTAAGGTGAATCAACAGACCAAACAAGGGTTAGGATAATTAGGGGTGGATTTGAAAGTCCTAGTGCTCTCTCTCTGATTGAATTTTCTTCCCTGTTCTTAATTGTTTTTTTTCTAGAATTGTGCTTAGTAGTTCATTCCATTATTTGTTGGATTAGTTAAGGAGAGTCATAGATTTGAATTGTGACGATTAGTTCTCGTGGGAACGATCTCGTAATACATACCATATCTACATCTGATTCGTATACTTGCGAGTTTAAAAATCATTTAAATCGTGTTGGTTTAAATAAAACATCAGTGGCTTCGCTGAGGCGCCCTATTGTGACCTGCACGTATTGCGGGAAGCAGGGTCATCTTATTGGGAATTGTTTCGCGTGGATGAAGGATAGTGGTTTCTCTCCGCCACAAATGTTGGGTCGTTCTCGCCCGCAGGCCTTATCGACTCCACCTTTACAGACTATACCTGCCCATCCTTCCTTCCGACCTCCTGTATCACGGTTCAGGCCGCCGCAACGGCCCTTGGCCCCTCAGCCGAACCGTCAGCAGCAGGCACGCGTACATACGCTTGTGGCTGAGGCACCTGACACATCACTTACGGCCCCGACAGCTTTTGAGGGTACGACTCACATTCATGGTACTTCTGTTTCCTTGTTGATGGACACTGAGTCCACTACTTCTATTATTTCTTATGGGGCAGTTAAACGTCTATCTTTGCACACTATTCCCACTAGGGACTGAGACTTACTACAGCCACTGGTACTTTTTCTGATATCACACGGTTATGTGAGGGTTGCTCTGTGGATTTGGGTAGCCGTACCGTGCTTGTCGACCTCATTGTTGCTCCGCTGTGGCACTACGATGTTATTTTCGGTATGGATTGGCTCTCGAAGATGAGAGCAGAGATAGATTGCGATACTCGAGTCGTGACGGCCTATGGATCTGACGGCGCAGCTTTCACTTTTCCAGTACAGGTCAGTTGGCGCTGCCGTGTTGACTGTTATACTGATTTATTAGTGCCAATTGATGGTACGACGTTGAGAAACACGCCGGTGGTTCAAGAATTTGCAGACGTGTTTGAGACTATTCCTGGTTTACCTCCTCGGCGTGAGATCGATTTTACAATTGATCTTACACCTGGTGTGACACCCATCTCATTGCCGACTTATCGTATGCCTCCATGTGAGATGGAGGAGCTGCGGAAACAGATTGACGAGCTTGTAGAGAAGGGTTTTATACGACCTAGTGTGTCTCCTTGGGGAGCGCCTGTGCTATTTGTGAAGAAGAAGGACGGGTCACTACGGTTATGTATTGACTACCGTAGGTTGAACCAGGTCACGGTGAAGAACAAGTATCCTTTGCCTAGGATAGATGATCTGTTTGATCAGTTGAGGGGGGCGAAGTATTTTTTGAAGATTGATCTACAGTCGGGATACCACCAGTTGCGCGTGAGAGATGATGACGTGCAGAAGACAGCCTTCAGGACGTGCTTTGGGCACTATGAGTTCCTTGTGATGTCGTTCGGCCTTACGAACGCACCAGCCGTGTTCATGGACTTGATGAACCGGGTATTTCAGCCTTTCCTATACCGATTTGTCATCGTCTTTATTGATGACATTTTGATATACTCTACGACTCGGAAGGAGCACGAGGAGTACCTGAGAGCGGTGTTGGGTACGCTGAAGAAGAACCAGCTGTTTGCACAGTACAAGAAGTGCGACTTCTGGCAAGAGGAAGTCAAGTTCCTCGGACATGTAGTGTCCAAGGAGGGGATAGCAGTGGACCTTGCTAAAGTAGCCGCAGTTCAGGATTGGCAACAGCCAGGCTTGGTTACCGAGGTGAGGAGTTTCCTTGGTCTAGCAGGGTATTACAGGCGCTTCATTCGGGATTTCTCGAAGATTGCCAGGCCGTTGTCTCAGTTGACCCGGAAGGACCTGAAGTTCGCCTGGAATGAGAAGGCGGAAGCAACTTTCAAGGAGCTGAAGGATAAGTTGACGTCCACCCCTGTGCTAGTATTACCAGAGCAAGGGGAGAAATACACGATATATACTGACGCGTCTCGCGTGGTTTAGGTTGTGTCCTGATGCAGAAGGACAAGGTGATTTCGTATGCCTCGACACAATTAAGGAAGCATGAGGAGAATTACCCTACACACGACCTGGAGTTGGCTGCTGTCATCTTTGCATTGAAGCTCTGGAGACATTACCTCTACGGAGAGGAGTTCGAGCTTTTCTGTAACCACAAGAGCCTTAAGTACATATTCACACAGCGAGACTTGAATATGAGACAACGCCGATGGATGGAGACCTTGAAGGACTTCAAGTTCGAGGTTTCCTACCATCCTGGCAAGGCGAACCTTGTGGCAGACGCGTTAAGCCGCAAGAAGGCTATAGCATTTGGGGCACCGTTGATGATAGCTGAGTGGGACATGGTTGAGTTCGTGCAGGACTTCGAGCAGAGACTCACTGTGGAGGAGCCATTTGAGTGTGTTGTGCACGTCCGGGTGCGACCACTTATTGACGACAGGGTTATGAGGCCCAAAAGGGCGATGTGCAGCTGTCTGAGCTTCGAGAGCAAGCTAGCGACACCGAGGACTCCGAGTGGAGAGTTGGTTCTAATGGGGGTCTACGATTCCGTGGCCGTCTATGCGTTCCTGACATGCCTGACTTGAGACGCGAGCTTCTCGAGTCTGCCCATAACTCGAAGCTTGCGATGCATCCTGGTAGCACGAAGATGTACCGGGATTTGAGACGGACGTATTGGTGGGATAATATGAAGGCCCACATCGCTGAGTATGTGTCTCGATGTCTTACGTGCCAGCAGGTCAAGGCAGAACATCGCCGACCTCCTGGACTGCTTCAGCCCATGCCCATAGCAGAGTGGAAGTGGGACTTCATCTCCATGGACTTCATATCTGGGCTGCCGAAGAATAGGAAGGGACACAATTCCATTTGGGTGATTGTGGACCGGTTGACCAAATCTGCCCATTTCCTCCCTATCAGAGTTACGAACTCTGCGGACGAGCTGGCTAGATTGTACATCAGGGAGATCGTCCGTTTGCATGGAGTTCCTTTAGAGATCGTGTCGGACAGAGACACTCGGTTCACATCTATCTTCTGGACTCGTATCCAGGAGGCGATGGGTTTGAAGTTGAAGTTCAGTATGGCGTTTCATCCTCAGACTGATGGGCAGACAGAGCTGGTGAATCAGATTCTAGAGGATATGTTGCGGGCATGTGTGTTGGACTTCAAGGACAGCTGGGATGACTGTTTTCCTTACGCAGAGTTCGCCTACAACAACAGTTTTCGGGCGACTATTGGTATGGCGCCATATGAGGCCCTATATGGTCGTCCTTGCAGGGCATCTCATTGTTGGGCTGAGGTTGGCGAGCGTAGTCTGATTGGCCCGGAGTTGGTTCAGACGACTACAGAAAAGGTCGACATCATCAGGCGTCGACTGCTTACAGCACAGAGCAGGCAAAAGAGTTACACCGATACGAGACGGCGACTGCTTGAGTTCGAGGTCGGGGATCATGTATTCCTCCGAGTTTTTCCTATGAAGGGAGTCCTTCGGTTTGGAAAGAAGGGGAAGCTCACGCCGAGGTTTATCGGTCCATTTCAGATACTGGATCGCGTGGGTGATGTGGCGTATCATCTCGCTTTACCCACACCACTTGCATCTGTACACAACGTATTTCATGTATCTATACTGAAGAAGTACATTCCTGATCCTTCACATATCATCAGATGGGAGCAGGTACAGCTGAGCGAGGATGCTACGTATGAGTTGCGCCCGACGCGTATCCTTGACAGAAAGGAGCAGGTACTGCGTAGCAAGGTCATTCCACTCGTGAAGGTACTATGGACACATCATTCAAGGGAGGAAGCTACTTGGGAGACTAAGGCCGAGGTCAGGAAGAACTACCCTCAGATTCTCGAGGAATATGAAAATGTACAAATTTTGAGGACGAAATTTTTGTTTAAGGGGGGTAGATTGTAACGACCCATAAATTTTTCGTACAAGGGCTCGAGTATCACCTAGACCAAAAATCACTTAGGATTAAATCCTTTAGAAATTTAACAAAGTTAACTAAGTGCTAAACTATATTAACCATGAAATCCGTTAGAATCACTTTAAATACGATCTGCAAGACCCAACACTTGTAGAATCATTGACGCTAGGTTACCCTAAAGTCTAGGATTAAACTCATTACCCGACTGCTCTCGGGAACGAATTGAAACTCCGTATTAGGTCTAGACCGCACATCGGAAGTCCGATTAACACGAAGTTAAGGAACTAGGACCGCCTCGCTGGGCTCGACAACCATCTCGGAAATCAAGTCCAGACAATGTCCCACGGCCATTCGATCGCGTCCGGAGCGAGGGAGTGTGAAAACCACTCTTTCCTTTACAAAATAAATATCTTGAATAGTGATCTGGCACCATTCGGTTGCGGATCAGTATTAAGCAACCAGACCGTCAGAATCAGACCAAATTACACCCTCGGATCAGGAAAAATTTCAGGAACATTTACATGTACTTGGAATTTCGGATCGTGGCCCACTGACCGTTGAACTGAAAGTGGTCCGCCCCGTGTGATCTGGGAATCCGATCAAGTCGAAAACGTAATCCCACGTAGATCCATGAGTTGTGAGCTTAAGTCTGACGTTTGGCTCAAGGAGGGCCGCCAGAAATACTCTTTTGAGCTGGAAAAGCGCCGAATTGCTTATAATAGTCGTACCTCTTGAACCAGAGTCTATTCCAGGGAGGTTTTAGGCTATATAAGGGCCTTAGAACAGCCCTCTCACAGCCATACGAATTTGGGATAAAACCCTAGAGAGAGAGAGAGGAAAAGAGAGAGAGCTTAGGAGAAGTGGGAGAATCTTCCTCCTACTGTTGCAAATCACCCCACGGGCTACACCGCCTCTTTCCAGGCGCTTTCCCGGTGATATCAACTCCATTTTAAGGTGAGAAACCCTAACCCTAAATCTAATTTGAGGTGTATAGGCTATAGGTTGTGAAATAACTAACCGATTTCACTCTTTAGGTTAGAAAACTCCCGAATACGGAAGCTCATCCAACCTTGCTGATTCGTTGAGATTCCAAGAGGCAAGGTGAGGACTTTAGGTGTATAGGTTGCGGTTTTCAACGCTTTCAATGTCAGATAATGGTAGATTCATGATCTACATGCAATTGCACATGTACAAAGTGCTTTCCGTTTTCTGTTTCGATTAGAATTGTAGAATTTGGAATTTCACATACTCTAGGTATTCGTATAAAATACCGTATACATATTTTTTATGAAAATGTGTTTGACATGTTTAATTGTCGTATGGATATATGATGTATGGATAAAATACTCATTTGGCGAAAGGGTTCGCCTAAATACATGTTTACTAATATACACCATGTATGTAGAAATACGGTATTGTAAGAAGGACCGTATACATGTATATTTTAGCGATGTGTTTGTCATGATTAATTGTTGTATAAATATATTATGTGTGTATAAATTAATTGCTTGGCGAAAAGAATCGCCGTATTACAAGTTCCCTTGTAAACACTATGTATGTTGAAATTGGGTATCCTAGAAAATACCCTATACGTATAAAATTTGCTGATGAAATTGTCATGATTATTTCTTTGTATGAATATGATGTATACATATAAAATACTAGTTTGGTAAAGGGAATGACCCTAGTGCACTTTCCTCTAACATACGTCATGTATGTTGAAAAAGTGCATTTCAAGTGTTTGTAAAAATTGCTTGTGAATGTAAGTGCTTAAGTGTTAGAACCTTAGGTAGGTGCTGAGATGGGATTCTCAACTACCTTAGAGCCACATATGATACCCTCCATGTGGTTATTTACTCTAACCACTCACCTATGAAATATATGTATTTGTATCCCTATTTGTATAGTGCTTTACAACATGCTTTTGAACATGCTTTGTAACTTGTTTATTAACATGCTTTATGACATGCTTTATAACATGATTGCTAGCATTCCTGAATTACCTTGTTTATCATATTGCACTTCACATGTTATGGTTAGGAATTGATTGAGCTTGGGACTATGTCCATAGTCCAGGCATCCGGTATCAGACTTGGAATTGTGGTTGAGATTCGTTTCGCCACACATGATGTGTTGGCGAACCCGTGTCGTACTTCGGTTGGCAATAGTGGTTGGCCACACGAGGTGCTTCTGCGCTTCATATTGCCCAACTTGTTGTGCGCTCGAGCTATCCGAAGATGTCAAGTAACCCGTGTGTCTTATGTATGTTCACCATGTTTGGTCGCTAATGTTTGAACCTAGGGTACCAAACTTACCAGTGAAAATTCCGTTAACCATGGTACCTCAATCCGCTAAGACTCATGAGCCGGGCATGGTGGTATGGGACACCGTGGTCGAGCTGTCGGCCTACGCTGGGGCTACGTGCCTCCCCGTAGTGACTAGTGAGCAACTTAACTCGTGAGCCGATTATGGTGGTATGAGATACTATATTCATGCTGTCGGCCTACATTGATAAGGTGATGGGGTAGTGGTGCAACCTTTGTGCGTAACAGCCCTGACAGCCCTTTGTAGTGACCGCGAGCATATTCTGAGGTCGCAGTGCGCCTTAGGGTTCGCCGCGATATATAGAGTATGAACTAGGCCTGTTTCTGTATAGTGATAAATCGTTTAAGGGGTGATGGGGGAGTGGTGCAACCTTTGTGCGTAACACCACAGCGACCTCTGCATGACCTAAAAAATACACCATCGTCGATATTAACTAGGACTGACGACCCTAGAATGGATCATGTTTGGGAATGATACAAGGAGGTACCTTAGTTTCCCAACCCCGTTTGTTTGAAATGGATTAATTAAAAACTCGGTAATCATGCTCATCATGCATGGCATGTGCCTGGAAGATGTGGAGCACTGTGGGATGTAAGCATGCCGCGAACGTGAGATGGTGTCGCATGAGGGAGTATGTCGGTGAGGGCATCCATCATACCCGCATTCATACTTGTATTAATCGAGTAACTAGGAGTGTTTGATTTACTGCTTTATCATTACTGCTTGACTGTATTGATAACATGATAACTTATGCCTTATTGTTCCACTGAGTTAGCTACTCACTCCCACGTTATGGGACGGTGTTGCGCACACCAACCAGACTCTGTCTCAGGTTTAGGCGAGCCGACGACTCTGGAGGCGGAGCCTAATTATGACGAGGACCAGGAAGAGTTCTCGTATATGCAGTTCTCTGGCGGCTTCGACTAGGTTGCCGGGACCGACAGGTTTTACAGAGATTGTACCTAGTTTATTTTTGACATTTTGATTATAAGCAGACATGTATATGGTGACTCAGATGGATTCATACTCTGGAGAATGAAACGTTTATTTTTGTTTCTTTACATACATATATATACAGTTCAGTCTTCCGCTTGCTTTTATACAATTGATCTGGAGTATGAATTACTGTTTTGGTATAATCTCATTCATGTTTATTGCTCTAACACAGATAACATTCAAACATCATTAAATATGTTGCATAAGTGATGCGTTGGAACTCGGGAGTTGAGTTACACTCGACCCCCAATTTTCAGGGCGTTACAACATGTCGGAAGTCCAATTAACACGAAGTTAAGGAATTAGGACTGCCTTGCTGGGCTTGACAACCATCTCGGAAATCAAATCCAGATAGTGTCCCAGCACTATTCGCTTGAGCTCGGAGCGAGGAGTGTGAGAAATGTGAAATTAATTAAAAATAAAATACAAAATAATGAAATTTGAGACTTGTCGCTTGCGGGTCAGTATTAAGCAACCTCACTGTCAGAATCAGACCAAATTACACCCTCGGATCAGGGATATTTCCCTAAACATATCCATGTACTCGGAATCTCCGATCGAGATCCACTGACCGTTGAACTGAAACTGGTCCGCCACACGTGATCTGGGATTCTGACTAGAATGAAAACTTAACTAAACCTAGATCCGGTGTTAGTGAGCTTAAGTCCGACCTTTGGCTCAAGGGGGGCCGCCAAAAGTCCTCCGTTGAGCTGAAACTGGGTCGCTTTGGTTATAACTTAATTATACCTTGACCTTAAGTCTAATTTGATGAGTTTTTAGGCTATATAAGGACCTTAGAACCCTCTCTCTCACAGCCATACGAATTTGAGATTGAGAAGAGAGAAAAGAGAGAGAAAGTGTGGGAGATGTGGGAGAGTCTTCCTGCCCTTCTTCCCTGCTGCTATCCATGCTCCACCATTCCATTCTTATCGCTTTCCTGGCGATTCCGACTTCGTTTCTAGGTAAGAAACCCTAACCCTAACCTGATTTGGGGTTGTGGAGGTTGTAGGTTATGAAATAGCTAACCTATTTCGTTCTATAGGTTGCTAAACCGCCGTACATGAAAGCCTAGCAAATCTATCGAGTTCTTTCCGATTCTACGATAAAAGGTGCGGACTTTAGGTGTATAGGTTATAGTTTTCAATGCTTTCAATGTTAGATAATGATAGATTCATGATCTACATGCAATTGCACATATACAAAGTGCTGTCTGTTTTCCGTTTCGATTAAAGATGAAGAATATGAAATTTTACATACTCTAGGTATTTGTAGAAAGTACCGTATACGTATAAATTTTAGAAATGTGTTTATCATGATTATTTGCTGGATGAACATATTATATATGCGTAAAATACTTGTTTGGCGAAAGGACTCGCCCTAATATATGTTTTGCTAATATACACTATGTATGTGAAAATAGTGTATTCTAAGTGTTTGTGAAAATGATTGAATGAGTATAGAATTCTCATTTGTGCTCGCCATGACTAATTGTCATGGATATATGATTGTTGTATTGACGATACCCCTTTGGCGAAAGGATTTGCCTTAAATCACGCCATGGCCAATATACACTATATATGTTACAATGTGTGGCCCAAGTATTCGTGGAAATGACTAAATGAATATGGAACTTGGATTCATGCTTACCATGATTATCCGTTGTTGCGTGTTATAATTAAGGCAACTCCCTAGTGAAAGGATTTGGCCTTATACCTATGTGATCAACATACGTCGTATATGTTGATGTACGTAGTCTAAGTGTTTGTTGAAATGACCAAGTAAATATGGGTTTATGACTTATGCCTGCCATATGTATTGAATGTAAGAACATGATTGATGTGTATGCGACAACCCCTTGTCATAAGGATTTGTCCTATCCTATGTTGAAATCAACATACATCACGTATGTTGGAGTGGTGTAGTTTAAGTGTTTGATAAAATGCCTGTGTGAGAAATAGTATGACGAACTAAATTTAATAGAGGTGTTGAGATAGGATTCTCAACTACCTTAGTGATGTGTATGATTTCCTTCATGTAAGTTATTTAGTTTAATCGCTTACTGTATCATGAAACATATGTGTTTGGATTTCCTGTTTGCATTGTGTTTTATAACATGCTTGTTAATATGTTTAAATTACTTGTTTGTTTAATTCTGCTCTGATTACTTCACATGTTTAAGTTGTATTCCATAAGTCCGTGAAGGGTGATGGGGGAGTGGTGTAACGAGTGTGTGCAACAGCCCTGACAGCCCTAAGCAGATGTTATTAGACTTTGATTGTATGATTTGAACCTTGATCCATTACTGCTTTAACTATCTACAATTGAATGTGATTGGGGCTGTTGTATAGTCCAGGCAATCGGTAATGGGATGAAATTTGTGGTTGAGATTCATTCGCCACGTAGGACGTGTTTGACGAACCTGAGTCGTGCGTTGCTTGTCGGCAGTGGTTAAGTCACACGAAGTGCTTATGCACTTCATGTCGTACAACTCAACAGGTGCTCGTGCTGGTCGAGCTCGTCAAGTAACCCTATCTGTCTTATATATGTTCACCATGTTTGGACGCTACTACTTGAACCTAAGGTACCAAACTTACCAGTGAAAACCCCGTTAACTATGGTACCTCAATTCGCTAAGACTCATGAGCCGAACATGGTGGTATGGGACACCGTGGTCGAGCTGTCGGCCTAAGTTGGGGCCACTGCCTCCCCGTAGTGACCATTGAGCAACCAGACTCGTGAGCCGAATACACTTGTATGGGACACTGTATTCGAGCTATCGACACCTACAGCGAGAACCGA
Source organism: Magnolia changhungtana (assembly GCA_030180095.1). NCBI lineage: Eukaryota > Viridiplantae > Streptophyta > Magnoliopsida > Magnoliales > Magnoliaceae > Magnolia > Magnolia changhungtana. The sequence goes on along the minus strand of JASAUF010000101.1, from coordinate 1,580,307 downwards.
GTACGGTGAGACCTGTATTCGTGCTGACGGGCGACGAGCCCTTCGTAGTGTCTTGAGTATACTCTATAGTCTGTGATTGGCGATGAGCCCTTTGTAGTAACTAGAGCATGAGCCGAGTACGGTGAGACCTGTATTTGAGCTGACGGCCAGCAATTGAGCTGCATACGATGAGATCTGTATCTGTGCTAACTGGTGACAAGCCCTTTACGATGCCTTCGCGATGCCTCTCGAACCATAATATCGTATGAGATTATCTAGGTTTGACGACCCTAGAATAGATCATGTTTGGGAATGATACAAGGGAGGTACCTTAGTTTCTCAATACTGCTGTTTGAAATGGACTAATAACAACTCGGTAATCATGCTCATCATGCATTGCATGTGCCTAGAAGATGTGGAGCACTGAGAGATGAACGCATATCATGAACGTAAGATGATGTCGCATGAGGGTGGTTTGGAAAGGGCATACATCATGACTGCATTCATACTTGCATTAATAAGAGTATTTAGAATTGTTGATTGTACTGTTTTATCATTACTGCTTGACTGTTTTGATAACATGTTAACCTATGCTTTATTGTTTCACTGAGTTGATCACTCACTCCCACGTTACGGGACGGTTTATACACACCAACCAGATTTGTTTGAGTTTCAGGTGATGGCGATGCTTATGAAGCAGAGCCGGACTACTACTATGATGTTGAGGAGGAGTTCTCCTACATGTAACTCTCTGACAGGTCTATGAAGACCTGGTATTGTATTGACGGGGCTATGGTATTTGGAATAGAAGACATTACACTTCCACAACTTAGTATAATTTGAAATTGTACTTGTAATTCATTAACCTGGTAACCTTATCACACTCTGGGGACTCACCACAGTTTATATATTTTATCTATCTATCACAGTCTTCCGCTTGCAAATTTAACTGCCTCTGGAGTATGATATGTTGTTTTGGCTTAATCTCACTCATGTTCATTACACTAATTCAGACAGCATTCAATCATCATTCATTTTGTTGCATAAGTGATGCGTTGGAACTCGGGAGTTGAGTTCATGCTCGACCCCCGATTTTCAGGGTGTTGCATTTAGGCTTAGGAAATTGGGTTCGGGTTGGGGTTCGGGATTGGTTTAAGCTTGGGTTTTCATGTTTAGGCCTAGGTTTAGGTTAGGTAGTTGAGATTGGGATTTGGTGTAGGTTTGGGTTTAGGGAATTGAGAATAGGTTAAGGTTTAAGTTTAGGAAACCGAGTTGGGGTTCAGGATCGGGTTTAGGCTTGGGTTTTCATGTTTAGGCCTAGGTTTAGGTTAGGGAGTTGAGATTGGGATTTGGTGTAGGTTTAGGTTTAGGGAATTAAGAATAGGTTAAGGTTTAGGTTTAGGAAATCGGGTTGAGGTTCGGGATCGGGTTTAGGCTTAGGTTTTCATGTTTAGGCCTAAGTTTAGGTTAGGGAGTTGAGATTGGGATTTGGTGTAGGTTTAGGTTTAGGGATTTGAGAATAGGTTAATGTTTAGGTTTAGGAAATCGGGTTGGGGTTCGGGATTGGGTTTAGGCTTGGGTTTTCATGTTTAGGCCTAGGTTTAGGTTAGGGAGTTGAGATTGGGATTTTGTGTAGGTTTAGGTTTAGGGATTTGAGAATAGGTTAATGTTTAGGTATAGGTTTAGGATTAGGTTATAGGTTTTGGTTATGGTTTTAGGATAAGGTTTAGGTTATAGGTTTAGGTTAGGTGTAGGTTTAGGTTATAGGTTATAGCTTTGAGAATTGAGAATAGGTTAAGGTTTAGGCTTAGGAAATTGGGTTCGGGTTGGGGTTCGGGATCGGGTTTAGGTTTGGGTTTTCAAGTTCAGGTTTAGGTTTAGGTTAGGAAGTTAAGATTGGGATTTGGTGTAGGTTTAGGTTTAGGGAATTGAGAATAGGTTAAGGTTTAGGTTTAGGAAATCGGGTTAGGGTTCGGGATCAGCTTTAGGCTTGGGTTTTCATGTTTAGGCCTAGGTTTAGGTTAGGGAGTTGAGATTGGGATTTGGTGTAGGTTTAGATTTAGGGATTTGAGAATAGGTTAATGTTTAGGTATAGGTTTAGGATTAGGTTATAGGTTTTGATTATGGTTTTAGGATAAGGTTAAGGTTATAAGTTTAGGTTAAGGTTATAGGTTTAGGTTATAGGTTTAGGTTAGGTGTAGGTTTAGGTTATAGGTTATAGCTTTGGGAATGAGAATAGGTTAAGGTTTAGGATTAGGAAATGGGTTCGGGTTGGGGTTCGGGATCGGGTTTAGGTTTGGGTTTTCAAGTTCGAGCTTAGGTTTAGGTTAGGGAGTTGAGATTGGGATTAGGTGTAGGTTTAGGTTTAGGGATTTGAGAATAGGTCAATGTTTAGGTATAGGTTTAGGTTAGGTTATAGGTTTAGGTTTTGGTTTTATGATAAGGTTAAGGTTATAAGTTTAGGTTATAGGTTATAGGTTAAGGTTATAGGTTTAGGTTATAGGTTTAGGTTAGGTTTAGGTTTAGGTTATAGGTTATAGCTTTGGGAATTGAGAATAGGTTAAGGTTTAGGCATAGGAAATTGGGCTCGGGTTCGGGATCGGGTTTAGGGCTTGGGTTTTCATGTTTAGGCTTAGGTTTAGGTTAGGGAGTTAAGATTGGGATTAGGTGTAGGTTTAGGTTTAGGGATTTGAGAATAGGTTAATGTTTAGGTATAGGTTTAGGTTTAGGTTATAGGTTTTGGTTTTGGTTTTAGGATAAGGTTAAGGTTATAAGTTTAGGTTATAGGTTAAGGTTATAGGTTTAGGTTATAGGTTTAGGTTAGGTTTAGGTTTAGGTTATAGGTTATAGCTTTGGGAATTGAGAATAGGTTAGGCATAGGAAATTGGGCTCGGGTCGGGATCGCGTTTAGGCTTGGGTTTTCATGTTTAGGCTTAAGTTTAGGTTAGGGAGTTGAGATTGGGATTAGGTGTAGGTTTAGCTTTAGGGATTTGAGAATAGGTTAATGTTTAGGTATAGGTTTAGGTTTAGGTTATAGGTTTTGGTTTTGGTTTTAGGATAAGGTTAAGGTTATAAGTTTAGGTCATAGGTTTAGGTTTAGGTTATAGGTTTTGGTTTTGGTTTTAGGATAAGGTTAAGGTTATAAGTTTAGGTCATAGGTTAAGGTTATAGGTTTAGGTTATAGGTTTAGGTTAGGTATAGGTTTAGGTTATAGGTTATAGCTTTGGGAATTGAGAATAGGTAAAGGTTTAGGTTTATGAAATGGGGTTGGGGTTTAGGATCGGGTTTAGATTTGGGTTTTCAAGTTCCGGCTTAGGTTTAGGTTAGGGAGTTGAGATTGGGATTAGGTGTAGGTTTAGGTTTAGGAATTTGAGAATAGGTTAATGTTTAGGTATAGATTTAGGTTTAGGTTATAGGTTTAGGTTTTAGTTTTAGGATAAGGTTAAGGTTATAAGTTTAGGTTAAGGTTATAGGTTAAGGTTATAGGTTTAGGTTAGGTTTAGGTTTAGGTTATAGGTTATAACTTTAGGAATTGAGAATAGGTTAAGGTTTAGGCATTGGAAATTGGGCTCTGTGTTCATGATCGGGTTTAGGCTTGGGTTTTCATGTTTAGGCTTAGGTTTAGGTTAGGGAGTTGAGATTGGGATTAGGTGTAGGTTTAGGTTTAGGGATTTGAGAATAGGTTAATGTTTAGGTTTAGGGATTTGAGAATAGGTTAATGTTTAGGTATAGGTTTAGGTTTAGGTTATAGGTTTTGGTTTTGGTTTTAGGATAAGGTTAAGGTTATAAGTTTAGGTTATAGGTTAAGGTTATAGGTTTAGGTTTTAGGTTTTAGGTTAAGTTAAGGTTTTAGGTTATAGGTTAAGGTTTAGGTTTAGGTTTTAGGTTTAGGTTAATGTTAGGTTATAGGTTATAGGTTATAAGTTTAGGTTAAAGTTTTAGGTCATAGGTGTTGGATTTGAGAATCGGTTATAGATTAAGGTTAAGGTCTAAGTGTAGGTTAGGTTTAAGGATTTAAGAATAGGATTAGGTTATAAGTATAGGTTTAGGTTGGGTTATAGGTTTAGGTTAAGGGTGTGGTACCTGCAAATACAGACATAAACATGGCCTGTCCAAATGGCCATGCCCTTCCAATGCTGTCCATAGGAAATGGACAGCTTCATCATGGTCATAACAGTGGTTCCCACCTTCCAGGGACCCCCGCTCATCCGGATAGCTCCGACGCACATCCGGGTCTGCTCCATCAATTCTAAGGCAATATAATTAAATCCTAAATTAGTTGCTCATCTAAGGTTGGATAGATTGTAATACTTTCATATTCTCATTTAAACGTCCACGCTGAAAATCCGGCAGCATCTCCCTATGCCTCTCCAGATAAGTTGATCTTACGTTACATTCTGATGCCAAATATCTAAATCAATGTAAAGATATTTGACATTGGATACAGAACGAAAGAAACATATCCAAAGAGAAACGAAGAGATGGACCGCGGATCAAGCATGAACATTTAAATTGAGTGTATGAAACCATACTTTCCATTTAACCTTGAACTGTCCAAAATGGGACAATTTGAGCGATTTCTATGCCACTAAAAATACACCATATCTATGTATGGCCCCATACAAATTCTCAAATGAGTAACTAATTATCTAACTTACAAATCTATAAATTACAACATAGGCACCATACACCCATGCTCAAGTGAACCAAGTCAATCATTATTCACACATGTTCAAGTGAACGAAGTCAAGCATCATTCGCACATTTTTGTACACAACCAAGTTGAGAATCATTCACACATGTTCAAGTGAACAAAGTCAAGCATCATTCGCACATTTTTGTACACAACCAAGTTGAGAATCATTCACACATGTTCAAGTGAACTAAGTAAAGCATCATTCATACATGTTCAAGTGAATTGATTTAAGCATCATAAGCAAATGTTCTAGGGGGCTGATCTTAGCATCATTACTACACATCCAGGTTGATTTATTTAAGCATCATAAACACATGTTGTTGCCAAATATCCTGGCATCATTACTACATATCCGAGTTGATTGATTTAAGCATCATAAACACATGTTCCAGTGGAGTGATTTAATCATCATAAACACATATCCAAGTGGACTGATTCAAGTACTTTAAACACATGTCCAAGTGGACTGATTTAAGTATTATAAGCATTATTCAAACAATTGAAACTATGTTTGTCAAACACAACATCATTGTGGTATTACTTTAGAAAGCACTGAAAGGCACTTTCATGTTCATAAATACTGAGGTTTACTCTTGCTTTCATGTTGTTGTTGTCATGTTTAAAAGCGAATATGGCCACTCCCCCATATTCCATGTCCGCTTCTAGCTGATGCGTATGAGTTACTGCAACCCCGAGCTCGATAATGTAAACAGTCTTCCATAGAAATCATGCCGATCCAACCATCATTGTGGGCATCACTTGAATTTCAACAATTTTGGCTGGCTGTGTAACTTTTTCTGTCATGTGGCCTACATCATGATTGGATCAACATGATTTTGAGGCCATTTTTATCTATGGATATAAAACCTCAATCAAGTAGCTACTTTCTAGCCTCATAATTAGACATTTTAGGGAACAGAAGGTAATGGATGTGATATCTTAAAGTCAAATAAAAGACTTCAATTTGGGGGAGCGCATAGATCACTATAGATCACTATTTTAGTCAAACACATCATTTCTAGCAAGCTATGATGATGGTGACATAACTATATTTGGAGGAGTGCATAGATCACTATAGTTTTGTCTAATCTCCACTTGTTGGCCGCAATGGCTGCCATATATATATTTACATACATACATACATATATATATATATATATATATGTATAGTTGTATCACCATCATCATAGCTTTCTAGAAATGATGTGTTTGGCCGCAATGCCGATTTTTCTGGACCCTAGCCCAGAAATGAGGCCATCCACTCATTAGGTGAGCTATAATGTGTGAAACTAATGGATGGTTTCCATCTACTTGTCAAGTGGACTGATTCAAGCATTGTAAACACATGTCCAAGTGGACTGATTTAAGGTTTTTCAATAAACGCATGTTCTAGTGTGCTGATCATTACATCATTACCACACATCCAAGTGGATTGATTTAAGCATCATAAACACATGTCCAAGTAGAGTACACTGATTTAAGCCTAAACACATGTCCAAGTGGACTAATTTAAGCATCATAAATGCATGTCCAAGTGGAACATTTGTAGTTTTGTACTAAGCATTGGTTGTACTAAGCATCATAAAAATCATCCCGAGTTGTTTGTAGTTTTATTAACAGCTTAAATATCCCAAGGATATGCCAACCTTTTCACATGAAAAGTGTTTTTCACTTGTAAGTGGGTACTTCTCCAAATTCTAATTTCAAATGTCTCCTTTTGCTCCATAATGAAACTAATGAATCTTTGCTTATATTCTTGTTCATGAGCATTTAATTTATAATCTATGCAACTATGTCAGCTATAATTTCTGTAAATTGCAAAATGGATTCAAAGTTGTGAAATTTTCTATTGGATTATGTGCTTGCATTTGAAATTTTTTAGGTTTAGGTTATAAGGTATAGGTTTAGGGAATTGAGAATTGGTTTGGGTTTAGGTTTAGGGAATCGGGTTTGGGTTCAGGATCGGGTTTAGGTTTGGGTTTTCAAGGTTAAGCTTAGGTCCAAGAACGGGAGATGATATTACTCGAAGTTGGGTTTTCTGGTTGGGGTGGAAACCAGAAAATGTATCCCCATCTATTTGTGGTGTGAGTTAGTTTAGTAGGCCATCAGTGTCCGTTTGCAGGCATGATTATGTTTCAGGAAGTGTGGACAGATTATCCTCACATATGGCTTCTGGGTTATTTTATTTTATTTTATTTTATTGATAGGGAAGAGCTAAAGCCAGCCCCATTGCTGAACAAAAATATGGCTATATATATATATATAAATAACTGGAACCGGAGAATGGAAAAGTTCAGGTTTAATATGGTTTGGACTAAAAAGAAAAAAAGTGTTGAAAAATGGCTGTATGCCCATATTATATATAGATAAGATTAAAATAGAAAACTTTAATTCAAATACTTGGAATTGCTATTCACAAGTATAATTGTATACATATAGTCAAATGGTGTTCTTTGCTTCTCTCAAATTCTTCCTTTTTCAAGTAATTTTGATATAAATTAATTAGTTGAATTGCAATAAACTTTTCAATTAAGTGGAGATGATTGAATTCTAGTTATCTTAGTGATCATAATGTGGAAGTAGCCATCAAATTGAGCGGCAACGTTTAAATTCATATCAGACACACTTATTCAAAATGAGTAGTTGAGTTAAATGAAGAGGAGATTACAAAACTTCGTTTATCTTCCATGTCATTCATATTGCGAACAAGGCTCTAAATTGCAATTGCATTCCTTTCAAGTTATAAGTAAATGCAATTTGAGGGTTAGAATAGGTGGGAATGTCATTAAAATTGACCATTGCCTCTTTACTCGACTAAATTTTCACAAATCAGTCTAGTTTTACATCTGGTTGCATCCTAAGAGTGCATTTGGGTGCTCAATAGAACTGAATTGGGTGGGTACAATTCAATAGACGAAATGACCGAAGTGGCAATGGCACCATTGTAAGTCATGTTGATACCAAACCCCAAATTGTCTCTATTTTTAATTTTGTGTTCTAGTTCAAATCTAACATCCATATAGAGACTAAGGGTGCATAGGAGTGCCTCATCAATGTGGATTGCAATAATTAGCCTAGTATAATAAATTATAAATGACCAATCTGTCCCTAGCATCCCATATCGATGGACGTGTTCCTTGAAAATTGGATGAAAATTGGATGAAAATCTGTCCCTAGCACCTCATAAATGACCATCCACAGTTGGTCCCATCAGATCAATGGTCTGGTTCACCAATCATGATCAACATGGATGAAATTGGAAGTGTCAGGAAATAGTATGTCTGCAAATGTTCTGGAACCTATCTATTTTTAAAATTTTAATGATATTTAATGAAAACAAAAAAACAAAAGAACTTAAAAAATCTCTGCTAGCACCATGATGAATATGGGGTGAAACTGTGAGAGGATGGGTGAAACCTCTAGAAGTTAAACAAAAACAACATACATGGGTGCAACCTCTGAAATTGACTGTACTTCTGAAGGAAACACATGTATATTTGTGACTGCCTCATGCCTGTAATGCGTTCTCTGCTGCTTGCCATGCAAAATTCTTTATGTGAGAATATTTATGTACATGTCTCAATGAAAGTGGCTTTCAAACTACCCAGTAATGCACATGTGAAACTGGTAAGCAGCAAGAATGGATGCCATAAAGCCCATGACCGCATAAGTTTCTTCATGCCCATGAGCATAAAATATTCAAATAGAGCAGACAATGGATGCCTCATGTGTCATGCATGTGATGTGCATCCTAATGCTTCCTGTGTGAAGTTCTCTGTGATCATGTGCACGTGCATGCCACTTTGTAGGTGAGCTTTGAAGTAAAAAGCTCATAACATTGAAATTTATTTATGTATTACAGACTAACTACCATAACAACATACATTTCTGACTAGGATGACTAAACAACAATATAACCTCTGTTATATGGGAAGTGTGCTCCAAGAAATGGGCATTTGGCATGCTATCTATCAGTTCTCCTAGTCTACCCACAAGAAGAATCATGCCATTTACAGGATCAACTATATAAAATTACTGAATATATAATATTTGAAACTTAATAATACCCCAATAGAATCAATCAGGTTTGAGTTTGACACAAGTTAGGTGACTTCTTGACTTGTAACTTATGATTAGGATTATGGATTCTAGAAATTGGTACTTGAATTGAACCCAGGGGTCCATAGCAAAGGAACTTCTTGCCATGATCTGTGTGACCTTATCAACAGGTTGGATGGTAAATAAACATTCCTGTGACCCCCATGAAGATTTTAATGGTGGAAATTCAATCACCATTGTATCCCGTGGTATGGTCAACCTAAGATTTGGATCTGCTTCATTTTTGGGATTGCACCCTAAAATGATTTTTGAGAATGGATGAAGCTCATTTTAGGGCATGATTCCAAAATTGAAGAAAATCCCCCACTTAGGTAGAACACACCACAGGAAATCGGAGTATAATAATCCATAAATTACTAAATCCCTCAAATCCATAAATCGGCATTGAGAGGTTGAGAGAGAGGGAGAGAGAGAGAGAGAGAGAGAGAGAGACTAACCGTTGTGGTAAGGAGCTAGAGATCGTAGGGTTCACAGGATTTCCTCTCCTTCTTCTTCTTCTTCATCTTCTTTCGAGTGCTAGGATTTCAAAACCCTACCGAGAGAGAGAGAGAGAGGTGTTGGGAGAGAGATTGGAAAATCGATGGCCGGGCGCGTGCGCGCGCTAGCGAGAGAGAGATAGAGAGAGAGAGAGAGGATTTGGGAGTGGGGGATTTGGGTGTTGGGAGGGCACGGAATTTGGGTTTTTCGAGGGGGGAGGGAGCGGGTTTTTGTTTTTTGGGAGGGGTTTTGGGAGGACGCGGATTGACTACTCCCCCTGACACCAGCCAATGGCTAGTGGTCGGTGCTCTGTGGGACCCACCATGATGTATGTGTTTCATCCATGCCGTCCATCTATTTTTACAGATCATTTTGCGGTATGAGACCAAAAATGAGGTATATCCCAATCTTAAGTGGACCACATTACATGAAACAGTGTTAAATGAGCGTCGGCCATTAAAAAATATTTTGTGGCCATAAAAGTTTCGGATCAAGATGATTTTTGTTTTTTCCCTTAATCTGGGCCTTTATGACCTAATAAACATATTAGATGTCAAATAAACAGTACAGTGGGCCTTAGGAGGATTTTAATGATGGATATCCAACCACTATTGTTTTCATGTGGTGTGGTCCACCTGAGATTTATATACCTCTCATTTTTGGGATTAAGCCATAAAATGATCTGTAAAAATGGATGAACGGAATGGATGAAACATATACATCATGGTGGGGCCCACAGAGCACCGACCACCAACCCCGGGGCTGGTGTCAGGGGGAGTAGCCAATCCGTTTCCGTTTTGGGAGGGCGCCTTTGAGTTTAGGTTTGGGAGGGCGCGGATTGCGTAGTGAGTAACTCACCGTGTATACGTTGTACAGACTAAACTCTGTGGGGTCCACCTTGATTGATGTGTTTTATCCACTCCGTCCATCCATTTTACCTTGATATTTTAGGGCTTGAACTAAAAAATAATGTATATCCCAACCTCGATTGGACCACACCACAGGAAACAGTGTGAATTGAACAGCTACCATTGAAAATTTCTTGGGGCCCACATAAGTGTTGGATCAAGCTTGTATTTGTGATTTCCCTTCATCCATGTTTTTGTGATCTTATGAATAGGTTGGATGAGAAATAAACATCACTGTGGACCCTATAAAGGTTTCAACGGTGGAAATCAATATTCCTGAAGACTCAACGGTGGGCATTCAATCACCACTAATTCCTGTGGTGAGGCCCACTTTAAGTTGGATCTGCCTCATTTTTTAGCTCCTGCGTTAGAATGAGCTGGAAAAATGGATGAATGGCATGAAACGGATGGGCTACTCTCCCTGGCCCAGCTGCTTGTATGTGTTTCATCCATTTTTACAGATATTTTTAGGGCTTGATCTCAAATATGAGATGGATATAAATCTAAGGTTGACCACACCATAGGAAAGCAACTGTGATTGGATATCCGCCATTAAAATCCTCATAGAGCCCACTGTACTGTTTATTCGACGTCTAATATGTTGATTAGGTCATACAAATCCAGATAAGGGAAAAAAACGAAGATCATGTTGATCCAACCTTTAAAAAGTTTTTTTTAATGGTCGACTCATTCAACATTGTTTCCTGTAATGTGGTCCACTTGAGATTGTGATATACCTTGTTTTCGGTCTAATAAAATAAAATGATGTAGAAAAGTAAATGGATGAAACACATACATCATGGTGGGGCTCACAGATCACCGATGGCAGGGAGTAGCCAATCCGTGGTCGAATGGCATGTATAAAAGACGGGACGGATTGACTACTGGCTGGTGGTCTGTGGTTCATGGGCCCCACCATGATGTATGTGTTTCATCCATTCCATTCATCCATTTTTATAGATCATTTTAGGGCGTGTTTGGACGGGCACGCTGGATGGGATTGGGTTGTATTAGGGTGGATTGCACGCCTTTCAAGACAATGTCAGTGGATTGCCTGCAATCCCATTGTATTGCTATATCTAGCAGCCAGGTATGACGTGTTTGGACGGGCGGACTGCATTCCAAAATGCATGCAGTGATGGTGTTTGGACGGGCCGCTAGTCGGTGCTCCATGGGACCCACCACAATGCATGTGTCTCATCCATGCCGTCCATCTAATTTAATCGATCATTTTATTATCTGAGAACAAAAATAAGTTATATCCCAATCTTAAATGGACCACATTACAGTAAACATTATTGAATGAGCATCGACCTTGAAAAAACAATTTAGGGCCATAAAAGTTTTGGATCAAGCTCATTTTTGTTTTTTCCCTTCATCTAGGGCTGTATGACCTAATCAACCTATTGGATGTCAAAAAAACAATACAGTGGGCCTTACGAGGATTTGAATGATAGATATCCAATCAATATTGTTTTCATGTGGTGTGGTCCAACTGAAATGCATATACCTCTCATTTTTTGGATCAAGCCATAAAATGATACGTAAAAATGGATGAACGGAAAGGATGAAACACATACATCTTGGTTTCCAAAAATGCCCCTATCCAGCATCAAATCCCGCATGATTGCGCCGTATGCCCAATTACGTACCCCTACAATCCAGCAACCAATCCCTCATAATCCAGGGGATTTTCATCCGGTGGCGAATCCAGCGCCTGTCCAAACAGGTGGCTGCTTTGACGCCATGGGATTTGAGTGTGTAATCCACCGTAATACAACCCAATCCCATCCAGCGTGCCCGTCCAAACACGCCCTTAGGGCTTTATGCAAAAAATAGGAGGGATAAAAATCTCAGGTGGGCCACACTAAAGGGAAACAGTAATGATTGGATATCCACCATTAAAATCCTCCAAGGCCCACTGTACTCTTTATTTAACATCCAATCTGTTGATTGAGGCTAGATAAAGGTATAAAACAAAGATTAACTTGATTGTTTTTAATTGTCCATGCTCATCCATGCTCATTCAACACTGTTTCCTGTGATGTGCTCACTTGAGATTGGGATATATCTTCTAAGGTTAAAGTTATCTGGAAAAATAAATGAACAGCATGGATGAAATACATACATCAGGGTAGAGCCCACAGAGTACCGACCACTAGCCATTGGTGGCCGGGGAAGTAGCCGATCCGTTTCAATGAAAGACATCATTATGTAGGCCCCATTGCATCAACCAGCACCCAGACCTTATTATCGGAGGGTCACCACTGAATCTGAGTTCACCTCCCCCTTTCACCCCATGCAAGATCCAAGTTGTTCATTAGGTGTGCCGCATCATAATAAGTCAGTTTCATTATCATCTATGCCACACACTCTGCTTACACCCAACTTGACACCATCAAGTCCAACGGCTAGAAAGTTGCCAAGTGGCAGCACCATCAAGAAATCCACTCCGTCAATCTGTTTTGTACTGTTTTTTTTTAATCCATGTTGATGTTTGTGGTTAATGTAAGGGCCATGAAACAGTGTTGATGATTTTTGTTTTTCCCCTTCATCTAGGCCTGCATGACCTAATAAAAAAATTGGATGCCAAATAAATAGTACAATGGGCCAGAATAGGATTTTAATGATGGATATCCCATCACTATTGTTTTCATGTGGCGTGGTCCACCTGATATATATATACCTCTCATTTTTGGACCCCACCATCATCTAGTGGCTTTATATCCAAACCTTCCATCTATTTGGAGAGATAATTTTAGGGCAATATCCATAGTTAAATCCACAGCTCCAGTGGACCCTAGCATAGAAAACAGTGGGGACAGTGACACCCACCATTAAAAACTTGTAAAGGCCCCAAAAGTTTTAGATCAAGCTGATATTTGTGATTTACCTTTTTCATGTCTTTTTTAGCTTTTGAACAGGTTAGATTTCAAATAAAAATTATGGTGGGCCTTAGGATAGTTTCAATGGTGGGAATCACTCTCTCCACTGTTTTTTGTGGTGAGGTCCACTACATGTTTTTATCCACCTCATTCTTTGGGTAATGCTCTAAAATAATATCTCCAATTGGATGGCGTATTGAGTAACTCAGTACGCCCAGCATACTGAGTAAACTCTGTGGGGTTTACCATGATCTATGTATTTTATCCACTCTGTCCATCTATTTTATTAGATAATTTTATGACATGGGTCCAAAATTGAAGGATATCCAAAGCTCAAATGCACCACACCACATGAAACGGTGTGAATTGAACTTATACCGTTGCAAAATTCTTAAGTGTCACAGAATTTTTTTATTAAGCTTATATTTGTGTTTTTCCCTTCATCCATGTCTTTGTGATATTATTAACAGCTTGGATGACAAATAGACATCACTGATCGGGCCTAGGAAGGTTTCAACAGTGGAAATCATTATTCCCACTATTTCCTGTGGTATGCTCCACTTGAGAGTTGGATATGCTTCAACTTTGGGCTCAACCCCTTAAATGAGCTGAAAAAACGTATGGGCGGTGTGGATAACTACTTAATTTCACAGTGGGCCCAACTGAGTTTACTCAGTACGATAAGAGCATCCGATTACTCAGTACGCAATCTGATTCCCTCTCTCTCTCTCTCTCTCTTTCTGTTGCACCCCCTCCCTCCTCTCGCTCTCTATCTCTCTCTTTCTCTCTCTCTCACCTCCTGTCCCTCCTCTCTCCAGACTATCTGTCTCTTCCTCTCTCTCTGTCTTTCTTACCAGACGGGAGCGGATGAGGTACCGAACACCCTACGATCTTACACACGTCCTCTCTCTCTCTCTCTCTCTCTCTCTCTCTCTCTCTCTCTCTGAAGCTTGGTTCTAGGTCTTCCACGGTAGTGAGGTATCTCTCTCCCTCTCTCTCTAAATCTCTCTCAATATTAATGCCCATTTAAGAAATTGGGAGTTAGTAGTTTGTAGATTCTCGATTTAAATGTGGACCCCAAATTCATTTTTTCTGATTTACAAATTGGGGATTTAGGGATTTTAGGATTTTGGGGATTTGAGGACTTTTGAAATTAAGGATTTTCTGATTTTACAAAACCCTAAATTCATGTAAAAAATCCAGACCATTCATCCGCTCTTCCGGACTTTGTGCACCGCATCATGAATCCAATCGGATAATCGGAGCCATTGATTTTGTGTTACCATTGAGGATTTCAATTGGGCACTTTGAAGTTTGAGAAACGCCTAACCAAAAGTCAGACTTGCATGAGCGAGTGGGAAGAGGATAGGGTGGTAATCATTGGTGGGCCCACCGTGAAGTATATGTTTTATATTCAGGCCATACATCTATTTTTCCAGATCATTTTAAAACATGAAACCAAAATTGAAGCAGACCGAAGCTTAAGTGGACCACACCATAGGAAACAATGGGATAATGAATTCCACCGTTGAAACCTTCCTAAGGCCTCCGTAATGTTTATTTTCCATCCAATATGTTGATAAGGTTACACAGACCAAAACACAAATATCAGCTTGATCCAAAAAATTTGTGGCTCATAAGTTTTTAATGGTTTGCGTTCAATCACTAATATTTCCTGTGGTGTGATCTACTTCAACCTTTGATCTGATTCAATTTTAGGCTCATACTAGTGCATTCAACCACTGTACAAGTGGTGTGACCTAAACATCATACTAATCATGAGTCCCATTGTGGTTTTGTGTGGCCTAAACATCCTACTGATCATACAGTAATTGGTGGATTTTGCCCAAGGACCATTTTCCTTTCAAATGTCATTTGGATGACCAACAATCAATAGGATTGAGTTACGTAATGGACGCCACTTTCAAAGTTTTACTTCATGATTGTTATTGCGATTAGGGCACTGTTGATGGCCCATTAATTAGTGTGGTTTAGGTTATTTCAGCCTTAGGATATTCTCATGTAGCCCTATATGCCTTCAATCGTTCTCTTGAAATCATGGTTTTGTCCAGGGGTGGGTTGTGAATATAGGACTGATGGAGGATAGATGTAGACGGCCTCAAATTTTATATTCGAACTTGAGTGAATTGTGTTTTAAAAGGAATACATGGTTGTGAGTCCTGTAACTGGATTTTCATGTGTGGATAGATCAGCAAGGTTTCTTAGGGTACTATCATCTGTCTACTATCTCAGCAGATAGTTGTTTTCATTTTCTTTTCTTTCTTTCCTCGGTTTGTGTTCCTTTTTTCCTATTTTAATGAAATTCTCTCGTTGCCTCTAAAAGAAAGAAAGAAAAAGAAGCGAGTTACTTGCACCATTTCCTTTCCTGATCGTTTACTTGATTTTTGATATGATTTATAGTTATCTATGTTGTTCTAATGTCCTTCTCATTACTGATACACATATATTGCTCCTGCATCATCTTACAACCATGGGAAAAGTTTCTGTGGGTACAGTGTGCACCCAGAGTCAGCACACACCTACTATCCAAATATGGTGGGTGAGAATCTTCTTAACACACATTTCAAATTTGAGTCTTGAAATGCTTCCCGATCTAAATGGTGAGAGGTAATGTGCATGCCAAAACTGGTGCATACTGTGAAGATCGAAGTTGTGCATACTATAGGGGTCTGTGGCCTGTTGGGATTTTGAAGATTGCCCTTCTAACGCCTTATGTGCATGGTGTGCACCTCTAAACCTAAACCTAAACATGAAAACCCAAGCCTAAACCCAATCCCGAACCCGAACCCGATTTCCTAAACCTAAACCTTAACCTATTCTCAAATCCCTAAACCTAAACCTACACCAAATCCTAATCTCAACTCCCTAACCTAAACCTAAATCTGAACTTGAAAACCCAAACCTAAACCCAATCCCGAACCCGAACCCGAACCCGGCTTCCTAAACCTAAACCTTAACCTATTCTCAATTCCCAAAGCTATAACCTATAACCTAAACCTAAACCAAACCTAAACCTATAACCTAAACCTATAACCTAAACCTATAACCTTAACCTAAACCTAAAACCAAAACCTAAACCTAAGCCTAAAACCTAAATGTATTCTCAAATCCCTAAACCTAAACCTAATCCCAATCCCAATCTCAAGTCCCCAACCTAAACCTAAACCTAAACTTCAAAACCTGATCCCGAACCCGAACCCGATTTCCTAAACATAAACCTTAACCTATTCTCAAATCCTTAAACCTAAACCTACACCAAATCCCAATCTCAACTCCCTAACCTAAACCTAAACCTAAACATGAAAACCCAAGCCTAAACCCGATCCCGAACCCGAACCCGATTTCTTAAACCTAAACCTTAACCTATTCTCAATTCCCAAAGCTATAACCTAAACCTAAACCCAACCTAAACCTATAACCTTAACCTATAACCTAAACCCTAAACCCAAAACCTTAACCTTAACCAAAACCTATAACCTTAACCTAAACAAAACCTTAACTTATAACCTTAACCTAAACCTAAAACCAAAACCTAAACCTATAACCTAAACCTAAACCTAAACCTAAACCTAAACCTATAACCTAAACCAAAACCTATAACCTTAACCTAAACAAAACCTATAACCTATAAACTAAACTTATAACCTTTACCTAAACCTATATCCTAAACCTATAAGCTAAAACCTAAACCTAAACCTAAAACCTAAATGTATTCTTAAATCCCTAAACCTAAACCTAATCCCAATCCCAATCTCAACTCCCCAACCTAAACCTAAACCTAAACTTCAAAACCCGATCACGAACCCGAACCCGATTTCCTAAACCTAAACCTAAAACCAAAACCTAAACCTAAACCTAAACCTACACCAAATCCCAATCTCAATTCCCTAACTTAAACCTAAACCTAAACATGAAAACCCAAGCCTAAACCTAATCCCGAACCCAAACTCGATTTCCTATACCTAAACCTTAACCTTATTCTCAATTCCCGAAGCTATAACCTATAACCTAAACCCAAACCTAACCTAAACCTATAACCTTAACCTATAACCTTAACATAAACCCTAAACCTAAACCTTAACCTAATCCAAAACCTATAACCTTAACCTAAACCAAAACCTCAGAACCTAAACCTTAACCTAAACTTATAACCTTAACCTAAACCCGAAACCAAAACTTAAACCTATAACCTAAACCTATAAACTAAAACCTAAACCTAAACATAAACCTAAACCTATAACCTAAACCAAAACCTATAACCTTAACCTAAACAAAACCTATAACCTAAACCTTAACCTATAACCTATAACCTAAACTTATAACCTTAACGTAAACCTCAAACCAAAACCTAAACCTATAAGCTAAAACCTAAACCTAAACCTTAACCTATTCTCAAATCCCTAAACCTAAACCTACACCTAATCCCAATCTCAACTCCCTAACCTAAACCTAAACCTAAACTTGAAACCCAAGCCTAAACCAAAACCTTAACATAAACCTATAACCTTAACCTAAACCAAAACCTATTACCTATAACCTAAACTTATAGTATAACCATTTGATCATTCCATTGAAATGGTAGCTTGTATTACTATTGAGTTCTATTGTTGCCCATTCTTATTCTGCTTGATCTTCTTGATGTCGAAACTGTAAAGGTCTGACAGTAAATAACCTTTTTAAGTTTCCAACCTCTTCTCCTTTATGGTTGTAAATTGTAATATCTATGAGAATTTTCCTGATGTAGTCATTTTCATGCAATAAAATGTTATGAAGACAATCTATATATGCATCTTTTGAGATACTTTGCTTTTTTAATGTGTTTCCGCTTATGATCAATGATTTGGGTTATGTATTTTCCTAATAGTTTATCAGCTGCCATATCCTGAACCTGAGATTCTTCCTATTTATGTGTGTTATGTTGAACTTGTCTTGAATTCTAATAGTCTTGAAAACTGTATTTTACTTGCCATAGTGTGGCTCATTTCTTGGAATCTCGAGGTATGTTGGAGGATGCACTTGAAGTCGCTACCGATCCTAATTACAGATTTGATCTAACTGTCAAACTTGGGAGATTAGAGAAGTTTAAACTCATCAAGCTCATCAATCAAACCGGTGCTAGTTATGTCGGGACAATGTCTAAATCGATGACACATTTGGTGAGTTTTAAAATGAAGGAATCAATTATAGTACCGGTTTGAGTGATGAGTTTGATGAGTTACTTTCTCAGGAAATATAGTCTGGTCAAGGATTTGGGAACAAAAATAGTTAACCATCTTTGGTTTGAGAATTGTATGAAGGAAGGGAAACGCCTACCAGAGAGTCCAATGGAATCTCAAATCCAGATTGTTTTGGTTATTGTAGAGTTTGATTAATGGACTTTTTTTTTGCTGAATTTTGATCATTCTACTGTATTTCAACCATCTATTATACTTCCAATGATCTGAAGTTAGAAGATCAAATTAGTGTAGATTTTAGTTTATGATCTATCAAATTAGTGTAGAGTTAATGTGATCCATTTCAATTTAGCTTCACCAATCTCACATACGTATGTCTTAGCATGTGTGTCCATATATAGTCAAGACATGTTCTTGTATAAATGATAGTACACAACTACACATTATCCACAAATACATAATCCACAAATACTACACAAGGGATTTATATATATATATATATATATAATATATATATATATATATATCTTACTACATATAGATTGTCACACCATTTCAATCCTTGGTTTTCAATGACAGATGGGGTCCATGGTCTAATAATCCAAACCCATGCATGTTTGTCCCAACAGCAGATGGACTACGCCCAATAATCTCCTCAATAGGACAATCCCAACCTATCAATTTCTAGCTTCTATATAAAAGGTTACGTTGTCTTCTCTCACTCATGTACTATTTCACGTTATAAAATTTTCAAGTAAATTGTACGAGGTTTACAGTAATCTTGGAGATTAGAAAATTTTTAAGTATGTGCATTTCAGTTTGAGTTATTTCTCTAATGCCAATAGCCTTGGGAGGGTTGATACGAGGGATGGGTTGCTTGCAAGAGGCTGATTAAAACTATATTGGGATATCTTGCTGGTCCTGAAATGATTATGTCCGGCAAGATAACCCAATACAGTTTTAATCAGGCCTCTTGCAATCAACTAATCCCTCGTATCAACCCTCCCAAGGCTATCGTGATTAGAGAAATAACTCAGACTGAAATGCACATACTTGAAAATTTTCTATTCTCTAAGATTATTATAAACCTCGTACAATTTACTTGAAATTTTCATCAGCTGTAGGTCATATGGTATAAAGAGCTTGTCCGTCTCTACTAACCGAACATAAAACACAAACTCAATGGTAAATTTTCAGCCTATGAATCTTGTGTATATGCAAAAAAGCAACAGAAGTGGTTAATGCTTATAATTATTCAATGTCCAACTACTATCCATTGTAGGGACTGCCTGATGAATAGTCTTCAAGATTGGTTTTCATTCATAAAAAAAATAAATGCCTACCTTGTTTTGAAATGTATTTGCTCGATATTGATGGAGCAGACTTGGATGTGCGTCGGAGCTATCCGGAAGAGCGGGGGTCCCTGGAAGGTGGGAACCGCTGTTATGACCATGATGAAGCTGTCCATTTCCTATGGACAACATTGGAAGAGCCTGGCTTGGACAGGTCGTATTTATGTATTTGCTTGAGATTAATGGAGCAGACCCGGATATGCGTCGGAGCTATCCGGATGAACGGGGGTCCCTGGAAGGTGAGAACCACTGTTATGACCATGATAAAGCTGTCCATTTCCTATGGACATCATTGGAAGGCCCTGACCATTTGGACAGGCCGTATTTATGTATTTACTCGAGATTAATGGAGCAGACCCGGATGTGCGTCGGAGCTATTCGGATGAGCGGGGGTCCCTGGAAGATGGGAATCGTTGTTATGACCATGATGAAGCTATCCATTTTCTATGGATAACATTGGAGGAGCCTGGCCATTTGGACAGGCCGTGTTTATATCTGTATTTGTAGGTACCACACCCCTAACCCTAAACCAAAACCTTTAACCTAAACCTTAACCTAAACCTTAACCTAAACATAAATCTAAACCTAAACCTATACCTATAACCTAAACCTAAACCTATACCTATAACCTAAACCTATACTTATAACCTTAACCCAAACTTATAACCTTAACCTAAACCTATTCTCAAATCCCTAAACTTATACTTATAACCTAAACCTAAACAAAAACCTTAACCTATAACCTATACTTATAACCTAAACCTAAACTTACAACTTTAACCTAAACCTTTTCTCAAATCCTAAACCTATACTTATAACCTAAACCTAAACCTTAACTTAAACTCAAATCCCTAAACCTTAACCTATAACCCAACCTAAACCTATACTTATAACCTAAACCTATTCTTTAATCCCAAAACCCATAACCTAAACCTAAACGTTATTCTAAACTTATAACCATAACCAAAACCAAAACCTATAACCTAAACCCGAACCCAAACCCGAACCCGAACCCGAATCCCTAAACTTTAACTCAAACCTAAACCTATAACTTTAATTCAAACCTAAACCTATAACCTAAACTTATAACCTTAACCTAAACCTAAAACCAAAACCAAAACCTATAACCTAAACCTATAAACTATAACCTAAACCTAAAACCTAAGGGCCTGTTTGGACGGGTGGATTGGAAGGGATTGAATGGTATTAAGGTGGATGGCATGGATTTTAAGGCAATGATGGTGTTGTCAGTGCATTGTCTTAAGATCCATGGGATTGCTATATCCCAGGATTGCTATATGGAGTCTGTTTGGCACGCCCAGCCAATCTCAGGATTAAACCTTCCCATCCCTTCCAATCCCTCGACCCAAACATGTCCCAGGCAAATTTGAACGGATTAGGGTGGAGCTGGATGGGATTTAAATGTAGTGATGGTGTTGTCAGTGGATTGTCTTAAGATCCATGAGATTGCGATATCTCGAGATAAGATCACCCAGTCTGTTTGGCACGCCCGGCCAATCCCGGGATTTAACTTCCAATCCCTTCCAACACCATCCAATCCCTTCCAATCAATCCGGCCAAATGGGCCCTAAATGTATTCTCAAAACCCTAAACCTAAACCTACACCTAATCCCAATCTCAACTTCTTAACCTAAACCTAAACCTAAACATGAAAACCCAAGCCTAAACCCGATCCCGATTCCGAACTCGATTTCCTAAACCTAAAACCTAAATGTATTCTCAAATCCCCAAACCTAAACCTACACCTAATCTTAATCTTAACTACCTAACCTAAATCTAATCCTAAACTTGAAAACCCAAACCTAAACCCGATCCCGAACCCGAACCTGATTTCCTAAACCTAGACCTTAACCTATTCTCAATTCACTAAAGCTATAACCTATAACCTAACTTAAACCTAAACCTATAACCGACACTTATAACCTAAACCTAAACCTAAAACCTTAACCTAAACTTAACTTATAATCCATAACATAAACCTAAACCTAAACCTAAACCTAAACCTAAACCTAAAACCTAAATGTATTCTCAAATCCCTAAACCTAAACCTACACCTAATCCCAATCTCAACTCCCTAACCTAAACCTAAACCTAAACTTGAGAACCCAAGCCTAAACCCGATCCTGAACCCGAACTCAATTTCCTAAAGATAAACCTTAACTGTTCTCAATTCCCAAGCTATAACCTATAACCTATAACCCGAACCTAAACCTATAACCTTAACATAAACTAAAAAACCTAAACCTTAACCTAAACCAAAACCTATAACCTTAACCTTAACCTAAACCTAAAACCAAAACTTAAACCTATAAACTAAAACTTAGACCTAAACCTAATCCTAAACCTATAACCTAAACCAAAAGCTATAACCTTAAATAAATAAAAAAATATAACTCGACACCTAAACTTATAACCTTAACCTAAACCCAAAACCAAAACCTAAACCTATAAGCTAAAACTGAAACCTATAAGCTAAAACCTAAACCTATAAGCTAAAACCTATACCTAAACCTTAACCTATAACCTATAACCTATAACCTAAACCTATAACCTTAGCCTATAACCTTAACATAAACCCAAAACTAAACCTTAACCAAAACCTATAACCTTAACCTAAACAAAACCTTAACTTATAACCTTAACCTAAACCTAAAACCAAAACCTAAACCTATAAACTATAACCTAAACCTAAACCTAAACGTAAACCTATAACCTAAACCAAAACCTATAACCTTAACCTAAACAAAACCTATAACCTAAACCTTAACCTATAACCTATAACTTAAACTTATAACCTTGACCAAAACTTATAACCTAAACCTATAAGCTAAAACCTAAACCTAAACCTAAAACCTAAATGTATTCTCAAATCCCTAAACCTAAACCTAATCCCAATCCCAATCTCAACTCCCCAACCTAAACCTAAACCTAAACTTCAAAACCCGATCCCGAACCCGAACCCGATTTCCTAAACCTAAACCTAAAACCAAAACCTAAACCTACACCAATTCCCAATCTCAATTCCCTAACCTAAACCTAAACCAAAACATGAAAACCCAAGCCTAAACCCAATCCCGAACCCGAACCCGATTTCCTAAACCTAAACCTTAACCTTAACCTATTCTCAAATCCCTAAACCTAAACCTATGCCAAATCCCAATCTCAACTCCCTAACCTAAACCTAAACCTAAACATGAAAACCCAAGCCTAAACCCGATCCGAACCCGAACCCAATTTCTAAACCTAAACCTTTACCTATTTTCAATCCCTCAACCTAAACCTACACCAAATCCTAATCTCAACTCCCTAACCTAAACCTAAACTCGAACTTGAAAACCCAAACCTAAACCCGATCCCGAACCCGAACCCGCTTTCTAAACCTAAACCTTAACCTATTCTCAATTCCCAAAGCTATAACCTATAACCTAATCTTAAAACCAAAACCAAAACCTATAACCTAAACCTATAACCTAAAACCTAAACCTAAAACCTAAAACCTAAATGTATTCTCAAATCCCTAAACCTAAACCTACACCAAATCCTAATCACAACTCCCTAACCTAAACCTAAACCTAATCTCGAAAACCCAAACCTAAACCCAATCCCGATCCCGAACCCGAACCTAGTTTCTAAACCTAAACCTTAACCTATTCTCAATTCCCAAAGCTATAACCTATAACTTATAACCTAAACCTAAACCTAACCTAAACCTATAACCTTAACTTAAACCCAAAACCTAAACCTTAACCTAAACCAAAGCCTATAACCTTAACCTAAACCAAAACCTTTAACCAAAACCTTAACCTAAACTTACAACCTTAACCTAAACCTAAACCTATAAACTAAAACCTAAACCTAAACCTATAACCTAAACCAAAACCTATAACCTCAACCTAAACAAAAACCTATAAACTAAAACCTAAACCTAAACCTATAACCTAGACCAAAACCTATAACCTCAACCTAAACAAAACCTATAACCTAAACCTTAACCTATAACCTATAACCTAAACTTATAACCTTAAGCTAAACCTAAAACCAAAACCTAAACCTATAACCTAAACCTAAACATTATCCTATTCTCAAATCCCTAAACTAAACCTACACCTAATCCCAATCTCAACTCCCTAACCTAAACCTAAACGTAAACATGAAAACCCAAGCCTAAACCAGATTCCGAACCCAAACCCGATTCCCTAAACCTAAACCTTAACAAATTCTCAATTCCCTAAACTTATAGCTTATAACCTTAACCTTAACCTTAACTTTAACCTAAACCTAAACCTTAACCTAAACCTATAACCTTAACCTAAACCAAAACCTATTACCTATAACCTAAACTTATAACCTATAACCTAACAGTAACTTAAACCTTAACCTATAACCTAAAACCTAAACCTAAACTTAAACCTAAAACCTAAATGTATTCTCAAATCCCTAAACCTAAACCTACACCTAATCCTAATCTCAACTCCCTAACCTTAACCTAAGCTTAAACTTGAAAACTCAAACCTAAACCCAATCCCGAACCCGAACCCGATTCCCTAAACCTAAACCTAAACCAATTCTCAATTCCCTAAACCTATACCTTATAACATAAACCTAAACCTCGAACCTAAAACTAACCCCAATTCCCTAAACCTAAACCCAAACCAATTCTCAATTACCTAAACCTATACCTTATAACTTAAACCTAAACTCCGAACCTAAAACTAAACCTAAACCTTAACCTAAACCTATAACCTTAACCTAAACCTAAACCTATGACCTAAAACCTTAACCTATTACCTATAACCTAAACTTATAACCTATTACCTACCATTCACCTAAACCTAAATCCTAAACCTTAACCTATAACCTAAGACCTACACCTAAAACCTAAATGTATTCTCAAATCCATAAACCTAAACCTACACCTAATACTAATCTCAACTCCCTAACTTAAACCTAAGCTTAAACTTGAAAACCCAAACCTAAACCCGATCCCGAACCCGAACTCGAACCCGATTCCCTAAACCTAAACCCAAACCAAGTCTCAATTCCCTAAACCTATACCTTATAACCTAAACCTAAACCTGAACCTAAAACTAAACCTAAACCTTAACCTAAATCTATAACCTTAACCTCAACCAAAACCAATGACCTAAAACCTTAACCTATTACCTATAACCTAAACTTATAACCTATTACCTAACATTAACCTAAACTTCAAAACCCAATCCCAAACCTCGATTTCCTAAACCTAAACCTTAACCTATTCTCAAATCCTTAAACCTAAACCTACACCAAATCCCCATCTCAACACCCTAACCTAAACCTAAACCTAAACATGAAAACCCAAGCCTAAACCCGATCTCGAACCCAAACTCGATTTCCTAAACCTAAACCTTAACCTATTCTCAATTCCCAAAGCTATAACCTATAACCTAAACCTAAACGTAAACCTAACCTAAACCTATAACCTTTACCTATAACCTTAACATAAACCCAAAACCTAAACCAAAACCTATAACCTTAACCTAAACTTATAACCTTAACCTAAACCTAAAACCAAAACCTAAACTTATAACCTATTAAACCTATAAACCTAAAACCTAAACCTAAACCTAAACCTAAACAAAAACTTATAACCTAAACCTTAACCTATAACCTATAACCTAAACTTATAATCTTAACCTAAACCTAAAACCAAAACCAAAACCTATATGCTAAAACCTAAACCTATACCTATACCTAAACCTTAACCTATACCTAAACCTTAACCTATTCTCAAATCACTAAACCTAAACCTACACCTAATCCCAATCTCAACTCCCTAACCTAAACCTAAACCTAAACATGAAAACCCAAGCCTAAACCCGATCTCGAACCCGAACCCGATTTCCTAAACCTAAATCTTAACCTTAACCTATTCTCAAATCCCTAAACCTAAACCTACACCAAATCCCAATCTCAACTCCCTAACCTAAACCTAAACCTAAACATGAAAACCCAAGCCTAAACCCGATCCAACCCGAAACCCGATTTCCTAAACCTAAACCTCAGTACCTATTTTCAAATCCCTCAACCTAAACCTACACCAAATCCTAATCTCTACTCCCTAACCTAAACCTAAACCAACTTGAAAACCCAAACCTAAACCCGATCCCGAACCCGAACCCGCTTCTAAACCTAAACCTTAACCTATTCTCAATTCCCAAAGCTATAACCTATAACCTTAACCTATAACCTAAACCTAAAACTAAAACCAAAACCTATAACCTAAACCTATAACCTAAAACCTAAACCTAAAACCTAAAACCTAAATGTATTCTCAAATCCCTAAACCTAAACCTACACCAAATCCTAATCACAACTCCCTAACCTAAACCTAAACCTAATCTGGAAAACCCAAACCTAAACCCGATCCCGAACCCGAACCCAGTTTCCTAAACCTAAACCTTAACCTATTCTCAATTCCCAAAGCTATAACCTATAACCTATAACCTAAACCTAAACCTAACCTAAACCTATAACCTTAACCTAAACCCAAAACCTAAACCTTAACCTAAACCAATGTCTATAACCTTAACCTAAACCAAAACTCAGAACCTAAACCTTAACCTAAGCTTATAACCTTAACCTAAACCTAAAACCGAACCTAAACCTATAACTTATAACCTAAACCTATAAACTAAAACCTAAACCTAAACCAAAACCTATAACCTCAACCTAAAGAAAAACCTATAAACTAAAACCTAAACCTAAACCTATAACCTAAACCAAAACCTATAACCTCAACCTAAACAAAAACCTATAACCTAAACCTTAACCTATAACCTATAACCTAAACTTATAACCTTAACCTAAACCTAAAACCAAAACCTAAACCTATATGCTAAAACCTAAACCTAAACCTATTCCTAAACCTTAACCTATGCCTAAACTTTAACCTATTCTCAAATCCCTAAACCTAAACCTACACCTAATCCCAATCTCAACTCCCTAACCTAAACCTAAACCTAAACTTGAAAACCCAAGCCTAAACCCGATCCCGAACCCGAACTCGATTTCCTAAATCTAAACCTTAACCTTAACCTATTCTCAAATCCCTAAACCTAAACCTACACCAAATCCCAATCTCAACTCCCTAACCTAAACCTAAACCTACACATGAAAACCCAAGCCTAAACCCGATCCAGAACCCGAACCCGATTTCCTAAACTTAAACCTTTACCTATTTTCAAATCCCTAAACCTAAACCTACACTAAATCCTAATCTCAACTCCCTAACCTAAACCTAAACTCGAACTTGAAAACCCAAACCTAAACCCGATCCCAAACCCGAACCCGGTTCCTAAACCTAAACCATAACCTATTCTCAATTCCTAAAGCTATAACCTATAACCTAAACCTAAAACCAAACCAAAACCTATAACTTAAACCTATAAGCTAAAACCTAAACTTAAAACCTATAACCTAAATATATTCTCAAATCCCTCAACCTAAACCTACACCAAATCCTAATCTTAACCCCCTAACCTAAACCTAAACCTAAACTTGAAAACCTAAACCTCAACTCCGATCCCGAACCCGAACCCATTTCCTAAACCTAAACCTTAACCTATTCTCAATTCCCAAAGCTATAACCCATAACTTAAACCTAAATTGAACCTAAACCTATAATCTTAACCTAAACCTAAAACTAAAACCTAAACCTGTAACCTAAACTTATAACCTATAACCTAAACCTATAACCTATAACCTAAACTTATAACCTATAACCTAACAGTAACCTAAACCTAAAACCTAAACCTTAACCTATAACCTAAAACTTAAAACTAAACCTAAAACCTAAATGTATTCTCAAATCCCTAAACCTAAACCTACACCTAATCCTAATCTCAACTCCCTAACCTTAACCTAAGCTTAAACTTGAAACCTAAACCTAAACCCGATTTCCTAAACCCTAAACCCTAAACCTATTCTCAAACCCAAAACCTATACTTATAACCTGAACCTAAACCTAAACCTGGAGGAGCTGGCGAGGCAGAGGGAGGAGCAGGAGAGGAGGATAGAGGATCAGCTCGCGAGGCAGAGGAGGATAGAGGAGGAGTTGGTGAGGCAGAGGGAGGAGCATGAGAGGAGGATGTAGGAGATGCGGGTGGAGCATGAGCGACGGATGACGAAGATGTTTCAGGCTTTCGCTACACGCTTACCCACCGATGCCCCACCACCTCCGCTTTCATCTTTGTAATTTTTTGTTTATTTGTTTATGTTAAATTTATATGTATTTATGCGTGAATGAATGTGATGCAGATAAGATTGTTTGTGTTTGGATGAATGTAGTTTATGTTTGGGTTTGGGTTTAGGTTTAGCTGGATGTGAATGTCAATATGATGAAATATATTATATAACAGGTGTATATTATGATGAATATGATGAAATATATTGTTAACAGGTGTATATCAGGAATTTTTTTGTGGAATTTTGAGCTGTATATTTTTTTTAAAAAAAAAAGACTTTTAGCGATGAAAATTTTCGTTGCTAAAAAGTGGAACGATTTTTTAGCAGCAAAAGTTTTCGCTGCTAAAAATTCTTGGAAATTTTTTTAGCGGTGAAAATTTTCGCTGCAAAAAGTTTTAAAATTTTTTGGCAGTGAAAATTTTCGCTGCTAAAATCTTGGAAATGTTTTTTTTGCAGCGAAAATTTTTACTGCTAAAGTCTTTGAAATTTTTTGGCGGCGAAAATTTTCGCAGCTAATAGTCTTGGAAAATTTATTTTGCCGCAAATATTTTCGCTACTAAAATCTTTTTGAAAATATTTTTAGCAACGAAAATTTTCGCTGCTAAAAGTCTTTTATAGTATTTTTTAGCAACGAACATTTTCGCCGCTAAAGGTTTATGTTGTTTGGGTTTAGATTAATGTGAATGTGAATCTGATGAAATGTGTATATCAGGATGAATATGATGGAATATATTGTTAACAGGAGTATATCAGGTATTTTGTAGGTATTTTGAACTGGAATAATTTTTTTTAAAAGAAACTTTTGGCAACGAAACTTTTTGTCGCTAAAAGATATGTTAGTTTAGTTTTAACAGCGAAAATTGTCGCTGCTAAAAGTCTTGTACAGTACAAGACTTTTAGCCGCGAAAAGTTTCACCGCTAAAAGTTTAAGACAATGTTTAGAGTCTTTTACGACGAAAAGTTTCGTCGCTAAAAGTCTCATACAGTATTTTTAGCTGCAAAAATTTTCGCAGCTAAAAGAAATTTATTCCACATCGAAGTAAAATGTGTGGAGCATTTAACGGCGAAAATTTTCATCGCTAAAAGTCTAATGCACTAGTTTTAGCTATGAAAACTTTTGTCGCTAAAAGTTTTGTCGCTAAAATCTCACTTTTAGCGATGAAAATTTATTTCGTCGCTAAAAGTGACTTTTGGCGATGAAAATGCATTTCATCACTAAAAACCCTCTTTTTTGTAGTGATAGGTTATAGTTTTCAAGGCTTTCAATGTCGGTTAATGATTTATTCTCGACATGGATGCTATTTCACATGTTAAACATGTTGTCTGTTTTCCGTTTTGGTTAAATACGAAGAATATGGAATCTTGTGTATTCTAGGTATTTGTAGAAAATACTGTATCTGTATAAATTTTGCTGATATGATGGCCCTGAGTATTTGTTGTGTATATATGTTAGTTATGGATGTATGACCTGTTTGGCGAAAGGATTCACCCTAATACACATTTTGGCCAACATAGCTTATGTAGGCTAATGTGTGTAGTCTAAGTGTTTGTTGAAATGACTAAATAAATATGGATTTATGATTTATGCCTGCCATATGTATTGGATATAAGAACATGATTGTTGTGTATGAGACAACTCCTTAATATAAGGATTTGTCATATTCTATGTTCAAATCAACATACGTCATGTATGTTGGAGTGGTGTAGTTTAAGTGTTTGACAAAATGCTTGTGTGAGAAATTATGTGATAAACTAAATTTAATAGTGGTGTTGAGATAGGCTTCTCAACAACCTGAATGATGTTTCTGATTTCCTCTATGTATGTTGACAGTATGATGTCTGTTTTATTTATGAAATGCATATGTGTGGATTTCTGTTTAGGCTGTATGATTCCGTGACGAGCGATGGGGGAGTGGTGTAACGATTCCGTGCAACAGCCAAGGCAGCCCTAAAGCGGATTGTAATGGACCTTTGATTGTATGATTTGCAATATGATCTAATACTACTTTGAGACCTCTTAGGATAATATGTTGTAATTGAATGTGATTGGGGCTATTGTATAGTCCAGGCGATCGGTAACAACTCCTGTCTGACTGGGCAAATTCGTCTCGCCACAATTGATGCGTTCGGCGAATCCGAGTTGTACTTTAACGCCCTGAAAATCGGGGGTCGAGCATAAACTCAACTCCCGAGTTCCAACGCATCACTTATGCAATAAAATGAATGATGGTTGAATGTTGTCTGTATTAGTGCATTGAACATGAGTGAGATTAAGCCAAACAGCATATCATACTCCAGAGACAGTTAAATTGCAAGCAGAAGACTGTGATAGATAAATAACCTATATAAACTATGGTGAGTCTCCAGAGTGTGATGATGTTACCAGGTTAATTAATTACATGTACGATTCTAAAATATACCTAATGTGAGGAACTGTAATGTCTTCTATCCCAAGTACCATAGCCCCGTCAATACAATACCGGGTCTTCATAGACCTGCCAGAGAGATACAGATAGGAGAACTCCTCATCATCATAGAAGTAGTCCGACTCTGCTTCATAAGCATCGCCATCACCTGAAACTTAACAAATCTGGTTGGTGTGTTGTAAGTGTTATGGTCTCATACTTCTTTGGTTGTCAAATTTTGAAGTGTCAAAACATCTATCTGTGCCTTGAGCTTGTGTAATGTTATATGTTTTTCAAGACACTGTATAAACACTTCTAGAAGTTACAAGTTGAAGTTCCAGATGTTGAAGTTCAAGATGCTACTATGTTGATATGTTCAAGACTTCAAGCCTGACTTCAAGCCAGATATGTTCAAGACTTCAAACCTGATATTGTTCAACAGTTCAAGTCTGATATTGGTTCAAACAATATGCATTTGTTGAATGGTTGAAGTTCAATATCCATACGACATGATTCTGGTTTAAATGACCTTAGGTTGACTCTTTAAGTAGGTCATTTTGGATACATAAATCAAATATCTATTCTACATAAGCTTAGTTTGTTCCAAGACCTGTCCTAGCTCTTGTTCGACCAGTCCTAGCATTGGTTCGACTAGTCCAAGAAATTTCACGATCAGTCCTAAGTTGTTGAAGTTTTTTCGGATTTTTTGGAACGCCCACGACCTGTCCTGGAAGTCCTTCGACCGGTCGTAGGTCGGCTTCGACCTGTCCACGATCAGTCGTGGAGCTACGACTGAAAGACCAAGAAACTGATTTCATGGTCCTTCGACCAGTCGTAGGTATCTACGACCGGGGCGTAGTGTCCCACGACCAGTCGTAGGGTTCACACGACCGGTCGTAGAATTGTTTTCTAAGATCGCGCTAAATTTTTCAAAAATCTGTTAGAGCTACGACCAGTCCTAGGTTTCTAAGACCAGTCGTAGGAACGATTTTTTCTTCTATAAATTGAACACGAATTTCAGAGTTTTCACACTTCAACTCCATTCCATTTCAAGAATTTTCAAGTGATCACTCGAGATAAGTTTGTGTTTATTTTAAGCTAGATTGTGCTTATTTAATATTCCTTTTTGCTAGCTTATTTAATTTGATTTTGTTTCTCTATTCCAATCGTATTTGAAAAGAGGAATTATATTATTCCTTCTTCTTGGAATCAAAATCAAATATAGCTACGCCCTACATGTTAAATCTAAAATCAATTAGAATTTAGAACCCTATGAATGTGAGTATTGGAAATTGAACTTTGATATTCAATCATCTATTCCGATTGGTTCTACCGGGCTGCTAAGAAAAGGAGAAATCCAGGTATTTTACATTTCGTAAAATTCATTGTTTTGGTTTTGTTTGAGGTTGCCGAAAAATCTCATTGTATTGGTTTTGTTTGAGATTGAGCCGAAAAATCTCATTGTGTTGGTTGTCCGAGAAAACCAGAAAACTCGTAAAAAGGGGTTTTGAATTGTGTAAGCCCAAGTGAAAAAGACACAATTGTAAAGGTTTTTGGTGAACCCAAAACCTATTTGATAGTGAACGCTAATATCCCCTGTGAGGATATTAGGAGTGGAGTAGCATTCTGTGTGGTTGGAAAACAGTTGGTGTACACACAGGCGAACCACTATAACTCTTGTCTTGTGGATTGAATGCTTGCTTAATTCTCATAACTTTTATCATTCAATTGTGTGGAATGTACAAGTGGATGTGAATGTTGTAACTATTTACATTTCAAGCAAGTGTGGGATTGTTGTAATAATTTAGATCTTTACTTCTGCATTTATTTTCAATTCCTTGCTATTTCATTTACTTATAGTAACATTGAGTTCTTGATTCAAAAGAGGTTCTAGAAATAAGGTTGTCCTACCATAAGCCCTTGTTTATTATGGTGTAAGGTTGTCCTTAGAATTAAATTTGTATCAATCTCTCGATAATTATTTATCAAGGTGATTTATAATTAGCATTGTGAATTGATTCATAATTGTAAGGGTATTGATTTACTTTAGTTCCGCTTGATTTTATTTTAAATTTGGCATAGTCCTATTCACCCCCCCTCTAGGACATATAGCTTGGCCTTTTCAAGTGGTATCAGAGCCTAATAGCTCATTTTGTGTTGCTTTTTATTTGGATTTATTTCCTGAGCTAACGATCTAAGCTATATTAAAAGATGTCAAATTTTGATAGTCTTTCAGTTACTAGGCCTCCACCTTTTGATGGCTCCAACTATGCCTATTGGAAAGCCAGAATGAGGATCTTCCTCAAATCAATGGATGAAAGTGTGTGGCAAGCCACAAAGGATCGAATGGAACCCTCCTATCATGGAAGTAACTGGTATTGATGGTTCAAAATCTATGAAAATTACTCCTTATTTCCAATGGACCACTCTTCAGAAAAATGAGAGTAGTGCTAATGCTAAAGCACTAAATGCAATCACTTGCGCACTATCACCGGATGAGTTCAAAAGAATCATATCCTGTGATACTGCAAAGCAAGCCTGGGATATTTTAGAAATGACACACGAAGGTACTTCAATTGTCAAGAAGTCTAAAGTCCAACTCCTCACAACTAAATTTGAAGAAATCCATATGGAGGAAAATGAAATGTTTATGGACTTTTACACTAGATTGAATGACATTGTAAACTCAATGTGGGGTCTTGGAGATAAGATTCCAGAAAGTAAAGTGTGTGCAAAAATACTACGCTCTCTTCCTGAATCCGTTCAATTCAAAGGTAACCGCAATCCAGAACTTCGTGATACCTGACAATATGAAGGTAGAAGAATTAGTTGGTTCTTTGCAAACCTATGAATTAAGTTTTAAAGCTCCTAAAGGTAAGTCTATTGCTTTGAAGTCTTCTAAAAGTATTACTCAAGAAAATTCAGATTCTGAAAAGTCTGAAGATGATATGGCCCTTTTGGCGAAAAAGTTTTATAAGATTTTTAAAAGTAAGAAAAGAGTTGACTTTCAAAAGGCAAATGAAAAGAAAAGTTCAAAACCTAAGTCTAAATCTTGAAGTCATTGAAAGATAGTCAATGTTATAACTCAAGAATATGGGCATTTAGTAAACAAATGTCCTAAAAGGACAGATCCAAAAGGAAGGGTATGTTGGCTACTTGGGATGAATCGTCTGATTCTCAAGCCTCTTCTGAATCAGAAAATTCAGAAACCGAGTCCTGGTAGTGAACTTAAGGCCCTTATGACTCTAGCCAAGTTTACCTTTTCAGATCATGATGATTCAACAAGTGAAGAAAATTTGGATAGTGATCATGAAAATGATGAAGATCTACAAGATGCCTACAATGCCTTATATAAAGAAAGTTGTAAAATTGCGGTCAAACTTAAACTTCAAAAAGAAAAGTTTTTTAAACTTAAAGAATGTTTTGAAACCCTTGTTTTAGAAAAATCTCAAATTTCAGATTGTTTTGAAAAATCAAAGTGTGACTTAGAATTCAAAACCTCCTTAATTGAAAATTTAAAATCAAAATGAGAAACTTAAAAAGAAGTATCTTCTCTTTTGAGTTTGAAGGACACATGGAGATATGCCCAAGGTGATCCTAAATTAGAAAAATTATTATCCTGGATCAAGAAAATGTGGTGATCGATCCGGGTTGGCTTTGATAAAAACACATCTCCTAAACAGAAGAATGCTCCTTCCAATTTTGTGAAAGGAGAGACTTCTAACTCAAATGGAAAAGGTACTAGTCAAGTTTTTTCTAAAAATACAAAAACTTTTCAAAAACACAAAAACAGCTATATAAATTTCAAAAATCAGATTCGAAATCCGCTAGCTGAAAAAATTATTGATTTACTTAAGGAGCTATTAAAATCTAACTCTGTAGGTCACTCTTATAACTATAAACAAAAGAAGACCAATTATTCTCCTAAACCCAAAACTGTAATGAAATGGATTCCCAAGGTTACTTGTTTGGTTGCTCACACTGCTTTCAAAGCTACAAGCCATTCAAAATGGTACCTAGACAAGTGGATGCTCCGACATATAGACAGGCGACAAAGCTCTATTCATCGATCTTAAAGATATGACTGATGGGTCACCACATTTGGTGATGGTAGCAATCGCAAGATAATTGGCAAAGGTACTTTTCAACTCTATAACCTTCCCTTATTTAAAAATGTTTTATATGTTGAAGGTTTAAAACACAACTCCGTTGAGCATATCTCAAATATGTGATAACAATCATAATGTTAAATTTTCTAATCAAGGTTGTGAAATTACAAATGAAAAGGGTTCTCAGTAATATTAACTGTCGCAGAACTTCAAAACCGCTATATTGTAAGCAACGGTAGCTCATCTAATCAAACGTGTTACATGGTCCATACCGATGAGTCGATTTATGGCATAAACGCCTTTGGACATGTACACTATCGAAATTTATACAGATTGAGCAAAAATGAACTAATAAAAGGTCTACCTAAAATGCAAAAGTAGACAAGATTTGTGGTGAATGCCAATATGGTAAACAAACTAGAGCTCTCACAAAAAGGTGAACTCCAATATCACCACAAGACCACTCGAGCTTCTCCACATGGATCTTATAGGACCAACAAGAACGGAAAGTCGAGGTGGCAAAAAGTACATCTTAGTTATTGTGGATGATTATACAAGATACACTTGGGTTTCATTCTTGAGAGATAAAACAAAACCCTTGATGAAGTGAAAAAGATTATAAAACGGATTCAAACCGAAAAATGTTCTCAAGTCAAAGATCCGTAGTGATCATGGATCCGAATTCAAAATAGCGGTTTTGAGAAATTTTGTAGCGATCGTGAATATCGCATGAATTCTCTCACCTAAAACTCCTCAACAAAATGGAATTGTCGAGAGGAAGAATAGAGTGCTTCAAGAAATGGGAAGTGTTATGTTAAATAGCATGAAGCTTCCTAGAATCTCTCGGGTTTGAAGCAAAGAATACACTGCTACATTATTAACCGAGTTTATATTTGTAAATCTAATAATAAAACGGCTTATGAAATGTGGTTTGAGAAAAAGCCTTCATCAAATATTTTCGAAGTTTTTGGCAAAGAAGTGCTATATTCTACGTGACCGTGAAAATTTGGGAAAATTCGACACTAAAAGTGATGAAGGGATCTTTTTAGGTTATTCTTTAAACAGTCGTGCTTATCGTGTTCTGAACAACAGGACTGGTGTGATTCAAGAGTCAATAAATGTTGTGATTGATGATCTTTTGAAAACACCTGTCCCTAGTTTAGACAATGATGAAGTTCTTATACTTGAAAAACAAGAAATTTCATCAAGTGAAACTAATCCTGAATTAAGGACTGTTAAAGATCATCCAACCTCTCAAATACTTGGAAACCCTCTCACTGGTGTGCGCACTCGTAGACAATTAGAGGACATATGTAACTACGTATGTTTTACATCCCAGATTGAACCGGCTAACGTAAAAGAAGCACTTTCTGATGAAAATTGGATTCTTGCGATGCAAGAAGAACTTAATCAGTTTGTCAGAAATGATGTCTGGCAACTTGTTCCTAGACCGAAAGATAAACATATTATTGGAACAAAATGGATTTTCAAAAATAAATCCATGAGCTTGGAAATATTATTCAAATAAAGCAAGACTAGTTGTACAGGATATACTCAAATTGAAGGAATTGACTATAATGAAACATTTGCCCCTGTAGCTCGTCTTGAGTCAATCGACTTTTTATCTCCATTGCATGTTTTAGGAAAATTAAAATTTATCAAATGGATGTAAAGAGTGCCTTTCTGAATGGTGATTTACATGAAGAAGTATATGTTGAACAACCTACAGGGTTTGAAGATCCTAAATTTACTGATCATGTGTATCGTCTCAAGAAAGCTCTCTATGGTCTGAAACAGGCTCCCAGAGCATGGTACGAAAAATTGACTAAGTTTTTACTAAGTCATAACTTTCAGATGGGATGTGTTGATAAGACACTCTTTGTTAAGAAACATAACGATGATATTCTAATGGTTCAAATATATGTTGACGATATTATTTATGGATCAACCTGTACTAACATGACTGTCGAGTTTGCAGATTTGATGAAGTCTAAGTTCGAAATGAGTATGGTTGGAGAATTAAACTATTTTCTAGGGTTGCAAGTAAAACAACAACTGATGGAATTTTTTCTCTCAAACCAAATATGCTCGAGTTTAATTAAGAAATTTGGATTTGAGAAAGGTAAAATTTTGATACTCCTATGAGTACAACGGTAAGACTTTCAAAAGACTCTACAGTAATGATGTGGATCCTAAATTGTATCGTAGTTTGATTGGTAGTTTACTTTATCTAATCTGCTAGTAGACCGATATTGCTTTGAGTGTTGGTATTTGTGCTCGTTATCAATCAAATCCTAAAGAATCTCACTTAACTGCTGTTAAGCGGATTATGCGTTATGTCGCAAGTTCTACTAAATTGGGTCTCTGGTATCCACATGAGACTAATGTTCAATTAGCTGGGTATGCAGATGCTGACTGGGCTGGAAACATAGATGATAGGAAATCAACCAGTGGTGGTTGTTTCTACATTGGAAATTGTCTTGTTTCTTGGTTTAGCAAGAAGCAAAGTTCTATATCACTATCAACTGCTGAGGCTGAATACAT
This sequence comes from Magnolia changhungtana, assembly GCA_030180095.1. Taxonomy (NCBI): domain Eukaryota; kingdom Viridiplantae; phylum Streptophyta; class Magnoliopsida; order Magnoliales; family Magnoliaceae; genus Magnolia; species Magnolia changhungtana. Next base: position 1,543,391 of record JASAUF010000101.1, on the reverse strand, counting down.
TGCTGCTGGAAATGCATGTACTCAACTTGTTTGGATGAAACGAATGTTAAGTGATTATGGAATCACTCAGGACTCTATGATTTTATTTTGTGATAATTCCAGTGCGATAAATATCTCTAAAAATCCAGTTCAGCATTCACGTACTAAGCATATTGACATTAGATTTCATTACATTCGTGAATTAGTGGAAGAAAAATTAATATATTTGGATTACATTCCAACCGAGATTCAACTCGCAGATATTTTCACTAAACCGCTCGACAAAAGCAGGTTTAATAAATTAAAGTTTGATCTCGGTATGTGCAATTTAAATTGAGTTTGCATGATTTTGTGTATTATAATGTACATAAGTTGAATTTCTTAAATTTTAAATTTTTTAAAAAAAAAAAAAAAATTTTGCAAATTTTGGTCATTCTCGACTTGTCAGGGAATACACGACCGTGCAGTTACGACCGGGTCGAACAAGTACTCGACCTGTCGTAAAGTGCGGATTTCACTTTATATTGGGGATTTTTGCCTTCTTCTTCATTTCTTCATTTCTCTTCAACGGTTCTAACTACGGCTGCCCCAACCCATCTTCTTAGATCTTCAAGGTTAGTGATTCTTTTTCATTTTTCTTGTAGATTCTTGTTTTTAATGATTCAAAACTCATGTTTGTGGAATTTATTTGATCATTCATTGCAGGATTTGGGGTTTTTATCTTAAAAATCTGTTCTATCTAAATCTCATCTCTTCTATCTTGCATCTTGTTGTTTCTTTGAAATCTTTCTTTGAAAATGGATGCTAGGGGTAAAAAGAAAACTACTAGAGGTCCATCTTCTTCTAGATCAACTTCTATTGTTCAACGTCATCTTCGTTCTCCTGAAAATGATCCTACTGATGCTCGAGATTTGCGTATGCGTAATGTAATTGTTGAACGTCATGTTACTGTCAATCACATTGCTTCTTTTGGTATTCCTTCTTTGTTGGAATCGTGGGATGGGATAACATCCTACATTGGGGTGGAGCTGCATACCACCATTGCCCAATCCATGTTTGCATGTATCTGCGATTTTTCTCTTGAGAATTTAACATTTAAAGTTGATACTCAAGAAGGTTTGTTTGTTGTAGATCGACATTTGATTGCAGATATTATGGAAATACCTATCAATGATGAAAGCATTCCAATTAATATTTTACATGATAGTCTCTAATCAATGACGAATGCTTACTAGAGATTTATGTAATATGGATGTTCATTGGACTCATAAAGGTCATACACTTCCCTCAAGGTATTTGTTACCCAGACACAGAGTACTTCATAAGATATTCGTTTCAAATCTTTATCCACGTTCTGGTAATAAAACCGAACTCACTGCTTTTATGGTTCGTGTTTTGCATTCTGTTATCTCTGGTGCTAAAATATGCCTCCCTTCTTTAATCTGTCATACCATTATTCTGTCACGTCACCATCCTGGACATAGTGATATACCCTTTGGTTATTTATTGACTAGGTTAGCAAATCATATGCTCATAGCCATGCCTACTAGAGAAAAACCCATCCATCATCTTCCCTTTAATAATTCCAATCTTAATAAGATGACTTTAGATTTGGGTAGAGACCGTGTGGATGCTGGTAGCAGTGGTGGTGAAGCAGGTAATGCTGAAGCTAGTGATCTTCCTGAGGATGTGAATATGGATGACTTATTTGAAGAACTTGAGTCAGACTCGGCTGATGATCCTGATTTTCAGCCTTCTGATTTTGATGAAAGGATGAATTCGCTTCAAGAGCAGGTGGCTCAAATTCGTGTGACTCAAGACACACAATTTTCTTATATGCGTAAATATATGAGGCGAATTGCTAAGGGATTACATAAAATTGATCCTTCTAATCCCGCACCCTCTTCTGGTTCTGACTGAAGTTATTTTCGGGTCTGTATTATTTACTGATATTAGCTTGCATCTCAAATTTTTTTTTTGGACATTTTTCCGTTGTGACAACTACTACTTTCATTACTGTTCTTCTTCCTTTGTCTTTTTGTGACAAAAAGGGGGAGAAGTTTGGTGAACTTTGTCATTTTGATGTTAATCTTAGTTATGTGTTTCTATTACTCAGGGGGAGTTAAACTTCTCAAGAGTTTTAGGAAAATGAATATTGCTAGCTATTGCTTATCATGTCTATATATCTGTGCATGCCTCACCTATTGTGTTTCTCTTGAAGTATTATTACTTGGGTGTTTTGTCACAAATTTGACAAAGGGGGAGATTGTAAGTGTTATGGTCTCATACTTCTTTGGTTGTCAAATTTTGAAGTGTCAAAACATCTATCTCTGCTGCCTTGAGCTTGTGTAATGTTATATGTTTTTCAAGACATCAGTATAAACACTTCTAGAAGTTACAAGTTGAAGTTCCAGATGTTGAAGTTCAAGATGCTACTATGTTGATATGTTCAAGACTTCAAGCCTGACTTCAAGCCAGATATGTTCAAGACTTCAAACCTGATATTGTTCAACAGTTCAAGTCTGATATTGGTTCAAACAATATGCATTTGTTGAATGGTTGAAGTTCAATATCCATACGACATGATTCTGGTTTAAATGACCTTAGGTTGACTCTTTAAGTAGGTCATTTTGGATACATAAATCAAATATCTATTCTACATAAGCTTAGTTTGTTCCAAGACTGTCCTAGCTCTTGTTCGACCAGTCCTAGCATTGGTTCGACTAGTCCAAGAAATTTCACGATCAGTCCTAAGTTGTTGAAGTTTTTTCGGATTTTTTGGAACGCCCACGACCTGTCCTGGAAGTCCTTCGACCGGTCGTAGGTCGGCTTCGACCTGTCCACGATCAGTCGTGGAGCTACGACTGAAAGACCAGCAACTGATTTCATGGTCCTTCGACCAGTCGTAGGTATCTACGACCAGTCGTAGGTGTCCCACGACCAGTCGTAGGGTTCACACGACCAGTCGTAGAACTGTTTTCTAAGATCGCGCTAAATTTTTCAAAAATCTGTTAGAGCTACGACCAGTCCTAGGTTTCTAAGACCAGTCGTAGGAACGATTTTTTCTTCTATAAATTGAACACGAATTTCAGAGTTTTCACACTTCAACTCCATTCCATTTCAAGAATTTTCAAGTGATCACTCTGAGATAAGTTTGTGTTTATTTTAAGCTAGATTGTGCTTATTTAATATTCCTTTTTGCTAGCTTATTTAATTTGATTTTGTTTCTCTATTCCAATCGTATTTGAAAAGAGGAATTATATTATTCCTTCTTCTTGGAATCAAAATCAAATATAGCTACGCCTACACATGTTAAATCTAAAATCAATTAGAATTTAGAACCCTATGAATGTGAGTATTGGAAATTGAACTTTGATATTCAATCATCTATTCCGATTGGTTCTACCGGGCTGCTAAGAAAAGGAGAAATCCGGTATTTTACATTTACAGAAAATTCATTGTTTTGGTTTTGTTTGAGGTTAAGCGGAAAAATCTCATTGTATTGGTTTTGTTTGAGATTGAGCCGAAAAATCTCATTGTGTTGGTTGTCCGAGAAAACCGAAAACTTCGAGAAAAGGGGTTTTTGAATTGTGTAAGCCCAAGTGAAAAAGACACAATTGTAAAGGTTTTGGTGAACTGTAAAACCTATTTGATAGTGAACGCTAATATCCCTGTGTGAGGATATTAGGAGTGGAGTAGCATTCTGTGTGGCTGTTGGAAAACGGTTGGTGTACACACAGGCGAACCACTATAACTCTTGTCTTGTGGATTGAATGCTTGCTTAATTCTCATAACTTTTATCATTCAATTGTGTGGAATGTACAAGTGGATGTGAATGTTGTAACTATTTACATTTCAAGCAAGTGTGGGGATTGTTGTAATAATTTAGATCTTTACTTCTGCATTTATTTTCAATTCCTTGCTATTTCATTTACTTATAGTAACATTGAGTTCTTGATTCAAAAGAGGTTCTAGAAATAAGGTTGTCCTACCATAAGCCCTTGTTTATTATGGTGTAAGGTTGTCCTTAGAACTGAATTTGTATCAATCTCTCGATAATTATTTATCAAGGTGATTTATAATTAGCATTGTGAATTGATTCATAATTGTAAGGGTATTGATTTACTTTAGTTCCGCTGATTTTATTTTAAATTTGGCATAGTCCTATTCACCCCCCCCTCTAGGACATATAGCTTGGCCTTTTCATGTGTACAACACCGTCCCATAGCATGGGAGTGAGTGATCAACTCGGTGGAACAGTAAAGCATAGGTTAACATGTTATCAACTCAGTCAAGCAGTAATGATAAAGTAGCAAAAACAAACACTCCTAACTACTCTTATTAATGTAAGTATGAATGTAGTCATGATGTATGCCCTCACTGACATACTCCCTCATGCGACACCATCTCAAGTTCGCGGCATGCTTGCTTTCCTCAGTGCTCCACATCTTCCAGGCACATGCAATGCATGATGAGCATGATTATCGAGTTGTTATTAGTCCATTTCAAACAGCAGGATTGGGAAACTAAGGTACCTCCCTTGTATCATTCCCAAACATGATCCATTCTAGGGTCGTCAGTCCTAGACAATCTCATACGATGGTGTGTTTCTAGGTCGCTGCAAGGGCTGTCAGGGCTGTTACACGGAATCGTTGCACCACTCCCCCATCACCTTATCAATACAGGCCTAGTTTATACTCTGTTACTACGGGAAGGCTCATCGCCTCACCGCAGCTTTAGAGTATGCTCGAGGTCACTCCACTAACGTCCTACCAACTGGCAGTCTATTTTCGAAGCCCGACCAGTTCACTTATTGAGAATGGGACCCGGATGCAACCCGACTGGGGACCACAGCCAGGCTACGCCAGTGTAGGCCGACAGCTCGAATATAGTGTCCCATACCACCATAATCGGCTCACGAGTCTGGTTGCTCAATGGTCACTACGGGGAGGCACGTGGCCCCAGCGTAGGCCGACAGCTCGACCACGGTGTCCCATACCACCATGCCCGGCTCATGAGTCTTAGCGGATCGAGGTACCATGGTTAACGGGATTCCACTGGTAAGTTTGGTACCCTAGGTTCAAGCAGTAGTGACCAAACATGGTGAACATACATTAGACAAATCGGGTTACTTGACGAGCTCGACTAGCACGAGCGCCCGTTGAGTTGTACGACATGAAGTGCATAAGCACTTCGTGTGGCCTAACCACTGCCGACAAGCAACGCACGACTCGGGTTCGTCAAACACGTCCTACATGGCGAAATGAATCTCAACCATGATCTCAAGTTTGGCACCGATTGTCTGGACTATAATCATAGTCCCAATCGCAATTAATCCATATTCAAAGCATGTAGAGTAAAGCATAATAAACAAAGTAATTCAAGCATGCTAACAAACATGTCATAAGCATGTATAAAGCATGTTATAAAGCATGTCATAAAGCACCATATAAACAAGAATACAAACACATATATTTCACAAGTAAGCGGTTTAAGTAAACTACCTCATGGAGGAAATCATACATGTCTCTAAGGTAGTTGAGAATCCCATCTCAACAACTACCTAAGGCATCATCATCCAAACACTTACTCTCACAAGTATTTTCACAAATACTTAGCATACACTATTTCAACATACATAGTGTATGTTAGTAAAACATGTATTAGGGCGAGTCCTTTCACCAAGCAAGTATTTTACACATATATAATGTATAAATACAGCAACTAATCATGGCAAATACATTTAAAAAATATATACGTATACGGTACTTTCTACAATACACTATTTCTACATATATAGTGTATATTGGCAAAACATGTATTAGGGCGAATCCTTTCGCCAAATAAGTATTTTATCCATATATCGTATATTCATACAACAAATAATCATGACAAACATATTTCCAAAATTTATACGTATACGGTATTTTCTACGAATACCTGGAATATGTAAAATTTCATATTCTACGTCTTTAATCGAAACAGAAAACAGAAAGCACTTTGTACATGTGCAATTGCATGTAGATCATGAATCTATCATTATCTGACATTGAAAGCATTGAAAACCATAACCTATACACCTAAAGTCCGCACCTTTTATCATAGAATCGTAACGGAGTCGATAGGTTTGCTAAGCTTCCGTATTTGGCAGTTTGGCAACCTATAGAATGAAATAGGTTAGCTATTTCATAACCTACAACTATCAACACCCCAAATCAGATTAGGGTTAGGGTTTCTTACCTAGAAATGACACCGGAATCGACAGGAAAGTGATTAGAGTGGAGCGGTTAGGCATGGATAACAGCAGGGAAGCACGGCAGGAAGACTCTCCCACATCTCTCACACTTTCTCTCTCTTTTCTCTCTTCTCAATTTCAAATTCGTATGGCTGTGAGAGAGAGGGTTCTAAGGTCCTTATATAGCCTAAAAAGTCACTGAAATAGACTTCAGGTCAGGGTATACTTGGGTTATAGCCAAAGTGGCCCAATTTCAGCTCAACGGAGGACTTCTGGCGGCCCCTTTTCTGTGTGATGTCGGACTTAAGCTCACAGACATTGGATCTATGTAGAATTAAGTTTTCGGTTCAGTCGGATTCTCAGATCACGCTGGCAGACCAGTTTCAGTTCAACGGTCAGTGGATCTCGATCAGAGATTCCAAGTACATGGATATGTTTATGAAATTTTTCCTGATCCGAGGGTGTAATTTGGCTTGATTCTGATGGTCAGGTTGCTTAATACTGACCCACACGTGACAAGTCTCAGATTACTATTCAAAATATTTATTTTAGAAAGAAAACAAGTGTTCTCACACTCTCTCGCTCCGGACTTAAGCAAACAGCCGTGGGACACTATCTGGTTTTGATTTCCGAGATGGTTGTCAAGCCCAGCGAGGCAGTCCTCCTAAGTTCTTAACCTCATATTATTCGGACTCCTGATGTGCGGTTCGGAATTGATACGGAGTTTCAATGTGCTCCCAAGAGCAGACGAGTAATGAGTTTGATCCTAGATTTTAGGGTAACCTAGCGTCAATGATTCTAAAAGTTTTGGGTCTTGTAGATCATATTTAAAGCGATTCAAACGGATTTCATGACTAATCTAATTTAGCACTTAGTTACTTTATCTCATTTCTAAAGGATTTAGTCCTATAAGATTTCTGTCTGAGGTGGTACTTAGTCCTTTGTAGTTTGTATATAAGGTGATCCAAGTTATACTACTTAGCTAGTTTAAGATAGTGTCTAGGGTGAAAGTACTTGGAACAATTAGAAGAATAAGGTGGTGAAGGGTAGGATTTGTAAGGGAAATGGGTTCAAAAAGGGATTTGAGGCTTTAATTGAGTGTTTGAGAAGTTAAAACGGTGTTAGGATTGACCCATCGCCTAAGGATGTCTAATTCTAGGTTAGGAAAAATTCAGGCTGTTACACGTACGATGGTTGTCGACAGTGGTACCTTGTCAGCTACTTCAGCGTACGCTTGTACTAATAGAACTCCTCAAGTAACGATCTTTCTTGTGTATGTTCACCATGTTTGGACGCCATTGCTTGAACCTAAGGTACCAAACTTACTAGTGCAACCCCGTTAACCTTGGTACCTCAATCCACTAAGACTCATGAGCCGGGCATGGTGGTATGGGACACCGTGGTCGAGCTGTCGGCCTACGCTGGGGCCATGTGCCTCCCTGTAGCGACCAGTGAGCAACCAGACTCGTGAGCTAAATATAGTGGTATGGGACACTGTATTCGAGCTGTTGGCCTACACTATTTTGATGGGTGATGGGGGAGTGGTGTAACGATTCCGTGTAATAGCCCTGGCAGCCCTGACCATACCCGGTGTAGTGACCTCAAGCATACTCTGAATCTACAGCGAGGCGACGAGCCTTCCCGTGGTAAATATAGTATAAACTAGGCCTATATTGATAAGGTGATGGGGGAGCGGTGCAACAAGTGCGTGTAACAGCCCTGACAGCCCTTTACAGCGACCTAAAACCGCATCATCGTATGAGAGTATCTAGGACTGACGACCCTAGAATGGATCATTGTTTGGGAATGATATAAGGGAGGTACCTTAGTTTCCCAATCCTGTTGTTTGAAATGGACTAATAACAACTCGATAATCATGCTCATCATTGCATTGCATGTGCCTGGAAGATGTGGAGCACTGAGGGATAAAGGCATGCCGCGGACGTAAGATGGTGTCGCATGAGGGAGTATGTAGGTGAGGGCATGCATCATGACTGCATTTCATACTTGCATTAACAAGAGTAATTAGGAGTATTTGATTGTATTACTTTATTATTATTGCTTGACTGAATTGATAACATGTTAACATATACTTTATTGTTCCACTGAGTTGATCACTCACTCCCACGTTACGGGACGGTGTTGTACACACCAACAGACCCTGTTGTAACTGCAGGTGATGGCGATGCTTGTGGGGTATAGCCGGACTTTTGCGACGATGAAGACGTCTTCTTGTATATGCTGTATTCTGGTGGCTTCATGCGAGTCGTGTCTTGATCGACGGGGTTACAGGAATGTTGACTAGATGACCTTACACCTTTTGTATATTTTGAAATTATACTTGTAATTAATTAACCTAGTAACATTATCACACTCTGGAGACTTACCATAGTTTATATATTTTATACATCTATCACAGTCTTCCGCTTGCACTTTAACTGTCTTTGGAGTATGATACGTTATTTTAACTTAATCCTACTCATGTTTAATGCATTAATACGAACAATATTCAATCATCATTATTTATGTTGCATAAGTGATGCGTTGGAACTCGGGAGCTGAGCTTCTGCTCGACCCCCGATTTTCAGGGCGTTACATAGACGCACTATTTCTTTGATGTACAATCTGGCCATGTCGTCTGTTGAGTTCGAGACTTTAATCGGGAGGAAGTGAGTAGATTTCATTAACCGGTCCACAATCACCCAAATAGAGTCATAACCCTTCCTCGTCTTCGGTAGCCCTGGGATGAAATCCATAGAGATGAAATCCCATTTCCATTCAGCTATGGGCAGGGGCTGAAGCAGTCCAGGAGGTCGGCGATGCTCTACCTTGACCTGCTGGCACGTGAGATAACGAGAGACATATTCTTCTATATGAGCCTTCATATTGTCCCCACCAATATGACCTCTTCATGTCCTGATACATCTTCGTGCTACAAGGATGCATCGCAAGCTTCGATCTGTGGGCAACCTCAAGAATCTCCTGTCTCAAGTCATGAATGTTTGGGACGCATAGGCGGCCACGGTATCGTAGGCCCCCATTTATGCCAACTCTCCACTCGGAGTTCTCGTCATCTCTAGCTTGCTCTCGAAGCTCAGACAATCGCGCATCGCCCTTATGGGCCTAAATAATCCTGTCATTAATGAGTGACTGCATTCGAATGTGCGTGACACTCTCGAATGGCTCCTGCATGGTGAGTTTCTGCTCGAAGTCCAGCACAAACTCCACCATGTGCCATTCCTCAACCATCAGCGAAGCCGCAAATACTATCGCCTTCTTACGGCTCAACGTGTCTGCCACAAGGTTGGCCTTGCCAGGATGGTAGGAAACCTCGAATTTGAAGTCCTTCAAGGTTTCCATCCATCGGCGCTCCCTCATATTCAAGTCCCGCTGAGTGAATATATAGCGAAGGCTCTTGTGGTCGCAGAAAAGCTTGAACTCCTCTCCGTAGAGGTAATGTCTCCAGAGCTTTAATGCAAAGATGACCGCTACTAACTTCAAGGTCGTGCGTAGGGTAATTCTCCTCGTGTTTCCTCAACTATCTCGAGGCATATGCAATCACCCCGTCCTTCTGCATAAGGACACAACCCAAACCAACTCGATACACGTCGGTGTAAATCGTATACTTGACCCCTTGCTCTGGCAATACTAGCACAGGGGTAGACGTCAGTCTGTCCTTCAGCTCCTGAAAAGCTGCTTCCGCCTTCTCATTCCAGGCGAACTTCAGGTCCTTTCGAGTTAACTGAGACAAAGGTTTGGCTATCTTGGAGAAGTCCCGAATGAATCATCGATAGTAGCCAGCGAGTCCAAGAAAACTCCTCACCTCGGTAACCAAACTAGGCTGCTTCCAGTCTTGAACTGCGGCTACCTTAGCAAGGTCTACTGCTATCCCTTCCTTAGACACCACATGTCCCAGGAACTTGACTTCCTCTTTCCAGAAGTCACATTTCTTGTACCGTGCGAACAACTGGTTCTTCCTCAGAGTATCTAAGACTGCTCATAGGTGTTCCTCATGCTCTTCCCGACTCGCAGAGTATATCAGGATGTCATCGATAAACACGATGACAAATCAGTATAGAAATGGCTGAAATACCCGGTTCATCAAATTCATGAACACGGCCGGCGCGTTCGTAAGATCGAACAACATCATGAGGAACTCGTAATGCCTAAAACTAGTCCTGAAGGCTGTCTTCTACACTCCTCATCCCTGATGCGCAACTAATGATACCCTGACTGTAGATCAATCTTTGAGAAGTATTGCGCCCCTTTCAACTGATCAAATAGGTCATCGATCCTAGGCAAAGGATACTTGTTCTTCATGTTAATTGATTCAATCTGCGGTAATTAATACATAAGCGTAGCGAACCGTCCTTCTTCTTTACGAACAACACTGGTGCTCCCCAAGGGGACACACTAGGTCGTATGAAACCGGCCTCCAACAGACCATCGATCTGCTTCCTCAGCTCCTCCATCTCACATGGAGGCATGTGATAAGTTGACAATGAAATTGGCGTTGCACCAGGCGTAAGGTCTATGGTAAAGTCGATCTCACGCTAAGGAGGCAATCCAGGAATCGTCATAATACATGAAACATAGTGTTACATGAATCATGACAGAAGATGCATGTGAGATAATACAACCAAGACTTCAAACACTGAAAAAACATTCTACTAACTACTACCCTACTAGGCCCGTCAACAAGAACACAAACATAACCTAAAGCAGTAACCAAAACAAATTGCAAGACAACGGCATGGATAACTAGGCATCCGAGTCTGGCGAAGGAGGAGGGGCGTTCTTATCCTGCAGACAGCACAGGATAGTCTTCAAGGTGCGAGTCACCTTCTTGAACTTATGCTTCACGAGGCCTCGAAGATTTATAAGATCCTGTCGTAGGACAGCCTGACCCTCTTCAAGTCGAGCTAAATAGGCATCCCTAGCATCTTGATCAGCGTCCTGCTCCAATGCCGTAGGAGTGGAGCTCTCCTCCGTGTCCTGGGCCTCCTCTTCTTCTTCCTATTCCTCCTTTATTTCTTCCCTGTTTTCTTCCTCACTCTCCGTCTCATCCTCACTCTCCTCAAGTCGGGCTTGCCGCTGCCGTGACCTAATTTTCATCTGATTGAGAGTAGTTTCGTTGATGGAATGTTGTGGCACTAGGAGTTCTGCGCCAAGACTGTAGCTGAACTCGCGTGCAATTTTGCAGATAAACCGGCTGAAGGGGGAGCGAATAAGTACTCTATTGGAGAGTGCGGTAAGAACTATCTGTCGCAAAACATACGTAGGCACGCACAACTTCTCTCCTTACCTCACTTGGTATAGAAAATCTACCATCAGGCGTGTGCACTTACTGCGATTACCTCACCTGGGGTACATGTTAAACGTGCAGATATGGTGGAGTAGGCAGAAATCATTCATCATGTTTGATGCCAGGAGGTTATTATTTGGCTGCCATTGAACCAGTCGACCATAAAGGAACCGTGTACGGCGATCCCTTTCACGTGCACTCTTCAAATTCTTCTCGCTCCCGTGAACTTGGCCAAGAGGTATTCCCATGAGTCGAGCTATCAGGCTAGCGTCAATTATGACCTCCCGACCTCTTCCCACAGGAATCTTGAACTGCAAGGGCTCCAATGTAAGCTCTTAAATGTGGGCGTAAAATGCTCGGACAGTACCTACATTCGCACGATATTTTTCCTCAAACACGGGGCCCCAACCGGCTTCAGCCAAACACTCCAATAACAGATACTCCCCAAAGAGTCGCCCATTCACCTGACATTCAAAAAGGACCCTACGGTCTGCATATCTTTGATGAGACAACTCCACCAGTAGAGCTCTTGGGAGAGGAGCTTGGGGATCGAGATCCCGCTTAGTCCGTACCTCGCGTTCAACGCCCGTGCTTATGGTGGCACCTCTCTGTCTCCTTGAACGAGTGGAGCGACTAGGCCCGGCTTCATCCACAGCACCCTTTCTCTTTCCCATGAGAGAATGAATGGTGGAAAGCGAGAAAATGGCCGTAATGAACTCGAATAGGGTCATGGAAAAGTTGAGAAAAGGGAAGAAAGGGATGGGTTCGTTAGTGGGTTTACACGAATTTAAGACTCAAATGGGGGGTTTGAGAGTTTAAATGAGAGAAAATGGAAAGGTTGGAGGGTGAGTATTGCTGAAAACGGTGGAAGTATGTGTGTTTTGACAGAAAATGACGAAATGGGTGAATGGAGGGGAGGTTTGAGAGAGAAATCAGAAAGTTTTGGAGAAAAGGAGAGCTTGGAGTGGTGGTTTGTGAAGGAGGGGTGAGTTTGGAGGGGTTTAAACCAAAATTCTATGGACAAGTGGGCCACACAATGCCCTAACCGCTATCGGCCCGGTTGGCCCGCTCGGCCTGGCCCGTTTGGCAGCAAGGCCTCCCCGAACCGGTAAGGCCCTTGCTGGTCTCTGGAGGTTCTGGCGAGGGCTCACCCCTTGGGCGAGGTCCTCTTGCCCCCCTTTATCCAAAAATACGTGGGGCCCACCTTGGGTCCCATCGGATTTGCTCGGTTTGGCCCTCGACTCCGATTCGAGTCGTTTCGGGGCCTTTTGGGCATAATTCTGATGTACAGTTGTACATAGGAATTTTGAAGGCTGGGATGGGGTAATTTGTGGTCTAGACCCATCGTTTGACGGTTTAGGAGTGATCCGGGGTCGCTTTAAGTGATCATGGGAGAGTATGGACTCGATCTTGACGATCGTTTTCGGTAAACTTCGCTAATCAGTGAAACCGAGACTCCTATGACTATTCTACATTTCTTCACCCCCACCTAAGTTGAATTTGTGTCAGTGTATGACGTGTGACCATAACCTAGGTCTGGTTTAATCCAAATCATGCTTTGATACCAACTTGTAACGCCCTGAAAATCGGGGGTCGAGTAGCAACTCAACTCCTGAGTTCCAAAACATCACTTATGCAATATATATGCTTATGATTAAAATATTATCTGTGTTAGTGCATTAATCATTAGTGGGATTATACCAAAACAGTAATTCATACTCCAGATCAAGTTGTAAAATGCAAGCGGAAGACTAGAAGACAGAAATAAACGTATATATAAGTCAAAGATTACGATCAGTCTCCAGAGTATGAATACATCGCTGAGTCACCATATACATGTAATAGTCTCAAAATCAAAATGTCAAATAGTACAACTACAATGATAGTCCCTGTAGCCCCGTCAATCCGGATAGCCTAAGAGAAGCCGCCAGAAAACTGCATATAAGAGAACTCGTCCTGATCGTCATAGTAATCAGGCTCTGCCTCTAGGGTCACATCATCATCTGAAATCAAGACAGAGTCTGGTTGGTATTTAAAACACCGTCCCTTAACGTGGGAATGAGTGATCAACTCCGTGGAATCATAGAGCAAAGGCTAACATGTTATCAATTCAGTCAAGTAGTAATGATAAAGTAGTAAAATCAAACATCCCTAATTACTCTTATTAATGCAAGGATGATATGAATAATGATGCATGCCCTTGCCTACACTCCCTCGTACGACACCACCTTATGGTCGCTGCATGCTTTCTTCCCTCTGTGCTCTTCAACCTGGGGCACATGCAGTGCGATGTTATGATCGTGATTACCGAGTTCTTATTAGTCCATTTCATACAGTAGGATTGGGAAACTAAAGTACCTCCCTTATGTCATTTCCTAAACAATGATCCATTCTAGGGTCGTCAGTCCTAAGAAATCTCATACGATGTTATAGTTCTAGGTCACTGCAAAGGGCTCGTCACCAAATCAGTGCAGGCCTAATTTATACTCTAGATGCTACGGAAGTGTAACGCCCTGAAAATCGGGGGTCGAGCATAAACTCAACTCCCGAGTTCCAGAACATCACTTATGCAACAAAATGAATGATGATTGAATGTTGACTGTATTCGTGCATTGAACATGAGTGAGATTAAGCCAAAACAGCATATCATACTCCAGAGACAGTTAATTTTACAAGCGAAAGACTATGATAGATAGATAAAATATATAAACTATGATGAGTCTCCAGAGTGTGATAACATTATCAGGTTAAATAAATGCAAGTACAGTTATAAAATGTACCAAATGTGTAAGTTTAATGTCTTCTATCCCCGTACACGGCCCAAAATACAAGATACGGGTCTTCAGAGACCCGTCGAGAGTTACGATAGGAGAACTCCTCCTCATCACCATAGAAGTAGTCCCATTTCTGCTTTCACAAGCATCGCCATCACCGAAACTCAACAAATTTGTTTGGTGTGTACAACACCGTCCCGTAACGTGGGAGTGAGTAGCTAACTCGGGAACAATAAGGCATAAGTTAACATGTTATCGATGCAATCAAGCAAGAATGATAAAGCAATGAATCAAGCACTCCTAGTTACTCGATTAATGCAAGTATGAATGCAGTGTGATGGATGCCCTCACCGACATACTCCCTCATGCGACACCATCTCACGTTCACGCGATGCTTACATCCCACAAGTGCTCCACATCTTCGGGCACATGCGATGCATGATGAGCATGATTACCGAGAGTTTTTAATTAGTCCATTTCAAACAAGGATTGGGAAACTAAGGTACCTCCCTCAGTATCATTCCCAAACATGATCCATTCTAGTCGTCGTCGATCCTAGTTAATATCGACGATGGTGTATTTTCTAGGTCACCGCAGAGGTCGCTGTGGTCATACTGCACAAAGGTTGCACCACTCCCCCATCACCCCTTAAACGATTCATCACTATATCGAAAATAGGCCTAGTTCATACTCTATATATCGCGGCGAACCCTAAGGCGCACCGCAACTTCGAATATGCTCAGCGGTCACTACAAAGGGCCGCTGTGGTTGTTACGCACAAAGGTTGCACCACTCCCCCATCACCTTATCAATGTAGGCCGATAGCGCGAATATAGTGTCCCATACCACCATAATCGGCTCACGAGTTAAGTTGCTCACTGGTCACTACGGGAGGCACGTAGCCCCAAATAGAGTACGGCCGACAAATTTCGACCACGGTGTCCCATACCACCATGCCCGGCTCATGAGTCTTAGCGGATCGAGGTACCATGGTTAAAAGGGTTTTCACCGGTAAGTTTGGTACCCCAGTTCAAGCATTAGTGACCAAACATGGTGAACATACAAAAGACAGATCGGGTTGCTGACGAGCTCAAATAGCTCGAGCGCACAACAAGTTAAACGACATGAAGTGCATAAGCACTTCAAGCGTAAACCACTATCGCCAACCGAAGTACGACTCGAGTTCGTCGAACACATCTCACGTGGCAAATGAATCACACCACGAATTCAATTCTAATACCGATTGTCCGACTATAATCATAGCCCCAAGCACAATCACTTGTCATCCTTAGCATATGGAGTAAAGCATGATAGACAAAGTAATTCAAGCATGATAAATAAAGTAATTCAAACATGCTAGTAGGCATGTTATAAGCATATTATAGAGCATGATATAAAGCATGTTGTAAAGAATAACACAAGCATGAGTTTGTATATATTCAATTCCTAATCACATAGCTATTCAAGGAAATCATACACATAGTTAAAGGAGTTGAGAATCATACCTCAACACCCTTAAACATTACAATTTACTAACTACTACTCATTCAGGACATTTTAACAAACACTTTAAAATACGTGAATCAACATACATGACATATGTTGATCACGAGGTATAAGGCCAAATCCTTTCACTAGGGAGTTACCCCAATCATAACACGCATACACCCATGACGGATAGTCATGGCAAGCAGAAACCAAATTCCATATTCATTCATCATTTCCACAAACACTTGGGCCACACATTTTAACATATATAGTGTGTATTGGCCGTGGCGTGATTTAGGGCAAATCCTTTAGACAAAAGGGGTATTGCCAATACAACAATCAATTATCCATGACAATTAGTCATGGCGAGCACGAATGAGAATTCTATACTCATTCAAATCATTTTCACAACACTTAGAATACACTATTACAACATACATGGTGTATGTTAGCAAAACATGTATTAGGGCTATCCTTTAGCCAAGTAGTATTTTATTCATGTATAATATATTACTACAACAAATAATCATGATAAATACATCTCCAAAATTTATACGTATACGATTTTTTCTAGAATACGCATTTTCAACATACATAGTGTATACAAGCAAACATGTATTACTGAGATTCCTTCGCCAAGTAAATATTTTATACACACATAATATATTTATACGACAATTAATCATGACAAACACATCGCTAAAATATACATGTATACTAGATTGCCATAATACCGTATTTCTACATACATAGTGTTTGTTAGTAAACATGTATTTAGGTGAATCCTTTCGCCAAGCTAGTATTTTATTCATATATTGTATAATCATATATTAAATAAGTATGTCAAACATTATTCCAAAAGAAATACGTATACGGTATTTCTAACATACACAATTTCAACATACGTCGCATTTACAAGTGAACATGTATTTTGGCGATTCCTTTCGCCAAACTAGTATTTTATTCATATATTATATAATCATACATTAAATAAACATGTCAAACATTTATCCAAAAAAAATACGTATACGGTATTTCTACGTATACCTAGAATATGTGAAATTCCATATTTCACAACGTTAATCGAAACAGAAACTAAAGCACTTTGTACATGTGTAATTGCATGCGATCATGAATCTACCATTATCGACATTGAAAGCGTTGAAAACCATAACTTATACACTTAAAGTCCTCACCTTTGCCTTTTGAAACGCAACGAATCGCAAGAAGGGTAGCAGAACTTCCGTCTCACGGAGATTTCTAGCCTAAAGAGCGGAATCGGTTAGTCGGTACACATCCTACATCGATCCCACCTCAAATCAGACCTAGGGTTAGGGTTTCTTACCTTCAAATGAGATGGATACCGCCGGGAAAGCGCCTAGAACAGGGCGGTGTAGGCCGAATAGCGGCAGGGAACAGCAGCAGGGAATTCCTCCCACATCTCCCTCACTTTCTCTCTCTTTTCCCTCTCTCAAATCCAAATTCGTATGGCTGCCATAAGAGAGGGTTTAAGGTCCTTATATAGCCTAAAACATTCCCAAAATAGACTCAGGTTCAAGGGGTACTGCTAATATAGGATTTTCGTCGCTTTTCCAGCTCAAAAAGGAGGTTCTGGTAGCCCTCCTTGAACCAAACGTCAGACTTAAGCTCACCATCTATGGATCTACATGGGATTACATTTTTGACTCGATCGGATTCCCAGATCACACGTGGCGGACCACTTTCAGTTCGACGGTCGGTGGGCCACGATCGAAATTCCAAGTACATGTAAATGTTCCCAAAAATTTTTCTTAATCCGAGGGTGTAATTTGGTCCGATTCTCACTACGGTCGTTGCTTATCCGACGCGTCAAACGAATGATGCCGATCACTATTCCGGATATTTATTTTGGATGGGAATAGTGTTTTTCACACACCCTCGCTCCGAATCGAAATGAATGGCCATGAAACATCGGATGGAGCTGATTTTTGAGATGATTGTTAAGCCCAGTGGGGCGGTCCTAGTTCCTTATCTTCGGGTTAATCGGACTCCCGATGTGCGATCTAGACCCAATACGATGTTTCGTTTCATTCCCGAGAGCAGACGGGAAATGAGCTTGATTCTAAACTTTAGGGTACCTAGTGTCACTTGTTCTGCAAGTTTTGGGTCTTGCAGATCGTATTTAAAGCGATCCTAACGGATTTCATGGCTAATTGAGTTTCGCACTTAGTTACTTTGTCTCATTTCTAAAGGATTTAGTCCTAAGTGAATTCGTCGAGGTGGTACTCGTGCCTTTGGAGTTTGTATATAAAGTGATCCAAGTTATACTACTTAGCTAGTTTAAGATAGTGTCTAGGGTGAAAGTTATTAGAAAAATTGGAAGATCAAGGTGATGAAGGGTGAGGTTTGTGAAGGAAATGAGTTCAAAGGCGGCTTTAGACTTTGGGATTCGGGCTCGACAAGTTAATGAGGTATTACGATCGACCCATTGCCTAAGGTCATCTAATCCCAGTTGGCAAAAATCCGGGCGTTACAATCTACCCCCTTAAAACAAAATTTCGTCCCAGAAATTGCCTAAGGGTAATAAGGAAAGATTTCTATTATTTCATTTGCCTAAGACTTATTGATTTCGAGTTCCTACGCGTGGTAGGGTATATACTAGTCCGGTTCCTTTTAGTCTACCCCCTTAAAACTTAATTCTTCATCCATTTCTCATACCCCGATGGTTTGCTACCATTTATTTCTTTACCTATTTGGAGTCTCGACGACAATTCTCACAATTTAGAGTAAGATAGTTGTTTTCATTGTTTGACCAACACGGAGAGACGGCAATAGTGGGCTCGATCCCGATACATCGATCATCCACGGCCGAGTAGGAAGCTCATCGTATCCCTTCCGAATCTGGTGGATCCTGGTCGTCCGCTCGTCAGCAGAGAGTCCATCGGTAGTCACCCAGGATTGGGAATTGGGTCAAGCCGCGAAAACTTCGTAGTTGTAGATGTCAGTAACTCCGTAGTCCGATCACTCTCTAAGAGTAGGGAATGTCCATCATTGAAAGGCTCAAATTGTTTATTCTAAGGTTGCCCTTTAGGTCTTAGTCTAAGAGAGTCCTCGATATTATCTATGTCCAAGGAAAGGGTGAATCAAGTCTTACTAAATCATCTTAAAACGGTTTCTCATAGTAGAACTTACTAGGGTTTCTATAATGTTCGTATTTATCGAGCACCGTTTCGATCCTGGGCCAGTGGAGTAGGGTCCACCATGCTTTCGCTGTGCCACCCAGATCAAGAGATGCAATAGGTAACCTAACTAGATTGGGCTCATAATGTTCTACCCCCCTTAAAATTTTATTTTCACCCTCAAGGCTCAAGATTTATGTCCTGCTCCGTATATCGGAACAAGGTGTAGTTTAGGATCTATCCGTGACATGAAATGGGATGCGATTTCCCACTACATTGGTCTTCTTTTCATCAATGTTGTGTATGATGGCATTGATACCTATGGGGATCGAGAGGAGTTAAAAATGATGAGTAATGTGGTTGATGTCAAGGGCAGGTGTGGGTTTGAGGCAAGATGCCCAATTTTACCAAAGGGTTTTTGTCGCGGTCCAGACTTATCCTATTTAATCATGTCTAGCTTAATAGGCATTCTATCTTTCTACGTTCATAAGCACAATATGTATGCCGACATGGCATGTGATTTAGGACCTGATTCTTAACTGTCTGTTGCTCACTTGGGAAATTCCTGAGGCCTAAAAGGAAATATTTCTATTGGCTATATATTCTCACACTTCTCAAAGATAAAGTTATAAACTTTTGGTTGTAAGTGGTCAAGCCAACACGGAAGAAAGTTGCGTAGTGGGTCTGAGCCAGATACATAGACCTTCTACCTCGCGAAGATAGAAAATCATCGTATCAGTCCTTAATCCTAGCTGATCCCGACCTTCTGCTTGATCAGAGCATAGGGTTCATTGGTCACTACCAGGATTGAGGATTCGATTCAAACCGCGAATACCTCGCTTATGTGTAGTTTCTCTACTCCGTGTTCCCGGTTGTACTAAGTCCTTGAGAAGGAAATTCTAAGGGATGTATTGATTGGACCTAACATTGAATCCAAGGGATATATAGGTTTCCTCTAATCGTGAATAGATTCTACGTCAAACAAGCTCCCTGAGAGTTACTAAGGAAGCCTAAAGTATTAAGGGAATTCAACAACGGAACGGGGTCTCGCTCCAACCTATTCAAGCCAATTAACTACATCTATCACTCAATTATCTTAACATTGTTAGTCGTTTACATTTCTTAGTCTAATCAAGCATGCCTCAGGCTCAACTTATGAGCAACGATAATCCACTAGTTGTAATCTAAAGTCTATGCTTATACACCGATGATTTTATACCCTTTCTCGAATAAAGAAATTATTTTATCGCCTAGGGTCAAAGTTGTCCGATTAGAATTGAGTTAATCGTACTTGACGCCGAGCATTTCACACATGCTCACACCACTAATAAGAAGATCCTGGGGTTTGTATTATTAATTTGTTGGATTTCCTATATGGTCGTGCCGTCGAAAACTAGGAGTATCGCTCTAGGTCCAAAACTGTAAGGCCTAGTTGTCAAACAACCATTTACTCCAAAAGCTTAAGCTATCAGAGTGCGGTGGGTTAATGTATATCAAGGGACTTTATCACTTCAACACAATTTGGCCAGGCCTTAAGTTGTATTAAATGGGACCGCATTACTAATCCTACCTTGGGATTGGGTGTGACATGGTTGGTAGGAGGGTGGGAGGGGATTAAATTTTATAGGCCTTGGGAAATGAGCATGGTGTTGGAAAACATAGGATACACCCAATCTAGGGGCCATAACCTACATACACATTTATTATTACTTTTACAATTCTATCCACCATAAACTTATCTAATGTAATTTGGCCGAACGGACCCTAAACGTTCTCAAATACTTAAAACATTATATCAGCTACTACACCTATCAACAGGAAAACATAACCACCCTAAGATAGTAGCCCATGTAAACTACAAGACAACATATGGACGAGCTCGGATAGAGCCATGGAAAATGAGGATAAGGGAAATGGGGGGGCTGGAGTTTTTGGTTCTCCATGGACTTGAGCCTCAACAGGGATTGTAAAGGCCAAAAAGGTAGGGAATGAAGAAGGTAAAAGGGAGAAATGAGATAGGTTAGAAGGCTAAACGATTTTGAGTCACAAATGGGGCATGTAAAAGCCCAAATGAGAGAGAACGGAGAGGGTAGAGGGGTAGGGATTGTTGTAACTGATGGAGATGGATGGATTATGATTAAAAATATTAGATTGAAAGGTTAGAGGAAGGATTTGAGAAAAAAAAATCGGAAATAGAAGGGGAGGGTGTTTGGAAGGGATGAAATGAGAGAGAGGGGAGCTCTAGCCCCCAAAATCCCAAACATCTGCCAAAATGGCACGTGCCAGGGGTAGGGGAGGTCAGGCCGACCAACCCCAGCCCTGGCCCCACACCAGATGGCCCACCGGACCGCGGTCCACCGCCGGAACGGACCATGCGGTTACGCGGTCCGCCTTGGCCGGAACCGCGCCGCCGCGGTGGGGTCGTGTTCTCTATGGTCCCAAGGTGCCAAATGCACCCTGGTTCGACCCTTGGTCCCATCGGATCTAAGTGGGGAGGCCCCCGAATCCGATTCGCTCTATTTCGGATAGTTTCGGGATAATCGAACGTAACTTGCAATCCGGAATGAGTTATCTGATGTAAAATATATGAATTTGGGGTAGAACGAGTTAATGGAGCCAACCAACCCTGTTATGCCGGGTTGTGCAGCCCGAAATTGCGAGAAAACCCTCCAATTGGCGGCCATTTTCCCGTTTTAATTTTGTTTTACCAAAATAGTAATTTTTGTTTGATTACTCTTCATCTGTTGGGCTTTAGGAGTTGCGCTCATCGCGTAAAGAGCTTAGAATAATTAGGAGAATGGTTTGGTGAAGTCAAATAGGACACTTACTATTTTTGGCTGAAAGCCTTGCGCACTAGTAGACACCATGACCTTAGTAAGTCGCGAATGCTAGGAGTTTTAGTTGTAGTTTGTTTCTGATTTCTTTCCCATTGCTTGGTATTCCTATTTAAAGGGTTGTGAACTCATTTTTAGTCATTCATTAATCAATTGTGGATCTATTAGAATTTATTTCTAGTTTTTCTTTCTTTCCTCATGGATTCGAGAAGTCTCTGCGAGGAGTCCAGAGAAGCTTCGAGGATTCGGAGTAGTTATCCTCATCACGCCTATCGCACATTTTACTGATTCTCAATGATTGGGATGAGGTGGATTATGATCTAGACCCTTCACTAGACAACCTAGAAATGTTTTAAGGTCGACCCGTGCGACCATGGTTGAATACATACTGATTTCTTGAGCGTTCATTTTCAATGAACTTCGCCAATTGCCGAAATTGGGACACCTATGACTGTTTCTACATCCCGTCAAGCTCCCTCCTAAGTCGAGTGCGTTAGAGTGCGTAGTGTGACCATAACCCAGTGTCCGGTTTAATCAAAATCATGCTCGATACCATCTTGTAACGCTCGAAAAATCGGGGTCGAGCATAAACTCAACTCCCGAGTTCCGTAACATCACTTATGCAACAAAATGAATGCTTGATTGAATGTTGATTTGTATTCGTGCATTGAACATGAGTGAGATTAAGCCAAAAAAGATATCATACTCCGAGAGAAGCTTAATTTTACAAGCGGAAGACTATGATAGATAGATAAAATATATAAACTATGATGAGTCTCCGTGAGTGTGATAACATTACTGTGTTAAATAAATGCAAGTACGCTTATAAAATGTACCAAATGTGTAAGTTTAATGTCTTCTATCCCCAAAGCATACGTACCGAAAATATAGTACCAGGGTCTTCGAGACCCGTCGAGAGTTACGATAGGAGAACTCCTCCTCATCACCATAGAAGTAGTCCTGGCTCGCTTCACAAGCATCGCCATCACCAAACTCAACAAATCATTTGGTGTGTACAACACCGTCCCGTAACGTGGGAGTGAGTAGCTAACTCAGTGGAACAATAAGGCATAAGTTAACATGTTATCGATGCAGTCAAGCAGTAATGATAAAGCAGTAAATCAAGCACTCCTAGTTACTCTGATTAATGCAAGTATGAATGCAGGTGTGATGGATGCCCTCACCGACATACTCCCTCATGCGACACCATCTCACCCTTAAACATTACAATTTACTAACTACTACTCATTCAGACATTTCAACAAACACTTTAAAATACAGGAATCAACATACATGACATATGTTGATCACAGAGGTATAAGGCCAAATCCTTTCACTAGGGAGTTACCCCAATCATAACACGCATACACCCATGACGGATAGTCATGGCAAGCAGGAAACCAAATTCCATATTCATTCAGTCATTTCCACAAACACTTGGGCCACACATTTTAACATATATAGTGTGTATTGGCCGTGGCGTGATTTAGGGCAAATCCTTTCGTCAAAAGGGGTATTGCCAATACAACAATCAATTATCCATGACAATTAGTCATGGCGAGCACGAATGAGAATTCTATACTCATTCAGTCATTTTCACAACACTTAGAATACACTATTACAACATACATGGTGTATGTTAGCAAAACATGTATTAGGGCTATCCTTTAGCCGAGTATTTTATTCATGTATAATATATTACTACAACAAATAATCATGATAAATACATCTCCAAAATTTATACGTATACAGTATTTTCTAGAATACGCATTTTCAACATACATAGTGTATACAAGCAAACATGTATTACGGAGATTCCCTTCGCCAAGTAAATATTTTATACACACATAATATATTTATACGACAATTAATCATGACAAACACATCGCTAAAATATACATGTATACGGTACTTCGTACAATACCGTATTTCTACATACATAGTGTTTGTTAGTAAACATGTATTTAGGTGAATCCTTTCGCCAAGCTAGTATTTTATTCATATATTGTATAATCATATATTAAATAAGTATGTCAAACATTATTCCAAAAGAAATACGTATACGGTATTTCTAACATACACAATTTCAACATACGTCGCATTTACAAGTGAACATGTATTTTGGCGATTCCTTTCGCCAAACTAGTATTTTATTCATATATTATATAATCATACATTAAATAAACATGTCAAACATTTATCCAAAAAAAATACGTATACGGTATTTCTACGTATACCTAGAATATGTGAAATTTCATATTTCACAACGTTAATCGAAACAGGAAACGGAAAGCACTTTGTACATGTGTAATTGCATGCAGATCATGAATCTACCATTATCTGACATTGAAAGCGTTGAAAACTGCAACTTATACACTTAAAGTCCTCACCTTTGCCTTTTGAAACGCAACGAATCAGCAAGGGTAGTAGAACTTCCGTCTACGGGAGATTTCTAGCCTAAAGAGCGGAATCGGTTAGTCGGTACACATCCTACATCGATCCCACCTCAAATCAGACCTAGGGTTAGGGTTTCTTACCTTCAAATGAGATGGATACCGCCGGGAAAGCGCCAGAAACAGTGGTGGTAGGCCCCGAATAGCGAGTGAGGAACAAAGCGAATAGGGAATTCCTCCCACATCTCCCTCACTTTCTCTCTCTTTTCCCTCTCTCAAATCCAAATTCGTATGGCTGCCATGAGAGAGGGTTTAAGGTCCTTATATAGCCTAAAACATTCCCAAAATAGACTCAGGTTCAAGGGGTACTGCTAATATAGGATTTTCGTCGCTTTTCCAGCTCAAAAGGGAGGTTCTGGTAGCCCTCCTTGAACCAAACGTCAGACTTAAGCTCACCATCTATGGATATACGTGGGATTACGTTTTTGACTCGATCGGATTCCCAGATCACACGTGGCGGACCACTTTCGCCCGACGGTCGGTGGGCAATCGATCGAAATTCCAAGTACATGTAAATGTTCTGAAATTTTTCTTAATCCGAGGGTGTAATTTGGTCGATTCGACGGTCGGGTGCTTTTAATCGACGCGTCAACGAATGATGCCGATCACTATTCCGATATTTATTTTGGATGGGAATAGTGTTTTTCACACACCCTCGCTCCGAATCGAAACGAATGGCCATGGAACATCGGATGGAGCTGATTTTTGAGATGATTGTTAAGCCCAGTGGGGCGGTCCTAGTTCCTTAGCTTCGGGTTAATCGGACTCCCGATGTGCGATCTAGACCCAATACGATGTTTCGTTTCATTCCCGAGAGCAGACGGGAAATGAGCTTGATTCTAAACTTTAGGGTAACCTAGCGTCACTTGTTCTGCAAGTTTTGGGTCTTGCAGATCGTATTTAAAGCGATCCTAACGGATTTCATGGCTAATTGAGTTTCGCACTTAGTTACTTTGTCTCATTTCTAAAGGATTTAGTCCTAAGTGAATTCTGGTCGAGGTGGTACTCAGGCCTTTGGAGTTTGTATATAAAGTGATCCAAGTTATACTACTTAGCTAGTTTAAGATAGTGTCTAGGGTGAAAGTTATTAGAAAAATTGGAAGATCAAGGTGATGAAGGGTAAGGTTTGTGAAGGAAATGAGTTCAAAGGCGGCTTTAGACTTTAGGATTCAGTTCTGACAAGTTAATGAGGTATTACGATCGACCCATTGCCTAAGGTCATCTAATCCCAGGTTGGCAAAAATCCGGGGCGTTACAGGAAGGGTCATCACCTCCACGTAGACTCAGAGTATGCTCGAGGTCACTACAAAGGGCTTGTCACCAAATCAGTGTAGGGCGACAGCTGGAATACAGTGTCCCATACCACCGTATTCGGCTCACTAGGCGATGTTACTCACTGGTCACTACGGGGAGGCTCGTCACCCCAGTGTAGGCCGACAGCTCGACCATGGTGTCCCATACCACCATGTCCGGCTCATGAGTCTTAGCGGATCGAGGTACCAAGGTTAAACGAGATTTTCACCGGTGAGTTTGGTACCTTAGGTTCAAGCAGTAGCGTCCAAACATGGTGAACATACATCGGGCAAATCGGATTACTTGATGAGCTCGATAGCACGAGGTTGATCGACATGAAGTGCATAACCACTCCGTGTGGCCTAACCAATGCCAA
Organism: Magnolia changhungtana; assembly: GCA_030180095.1. Lineage (NCBI taxonomy): Eukaryota > Viridiplantae > Streptophyta > Magnoliopsida > Magnoliales > Magnoliaceae > Magnolia > Magnolia changhungtana. The sequence goes on along the minus strand of JASAUF010000101.1, from coordinate 1,517,496 downwards.
CAACTCTAGTACGACTCGAGTTCGTCAAACACGTTCCACGTGGTGAATGAATCTCAGCCACGAACTCGAAGTCTGTTACTGATTGCTTGGACCATAACATAGCCTTAATCACATTCAATCCTTAACCAGAAAGCATGTAGAGTAGTCAGAGCAGAAATTAACCTAGTAGTGCAAACATGTAAACAAGCATGTTATAAAACACAACTTAAACAAGAAATTCAAACACATACATTTCAGAAGTAAGCGATTAAACTAAATAACTTGCATAGAGGAAATCATACACATCTCTAAGGTAGTTGAGAATCCTATCTCAACACCCACCTAAAGTATTATCTCCTAAGTACTTACTCATACAAGCATTTTCACAAACACTTAGACTACACTTATTTAACATACATAACGTATATTAGTTAAAACATGTATTAGGGCGAATCCTTTCACCGAGGAGTTGTTACACATACATCTAGCATATACACACAGTAGTTAATCATGGCAAACACATTTTCATATTTGATACGTATACCGTATTTTTTACAAATACGAAGAATACTGTATATTCAACCTAGTTAACGTATAACTGAAAAATGAAACAGACATCACTTTATGCATGTGAAATAGCATCTACATCAGGAATCTATCATTATCCGACATTTAAAGCTTTAAAAACTATAACCTATATGTCTATAATCCGCACCTTACGCCGTAGAAGCGTAACAAATTTGACAGAGACTCCAAGTCTTCGGCAACGATGGAATGACAACCTATAACACGAGTTAAGTCAGCTATCTCGCCACTTGTACCAATTGAAACCCTAGAACAGATTAGGGTTAGGTTTTCTTACCTAAGAATGAAGTCAGAATCGCCGGAATAGTGATTAGATCACGATGAATAGGCATGTAGAATAGCAGGATAGAGTACCAGGAATCTTCTCCCACTTCTCTCACACCTTCCCTCTCTTTACTCTCTTCTCTCTCCTAGGGTTTTCTCAAATTCATATGGAGTGAATGGGAGAGGGTTTAAGTCCTTACATAGGCCTAAAACTGATGGAAATGGCCCAGGGCCAAGGTATACTTAGGTTATAGCCAAAGGGAGTCTGTTTCAGCTCCACGGAGCATTTTCGGAGCCTCCCCTTGAGCCAAAGGTCGGACTTAAGCTCCCTGACCATGGATCTAGGTCGAGCTAAGTTTTCAATCCGATCGGATTTACAGATCACCCATGGCGGACCAGTTTCAGTTCAACGGTCCACGATCACCGATCAAGGCCACATGTACACTGACTAGTGTATAAAATTTCCCCTGATCCAAGGGTGTATTTGGGTCAGATTCTGACAGTCTGAATCTTTATATTCAGCCCCCAAGCGACAAGTCTCAGATTACTTAAATTAGATTTTATTTATAAAGAAAACCATGTTTTCTCACACTCTTCACTCTGGGCTCAAGCAAATAACCCCGGGACACTATCTGGATTTGATTTCTGAGATTGTTGTCAAGCCCAACAAGGCGGTCTTAAATATATAATTTCGTGGTCATCGGACTTTCGACGTGCGATTCAGATCCGATACGGAGTTTCAATGTGCTCTCGAGAGCAACTGGGTAATGAGATTGATCCTAGATTTTAAGGTAACCTAGCGTCAATGATTCTACAAGTTTTGGGTCTTGTAGATCGTATTTAAAGTGGATCAAGCGGATTTTGTAGCTAATCTAGTTTAGCACTTAGTTAATTTTGTCTAATTCCTAAAGGATTTGATCCTGAGTGATTTCTGCCTGAGGTGGTACTTCGGTCTTTGCATGGAATTTTTCGAGTCGTTACACCCATTGTCTAAGGACGTCTATCTCCAAGTTGGCAAAAAAAATCTGGGGTGTTACAGAAAGGGACGTTGGGAGAGGGAGATTTGCTAGCTTGGAGAGAAAATGAAGAGGGAGAGATAAAGAGAGAGAGAGAGAGAGGTAATGATTATTTTGTAAGAAAGGCAATGATTATCTATGGGAGGAGAAAGCAATGTTTGTAGAATAAGGTATGCTTTGTGTAGTGTGTGTGGGGTGGGTGGTGTTATTTATGAAATTTTGTGTGGTTGTGTAGTGTGCTTTGGAACTTGTGTCAAGGGTGGGGGTCCACATGCATTACACCTAAGTGGGCCACATGAATAAGGGTCATTCAATGAAATGTTCATAACTTTTAATCTATATATCAGATGGACACACATGACACATCATCGGAACCGCAACGACGATGCGAACAAGATGGCATAGGTTTCAGGCTGATCTGAGTTGGGTCAACATGACCAGACTTAAGAATGACCGCAAACACTATCCGAGGGTCACGGGTCGCCGGGATTTGACCGGTAAGACCGCGAAACCAAGAGAAATGAAATGCATACTTACAAACACACATGCACATGCAAAAACTTGGGTTAGGTCTTACAAATAGGGAACTGGTTTTTATTAATTTTTTTATTATTTTATTTTTTATCTTATGATTTTCACATGCAAGTTTTTTTTCGTTGATTTATGAAATTGCACATGGATCGTCTACCACAGCGCGTGCGGAAGCTTGGCGAAGCTATAGAATTATGGCTAAGTCCTGGGGGAGAGGGAGGGGGTGATTAAGACCAATTAAAATTTTTACAACAAAAATAAATGCCTATTTAAACAATTTACCAATTTAACTAGGGCAATTAATACTAATGCTTCCAAGCCAAAGTGGGTCCAATCACATAACTATAAATGATATGTCAATTAAGCAACTAGTCTATTAGAGATAGTGAGCTTGTGTGTGTGCTTACAAGTTAAGTGCCTAGCATACAACTCAATTCAATCATTTATATGGTTTAGCTAATTATACACATAAGCATGAATTAGAATTGTAAACATTCATAATCACAAATACAAGAATATATAATGGTTCGGTTTTCCTACTCTACTCTTGGCAGACGCACTCTCCTTGAGTATACTAATATTACTATCGGAGGTTTTAAATCAGTCTCACTTCTAACATTTACATGTGTATACTCTCGCCGGAGGCGTATACGATGACTTAAGACGTACTCACCCGTGTTAATGGCTCCCGCGGAGACTAAGTTGGTTTTTTATTGGTTAACCAATAACAACGGTCTTAATCTAAGGACTTACATTTACTCCTGCCGGATGCTTCTAAGGAGACTAACACATATGCACTCGTGTCCAGTGAATTTGACTCTATACAAAAGCCTACATCCTACGCAAGAACCTATTAGAGTTTGGGTTACAAAATCTTATACTCAATCCTAAACAAGAAAATAGTGTATGGACTTACACTTGACACTTGTCGGATTGAGTCCCTTTGTAGCGCCTTACTTAGGTTGCCTGATCCATGCTCTCCTGTACTTTAATTAGCTCCCCTTGTACTCCCCCAATCTTTGAAGTTGGTCTTCTTTCGCTTCCTTGAATCAGCTACCTTACACTTGATGTTACAATGAGGCTACCAAGGTAATGGGAGTGGTTTAGTTGAATCTCTTATAACTAAATGTTTAGTTGGTTTCCAAATGAGAATTTACCTAAATGGGCATTCTAGATGTTTGAAAGAAAAAGGGTTTTCATATTGGATAGGTGTCTATCCTCTAGAGAATACAAGAAATCAAGATCATCTTCATAAGGAGCTTGGAATGCTCATGAGGGTGATTCAACACATGTAAGATAATTTGGATCCCTCTGGGTGAAGGCCTAGAAGTATTAGGAAGTATTGGGATACACCAGGGCTTCTTACTCCCTCAAAAACCATCAATTTTCTCAAAAAAACGAAAGCCCCTTTTATGGAAATTGTGTTCCAGTGGCTATAAAATGGCTAGTTTAAAGGCTCTATCAATAGGATCGAGCAGCACTTCGATGGGATCGAAGGACCTTCGATAGGATTGAGCTGGTCCTTGATGAGCTTGAGTAATACAAATTTCTAGCTGAAATATTGCTGAACAATTTTTACACCATCTACTCGAAGCAATCGAGTGGATCTTTATGAAATTGCACGTGAGGGCCTACAGGCTATGCGCGGAAGCTTGGCGGAAATAAGGAATGATGAATATGTCCTAGAGGAGGGTGATTAGGACCAATTAAAAATAATGGCTTTTAAAATACAATTTCTTAACTTAAGCTAATATACAAATTATACTAAGCTAATATACAAATTATACTAAGTAAGGTAATTAACTCCAAGTTAAAATAGTGGTGAAGACCGCTTTAGTTGAAGTAAGAATATGCCAATATGTCTTAGAGGGGGGTGAATAAGACTTTTTAACATTTTTATGGTTTATTTAAAATGTTATTACACTAATCCTAACAACCAACACATTTAGGATTACTCAAAAGTAACTCTACTGGCTTCCAAGCTTGGTAGAGGATCCAATCACAAACTATTTAAGAAGTGAGCAATATGCAAACTAGTATATGATGGATATGACTGTGTATGTGTGTGAGGTGTGATATCAGATATTTAAATATGAAAATATTATAGTAAATCACACAGACAGAAGAATAGCAATCTCAAACACGGTCATTTTTATAGTGGTTCGACTACTTGTCTACTCCACTCCCGGTAACCGCACTCAACCCTTGAGTGTACCGGATTTCATTAAGGAAGTTTCATAGCAGTTCACCTCAAAACCTAAGGTTTTAAATCAGGTTCACCTTCAACCTTTACAACCTACACTGAGGCTGACTATTTATGCTCTCATGAGCAAGGGTCGACACAACACACCCACTTTTAGGCACACCGGCCAAGGATCTTCCATAAGACCCTAACAAAAGTTTCACTCGGATCACGTCAAACCTAAGGTTTTAGATAGGTTCACCTTTAACCGGGAGTTTATGCTCTCCACAGAGGAAGGGTTAACACTACGTACCCACCACATACACTCCCGCCGGAGACATCCTACGAGGATTTGCAATGGTGAGAAACACCTAAGACCCAATCCTAAAAAGGAATGATCACAAGTGTCCTTTGGACTCTAATAACTTACAAATAAGTGGATGAGTCTCATTTAGCACGTTGACAAAGATCTCCTCCTTGTTGATGAAGAATCTTCAGCTTCCTTGATCCACAACCAGATGATGTACCAATGTGAGTCTTCGGGTTGGGTCAAGGTCAAAACGGAATCCTACTCTATAAAAAGTTTTCCTATAAGGAAGATAGAGTGATTCCGATTATGCATTCAAGGCATCCCAGCGTAATGATTTGCCATTAAGGTAGTGGATGGAGGATCCTTAAATGCGAAAGTTCATTCCCTAATCCACTCTATTGAATATCAATGATAAGAGTGGATTGGAGGATGAACTCCCCTGAGAGAAAGGGCTTTGGGTATATGATCTAAGGTAAAACACACAAAAGTACTCTTTTTTTTCTCTACCAGCAACAATAGACAAGTCCTCTTTATATAGGCAAAAGGTTTCAACGGATATAAAACGGTCAGATTTATAACAGAGTTCGATATCATCGAGCAGGGTCGATATCATCAAACATATTCTCTCGATTGCATCGACTTACCGCTCGATGACACAAACTCAAATGTCATACGCTTTTAAAACCACTTGTCAGCTGTTCAATGGAATCGAAACACTAGTCGATGTCATCGGATTTCGAACTCCGATATCATTGAGACTAGTGTCGATTCATCGACACTTGAAAAATGAGAGAGACTTTTTATAAAATATTTCAGGTTTTCAAGAATGATCGAGGGACCTTCAAGATCATCGAAATTTGAATGTCGATGATATCAATACAGTGTCGATACATCAATAAATCCAAGAGATTTCCGTTTAAGCTTCCTGGATAGTTTCTATCCCTGTTCGATGCCATCGAAACCATACCAATATCATCAATATTTGAATATCGATTCTATTGAGTGACCCCTGATCATAGATAAACCATCCTGAAATATTTTGCTGGAAAAACTTGGCGCCAATGACCGATATCATCGAGAACCTTCCGATATCATCGAGATTTGAATTTCGATGGTATCGAAGAGGCTTCAATATATCGATGCACATATGATATTCTTAAGAAAAAATAGGGGCACCGGAAGTCTGCCTGTCGATATTATCGAGTCACCTTCGATGGACTCAAGATTTAAATATCGATGATATCGATAGTATATCGATGTATCGATAATTCCGTGCCGATGAGTATATGGTTGCTGGACGTATTTTGTCCACATATCGATGATATCGTTTAGGTATCGAGGACATCGACAGCGCAGGTCGATTATATCGAGATGTGTATCGATAAAATCAACAAAGCAAGAAAACTTAGAGAATTTTCCTATTTTGAAAAAAGTTTTCTTAACTTATAAACCCTATAATGTTCTAGTTTGTTTAAAGGGTTTTATATACCTAGTGTTTTGGGACAAGGGATGTGAGGCTAGCTTTACCTGTGGTGAGCTTGCACACATCCGGTTCAGGCAGACGCTTGAATTGATCTTCCTATGAGGCTCTGCAGTCTGACTGACTCAACACTAATGTTAATTGACAAACCAGGGCACTTTCACAAGTCTTCTAAGCTAATAAAGGGTTCAATCACATATACTACAAAAGATGTGATAATTAAGTAACTAGTCTATAACCATGATGTGTAGGTGTGTGTATGGGATGTACTACCTATCAACTCCTAACATTTATCTAATCATGTATACATATTAGCATTTATCTAATCATGTATATATATAATTAAAGATTCATCACATAAGCACAATCAAACAAGTGCTCAAATACAATCCCAAACATAAGCATGTATAGTGGTTCAGTTTCCCTACTCCACTCCTAGCCGATGCACTTTCTCCTAAAGTGTACCGGTGTTCACTATCTTAGAGGTTTTAAATTGGGTTCACTTCTTACCTTTACAATCATATACAAGGACCGACTCCCTCGAAGACTTACATGGTTTTCTATAAGCTAGCCACGAACCTCGGTCCTACCCAAAAACCTACACATACACACCCGTGTTGGTGGCCTACACAATGACTTAATTTAAATCATTCATAAAGAACCTAATTAAGTTTGACAATCTTAATCTTATACATAATCCTACTCAAGGAAAGTGTATACATGGACTTTACAAATGACAACCTTACTTGTTAGATTCAGCTTTATTAATGCACCGATCTTGACTTCCTTCTTCAAAGCTCTCCCATGCTTGAATCCACTCCTCAATTACTCTCTCGATTATGATGCCGATGTGTTGCCAATACTTCAACTCCAAGATCAAACACTTTGCATGTGATGCTCCTTTGAGCTACCCAAGGTGATGGGAGTTTGGTGAATCTCCTTTATTTGTATTTTATTGCCACTATCAATTCCCTTTCCCACCTTAACTGAAGGCATTATCCAAAAGGTAAGTGATTTCTATACATCAGATAGACTAGATCAAGAGGTCTTGGCGATGCTTGAACACCCATGACAACTACTCCTAATGAATTATGAAAATTTCGAGTGAATATGATCAATCTATTGTCCATTCATCCAAGCAAGTAAGACCTAGCCAAATTGGTTGTTAGGTAAGAAAACATTACAATGGATCATAGATAGTTATTAAAGGTGATTTGCCAAACCACCTCTACTTTATTTGGTATGATCCACCTAAAAAAAAGATCAACCTTATTTACAAGCCCATGACATAAAATGAGATGGCAAGAGTGTATGGACAATGTGGATTAGAAACAAACATCATGGTGGGTCCTATGAAGCTATGTCATCACCACACAAGCCAGAAATCAGTCGAATGTGATAATCTATAGGATCCCAGTCCTAGTGGAATAGAGTCTTCCATGGTTCGGTTCATCCTCTTCCATTATCACACATCAATGGGTTTGTCTAAAAGAGCAAGATTTTTTAAAAAAAATATCAAAGAGTAAGAATATGATAGAAAACATGTAATACATTACTTGCATTATCATACATTAATGGATTTTTCAAAAGGAGGAATAGGACTTGTGATATCAGTTAGAATATCTTTGTTAAAATCAAAAGAAGGTGGTAGACTATCTACCTTACGCCAAAGTTAAAAATGGTGATACTTAGGAAGGATGATTGGCAACTGACGTGCGTAGATGAGATATTGTAAAGCTTTCTACTGAATGTGTCTTCTTGCCCTGTCATCACAATCACAGTGAAGATGTTAATCTTATGTCCAATGATTCATAACTTGCTAATTGTTGGTGAAGTATAATGGTGGAAGAGTAATCTTGAGAGAGGGAATGTTTGTGCAGAGGATGTCATGTATAGGACACCATAGGTGGGAGATAAGTTAAGAGACAAGAAGGAGAAGGAGATATAAGCTTTCTTATTAGTTGTACAGACATACGATGATATCCATCATGCCATTGACATATCATTTAGGTTTCCTGTGCTGGCGAGGAAATAAGTTCTCTTCGAACATTTATAAAGGAAGCTAGCCGATCATATTTTACTCCATGCACCTACAGACATGTATGTTTTTAGAATCCCTTTGTAATCTATATTTGAAATTCGTTGCCTGATACTAATTTTATTAAAGGATTTCCACTTACACATATCTTGTGAAATTTGAATACAAGCACCATCTTTCTCAAATGCTAGCATAAAGTGATGATTGGCATTTTACAAGTAATTACTAGGAATTTCGCAAATTAAATAGCTCCTAAGTTAAATAGAAATACGTGTATCCAACATGATATCTAGTAGTCTATGTCATTCGTTCCTTATGCCAGTACGATAGGCAAACCATATGTATGCCTTGTTATGTAATAGGCTAGGTATATGTTATGTTGTAGGCTTTGTGAGTCAATATCAAAGTGATTCAAACCATGCACATTGGTAAGCAGTCAAGAGGATTTTTTATGTAGAGTGGGTCGTGGACAATTTCATGGCCAAAATGGACCAGAGAAGGCCTGATCGAAGACAGAAGTGATCAGGACAGTCAAAACACTAATGCAAGTGTATCTCGCAAACTGAAATGAGTTATTCAACGAGTTTTGATTGTTATCCTATTTTTATACCGCAATACCCCGAGACTTGTATTCTATCGACAGTGCAGGCGCTACAATTCTAACGTCATGCAGCATGCTCCATTTCGGTCCTTAAATTAGAAGTTACAAATTTGGTACAATCCGAGGTGGGCCGTATAACGCACGCGGCCCCACTTACACAAATCTTAATGTTGTCAAATCAATCAATTCATCAATCAACTCATCCATCACTCATGTTACACTCTTTCCATTAGTCAAATAAGCCAATGCCTTTCTCATGCAACCCATACTCGTACCCATGTTAGCCATCATTCTTTCCTTCTTTTTTCTCTCCATTTTACCCCTCACTCTTTTAATAATTCCCTATCTACCCAAAAAGTTCTACCACAAAAACTTCCTAACTCTCTCTCATTTCTACCATTTTCTAGCAAGAGTAGAGAGAGATTAAGAGAGAGAAAAAATAGAGACAATTAGGGAGAGATTAAGAGAGAAAGATAGAAGAGAAAGAAAGATTAGGGAGAGATTAGTAGAAAAGATAGAGAGCTTGAGAGAGAATTAAGAGGGATCAAGAGAAAAGAGAAAAGAGAGATTAGGGGAGTCTAAGAGGAGCTAGGACCATCTAAGCCGTTTGATTGACGATCCAGCCCGATCCGACTGTCCATCATCACAGTGAGTGCATGGGAGGGTTAAAACCCTCCCTTTCTTTGTATTATTCTATTTTTGGTGGGCCCTATAGGATGGACCTCATAGTGGTTGGGGCTCACTCCGGTGGCCGGATCTCTTTCCCTTCCTTTCCCTTTCTTTTCTTACTTTCATGGTATTGTGGGACCCACAAGTGAGCCATGCTATTAGAGATCATGTCCCACACGCTATCACAGTGTGGACCACCGTGATGTTTATTTTCTATTTAAACTTATTGATTTATATAAGTACACTTGGATGATGAAAATACACCAAAATTAATGTGATCCAAAGCTCCCTAACCCATCATGAGTTGACCAGTCGGATGGACGATGTAGATGTCTCATGTGGACCCCACATGCATACTATATATATATATATAATAAAAGAGAAAAGGAGTCCAGACGTTGGACATTCACAAATTCAGAGAGCGTCCAGACGCTAGGAACGTAATGGAATGGCTGGACCTCCACTCGTGAGTCCCACTATGATGCGTATGTTTAATCCACACCGTCCATCCACTTCCTCAGATCATTTTAAGCATTGAGCCAAAATATGAAGTCAATCTAAGTTTCAACTGGGCCACACCGTGAGGTGCAAGGGGCTGAAAAGTTCCAGCCTCGCCAACTCTCCTTGCATGGAGGCCACTCGTGGGACCCACTCTGATGTAATTATTAAATCCACACCATCCATATATTTTCTTGGCTCATTTTGACTATAGAGCGCAAACATCAAGCTGATCCAACCATCAGGTGGATCACACTACAAGCGACGGTGGGTTGATAGCACCTCATCATGTCATCCATGCAACGTATACAACGTGTAGGGGAGCCCTCGACTCAAGGACCCCATATTGTTGCATTTATGGAATCCACACTGTCCACCAGTTAATTCATATCATTTTAGGCTATGGGATGAAAAAATGAGTTAAATCCAAGTCTCAAGTGGACCGCAGTGAAGGAAACAAAGTCCTACTGTTGAAATTTTTTAAGGCCCATTGTTGTTTGTATATGATGAAACCTGCTTAATCCTGGACTCCTTTGGTCCATGGAAATTTGGATGACAATGTGGATGGTGTGGATCATCCACTCGTGGACTCCACTATACAGAAAAGAAAAAAACAAAAAAAAAGGAAGAAGTGAAGCGGTACTGCCCAACGACATGAGGGGTGGAAGCGTCCTTGGCTGGCCCCACTTATGGACCCCACCATGATGTATACATTTAATCCACACTGTCCACTATCTCCTCCAGATCATTTTTGGCCATGGGCCAAAATATGAGGCAGATCTGAACCTCGAGTGGGCCATATTAAGGGAAACAATACCCATCTGTTGAAACCTTCTAAGGACATTGTGGAGTCACTATTGATCATCCAAATCAGCCCAAATCAGAGTCTATTGGACCCCACTCGAGCTGGCCAAGATGGTGGACAGAGTAGATCTTCCACTTGGGGGCCACCTTGATAGTGTATGTATAACATATAAGAATGAGTGTGTGTGTGTGTGTGTGTGTGTGTATAAAGAGAGAGAGAGAGAGGTATGTTCACCTAGGCATCTGCACACGTGTGCACCTTTTCACACATGTCATGGGCATATAATCTAAACAGTCCATGTGATGCGACTTCCCATAAAATCTTAAGGGACCAATTTTCACCGTGATCTAAAACTTTGGTGGGCCATAGCAAAGAGAAATGCAAATCAAGGGAGGAAATTGTTTTCTTTTTCCATGGCCCACCAAGTTTTAGATCAAAGTATAAGTTAGGCCTTAGGGGTTTTGTGGGGTGCTGCATCACGTGGACCATTCAAATTTGGGACTTACATCACATATGATGTGTTCTCAAAAAGTTCGCACAAGTTCCACACGTGGGATCCTACATGATGTATGTATCCTTTCCACTCCGTTCATCCATCTTGTCAAATTATGTTAGGTGATGGGCCCAAAACTTAGGCTGATCTAGATCTCAAGTGGGTTGTACCATAGGGATCTGTGGGGGTGGGAACCCCATTGGACTTGGAATTCTTGGATCTGAGACCCACCGGTCTTGGGAATCCCTAGTTTTTTGGATCCCTTATACCCGGGAATCCCTAGATTCTAGAATCCTTAAATCGGGGCTTTGTTAGACTTAGGATTCCTGGATTTGGGGAATCCCTTGGCCATGTTTGGCATCCCGGATTCAGAGTCCCTATAATACTAAGTTAAAAGCGATGTGTATTTTCATAATTTAGAATTAATTAGTAAATTATTTTAAAATCCTTAATTAGTGTATGTATGTATTGTCGACACTATGGTTGTATTAATCCGTTGGGGGATATACTTTGCTTAAAAAGATGAAATACCAAGACTACGATGGGCCATAAGCATAGGATCATATCCTAGTGACTAACCAATGATTTGTAACCGTCAGTTTACGTCAGAAATGATCATACGGTGCATATCATCCTATTAAAGCAATTAAGTGATGCCATTGATAATCCAATTGTTTTGGAACATCATCATTGAGGGAAGTGCCCAAATAGATTGGTAGCCTAATGGCACGCATGTTGTACATGTGGGTGTTTATCCGGGTCACTCCTAGTGGACCCCGCTTTGTTATATGTATTTTATTCATGCCTTGCAGGCTACATGAGGAGTCGATGTTAGTCTATCGTGGGCCACACTATATAAACTTCTATATTTATAGTGGATCCTGCCGTTCGGCTCCCACTTTCTATAATGTGCCAATTAAGGCCGATTATCTCATGATATGTCTGATAACATACTAATGTATTTAGCTTGATAGGACGCACTGATAACATGTCTAGTACAATGGATATCATGCCCATTTATATGCCCATACGCATTATTTGTATGCTTGTTGTGGATGAAGGTTGATCATATCATACGCTTTTGGCTTGAGATACTTAGAGGACCCCATATGAGATAGCGTTGCCCCACATGATTGCGCAGTACACGCATGTTTTGTGCATAACTTGGATGGTATGACTCATGCATTTCGCATCTTGTATGTCATGATCACTTTATGCACTATCGACATTAAGGTTATGGCCTCCACAATCGTGTCATGGATGGTCAGATTAGATACCAGAAATATATGTTCTAGATGTCCTTAGGTAAAAGGCCCTAAACCCTTGTGGTACCAGTAAGATGTTTCAACATCGAAACCGAGTGGATAACATGAGCATCCGAATGCCGAATACCAGTAGGCTGCGTCTCCCACTGTGTCGTGGTCGGTTGAAATGGTATGTGACCTTATCTACCTGAAGGTAGGGGGTTGTAAGCTAGGTTGAGTTTGACCAGCTCGCAAATGGGTTCGCTATTGACAAGCTAGGTGGCATTGACATACCAGTAGCAAGGTGGATAGTGGAGTCTCTTCCACTCACTTGGACAAGCGTGCGATAGGGCAACAACCGGTGTTGAAGTGTATTAGATCCCAGTGATATTTCCAATGATGTACCATTTTGATATGTGGACTAGTTGAGAATTAGTATGTTTGCATTGCATCTCCGACATATGACATTCGGCCACGTATGCCTTGCATTGCATAACCTTGGTATGGCTAACACCATTTATGGACTTGCCAATTTAGCTCTCCATCATTTCTGCTTACTCTAACATTTATATGCTTGGCACATGCATTGCGCACACATGCATGCACTCTCTAAGCTTTATAGTAAGCTTACATACGTTCATTATGTGTATTTTATGCTAGACCGTAGCTGCATTAAGGTAGGAGCATGTGCCCGATTTTTTAGAGTTTTGTTAAATCATATATTTTCTTTTCAATATTGTACTCAAAGATTGTTATTAGTGGATATGTGGTGATGATGTTTTGTGACTTAGGTACATTTGTGGTTGTGCTCTTTTACAAAAAAAAAAATCACCATGAAAATCCTCCTTGTAGGATCACCGGATTGGAACCTGGCGCGTGGGAGTTGGGAGTCGAGAATGGGATATTATGGAGGTTGTCAGCATCGGATTTAGCAGCCGGGAATTTTGTGAGCCCGGTTCCCAAGTTTGGGGCGTGACAGCACATCAACTATAGACCTCACAAATGATCTAAAACATAGTAAGAAATCCAAGCACGTTGAGATTAAATATCATTATATCAAAGATTAGGTGATATATGAGCATGTTGTACTTGAATATTTCCTACCAGAGAAATGGTAGCCGATCCCATGACAAAACTAATTGTTATATATGTATATATTTGAAATACATGCTAGGCAGATGGGACTCAGGAAAACTTAATATATTTTATAAAAGTGAGATGTGATACTTTTGTATTATTTTCAATATATTCCCCACCAGTTACTATGATAGAGATCCCATTGTGCATTATTTAATACTTACACATGTGAGATGGGGTGGATTCCATGTATTCCAAATTGTGGGTTATGTAAATTTATTCATGTCTTGTATATATGATCTATTTTATAAAAAAAATAAAAATAAAAATAAAAAAATAAAAAAAATTGTTGTCAGACATATGTCTTAAATCTGTCAACATGCTGCTCGACCAGTCGAGGTCCGCTCGACTCAAAGTCCAGCAAGTGGTATTTTTTGGTCTCGACCAGTCGAGGACCTGGCTCGACTAGTCGAGGGTTATGTAAACTACGTAAATTTGAAGCAGTTTCCGGACTGTTCTAAGGTCGGTGTGAAAGAGGTGTTTCCTAAACTATAAATAGGGGTCCCTAGAATGATTCTAAAGTATTTTAAGGCTTTCTAAAAGGGTTCCAAGGGTTCCTAAAAGGGTTTTAGGGTTTTTAAAGGGTGTAGCAAGGGTGAGATTCGAGATTTTTTGAACTGGGTAATCTTCTCTCTTGTAATTTCTTTTCATAGTGAATTTCTATCGCTTTATGCCGTGGTTTTTTCCCGCAAGGGTTTTCCATGTTAAATCTTTGTGTTCTCTTGAGATTGCTTGTTGCTCTTGGATTGCTATCCTAAATTTAGATCCGTGTGATTCCGCAGCACAAATCCCCAACAAGTGGTATCAGAGCAATCGTTGGGGCGCAGATTTAAATCTGCAGGATTGGTAATAATGGGAAACGACAAGTTTAATATTGAGAAGTACTCAGGAAAAAATAATTTTGAGTTATAGAAGGTTAAGATGATTAACCTGTTAACCAAGCAATGCGAGATTAAGGCTTTGAGGAGCGAAATTCTACCATAGAAGATGATGAATGGGAAAAACTTGATAGTAATGCTTTAGCCTCTATCAGCTTATGTCTCACGGATGAGGTTCTCTATAGTGTTTCGAGGGAGAAAAATGTAGCTAGTCTGTGGGCGAAGTTAGAGAACATCTATGCTAAGAAGTCCTCTGAAAATTGCCTACACTTGAAGCTACAGTGTTATACCTTCAAGATGACAGATGGTGGAGATCTAGAAGCCCACATCAGTAACTTTAATAAATTGATGTGCAAATTGCTGGATATGGAGGAAGTGGTCAAAGATGAGGAACAGGCATGTATATTATTGAATTCTCATCCTGCATCATATGAGTCATTCAGGGACACGATGTGCACCGCAAATAAAACCCTAAGTGTCGACACAATTATCTCAGCCCTTCAAGGGAATGCTATGAGAAAGCTAAATGATGACATGGGGGCATCTTCTAATTCACTGATTATGAGGGGCAGAGATTCTGAGCGAGGTACAGTATCTTCAAGACCTAGATCCAAATCCAAGGGAAAGGGCAAGGGAGAATTAAAGTGCTAGAACTGTGGGTTGTTTGGACACATGAAGAAGGATTGTAGAAATCCAAAAATAAAGAAAGAAATTTTAACGGCTTCTTCCAAAGAGGCCAATGTTGTTACATCTGATGAAGAATCAAGTGGTGGTAATGTTCTGTCTATTTCCATGATTGGTCACTTACACAACAATTATAAAGACGAGTGGATACTTGACATAGGAGCATCTTATCACATGACTCCTCATCGGAGTTAGTTTGCTAGTTACAAGGAATGCGATGGTGGACAGGTTTTTATGGGTAATGACCATGCTTGTAATGTTGTGGCTATTGGTATGGTAAGCATCGAGATGTTTGATAGGATGGATCGTACCTTGACTGACATCAGGTACGTTCCTGATATGAAGAAAAGTCTTCTTTCTCTCAGTGCACTCGAGGCTATAGGGTGCAAGTTCACTAGTTTGATGGTGTCCTTAAAGTTTCAAAAGGGACATTCATGATTATGAGAGAGCAAAGGCACGGAAACCTTTACAGGTTGATCGGGAACACTTCAGTAGGTGGAACGGTAGCAACTATTGTAGATTTCACATCTCTACGTATGTGGCATGCTCATCTGGGCCACATGAGTGAGCGGGGTATGAAGGTACTATTTGATCGTTGTTTGATTCCAACTTTTAAAAATTCTGATTTAGATATATGCGAGCATTGTATATACGGTAAACAATCTAGATTATCTTTTAAATCTGGAAAACATGTATGTAAGGGAGTGCTTGATTATGTACAGTCTGACATATGGGGGTCATCGCCAGAAATTTCCGTTGGAGGGTCATCATGGTTTGTTTCATTTATTGACGACTCTTCCAGGAAAGTTTGGGTTTACTTCATGAAACGTAAATTTGAAGTTTTCATCATATTCAAACAATAAAAGGCAATGGTGGAAAAACAGTCAGGGTAAAAAATAAAGGTTTTAAGGACTGACAGTGGTGGAGAATTTACTTCCACTGAGTTTAATGATTATTGTAAGGATGAAGGGATCATCAGGCACAACACAGTACACCACATGCCCGAGCAAAATGGCGTGGCTGAGTGAATGAATCGAACTCTCTTAGAGAGGGCCAGATGCATGTTAAGTAATGTTGTGTTGGGCAAGGACTTATAGACAGAGGCTGTTAACACGGTTTGTTATTTGGTGAACCGTTCTCCTTCAACAGCAATTGAATGTAAAATCTCAGAGGAAGTATGGAGTGGTCAGCAAATCGACTACTCAGATCTACGTATATTTGGTTGTGAGACTTACTCTCATGTACCGTCAGTTGAGAGAGATAAGCTAGACCATAGAGCCAAAAAATACACCTTTGTCGGCTATGGCATTGGTGTGAAAGATTACAGGTTATTCGATAAGGTCACACGCAAGGTCATCACTAGCCATAACTTCAAATTCGATGAAAGCTCTCTATTCCGTAAGAATGATCAAGAGGAGTAAGAGGAACCAGAAAGGTTGATCGTAGACGTCCAGATTGACTCAGATGATACTCAGGCAGAGACAAATACGCAGACAGAGGTACAGGATCAGGTGGATCAGCTACCTATAAGGAGAAATTCATCCCGTGATCACAGGTTATTGGCAAGATACAAGGACGACTCTAATATTTCATATGCCCTCATTACAGATGAGGGAGATCCGTATACTATTCAAGAGGCTCTTGATAAGCCTGATGCAGAAAAGTGGAAGGTGGCTACGGACGATGAGATAGACTCGTTACACAAAAATCACACATGGGACTTGGTGGAGCTTCCAATGAGCCGAAAAGTGATCGGATGTAAGTGGTTATTCAAAAGGAAACATGATAGATACAAAGCAAGGTTGGTAGTGAAGAGTTATGCTCAGAGAGAAGGAATCGACTTCACAAAAATATTCATGCCGATAGTTAAGCAGGTGTCTATCAGATTCGTGTTGGCGCGGTTGCCCAATACGATCTCGAGCTGGAACAGATGGATGTGAAGACTGCATTCCTGCACGGGAAATTGGAAGAGCAGATCTTCATGAAGCAACCAGAGGCCTACGAAGTTAAAGGGGTAGAGAAAAAAGTTTGCAGGTTAATGAGGTCGTTATACGACCTGAAACAGTCACCTAGATAGTTGTATAAAAAATTTGATTCTTTCATGGTGAGTCAGAAATTTACTTGAAGTGACTATGGTCACTATGTCTATTACAAGACACTGAGTTATAAAAATTCATCATCCTAGTATTGTATGTTGATAATATGTTGATCGCATGTCATGATATGTCTGAAATCAACGTACTAAAGACTCAGTTATCAAGGACATTCGAGATGAAAGATCTGAGGGCTGCAAAGAGGGTTTTCGACATAGATATTCATAAAGACAGGAAGAAGAGCAAGCTTTGGCTATCACAGGTAAAATATCTTGAAAAGGTGTTAATCAAGTATGGGATGACCAAGCAAAGCCGGTGAGCGTTCCTGACGTCGTTCACTTTAAGCTTTCCTCAGAACAATGTCCTAAATCAGATAAGGAAAAATATGTTATGTCTCATGTGCCTTATTCGAATGCGGTTGGCAGTTTAATGTATGTTATAGTCCGTATGAGACTAGATATTTTATAGGCAATCGGTGTTGTGAGTAGATACATGTTAAACCCCGACAAGAAACATTGGGAAGCGGTGAAATAGCTACTTTGATGCATTCGAGATACGAAAGACTATGTCTTAACTTTTGAGAAGACGGACAAAGTTCGTAGGGTATGTGGATTCCGACTACGCAGGCAGTGTAGATTCCAGAAAGTCTACTTCAGGATACTCGTTTGTACTAGTGGGTGGAGCAATCAATTAGATGTCGAAGCTTCAGTCAGTGGTGGCTCTTTCCACGACCGAAGCATAATATATGGCAGTAACGGAAGCGTTTAAAGAAGGTGTTTGGCTCAGAGGCATGATAAATCAGTTGAGACTTCAGCAGGAGGCCATGCCGGTTAACTGTGATAGCGAGAGCATTATCAATTTGGCTAAAAATTCTGTTTATCACTCACTTACTAAACACATTGATGTTCGTCACCACTTTATCCGATAGGTGCTTGAGGAAGGAGACGTAACATTGGAGAAGATTTACACAAGCATGAATCCAGTAGACATGCTCACCAAGATCGTTCCTACAGAGAAGCTCAAGTTTTATGCAACTTCTCTGGGCTTGGCAATAACGTAAAAGAAGGATGGAGTGTGCACGAGAAGCGTTGATTGAAATTATGATGTGATGCAGAGATAAGAGAAGAGGTTAAGGAGCTACACGCTTGAAGATTAAAGATATGGTGGAGATTATTATCAGATAGATGTCTTAAATCTGTCAATGTACTACTCGACTCAAAGTCCAGTAGGTGGTATTTTTTAGTCTCGACCAGTCGAGGGTCAGGCTCGACCAGTCGAGGACCTGGCTCGACTAGTCGAGGCTTACGCAGACTGCATAAATTTGAAACGGTTTCCGGACTGTTCTAAGGTCGGTGCGAAAGAGGTGTTTCCTAAACTATAAATAGGGGTCCCTAGAGCTATTCTAAAGTATTTTAAGGCTTTCTAAAGAGGTTTTAAGGGTTCCTAAAAGGGTTTTAGGGTTTCTAAAGGGTGTAAAAAGGGTGAGATTCGAGATTGTTTGAATCGAGTAAGTCCTCTCTCTTGTAATTTCTTTTCATAGTGGATTTCTGTCGCTTTGTGCCGTGGTTTTTTCCCGCAAGGGTTTTCCACGTTAAATCTTTGTGTTCTCTTGAGATTGCTTGTTGCTCTTGGATTGTTATCCTAGATCTAGATCTGTGTGATTCCGCAGCACAAATCCCAACTTTTTTAAATAGCCAGAAGCTAATTAAATATTCATGCGCAATCGATTTTTCTTTACTTTAAATTATTAGTAGTGGTTTTCTCATTAACAGGCCAGTCTTCCCTACTTACATGGAAATTGACCATCCTTGACATGTGTGTTGAGGCATGCTCAAGACAAGGAACCACGCTGAAGTACAATTGTTGTATGTAATAATGGGGAAGATGACGTACCACAAGTTAAGGTGTGACTGTCTCTAGTCATTACCATGTATGTCTTATTAGTTCTTTAACGTAATGGGCATGTTCAAATGAATTTTTTCATGTGTTAGTATTTATTGTCCTATGCCACTATAAGGTGGATAACTTTGACTGACTAGGGGTGAGAATATGGGTGTCGAATAATATTCACAGTGGTAGCAAAGCAGGAGTTAATAATTGAAAAGGCCAAGCTATATGTCCTAGAGGGGGGTGAATAGGACTATGCCAAATTTATAATAAAATCAGCGGAACTAAAGTAAACCAATACCCTTACAATTATGAATCAATTCACAATGCTAAATTTAAATCACCTTGATAAATAAGTATTGAGAGATTGATACAAATTCATTCTAAGGACAACCTTACACCATAATAAACAAGGGCTTATGGTAGACAACCTTATTTCTAAACCTCTTTTGAATCAAGGACTCAATGTTAATATAAGTAAATGAAATAGCAAGGAATTGAAAATAAATGCGTATAAAGATCTAAATTATTACAACAATCCCCACACTTGCTTGAAAATGAAAATAGTTACAACATTCACATCCACTTGTACATTCCACACAATCGAATGATAAAAGATATGAAAATTAAGCAAGCATTCAATCCACAAGACAAAGAGTTATAGTGGTTCGCTCATGTGTACACCAACCGTTTTCCAATGACCACACAGAATGTTACTCCCACTCCTAATATCCTCACACAGGGGATATTAGCGTTCACTATCAAATAGGTTTTCTCAGTTCACCAAAACCTTTACAATTGTGTCTTTTTTACTTGGGCTTACACAATTCAAAAACCCTCTTTTCTCGAAGTTTTCGGTTTTCCTCGGACAACCAATACAATGAGATTTTTCTGGCTCAATCTCAAACAAAACCAAGATAAATGAGATTTTTTCGCTTAACCTCAAACAAAACCAAAATAAATGAATTTTACGTAATTGTAAAATACCCGGATTTCTCCTTTAGCAAAGTATCAAATGTAGAACCAATCGAGTAGATGATTGAATGTCAAAGTTCAATTTCCAATACTCACATTCATAAGGTTCTAAATTCTAATAGATTTTAGATTTAACTTGTTGGGCGTAGCTATATTTGATTTTGATTCCAAGAAGAAGGAATAAGATAATTCCTCTTTTCAAATAAGATTGGAATATAGAAACAAAATCAAATTAAATAAGCTAGCAAAAAGGAATATTAAATAAGCACAATTTAGCTTAAAATAAACACAGACTTATCTCAGAGTGATTACTTGAAAATTCTTGAAATGGAATGGAGTTGAGTGTAAAAACTCAATTTCGTGGTTCAATTTATAGAAGAAAAATCGCTCTACGACCGGGTCTTAGAAACTTAGATCGGTCGTAGCTCTAATGTATTTTTGAAAAATTGAGCGCGATCTTTGAAAGCCGCTCCACGACCGGTCGTGTGTACCCTACGACCGTCGTGGGTCACCTACGATCGGTCGTAGATACCTACGACCGGTCGTAGGACCATGAAATAAGTTGGCTTTGATTTTGAGTCGTAGCTCCACGACCCGATCGATCGTGGACGAGTCGAAGCCAACCTACGACCGGCCGAAGGACTTCAGGACTTGCTCGTCGTGCGTACTCAAAAATTCCGAAAAATCTTTAACTACTTAAGACCGATCGTGGAATTTCTTGACTAGTCGAACCAATGTCGACTGGTCGAACAAGAGCTAGGACTGGTCTTGGAATAGACGAAACTTATGTAAAATAAACATTTGATTTATGTATCCAAAATGACCTACTTAAAGGGTCAACCTAAGGTCATTCAAACCTGAAACATGTCGTATGGACATTGAACTTCAACCATTCAACGAATATAGATTGTTTGAACCATATCAAAGCTTGAGATCTTGAACTTTGTTGTAGCTTCAAACTTGAGATCTTCATCAGCATAACAACTACTTCATGCATTGCTTATTAGTCTTGAAGTCATGAGTTGTTCTTTAAGACTTGAACATCAACATTGTAGCTTCTTGAACTTCAACACTTGAGCTTCAACTTGTAACATCTTGAAGAGTTCGACTTATAGCTTCTTGAAGTATTTAAGCAGTGTCTTGAATAAAAATCATCATACAAGCACAAGACACAGATAGATGTTTTGACACAACAAAAATTTGACAACCAAAGGAGTATGAGACCATAACCCTTACAATCTCCCCCTTTGTCAAATTTGTGACAAAACACCCAAATAATACTTCCAAGAGAAACACAACAGGTGAGCATCCACAGATATATAGATATGATAAGCAATAACTAGCATCATTCATTTTCCCATAACTCCCCTTGAGTAATAGGAGCACATAATAGGAGCACATCATAAAGATAAATAGGAGCACATCATAAAGATAAATAGTCAAAATAAAGATAAATAGTCAAAATGACAAAGTCCTCCAAACTTCTCCCCCTTTTTGACACAAAATGACAAAGAAAGAAGAGCAGTAATGAAAATAGGAGTTAATGCAAGAGAAAATTGTGCATAACCAACAGTAAGGTTTTGAGATGCATGCAAATATCGCAAATATTCGACCAAAAAAAATCACTAACTAAGAGGGTGCAGGATTAGATGGATCAATTTTGTGTAAACCCTTAGAACCCGCCTCATATATTTGCGTAAATATGAAAATTGTGTGTCTTGAGTAACACGAATTTGAGCCACCCGCTTCTTGAAGAGAATTCAATCTTTCATCAAAATCGAAGGTCAAAATCGGGATCATCACCGAGTCCGACTCAAGTTCTTCAAATAAGTCATCCATATTCACGTCTTCGTGAAGATCACTAGCTTCAAGATTACCCGCTTCAAAGACCACTGCTACCAAGATCCACTTGGCCTTTAGCCAAATCTAAAGTCATCTTATTAAGATTGGAATTATTAAAAGGGAGATGATGGATTGGTTTTTCTAGTAGGCATAGCTATGAGCATATGATTTGCCAACATAGTCAATAAATAACCAAAGGGTATATCACTATGTCCAGGATGGTGACGTGACGTATAATAGAATGACAAATTAAAGAAGGGAGACATATTTTTGCACCGTAGAGACAACGAATGCAAAACACGAACCATGAAAGCAAAGTGAGTTCGGTTTTATTACCGAACGTGGATAAAGATTAGAGATGAATATCTTATGAAGTACTGTGTCCGGGTAACAAATACCTCGAGGGAAGTGTATGACCTTTATGAGTCCAATGAACATCCAAATTACATAAATCTCTAGTAAGCATTCTTCGTTCGCATTCTCGAGAGACTATCATGTAAAATATTAATTGGAATGCTTTCATCATCGACAGTATTTCCATAATGTCCGCAATCAAATGTCGATCTACTACAACAAACCTTCTTGAGTATCAACTTTAAAAGTTAAATCCTCAAGAGAAAATCACGATACATGCAAACATGGATTGGGCAATGGACTGGTATGCACCCACCCCAATGTAAGATGTTAACCCATCCCACATTCCAATAGAGAAGGGATACCAAAAGAAGCAATGTGATTGACATTAACATGACGCTCAACAATAACATTGCGCATACGCAAATCCCGAGCATCGGAGGATCATTTTCAGAGAGCGAAGATGACGTTGAACAATATAAGTCGATCTAGAAGAAGATGGACCTCGAGTAGTTTTTTTTTACCTCTAAAGATCCATTTTCAAAGAAGGATTTCAAGGAAACAACAAGTTGGAAGAAATGAGGTTTAAATAAAACATGTATTTTTCAAGATAAAACCCCAAACCCGCAATGAATAACCAAATAGATTCCACAAAAATGAGATTTGAAACACTAATAGCAAGAATCTACAAAAAAATGCAAAAGAACCACTAACCTCAAGAACAATGAAGGTGGGTTGGGTCATTTGTCAGCTAGAACCGTTGGAGAGAAATGAAGAAGAAGACAAAATCCCCAATTTGAAATGAAATCCCGAGATTCACGACAGGTCGTGTACGTGTTCGACCGGTCGTGGCACGACCGGTCATGTATTCTCACGACAGGTCGAGTACGACAAAATTTGCAAATTTTTTTTAAATAATTTCAAATTTAAGCAAATAAAACATCAAACTTATGTACATTATGATACACAAAATCATGCAAACTTAATTTAAATTGCACATACCGAGATCAAACTTTAATTTATTAAACTCGCTTTTTGTCGGCGGTTTAGTAAAATGTCCGCCATTGAGTCTCTATTGGAATGTAATCCAAATATATTAATTTTTCTTCCACTAACTCATGAATGTAATGAAATCTAATGTCAATATGCTTAGTACGTGAATGCCGAATCGATTTTTAGAGATATTTATTGACCGAATTATCACAAAATAAAATCATAGAATCTTGAGTAATTCCATAATCGCTAACATTCGTTTCATCCAAACAAGTTGAGTACATGCATTTCAAAGAAGAATGTATTCAAATTTCAAGAATTGATAGCGATATAGAACTTTGCTTCTTGCTAAACCAAGAAACAAGACAATTTCCAATGTAGAAACAACCACCACTGTTGATTTCCTATCATCAATGTTTCCAAATTTCCAAGATCAAGGCATCTCTGCATTAATTGAACATTAGTCTCATGTGGATACCAGAGACCCAATTTAGTAGAACTTGTGACATAACGCATAATCCGCTTAATGAAGAAGCTAAGTGAGATTCTTTAGGATTTGATTGATAACGAGCACAAATACCAACACTCAAAGCAATATCTCGTCTACTAGCAATAGATAAAGTAAACTACCAATCAAACTACGATACAATTTAGGATCCACATCATTACCCAGTAGAGTCTTTTGAGAGTCTTACATTGTACTCATAGAGTATCAAAATTTTTACCTTTCTCAAATCCAAATTTCTTAATTAAACTCGAGCATATTTGGTTTGAGAAATAAAATTCCATCAGTTGTTGTTTTACTGCAACCCTAGGAAATAGTTTAATTCTCCAACCATGCTCATTTCGAATTTAGACTTCATCAAATCTGCAAACTCAACACTCATGTTAGTACAGTTGATCCATAAATAATATCGTCAACATATATTTGAACCATTAGAATATCATCGTTATGTTTCTTAACAAAGAGCGTCCTTATCAACACACCCCATCCTGAAAATTATGACTCAAGTAAAAACTTAGTCGGTTTTTCGCATCATGCTCTGGGAGCTTGTTTGCAGACCATAGAGAGCTTTCTTAAGACGATACACATGATCAAGAAATTTAGGATCTTCAAACCCTTGTAGGTTGTTCAACATATACCTCTTCATGTAAATCACCATTCAGAAGGCACTCTTTACATCCATTTGATAAATTTTAATTTTTCTAAAACATGCAATGGAGATAAAAAGTCTGATTGATTCAAGACGAGCTACAGGGGCAAATGTTTCATTATAGTTAATTCCTTCAATTTGTGTATATCCCTGTACAACTAGTCTTGCTTTATTTCAAATAATATTTCCAAGTTCATCAGATTTGTTTTTGAAAATCCATTTTGTTCCAATAATATGTTTATCTTTAGGTCTAGGAACAAGTTGCCGACATCATTTCGACAAATCTGATTAAGTTCTTCTTGCATCGCAAGAATCCAATTTTCATCCAAAGTGCTTCTTTTACGTTACCTTGCTCAATCTGGGATGTAAAGCATACGTAGTTACATATGTCCTCTAATTGTCTACGAGTGCGCACACCGGTGAGAGGGTTTCCAAGTATTTAAGAAGTTGGATGATCTTTAACAAATTCTTAATTCAGGATTAGTTTCACTTGATGAAATTTCTTGTTTTTCAAGTATAAGAACTTCATCATTATCTAAACTAGGGACAGTGTATTCAAAAGATCACAATCACAACATTTATTGACTCTTGAATCACACCGGTCCTGTTGTTCAGAACACGATATGCACGACTGTTTAAAGAATAACCTAAAAAGATCCCTTCATCACTTTTAGTGTCGAATTTTCCCAAATTTTCACGGTCACGCAAAATATAGCACTTCATGCCAAAAACTCGAAAATATTTGACAAGGCTTTTTTCTCAAACCACATTTCATAAGCCGTTTTATTATTAGATTTACAAATATAAACACTTAATAATGTAGCAGTACAGTATTCACCTCTTCACCCGAGATTCCTAGGAAGCTTCATGCTATTTAACATAACACTTCCCATTTCTCAAGCACTCTATTCTTCCTCTCGACAATTCCATTTTGTTGAGGAGTTTTAGGTGCTGAGAATTCATGCGATATTCCCTGATCGCTACAAAATTTCTCAAAACCGCTATTTTCGAATTCGGATCCATGATCACTACGGATCTTGCTGACTTGAGAACATTTTTCAGTTTGAATCCGTTTTATAATCTTTTTCACTTCATCAAGGGTTTCTGATTTATCTCTCAAGAATGAAACCCAAGTGTATCTTGTATAATCATCTACAATAACTAAGATGTACTTTTTGCCACCTCGACTTTCCGTTCTTGTTGGTCCTATAAGATCCATATGGAGAAGCTCGAGTGGTCTTGTGGTGATATTGGAGTTCACCTTTTTGTGAGAGCTCCTAGTTTGTTTACCATACTGGCATTCACCACAAATCTTGTCTACTTTTTGCATTTTAGGTAGACCTTTAATTAGTTCACTTTGCTCAATCAGTATAAATTTCGGTAGTGTACATGTCCAAGGCGTTTATGCCATAAATCTGTCTCATCTGTATGGACCATGTAGCACGTTTGAGTAGATGAGCTACCATTGCTTACTATATAGCAGCTTTTCGAAGTTCTGCGACCGCTAATATTACAGAACCCTTTTCATTTGTAATTTCACAACCTTGATTAGAAAATTTAACATTATGGTTGTTATCGCATATTTGAGATATGCTCAACAGTTGTGTTTTAAACCCTCAACATATAACACATTTTTAAATAAGGGAAGGTTATAGAGTTGGACCGCACTTTGCCAATTATCTTACAATTGCTACTATCACTAAATGTGACTGACCCATCACATATCTTTAAGATCGGTGAATAGAGCTTTGTCGCTTTGTCATATGTCCGGAGCATCCACTGCCTAGGTACCATTTTGAATGGCTTGTAGCTTTGAAAGCAAGCAGAGCAACCAAACAAGTAACCTTGGGAACCCATTTCAAGATCTTGTTTTGGGTTTAGGAGAATAATTGGTCTTGTTTTGTTTATAGTTATAAGAGTGACCCATGAGTTAGATTTTAATAGCTCCTTAAGTAAATCAACAATTTTTTCAGCTAGTGGGTTTTGAATCGATTTTTGAAATTTATATAGCTACTTTTGTGTTTTTGAAAAGTTTTTGTATTTTTAGAAAAAACTTGACTAGTACCTTTTCCATTTGAGTTAGAAGTCTCTCCTTTCACAAAATTGAAGGAGCATTCTTCTCGTTTAGAGATGTGTTTTTATCAAAGCCCAACCCGGATCGATCGCCACATTTTCTTGATCCTGGATAATAATTTTTCTAATTTTGGATCACCTTGGGCATATCTCCATGTGTCCTTCAAACTCGAGAGAAGATACTTCATTTTTAAGTTTCTCATTTTCGATTTCAAATTTTCAATTAGTGGAGGTTTTGAATTCTAAATCACACTTTGATTTTTCAAAACAATCTGAAATTTGAGATTTTTCTAAAACAAGGGTTTCAAAACATTCTTTAAGTTTAAAAAACTTTTCTTTTTGAAGTTTAAGTTTGACAGCAATTTTACAACTTTCCTTATATAAGGCATTGTAAGCATCTTGAAGATCTTCATCATTTTCATGATCACTATCCAAATTTTCTTCACTTGTTGAATCATCGTGATCTGAAAAGGTAAACTTAGCTAGAGTCATAAGGGCCTTAAGTTCACTGCCCGACTCGGTTTCTGAATTTTCGATTCAGAAGAGGCTTCAGAATCGGACGATTCATCCCAAGTAGCCAACATACCCTTCCTTTTGGATCTGTCCTTTTTAGGACATTTGTTTGCTAAATGCCCATATTCTTGACAATTGTAGCATTGACTATCTTTCAATGATTTCCAAGTTTTAGACTTAGGTTTGGAACGATTCTTTTCATTTGCCTTTTGAAAGTCGATTCTTTTCTTACTTTTGAAAATCTTATAAAACTTTTTCGCCAAAGGGCCATATCATCTTCGGACTTTTCTCTAATCAATTTTCTTGAGTAATACTTTTAGATGACTTCAAAGCAATAGACTTACCTTTAAGAGCTTTAAAACTTAATTCATAGGTTTGCAAAGAACCAACTAATTCTTCTACCTTCATATTGTCGTATCACGAAGTTCTTGGATTGCGGTTACCTTTGAATTGAAACGTTCGGAAGAGAGCGTAGTATTTTTTGCACACACTTTACTTTCTCGAGATCTTATCGCCAAGACCCCACATTGAGTTTACAATGTCATTCAATCTAGTGTAAAAGTCCATAAACATTTCATTTTCCTCCATATGAATTTCTTCAAATTTAGTTGTGAGGAGTTGACTTTAGATTTCTCGACAATTGAAGTACCTTCGTGTGTCATTTATAAAATATCCCAGGCTTGCTTTGCGGTATCACAGATATGATTCTTTTGAACTCATCCTAAGGATAGTGCGCAAGTGATCATTTAGTGCTTTAAGATTAGCACTACTCTCATTTTTCCTCAAGTGTGGTCCATTGGAAATACGGTTGTAATTTTCATAGATTTTGAACCATCAACACCAAGTAACTTCCATGATAGGAGGTTTCCATTCGACCACTGTGGCTAGCCACACACTTTCATCCATTGATTTGAGGAAGATCCTCATTCTTGCTTTCCAATGGCATAGTTGGAGCCATCAAAAGGTGGAGGCCTAGTAATCGAAAGGCTATCAAAATTTGACATCTTTTTATATAGCTTAGATCGTTAGCTCGGAAATAAATCCAAATAAAAAGCAACAAAAATGAGCTATTAGGGCTCGATACCACTTGAAAAGGCCAAGCTATATGTCCTGAGGGGGGGTGAATAGGACTATGCCAAATTTATAATAAAATCAACGGAACTAAAGTAAACCAATACCCTTACAATTATGAATCAATTCACAATGCTAAATTTAAATCACCTTGATAAATAAGTATTGAGAGATTGATACAAATTCAGCTTCTAAGGACAACCTTACACCATAATAAACAAGGGCTTATGGTAGGACAACCTTATTTCTAGAACCTCTTTTGAATCAAGGACTCAATGTTAATATAAGTAAATGAAATAGCAAGGAATTGAAAATAAATGCGTATAAAGATCTAAATTATTACAACAATCCCCACACTTGCTTGAAATGAAAATAGTTACAACATTCACATCCACTTGTACATTCCACACAATCGAATGATAAAAGATATGAAAATTAAGCAAGCATTCAATCCACAAGACAAAGAGTTATAGTGGTTCGCTCAGTGTATACACCAATCGCTTTCCAACAACCACACAATGCTACTCCACTCCTAATATCCTCACACAGGGGATATTAGCTTCACTATCAAATAGGTTTTCTCGTGTTCACCAAAAACCTTTATAATTGTGTCTTTTTCACTTGGCTTACACAATTCAAAACCCCTCTTTCTCGAAGTTTTACTGTTTTCCTCGCAGACAACCAATACAATGAGATTTTTCTCGCTCAATCTCAAACAAAACCAAGATAAATGAGATTTTTCGCTTAACCTCAAACAAAACCAAAATAAATGAATTTTACTGAATTGTAAAATACCAATTTCTCCTTTAGCTTGTCTTAGAGGTAGAACCAATCGGAGTAGATGATTGAATGTCAAAGTTCAATTTCCAATACTCACATTCATAAGGTTCTAAATTCTAATAGATTTTAGATTTAACTTGTTGGGCGTAGCTATATTTGATTTTGATTCCAAGAAGAAGGAATAAGATAATTCCTCTTTTCAAATAAGATTGGAATATAGAAACAAAATCAAATTAAATAAGCTAGCAAAAAGGAATATTAAATAAGCACAATTTAGCTTAAAATAAACACAGACTTATCTCAGAGTGATTACTTGAAAATTCTTGAAATGGAATGGAGTTGAGTAAAAACTCAATTTCGTGTTCAATTTATAGAAGAAAAATCATTCCTACGACCGGTCTTAGAAACTTAGATCGGTCAGTAATGCAATTTTTTGAAAAATTGAGCGCGATCTTTGAAAGCTGCTCCACGACGGTCGTGTGTACCCTACGACCGTCGTGGGTCACCTACGACCGTGTCGTAGATACTACGGCCCGGTCGTAGGACCATGAAATAAGTTCTTTGGATTTTTGAGTCGTAGCTCCACGACCGATCGTGGACGAGTCGAAGCCAACCTACGACCGGTCGAAGGACTTCAGGATCGGTCGTCGTATCAAAAATTCTGAAAATCTTTAACTACTTAAGACGATCGTGGAATTTCTTGGACTAGTCGAACCAATGTCAGGACTGGTCGAACAAGAGCTAGGACTGGTCTTGGAATAGACGAAACTTATGTAAAATAAACATTTGATTTATGTATCCAAAATGACCTACTTAAAGGGTCAACCTAAGGTCATTCAAACCTGAAACATGTCGTATGGACATTGAACTTCAACCATTCAACGAATATAGATTGTTTGAACCATATCAGGCTTGAGATCTTGAACTTTGTTGTAGCTTCAAACTTGAGATCTTCATCAGCATAACAACTACTTCATGCATTGCTTATTAGTCTTGAAGTCATGAGTTGTTCTTTAAGACTTGAACATCAACATTGTAGCTTCTTGAACTTCAACACTTGAGCTTCAACTTGTAACATCTTGAAGAGTTCGACTTATAGCTTCTTGAAGTATTTAAGCAGTGTCTTGAATAAAAATCATCATACAAGCACAAGACACAGATAGATGTTTTGACACAACAAAAATTTGACAACCAAAGGAGTATGAGACCATAACCCTTACAATAATGTGATAAGTTCACACTTATGTGCTTTTAGTCGAGACATCTATTTATGAGGTTTGGAATTATTGAGTCAGTAATCATACCCTTTAGGTGAGATGTCCATCTCCTGATAATGTCATGGCCTATATGTAGCCATGTTAGGAGTTGATGACCCAGCACTGACAAACTTCAAGCGAGCCTTTGTTTAATGAGGTTAGGAGTCATTGAGCCAGTACTCACATGCTTTAGACGATACGTGTGCATTGTAGTAATATCTACTTTTGTAGAGCGGGAGAGCAACCACTTGCTTTTAAGTGTTGAGTTAGACTTCATTCCATGACCACTTTACACTTTAGTTCCTGATTCGATCTAATTAGTGTTGAGAAGTGGAGCCACATCTGGGGCCGTGCACGACCACTCGTGGCCCCTGCTCAACCAGTCGAGGAGCCAACTCGACCTGTTGTGACCAGTCGTGGACTGATTCGACTCAAAGTCTAGCGAGCATAGGTTTTTGCGTTCCGAGGTGCTCGACCGGTCGAGGCCCTGGCACGACCGATCGTGGGGTACTCTCGATCGGTCGTGCAGTCTGCTCGACCGGTCGTGGTTACACAGATTCATTGCTGAAGGACTGCAGATTTTTATGTCGCCTTTCGCAAGGGTGCAAAAGGGAAGTTGCCTAGACTATAAATAGGTGTCCCTAGGGCTATTCTAGGGTTGAAGGTGAATATTTGGGAGTTATTTTAAGGTGTAGGCAAAGGGTTTTCTCTGTATTTCCAAGGGAGAGGTTAATATATTGCCTTGTAATCTTCGTTATTCTTCATAGTGGAAGTTTGCATCCATGGTTTTTTACCCTAGTTTGGAGTTTTTTCACGTATATCTTATCTTGTGGTTTTTTTGGATTACTTTGATTTGTTTCTAATTTATATTTCTTCTTGTTTATCATTTGTGGGTGAGACTTAAGATTGGATCTCGGTTCACTGCGTTGTTGGTGTGCTGCGCAACAACTAGTATCGAGCCATTGGTTTAGTTTTATTGGGAGCGATAACGGAAGAAGGGAAAACTACAATTGAGATGTTTGAAGGTTCAAACTTTGCCTTCTGGAAGATGCAGATAAAGGATTATCTATATCAGAATGACCTCTATATTCCTCTAAGAGGAAAAGAGAAGAAACCAGAAAAGATGACAGATGATGAATGATTTTTACTAGATAAGAAGGCTTTAGGAACGATCTGACTCTCTTTGTTTAAGAGCGTCGCCTTTAATATATCCAAGGTAAAAACTATAAAAGAATTAATGGAAGTGTAATGCCCTGAAAATCGGGGGTCGAGCATAAACTCAACTCTCGAGTTCCAACGCATCACTTATGCAACATAAAGAATGATGATTAAATGTTGTTCATATTAGTGCATTAAAGATGAATGGGATTAAGCCAAAACAACATATCATACTCCAGAGATAGTTAAATTATGCAAGCGGAAGACTGTGATAGATATATAAAATATATAAACTGTTGTAAGTCTCCAGAGTGTGAACATGTTACCGAGTTAAATATATCAATGTATACTCCAAAAATGGGCAAAATGAATATACAAGGGTGTTCCAAAAGAGCAAACAAAAGTGTAATGACATCTAATCAGCAACCCTCTAACCCCGTCGATCAGAAGATGGTCTACATAGACCCACCTGATAGCTGTGTAAGGAGAAACTCTCCTCATCATCATAAGAATCCGACTCCGCTTCCCAAGCATCGCCATCATCTGAAACTCAAACAGGGTCTGGTTTGGTGTTTAAACACCATACCATAACGTGGGAGTGAGTGATCAACTCAGTGGAACAATAGATCGTAGGTTAACATGTTATCAATTCAGTCAAGCAGTAATGATAAAGTAATAAATCACATATTCCTAGTTCTGTTGTTAATGCAAGAATGCATGGATGTATGATGCATGCCCTCGCCTACGCTCCCTCAGTGACTTCATCTTACGTTCGCAATGACAACACTGCCTCAGTGCTTAACCTACAACGCCTGATTGTACGCGTAATGCGGTGCATGCATATGACTACCAAGTTCTTATTAGTCCTTTTCATACAGCAGGATTGGGAAACTAAGGTACCTTCCTTGTATCATTCTCAAACAATGATCCATTCTAGGGTCGTCAATCCTAGATAATCTCATACGAAAGTGTGGTTCTAGGTCACTGTCAGGGCTGCCAGGGCTATTACACGGAATCGTTACACCACTCCCCCATCACCTTATCAATACAGGCCTAATTTATATTCTGTTTACTACGGGAAGGCTCGTCGCCTCTCCACAGATTCAGAGTATACTCGAGGTCACTACACCGGGTACGGTCAGGGCTGCCAAAACTGTTACACGGAATCATTGCACCACTCCCCCATCACCCATCAAAGCAGTGTAGGCCGACAACTCGAATATAGTGTCCTAAACCACCATAATCGGATCACGAGTCTGGTTGCTCAATGGTCACTACGGGGAGGCTCGTGGCCCCAGCGTAGGCCGACAGCTCGACCACGGTGTCTCATACCACCTTGCTCGGCTCATGAGTCTTAGTGGATCGAGGTACCACAGTTAACGGGATTCCACTGGTAAGGTTAGTATCTTACGTTCAAACAGAGGCGTCCAAACATTGTAAACATACATAAGACAGATCGGGTTACTTGACGAGCTCGGCTAGCTCGAGTGCACAACAAGCTGAATGATATGAAGCGCATAAGCACTTCGTGTGGCCAACCACTATCGTCAACCAAAGTACGACTCGGGTTCGTTGAACACATCTCGCATGGCGAATGAATCTCAGCCAAGCATTCATTTCCGTTTCCGATTGCCTGGACTATAATCATAGCCCCAAACACAATCAATCCTTGACCAGAAGCATGTAGAGTAAAGCAGAATAAGCAAAGTAATTCAAACATATTAACAAGCATGTCATAAAGCATGTTATAAACTACAATATAAACAGGAAATACAAACGCATATATTTCATAAGTAAGCGGCTAAATTAAACAAACAACATGGAGGAAATTATATACATCTCTAAGGTAGCAAAGAATCCTATCTCAAAACCTACCTAAAGCACAATCC
Source organism: Magnolia changhungtana (assembly GCA_030180095.1). NCBI lineage: Eukaryota > Viridiplantae > Streptophyta > Magnoliopsida > Magnoliales > Magnoliaceae > Magnolia > Magnolia changhungtana. The sequence continues at coordinate 1,484,064 of JASAUF010000101.1, read as the reverse complement.
TCTAAGTACTTACTCTTACAAGCTTTTTCACAAACACTTAGGATACACTTTTTCAACATACATAGCGTATACTAGGAAAAACATGTATTAGGGCAAACCCTTTTGCCAAGTAAGTATTATACACATATATAGCATGTTCATACAGTAATTAATCATGGCAAACACACTTGCAAAATTTATATGTATACGGTACTTTCTATAAATACGGAGAATACAATATATTCAACATAGTTAATGTATAACCGAAAAATGAAATGGACAACACTTTGTACATGTGTAATAACATACAGATCCTGAATCTATCATTATATGACATTGAAAGTGTTGAAAACCATAACCTATACGTCTAAAGTCCGCACCTTTTGTCGTAGAATCGTAACGAACTGGACAGAGACTCTAGGTCTTTGTCAACGATGGTATAACAACCTGAATCACGAAATAGATTAGCTATTTCGCTATGTGCAACAATAGAAATCTTAGAACAGATTAGGGTTAAGTTTTCTTACTTAAGAACGAAGCCGGAATCGCCGAAAAGGCGATTAGATTGTAATGATTAATCACGTATAGCAGCAGGGTAGAATAGCAGGAAGACTCCCACTTCTCTCACACTTTCTCTCTCTTTTCTCTCTTCTCTCTCCTAGGTTTTCTCAAATTCATATGGTGAGAATGAGAGAGGGTTTTAGGTCCTTATATAGGCTAAAACATAACCAAAATAGACCCAGGGTCAAGGTATACTTAGGTTATGTCCAAAATGGGCTTGTTCCAGCTAAACAGAGCACTTCTGGAAGCCCCCCTTGAGCCAAAGGTCGGACTTAAGCTCACAGACTATGGATCTAGGTCGAGTTAAGTTTGTATTCCAATCGGGTTTCCAGATCACACGTGGTGGGCCAATTTCAGTTCAACGGTCATCGCAACTCAATCAGGGTTACAAGTACATGGACATGTGTATGAAACTTCTCCTGATCCGAGGGTGTATTTGGGTCAGATTCTGACGGTCTGATTGTTTATATCAGGTCCGCAAGTGACAAGTCTCAGATTACTTAAATGAGATTTGATTTCTAAATAAATCTACGTTTTCTCACACTCCTTACTCTGGGCTCAAGCGAATAGCACTGGGAACTATCTGGATTTGATTTCTGAGATGGTTGTCAAGCCCAGCAAGGCGGTCCTAATTCTATAACTTCGTATTATTCGGACTTTCGACGTTTGGTCCAGATCTGATACGGAGTTTCAATGTGCTCCCGAGAGCAGCTGGGTAATGAGATTGATCTTAGATTTTAGGATAACCTAGTGTCAATGATTCTACAAGTTTTGGGTCATACAGATCGTATTCAAAATGATTAGTGTGGATATCGTATGTGATCTAGTGTAGCACTTAGTTAACTTTGTCTAATTTCTAAAGGATTTAGTCCTGTAAGATTTCTATCTGAGGTGGTACTTGGGCCTTTGTAGTTTGTACATACAGTGATCCAAGTTATTAATACTTACTAAAGCATGCCCTAATTACAACAGAAGAAGATCCTAGGGCAAGAGAGGCTGATGTTCTAAATAACTTATTCGTTTTGTGAAATTCCATAAGGGTAATGGTTAAAAGCCCATTTTATTTATGTATTTACTATTTACAGTAATGTTTAGTTTAAATATTGTTCTTCATCACCTAAACTTTTAAGATAGTGTCTAATGTGAAAGTACTTTGAAAATTTTAAAGAACAAGGTGGTGAAAGGTGAGCTTTGTGAAGGAAATTGGTTCAAAAAGCGATTTTAGACTTTGGGATTGAGTTCTGACAAGTTAATAAGGTGTTAGGATCGACCCATTACCTAAAGACATCTAATTCTAAGTTGGCAAAAATCTGGGATGTTACAATCTACCCCCCTTAAAAATAATTTCATCCCCGAAATTGGCTAAAGGTAATAAGTAGAATTTTATTATTTCATTTGCCAAGACTTATTGATTTACACGTGGTAAGGTGTATCTTGTGCATACTAGTCTAATACATTTTAGGCTACCCCCCTTAAAAATTTATTTTTTATCCTGATGGTTTGTTACAATGAATTTCTTTCCCTATTTGGAGTCTTGACTTCGATTCCCATCTATTGAGAGTAAGATAGCTGTTTTCAATGTTTGACCAACACGGAGAGACGGTTATAGTGGGCTTGATCCCGATATATCGATCATCTACCTGGACAGGGTAGAAAGCTTATCGTATCCCTTCCTAGTCCTGGTGGATCCTGGTCTTCTGCTCGGTCAAGCAGTGAGTCCATTGGTAGTCGCCTAGGATTGAGAATTGGGTCAAGCCGCGAATACTTCGCAGTTGTATATGTCAGTAACTCTGTAGTCCGATCACTCTAAAAACTTAGGGAATGCCCATCACTGAAAGGTTCAAATGTCCTATCTATAAAGTTGCTCGTTGGGTCTTAGCGTAGGAGAGTCCTCGATATTATCTATGTTCAAGAAAACGGTGAGTCAAATCTTACTAGATCATTCTAAAACGGTTTCTCATAGTAGAACTTGCTAGGGCTTCTATTATGTTCGTATTCAACGAGCACAAGTTGTAGATACGTTGACCTTGGCTATTGTAATTTAGTTTGCACCCGGCCTATTCTGTACTATGAATTTGTTTAATACTTGAACCCTAATTGATTTCCTTCGATGACTTCATTATAAGGAAGATTGAGATCCTATTTAATGACCTAACCTTGCGTATAACTGGGAGTGATTTCTTTTGATCCTGGGCCAGTGGGGCAAGGGCCAACCATGCTACCGCTACGCCTATGAGCGGGTAGACGTGTATACCTACTTAACTCAACTGGGTTCATAACTTGTCTACCCCCCTTAAAATTGTTTCTATTCTTAGGGATCAAGAATTTGTACATCGATCTTTATGTCAGAACGAGTTAAAATTTGAAACCTATCTTTGGTATAACATAGGAAGCGATTTAGCAATACATTGGTCTTCTTTTCATCGATGATGCGTATTATGGCATTGGTACCTATGATTATAGAAAGGAGCTAAAGATGATGGGTATTGTGGTTGATTTCAGGGGCAGGTGTGAGTTTGAGGCAAGATGCCTAATTCTACCAAGGAGTTTTGTCACTGTTCAGACTTATCCTATTTAAAGGCAAGCTATCTTTCTACATTCATATGCACAATATGTATTCCGACATGGCATGTAATTTGGGACCTAATTCCTAACTGTCTGTTGCCCATTTGGGAAATTCCTTAGGCCTAAAAGATAAAGTCTCAATCGGCTATATACTCCTAATACTTCTCAAAGATGAAGTTATAAACTTTTGGTTGTAAGTGGTCGGGCCAACACGAAAGGAAAGTTGTGTAGTGGGTCTGAGTCGGATACATGGACCTTCTGCCTAGCTAGGACAGAAAATTATCATATCATTTCTTAATTCTAGTTGATCCCGACCTTCTGCTTGATCAGAGCATAGGGTTCATTGGTCACTACCAGGATTGAGAATTCGATTCAAACCGTGAATACCTCGCTTATATATAGTTTCTCTGCTTCGTGTTCCCGATTGTACTAAGTCCTTGAGAAGGTGATTCTAAGGGGTGTATTGATTTGACCTATCATTAAATACAAGGGATATATAAGTTTCCTCTGAGCGTGAGTAGTTACTAATCAAACAAGTCTCCTAAGAGTTGTTAAAGAAGCCTATGAGTACCAAGGGGATTCAACGAAGGAACGGGGTCTCGCTCCAACCTAATCAAGTCAACTAACTAAATTTATCTACATTCCTTAGTATAACCAACCAATAGTTGTAATCCAAAGTCTATGTTCTAATACAAGAAATTGTTTATCACTTAGGGTCAAACGTTGTCTGATTGGAATTGAGTTGCCTGCACTTGAATTTAACTACGCTCGAGCATTTCACACCTGTTCATACTAGTTAAGAAGGTCCTAGGGTTCACGTTATCAATTTAGTGGATTTCCCATACTGTTAGGTCATTCGAATCTAGGAATACCACTCTAGGTCCAAAACTCCAAGGGCCTATTTGGCCAGTGGTCTTACGTTGTATTAAATGGGCTTGCATTGCTAATCCCACTTCGGGATTTGGGAGTGGCATGTTTAGTAGGAGGGTGGGAGGGGATTAAAATTAATGTCATAGGCTTTGAAAAATGAGTCTTGTGTTGGAAAGTGTGAGATGGGATTTCCAAATCCCATGTTAATGAATCTCTAAGTATACTTGGAAAGGAAATTTTCAGGATTTACTTTTAATTGCATACACTCCAAACATGGAATTGAAAAACATGGGATACACCCAATCTAGGGACAATACCTTACACATGCATTTATGGTTACGTTTACAATTCTAGCCACCTTAATCTTACCTAATGCAATTGGCCGAACGGGCCCTAAACGTCCTAACATTTGGAGGTTGTGAAGGTTATGGGACACAAACGAAGATACATGTGAGCTAATATAACCAGGGCTTCAAACACTTATATCATTCTACCAAACGTTACACTACTAGGCCTATCAACATGAAATCACAAACATATCCTAAAGCAGCAACCAAAACAAGTTGCAAACATCGGCATGGATGACTAGGCATCCGAGTCTGGCAACGGAGGAGGGGCACCCTTTCTCTTTCCCATGAGAGAGAGGAAGGTGGAAATCGAAAATACTGCCGTAATAAGCTTGAATAAAGCCATGGAAAAGCGAAGATAAGAGGGAATAGGGGCTGGAGTCTTTGGTTCTCCACGAATTTGAGCCTCAATAGAGGTTGTACAGGCCCAAATGACAAGGATTAAAGAAAGAAAAGGAAGAGTTGAGATGGGTTAGAGAGCTTACATGATTTTGAGCTTCAAAGGGGGGTGTAGGGCTCAAATGAGAGAGAATGAAGAGGGTAGGGGATAGGTATTGTTGAAAATGGTGGAGGTATGTGTGCTTTGACAAAAAATGACGAAATAGGTGAATGGAGGGAAGGTTTGAGAGAGAAAACAGAAACTTTTGGAGAAAAGGAGAGCCTGGAGGGGTAGTTTTTCAATGAGGTACAAGTTTGGGAGGATTTTAGTCGATGGCCCACACACCAAGGGGTCACCCTAACCCCCAAACACGATCGGCCCTAGCCGCAGGCCCGGCTAGTTAACCGGCGAGCCTCGCCGACCGGGCGAGGACCTCGCCATCCCCTGGAGTGGTTGGTGATGCCTCACCATTTGGGTGAGGTCCTCGTGACCCTTAGGTCCCAAAAAGATGTGGGGCCCACCCTGGGTCCCCCTGTAAGTGCTCCGTTTGGCCCCCGACTCCATTTGAGGCATTTTCGGGTCTAATTGGCAAACTGAAATGATTGTATTGGACGTGTAATATATGATTTTGGAGTAGGAGACGTTATTCTATCCAACTAACCCATTTATTTGGTTAGATTCCAAAAGGTTAAGGGTCAAAACCCATTTTGTCCATTTATTTCCTATTTCTGGTAAGTTTTAGTTTCGGTATTGTTCTTCGTCATTTATACCCTAAGATTAGTGTGTATTATGAATGTGCTTAAAAGAAATGAAGAATACAGTGGTGGAGGGTGAGATTTTTGAAGGAATTTGATAAAAAGGGGTTTTAGGCTTTGAGATTAAGTGTAAGGTGTTATGGTTGACCCACAACCTAAGGACATTCGTTTTTAGGGAACGACTCAAACCCGTCGACTGACGGCCTAGAGGCGACTTAGGTCGTTTCGGGTAGTTTTGGGATGTTTTTGATATATACCTGTATGTACCGATTTCTAATGACTGGGATGGGGTGAGTTGTGATCTAAACTCATCGTTTGACGGTCTAGAAGTTATTCGGGATCGTTTCGTGTGATCATGGGTGTGTACGGGCCCAATCTCAGCGGTCGGTTTCGCCGTTCAGCGAATCTAGAAAATCCTAAGTCGGTTTCTATGTTTCGTCGCTCCCTCCTAAGTCAGAGTGCGTTAGAGTGCGTCGTGTGACCATAACCCAGGTCCAGTTTAATCCAAATCATGCTCTAATACCATCTTATAACGCCCTAAAAATCGGGGGTCGAGCATAAACTCAACTCCCGAGTTCCAACGCATCACTTATGCAACATAAAGAATGATGATTAAATGTTGTTCGTATTAGTGCATTAAAGACGAATGGGATTAAGCCAAAACAACATATCATACTCCAGAGATAGTTAAATTATGCAAGCGGAAGACTGTGATAGATATATAAAATATATAAACTGTTGTAAGTCTCCAGAGTGTGAACATGTTACCGGGTTAAATATATCAATGTATACTCCAAAAATGGGCAAAATGAATATACAAGGGTGCTCCAAAAGAGCAAACACAAGTGTAATGACATCTAATCAGCAACCCTGTAACCCCGTCGATCAGAAGATGGTCTACATAGACCCACCTGATAGTTATGTAAGGAGAAACCCTCCTCATCATCATAAAAATCCAGCTCCGCTTCCCAAGCATCGCCATCATCTGAAACTCAAACAGGGTCTGGTTTGGTGTTTAAACATCGTCCCGTAACGTGGGAGTGAGTGATCAACTCAGTGGAACAATAGAGCATAGGTTAACATGTTATCAATTCAGTCAAGCAGTAATGATAAAGCAGTAAATCACACATTCTTAGTATTGTTGTAAATGCAAGAATGCATGGATGTATGATGCATGCCCTCGCCTACGCTCCCTCAGCGACTTCATCTTACGTTCGTAATGACAACACTGCCTCAATGCTTGACCTGCAACGCCTGATTACACGTGTAATGCGGTGCATGCATATGATTACCAAGTTCTTATTAGTCCTTTTCATATAGCAGGATTGGGAAACTAAGGTACCTTCCTTATATCATTCCCAAACAATGATCCATTCTAGGGTCGTCAATCCTAGATAATCTCATACGATGGTGTGGTTCTAGGTCACTGCAAGGGCTGTCAGGGCTGTTACACGGAATCGTTGCACCACTCCCCCATCATCTTATCAATACAGGCCTAGTTTATACTTTGTTTACTAGGGAAAGGCTCGTCACCTCTCCGTAGATTCAAAGTATACTCGATGTCACTACACCGGGTACCGTCAGGGCTGTCAGGGCTGTTACACGGAATCGTTGCACTACTCCCCCATCACCCATCAAAGCAGTGTAGGCTGACAGTTCGAATATAGTGTCTCATACCACCATAATCGGCTCACGAGTCTGGTTGCTCAATGATCACTACGGGGAGGCTCGTGGCCCCAGCATAGGCCGACAGCTCGACCACGGTGTCCCATACCACCATGCCCGGCTCATGAGTCTTAGCGAATCAAGGTACCACGGTTAATGGGATTCCACTGGTAAGGTTAGTACTTTAGGTTCAAACAGAGGCGTCCAAACATGGTGAACATATATAAGACAGATCAAATTACTTGACGAGCTCAGCTAGCTCGAGTGCACAACAAGTTGAACGATATGAAGCGCATAAGCACTTCGTGTGGCCAGCCACTATCGTCAACCGAAGTACAACTCGGGTTCGTCGAACACATCTCGCATGGTGAATGAATCTCAGCCACGCATTCATTTCCATTTCCGATTGCCTGGACTATAATCATAGCCCCAAACACAATCAATCCTTGACCAGAAGCATGTAGAGTAAAGCAGAATAAACAAAGTAATTCAAGCATGTTAACAAGCATGTCATAAAACATGTTATAAAGCACAATATAAACAGGAAATACAAACACATATATTTCATAAATAAGCGGTTAAATTAAACAAACAACATGGAGGAAATCATGTACATCTCTAAGGTAGCAGAGAATCCTATCTCAACACCTACCTAAAGCACAATCCTCTAAGTACCTACTCTTACAAGCTTTTTCACAAACACTTAGGATACACTTTTTCAACATACATAGCGTATACTAGTAAAAACATGCATTAGGGCGAACCTTTTCACCAAGTAAGTATTATACACATATATAGCATGTTCATACAGTAATTAATCATGACAAACACACTTTCAAAACTTATATGTATACGATACTTTCTACAAATACGAGGAATACAGTATATTCAACATAGTTAACGTATAACCGAAAAATGAAACGGACAACACTTTTTACATGTGCAATAACATACAGATCATGAATCTATCATTATATGACATTGAAAGTGTTGAAAACCATAACCTATACGTCTAAAGTCCACACCTTTTACCGTAGAATCGTAACGAACTGGACAGAGACTCTAGGTCTTTATCAACGATGGTATAACAACCTGAATCATGAAATAGATTATATATTTCACTACCTGCAACAATAGAAAGCCTAGAACAAATTAGGGTTAGGTTTTCTTACCTAAGAACAAAGCCGGAATCGCCGAAAAAGCGATTAGATCGTGATGATTAATCACGTATAACAGCAGGGTAGAATAGCAGGAATACTCTCCCACTTCTCTCACACTTTCTCTCTCTTTTCTCTTTTCTCTCTCCTTGGTTTTCTCAAATTCGTATGGTGAGAATGAGAGAGGGTTTTAGGTCCTTATATAGGCTAAAACATAACCAAAATAGACCCAAGGTATACTTAGGTTATGTCCAAAACGGGCATGTTTCAGCTCAATGGAGCACTTCTAGAAGCCCCCCTTAAGTCAAAGGTCGGACTTAAGCTCACAGACTATGGATCTAGGTCGAGCTAAGTTTTTATTCCAATCGGGTTTCCAGATCACACGTGGCGGACCAGTTTCAGTTCAACGGTCACTGCAACTCGATCAGGGTTACAAGTATATGGACATGTGTATGAAATTTCTCCTAATCCGAGGGTGTATTTGGGTCAGATTCCGACAGTCTGATTGTCTATATCAGGTCCGCAAGTGACAAGTCTCAGATTACTTAAATGAGATTTGATTTCTAAAGAAATCTATGTTTTCTGACACTCCTCACTCCAGGCTCAAGCGAATAGCACTGGGACACTATCTGGATTTGATTTCCGAGATGGTTGTCAAGCCCAGCAAGGCGGTCATAATTCTATAACTTCGTATTATTTGGACTTTCGACGTGCAGTCCAGATCTGATACAGAGTTTTAATGTGCTCCCGAGAGCAGCTGGGTAATGAGATTGATCCTAGATTTTAGGGTAACGTAGCGTCAATGATTCTACAAGTTTTGAGTCTTCCAAATCGTATTTAAAGTGATTAGTGCGGATTTCGTATGTGATCTAGTGTAGCACTTAGTTAACTTTGTCTAATTTCTAAAGGATTTAGTCCTGTAAGATTTCTATCTGAGGTGGTACTTGGGCCTTTGTAGTTTGTACATGCAGTGATCCAAGTTATTAATACTTACTAAAGCACGCCCTAATTACAACAGAAAAAGATCCTAGGGCAGGAGAGGCTGATGTTTTAAATAACCTATTCGTTTTGTGAAATTCCATAAGGGCAGTGGTTAAAAGCCAATTTTATTTATGTATTTACTATTTACAGTAATGTTTAGTTTAAATATTGTTCTTCATCACCTAAACTTTTAAGATAGTGTCTAATATAAAAGTACTTTGAAAAATTTAAAGAACAAGGTGGTGAAAGGTGAGCTTTGTGAGGGAAATGGGTTCAAAAACCGATTTTAGACTTTGGGATTGAGTTCTGACAAGTTAATAAGGTGTTAGGATCAACCCATTGCCTAAGGACGTCTAATTCTAGGTTGGCAAAAATCCGAGATGTTACAGGAAGCCCTAGCCACCATATATGCAAAGCCCTCAGCATCCAACACGGTTCATCGTATGAAATAACTATTCATCATGAAGATGTCAGATGGTAGGAACGTGGCTAAACATTTAAACGAGTTCAATACAGTCACGAGCTAGTTGGAATCCGTTGGCATTATTTTTGAAGATGAGGTCAGGGTGTTATTGATCTTATCTAGTTTACCAGATAGTTGGGATGGTTTGGTGATTGCTGTGAGCAATTCTTCAAGGTCGACAGAGCTGAAATTTGATGATATGGTCGGTCTAATTCTCAGTGAAGAATCTAGAAGAAAGGCATTAGGAGTTTCAGGGGATTCAAGAAATACTCTAAACGTTGAAGGAAGAGGAAGATCGCTGAACAAAGGAGGCAATAAACACGGACGTTCTAAGTCGAGGAAGAAGTCTAAGGGACCGAAAGATAAAGACGAGTGTTGGCATTGCGGCAAGAAAGGACACATGAAACGCGATTGCAGAGCGCTTAAGAAACAAGAAGGAAGCTCTCAAGGCGGGAAGGATTCAGTGAATCTATCTGAGGAGAGTGACAAAGAGGCATTGATCTTGTCTCTTGATGCGAGAAATGAGTCTTGGGTTATAGACTCGTGTACTTCATGCCACCTCATGTAAGGAAGTTTTACATGATTATGTGTCAGGTGACTTTGGGAGAGTCTACCTAGGTGATGATGAGTCATGCAGTATTGTTAGAAAGGGAGACGTTCATGTCAATCAGAAAGATGGAACAATTTTGAAATTGAAGGATATCAGACATGAATCGAGTTTGAAACGTAACTTGATCTCAGTGGGGCAGTTGGCCGATACCAGTTATGTGACGACATTCACCAGTGATTCCTGGAAGATCACAAAAGGTGCCTTAGTGATATCTCGAGGCAAGAAGGAAGGTACTTTGTACGTGACTTCAGGATCGTATAGTTCACTCGCAGTCGCATCAACTAGAGTGAATAGGCGGTTATGGCATCAGAGGTTGGGACATATGAGTGAGAAAGGGATGAAAGTGTTATTGTCAAAAGGGAAGCTACAAGGGCTGAATTCTATTGACTTGGAATTCTGCGAGGATTGCGTGTATGGTAAGCAGAAGAGGGTAAGTTTCAAGAAGACGAGACGCGCTCTAAAGACACATCTGTTAGAGCTTGTACACACTGATGTGTAGGGACCGGCACCGGTATTATCTCTTGGTGGCTCACGTTATTTTGTTTCATTTATTGATGATGCTAGTAGAAAATCGTGGGTCCATTTCTTAAAACATAAATCTGATGTATTTGATGTATTTAAGAAGTGAAAAGTTATGGTAGAAAATGAGACAGGTAAAATAGTAAAATGTCTCAGATCTGATAATGGGGAGAGTACTGTGATAAGAGATTTGAGGAGTATTGTGCAGCAAATGGAATCAAACATCAAAAAATGATTCCAGGGACACCGCAGCAGAATGGTATGGCTGAGTGCATTAATAGAACCATCCTTGAGCACGCCAGGAGCATGAGGTTACATGCAGGATTGCCTAAGACTTTTTGAGCAGATGCTGTGAATACTGTTGCATATCTCATCAATAGAAGTCCCTCAGCACCATCGTATGGTGGGCTACCAGAAGAAATGTGGACTGAAAAAGAAGTGAACCTTACACATCTTAGATTGTTTGGTTGCACTTCATATGTTCACATTGATGTAGAGCACAGAAATAAGCTGGATACGAAGTCCAAGAGGTGCACGTTTATAGGCTACGGGCAGCATGATTTTGGCTACAGGTTTTGGGATGCAGAAAACAGGAAAATCATTAGAAGCAAGGATGTAGTCTTCAATGAAAAAGTGATGCATAAGGACAGTGTGCAGGAAAATAAGTCCGAGAAGAAAGAATTCATAAAGATGGAAGAGTTACCGGACACGGGTGTTACAATGTCACAGGATGGTCATGCACAGAAGCATTATGAGGCAGAGCCGCATACACTGGTTGTGAGGAGGTCTACTCGGGAGAGGAGACCCATGGTCCGATACTCACCCTCCTTACATTATCTACTGCTGACAGATAATGGTGAGCCAGAAAGTTTTGAAGAAGCGTTACAGTCAGATACACGGGTTAAGTGAGAGCAGGCCATGGATAATGAGATGGACTCTCTTGAGTCTAATCATACATGGGAGCTAGTCACTCTACCTAAGGGTAAGAAAGCTCTTCATAACAAGTGGGTTTACAAACTGAAGGAGGAGCACGATGGTTCGAAATGGTACAAGGCTAGAATGGTTATGAAAGGGTTTCAACAAAAGGCAGGTATTGATTTCACTGAAATATTTTCACCTATGGTGAAAATGTCTACGATTCGCATGGTCTTGAGTATAGTGACTACAGAAGACTTACATCTAGAGCAGCTAGATGTTAAGACAACTTTTTTTCATGGGGACCTTGAAGAAGAGATATATATGCATCAGCCAACAAGATACGTGGCACCAGGAAAGGAGAACAAGGTGTATAGATTGAAGAAGAGTTTATATGGCCTGAAGTAGGCCCCGAGGCAGTGGTACAAGAAGTTCAACAGTTTCATGTCAGAAAACGGTTACAGGAGATGTCATGCTGACCACTGTTGCTATTTGAAGAAGTTTGATACCTCATACATCATTCTTCTTCTGTACGTTGATGACATGCTTGTGGCCGGTTCAAGCATGAAGGGCATCTCAAATTTCAAAAGACAATTGTCTAGAGAATTTACCATGAAGGATTTGGGAGTTGCAAAACAAATCTTATGTATGAGGATAAAGCGTGACAGGGAAAATAAGAAACTGGTTTTGTCATAGGCAGAGTACATAGCCAAGGTAATTGATCGATTTAATATGGGAGGTGCTAAGCCGATTAACACTCCATTAGCCAACCACTTCAAGCTATCAAGGAGCAAGGTGCAAGACGCAGGAGGAACGGGACTACATAGCTAAAGTCTCATGCGCGTTAGCTATTGAGAGTCTTATGTATGCTATGGTGAGCACGAGGCCAGACATTGCTCAAGCAATGGGAGTTGTTAGCAGATTTATGAACAACCCCGGGAAGGAACATTGGGAAGCTGTGAAGTGGATCCTTAGATACTTGGTAGGTACTAAGGATGTAGGACTGTGCTATGGTGGATCAAAAATCAAGCTACAAGGCTACGTGGATTCAGATTTGGTATGAGATATCGACAGTAAAAGAAGCACTATAGGTTATGTTTTACTTTGGGTAGTGTTGCAGTCAGTTGGGTCTCTCAGTTACAGAAGATAGTATCTATCAGTACGACAGAAGCAGAATATGTTGCAGCTACAGAAGCGTGTAAGGAGATGGTGTGAATGCAAGATTTCATAGAAGAGTTGGGCAAGAAGCAAGTAGATTGCAAGCTGTACAGTGACAGTCAGAGTGCAATACACTTGGCTAAGAATTCAGCCTTTCATTCAAGGACCAAGCATATTGCCATCAGATATCACTTCATACGTTTGTTACTGGAAGTTGAAGACGAGGAGGTGGTGCACTCCGGATGAAGAAGATAAAAGTTTATGGCGATGTGTCTCCAAGTGGGAGATTGTTGAGAAGTGGAGACACATCTGGGGCTGCGCACGACCGGTCGTGGCCCCTGTTCAACCAGTCGTGGACTGGTTCGACTCAAAGTCTAACGAGCATAGGTTTTTGAGTTCCGAGGTGCTCGACTGGTCGAGGCCCTAGCACGACCGGTCATGGGGTCATCTCGACCAGTCGTGCAATCTGCTCGACCGGTCATGGTTACGCAGATTCGTTTCCGAATCTGATGCGGACTGCCGATTTCTGTGTCGCCTTTCGCAAGGGTGAGAAAGGAAAGTTACCTAAACTATAAATAGATGTCCCTAGGACTATTTTAGGGTTGAAGGTGAATATTGGGGAGTTATTCTAAGGTGTGGGCAAAGTGTTTTCTCTGTATTTCCAAGGGAGAGGTTAGTATATTGCCTTGTAATCTTCGTTATTTTTTATAGTGGAAGTTTGCATCCGTGGTTTTTTTTTTTATACCCTAGTTTGGGGTTTTTTCACATATATCTTGTCTTGTGGTCTGTTTGGATTGCTTTGATCTGTTTCTAGTTTATATTTCTTCTTGTTTATCGTTTGTGGGTGAGGTTTGAGATTAGATCTCGGTTCACTGCGTTGTTGGCGTGCTGCGCAACAATTAGTGCATTGTATGAGCATGTTAATCTTATAGATTACTGGGTCCCTCAACTACCTAACTTTGTGTATGGAAGGATGGAATTGAGTTCCGTTACTTTAGCGTACAATGTGAAAGTTACTATGGATTCTGCCAGGGATGTCTTGTTAAGAAAGCAATTTAGTTGATTTTGAAAATGCGTAGTTGTGTGGGAAAGATCTTTTGGCAACAACGCTAGGGTGCATGATTTGAGAATAGTATTATCAAGTTTTGTAAGATGATTTGCCACTGTCTTTTAAAAAAATATAAAAAATTATTATTATTATTATTATTATTATTATTATATGCAAATAAATTATTTTAAAAAACTTAAAAGAATATTTGTGAAATATTTATGATCTAAAGTCAATAAGAAGATAAATGCATATTCTGGTAGAATAATCTTAGATTGAGGGTTATCTCCATCCGAAGTGGTCATATAGATATACGTGAGACAGAGAGAGCTTAGGAGGTTGCCTGTTAGTGTGGCGGGCACTTAGCATATATACACATGTACATAAAGACACGAGAATCCAGACTGGTCCCATCTTCCTAATTTTTGTTTAATGTGTACAATGTCAGTTAAAATTCTTAAGGAAAACTGGAAAAGTTATGTCCTCCACTATAATGCTGAGTTGGAGATGCCGATAATGGGGACAAGTTGTAATTCCTAATGGAGCCACTTGCCCCCAGACATGGTGAGAGAGAGAGGAATGCATGGTGGAGAGAGACAGTGGCCCTACCTTATTTAATCTCTACTTCTCTCCTCTAGCGCTTATGTGCTTCAGATTGCACCGTGCACTTCCCGCCTTGGGTCTCATGCCCCCCTCTTTGGAATATAATTATATATGCCTCTGCGTTGGGCCTTGAACACCTCTCCCTCTCTTGGACTGACCGCACAATACCGCTCAATGCAATGCACCCCTCTCCTCTCTTGGACTGCACAATACCGCTCTATCTTGAGCTTCACCCCTTTTTAGTCACATACTTGTGATGTGTTTACCCGACTATGCACTTTCACTTTTGTAACGGACTGCACACTTGTGCCTTCATATCAGACTGTTAGTGAGTTGCTCGCTTGCCTGCCCTGTTTCACTAATGAGTAAGAGAGAGGAGATTGAAAATGTAACGCCGATCGAGCTCCTATTATTATCTTCATTGATTTAAGCCGGCAGCTGAGTTCCTTATTTTGATTTCTCAACTCTTCCACACTAATAATAATAATGTCAGGCTGTCTGTATCCGCCTAACAAGTCTCCCATACCAACGTTTAGATAACCAAACGGGAGGACCGCCCATAAATCGTGCTGGCCCGTGCAAATCCTCGATCGAAGGATGGGCACTTTAGTCATTTTAATTATCCTGAAGAAAATCTTATCCGCCCTGTCTCGAATCCAATTTGGCACTTTATCTCACTCTCAGAAGCAATGGAGCTTCTTACGGTTACCATTTCATCTCTCTCGCCATCCCTCCAAAACCACCAACACATCTCCAAAACCGCTTCTCTTTCCTTAGATACCTCCCAGAACTGTCTGTCCATTCCAAAAACCACCTGTCATTTCTCTAGCTACCGCCAACACCACCTTTCTCTCCCCCGAACCACCCACATCTTAATTTCTCTTGAAAATCGGATTCGGTCCCGCCAAAACCACCTTTCCATCCTCAAAACCACTTCCTTTCATAAAAAACCGAATACCCTTCTCTCGAATTCCCTCCAAAACCACCTTTCGGACCTCAAAACCGCTTCTTCACATAAAATTTCGACAACCCATCTCTCCAATCCCCTCCAAAACTGCCTTTCAGACCTCGAAATCGCTTATTTTATCAAAATTCCAATCGACCATCCCTCCAATCTCCTCCAAAACCACCTTTCAATCTTCAAACCAATTTCTTTTTACAAAATCCTAACCACCCATTTCCCAAATTGCCTCCGAAACCACCTTTCATTCTTCAAAACCGCTATGTCCCTTTCGTTATTGCCAGTCTCGACCCCATTTCCTTCTCTGGCAGCTGAATCTGGCATCCCAACTGAGCAGCTCTCGGATAAAATCAACATCGAATCTATCCTAATTTCTATTGATGATTTCTTCAACCGCAACCCATTCTTCGTTGCCAGTGTTACATTCGTCTGGCTCGTTGTAATCCCTTTAACCCAAGAATATCTGAAGAAATTTAAGTACATTTCCACCATTGATGCTTTCCTGAAGCTTAGGGATGACCCAAATACACTGCTGTTGGACATCAGGAATAAACAGAGTTTGGCATCTCTGGGTTCTCCCAATTTGAAGATTTTGAAGAAAAGCGCCGTTCAGATCGAGTTTTCAGAAGGGGATGAAGATGGTTTTGTGAAGGAGGTTTTGAGGAATTTCATTGATCCAAGAAATACCATTGTCTGTGTTCTTGACAAGTTAGTATCGCAGCCTTAAATCATCTTTCCTTCTTTCTTTTTTTTTCTTTTTTTTTTTTTTTGTAATGCAGAATATCAGATTTTTCCCAGTTGTGAATGATTAAGGCCTGATTTTGCTAGAATTAAGTAATTGGTATTGAGGAATATGCATTCTGGATATGCTGGAATTGGTATACACACTTGTATGGTTAAGGAAAAAAGTCGAAACGATAAACATGATGGGCTGACACAAGCAGATCTGCCAACATGGAATGTGTGAGATGCAGGCTGTTGGTCAGGTGGGCCTCATTGTATATGTGCCCTGAACTTATATATATATATATATATATATATATATATATATATATATATGTAAAATCTCCTGCTTATCAGGTGCACGATACTGGAATCTCAACTATGGACCTTTGCTCAAATCTTTCGACTATCCTTTTCTTTTACACATGCAGGCTCACCTGATACTTGGCTTGCTGCTTTTTGGGAAAAAGATACATACATGGTGTGAACCTATGTGACAAACGGCTGGCATCTCATAGATTCATGCCAAAGTAGGATTCTGATCCTACACATATGAGCAGCATTAGCCACGCTTGATCTGAATAGAAATGGGGAAAAGGAACAGATGGATGAATTATGGACCAATATTATTTAAATTGCCAACACAACTAAATTTTTCTTTCCTAGCTGCCAGATCAGGATTATGGGTCATTTAGGGCCCGTTTGGATACCACCAAATAAGTTACCTTTTCTACTTACAGCAGTAGATAAGTAAGTTTGGTTTATGATCAGTTATTAGTAACTTTTTTATTTAAAAGTAATTAATCAGTTCAGTTAACTTTTTTAGCTTTTCTACTTTTCATAAGTTGCTGAAGAGATGCATAGGAGAGACAAAAGAGAGGAGAAGCTGATAAGTATGTTGTTTACCAAACATACTTATCTTCTTAATAAGTAAAAACTAAGATAAGCTACTTGTGGCATAAGTAACTTATCTTAAGCAACTTACGATCCAAACGGGCCCTTACTATCGGGATTGCTACTTTTACCAAGCTGAAATTATGGTTTTGTTCTCTTAGTGTTGATTAAGTTGTAATGTAAATTTATATTTAGAAAATAGAGATATATACTTTGATTTACTATGCAATAGCATGCATATGATATGATACTATTCATGCAGGATCTATAATAATAATATTCATCATTTCATGTATAAATTACATCATCGAATTGTTTATAACTATATTGCATATGCTTAGTGTATGTATTGGAATGACCCACATGATTCTACCCATAACATACCACATACTGAAGGAAGTAGCATACAACATACTCGTTCCTGTATCACGTACTGTGGCGATCTGCAATCCTGGTAACCTTGGAATAGAGAGTAAAAGATTTGCATGCCAAACAGATTAATGCAAAGATTCTTAGAGAAATGTAAAGTTGGATAGATAAGAGAGGGCTAGGAATTTTTGCTTTTGGATATTATGAATTTGATGTAAAAGATAATTCAGATAAGAAGAGCTTTATAGAATGAAATGAGTAACTGTGGGGATGGATTTTGTACTTTAAGATGAGTTGTGCATTCTGAGAATGATTTGTCCTGACATGTCAATGTTTGACCTTATTACACTTCATTTGGATAAAATTACACCTATATAAACACCTATTTTTATTTAGATTATTCAAAAAAAAAATACTGAAGTCCTATTTATTATATTGAAAATGTTGTAAATGAGTTCCCTTTAAATATATTTTTATAGAAAAGGCAAGGATTTCAAAACCTTTAACTATTCTTTCACCATTTATATGTTACCTCTCTTTTACTTACCTTTCTTACTTGTCTAGAAAAGGCAAGGAAGAGGATCCTCTACACGTATGATCTGATCTCTCCTCTCTTCTCTACAAGAGGACCATGTTATAAAAAGACAAAAGAGAGTCCCTCCCTCCCTCCCTCCCTCTTGAAAAATAAATTCCTCCCGAAAACACCCATGAACCTACCAAACTGTTGTCCAGAGAAATCTTTGAAAAGAAGAAGATAACCTATGATGACGATGTTGATGCTTGGATACAATCAAAAACATCTTTTCACCATGGTCTTTATGATAGCATTGCCCTTGTTTAGAACTCTTGACTCACAAGTGCACTTACTGTATGGTCTGTATTCTTCAAAAGAGAGAGAGAGAGAGAGAGAGAGAGAGAGAGAGAGAGAGAGAGAGAGAGAGAGAGAGAGAGAGAGAGAGAGAGAGAGAAAGAAAAAGAAGTGCACTTCCAGAAGCATTGGCTCCTAACCCTAACATGTGCTACTGCTCCAAGTTTGATCACCCCACTACAAATTGCTCCATGTTGACAGTTCCACCTTTGAACTGCCTTGCTTCGACAACCCACCTTTGGATCCATTGCTCTTACACCAAGTGAGGTAAAATTTCATACTTGTCAAGAAAGTCTTCCATGACACTTCAGGCCATGATGGACCACTGAAATACATACCAACATATGCATGAATAAGACATAAAACGCATGGAGATGCTACGAGCCTACAACATTATCTGCCAGAGCAGTGGTCCGAGGGAGCATTAAAGGCATACAACTAAGGCAATAAGTTATTTCCTTCTATACTAACTATTAATTAGATAAGAAAAAACACCACACACCAAGATCCTCTGTACAGAAGCTCTTTCTCACCCATCTGTACATCCACACCTATGGTGAAACATTACTTTTTCACATATGGTAACCCGTAATATGTAGGTGAGACCATACTTATGGACAAAGACAATAGATCCTCTTCCTCATTGTTTCAAGATAGGCAAGAACAGAAAGTAGAAAATAGGTGAGGGAGAGGAAAAGAATAATTAAGTGTTTTTTAAAATACCTGCTTTTTTGTTTTTTTGCTTTTTCTTTAAAAAATAGATTTAGAAAAGAAAAGTAAATGTTGCATTTCTTGAACCTAATAAATAGGCTTGAATGAATTATTTACTTATTTAAATAATCTAAAATTTAGTTTTTTTCAATTGCCCATCTTTGTCATTTGTTTCTTTGAACATTTTGCAAAGAAATAAACACAAGAATGAAATGTAGATAGCATGAGATATCACAGAAGTGTTGCCTTTACCTTTACTTGTATTTGGAAATTTGTTTATCAGTTTTTCAAACTCAGAGTATGGGTATTGTAATTTCTCGTGGTACGAAGTATTACATGTTAGTGCTTTCAAAGTAATGGAGAGGCTAAATAGCATTTAGAAGGAGAATGAGGAAATGAAGTGTGATTTTAGAACATCAGAGAATTTGTATCATGAAAGTTGAAACTTTGGGATCTTGACAGGAAATTTTGGCCTATGTGTGTATGGCTGCTACAAGTCTATGATGATGATGTTTGCACCAAGGTATTCAATAATGTTAATGGCGGCTGTGACAGTTACTTTCATTAAGGCCCTGTACAGCTGTAACAGCCATTATGTTACCGTTTTTTAATTCCTTGGTTTGTATAGAAGTTGCTATTCCCACATTCTTTCACCTATGCATAGTTTCAGATATTTGTATTCTTGTCTCTTTCCAGTCACTCTGAATGACTTTAATTATCTTTCCCTTCAAGATTTTAATTCATGCTTGAATATGTAATGGGTAGTTCTGTTTGCCGAGTGTTGTGTTTGCTGTGTAAGGTAGCTTCGATGGTAATTCCTTGAAAGTGGCGGAACTATTATTCAAGAATGGATTTAAAGAGGCATATGCAATTAAGGGAGGGCTTAGAGGCAAGGATGGTTGGCAGGTGCGCATCTCATCCATTTCTTTAAATTTACTTTATATTGGGTTTTAAAGATTGCATGGATACTTTGCAACTTCTGGTCTGATAATGCCTTGCTTTCTATTCCTAGTTGCATGATCATTCTGAAAAGATGCTACTCTTACTTCAAGTCACATTTCAGACTCGCACTCCCACTCCCGCTTCCTAGTTGTTTATGCTAGCTAATATTCTGAAACAGACTTTTTTTTTACACGCACACACCGCACCATGATCTCAGTGTTGAAACATAGTCTGTCTACCATCGAGCCATGGAGCCGGACCCAAACAGACACTTGCTCCTGCACTTGAAACTCTTGCCACTTCAATCTATGTGCAACAATATTTCTACTTTTCGTAGGCTTTCCCACTTCATGGTGCTTCTGGTAGCTTAATGTGACAATACTGGTTGAGAGCTTTGCTAAGTGCATACGCATGTGGAATAAAGCTCGTGTACATGCCACACATGTGCCAACATGGCATATCAGTGCCAGTCCAATCCATCCATCAGAACGGCACCACTATATTGATGCCCTAGCCAAAATAATTAGGTTGATCCATGGGTCAGGTGGGCAACGGTTTGCAAAACAAATGTATAGCTCTGAAAAGGTTGGCTGAAGTTTTCTAACCATCCACCTGTTTCCAATATTGGGGCCCACATGATTGGACCAGATTTTCTTTTTGGAAAAAACATTTATAAGGTTGGACCTACCTGATGGATGGATTAGATCTTGCATCTATGTGCCGTGTTGGCATATGTGTACACAAGCTTTATGGCACATGCGTAAAGCTCTACTGGCTGATATGATTTTTCTGGGGTTAAATAAGATCCAATATTTTAAAACCCAGACCAGACCGGGCCATCCAACCAGTTCAAAATGGGTGTGGCTGGACCGAACCACCCATAGAAACAGGTTAGGTCTTGTCCGCATTCTAAAATGTTTACAAGAACACTTAGAGTTTGAATATTTTAACAATGGATTTTCTAAGAAATATATGAATTGAATGAATGTATATATGTGCATTGAGTTCTTTGATGTGAACACATCTCTAATAATGGATTCGATGATGGGAGTTTAATTTTTCATTTTTATACTTGTTTAATTGCAGGATATACAGGAAAACCTTCTTCCACCTTCTGTGCATGTTTATTCAAGAAAGAAGGGAAAAAGATCACAACAGCTTGATGTGAGCAAAGAGAAAACAGATAGGAGAAACGGAGAAAACGGAAAAGTACCAACTTCTAAAAACATCCATCAGGATGCAGACAGAAAGGTGGAGAATGGATCTGTGAAGCCTCCAGAAACTGCTCCACAAGGAAATCTAAGCTCGGGAAGGCCATTGTCACCATACCCAAATGTAAGTCACCCACCTTCCAATTTTCGGATGAGGATATGTTACTGGACCTAGACTCATGGATGCTGCTTATGTGACTAGGTTTACATAAATGAATGAGTGTATGCAATTATGTATTTATTTTTATAAAAGAAGTATATATTTATACATGGTTGCACCATGTGCATGCACACGCACGTATCTTTGTACACACATGTATATGTGTGTGCATGTACGTATGTGGATACACACACACACACACACACACACATATTGGGTTACTAGAGCTAGACTTATGCATGCTGCTTATGTTATTATGTTTACATAAATGAATGAGTGTATGCAAGTGTGTGTGTGTGTGTGTGTGTGTGTGTGTGTGTGTGTATTATGAAAAAGTATATATTTATGCATGGTTGCACCACACACACACACACAGGATTTAGCTAACATCCCCAAAGCTTTTAGTTTACACATGGGATGTCCAATCAGCAATCAAGGCCGGTCAATTCAATAGTACCATTGGGATTTGGAACAGAGCCATTGTGCAAGGATCACACCAATCAGATGATTGTAAGCCTATGGATTAGACCATTTTGTTCTAAGCGTCTGTCTTTTACGAGCTATGGATCACATGGTTAGAATCATCAAACCAAAATGCTACTTTGGAATCATAAGAAATACAAAGTGGCATCTATCAAATAGATGGTTTAAGATGATGATTGGACCTATTTTGTCTCTCTATTCAATCTTGATTTTCCATTTTTCGTTGTATTGATTCAATGCTTAGGATCAGCCGATTGGCACCATGGCTTGTCCCTAATTGTATGAAAGAATGGATAGTCCGGATTGATGATTGGGCATCCAACATGTCACTTAAAAGCTTTGGGACACACACACACACATGTATGAATGTATTTGTATATATATAAATATGTTCACACACATAGATATGCATGTGTGTGTGCACGCGCGTGTGCGTGTATATATATACACACACACACACACACAAATTACATTAGTATTGTAAAAGTGCAATGATTAGAAATTACAATACCTCTCCGGAAAACATGTAATTTGACTGATAATTCCCATGTTTGAATAGGCTTAGTAAAATTGTAATGATAATACTTTTACATTACTTCAATGTCACATTATAGAGAAAAATATACTGATCTGCATGTATGGATAGGAGATTTCCACTACAAATACAATGTAAAATTATAATGATTACAAAGTCCTTTACCTGTCTCATATTACGTCTACATTTAATTACACCCTGATCGATAGCTCAAGTGGTAGACTTAGTGAAAGATACCTTGTTTCAACACTGAGGTCTTGATATCGATCCCTAGTGGGGGTGGCTAACAGTGGAGTGTGAACTGACAGTGGGGTGTACTAACAAGCTAACAAAAAAAAAAATATTACATCTACATTTAATACATGTTTAAACAAACATTGTAAAATCATACTGATGGTGCTTTTACAATACATTACTCGTGTAATTCGCAATCCAAACAGGCCCTTCATATATTTAGATCAAAGTTTTAAAACTTGGTGACTTGTCTAAAAAATGGGCTGGGATGAATTGACTGGTGGGATCTTGAGCTGAGTCACTAAGAAATTTGCCCATGAGTGTGATTTGGTCCCAAATAGACAATACTTGTCGAGTTGGGCTTGATAGGACTCGTGGTTACGTTCATGTTTTCTCTCTCACAGAATCTGGTGAGTTTCGAAGTCGCAACCTTCGCTAAGGAAGCAAATGTGTCTATGATCAATGCACCATGGGTTGCAACTTTGACTGTTCAGTTTTTGGGTTCTTGAACTATGATTTAGAGAAAGGATTATTGGGTCCTGGTGATTAGGATATGGTGTCCTGATTTGCCATTCCACATAATTGGGGTCATGGTCTGATGATCCGGACTTTTGACATGATTAGCCCTGCTGTTGATGGGTGATGCCCCAATTATCTCCAAAACTTTCAATCATGGCCCACAAATAGATGATAAAAATGTAATAGAACTCTTCAGGGAAAAAGAGCCAAACAGTCACATCAACAGATTGGATTGCTAGGATCTTGTAATTTAGAAGACTTCAGTGGAGCCTGTCAGATGCGACAACTTGCTTGGTGTGGGTGCAATAGGTTACCATTCATGCCTCTTTATGTCACAAACTGCGAATTCTACTTTAGAAATACATTTGTGAACACATCATGTATGTTTGAATATGGATACATGCAGGGGGGGGGGGGGGGGGAATCAATCAGCACAAACATGCAATATAGTCATATGAGAGTGACGCCTTCCTCTGTTCTCAACTGAATATGCATGAAACATGATTACCTTAAATGAGAAGAGCCAAACGTTTCTATGCTTTATGACAAAGCGCGTATAAGACTGCATGTCTACATGCATACTACATAGATGCATGCACATCCCCATCCACATTTCAGTACTACATGCATGCATACACCTTCGTACTTATATCACATTTGGATTGTGGATGCAGTATCCAGATTTGAAACCGCCATCTTCCCCGACTCCATCGAAGCCTGCAAATTGAAGCTGTTTCCCAGTCATCTGCAACAGGATGTTTATTTACGAAACAACCCTTGGATGATTTTGCAGAAAATGCATTTGAAATTTGTTTTGATTGGTTATAGAGAAGAGTCTGCCACAAAAAGGCATTTTTTAGGTTCGTCAATGTATTATTCTGTTTCAGTCATTAATCATTTCAACTTTTTCTTTGATTGTGGAAGAAGTGGATTTTGTTCTTTTATTTTCGAGAAAGGATTTTTTGTACTGGAAGAATTATATAATACTAATGGGTATGGCACCTGCACTCACTTGGAGAGACAAAGAAGGGAGATATTCAAAGGGAAAGGGCGCGGGTTATTAAACCAGAGATGGGGGCTGTGGTTACGGGCTGAGAAAGAGGTTGCAGGCTACATGTGAGAGGGTAGGGGTGGCAATGGGCTGGGCTAGTGTCAGTCCGGGCCTTAAGGGCATGTTCAGATACATGGAATTCAGGAATAAAAAGGAAAATAATAATAATAATCCAATCATGATTTCCATGGGAATCATGGAAAGAGATTCAATTTTGAGTTCTTATTTGGGTTGGGTGACAAGCGAAAATCTCATATTTGTCTCATGACACTTGTCTAGTTTTATCAGGCAAGGATTCAAATTATTGAAAAGTGTAATAATTATTAGGTGGAATCCATACTTTTATTTGCTATTTAAGCAGCAGAAATTGTCACCCAAAAGGAAATCCTTTTTCCTTTACCAGCATGGAACCATGGTTTCCAATCATTAATCTAAAGAGTGAAATGGTCAAACGTTTGAAATTTAGTCCAAATCTAAGTAAATTTTTAGAGGTATCCCATTCATCCATGATTAGTCTCAACATATAAATGGTTTTAATTATTTCACTCAAAATTTCTTTTAAACTAGGCACAAATGGTTTTAATCATTCTAATCATTGAAAGTTACTGGATTTGGGGGTTCACAATTCTTTTTGAGTTATACACATATGCCAGCAATAGCTATTCAAAATTGTGTTTAATAATCTGTTTCTTCTGGACAATAATGGAAGCCATTTTATCTTTAGCCTAGGCCCAACGTGGCCAAAAACCGTCAAAGCCTGGCCCTTGGGGCAAGTTTAGGAGCCTGAGCCTTAGTGGCCTGGGCTACTCAGGCCAAACTGGGCCATTACCCGTTGTTGAGGCTACAGTGGGTGCGGGCAGGAAAGGGAGATAATTATAAAGGGTGCAAACTACTCACATGAAAATAATAATAATAATAAATAAATAAAATGGCGTGTGCATGTAAAATCTGCACCTCTCGTTGGCGTACTACTGGCATCCCTTGTTGACATAAAACGGTTAAAATCCTAGTTGTCCGTGTGTAAGTGCGCATACTTTGAAATTTTCCTAAATATCCCCAACCTATAATGAGGATCCCTTCTAATGTGTTATTAAATCTCAAAGCCTACTACTCTTCTCAAACAATTTCACGAGTAAATTGTCAATTTTCTGTTGGGGGACTGTAGGCACACAGAGATGAATCAAGTGGAGTAATCCAATCACACCAAGCAAGCACAAAGCAAACACACTGAAATTTAACGTGGAAAAAACCATGGACAAAGCGACAAATATTACTATGAAAGTAGAAAATTACAAGAGTAAAGAGATTACCCAATCCGAACAACCTCAAATCAAGCCAAGCTATACCTTAGAATGAATTAGAAAGCCCTAAATACACCCCAATATATATAGCCTTTAGAAGAATCATAATTGAATTAGAAAACAAATCTCGTAAAATTGCAACTCTACGAAAATCTATGCAAATCCGTTCGATGTCATTGAACACACTTCGATGTCATTGAAACTAATCCTTTGATGACATCGAAGCCATATCGATGGCATCAAACTAATACCTAAAACAGTGCAGAGACAAGACATGAAAGTCGGATCTTCTTCAATTGCATCGAGCCATATTCGATGGCATCGAACTGATCTTCGATGTCATCGAACCATCTTCGTTGGCATCGAAAAAGCACCCAGTTAGTCTAGCGAACAATTGGAGAAATTTCAAAACTGCTCTATGGGATCGAGCACTATTCAATGGCATTGAACAATGCTCGATAGCATCGGATGGTCTGTCGATGCAATCGACAGACACTGTTTTTGAATGATTTAAGACTTTAAAAAACAACATTTTCTACTTGTGTTATATATGGTAGAGATGGGTATATTGCTTTGTATGGAAGAAAAAAAAATTGGGACAAATGAGGCACATCTTTTGGCAATCTTAGACCATAGGTTTATTGTGTTCAACTGTAAATGGACATTGCCAAAAATATTCCCTTGATAGCACAATCTTAACCTTTCTATTGGCAGTCTGCATATGGGTGGTTAAGAAAAATACATCAACATGCTACAGTCAACTAAAAAGAGGTCCTAACATTGGTTGGAGGGACCGTCCAATCTAAGAAAATTTTTTAGCATTCTCCATTGAAGGTGGGACTCAACAAACAAATGGTCATGATGGATGATTGGACATAAACAAATTACTTCAAAATTGCATATTAGGCATATGAGTAATTTAAATAAATTGTCTAAATCACAACCAAAGTTTAGATGTATCCCGTGTAACACTCTTGATTTTCCCAGTGGCTGGTAGCACATCAGTAAATCTATCTTGGTTGCTTCCTCCTAGGCAGCTTTTATGCCCGTTGTAGTACCCTATACCTCACATCTCTTCCTTTGTGCAATTGTGCATCATTTGAAGCCCTATATATGGAATTGAACTGTTCGTGCGTAGTACACACCCAGGTAATCCAAACCCTGAAACCTCAAAACCCTCGCCATATCGACCTCCACTTCATCCAAATCGTGGAGGTACCACCCATTCGTCAATGCGGCGCTATGTCAGTGAGATATGCCGTGAAGAACCCTAAAATGCTAGTGCACAAAGAATCACACATACACACACCTCATATAAGTTGGGCCCATAGCCCATGGTCTATTCTAAAAAGCCCATTTTATAGCTTAGTGGAATATGTCAACACTCTTCACCTACTTAACTCACACGTCACCATGATATCATAGTCCACTCACCATACATGCATCACATGCAAATGGCACTTCACCTCACTCATACCACATGCACATTTTCCATGTGACACATCACCTAGGGCTCTCTCTTCTTGTGACACATTGTCCTCCCATGCATGAGTTATGGCTATGCAATGTCAAGATACCCCACTGACTAGTTAACCTAAGTAAACTAACAATTTCTCCTAACCAAGGGTTTACTCTCTACACAAAAAGGGGTTAACTATGGTACTTAGTCATTTCTAGTAAGAAAATTTTCAACAAATGAGAAAGAAAATGAGAGAAAAGAGAAAGAAAAAGGGAGAGAGAGAGAGAAAAGGAGAGAGAGAGAGAGAGAGAGAGAGAGAGAGGGGGGGGGGGAGGTAGGCCACCATTAAGAGAGGAAGATCTAAGCCATCCAATCTTAAGGTGGTTAGATCTATCCCTTGAATTTCTTCCTTTCTTTTCTTTATGTACATTAAAGTGGGTCCCACTATGAGATTATGATAGCTTTTTAAGTGACCCCAAACTACATCTAAGTAGGCTACCCTTTGAGGATGTATGGGAATAAAATCTCTTTGAGGAAGCATGAGAATGAAATCCACCATTGAATCTCATGGAGGTTTACTCTCGTGTATATATTTCTCCTTAATTCTTTTTTACTTTGGTTGTGTTTGTAAGTTCTAAATTTTGTGTGATGATAGTATATTTGATAAAGCATGTATGTACAAAATTTGGGATCAATCCAATCGATCTAACCCATTCATTTGATTAATGCAATTTGGACCAGATTTGTTGTCCAATGTAGTGGTCAATGTTGTCACCCTTCTAAATGGGCTAGATTTATTGGGTCCACAGATATCTAATTGGTCCCAAATTTATGTAATCCTAGTAGACTTGATAAATCTTATATGTACCAGATTTAGGGTCAATCAAATCGGTCTAACCCCTTCATTTGATTAATGCATATCAGATTAAGTTTATTATCCAATACAGTGGGATCAACATTAACACCCTTCTAAACGATTGAGAATTTATAGGTCCGAAGATATCTTATTGGTTATAAAATTTGTATGATGATATTAGACTCGATAGAGTATGTTTTTTACCAAATTTGGAGTCAATCTGATTTGTCTAACCCCTTCATCCAATTAATGCAATTCGAATCAGGTTTGATGTCTAGTGCAGTGATCAACATTGACACCCTTCTAAAAATTTATGGGTCCACAGATCTTTAATTGATCTCAAATTTTATAAAACGAATTTAGACTTGATAGAGCATATATGTACCAAATTAGGGGTCAATTCGATCTATTTAACTATTTCATCCAATTAATACAATTGATCCCAAATTTTAACCGCTTTCGGAGATCCCAAATTTTGTAAGATGAATCTAGACCTAATAGAGCAGTTATGTACTAAATTTGAAGTTAATCTAATTTGTTTAACATCATCATCTTATTAGTACAATTTGAACCAAGTTTGTTTTTCAATGCAGTGGTCAGCCTAACACCCTTCTAAATGACTGAGAATTTGTGAGTCCATAGGTCTTCAATTAGTTTCAAATTTTGTTGAATGTATGTAAAATTAATAAAGCATGTATACACTAAATTCGATGCGAATCCAATTTGTATAACCCCTGATTCAGGCTCCACCATGATTCATGTTTGCTATTCAACCTGTCAAATCATCACATAAACCCCGACAAAGGGACCTGACAAATAACAGCTTGTCCTAAAACATTTTGTGGTACTCACTAACCGTTGGACCCATTATGATGTTGATATGCCATCTGAATGTTCATAAGGTTATTTCTATTAAGTTGGACTGAAAACACAAATATTAGTTTGATCCAAAACTTGGTAGGCCACACTGTGAAACCCACTTTATATAAATGTCGTATCTTTACAATGGTTGGTCGGACCATGAGCCCCACCTTGATGATTATGCTTGGGTAGTGAAGCCCTCATTCATGTATGTGAATGTACTTGCACAACCATAACCGTAAGCCTCTTTTGATAGGAGTATTGGGCCTTTGAACAGACCAATTTTTGCGTATGTAATGGAATTATTAATGTGGACCCTATCACAAGATGCGTGTCAACCGTTGAATTGGCCCATTCAAATAAGGCATGTAGATGCCAATTTTTTTTTATATATCACACTTGACATTTGGACTGGCCGCATAGTTAGTCGTTGGAGGTGATGATAATGATGTTTGATTATGATGATGATGATATTCGTGATTTATAGGGTTTTAATGGACCTGGCTCAAGCTTGCTAAAATCCAAATTTTGAAATGGCCTAGTTGTAAACACCTCACCCTAGGCTGATAAGCTGATTGAGTTTGAACTTATGGATAGTCAACCAAACCTCGATCCTAAACCCTAACCCTATAAGCCTAAACCCTAAACTCAACCCATTTAACTCAGTTAACCCAATCAGCCCAACCCTAAAACCTAAATACCTAAAACCCTAGAACCTTAAGTCAGCTTGGCAAGCCAACTCACCCAGTTAACTCACCTAGTCGGCCTACCCAATCCAATAACCTAGTTAACTCACCTAGTTAATCCCAAAACCAAGCCTAAAAGTAAGCCCAATCGGAGAAAAAGACAAAACCTTAAAACAATAATCCTCACAGCAGAGCCTCCACACACTTAGAGGAGACAACCTGTTAAAGCAGGGAGTCCAAGTGGGCACTGGCGGTAAACAGGTTGCTGCAAGCCACATGACACTCCCCCTCTTTGGGGTGGCATCCCTTAAGTATGTGAAGTTCTCCTTTTTCAAACTCTAAGTGTGTGGTTGAATTCGTATTTACTTCGATGCCCATCTCATTACCTAAAATTATATATTTACCACCTCATCCAACCCATGAGATAATGTCATATGGTAATCTCCAATCATAACCCTTCAACCACCTTTTGCCCCTAGAATTACTAGGAATTACAAGAAAACCTGGTTCGGAGGCTATAAATAGCCCCCTCCCCTTCTCATTTCAAGGATCCATCAGATTCAGGAAGCATCTCTTCTCATTTAAAGAGACAGACACACTCCCATCCATAACATTCATGAAGGATCAAGCATCCCTCCTCATCCCTTAGGGCTTTAACCATTTAGTCATCCATCTACCAAGGAGAGTGAGATCGAGAGAGAGAGAGAGAGAGAGAGAGAGAGAGAGAGAGAGCACAGCCTAGTCGGAGTTCAAGCTTCTCAAGCCACCTAAACTCAAATCTGAGCCACTCAATCTAGCTTTGCGATACTACTATTCATCCAACCATTCAACTTCAATCAGTTTCATCAAACGAGAGCATTAACATCATGTAACATTCATTTCCTTCTCAACCCCTTTGCTTTCCATATACATCAGCATCATATGCATTTCATTGTTTTCTCGTATCTAACTAGCGGGCGTATGCTCTAAGGCCTGCCGATATAATCAGAACAAGTCCACCAAAAACCATCATTTTATCATAAGCATCAATTCAACATTAAGCATCTCATACATATACTTTGTACCATGTACTCGACTATTTCGAATGTATGCTCTGCAGCTTGGCGATGTAATTGGATCCTGCCCATTGAAATTTTGGATTAGTCAATCACCATTGTCATTGCATCACATTACATCTTCTGCATGTGAGAACAAGTCTCATTCCTCAGAAATTAGTCAAATTTGTGAAGTAAAGACCTTACATCCGTACGGGCAAAGTGGGTGCCTAACACCTTTCCTCTCTGTAACCACTGTCCCTTACTCAAAATCTCTAGAACACAAACTCACGAGTCATTTTACAAGGTCTAACCAACTGTCGGATCGTAATAATTGGTTAGTGACCACTCTAGTAAAATATAATACCCTTTTTACCCCAATCGAAAGCCCTCGAGCTAGGTAACCAGTGGAAAGAGAGAGTCGATGTCCCATCCCTTCAGAAAATTTGCCCTTGAGCGTCCACACCGTCCGAAAGGCCGAGCCTAAAACAGTTCAAAATTCGGGCCGAGGCCAACCCAAGCCCGACCCGTTGATAACTCTAGTGATTTATAGTTCATTCAACCCATTTGGCATGTTGTAATAAAATAATTATATATTTAGTTAATTATCAATTGTTTATTAGTCTTTGGGAGAGCCCACTTGCTTATTGAACCTTGGAAAAGCCCATTTATCTACTTGTGAAAGCCCACTTGTTTATGGGATTTATGATAGCCCACTTGTTTATGGGCCTTATGGAAGCCCACCAAAGGACTTGGGCTCATAACCGATTGAATGATGATGTATAGTAATTTGTTAATGGTAGGATAGTATGTGCTTCTTACATACATCTAGCTTTAGCATAACATACTCATGCATACATTCCCAAAAAGATGAAGAACCATAACTTTGGAATCCTACATGATTAAATAAATATTGTAGCTTTCGTGTTGGTCGGGTGGAGATATTATCGTGGCCCCTGTATTGGTTGAGTGGAGATATTGTAGCCCCCGTGTTGGCCGAGTGGATTTGCGGCCCTCATATTGGCCAAGTGAAATATGTGATATAATATTAGGCCCTCATATTAGTCAAGTGAAATATGTGGCATGATATTAAGCCCTCATGTTGGCCAAGTGAAATATGTGATATGATATTAGGCCCTCGTATTGGCCAAGGGGAAATATATGATATGATATTGGGCTCTTATGTTGGCCAAGTGAAGTATGGGATATGATATTAAGAGCTTAAGTTAGCCATGTGAAATATGTGATATGATATTAGGCCCTCGTGTTGGCCAAGTGAAATATGTGATCCGATATCAGGCCCAGCTAAGTGGATTTATACGTTGCATTATATGATTGTCGGGCGACCCATCTACACGATGGTGTGACCGGACTCAAGGCATTGAAGTATTGTATCACCGGGTGGCCCATCGTACATGATGTGGTGACAGGACTGGAGATTTTGTAATGTGTATTTTTGGATGGCCCATCTACATAATGAGGTGATGGACCCGAGGTGTTGCTGGGTGGCCCATCGTATTCCCCCAATGTAGTGGCGAGACTCGATGAGTAGTATGGATATTTGGTAATGGCCATCTTGTAGGTCTAACAGAATTCATGGATGGTTTGTGTTGCGCAGTACCCCAACAATGCAGTGAACTGAGATCCAATCTCAGGTCTCACCCACAAACGATAAACAAGAAGAAATATAAACTAGAAGAAGAAACAAAGCATTCCAAACAAACCACAAGACAAGATATACATGGAAAAACCCCAAGAAGGGTAAAAAACCACGGATGCAAACTTCCACTATGAAGAAAAACGAAGATTATAAGGAAATATACTAACCTCTCCCTTGGAAGCACATAGAAAACCCTTTGCCTACACCTTAGAATTATTTTCCATTTCACCCAGAAAAGCCCTAGGGACACCTATTTATAGTTTAGGCAACTTCTCTTTCGCACCCTTGCGAAAGGCAACTCAAAAATTCGCAGTCCGCATCAAATTCGGAAACAAATCTGCCTAACACGATCGGTTAAGTAGATTGCACGACCGGTCGAGCGGACCCCATGACCGGTCGAGCATGGGCCACGACCGGTCGAGCACCTCAGAACCAAAAAACTGATGCTCACTGGACTTTGAGTCGAGCCAGTCCACGACTGATCAAGCAGAGGCAACGACCAGTCGAGTAGGGCCCACGACCGGTCGTGCGTCCCCCAGATGTGGCTCCACATTTCAGCAATCTCCCACTTAGAGACACATCGCCATAAATCTTCGTCTTCTACATTCAGAGTGCATCACCTCCCTGTCTTCAAGCCTGAAGACCAATCAAAGATGAACAAAGCTTCAGCTTCTCTCGTGTGACTGCCTTGGTCAACATATCCGCAGGATTCTCACTTATATGAATCTTCTCCACAGCAATCGATCCATCTTCCAGTAACGAACGTATGAAGTGATATGTGATGGCAATATACTTGGTCCTTAAATGAAAGGCTGAATTCTTAGCCAAGTGTATTGCACTATGACTATCACTGTACAGTTTGTAATCTGCTTGCTTCTTACCCACCTCTTCCATGAAACCTTACATCCATACCATCTCCTTACATGCTTCTGTAGCCGCAACATATTCTACTTTCGTCGTACTGATAGATACTATCTTTTGTAACTAAGAGACCCAACTGACTGCAGCACTATCTAGAGTAAAGACATAACCTGTAGTGCTTCTTCTGCTATTGATATCTCCTGCCAAATCTGAATCTACGTAGTCATGTAGCTTGATTTCCGATCCCCCATAGCACAACCCTATATCCACAGTACCTACCAGGTATCTGAGGATCCACTTCACAGCTTCCCAATGTTCCTTCCCGGGGTTGTTCATGAACCTGCTAACAACTCCCACTGCTTGATCAATGTCTGGCCTCGTGCTCACTATAGCATACATGAGACTCCCAATAGCTGACGCGTATGGGACTTTAGCCATCTAGTCTCGTTCCTCCTGCGTCTTTGCACCTTGCTCCTTAGATAGCTTGAAGTGGTTGGCTAATGGAGTGCTAACCGGCTTAGCATCTCCCATATTGATTCAATCAAGTACCTTGGCTATATACTCTGCCTATGACAAAACTAGTTTCTTGTTTTTCCTGTTACACTTTATCCTTATGCCTAGGATTTGTTTTGCAGTTCCTAAATCCTTCATGGAAAATTCTGTAGACAGTTGTCTTTTGAGATCTGAGATGTCCTTCATGCTTGAACTAGCCACAAGCATGTCATCAACGTATAGAAGAAGGATAATGTATGATGTAGCAAACTTCCTCAAATAGCAACAGTGGTCAGCATGACATCTCCTGTAACCGTTTTTCGACATGAAACTATCGAACTTCTTGTACCACTGCCTCGGGGCTTGCTTCAGGCCATATAGACTCTTCTTCAGTCTGCACACCTTGTTCTCCTTTCCTAGTGCCACGTATCCTGTCGGCTGATGCATATATATCTCTTCTTCAAGGTCCCCATGAAGAAAGTTGTCTTAACATCTAGCTGCTCTAGATGTAAGTCTTTTGTAGCCACTATACTCAAAACCATGCGAATCGTAGACATTTTCACCACAGGTGAAAATATTTTAGTGAAATCAATACCTACCTTTTGTTAAAACCCTTTCACAACCAATCTGGCCTTGTACCTTTTCGAACCATTGTGCTCCTCCTTTAGTCTGTAAACCCACTTGTTATGAAGAGCTTTCTTACCCTTGGGTAGAGTGACTAGCTCCCATGTACGATTAGACTTAAGAGAGTTAATCTCATCATCTATGGCTTGCTCCCACTTAACTCGTGTATCTGACTGTAATGACTCTTCAAAACACTCTGGTTCACCATTATCTGACAGCAGTAGATAATGTAAGAAGGGTGAGTATCAGACCGTGGGTCTCCTCTCTCGAGTAGGCCTCCTCACAATCGGTGTCTGTGACTCTGCCTCATAATGCTCTTGTACATGATCATCCTGTGGCATTGTAACACCCTTGTCCGGTAACTCTTCCAACTCTACTAATTCTTTCTCATCGGCCTTATTTTCTTGCACACTATCCTTATGCATCATTTTTTCATTGAAGATTACGTCCTTGCTTCTGATGATTTTCCTGTTTTCTGCATCCCAAAACCTGTAGCCAAATTCATGCTGCCCGTAGCCTATAAACATGCACGAACTTCGCATCCAGCTTGTTTCTGTGCTTTGCATCAATGTGAATATATGAAGTGTAACCAAACACTCTGAGATGTGCAAGGTTCACTTCTTTCTCAGTCCACGTTTCTTCTGTAAACCCACCATCCAATGGTGCTGAGGGACTTCTATTGATGAGATATGCGGCAGTATTCACAACATCTACCCAAAATGTCTTGGGCAACCCTGCATATAACCACATGCTCCTGGCGCACTCAAGGATGGTCCTGTTAATGCGCTCAGCCGCACCATTCTGCTGGGGTATCCTTGGAATCATTTTCTGATGTTTGATTCCATTTACTACACAATACTCATCAAATCTCTTATCACAGTATTCTCCCCCATTATCAGATCTGAGACATTTTACTGTTCTACCTGTCTCATTTTCTACCATAACTTTTCACTTCTTAAATCATCAAATTTGTGCTTTAAAAAATAAATTTACAGTTTTCTACTAGCATCATCAATAAAAAAATAAAATAACATGAGCCACCAAGAGATGATACCTGTGCCGGTCCCCACACATCAGTGTGTACAAGCTCCAACAGATGTGTCTTTGGAGTGCGTCCTGTCTTCTTAAAACTTACTCTCTTATGCTTGCCATACACGCAGTCATCGCAGAATTTCAAGTCAATAGACTTCAGCCCTGGTAGCTTCCCTTTTGACAATAGCACCTTCATCTCATTTTCACTCATATGTCCCAACCTCTGATGTCATAACTGCCCATTCACTTTAGTTGATGCGACTGCGAGTGAACTATATGATCCTGAAGTCACGTATAAAGTACCTTCCTTTTTGCCTCGAGATATCACCAAGGCACCTTTTGTGATCTTTCAGGAATCACTAGTGAATGTCGTCACATAACCGGTATCGGCTAACTGCCCCACTGAGATCAAGTTACGTTTCAAACTCGGTACATGTCTGACATCCTTTAATTTCAAAACCGTTCCGTCTTTCTGATTGACGTGAACGTCACCCTTTTCAACAATACTGCATGGCTCATCATCACCCAGGTAGACTCTCCCAAAGTCACCTGACACATAATCACACAGAACTTCCTTACATGATGTGGCATGAAACGAAGCACCCGAGTTTATAACCCAAGATTCATTCCTCGCATCAAGAGATAAGATTAACACCTCTGTGTCACTCTCCTTAAATAGATTCACTGAATCCTTCTCGCCTTGAGAGCTTCCTTCTTATTTCTTGAGTGCCCTGCAATCATGTTTCATATGCCCCTTTTTGCTGCAATGCCAACACCCGTCTTTGTCTTTCAGTCCCTTGGACTTCTTCCTCGACTTAGAACGTCCATGTTTATTGCTTCCTTTATTCAGCAATCTTCCTCTTCCTTCAATGTTTAGAGCATTTCCTGAATCTCCTAAAACTCCTGATGCCTTTCTTCTAGATTCTTCGCTGAGAATTAGACCGGCCACATCATCAAATTTCAGCTTTGTCGACCCTGAAGAATTGCTCACAGCAATCACCAAACCATCCCAACTGTCTGGAAAATTAGATAAGAGCAATAACGCCCTAACCTCATCCTCAAAAATAATGCCAACGAATTCCAATTGGCTCATGACTGTATTGAACTCGTTTAGATGTTCAGCCACGCTCCCACCCTGACATCTTCATGTTGAATAGCTGTTTCATAAGATGAACCTTGTTGGAAGCAGAAGGTTTTTCATACATGGTGGCTAGGGCTTCCATTAATTCTTTCGTAGTTTTCACCTTATATATATTAAAGGCGATGCTCTTAGACAAAGAGAGTCGGATCGTTCCTAAAGCTTTCTGATCCAATAAAAACCATTTATCATCTGTAATCTTTTCTTATTTCTTCTCTTTTCCTCCTAGAGGAATATAGAGGTCATTCTGATACAGATAATCCTCCATCTGCATCTTCCAGAACGCAAAGTTTGAACTATCAAACTTCTCAATTCTAGTGTTACCTTCTTCTGTCATCGCTCCCAATAAAACTAAACCAATAGCTTTGATACCAATTGTTGCGCAGCACCCCAACAACGCAGTGAACCGAGATCCAATCTCAGGTCTCACCCACAAACGATAAACAAGAAGAAATATAAACTAGAAGAAGAATCAAAGCATTCCAAACAAACTACAAGACAAGATATACGTGGAAAAATCCCAACAAGGGTAAAAAACCATGGATGTAAACTTCTACTATGAAGAAAAATGAAGATTACAAGGCAATATACTAACCCCTCCCTTGGAAGCACATAGAAAGCCCTTTACCCATACCTTAGAATTATTTCTTATTTTTCCACATAGAAAAGCCCTAGGGACACCTATTTATAGTTTAAGCAACTTCCCTTTCGCACCCTTGTGAAAGGCGACTCAAAAATCCGCAGTCCGCATTAAATTCGGAAACGAATCTACATAACCACGATCGGTCGAGCAGACTACATGACCGGTCGAGCATGGGCCATGATCGGTCGAGTAGCTCAGAACCAAAAAACTGATGCTCGCTGGACTTTGAGTCGAGCCAGTCCACAACTGGTCGAGCAGGGGCCATGACCGGTCGAGCAGGGCCCACGACCGGTCGTGCGGCCCCTAGATGTGGCTCCACATCTCAACAGTTTGATCTAGACTTGGAACTGTGCAGACGCCTTGGGAGACATAGGAGTAACCTTTCTTCTGTGTGAACAAGCTATATGCTCCACTTTCCTAACTTATGGAGGTTATTAGGTCCCTAAGATGCGATACTCAACAGTTACCTCAAATTGGCCATTGGAAGCCCCAATCTTCATTTGTATACATGTTGGGAGTAAGAGAGAGAGAGAGAGTGTGTGTGTGGTGAACCTACCATAGGGAAACGGTGAATTGCGCCCATCCCCTGATTCTATTAAGAGGGATGTGAGATTGTCCTTGATGTTATTATTTTGAATATTTTAAATATATTGAGAGATGGTGCACCGCATGCATTTATGTATTTGTATGCATGTTATATTCCATCCAATTTCATTCAATAGCATATGTTATATGTGGTTATATGCACTTTACTCTATTTAGTTGCAAATGCTACCTAATTATGATATGACATGATTACATGTGCTATACTCTAATCCGGTAGTGTTATGCTTGTAATTTGGCTGTATTATGCCACTTAATAGAACTACCCACTGATATTTCATAACTTATCCCATTGCTTCTTCTTATACTTACAGAAAAGACTCCCTAGTGAAGATAAGTAGGTACAACTTCCTTTAGTTTTCTATTCTTAATAGTATATTGCTATTTTGAAACATCAAGGAATATAATATTTTGGGTAGAAGGAAAAGTACTTTGCAGCGGCCATTTATACATATCGGTTTCATTCTATTTGATTATTGCCAATGTCATGCTTGGATATATATACATACATACATATATATATATATATATTTATAGTTAGCACCAGATTCAGAGTTTGAGAAGTTGGAAAGCATGTTCGTTGAGTTTGGGACGTGACATCCTTAATAAAAATATTTAAGATGATTTGATTTTCTAAACATTAATTGGTGGACATTGATGGGATGGTTAAAATTTAAAAAACATTCATCGGTCCTATTTCAACAGACAAGTGTCCATGATTTCGATGTTGGTTTTGTTCAGCCAGGCTAATTTTGGGACTATGACTTATGATAGTGGATTTTAATATATGCCACATTTACAATTTTTAGGAGCCTCCATATCAAGTATCATACCTTGCCAGAGTATCAGACACCTCCCTTTCTTAGAATCTCAATTGGTGTTGTGGCTGCTTCCTTTAATTCTTGAGCTTCGTATGATGCTTGATACATGGGTACTTAAAAATGGCTTGTGGCAAACTGAACCCATTAAATTGTGGACCATCTATCATGTGGGGGCCACTTGATGTGGATTGTCCATCATGTGGGGCCACATTTTGATATGGCCCTTCCATCATGTGGAACCCACATTTGATGTCCACATCCATCATGTGGGTCCCACCTTTTTTATGGATCGCCCATCATGTGGGGCCCACTTGATGTGGATAGTCTATCATGCAAGGCTACATTTTGATGTGGGCTATCCATCATGTGGGACCCACCTTTGCTATGGATCGTCCATCATTTGGGGCCCAACCTTCAATATGGGTCGTTCATCATGTGGGCCCACCTTTAATGTCAACCTTCCATCATGTGGTTCCACATTTAATATCCACCATCCACTATATGGGTCCCACCTTTGATGTAAACTATACATCAGATGGGGCCCGCTTGATGTGGATTGTCCATCATGTAGGGCCGCACTTTGATGCAGGTCATCCATCATGTGGGGCCCACCTTTGATGTGACCATGCATTATGTGGGCCTACCTTGATGTAGACCATTCATCATGTGGGCCCACTTCGGAGAGATTGTAAAGAGAATAGAAGACAGGAAGATGAGAATTACTTGAAAAGATTAACGACGAATTTGTCCAAAATTTAGTAAAAAAATGTCTACCCATTTAAGCCAAATAAGCTCTTTTTTATAATAATAATAATAAAATAAAAAGCTTTCTATCACTTATTTTTTAAGAGCTTTTTGGCTAGTTTCTAAAAAAAAAAAATAATAATAATAAGTGATAAAATTAGAGTTTTACTAAACAATATATTTTCAAATTAAGAGCTTATATTTATAGAATAAGCAAATAAGCTCTTATTAGTACCAAATTAAGAGCTTATATGTAAAGGGCCCGCTTGAATACTACCAAATAAGAAGGTTTTTTAACTTAAGTTAATAAGTTACTTTTGTTAAATAAGTTAGTTTGGTTATTAAACTTAAATAAGTAGCTTTTTAAAAAAATTAACTTATTATTGATTTTTTTATATATTACTTTTCAACTTCCAAAAGTAACTTATTTCATTCATTTTCATTAGTGACACAAAAACATGGGAAATTATTTAAGGGAATATGTTCTCTGTTGCCATGAACCCCTTCTAAGTTCATGAGATTGAAAAATCATCTAGTGAATAGGTAGATGATCTAGTGGGCCCCACATGATAGATGATCCACATTAAAGGTCCGCCCCTAATGATGAATGTCCCACATCCAAGGCGAGCCCCACATGATGGGCAACCCACATTGAAGGTGGGGCCCAGATGATGGGCAATCCACATCAAAGGTGGGCTCCACATGATGGGCAATTAATAATGGTGGGCCCCATATGATGGATGATCCACATCAAGTTGGGCCCCACATGATGGACAATCCACATCAAAGGTTGGCCTAATGATCAATTACCCATATCTAAGACGGGTCCCACATGATGGACATGCCACAATGGAGGTAGGCCAGTCCACATTAAAGGTGGGATCCATATGATGGGTAGTGGATATTGAAGATGGGCCCTATATGATGGACAATAATATTGATGGTGGGCCCCGCATGATGGATGACTAACATCAAAGGTGGGCTC
This sequence comes from Magnolia changhungtana, assembly GCA_030180095.1. Taxonomy (NCBI): domain Eukaryota; kingdom Viridiplantae; phylum Streptophyta; class Magnoliopsida; order Magnoliales; family Magnoliaceae; genus Magnolia; species Magnolia changhungtana. Next base: position 1,444,028 of record JASAUF010000101.1, on the reverse strand, counting down.
TACGTAATGAACTGTGCACATTAAAGGTCGGCCCTTGATGATGAATGAATCATAACCAAGGCGGGCCCGACATGATGGATGGCCCACATCAAAGGTGGGGCTCACACAATGAACGATCCACATCAAAGGTTGGCCCACATGATGGATAATGGATGTGAGGGGGACCAAACAAACTTTCGGGATAATTACTTATGATGTTGGAAACCAAATATGATTTTCTACTCTTTGAATGATAAGTATATTTCTGACCAAACATATATATTTGTGATTAAGTAGAAACCAAGATAAGCTACTTATGGCATAAGTAGCTTATCTAAAGTAACTTACGATCCAAATGTCCCCGAAATGACCCATAATTCATAAACGCTTGTCTATTGAAATAAGGTTAATTTGATCTTTTTCATTATTTGTTGTGTGAACGTTGGTGGGAAATTCCCCCAGGTGACCCACTAGGTGTTCGGGTCAGACCGTCTGATAGTTGCATGAGTATACACACACACAGTGTGTGTGTGTGTGTGTGTGTGTGTGTGTGTGTGTGTGATAAAGATAGGAATATTGTATACTTAGTTGATATGGGGAATAACATATAAAGGTCCATATCTGAAGTTTATTCAGATCCAGTGAAACCCATAACTAAGACCTCCATACCGAAACCTCACATACGAGTTAAGAAAAGAAGGTTAATTTTTTAGGTGATCGGTTGATACGGGTAGTAGCATTTGAAGGTCCAGATCCGAAGTCTATTCAGATCCAATTAAGCCCATAACTAAGACCTCTATACCCGAACTTCATGGAGGGGTTGAGAAGAAAAGCTTAATAATTATATGTATATCATTCGTAAACCTCATGCAATGCACTCATATCTATGTATTGATCAAAGTCGCTAGTAGCCAAAATAAAGGTTCCATAATCTATGGTTGGCTAGAATCCATGGTATCGCCTAAAGATCGAGAAAATCGAAGAATTCTTGACTCGAGTGACTCTGGGATAGATTTACAAAGATTCCGAGTAAGGGTCTTAGTTACGAAAAAGGAAGAGGTTAGGCACCCTTTTACCATCGTGCCAAATACTATCTTTACTTTGCTAGGTTGTACGATTTAAAGGAGATTCAAAGAGCTTCTAATAAAATATTAAGCTTTAAATGTCTAGACTACAAAAGATAGACAGAAAACGGAATAAAAATGGTAAAAAGGTTTTTCCGATGGAAATGAAAAGGAACACTAAGTTTTTGGTTACTCATTTAAGTTAAATTTTTTGATACACAAGATCTTTAAGAGAGGCAACTATAGAGCATACTTTATGTAACGTCTCGGAAAATCCGTACAAAGACCCGAGTACCACCTCAGGCAGAAATCACTAAGGACTAAATCCTTTAGAAATTAGACGAAAATTAATTAAGTACTAAACTGAATTAAATGCTAGATTAGCTTGAACATCTTTCTATACGATCTGTAAGACCCAAAACTAGTAGAATCGTTAATGCTACATTACCTAAAAACCTAGGATCAATCTTTAAACCCAGTTGCTTTCGGGAGCAGCTTAAAACTCTGTATCGGACCTGGACTGCACGTCGAAAGTCCGATGACCATGAAACTATACGATTATGACCACCTTGCTGGACTTGACAACCATCTCGAAAATCAAGTCCTAATAGTACCAAGTACGCACAACTTGAGCGCGGAGCGAAGTGTGTGAGAAACGCGAATACCTTTAGAAAATGAACTCATATTTAAGTGATTTGGGCCGTTTACTTACGGGCTAAGTTTAAGCATTCAGACCATCAGAATCTGACCCAAATACACCCTCAGATCAAGAAAATTTCCCTGCACAGGTCAGTGTACTTGTGGCCCTGATCGAGTGACGATAACCGTTGAATTGAAACTAGTCCGCCACGGTCAATCCATAAATTCGATCGGACTGAAAACTTAACATGACCTAGATCCAATGTCAAGGAACTTTTCCTAGACCGTATGCAGAAAATGGGCCTCCAGATGTGCTCCGTTGGCCTGAAACAACCAACTTTTAGCTATAACCTAAGTATACCATGGCCCTAGAGCCATTGAGGTCAGTTCTGGGCCTATATAAAGACTTAAACCTACCCCTCTCTCATTCCATACGAATTTGTAAACCCTAGGAGAGAGAAGAGAGCAAAGAGAGAAGGAAAGAGAGAGAAAGTGAGAGTAAAAGTGGGAGAGAGTTCCTAGGATTCGACCCCGCCGTTCTACGTGCTCAATTGGCCTGTCTGTATCATTATTCCGACGATTCTGACTCCATTCTTGGGTAAGAAACCCTAACTCTAATATGTTCTAGGGATTGAAATAGGGTAGATGATGAAATAGCTAACCTATTTCATACTATAGGTTATCATTGTGCCATAAACAAAGACATAGAGTTCAAACTGAGCACGTTACGTGTTTACCGGTGAAAGGTGCAGACTATAAACGTTTAAGTTATGGTTTTCAAGGCTTTCAATGTCAGCAATGATTTATATCTAACTTAATTGCTATCACATATGCTTAGATATGATGTTTTCCGCGTATTACACATATATATGAACTATGTTGAAATAGATGCATCCCATGTGTTTGTTGAAATATTTATATGAGTATGGAATTATGACTTGTGTTTGCCATGATTTATGTTTGACGATGCATGATTGTTGTACGTACGGCAACATCCTTGTGAAAGGATTTGCTATAATACCTGTTATAACTACTATATTACATGTATGTTGATATGCGTAGTCTAAGTGTTTAATAAAATGCCTGGATGAGTAAATGCTTGCTGAAATGTGTTTACTGAGGGCGTTGAGGGGTGACTCTCAATTCCCTTACCTATAGTTACAATTTCCTTCCTGTAACCTAACTTACTACTATGTGCTTTATGTATGAAATACCTATGCATGACAACATGTGTACTATGTATTTGTTGAAATGCTCAAATAAGATTTGTATTGAGATTGGTTGTCACATGCTGTCTTTGACTATTACATGTGAATGCTATCGTTGAAGTGTGATTAGGGCTACGATGTAGTCCAGGCAATCGAGAATGATTATCGAGTTAGTGGCTAAGGTCGTTTCACCACATAAGACATGTTTGAGGAATCCGAGTCGTATGTTGATTGTCGACAGTGGTTAGGCCACGCGGAGTACTTACGCGCTTCATGTCGATCAACTCAACGTACGCTCATACTAGTCAAGCTTGTCAAGTGTTTCAAACAAGAAACAAATGTGTTTGATTTGGGAGATTATCTTATTCAAACATAACAGAGAAAGAGTATTTAAAATAATTATCACACTTTATTAATACTGAGTTCATTTACATCCTTCTAGCATCCCTTGATTTTAAGATAGATTATTTAGAATAAAGAAAATATTATAAGTGCAATTTCATAGTCAAATATCAAATTCGGCAGTATGTTGTCAGTGATTTCAGTCATCTCCTAGGACTTAGGAGGAATATGCTCTTCTACTGATTATTCTGCTTTATACTTGAACAGAAGGAACTTGAAGACTTCAACCATTTCGACAGCATAACGGCCCTTTGTCTTCACAGACTGCAGGGCAGTTTGGTTGCGCGGACCCGTGCAATGGATGTCGGTTGCGCAGACCTGCACAAACCATCGTTGTCTTCTCTCACCTTCGATCTTCCTCTTTACTCTGCTTCCTCTCAAAAATCTTCAGTCCGTCCAAATGAAGGAGGGGAGGGGATATTTATAGGCCTTCGCACGTGTGGTGCCTCGATCTTGGTGCCATAGGACCCACCTTTCAATGCCTTAGACCCTTTCACAAAGAACCAGTTCTGAATTCCGTTGCGCGAACCCGTGTAACTAACATTTCAGTTGTGTGGTCCCATGCAATGGACATCGGTTGCGCGGACCCGCGCAACCTACCATAAGTTATTTCATTCTTCTTGTTTTCTAATTTTCTTTCTATCTCTCAATCTTCTCTTCCTTCAATCCTTTTCTCCTCACCATTTTTTATGCCTCAACAAATGCCCCCTTGATCCTTTCTTTGTTTTCCTAAAAATCAAAGAAAAGGATAAAAAATAATCACCCTGATAGGGTTTACACGGGTCCGCGCAACAGAAACCCGCACACTGTCCTCGACTGCTCGCCCTATAAATACTCTAATCCTTCAGTCACTCTTCATATCCTTGTACTGTAGTGAACCTTTTGTTCTCCTACGATTTTTCCCCGTGCAACCAATATTGATTACGCGGTCCTGCACAACAACTTTGTTGTTCGCGCAAGCCTCCGGGAGTTGCGCTATTTCGCGCAACAGACTTTGGTTACGCTAGCCAAATTTTCTGTACTTGGTCTCTTTTTCTAAAACTTAGTCAGTTTCTCAACTTTTCTTTGAACCTTTTCTTCAATTATCTTCAAACCCTTAACTCCCTGTCTATCATGGATTGTATTAAACGAACTTATCGTCCCGTAGACCCTCCTACTGACCAACCTTCTCATCCTGATTTTCTTGATCCATCTTCCTATCGCCCTTCCCCTTCTTCCGTTCAACCGCCAACTAAATGAACCAAAACCACTGCCCGTAATCTTGCATACTTTAAAAAGCCCGTACTTCCAACCTTTGACTTCACTGACCGCATTGAACCACTACCATCTCCCATTCATCGAGCAATTGCACTGGGAGACCTAAAATGTCCTCCAAAGCATGGTGGAGAATATAATTGGGATGAGTGGTTCAAAACAACTGCTCACATCCGCACAGATAGCTAAAGGCCCCCTCCCGAGAAGATACTCCTCCTGCTTCACGCTCAAAGAAGACTCGCCGAAACAAGGCGAAGGAATTTGAAGAGAAAATCAAGGAGCACAATAAGAAGAAGCTCCAAAATTCATAGAAATTGGTTCGAGTCAATGAGGGTATTATGAAGTTTGACAACCCTCACTCGGAAGGTATGACGGTGATTCCCATCAATGTGCATCGCCATCAATCCATCCTTGACTGTGAGCCGAAGGATTATATAGATGGAGAAAAGTTGATGTACAATGCTTCGTGGGCGACGAGAGAACCACGCATCCTGATTACAAGCACACAAGCCATGACAAAGCATTGAGGAAGTCCACCCCATGATCTTTCTAACCCCTTTTTATAGTCCGCATAACCTCTTTCCTACATATTTTTACAAGACCATTAGACAATGCTTTAGAGATTGGGATCAACTCTGGGGACCGAAAGATTTTTTAATAAGAGGTCTGTTGATTTCTCGACGTTATTATTCTAATTGGGCAGAAGCCATCTTGAAGAAGCATGCAAGTACATTGGCCAAGGTTGGCCTATATGATGCTATAGAAGTTACATCTAAATACTTCTATAAGGAGCCCACCGTGCTCAAGGGATTTCTTGAATACTGGTCGCCTATTACCAACTCTTTCCACCTACCATTTGGGGAGATGAGCATTACACTTTGGGATCTGCATCAAATAGCAAACCTTCCTTTAACGGGCAAATTCTATGACGAATTTATTCCGTCAAATAGAGAACTGGCATTTGTATCTTCTCCCGATCGTAAACCTTCTATTTCCGAAACTACCATTGAGCTTTTTAGAGAGATGGGGAAATTTCTGAATTTCCATAAGCTTTCTCCTTTGCAGTGGCTGGCGCACTTCTCCAAAATGCTCAGGTATTCCCAAACCCAGAAATCAACTTTTCCTTTTCTATTACACATTCCTTCGCACCAACCTTTTATCTTTCCCTACAGATTCCGTAACTGTCGTTGCAAAGAGCTAATGGAACTTCGTGATGACATGAAGGAGAGAGCGGATTATATTTCTTTTGGGGAACTCGCAGCTTTTCTAGCTTATTGGGTAAGCATCATATATAGCACTTCCAAGTTTCAAATGGGCAGATGTTATTGGTCCCACAGTCTTTGTTGTTGCCGGTGCTCTGGCAAAGGGGCAAAAGTATTCCCTCACACATCCAGTGCCTCTATCTACAGGGCCTTTGAGAAATAGCAACACACATCAAGAACCCCACTATTGGATCTTCCTTGACATATACTGCATGACACTATTTTATTGGCTGGTTGGGAGTTTACTTCCCCTGGACCTTTGCAGCACCAGAGACGGCATATGTTCATCCCATGCATCTCCCACTCTAGTTCTTTTAGCAGAGAGCTATGGCCAAAAGGTCATACGAATGGGTGGCCAATAAAATTCGAGATGATGATCAAATAGACTTCTTCCAATTTCGCCTCCATCGCTACATTGAGGATACTAACATGGTGGATAAGGGAACACTTACTGTAGCAAAAAGAGCTTTCTTTCTTTCTATTCGCTCCTGCAGCCTACCTCTCTGAGAAGGAACGGAATTCTGGCGAGAGCCCTATTACCCCAGCCACTTTGCTCGCCAATTCGGCTATGACCAACCCATGCCGGAAGACTGCAGATCGGTTACCAAAAAGATGCGTTGCTACGGAACTGGTCCTATCAATTGGGCCATGATATGGAAGCAACTACTGGGTGGTCACGTTAATTCTTCTTTCATAATTCCCAATTGTGACCGCATAGTTCGCACTTCATATAGTTGGATGCAGTGGTGGGATCATCAATCGTACTTGGTCAACAAATGTTTACCAGTGGACTCCCCCATCTTTCTTCATCCGCCCAAGCTGAGGGGCAGAAAATTTAAGAGCAGAATTGACTTTATTCTGGAGAAGAGCTGTGCATCTCATCACGGTGAGATTTACAGCAAAATATCAATAAAAGAGCCAATCCGTGAGAAGAAGCCCATTAATACCCTGGATGGCTAGTTTGCTCACGGGGTCTTAACACAATTTGAACAAGTCCCCCGCGACTTTAGTGGCCGGGCCACAGAAGATGTTGAACGAACATCTTCTCCCATTCCGATAGAAACTGCGGCATTTCAAAATGAGCCAGCTCCGGATGAACCAACTCTCCCTTCACAGCCTACTCCTCCCAGTTCATTGTCTCCTATGACCAGATCTCGAGCGCGCATGCAAGTGTCGCCACTTGCCCCTCAAGAAGGAGGTAGAAAGCATCTACGTCCCCTTCAGTCCCGACTGACAGAGAGCCCCAATTAGAAAGTAGCCGAGCAGCTTCTTCTAAAGGAAAGCAAGTCATGATTGAAGAACTAGATGAAGAAAGCTTAGGAGATGAAAGTTCAGCTTCTTCATCAGAGGGTATCGCTTCTATGGAATATGAAAATGACGAGGATGACGAAAGCGGCAAGGAAAAAGATGATGATTTTGAGGAAGGAGAAGTTGATGTAGATGGGGAGGAGGATGTAGTTGTGGAAAATGTTAAAAAAGAACACCCTCCTGTGACTTCTGAAACTCTTCCTAGTGCTAACATCCCTGCAAAGTCTCCTACAACAATTGAGGAAGAAGAAGAACCCTTAGATTATGGGGAATACTGATATTCGCCTGGTAATGGGTTTTTTTTTTTTTTAAGTTCTCTAGATATTTATATGCTTATTTAACGATAATTATCTCATCATCATTGTTGTATCTTCATTTTAGGCGCTCATGTAGCTAATATTGAAATGGGCGATACTCTTTCCTTAAACCCTCCTCCAACTACACCAGTGACTTCACCAAGGGTCCCCTCCAATTCCATTGACAGTACCAAAAAGGATAGCCCTTGAAATTATCTTTCCTATAAAGGCTGCTAATTTGCCTACTCCTACTACCCGAGATTCAAGCACAAAGGCTAGAGCGCCTTCTTTCGCTGACATGTTAGGAGTCGGCCCCTCTACAGTCTAAGAAATCCCTCCTCTTGCTGGTCACTCTTCTGTGGCAGGTATATTTATATATTGATTTTTTAAGAACCGTACATCTTTTAACTTATAGTGCTTATCTTAACTCTCTTCCTTCTTCATATTACAGGGACTCCTCCTCGCAGTGGAGCGGCAAGTTCCGAGTCCGTAGCCACTACTTCTGAGCTGTCATCTTTTGCAAAGATCCCCGTCCACAAGATGCTTTTAATGAAGAATTCTTTGTTAGTGATAGTTCACATCTTTAAAGATCCTGAACAGTGGTCAGACCTAGACATTACCATTGAAATTCTGGAAAGTTCTGCAAGAATGGCAAAAATTAACATTTCTACCCTACACGATTCCCTTCTCAAATTTCACGATTCAATAATCTCTTTGGCATCGGTGGAGAATGTCACAATTGCTCCCGAGATTCTGGAGTATGAGAAGCAGTTAACTCTGTCTAAGGAAAAGGCTTCTATCATTGCTTCCACTATCTCTGAATTTGACCAGGAACACCTAGCTCTTCAGAAACAACTGAAGATCTATACTGATGACGAAGCGATTATTCAAGACCGTATCGCTGTTCTGAAGGAAGAGATCTCGCAGTTAGAATTGAAAGGTCACGAGAAGGAATTATCAATAAAGGAGATTGAGGAAAAGATCCAAATCAATTTTCAATCTATCAACACTGATAAGTCTGAGCTGCTCAAGAGCGAAGAGATGATTGCATCCTGGGAAGATAAACTGGCTGATCTTCCTAACCAAGCAAAGATCATACTCAAGGAAAAGTTAAAGCACATTGCAGCTCAGATGCAATTAAAAGAAGACTTGCAAAAGTATATGAGGATAGTGGGAATTATAGAAGAACTTTAAGCACGTAATTCCTTTTGTATATATGTTTTTTTTTAACAAGTAATCTCTTTTGATTTTCAGTGATGATTTTCAGTAACCTCTTTCATGCATTTCTACATCACACATTATTTCGAACATATTGTCTACGCAGTAATCTTTGCATAATTATTGACTGACGGATTAATATAAACACTAGTATTTTATGCTTATTAGTGTGGGATTTCCTATATGACTTCATTTACTTATATATTTTCATTGGCGGTGCTAGATTTTAATTCAGTTAGTTACACACAGTTTAAGCACTTGAGTAGTGGAGCCGGGTCTCACGTGATGGCCTTTGTAACTCTTAGGAGTTCACTGGACTTCTCACTGCCTAGGGAGTTCACAAACCGCGATCCATCAGAGGGGCCCAGTGAAGCTACCTGGGCTATGAACTCGGTTGGAATTACGCACAGGGTTGGTCGCGGTAACTCTCTAGAGTTCACAGAGCTCACAAGGCGACCTTTGGGATACTAAGTCTTGGGCTGCCAGTCCATCAATGAGTACGTTTAAGCCCTTCCTCATGAGTTAGTACTGAAATCAAACCATAAATTTGGGGGGTCTTACCCATGGTTGGCCTATCTAAATCTCACACTGCGGCCCTCATTTTCTTCGTCTACAAGGTCGAGCCCATTCACGGGAGGGCATTTTCCTCCATTCCCCGTGACGCTGCCGAAAAACTATACAGACGGCATGGGGGTTACACATGACTAGCCATTGAGGACTTTTGGCCTTTTTAGACCTTTGGTCACTAGCTCCGTCAGCTGCCCGCATGGGTATGCGTACGATGGCCTTCACGGGCTTTTTAGGGCAACTGGCTTCTCACCACTGCCCGAATGGCGATCTTGATAGGCCTTATGCGTGATTGGCCATTGGCTTGATTAGGCTGCCTTAAAATGTCTTAGAAGACAATGATAGGTATGGTCAGTTGTTGTGAGAATGATAAACATCTCTGTTTGAAATTGACACATCACCATTTCTACTAATATCTTCGATTATACCCATCTGTGTTATTCATAATATACCAGCTTGGTATCAATTTCAGACAGAATTTTGTAGAGGCTTGCTTGATGATGGCGATGTTCACTTTCCTTTTGCAATGTTTGCTATTACATAATCTTGGTATGCTTGCGAACTTTTCTTTATTCATTCATCAGATGATACATTGCCATGATCTATTCTTGCCCCCATTTGATTCAAAATCATTATTCCGATGATATTCTGGATCAAAATCAGTAGTGTCTTCAGGAATGACATCTTTTGATAAAGCAAACATTGATCAATGTACGATTCTGTTTCCCCTATTGGAGTATACTTCTTCTATGATGTATAACCTGTCCTATTTAGACTTGAATTTGCCCCCTGATATGATTGCGATTACTATTGGGCGGTCAAGTATTTCTCATCAAGCAAATCCAACTCTTTCAAGCTTATTTTGCATATTTTTATCATCTGTTACGAACTGATGTATTGACGTTACTTTTATTTCGATCAGGATCCATGCTTATGCACCATAGGATCAATGTAGCACTCTCGGTATATTTGATCCCCCTGATAAATTCGACCTGTATCAACTTATTCATTGCTTCTCCTATCAGGGAACCAAGTTCGGACGGAATCGCCTTTGCGTTTGTTTAATCAACTCTTTCTCCTCGGAGTCATTGAAGCAGTGCATTGCCGCAGAAGACTGCACGGCTGCAATCATATTCACTGATGAGTCTACCCCCAGTCCTTGAAACTTTCTTCACTTATCCTGACTGATTCCAATAGGGATTTGAATTCCCTTCCCATGGTTCAAACTGGTGGATTTTTCATAATCAAAACCCATGTTTTTCATAATCTTCTTACTTACCGGACTATATTTTTTAAGATCTTACGGCGTCAGCCTACCATGGTACACATTATTCTCAGTCTCTTTTCCTGTCTTCGCTTCTTCTGAAACATAAAATTCTATTGGTTCAGGGTATTTTACGCTTGCTTCAACTCGAAACCTCCCTGGAACGACCAAAAATGGTTTATTCCTTTCAACATACGGTAGTGGCATTGTGTAATTAGACTGTAAAATTTTCAACTATCCGACTGATAACAAGGTTAATGGCGGTTGCCCTGGCTGCCTCAGATGTTTCGGCACAAAGTAGAATTTCTTCTTCGCTTCTGCAGTTTCGAATGATTCTTTCCTTTCTGTTTTTTCTTTAATCACATTCATTTGAATGTCCTTTAGGACCTTGCTTTCATCATTCTTTCTCTCCCATATAGAAAACCCTTTATAGTAACTGGCATCTGCAAAGAAGGACTCGACCTCTGTATACGACTTTGCATCAACTATTACTTTATACTGTATTCCATCTTTATAGTATTTGAAGCGCTGATGCAAAGTAGAGGGTATAATGCTATACTGATGTATCCATGGCCTTCCTAGGAGAAGATTGTATGTTGTTATTGCATTTATAACATGACACGTGACATCAGTAGTCAGTTCTCCTATATCCAGCGCTATTATGATCTTACCAAGTGCACATTGTCCATCTTGATTAAAGCCCTATATCATCATTCCACTAGGGCATAGATCTGAATGACGGTAATTCAATTTACTTAACATCGAGAGTGGCAAGAGGTTCACCGCAGACCCATTGTCTATCATGATCCGCTTGACTTTCTTCCCACGGATATGACCTTCTATCATCAGCAGTCTGTTATCTCTGCTTCGTAGATCAAATCGTCATCAGAGAAGGAAACAACTGGTAGACAGTTTTCTTGTTCATCATGTTCTTTATGCTCTAATTCTACCAGTAAAGTTTCTCTAATGTCGTGATCGGACAATGCTTGAACCAAGCTCTATCGAAATTCTTCTGATAGCTTAAGTGCATCATAAACACTTAATCAAGCCGGTGTGCCCTTCAAATGACTTACCACATCATAAGTCACTTTTGCCACTTCACCTTTATTTTCTTTCTCACCATTACTGAAATAACGGTGAAGACCGCTTAAGTTGAAGTTGGTTTATATCAATATGTCCTAGAGGGGGGTGAATAGGACTTTTAAAGGTTTTATGACTTATTTAAAGTTCCTATTACACTAATCCTAATAACAAGTTCAAATTAGGATTACTCAAAATTAACTCTACTGGCTTCCAAGCCTGGTAGAAGATCCAATCACAAACTTCTTGAAAGATAAACAATATTGCAAGCAAGATTGTGATAGATATGACTGTGTGTGTATGAGGTGTGATCTCAGGCAATTAGATATACGAACATATAAGGAAATCACAAAATTGAAAAGACAATAGCAATCTCAAACACAGTCATTTTTATAGTGGTTCGACTACTTGTCTACTCCACTCTCGGCTGCAGCACTCAACCCTTGAGTGCACCGGATTTCACTAAGGAGGTTTCTCAGGGTTCACCTCAAACCTAAGGTTTTAAATCAGGTTCACCTTCAACCTTTACATAGAGGTTTCTACTCAGTTCACCTCTAACCCTGGAGTTTTACTGGTTCACTCCTAACCAGATGTTTATGCTCTCCATAGAGAAAATGTCCACACAATGCACCCGGATGTTTATACTCTCTACAGAGTAAGGGTCCACACAACGCACCCACTACGTACACTCCCGCCGGAGGCCTCCTACGAGGGCTTCAAAGGGCGAGAACCACTTAAGACCTAATCCTACAAAAGAATGATCACGAGTGTTCTCTTGGACTATAGATACTTACAGATAAGTTGATGAGTCCCATTAAGCATAACGCCGAAGATCTCCTCCTCCTTGTTGACGAAGAGTCTTCTACTCCCTTGACTACAACATAAAAGATATACCGAGACTAGGATTAGGGTTGGGTCAAGGTGAAGATGAAATCCTACTCTCTAAAGATTTTCCTATAAGGAAGATAGAGTAGTTCCAATCTTATGCATTCAAGGCATCTGTAACGCCCTGAAAATCGGGGGTCAAGCATAAACTCAACTCCCGAGTTCCAACGCATCACTTATGCAACAAAATGAATGATGATTGAATGTTGTCTGTATTAGAGTAGTGAACATGAGTGAGATTAAGCCAAAACAGCATATCATACTCCAGAGACAGTTAAATTTGCAAGCAGAAGACTGTGATAGATAGGTAAAATATATAAACTCTGGTGAGTCTCCAGAGTGTGATAAGGTTACCAGGTTAAAGAATTACAAGTATAATTTCAAATTATACCAAGTTGTGGAAGTGTAATGTCTTCCATTCCAAATATCATAGCCCCGTCAATACAATACCAGGTCTTCATAAACCTGTCAGAGAGTTACATGTAGGAGAACTCCTCCTCAACATCATAGTAGTAGTGCGGCTTTGCTTCATAAGCATCGTCATCACCTGAAACTCAAACAAATCTGGTTGGTGTATACAACACCATCCCGTAACGTGGGAGTGAGTGATCAACTCAGTGGAACAGTAAAGCATAGGTTAACATGTTATCAACTCAGTCAAGCAGTAATGATAAAGCAGTACAATCAAACAATCCTAACTACTCTTATTTAATGCAAGTATGAATGCAGTCATGATGTATGCCCTTGCCAAACCACCTTCATGCGACACCATCTTACGTTCGCGATATGCGTTCATCCCTCAGTGCTCCACATCTTCCAGGCACATGCAATGCATGATGACATGATTACCAAGTTGTTATTAGTCCATTTCAAACAGCAGGATTGGGAAACTAAGGTACCTCCCTTGTATCATTCCCAAACATGATCTATTATAGGGTCGTCAGTCCTAGTTAATCTCATACGATAATGTGTTTCTAGGTCGCTGCAGAGGCTATTAGGGCTGTTACGAACAATGGTTACACCACTCCCCCATCATCTCTTTAACGGTTCATCACTATACAGATACAGGCCTAGTTCATACTTTATACACCGTGGCAAAACTCTAAGGCTCACCGCAAATTCAGAGTATACTCGAGGTTACTACAAAGGGCTGCCAGGGCTGTTACATGCATTCGTTGCACCACTCCCCCATCACCTTATCAATGTAGGCCGACAGCACGAATATAGTGTCTCATACCACCATAATCAGCTCACGAGTCTGGTTGCTCACTGGTCACTACGGGGAGGCACATGGCCCCAGCGTAGGCCGACAGCTCGACCACGGTGTCCCATACCACCATGCCCGGCTCATGAGTCTTAGCGGATCGAGGTACCATGGTTAACGGAATTTCACTGGTAAGTTTGGTACCCTAGGTTCAAGCAGTAACGTCCAAACATGGTGAACATACATAAGACAGATCGGGTTACTTGATGAGCCTGACTAGCTCAAGCGCACAATCAACTGAACGACATGAAGTGCATAAGCACTTCGTGTGGCCTAACCACTGTCGCCAACTGAAGTACGACTGGGGTTCATCAAACACATCCTACGTGGCGAAATGAATCTCAACCACGATCTCAAATCTGGTACCAATTGTCTGGACTATAAACATAGTCCCAAACTCAATTAATCCCTATTTAGAGCATGTAGAGTAAAGCATATTAAACAAAGTAATTCAAGCAAGTTAACAAGCATGTCATAAAGCATGTTATAAAGCATTATATAAACAGGATTACAAACACACATATTTCATAAGTAAGCGGTTAAAGTAAACAACCAACATGAAGAAAATCATCACGTATCTAAGGTAGTTGAGAATCCCATCTCAACACCTACCTAAGGCACCATCATCCAAACACTTACTCTCACAAGCATTTTCACAAACACTTAGAATACACAATTTCAACATATATAGTGTATGTTAGCAAAACATGTATTAGGGCGAGTCATTTCGCCAAGCGAGTATTTTACGTATATATAATATATTCATCCAACAAATAATCATGGCAAACACATCTCTAAAATTTATACGTATACGGTACTTTCTAGAATACACTATTTCTACATATATAGTGTATATTAGCAAATCATATATTAGGGCAAGTTCTTTCGCCGACTAAGTTTTTTATCCATATATATTATATTTATACAACAAATAATCATAGCAAACACATTTCCAAAATTTATACGTATACGGTATTTTCTACGAATATCTAGAATATGTAAAATTCCATATTCTACATCTTTAATCGAAACAGAAAACAGAAAGCATTTTGTACATGTGCAATTACATGCAGATCATGAATCTATCATTATCTGACATTAAAAGCATTGAAAACCATAACCTATACACCTAAAGTCTGCACCTTTTGTCATAGAATCATAACGGAGTCGATGGATTCGCTAAGCTTTCGTATATGACAGTTTGGCAACCTATAGAACAAAATAGGTTAGCTATTTCATAACCTACAACCTTTACAACTCCAAAATAGATTAGAGTTAGGGTTTCTTACCTCGAAAGGAAGTCGGAATCGCTGGGAAAGCGATGAGAATGGGCTTGTAGAATGGCAGGGAAAAGGGTAGGAAGGATCTCCCACAACTCTCACTCTTTCTCTCTTTTCTCTCTTCTCTCTCTAGGGTTTTTTCTCAAATTCATATGGCTGTAAGAGAGAGGATTCTAAGGTCCTTATATAGCCTAAAAACACTCTAAAATAGACTTATGGTCAATGTATACTTAGGTTATAACCAAAGCCAGCCTTTGCCAGCTCAACGGAGCACTTTTGGCAGGCCCCCTTGAGCCAAAGGTTGGACTTAAGCTCACAGACATTGGATCTAGGTCGAGTTAAGTTTTCGTTTCGGTCGGATTTCCAGATCGCACGTGGCGGACCAGTTTTAGTTCAACGGTCAGCGAAAGTCGGTCGAGGATTTTAAGTACACTGACCAGTGTTAGAATTTTTCCCTGATCCAAGGGTATAATCTGGTCAGAATCCGATGGCTGGTTGCTTACAAAATGTCCATAAGTAACAAGTCTCAGATTACTATTTTAGATATTTATTTTGTAAAGAAAACAAGTGTTCTCACACTCTCTCGCTCCAGACTCAAGTGAACAGCCGTGGGACACTGACTGGATTTGATTTCCGAGATGGTTATCAAGCGCAGCGAGGCGGTCCTAATTCCTTAACTTTGTATTATTCAGACTTCCGATGTGCGGTCCAGATCTGATACAGAGTTTCGGGATGCTCCCGAGAGCAGCCGAGTAATGAGATTGATCCTAGATTTTAGGGTAACCTAACGTCAATGATTCTACAAGTTTTGGGTCTTGCAGATCGTACTTAAAGTGATTCTAACAGATTTCATGGCTAATCTAGTTTAGCACTTAGTTAACTTTATCAAATTTCTAAAGGATTTAATCCTATAAGATTTCTGTCTGAGGTGGTACTTAGTCCTTTGTAGTTTGTATATAAAGTGATCCAAGTTATACTACTTAACTAGTTTAAGATAGTGTCTAGGGTGAAGGTACTTAGAAAAATTGAAAGATCAAGATGGTAAAGGGTGGAATTTGTGAAGGAAATGGGTTCAAATGCGGTTGTAGACTTTGGGATTGAGTTCTAACAAGTTAATAAGATGTTAGGAGCGACCCATTGCCTAAGAACGTCTAATTCTAGGTTGGCAAAAATTCGAGATGTTACAATCTACCCCCCTTAAAACAAAATTTCGTCCCCGAAATTGCCTAAGGATCATAAGGAAAGATTTAATTATTTCTTTGCCTAAGTTTTATTGCATAGGGTATATACTAGCCTGGTTCATTTTAGTCTACCCTCCTTAAAACTTATTTCTTTATCCATTTCTCATATCCTGATGATTTGCTACAATTTATTTCTTTACCTCTTTGGAGTCTTGACTTTGATTCCCAACTAGTTAGAGTAAGCTAGCTGTTTTCAATGTTTGACCAACACGGAGAGACGGTTATAGTGGGCTTGATCCCGATACATCGATCATCTACCAGGCCAGGGAGAAAGCTCATCGTATCCCTTCCGAATCCTAGTGGATCCTGGTCTTCTGCTCGTCAGTAGTGAGTCCATTGGTAGTTGCCCAGGATTGAGAATTGGGTCAAGCCACGAATGTTTCGCAGTTGTATATTTCAGTAACTCCGTAGTCCGATCACTCTAAAAATGTAGGGAATGTCCATCATTGAAAGTTTCAAATGTCCTATTTCTTGGGTTGCCCATTGGTCTAAGAGAGTCCTTGTTATTATCTATGTCCAAGAAAATGACGAATCAAATCTTATTAGATCATCCTAAAATGGTTTCTCATAGTAGAACTTGCTAGGGCTTCTATAATGTTCATATTCTACGAGCACAGTTTCGATCATAGGCCAGTGGGGTAGGGTCCACCATGCTTCCACTGTGCCACCCAAATCAAAGAGGTGTATTGATTTGACCTAGCTACATCTATCAGTCTCTGGCATCCTCTAATGTAACCGGTAGTTTAGTCTTAATTTAGGTGTAGTCCAAAGTCTATGCTCATACGCTAGATGATTTCATACCATTACTAATACAAGGAAGGGTTTTATCACTTAGGGTCAAAGTTGTCTAATTGGAACTGAGTTGCCCAAACTTGAATTTAACTACACTCGAGCACGACACACATGCTCCTACTAACTAAGAAGGTCTTAGGGTTCACGTTACTACATCAGTAGATTTCTTATACTGTTAGGTCGTTCGAATCTAGGAACACCACTCTAGGTCCAAAACTCTATGGCCTATTGTCTTAAATGGGACTGCATTGCTAATCCCACCACGGGATTAGAGGTGGCATGTTTGGTAGGAGGGTGGGTGGGGATTAATTTTAATGGTATAGGCTTTGGAAAATGAGCCTTGTGTGGGAAAGCGTGAGATGGGAGTTCCGAATCCCAGGATAATGAATTTCTAAGTGTAATTTGAAAGGAAAATACGGGATTTACATTTAACTGCATACATTCCAAACATAGTATCGGAAACCATGGGATAAACCCAATCTAGGGACTATACCTTACACATACATTTATTGTTACATTTACAATTCTATCCACCGTAAACTCACCTAATGCAATTTGGCCGAACGGGCCCTAAACGTTCTTAAACATCTAAAACATTCTACCAACTACTACACCTATCAACATGAAAACATAATCACCCATACAAACTACAAGACAACATATGGATAGCTAGACATCTGAGAAGATGGTCGTACCAAGCTCGGATAGAGCCATGGAAAAGTGAATGAAAAGTGATGGAGAGAGAGGGAAAGGGTTAGAGGTTTGGTTCTCCACGGATTGGAGCTTCAACAGACGTTGTAGAGGCCCAAAAGACAGTGATTGAAGATGAAAAATAGAAAGGTAGGATGGGTTAGGGAGCTTACACATTTTTAAGCTTCAAATAGGGCATGTTAGAGCCCAAATGAGAGAGAATAAAGAGGGTAAGGAGTGTATATTGTTATAAACGATGGAGGTGAACGGGTTGTGACAGAAAATGACGGAATAGGTGATTGAAGGGGTAATTTTTGCCAAAAATCAGAAGTTGGAAAGAGAAAAGAGAACTTGGAGGGGTGGTTTGTGAAGGAGTTAGGGGTTTGGGGGGTTTCAATGGACGTACACACATGAGGGGGGTCCCACAACCCCCAAACTCGATCAGCCCGAGCCGCGAGCCCGACCCAGTCCAAAATTCAGCGAGGCCTCACCGACCAACGGTCCAGATCTTGAGGGCTCACCCCATGGGCAAGACCCTCCTGCCCCCCAGGCCCCAAAAAACCCCAGGTCCCACCCCGGGTCCCCCCGGAGGTGCTCCATTTAGCCCCTGACTCCGTTTTGAGCCGTACTGGGGCCAAATTGTAAGCCGAAATGATTTTATGTGACGTGTAGCATATGATTTTGGGGTAGGAGGCGCTAATCTATCCAAAGAATCCATTTATTTGGTCAGATTCTAAAATTCGAATGGTCAAAAGTCCAATTTATACATATATTTAATATTTATAATAACTTTTTGTTTAAGTATTATTCTTCATCATTTATACATTAGAATTTATACTTAGTATGAAAGGACTTAGAAAAAAATTGAAGAATGAAGTGGTGCAAGGAGAGATTTTGAAGGAATTGGATAAAAAGGGGTTTTAGGCTTTGAGATGAAGTGTAAGGTGTTGTGGTTGACCTACAACCTAAGGGCATTCATTTCTAGGGAACGACTCAAACTCGTCGACTGACGGCCTAGAAGTGATTCGGGATCATTTCACATGATCATGGGTGTGTACAGGCCCAATCTCAGTGGTTGATTTCAGTCGGTTTCGCCGTTCGGCAAATTTAGAAAATCCTAAGTCGGTTTCTACGTTCCGTTTCTCCCTCCTAAGTCAGAGTACGTCAGAGTGCGTCATGTGACCATAACCCAGGTTCGGTTTAATCCAAATCATGCTCTGATACCATCTTGTAACGCCCTGAAAATCGGGAGTCGAGCATAAACTCAACTCCCGAGTTCCAACGCATCACTTATGCAACAAAATGAATGATGATTGAATGTTGTTTGTATTAGAGTAGTGAACATGAGTGAGATTAAGCCAAAACAGCATATCATACTCCAAAGACAGTTAAATTTGCAAGCGGAAGACTGTGATAGATAGGTAAAATATATAAACTGTGGTGAGTCTCTAGAGTGTGATAAGGTTACCAGGTTAAAGAATTATAAGTATAATTTCAAATTATACCAAGTTGTGGAAGTGTAATGTCTTCCATTCTAAATACCATAACCCTGTCAATACAATACCAGGTCTTCATAGACCTAGCAGAGAGTTACATATAGGAGAACTCCTCCTCAACATCATAGTAGTAGTCCGGCTCTGCTTCATAAGTATCGCCATCACCTGAAACTTAAACAAATCTGGTTGGTGTGTACAACACCATCCTGTAACGTGGGAGTGAGTGATAAACTCAGTGGAACAGTAAAGCATAGGTTAACATATTATCAACTCAGTCAAGCAGTAAAGCAGTATAATCAAACAATCCTAACTACTCTTATTTAATGCAAGTATGAATGCAGTCATGATGTATGCCCTTGCCAAACCACCCTCATGCGACACCATCTTACGTTCGTGATATGCGTTCATCCCTCAGTGCTCCACATCTTCCAGGCACATGCAATGCATGATGAGCATGATTACCAAGTTGTTATTAGTCCATTTCAAATAGCAGGATTGGGAAACTAAGGTACCTCCCTTGTATTATTCCCAAACATGATCCATTCTAGGGTCGTCAATCCTAGTTAATCTCATACGATAATGTGTTTTTAGGTCGCTGCAGAGGCTGCCAGGGCTATTATGCACAATGGTTACACCACTCCCCCATCACCTCTTTAACAGTTCATCACTATACAGATACACGCCTAGTTCATACTTTATACACCGCGGCAAAACTCTAAGGCTCACCACAAATTCAGAGTATGCTCGAGGTCACTACAAAGGGCTGCCAGGGCTGTTACAGGCATTCGTTGCACCACTCCCCCATCACCTTATCAATGTAGGCCGACAGCACGAATATACACTACCAGAAAAATGGGCAAAGGCTACGGATAAAATCCGTAGCCATAGACCTATGGCTACAGTTTTAGTCCGTAGCACGACCGTAGTCGCAGGTGCTGTAACAATAGGTCTGGAACCTATGGCTACGGATTTAATCCGTAGCTATAGGTTCAACAGCTACGGATATAATCCGTAGCAATAACTACCAAAAAACGGGCAAAGGCTACGAATAAAATACGTAGCCATAGACCTATGGCTACGCTTTTAGTCCGTAGCACGACCGTAGTTGTAGGTGCTGTAACAATAGGTCTGGAACCTATAGCTACGGATTTAATCCATTGTAATTATATCTGTAGCAAAAACTTCAAATAGCTGCGGATATTATTTGTAGCTAAAAGTCCGTAGCAATATGCCAAATTTAATAAAGGCTACACCTGTCAGATTAGTGGCTACGGTCAATATCCGTAGCTATTTTGTACATTAAAAAATTACATATAATCATTTGTTCATTCAATTACCACCTGTACAATCATTCATTCATTCAATTACAATCATTTATTCATTCAATTACAATCAATTACAATCCTTCATTCAATCAATTACAATTACAATCAATTACAATCCTTCATTCAATCAATTACAATAATGCTGAAAATACAAATCTTTGGCTCCATTAGAGAAATGTGCTCGACTTCACCATGAAATTTCAACAACTTCGTATATTCCATCATTCTACAAACAGTCATGTCATTCATAAATTAGAATGCCCATTGGGGAAAAGAAAGACAAAGTGAAAGAAGTGCATCATGTATAACCATTTTTTTTCTTAATGAATTAAAAAAAAAAAAAACTCAAAGAGGAATGAAATTGACACAAAAGAAATGATCTCACCATATGATTATAGGTTTTGGTTTAAGTTAAGGTTAGGCTATGGGTTATAATTAAGTTTAGGTTATAACTTATAGGTTAAGGTTTAGGTTATAGGTTTTGGTTATAGGTTTTGGTTTAGGTTAAGGTTATAAGTTTAGGTTTGGTTATAGGTTTTGGTTTAGGTTAAGGTTATAAGTTTAGGTTTAGGTTTAGGTTATACGTTATAGATTTTGGGAACTTGATTATAGGTTAAGGTTTAGGTTTAGGAAATCGGGTTCGGGTTCGAGATCGGGTTTAGGTTTGGGTTTTCAAGTTGAGATTAGGATTAGGTGTAGGTTTGGGTTTAAGGATTTGAGAATACATTTAGGTTTTAAGTTTAGGTTTAGCTTAAAGGTTTAGGGAAAGTTTATAGGTTTAGGTTTAGGTTATAGGTTATAGCTTTAGGGAATTCAGAATGGGTTATGGTTTAGGTTTAGGAAATCGGGTTCAAGTTCGGGATTGGGTTTAAGTTTGGGTTTTCAAGTTTAGGTTTAGGTTATAGGTTTTGGAATTTGAGAATGGGTTCGGGTTTAGGTTATAGGTTTTAGTTTTGGTTTAGGTTATAGGTTTTAGTTTTGGTTTAGGTTAAGGTTTAGGTTAAGGTTATAGGTTTTGGGATTTGAGAATGGGTTCGGGTTTAGGTTATAGCTTATGGTTTTGGTTTAGGTTTAGTTTATAGGTTTTTGGATTTGAGAATGGGTTATGGTTTAGGATTAGGAAATCGGTTCATGTTCGGGATTGGGTTTAAGTTTTGGTTTTCAAGTTTAGGTTTAGGTTTAGGTTAGGAGTTGAGATTAGGATTACGTGTAGGTTTAGCTTTAGGGAATTGAGTTTAGGTTATATGTTTAGGGAAAGGTTAGGTTTAGGTTATAGGTTTTGAGATTTAGCAATAGTTTTAGGTTATAGGTTTTGGTTTCGGTTTAGGTTTTAGGTTTTGGTTTGGGGATTTGAGTTTAGGTTATAGGTTTTGGTTTAGGTTATTGGTTTTGGTTTAGGTTAAGGTTTAGGTTTTTTGATTTGAGAATGGGTTCGGGTTTAGGTTATAGGTTTTGGTTTTGGTTTAGGTTATAGGTTTTGGTTTTGGTTTAGGTTAAGGTTTAGGTTTAGGTTATAGGTTTTGGGATTTGAGAATGGGTTCGGGTTTAGGTTATAGGTTTTGGTTTTGGTTTAGGTTATAGGTTTTGGTTTTGGTTTAAGATAAGGTTTATGTTTAGGTTATAGGTTTTGGATTTGAGAATGGGTTCGGGTTTAGGTTATAGGTTATGGTTTTGGTTTAGGTTATAGGTTATAGGTTTTAGTTTTGGTTTTGGTTTAGGATATAGGTTATAGGTTTTGGTTTTGGTTTAGGTTTAGGTTAAGGTTTAGGTTTAGGTTATAGGTTTTGGGATTTGAGAATGGGTTTGGGTTTAGGTTATAGGTTTTGGTTTTGGTTTAGGTTATAGGTCATAGGTTTTGGTTTAGGTTATATGTTATAGGTTTTGGTTAAGGTTTAGGTCAAGGTTTAGGTTTAGGTTATAGGTTTTGGGATTTGAGAATGGGTTCGGGTTTAGGTTATAGGTTATGGTTTTGGTTTAGGTTATATGTTTTTGGATTTGAGAATGGGTTATGGTTTAGGTTTAGAAATCGGGTTCATGTCCGGGATTGGGTTTAAGTTTTGATTTTCAAGTTTAGGTTTAGGTTTAGGTTAAGGAGTTGAGATTAGAATTAGGTGTAGGTTTAGCTTTAGGGAATTGAGTTTAGGTTATAGGTTTAGGAAAGGTTAGGTCTAGGTTATAGGTTTTGGGATTTGGGAATAGTTTTAGGTTATAAGTATATGTTTAGGTTAAGTTATAGGTTAAGGTTTAGGGATTTGAGTTTAGGTTATAGGTTATAGGTTTTGGTTAAATGGTTATTAGGTTATAGGTTTTGGTTTTGGTTTAGGTTATAGGTTTTGGTTTTGGTTTAGGTTAAGGTTTAGGTTTAGGTTATAGGTTTTGGGATTTGAGAATGGGTTCGGGTTTAGGTTATAGGTTTTGGTTTTGGTTTTAGTTTAGGATAAGGTTTAGGTTTAGGTTATAGGTTTTTAGATTTGAGAATGGGTTCGGGTTTAGGTTATAGGTTTTGTTTTGGTTTAGGTTATAGGTTTTGGGATTTGAGAATGGGTTCGGGTTTAGGTTATAGGTTATGGTTTTGGTTTAGGTTTAGGTTATAGGTTTTGGATTTGAGAATGGGTTATGGTTTAGATTTAGGAAATCGGGTTTATGTTCGGGATTGGGTTTAAGTTTTGGTTTTCAAGTTTAGGTTGAGGTTTAGGTTAGGGAGTTGAGATTAGGATTAGGTGTAGGTTTAGCTTTAGGGAATTGAGTTTAGGTTATAGGTTTAGAAACAGTTAGGTTTAGGTTATAGGTTTTGGGATTGGTTTAGGTTATAGGTTTTGGTTTTGGTTTAGGCTAAGGTTTTGGTTTAGGATATAGGTTTTGGTTTAGGATATAGGTTTTGGTTTAGGTTATATGTTATAGGTTTTGGTTAAGGTTTAGGTCAAGGTTTAGGTTTAGGTTATAGGTTTTGGGATTTGAGAATGGGTTCGGGTTTAGGTTATGGTTTTGGTTTTGGTTTAGGTTTAGGTTATAGGTTTTTGGATTTGAGAATGGGGTTATGGTTTAAGTTTAAAAATCGGGTTCATGTTCAGGATTGGGTTTAAGTTTTGGTTTTCAAGTTTAAGTTTAGGTTTAGGTTAGGAAGTTGAGATTAGGATTAGGTGTAGGTTTAGCTTTAGGGAATTGAGTTTAGGTTATAGGTTTAGGGAAAGGTTAGGTTTAGGTTATAGGTTTTGGGATTGGTTTAGGTTATAGGTTTTGGTTTAGGCTAAGGTTTTGATTTAGGTTATAAGTTTTTGGATTTGAGAATGGTTTCGGGTTTAGGTTATAGGTTTTGGGATTTAAGAATGGGTTCCGTTTAGATTATAGGTTATGGTTTTGGTTTAGGTTTAGGTTTAGGTTATAGGTTTTGGATTTGAGAAGGGGTTATAATTTAGATCTAGGAAATCGGGTTCATGTTCGGGATTGGGTTTAAGTTTTGGTTTTCAAGTTTAGGTTTAGGTTTAGGTTGGGGAGTTGAGATTAGGATTAGGTGTAGGTTTAGCTTTAGGGAATCAAGTTTAGGTTATAGGTTTAGGGAAAGGTTAGGTTTAGGTTATAGGTTTTGGGATTTGGCAATAGTTTTAGGTTATAAGTATAGGTTTAGGTTAGGTTATAGGTTAAGGTTTAGGGATTTAAGTTTAGGTTATAGGTTTTGGTTTAAGTTATTGGTTTTGGTTTAGATTTTTGGATTTGAGAATGGGTTCGGGTTTAGGTTATAGGTTTTGGTTTTGGTTTAGGTTATAGGTTTTGGGATTTGAGAATGGGTTCGGGTTTAGGTTATAGGTTTTGGTTTTGGTTTTGGTTATAGGTTATAGGTTATAGGTTTTAGGATTTGAGAATGGGTTCGGGTTTAGGTTATAGATTTTGGTTTTTGTTTAGGTTATAGGTTTTGGTTTTGGTTTTGGTTTTGGTTATAGGTTTTAGGATTTGAGAATGGGTTCGGGTTTAGGTTATAGGTTTCGGTTTTAGTTTTGGTTATAGGTTATAGGTTTTGGTTAAGGTTTATGTTAAGGTTTAGGTTTAGGTTATAGGTTTTAGGATTTGAGAATGGGTTCGGGTTTAGGTTATAGGTTATGGTTTTGTTTTAGGTTTAGGTTATAGGTTTTTGATTTGAAAATGGGTTATGGTTTAGGTTTAGAAATCGGGTTCATGTTCGGGATTAGGTTTAAGTTTTGGTTTTCAAGTTTAGGTTTAGGTTTAGGTTAGGAAGTTGAGATTAGGATTAGGTGTACGTTTAGCTTTAAGGAATTAAGTTTAGGTTATAGGTTTAGGAAAGGTTAGGTTTAGGTTATAGGTTTTGGGATTTGGGAATTGTTTTAGGTTAGGTTATAGGTTAAGGTTTAGGATTTGAGTTTAGGTTATAGGTTTTGGTTTAGGTTATAGGTTTTGGGATTTTAGAATGGGTTCGGGTTTAGGTTATAGGTTTTGGTTTTGGTTTAGGTTATAGGTTTTGGGATTTGAGAATGGGCTCTGGTTTAGGTTATAGGTTTTGATTTAGGTTTAGGTTATAGGTTTTGGTTTTGGTTTAGGTTTAGGTTAAGGTTTAGGTTTAGGTTATAGGTTTTGGGATTTGAGAATGGTTCGGGTTTAGGTTATAGGTTTTGGTTTTGGTTTTAGTTTAGGATAAGGTTTAGGTTTAGGTTATAGGTTTTGGATTTGAGAATGGGTTCGGGTTTATGTTATAGGTTTTAGTTTTGGTTTAGGTTATAGGTTTTGGTTTTAGTTATAGGTTTTGGGATTTGAGAATGGGTTCGGGTTTAGGTTATAGGTTATGGTTTTGGTTTAGGTTTAGGTTATAGGTTTTTTGGATTTGAGAATGGGTTATGGTTTAGGTTTAAGAAATCGGGTTCTTGTTCGGGATTGGGTTTAAGTTTTAGTTTTCAAGTTTAGGTTTAGGTTTAGGTTAGGAGTTGAGATTAGGATTAGGTGTAGGTTTAGCTTTAGGGAATTGAGTTTAGGTTATAGGTTTAGGGAAAGGTTAGGTTTAGGTTATAGGTTTTGGGATTTGGGAATAGTTTTAGGTTATAAGTATAGGTTTAGATTAGGTTATAGGTTAAGGTTTAGGGATTTTAGTTTAGGTTATAGGTTTTGGTTTAGGTAATAGGTTTTGGGATTTGAGAATGGGTTCGGGTTTAGGTTATAGGTTTTGGTTTTGGTTTAGGTTATCGGTTTTGGGATTTGAGAATGGGCTCTGGTTTAGGTTATAGGTTTTGGTTTTGATTTTGGTTTTGGTTTAGGTTAAGGTTTAGGTTTAGGTTATAGGTTTTGGGATTTGAGAATGGGTTCGGGTTTAGGTTATAGGTTTTGGTTTTGGTTTTAGTTTAGGATAAGGTTTAGGTTTAGGTTATAGGTTTTGGATTTGAGAATGGGTTTGGGTTTAGGTTATAGGTTTTGGTTTTGGTTTAGGTTATAGGTTTTGGTTTTAGTTATAGGTTTTGGGATTTGAGAATGGGTTCCGGTTTAGGTTATAGTTTATGGTTTTGGTTTAGGTTTAGGTTATAGGTTTTGGATTTAAGAATGGGTTATGGTTTAGGTTTAAGAAATCGGGTTCATGTTCGGGATTGGGTTTAAGTTTTGGTTTTCATGTTTAGGTTGAGGTTTAGGTTAGGGAGTTGAGATTAGGATTAGGTGTAGGTTTAGCTTTAGGAATTGAGTTTAGGTTATAGGTTTAGGAAAGGTTAGGTTTAGGTTATAAGTTTTGGGATTGGTTTAGGTTATAGGTTTTGGTTTAGGTTTAGGCTAAGGTTTTGGTTTAGGTTATAAGGTTTTGGATTTGAGAATGGGTTCGGGTTTAGGGTTTAGGTTATAGGTTGTAGGTTTTGGGATTTGAGAATGGGTTCGGGTTTAGGTTATAGGTTATGGTTTTGGTTTAGGTTTAGGTTTAGGTTATAGGTTTTGGATTTGAGAATGGGTTATGGTTTAGGTTTAGGAAATCGGGTTCATGTTCGGGATTGGGTTTAAGTTTTGGTTTTCAAGTTTAGGTTTAGGTTTAGGTTAGGGAGTTGAGATTAGGATTAGGTGTAGGTTTAGCTTTAGGAATTGAGTTTAGGTTATAGGTTTAGGAAAAGGTTAGGTTTAGGTTATAGGTTTTGGGATTTGGCAATAGTTTTAGGTTATAGGTTTTGGTTTGGGGATTTGAGTTCGAGTTATAGGTTTTGGTTTAGGTTATTGGTTTTGGTTTAGGTTAAGGTTTAGGTTTTGGATTTAAGAATGGGTTTGGGTTTAGGTTATAGGTTTTGGTTTTGCTTTGGTTTAGGTTATAGGTTTTGGGATTTGAGAATGGGTTCGGGTTTAGGTTATAGGTTTTGGTTTTGGTTATAGGTTATAGGCTATAGGTTTTGGGATTTGAGAATGGATTCGGGTTATAGTTTAGGTTATAGGTTTTGGTTTAGGTTATAGGTTTTAGGTTTAGGTTTTAGGTTTTGATTTAGGTTATAGGTTATACGTTTAGGTTAAGGTTATAGGTTTTGATTTAGGTTATAGGTTATAGGTTTTGGTTTTGGTTTTGATTTAGGTTATAGGTTATAGGTTTAAGTTAAGGTTTAGGTTTATGTTATAGGTGTTTGGATTTGAGAATGGGTTCAGGTTTAGGTTAAGGGTGTGGTCCCTGTAAATACAAATAAAAACATGGCCTGTCCAAATGGTCAGGCCCTTCCAATGTCGTCCATAGGAAATGGACAGCTTCATCATGGTCATAACAGCCGTTCCCACCTTCCAGGGACCCCCGCTCATCCAGATAGCTCCGACGCACATCCGGGTCTACTCCATTAATTTCAAGCAAATACATAAACACGGCCTGTCTAAATGGTCAGGCCCCTTCAATGTCATTCATAGGAAATGGACAACTTCATCATGGTCATAACAGCGGTTCCCACCTTATAGGGACCCCCGCTCTTCCGGATAGCTCCGACGCACATCCGGGTCTGCTCCATTAATTTCGAGCAGTGGTTTATAAATACGGCCTGTCCAAATGGCCAGGCCACTCCAATCATGTGTATTCTTGACAAGAGACGTACCAGATGCTTGAATCTGAAATATGCATGTACACATAAAATGGCATTGGGGATCGCTTCTCAAAACCACAGACTGTTTTGTTTTGAAACTCGTTCATCTCACCTGAAAACCTGTCACATAATGAATAACTGTAACCACAATGATAACTACACATGTGCATTCTTGACAAGAGATGTACCAGATGCTTATATCTGAAATATGCAGCTCCAATCCTCCCACATGCAACATCCACCTGAAAGAATGCGCATAACTGTCTGCCATAAAGAAATCCAAAAGCATAAAAATCTAATCTTAATCCCATAAAAAATAGCTGCATTTCCGAACTCTCCCCCAACACATAAGCAGAACTAACTACGCAGCCAATAGAAAGAAGGCCAATGGCAAACTACATTGCATTGTAATAGGGCAACTTAAAAAGAGAATATACCTAACAGGAGTGTGTAATGACAGATTCAGGTTTCCCTTCGGCCAGTGCAGAACAATCTAAGGAAATTTGACAAGATCCATTACAATACATACTGAGTACACACTTCAGCCTAGATTCAAGACAAGTAAGATAGTCGTGACTAGCAAGCAACTGAAATAAGAAAAGTCATCATACCTTGGTGAATTCCGGGGATATTGATAATTTTGGATACCACTTGCTTAAGGCCAAGTAGTCCCTTTCAATGTCCACCAAATAGGATGTGTAAACCTGAAAATAGAGTATAGTTCAATTAACCTACCTAATAAACTCCAAAGACACCACGATTCCCATATAGAGCAAAAGCAAGAAGTAAATGAAGCAGATTGTTTGCATAAGCTCTAGATGGAAAAAAAAAAAAAAAAAAACTATGAAATATTGTAGTTGTTTCTTGACTCTCAGTTGTTTAAAATGTTCAATGGTTGTTGAGTGGGTAGCATTGACAATTGAAAGGGTCGAGAATATTTTGTATTTAATATCAAGGCTGTCAAAAAAAAAAAAAAAAGGATCTGCATACGAATCTGTAAGCTATTGGGAATAATTACAAGATTAACTAGCTAAATTTTGAAAAGAATGGTGCAACAGGATTCACGTAGCTGATCCCCAATTAGTGGGGTAAAGCTAAGATGATGATGACTATCTAAAATTGAAAAAGAAGCAATATCTTCTCATTTTAAACTGTACTTAGAAATGAAGAGGCTTGACAAGGAAAGGAAAAACACGCATTTTGAATTCTGACACTGAATAGCACGAGAAATCATGAGATACAGGCAGCATAATAGGAAAAGGTTACCTGTCTAGAAATGGCATGAGAATGTAGTCATGAACCACAAAATCTAAAGCCCACGGTTTGATGACCAAGAATGCTAAGAACTTCGCCTGGAACATATGATAAATAACGAATGATGTAGAAATACCTGCTGCTTGCCTTCGCATTTCGTGACATACCTTAAAACATTGTACATTTAAACATTACATATATGTAAAGCCACGTAAGACGTAGAAATATTATATAAATTGCAAAATGATGTAGAAATATTATATAAATTGCAATAATCTTTCTATCAGCATCCACGTTCTAAAAAAAAACTTACGTGCATCTCCCTCCTAGCAACCGCAGATTCATTTTGGAAGTCGCATTCATTCTCCTCCTCACTACTCTCATTACCTTCATCTTCATGCATCTCACTTTCATCTTCACCATCACCGATATCATTGTTATTTTCAAAATCAAGCTCTTGATCACGTTTTTCATTGATAATATGATTATGTAAGATACAACATGCAACGACTATATTGATTTGTGTATTTAAAGGATAGCCTGAAGCAATCTTTAGTATGGGAAATCGTGCCTTCAATACTCCAAAAGCGCGTTCTATAGCATTTTGCGATGAAGAATGACGAAGATTAAACAACTCTTCCTTTGTCTTAGGTTGACAACCTTGCCTAAATTCTTTTAGATGATACCGAACGCCACAGAATGGTGCTAAAAAACCCAGCGCATTCGTAAAACCAGCATCTACTAAGTAATATTTGCCTTTAAAAAAAAAAACACACCTTGGACAGGCCGTAGTCGTTGTAGACATCATATGAAAATCCATTTCAGAATCCGAATCCATTTCGTAAATAGATCTAAAAATCAAATAAACCAAGTTTGTAAGTCAAATGAAACCATTAAGAATCCATGGACACTTGTTTGTTGAAACAATCCAATAGCCAAATGATCTTATTTTCCTGTTTAAGTACATCCATGGTGCACCATACTTTAATGAAACAAATGTTTTCAATGTGTTTACAGTAAGATTTTTGCAACATTCTTTATATACTGTGATCAGAATATAAAATATTAATAGGATTAGGAAAAAGGGAACATGTTGAAAGGCAAGAAAATGACACGATTTTGGAGAGAGAACTACAGATTTATTAAGAAACATGTTGAAAGGCAAGAAAATGAGTGCATGGTTTTAGCAAGTTAAGTTTGTGGGTTTTGTTCAATGATGTTGTTATGTGCTTGTGCAGCCATAATCCCATCAGATATCTATGACAATTCAAAAACTCACACACAAAACTAAAAGAGTATCACTTGAGAAATATGCCACGAATATCAAATGCTAACATGCATATTCTTCTCCTACATTAACCATATATCCAAATTCAATCCAACATCCAGCATCGCTGCTCCAATTTTATACTTTAATTGGTCAAATATCAATTGATAATTTGATTTATAAGTTGAAAAGAGTAATATTTAAATAATGAATTCCATCAATTAATTTTGTAATGCTCTGGAATGGAATTTTACTATTTCATCTATTGGTAAATTCTATGTTCTTCGACTCTCTCAGGGGTTTATTTATCCTTTGGACGAGAAAAAATAACCAACAGTCCACAATCAATGCTATTGTGTTGTCCAGGGCATGTCCACAGATCACCTAATGATGGGCTGGATCTCCCACAGGTATGCCATTTTGTCACAAGTCCACTAAAATTCTCAATTGAATTAGCCTGTTAGGCCACCTCATGAATCAAAAAATGCCCAAAAATTGGAACAGCTGGGTGTTTCTAGCCATTATATCCACAGATTTCTTGAAACTTTTCCAGACCATCTAAAAATAGGTGATGGATTAGATGGTTGTGAACATCTCATTAGATGGCAACAAAACCATTAGATGGCAACAATACTATTTAGTAAACATCACCAGAAGTACATCAAATCCTTTGAATTATGAGCAAATGAAATGTTGTTTCTCATCAAATCATTTATAAAATCTTTGGAACCTTTTGACCCAAAATAGATCCAGATAACTAAAGGGCGTATTTGGTTGCACCAAATTTCATGAAATATGACAAAACTTTAATATTTGGCGCAGCCAAATGCACCCTAAATCAAATGTAATTAAACTAAAACAACAAATATGCAGCTGAAATATGTCATTTTTTTTTTGGAGAGAGAACTACATATTTATTAAGAAACATGTTGAAAGGCAAGAAAATGAGTGCATGGTTTTAGCAAGTTGAGTTGTGATTGAATTAGCTTGCCAAGGCTTACTAGATTCCAGAATTCCAATGTGCGTTGTGATTGAATTTATAAAAAGAGTGCATGGTTTTAGCAAATTGAGTAGGCTAGAAAGTTGGCAGTGATAGGAGAGAAGGAAACCACACCTGCAAGTAAATATAATATACATACAGAATGCCAGGACATACATGAAAAATTCATGTTCAATAGACAGACAGCCAGACATACATGAAAAATTAATATATCATACAACAAGAAAATCCCCATTGGAGATCATGAACAGAGGAGTCCATGTCATTTACTTAGTACCAGTATCGGTACAAGATCAAGTAAGGGACAATGTAATCGGTTTGTCGAACACATCCTAGACTTGCAAGCTAATATCTACATCTGAACTGGAACTCATTATTTGGACAGCTTAAATAACTTGCATTCCAATCAGTGCAATCTGATGTAATTTCAAGGGCGTGACGACCGTTAGTCCTACTGATATATAGTTCTTTGCAGGACCTACTCCAAAGTGTAAATCAATGGCCCGCATTAAACTGAAGAAATGTTATCCATGGTCACCTTCTGCGGCCTATTCATCTGGATTGCTGAACCATGGCTCCGGATATAGAAATCAAGAATCAAATGTACCATGGATATTTGCAGTTGAACAGTTATTAATGATCAAGTAAAGAATTGGGACATGGTCCATCCATGGTTGGTCCATTTGAATAATGGCCTTGGTTGCAAGGGCCATAAGAATAAAAAGGATTTATGCACCAAATACATGATGGATTCATGGTTTTCTGATCCAAGCCACTGGTCCATGTAAGGGAACTGTGGTTGATGGCTAATGAAAACTTACACTGTAAGCATACATTCCACCAATCAAAATTCAATGGGCTTCTACTATGAATGGAAATGCCCCATAGTCCATGCAAACTAGAAAATCCAAACCATCTAGAAATGTCAAGCAAGGTGGGCCTAAAATCCCTGATGGAGAAACTGCAACATATTTTAACATGCCATTTCTTCCCCATGAAAAACTTGACAACACAAGCAAGGTGGGCCTAAAATTCCTGATGGAGAAACAGTTGGGCGGAGTGGATATATAACACATCATCAAGGTGGGCCCATGGCAGGGGTAACACCCACTATCCTGTTACACTGATTATTGAGTTGCTGCTATACATTTTTTATACCAAGTAAATTCAGTTAGGCCACTGTAAATGTTTACGGTTTATCCAATCCGTCCATCCATTTCTTCATCTAAAATTAAGTATTAAAATGGATGGACAGTGTGGATTAAATACATATATCATGGTGGATCCCACAGTTTACGCATTACTCAGCACATGATCCCTTCCTGCGTAATACTCAGTCGTGCACCAGTTGGTAATAGTTATTTTGAGAACTTTTTTAAAAAAATATGACCGTTGAGCCTGTAAGTGACTTACAGGGAAGTGACTTCCCACCCCCTCCCCCTGCAGTTTTTTGGTAGATTTGCCTGTAAGTGACTCACAGGTTGTAAGTTACTTACAGGCGATTTTTCTCCCCTAAACACCACCTGTAAGTGACGTCCCTGTAAGTCACTTCCCACTTACCCAACTTACAGGCATCCAAACAGGCCCTGAAGTTCAACTACCGACATTGAAAACTCACAGAAAATATAAAATCTGTGGGTTTTCAGAGCATTTCGATTAAAAAGTACCACATCTGAAGTTCAAATATCAACATTGAAAGAAAATGTATAGAATCTGATGGTTTCCAGAGCATTTCAAGCGAAAATGCATAAAATCCGATGGTTCCAACACCGACAATGGAAAAAAAGAATAGTCTGTTGGTTTTTAAAGCATTTCAAGCGAAATCTTCGATACCTAAAGTTCTAATCACAACATCAAAAACTCAGAAAATGCAGAAAAACTACAGGTTTTCAGAACACTTCAAGCGGTAGCTACTACAGCCGAAGTTCAAATTCCGATGCTGAAAGCTCAAAATAACACTGAAAAATGCCCCAAATCTAGATATCTTCACTAGCATTCCTACAAAATACACGGCCCTAACAAGACAAAGGAAGAACAAAGGAACATACCTTTAAAAGAAGCAACGAGAGATCTGAAATGTGCAAGCATTTCCTTCAAAGAATTGCGTAAGGATGTTGCAGGTCTGCCATTAAAGCCGCAGGAGCTCAAAATCTGCAGATTTCTCCCAAAATCCCCTGCTCGTAATCAAACAACAGAGCTTTGGCTCAACCACTGGAGCTCGACTCAGCTGAAATCGCACCAGAGAGCTCGGAATAGCGAGATTTACATCAAGAATCCATATTGGTTGATGGGTTAGGGTTTAGTGTAGAACGCAGAACAGACATGGTACTCTGCTTGTGATGGTGGTGCGGCAGGCGACTAGGGTTTGGAGATAGCAACGATCAGGGGTTTGGAGAAGAAGAGGGCTAGGGTTTGGAA
This sequence comes from Magnolia changhungtana, assembly GCA_030180095.1. Lineage (NCBI taxonomy): Eukaryota > Viridiplantae > Streptophyta > Magnoliopsida > Magnoliales > Magnoliaceae > Magnolia > Magnolia changhungtana. The sequence continues at coordinate 1,410,550 of JASAUF010000101.1, read as the reverse complement.
AATGAGGGCGTTTGATGTAAGAAGTTAAAAAGAAAAAAAGGGGGACGGACGGGAGATAAGGGCGGATAGGATTTCATTTTCAGGTGATATGCAGCGGACGGGAGATAAGGACGAAGGGCACACTAGTTTCTTATAGTGGAGGCTAAGTGCGAGAGATAGATGGAGAGAGAGATGGAGAGAGGTTTCCGTCTGCTGCGCGTGGGAGAAGAGGGCGGACGGATGGTTTTGGGAGGGCGTTTTGGGTTTTGGAGGGGCGCGTGATAGACGGCCCTTTAGGATGTTTGGGTTTTAGGACCGTGGGGCCCACTATGATGCATTTTATATATCCACTCCATCCATTAATTTTAAATTACTATTTTAAGTGCTGATACAACAAATGAATCAGATCGAATCATTAAGGAGACCACACAATACATTAATAGTAGAAATTTAATTTTTATTATTTCTTATGGTGTGGTCCACTTGCACATTTAATCTATATAATTTTTTAGCTCATCCACGAAAATTATATATCAGAATCGATGGATGGCTTAGACCAATACATATATTCCAATGGACCCCATGGAGCCCCTAAACACCAGCTATGTTTAATAAGGTTAAGGTGAGCAGGTACGATTTAGCTACAGATAAATTAGGATTTAGCTACGGATTTAATCCGTAGCTAAATTTCTATGGATTTAATCCATGGCTAAAAGCTTTCAAAGTCCATAGCCTTTGCTCGATTTTTTGGTAGTGATAGTGTCCCATACCACCATAATCGGCTCACGAGTCTGGTTGCTCACTGGTCACTACGAGGAGGCACATGGCCCCAGCGTAGGCCGACAGTTCGACCACAGTGTCCCATACCCCCATGCCCGGCTCATGAGTCTTAGCGGATCGAGGTACCATGGTTAAAGGGATTTCACTGGTAAGTTTGGTACCCTAGGTTCAAGCAGTAGTGTCCAAACATAGTGAACATACATAAGATAGATCGGGTTACTTGACGAGCCTGACTAGCTCGAGTGCACAATCAACTGAACGACATGAAGTGCATAAGCACTTCGTGTGGCCTAACCACTGTCGCCAACTGAAGTACGACTCAGGTTCGTCAAACACATCCTACGTGGCAAAATGAATCTCAACCACGATCTCAAATCTGGTATCGATTTTCTGGACTATAAACATAGTCTCAAACTCAATCAATCCCTATTTAGAGCATGTAGAGTAAAGCATATTAAACAAAGTAATTCAAGCAAGTTAACAAGCATGTCATAAAGCATGTTATAAAGCACTATATAAACAGGATTACAAACACACATATTTCATAAGTAAGCAGTTAAAGTAAACAACAAACATGGAGAAAATCATACACGTCTCTAAGGTAGTTAAGAATCTCATCTCAACACCTACCTAAGGCACCATCATCCAAACACTTACTCTCACAAGCATTTTCACAAATACTTAGAATACACAATTTCAACATACATAGTGTATGTTAGCAAAACATGTATTAGGGTGAGTCCTTTCACCAAGCAAGTATTTTATGCATATATAATATATTTATACAACAAATAATCATAGCAAACACATCTCCAAAATTTATACGTATACGGTACTTTCTAGAATACACTATTTCTACATACATAGTGTATATTAGCAAATCATGTATTAGGGCGAGTCCTTTCACCAACTAAGTATTTTATCCATATATATTATATTCATACAACAAATAATCATAGCAAACACATTTCCAAAATTTATATATATACGGTATTTTCTACGAATACCTAGAATATGTAAAATTTCATATTCTATGTCTTTAATCGAAACGGAAAACAGAAAGCACTTTGTACATGTGCAATTGCATGCAGATCATGAATCTATCATTATCTGACATTGAAAGCATTAAAAACCATAACCTATACACCTAAAGTCCGCACCTTTTGTCGTAGAATCGTAACAGAGTCGATGGATTTGCTAAGCTTTCGTATACGGCAGTTTGACAACCTATAGAACGAAATAGGTTAGCTATTTCATAACCTACAACCTTTACAACTCCAAAACAGATTAGGGTTAGGGTTTCTTACCTAGAAAGGAAGTCGGAATCGCCGGAAAAGCGATGAGAATGGGCTTGTAGAACGGCAGGGAAAAGGGTAGGAAGGATCTCCCACAACTCTCTCTTTCTCTCTCTTTTCTCTCTTCTCTCTCTAAGGTTTTTTCTCAAATTCGTATGGCTGTAAGAGAGAGGGTTCTAAGGTCCTTATATAGCCTAAAAACACTCTAAAATAGACTTGTGGTCAAGGTATACTTAGGTTATAACCAAAGCGAGCCTTTGCCAGCTCAATGGAGCACTTTTGGCGAGCCCCCTTGAGCCAAAGGTTGGACTTATACTCACAGACATTGGATCTAGGTCAAGTTAAGTTTTCATTTCAGTCGGATTTCCAGATCGCACGTGGCGGACCAGTTTCAATTCAACGGTCAGCGAAAGTCGGTCGGGGATTTCAAGTACACTGACCAGTGTTGGAATTTTTCCCTGATCCGAGGGTGTAATCTGGTCAGAATCCGACAGTCTGGTTGCTTACAAAATGTCCGTAAGTAAAAAGTCTCAGATTACTATTTGAGATATTTATTTTGTAAAGAAAATAAGTATTCTCACACTCTCTCGCTCCAGAGTCAAGCGAACAGCCGTGGGACACTGACTGGATTTGATTTCCGAGATGGTTGTCAAGCCTAGTGAGGCGGTCCTAATACCTTAACTTAGTATTATTCGGACTTCCGATGTGTGGTCCAAATCTGATATGGAATTTCGGGATGCTCCCGAGAGCAGCCGGGTAATGAGATTGATCCTAGATTTTAGGGTAACCTAGCATCAATGATTCTACAAGTTTTGGGTCTTGCAGATCGTATTTAAAGTGATTCTAGCAGATTTCATGGCTAATCTAGTTTAGCACTTAGTTAACTTTGTCAAATTTCTAAAGAATTTAATCCTATAAGATTTCTGTCTGAGGTGGTACTTAGTCCTTTGTAGTTTGTATATAAAGTGATCCAAGTTATACTACTTAGCTAGTTTAAGATAGTATCTAGAGTGAAGGTACTTAGAAAAATTGAAAATCAAGATGGTGAAGGGTGGAATTTGTGAAGGAAATGGGTTTAAATGCGGTTGTAGACTTTGGGATTGAGTTCTGACAAGTTAATAAGGTGTTAGGAGCAACCATTGCCTAAGAACGTCTAATTCCAGGTTGGCAAAAATCTGAGATGTTACAGCATCCCAGCTTAATGATTTGTCATTAAGGTAGTAGCTGGAGGATCCTTGAATGTGGAAGTTCATTCCCCAATCCACTCTATTGAATGTCAATGGTGAGGGTGGATTGGAGGATGAACTCCCTTGAGAGAAAGGGCTTTAGATATAAGGTATAAGTTGAAACACACAAAAGCTCCCTCTACTTTCTCTCACAGCAATAAAAGACAAGTCCTCTATATATAGGCAAAAAGTTCCAATGGATATAAAACAGTCACATTTATGACAGAGGCGTATACTCTCGATAGCATCAATGGTCTGCTCGATGACTCGGACTCGATGTCATACGCTTTTGAAACTCTTTGCCAATTGGTCGATGAATCGAAACTATTGTCGATGCCATCAGATTTCAAACTCCGATTCCATCGATGACAAGTTTAATCCATTGGCACAAGAAAAATGAGAGAGACTTGACTTTGAGATATTTCAAGTTTTCATGAATGATCGGGGAACCGTTGAGATCATTGGAATTTGAATGTCGACGATATCGAGATCAGAGTCGATGCATCGATAAATCCAGCGGATTTATCTTTAAGCTTGCTGGACAAATTATGTCCTTGTTTGATGTATTCGACCTGGTGCTGATATCATCGATATTTGAATATCGATTCTATCGAAGGGCCCCCGATCATAGTTAAAAAATAAACTGAAATATCTGCTGTAAGAAATGCGCGCCCTCGATCGATATCATCGATGGACTTCCGATGTTATCGATATTTGAATTCATATCATATCGGAAGAGCATCGATATATCGAAGGATTTTGAGATTTTCATTAAAAAACAGGGGCGCCAGAAAACTGCCTGTCGATCTTATCAAGCCACTCTCGATGGACTCGAGATTTGAATATCGATGATGTCGATAGATGTATCGATACATCGATAATTCGTCCAGATATGTTGTGAAGTTACTCGACATATTTAGTGTTTTTATCGATGATATTGATATATGTATCGATACATCGATAAATCCGTCCAGATGAATATTTAGTTGCTGGACACTTTTGGTCCTCTTATCGATAATATCGTTAAGGTATCGAGGACATCGACAAAGCAGGTCGATCATATCGAGAGTGTTTCGATAAAATCGACAAGGCGAGAAAAACTTAGAGATTTTCCTATTTTGAAAAAGTTTTCTCTCCTCAAAAACCCTAAGATGTCTATCTTGTTTTAAAGGTTTTAATCACCTGGTATTTTGGGACATGGGATGTGAGGCTATAATTTACCTATCGCGAGCTTCCACACATCCGGTTGAGGCAAACGCTTGAATTGATATTCCTATCGAGCTCTGTAGACAGTCTGACCCACCATTCACGTAGCTTGACAAACCAGGGCACTAGCAGGTACACTTTCAATTACCGTTCTGCCTTTCTATGACTTCTTTCCTAGTATTTTCTAGTTTTTTCTTTACAGGACTTGTTATCTTCTTACCCAATCGTAATGTAATTACTGCTACCTTCTTTGGCGTTTTACACTCTTCCTTCTCATTTGCATCTCGAGCTTTCCCTTGGATTATAAGCACATTTACTGTCACCATGGTACCCCTTTTCTTTTCTTTACCGAGTACTATTTCGCCCATATCTATCATCCGCTGTATTATATATTTTAGTGTATAGCAATTCTCTGTCGGATGCCCCACCAAGCAGTGATAGTGGCAAAAATCTCTTTCCTTGGTTCTTATCACATCCTCAGGGCGTTTGGGCTCTAGTAATTCTATCGTGCCGGCCTTTAACAGTTGGTTCATCATAGGGACGACACCTTCTTTGTTAAACGCAAATCTCTCATCAGAATTGAGCATCCTGGGCCTTTTTCTACTGTATCTATTCCTTGACTGGCTCCACTCCTTTCGGTCCAACCTCTTTTCCCTCAAGTCCCTTGTATCTTTGCCTCTTTTGTCACAATCGATAACATTCACGGCCATCCTGCTGGATACCCTCCTAGCCGTCTGGAATGTTGGCATCTTATGAGTCATCAATTCCAAAGCATGAGCTTTAGTAGCTAGGTCGCGAAAAGTTCTGATACCGGTGCTAGTGAGTCTAAACGCGATTCCTGTCCCCATAGAGTTTAAACATATTTTTACCTGCTTTTTTCCTTCGGCAACTGCTTACATGAGGCTCCCAATGTTTTCCATCTGTCTATAAACTTTTCTACCAGTTCTCCATCTCTCTGTCGTACAGAAGCCAACTCCGTAATACTAACATCGCGCTCTAACGAGAAAAAATTTAACATGAAAACTTCTTGCATTTGCTCCTAAATACGTATCAACCCTGGTGCCAAATTGGAATACCATCGAAATACTTTGTGTGTTAGTGACGATCCAAACAATCGTAAGCAATACTGTGGTATCGTAGAAAATTTTCCCATGCTAGTGATGAAGTGCATTAAATGTTCCTCTGGAGATCCTTCCCCGTTAAACTTTTGAAAATTCAAATGCGCGAAATTCACTTGGAAAGGGGATATCTTCTACCTCCCTTGGATATTGTAACGCCCCGGATTTTTGCCAACCTGGGATTAGACGTCCTTAGGCAATGGGTCGATCCTAATACCTCATTAACTTGTCAGAACTGAATCCCAAAGTCTAAAGCCGCCTTTGAACTCATTTCCTTCACAAATCTCACCCTTCACCACCTTGATCTTCCAATTTTTCTAAGAACTTTCACCCTAGACACTATCTTAAACTAACTAAGTAGTATAACTTGGATCACTTTATATACAAACTACAAAGGCCTGAGTACCACCTCGACCAGAAATCACTTAGGACTAAATCCTTTAGAAATGAGACAAAGTAACTAGGTGTGAAACCAGATTAGCTACGAAATCCGTTTGAATCGCTTTAAATACGATCTGCAAGACCCAAAACTTGTAGAATCATTGACGCTAGGTTACCCTAAAATCTAGGATCAATCTCATTACCCGACTACTCTCGGGAGCACATCGAAACTCCGTATCAGATCTGGACCGCACGTCGGAAGTCCGAATAACTCGAAGTTAAGGAATTAGGACCGCCTCACTGGGCTCGACAACCATCTCGGAAATCAAGTCCAGACAATGTCCCACGGCCATTCGATCGCGTCCGGAGCGAGAGAGTGTGAAAAACACTATTCCCTTTACAAAATAAATATCTGGAATAGTGATCTGGCATCATTTGTTTGCGGATCAGTATTAAGCAACTCAGACCGTCGAATCGACCAAATTACACCCTCGGATCGGGAAAAATTTCATACACATTTACATGTACTCGAATCTCCGTCGAGATCCGTGGCACATTGAACCGGTATCGTCCGCCACGCGTGATCTGGAATCCCGACCGAAATGAAAACTTAATAGAACGTAGATCCAGGCGTTAGTGAGCTTAAGTCCAACCTTTGGCTCAAGGAGGCCCGCGAAGTCCTCCGTTGAGTGAAAATGTAGTCCGCTTTGGTTATAACATAAGTATACTTTGACCTGGAGTCTGTTTTGGGGAATTCTGAGACTATATAAGGACCTTAAACCCTCTCCCATTCCAGCCATATGAATTTGGATTTGAGAGAGAGAAAAGAGAGAGAAAGTGAGGGAGATGTGGGAGGAACTCCCTGCTGCTGTTCCCTGCTGCTATCGGTGCTTAACCACCTCATTCTTGCCACTTTTCCGGCGATTCCAGCGTCATTTCTAGGTAATAAACCCTAACCCTAACCTGTTTGGGGGATTAGACAGTTGTAGGTTAGGAAATAGCTAACCTATTTCTTTCTCTAGGTTGCCAAACTCCCGTATACGGAAGCTTAGCGAACCTATCAACTCCGTTACGATTCTACGACACAAGGTGCGGACTTTAGGTGTATAGTTTATGGTTTTCAACGCTTTCAATGTCAGATAATGATAGATTCATGATCTGCATGCAATTGCACATGTACAAAGTGCTTTCCGTTTCGATCGTCGATTAGAATTGTAGAATTTGGAATTTCACATACTCTAGGTATTCGTATAAAATACCGTATACGTATTTTTTATGGAAATGTGTTTGACATGTTTATTTGTCGTATGGATATATGACGTATGGATAAAATACTTATTTGGCGAAAGGATTCGCCTAAATACATGTTTACTAATAAACACTATGTATGTAGAAATACGATTGTAAGAAGTACAGTATACATGTATATTTTAGCGATGTGTTTGTCATGATTAATCGTCGTATAAATATATTATGTGCGTATAAAATAATTGCTTGGCGAAGGAATCGCCGTAATACATGTTTGCTTGTATACTGATATGTATGTTGAAAATGCGTATTCTAGAAAATATCGTATACGTATGAATTTTGGAGATGCATTTATCATGATTATTTCTTCGTAGTAATATATTATACATGGGTAAAATACTCACTTGGCTAAAGGATAGCCCTAATACATGTTTTGCTAACATACACCATGTATGTTGTATTAGTGTATTCTAAGTGTTTGTGAAAATGACTGAATGAGTATAGAATCCTCATTCGTGCTCGCCATGACTAATTGTCATGGATTCATGATTGTTGTATTGGCGATACCCTTTTGACGAAAGGATTTGCCCTAAATCACGCCATGGCCAATAGACACCATATATGCTAAAATGTGTGGCCCAAGTGTTTGTGGAAATGACTGAATGAATATGGAACTTGGATTCCTGCTTGCCATGACTATCCGTCGTGGGTGTACGTGTGTTATGATTGGGGCAACTCCCTAGTGAAAGGATTTGGCCTAATGCCTATGTGATCGACATATGTCATGTATGATGATGCATGTTTGTTTAAGTGTTTCTTGAAATGTCTGAATGAGTAGTAGTTAGCAAATTGTAATGTATAAGGGTGTTGAGATATGATTCTCAACCTCTTTTAACTATGTGTATGATCTCCTTGGATTGTTGTGTGATTAGGAATTGAACATGTATAAACTCATGCTTGTGTTGTGATTCATAACATGCTCAATCGCTTTATGATTATAACTATGTAATGCATATGTTTAAATTTATATTTACGTTGTATGATCCGTCATGGGTGATGGGGAGCGGAGCAACGAGTGCGTCATGACCAAGGCACTCTAAACGGATAATACCATACCTTGATTGTATGAGTGGAATCTTGATCCATTATTGCTTTATCTATCTCAGTTATCATGTTTGGGGCTATGATTATAGTCCGGACAATCGGTACCAAATTGAATTCGTGGTTGCGATTCATTTGCCACGTGAGATGTGTTCGACGAACCTGAGTCATACTTCGGTTGGCGATAGTGGTTGGCCACGTGAAGTGCTTATGCACTTCATGTCGTTCAACTTGTTGTGCGCTCGAGTTAGCCGAGCTCGTCAAGTAATCCGATCTGTCTTATGTATGTTCACCATGTTTGGTCATTCTTTCTTGAACCTAGGGTACCAAACTTACCAGTGAAATCCCTTTTAACCATGGTACCTCGATCCGCTAAGACTCATGAGCCGGGCATGGTGGTATGGGACACCGTGGTCGAGCTGTCGGCCTCTGCTGGGGCCACGTGCCTCCCCGTAGTGACCAAGTGAGCAACCGGACTCGTGAGCCGATTATGGTGGTATGGGACACTATATTCGGCATGTCGATACTTACAGCCGAGAGCCAAGTACGGTGAGACCCGACATGTACTCGTCTTGACGGCGACGAGTCCTCTGTAGTATCTTCGAGTATACTCCAAGGTGCTGTATTGGCGACGAGTCTTTCACAAAGAATGGAGTATGAGTTGAGCCGAGTACGGTGAGACTCGTATTCGAGCCGACGGCTAGTGATTGAGCCGAGTACGGTGAGACACATACTCGAGTGACGGTCACAATTGAGCCGCATACGGTGAGATCAGTATCCGTGCTTCGATGGGTGACGAGCCCTTTGTGATGCCTTCGCTACGCCTCTCAAACCATAATATCGTATGAGATTAACTAGGATGACCCTAGGATGGATCATATTTAGGAATGATACAAGGAGGTACCTTAGTTTCCCAATACTGCATTTGAAATGGACTAATAATAACTCGGTAATCATGATCATCATCGCACCGCATGTGCTTAGTAGATGTGGCGCACCGAGGAGTTATGCATTCGCGAACGTAAGATGATATCGCATGAGGGTGGTTTGGCAAGGGCATACTGACATCATGTCATTTCATTCTCGCACTTAATAAGAGTAGTTAGAATTGTTTGATTTGTACTTGTTTTATCATTCTTGCTTGATTGAATTAATAACATGTTAACCTATGCTTTCTTGTTCCACCGAGTTGATCACTCACTCCCACGTTACGGGACGGTGTTGTACACACCAAATCCGCATTTGTTGAATTTCGATGATGGTGATGCTTATGAAGCGAGAGGACTACTTCTATGGTGATGAGGAGGAGTTCTCCTATCATATAACTCTACGACGGGTCTCTCGAAGACACAGTACTTGCATGTGACCGGGCTATGGTACTTGGGATAGAAGATATTACACTTACACATTTGGTATATTTTAGAACTGTACTTGTAATTATTTAACCTAGTAATGTTATCACACTCTGGAGACTCATCACAGTTTATATATTTTATCTATCTATCATCGTCTTCCGCTTGCAATTTAACTGTCTCTGGAGTATGATATGCTGTTTTGGCTTAATCTCACTCATGTTCAATGCACGAATACAGTCAACATTCAATCATCATTCATTTTGTTGCATAAGTGATGTTCTGGAACTCGGGAGTTGAGTTTATGCTCGACCCCCGATTTTCAGGGTGTTACAGATATGGCGTTCGATACCTGAAACGACCAGTATTTTTGCATTCTCTTTCTACTCTGATAGCTTCTTCAATCACTTGTCTCACCTCATCTTATATCACAGTTCCTACTGTTGGAATGGACCCTAGTGACCCTGCCCCCTGTGGTTGGAGGCTGTCCAGCTAGTTTTCTTGCCCATTCATTGTACTTTGGGAGACCGTCATCCGGGCTACATTACATGCAAGGGTCGTCAGGGCCTCTCTGAGGTTTCTGCATTCTTCCATTAATGCACTTTGGGCTTCTGCCATTTCATTGATACGATCCTCTATAGTCCCTCTACATTCAGGGTTCGTCCCGGCCATATATATTGCTGCTTCTCCACTCTTTATAGAAGCAGTAGTTGGAGTAGAGTAAGAATATGTTGACGTAATGGGACTTACGAAGAGGGGAGAGAATGGGGTTTCATTAGACTTTTCTATTGTCCCAACATCATTAATCGATTGGGGCGACATTGATACTGGTGAACTTGTCTGGGGTGGCACGGACATTGGTGAACTGACTACCAGTGCTTTTCTTTTCTGTTCTCTCGTCCATTTAACTCTCGGGGCACTCAAAGCTAGGAAGTCACGTGTTGTCAATTACAGGGTTATTCGTTTGGGATATATTGCCGGAGGAGCGAGTTCGAGATTCCTTTTAACTACATTACGTGTTATCGGCCCTCTGACTCTTAACGAAGGCTGATTCATTCTAGAGCTTCTTGCATTTCGTGCTCTCATCCTACGAGATGTTACAATAGTCCAGCCTTCATTGCCTCCTAATGGTTGAGGCGAAACAGATACAACCCCAGTTGTTACCCGAGTCATGTTATTTCCGCTTGTAGGGATTCGAGTCATGTGCTTCAGGATTTGATCTGGCTTGTATTCTATCACGAACCCGGTTAGAGTGAATCGGAAGTTCACCTTTCTTACGGAAGTTGCTATGAGTAGTAGTTTATAATCGGATGCAGAAACCTTTGAACATGAAACATGATTGTAGTTAGCGGTTAAAGAATTAAATAATCTATCTTATAGATGAAGGGGAGAATGTTCCCACTGAGAGTCGCCATTTTGGCATCTGAAGGACGCCAAACTATGACGAAAGTTTCATAACGATTTCACTGCTACTGTTAAATAAGATAAATAGTCCCCAACAGAGTCATCATTTTATTTCGATCAAGAAACAAATGTGTTTGATTTGGGAGATTATCTTATTCAAACATAACAAAGAAAGAGTATTTAAAACAATCATCACACTTTATTAATACTGAGTTCATTTACATCCTTCTAGCATCCCTTGATTCTATGATAGATTATTTAAAATAAAGGAAATATTTTAAGTGCAATTGCCATAATCAAATTCAAATTCGATAGCATTTAGTTAGTGATTTCAGTCATCTCCTAGTACTTATGAGGAATATACTCTTCTGTTGATTATCTGCTTTATACTTGAACAGAAGGAACTTGAAGACTTCAACCATTTCGACAGCATAACGGCCCTTTGTCTTCACAGACTGCAGGGTAGTCTGGTTGCATTGACCCGCACAACGAATGTCGGTTGCGCGGACCCGTGCAAACCATCGTTGTCTTCTCTCTCACCTTCGATCTTCCTCTTTACTCTGCTTCCTCTCGAAAATCTTTAATCCGTCTAAATGAAGGAGGGGATGGGGTATTTATAGGCCTTCGCATGTGTGGTGCCTTGATCTTGGTGCCATGGGACCCACCTTTCAATGCCTTTGACCCTTTCACAAAGAACCAATTCTAAATTCCGTTGCGCGAACCCGCGCAACTGATATTTCGGTTGCGCGGTCCCACGCAACGGACATCGGTTGTGCGGACTCATGCAACCTACCGTAAGTTATTTCATTCTTCTTGTCTTCCAATTTTCTTTCTATCTCTCAATCTTCTCTTGCTTCAATCCTTTCCTCCTCACCATTTTTTATGCCTTAACATCAAGTAACCCGATTGGCCCAATGTATGTTCACCATATATGGACGCTACTGCTTGAATCTAAGGTACCAACTTACCAGAGGAAAACCGTTTAACCTTGGTACCACGATCTGCTAAGACTCATGAGTCGGGCATGGTGGTATGGGACACCGTGGTTGAGCTGTTGGCCTACGCTGGGGCAACGAGCTTCCCCGTAGTGTCTAGTGAGCAAACCAAACTCGTGAGCCGAATACAGTGGTATGGGACACTGTATTCGAGCTGTCGGCCTACGCTAAGGTGATGATCCTTTCCCGTAGTGACCGCGAGTATAAACCAAGGCCTATGAGGATGGTGATGAGCCTCTTTGTAGTGACCTGAACTTGCCTGTCCACTGCTTTATACTCAAAGGTGACGTTGCCCTATAACTTGTCTATCGTATGTGATTACCTAGGATTGACGACCCTAGATGGATCACCGTTTGGGTAAATAATATAAAGGGAGGTATCTTAGCTTACCAAACCTGCTGTATGAATAAGTCTAATTAAGAACTTAGCTAATCACGTACATGTATCACATTTGCATGTGCCTTTGGCATTGGAGTTGAGCACAGAGGAAGGGGTGCATGCCGCGATCGTGAGATGATGTCATAGAGGGAGTTCAGGCGAGGGCATGCATCATCAAATCATATCATCCTTGCATTAACCAAAGTACCTAGGAATGCTTGTTATATTGCTTTAGCATTACTGCTTGACTAAATTGATAACACGTTAACCTTTATCTTATAGCTCTACTGAGTTGATCACTCACTCCCACTCTGGGACGGTGTTTTAAAACATCAACCATACTTTATTGTAGTTGCAGATGATGCTGCGGCTTACGATTTGGAGCCGGACTTCTACGATGATGAGGAGTTCTCCTACATGTAGTTATCAGGCAGGTCTATGAAGACCATGTATTGATCGACAGGGAGTACTGGGATGCTGACTAGATGCCATTACACCTGTCATTTTATATTTTGGAATACACATGTATATTCATTTTGTCCATTTTAGAATTATACAACTATTCAACCTGGTGACATGTTCATACTCTGGGGACATACAACCATTTATATGACTTATATATGTATCACAGTCTTCCGCTTGCATAAATTAACAGTCTCTGGAGTATGATATGCTAATTTAGTATAATCCCATTCATGTTTAATACACTAATACGGACAACATTTAATTATCATTATCTATGTTGCATAAGTGATGCGTTGGAACTCGGGAGTTGGGCTCCTGCTTGACCCCCAATTTTCAGGGCATTACACTTTACGTGATGTCAGAGTAGAGTCCACTTCCTCGGGTGTTTAAAGTAGGAGAGTTGGAATATGCAGACTGAAAAAGGATAGATTGAAAGTACATATCTGGTTTATCAATGAAAAGAAATATTTGAGTTTTATAAAATAATAATAATAATAATAATAATAATAATAATAATAATAATAATAATAATAAAAGGAAAGGAATGAAATCCCTGATAAAAGAACAGAAAGAAAGGAAAGGAAAGATTAGAGAAAAGAAGTTTTGACTCTTGCTCTTGGGATTTTAGCCTCACTCACTGGACTCTCATTCTCTAGAGTCTTAAGTCTCTTTTGTAATCTTTCCTCACTCTCAGAGTTTCGACCCTGCCTTTGGCTCTCACTAGAATTCTCTCTGCCTCCTGGAATCTCTCTTGCCCATCTATTGTGAGGGCGAAACCGTATTTTTATATACGTCTTTAGAGGGACACGTGGCCAGGTTCCGGGGTTCGACTCTCACGAGCCACAACTTTGAGTGGTGAGTCATCAGGAGTGGGTAGGTTTGGGAAACATAAGCAAAACCAAAGCTGAAGAGTGAACCGAAGCAAGTCATGTTTTTGGGTTAGAGACGACAATGACCATCACATTTGTGCAAAGACTGTCGTACCATCACCATCTCTGCCCAACCAAAAAAGTTAGGGTGTCTATAAATGCCCCTCTCAAGCAGAGGTTGGGGGACAGCCAATTACCAAAGCATGTGGACACCCCACTTGGATTAGATGGAGAAGTGATTGGATCTTTCACTTGTCATAGTATCTTGATCGAGAAGTTTGCTTGGTTAGACGCTTAACTCAAACAATTCATGAGGATGGGGAAAACGTTGCAATATCTGAATACAACCGTTTCATGCCGTTGATTGGTGTACTCATCGAAGAAATATACTGGGTTGGATGTTTGAGTGGTTAGGGCCCTTGCGTGTGCGCGGCCTAATGAGGATAACACACACTGGATCTAGAAGAGTAGTTTTTTGGATGTTGCACAATCTCCTATGATCACTTGTAAGTGTATTGTTTGTAATTGTAACGCCCTGAAAATCGGGGGTCGAACATAAACTCAACTCCCGAGTTCCAGAACATCACTTATGCAACAAAATGAATGATGATTGAATGTTGACTGTATTCGTGCATTGAACATGAGTGAGATTAAGCCAAAACAAAGATATCATACTCCGAGATGTTAAATTTGCAAGCGGAAGACCGTGATAGATAGATAAAATATATAACTTATGATGAGTCTCCAGTGTGATAACATTACCAGTTAAATAAATACAAGTGCGCTAAAATGTACCAAATGTGAGGAAGTGTAATGCCTCCTATCCCATGTACCATAGCCCCACAATACAATATCAGTGTCTTCATTGACTGACTGAGAGATACATGATAGGAGAACTCCTCCTATCATCACAAGTAGTCCGCTCTACTTCACAAGCATCGCCATCACCCGAAACTCAACAAACTGTTGGTGTTGCAAACACCATCCCGTAACGTGGGAGTGAGTGATCAACTCGTGGAACAAGAAAGCATAGGTTAACATGTTATCAATTCAACCAAGCAAGAATGATAAAGCAAGACAAATCAAACATTTCTAACTACTCTTGTTAAGTGCGAAAATGAAATGACATGATGTTGTATGCCCTTATCTTACGTTCGCGAATGCTTACTCCCTCAAGTGCGCCACATCTACAAAGCACATGCGGTGCGATGATGCTCATGATTACCAAGTTATTATTAGTCCATTTCAAACAAAGAAATATTGGGAAACTAAGGTACCTCCTCAGATCATTCCCAAACATGATCCATTCTAGGGTCGTTGTTAATCTCATACGATATTATGGTTTGAGAAGCATAGTGAAGGCATCAAGCAAAGGGCTCGTCACCCATCGGCGCATGATTGGATCTCACCGTATGCGGCTCAATTTCTTGCCGTCGCCTAGTACGTGTCTCACCATACTCGGCTCAATCACTAGCCGTCACCGAGTACGTGTTTCACCGTATTCAACTCATACTCTAGTTTGTGGAAAGACTCATTACCAATCACGGACCCTTGGAGTATACTCGAAGATACTACAGAGGACTCGTCGCCGTCAAAGACGAGCACGTGTCTCACCGTACTCGGCTCTCGCCATAAGTATCGACTAATACGGTGTCCCATACCACCGTATTCGGCTCACGAGTTTGGATGCGCAATGGTCACTACGGGAGGCACATGGCCCCCGACAAACTGACCATCGGTCCCATACCACCATGCCCGGCTCATGCGTCTTAGCGGATCAAGGTACCATGGTTAAAAGGGGTGTCACTGGTTTTGGTACTCTAGTTCAAGCGATGAGCGTCCAAACAAATATGCATAAGGCAGACGTCGGGTTACTTGACGAGCTCAACTAGCACGATCGCCCGTTGAATAACTATGGCCAACGCCGAAACGCACGACACAAGTTCGTCGAACACATCCCACGTGGCAAATGAATCTCAAACGAATTCAATCCCGTTATTACACCGGGCCATAATCATAGCCCCAAACACAATCAATTGCGTATAAATAAAGCAGAAGAATGGATCAAGATTCCACTCATACAATCAAGGTATGGTATTTTCCGTTTAGATCAGTTTTGCACGCACTGGTGTCCGCTCCCCATCACCCATGACGATCATACAATGTAAATATAAATTTAAACATATGCATTACATAGTTATAATCATAAAGCGATTGAGCATGTTATGAATCACAACACAAGCATGAGTTTATACATGTTCAATTCCTAATCACACAATAATCCAAGGAGATCATACACATAGTTAAAAGAGGTGAGAATCATATCTCAACACCCTTATACATTACAATTTGCTAACTACTACTCATTCGGACATTTCAAGAAACACTAAAACAAACATGCATCAACATACATGACATATGTCGATCACATAGGCATTAGGCCAAATCCTTTCACTAGGAGTTGCCCCAATCATAACACGCGTACACCCACGACTTCGATAGTCATGGCAAGCAGAATCCAAGTTTCATATTCATTCAATCATTTCCACAAACACTTGGGCCACACATTTTAGCATATATGGTGTCTATTAGGCCGTGGCGTGATTTAGGGCAAATCCTTTCGTCAAAAGGGTATCGCTCTAATACAATCATGAATCCTCGACAATTAGTCATGGCGAGCACGAATAAAATTCTATACCCATTCACGATCATTTTCACAAACACTTAGAATACACTAATACAACATACATAGTGTATGTTAGCAAAACATGTATTAGGGCCATCCTTTAGCCAACTAATTGTTTTATCCATGTATGCCATAATCATACCGCAAATAATCATGACAATTGCATTTCCAAAACTCACACATATACTAGATTTCTAGTATACATAATTTCAACATACGTGTATTTACAAGGGAGTTTGTAATACTTGGCGATTCCTTTTCGCCAAGCAATTAATTTATAAGGACATAATATATTTATACAACAATTAATCATGACAAACACATCGCTAAAATATACATGATACGTTACTTCTTACAATACCGTATTTCCATACATGGTATATATTAGTAAACATGTATTTAGAATCCTTTCGCCAAATAAGTATTTTATCCATACGTCATATATCCATACGACAAATAAACATGTCAACCACATTTCCATAAAAATACGTATACGGTATTTTATACGAATACCTAGAGTATGTGAAATTCCAAATTCTACAATTTTAATCGAAACAGTAAAACACTTTGTACATGTGCAATGCATGCATCATGAATCTATCATTATCCGACATTGAAAGCGTTGAAAACTATAACCTATACACCTAAAGTCCGCACCTTTTGTCGTAGAATCGCAACTTAAATGATAGGTTTGTCTACTTCCATACACGGAGTTCGCACCTAAAGAACGAAAAACAAATTAGTTATTTCATAACCTACAATCTAATCCCCCAAACAGGTTAGGGTTAGGGTTTATTACCTTAAAACAGAGTCAGATCACCGAAAGCATCCGAAGGAGGCTGCGGCCGTGGAGAGCAAGTGACAAGCAAGTGGACAGTTCCTCCCACATCTCCCTCACTTTCTCTCTTTTTCCCTCTCTCAAATCCAAATTCGTATGGCTGGAATGGGGAGAGGGTTTAAGGTCCTTATATAGTCTTAAAACTCACCGTAGACTCCTGTTCAAGGGTTACTGCTAATATAGGTATTTCGTTACTTTTCCACCAAAAGAGAGGTTCTGGTGGCCCTCCTTGAGCCAAACGTCGATTAAGCTTACCACACATGGATCAATGTGGGATTACGTTTTCAACTCGATCGATTCCCGGATCGCACGTGGCGACCACTTTCGCTTCAATCGGTCATGGGCACGATCCGAAATTCCAAGCACATGTAAATGTTCCTGAAATTTTTCCCGATCCGAGGGTGTAATTTGTCCGATTCTCGACGGCCTGTTGCTTATCATCGATGGCGCATTGGTGCCAGATCACTATTCCGATATTTATTTTGGAATGGGAATAGTGTTTTTCACACACCCTCGCTCCGATCCAAACGAATGGCCGTGGGACATCTACTGGACCTGATTTTTGAGATGATAGTCAAGCCTAGCGGCGAGGCGCCCTAAGTCCTTAACTTCGTATTGTTCACTCCGTGTGCGGTCCCGGATCGATACTTTTTGAGATGCTCCCGAGAGCAAAATGGTAATGAGATTGATCCTAGATTTTAGGATAACCTAGTAATGATTCTGCAAGTTTTGGGTCTTGCAGATCATATTTAAAGCGATTCAAATGGATTTCATGGCTAATCTAGTTTAGCACCTAGTTCACTTTGTCAAATTTCTAAAGGATTTAGTCCTAAGTGATTTCTGGTCGAGGTGGTACTCAAGCCTTTGGAGTTTGTATATGAGGTGATCCAAGTTATGATACTTAACTAGTTTAAGATAGTGTCTAGGGTAAAAGTTCTTAGAAAAATTGGAAGATCAAGGTGGTGAAGGGTGAGATTTGTGAAGGAAATGGGTTCAAAGGCGGCTTTAGACTTTGGGATTCAGTTCTGACAAGTTAATGAAGTATTAGGATCGACCCATTGCCTAAGGACGTCTAATCCCAGGTTGGCAAAATCCGGGGCGTTACAGTAATGGGTAGTTGCCTGTACAGTTTGCATCTTTACGGATCTCCCGCATTACAATGAAAAAGTTTTGCAGGTGTCCCAAACTAGAGTTATCTGGATTATGCTCTTAACTATTCGAGTTCTGAAATTTGTCACTGTGGTTTGTAAAAGCTGTTTTTGCAAGTTGGAGCGTGATTACACTAGTCCAGGTACCAAAACACAGTATTTTGAATATATCCTTTTTCCCATAATGATTGAACTGACATTGAGTTTAAGCTGATCATCTTATGTTTATTTTAAAAAAAAAAAAAAAAATCTTTGGGGTGAAATCCACTTGGGATTAAACCAAAATCAAATTTATTGTTGCGTTGGCATCCACTGAGTATGGGAAGCTGATCAGTGTATAAGATGTCGAATGCGTTGGATATTTTTTGGAAGTTTTATTTTTTTGTGGATTTTGTGTTTAACAAACATTCTTGCCTTTTGGTGTTCAAGTAGGTCTGGCATGTACAGAATGTGGTATGAATCGAGATAGATTCGATCTATCATACAATGTCCAATAGGTTCCGATGGGAACTCTTGGAGGTCAATATCTGGGTGATCAATATGTGTCAATCTGATCCATCATCCAATGTCTAAATGCCTCGATCAGAGCATTTGACAATTAAGATTCAAAGAATGTTGGATGCAATGGGGAAGACCTAGTGTAACACCCCGTGCTTTCCAATACTCGAGTATTACCATATAACCTAACTTAATAGAATACAAAAACATTCACGTACATCCTAGTTTAAATCTGACTGTTAAAAGTAATCCCAATCCATATATCAAGTTGTCCATCCATCGATTTCCAAGATGGATCATCATACCACCAAAGAGATCTACCTTTAGGGTTTCAATCACCTCTATAGACAAACCAAACCATCCAATAGTCTACAATCTCTAGCCAGGTCTACTATTTAAACCCATGGAGCCTCCTAGACAGTATAGATCTTAGAAAATGCCATCTGTGTGGCTCAAATTGTCAAGTCCATTGTTCATCAGCTTCAAGATTGAGTTAGGAAGATTAAGTTAGGAGTAAATGCAACTGAGATTTACAAGCCTTAAATCTCACTAATAATCACAGTGTGGATAACAAACCCTTTTGACCAGTGATGATCAAATCTATAAGAAATCCAACCATCGAATTAACCGGAATCATTAGTTGGCTAGTTGGCTGTGAGATGATAAAGTATGGCCCATTTGAGTTTAGGATCCACCTCATCCTTTGGGTTAGTCCCAATTCGAGTTGACAAAACAGATGGAAGGAGTAGACCAGCTGAATTGAACCCTAGATCGATAGATCCACCATCCATCTAATCTACAATTAATATCAAGTGATTTAACACTTGGATACTACAATTAAATTGCCTGATCAATAGGAGTGTCATTGAGGATCATTTGAACTGGACTAGGGACCACTTATAATCAAATTCGGGGTCAATCCAACCATCGAATTAACATGAGACAACAAAATAGCTTGAATTGATCGAGTATGGCCAACCAAAGCTTTGGATTTACCCCATCTTTGGCAGGATGTCCTAATAGGACCCACAAGACTTGATGAATGGGGCAGATCCATCAAAATCATCATGATGGACCACATGCACATGGTGCATGTGCACAAGGCATGCGCACCGGCAATTCACTAGACCACTGACTTGGGTTAAACGGGCGCTGACCCGAGCCTGCCCGAAAAGGAAGGGTTTCTCCCTCCTTTTCCCTCCTGATTTCAATTCGAACGGACAACTTCCGTTTACAATGTTTGTAGCCCACCATCAGGACCTATTTGGATAATCAAAATCATCCATTGGGTGTGGCCCTCATTTCCAACCAAAACCTCATCAGAATCACCTCCCATTGCCCACAAATGAGCGCACAATGTCGGACGCAAACAAGAAGATGTGCGAGTGAAAGTGTGCTTCCTATCCCTCCTAAACCAAGCCACTGTCACCAATACGGGCCACCTTGAGCTGATCCACACTGTTCATCTGGTAGAGCATCCCCATCCGACCAAAACCACACCATTCACACATACGCATGCACACGTGCATGCGAACAAAGGCAAGTGCAAGTGAATTGCATGCAGGTGGAAGTTTTCAAAAATGGAATTTTTCTGTTTCTACTTGCCAAGCTGGAGATTCGCGTGCTCCCTCCCTTTTCCATCCTAGTCGTTCACCCCGATGATATCCCAGCGCTCCTTTCAATGCCAAAAAAGGAGGGACTATCAGCTGCCAGGCAAAAAGGGATGTGGTGAGTTTTCCCCTTTGGGAAACCATGCTGGCTCGATCCGAGCATTTCGCCCAAACTCCTTAGGAAATCTCCACCATTCACATTAAGGCAACCTAGCCTTTTTCCCAAGAAATCTTCCCTCCACGTGAGAAGAAAGTTGTGGCAGAGTATCTCGTGAGTCACTGCACTTGGGTAAAATGTGACAAGGGTGGTGGGACCCACAACGATCAGTGATCCTATCCAGTCCATTCACAAGGTTTAGATCGCCCTGAATCCGTCATGAAATGCGGCTTCATTTTCCCCATCCAACTGAAGAACCCCACCAAGATAAGTGGGTCCCACTTTCAGATCAAATGCACTCGTATGGTGGGCCACAATAGTAGAAATTCATCCCACTTACGGGATTAACACCATGCAGGTGGGATCAACGTGTGGGACCCATCAAAATGTCGTGAAATAACAACCATAGAGGCCAATCTAGGGCTGTACATCGAGCCGAGTTGAGTCGAGGTGGGCCAAGATTGGCTTGACTCATCCATGTTCTTCTCGAATTCGAGCTCGAGCTCGAGCTTACCATTGGAGTTTGGCTTATTTACCAAGCCTTTCGAGTCGAGCTTGAGGCGAGCTAGTTAATTGAGCCAAGGCAAGCTTACCTTGAATCAAGTTGAGCTGCTCCCAACCTGACCCAACCTAGCACCTAACTTGCACCCGACTCAACCCAGCAACCCGACCTAACCCACACTCGATTTAGCCCAGCCACCCGACCTAACTGACCAACCCGCACTCTACCCAATTTCTAAATCAAATATTCAATTAATAATATATGAGATAAAGCCATAGAGGTACCTTGTTATTGGTGCTCTCTGTGTGTGTGTGAGAGAGAGAGAGAGAGAGATAGAGAGAGAGAGACTGTGGAGCTCGGACACGGCGAGTTAGGTAAGGAAGGGAAATGGTAAGAAAGGGACGGACATGTAAGGTTTAAGTTTTAACTTTTTAAATTTATATATACATATATATGAGTCAAGCCAAGCCGAGCTCGAGCTTTGAGCCGACCCGAGTTCAAGTCGAGTCGAGTCAAGATCCACTATGATCAAACTTGGCTTGTTTTCAAAGCGAGCTGGGTTGTATGAAGCTTGGGTCACCTCGAATCATCGTTCAAGTCGAGTCAAGCCGAGCGAGTCGAGCCAAGCAAGCTTGTCTCATGTACAGCTTTAGGCCAATCCAAAGGACCACCCCTAGCCCTTTATAAGGGAGCCGTTCATCTTGAGATTCCCACCGAGAATACAGAGAGGAAAGAGGGAGAGAGAGAGAGAGAGAAGACAAGAGAGGAAAGAGGGAGAGAAAATCGAGCTGTTGGTGCTAGACTATCTGACCGTCCAAATTAAACTCGAACTCGGGGTGGCCAGTTGCCCCAGTTCTGGGAAAATACAGAAAGAAAAGGGACAGAGAGAGAAAGAAAAGAGATAGAGAGAGAGAGAGAGAGAGAGAGAGAAATCAGGTGAGCGAGAGAGGAGAGAGTGCAGGCGCTACCACTGTACTCGCTGCCCTGCCGCATCGAGTCGACACAGTCGACCCAAATCGGGCTGACTTAGGGCGAGCTGAGGGCCCTGTGCTAGAAATAAGAAGGGGAGAAAAGAGGAGACAAAGGAGAGAAAGAAGGAGAGAGAGGGAAAGTATCAAGCAACCACTGCTCATGGCGGGTGCCGCACAGCGCTAAACTATGCAAGTCACCTATTTGGGTCATGTTCGAGTCAAGTCCAGACAATGTGGACTGTCTGTTCGTGAAGAAAGGAAGGTGGAAATAAAGAGAGAAAGGAGAGCTAAGTTGCAGGGTGCAACTTAACCCTTGACTCACTGGACCGCTCCCTCTGGAGTTGTTAGTGTGGGACCACCGAGTTAACTCAGCCAGTCTCGCATTCACCAGAGATGTCGGGGGCATTTTGCTAAGTTTGAGCAACCCAAATCCCCGCTCACACCAGAAGAACCTCGGAACCAGGCTAACTTTATCCCTGGGTCATGCTTCAGCCAACAAGACAAGCAAGCTGGTATGGTTACAGTTGTTACACCCTGCGACTTAGTCACTGATAAGATGAACTAAATTGACTCACCTTGTATCTCAGGAGCTGACCTAGATCCCTGTCTGTTTCAAGGTCACCCTAAGCAGGTAGACCGACAACATTCACCAGCTTCCCTAGTCAGGAGCCTTACACAAACGTCCTTCATCAGGCAACTCCTTCCACTAGGCTTAAATTAACTGATCTAACCTGATTCGGGTCGACTCAGTGGCAGTTATAAATAGCCATGAGATAAAACAATCTCAACCATAAGCAAGGCGTAAGAATCTGACTCTATAAATTCATTATTTAGGGTAGGGCTTGAATCCTGAGTAGCATACGCATCTCCTGACGACGATATTAAACAAATCAAAACATAAGGTGATAATTTCTACCCCTTGAGCGTTTCACTTTCATATTAGCTTAAGTAATAGTTTTTATTTTAATTGTGATTGATAACCAATATCTCTAATTCATTATTACTTGTGCTAGTTATTGAATCTGAATGCCAAATTACATTATCACATTTATCTTGTATAAACATTTATATGTTGCACTTGTATATCTTTTCATGCTTGTGGATCGCTTATGGATTGCTTGTGGAACTTGAATTGGTACATCGATCAGTGGAAAACCTCACTTATACACACACACACACACACACACACACACACACACACACACATCCAGACTTTGGATGTAACTTGATTGATTGTGACTATAATGGACCATCGACCTAATGGTTATTTTGAATGATGTGAATATTGATGTGGGCTTACCATCCATGGATCATTATGCTTACATGTCTTTTGGGGATGATCTTTTTATCGCATCGATTTGATATTTGCCATATGTGGCTTCGATTTGATATTTGCCCTATATGGCTTCAATTTGATATTTGCTTTGACTTGATATTTGCCCTATATGGCTTCAACTTGATATTTGCCCTGAGTAGCTTGATGAGATTATTTTTATATAACCATGCAATTGTAAGTTCCACATGTTTAACTATGATTGGTCACTTAGTTGATGAGGTTACCATTAAACATCCCAATGTTGGAGTCTCATGAGTCGGGGATGGTGGTATGGGACATTATGCCCGAGCTATCGGCCTACGCTAGGTGATGAGCCCCCCATAGTAACCTTTGAGCTTTCTTAAATTGGCTGGTTGTAATCGAAATAATAATGGTTGAGCTAATCATGCATTCATAGCATACGGGCGATGATGGGTGGCTAATTCTGGATATTATAGCATGACCCTTAGCGGTATCGTTTCTCTACCTCCCAGACCATCGACTATCGACCCACATATGTGATGTACGATGAGCTTGGTCACTATGCTTGTACGTGATGTACGTACATGATGTGCTTAGCTGGTGACTGACCATATGCATGGGCTTCGCCCAAATTCTGACTGGATGAGAATCCTCAGGTTGATGTGCACTCATGCATCCTTGCATTTAAATAAGACTGAATCTTGTAATATTTTGAATGCCCTACTTTTTAAAAACTATGCTTGACTAATGCAGCGGTGTGTAATTTTGAGGAGAATTCACACTGAGCTAACCACTCATTCACCAAATACATAACCGTACAGGTAGCACGGATGGCTTAAATGATATTCACGATTAGATTAATGAGGAGTAAGGTATGATTGTTAGGGATGCATGACTGTATTTGCCAAGAGAACTTGCGCGATCTTATAGCTCAAGTTTATATAGATTTTATTATGTCTCATGTGTTAAATTGTGTATTTCTTATATTTGTTAGTATTGAGACTGTTTCAACAAGAAACCAATGCATTTGGTTTGGGAAATTATCTTATTTAGTCATAACAGAGAGAGTGTTTAAGAACGATCATCATATTTATTCATATTGCATTCATTTATATCCTTTTCCCTTAATTCTAAGATAGAATGTCTAAAATACAAGTATTATGAAAGTTTGAATATCAAATCTGAATATCCAATCCGGTAGCATTTCGGCTTGTGATTTGGTCATCTCATTGAGAGGAATAAAATGATCTCTTGATTTCATGTTTTCCCTCCAAAGAAACCCTTGCACTGAAGAAGTGATGACATTTTGACAGCATTTCAGCCTATTTATTGATACCCGCGCAACCAGTAGTGTTTGTGCGGGCCTGCGCAACTGCACTACTGGTTGTGCGGACCAACACAAACTACCTATCTTCCTTCTTCTCCTGAATACCTTCCAACTTCTAATCTTCTCCAGATCTCTGATCTCCTTCGAAATCTTTAACGTATCCAAATGAGAGGGGGAGTGGGGTATTTATAAGCCTCCACAAATGCGAATCCTCTATTTTCGTGTCATGGGGCCCACCTTCCATCAGATCCAATCTCTCATCCTGAACAGTTTCAACTGGATGTTGCGCATACGTGCGCAACCTCCTATGCCATTTGCGCGGCCCCGTGCAACTGATATGGTTTGCGCCGACCGGCGCAAACACATGAATTCTTTCTTTTTCTTCATTCTTCTTTGCATATCCCCTCTTTTTCTTTCCTTTTTTTTTAATTTCCTTTTGATCCCTCATTTTATGCCTTAACAGATGCCCCCTTAATCCTTTTTGTTTATCCATTTCTGGATAAAGGAACAGGATCAACCCTGCTCTTTCAATCTTCTTCAACCTCCGTTTGCGCGGACCCACACAAAGGCTAGTCGGGTCCCACAAACGGGTCTAATTCCTTATAAATACCAGGGTCATCACTCATTCTTCACTTCTTTGCTTTCTCTACCGAAGTTCTGTTAGTCTGATGAATTTCCGCGCAGCAACATCCCTTTGCACAGACCAGCGCAATAGACCTTCTGTTTGCACAAGGCTATCTCACTTAGCGCTGCACCGCGTAATCATATTCGTTTGCGCACATCCGCATAATCACCCCTCTACTTAAAAAAATTTCCAAGTACTTAGTGCTTTGAACCTTCAAAACATTTTTCCTTTGAGATAGTTCCATCACTTATCATCTTCAATCCACCATGGCCTGTACTAGGAGAACCTTCCATCTCATTGAACCATCTACATCACAACCCTCTCATCAAGATCTACCAAACCCTTCGTCTTCTCATGCTCCGGAACCATCTCTATCTCCCCCTTCCGAACAGCCACAAAGGAAGCACTTCAAAACCACTAGCAGGCATCCTACCTACATAAAAGAACCTGTCCTCCCCACTTTTAATTTCACTGACCGTATTGCCACGCTACCCTCCCCCATCCATAGGGCGATATCAATGGGTGAGATTGAACGGCCTCCAAGACATGGCCGTGAATTTGATTGGGAGGAGTGGTTGAAATCGACAACCCATCTGTCAACCATGAGCCAAAAACCAGAGAAGACACTCCCCCTCCTTCTAGATCAAAGAAGCCTTGCCGCAATAAGGCCAAGGAATTCCAGGAAAAAATACAGGAACATAATAAAAAAGTCTCCAAAACTCTTAAGAAATGGTTCGAGTCATCGAGTGTATCATGAAATTCGATAACCCTTATAGACAGTGCATAATGATAATCCCACTAAACCTTCATCGCCACCAGTCCATTCTCAACTGCGAACCCTCTGATCAAATAGACGGACAAAGACTGGCATATACAGAATCCTGGGTATAAAGAGAACCTCGAATTCTGGAGGGAACATTGCTAGCGAAGAAGCCAAGGCAGTAGATCGGCGAAGTCCATCTGATGATTTTCGTCACTCCTTCCTATGATCCCCACGCCTTATTCCCTACTTATTTGTATGGGCGTCACTTATGGGCCACATATGCATCACATTGGGCCTCACTGATGGGCCTCATATACATCACATCGGACCTCATCATGTGAGCCTCACATACGTCAAATGAGCCGCAATACATGGGCCTCATACACATCAAGTGGGCCGCATCGCATGTGCCTCATATACATCGCATTGGGGTGGGCCTTGCACATTTCCAATGGGCACGCCAGATGAACAGCATGGGTGTACAACACCTACATCAAGTGGGCGGCATCAATGGGCTTTATACACATCAAGTGGACCGCATCACATGGGCCACACCATCTACACCATACATCTATTTTAAAGATCATTTTAAAGCATTACCCAAAAAAAATGGATCACATCAGAGGATCATCTGGACCATACCACAAATAGCAGTGGAGATAATGATTTCTGCTATTAAATAATTCAACGGGCCGAGGCCCGCCATCATGTTTATTTCCATCTAATCTGTTCATACGGTCACAAGGACCTGAATTAAGTGAAAAAACAAATTCCATACTGATCCAAAACTTCTGGGATACCAGAAGGGTTGTAATGGTAGTCATTCAATCCTCCACTTTTTCTGCAGTGTGGTTCACTTGATATACGAATCTGCCTCATTTTTTAGTCTCAAGCCTTACGACAAGCTCACCATTTAGATGGATGGTTTGGATGTAACACATACATCTGCGGTGGGTACCACCGTCCAACCATCTGGACGGTGTGGATTAGACCCATACACCAATGATGGGTCCCACGCATCACATGAGATGTATCTGAATTCAAATGGGACCCACAGAACCTTCTGACATCAATACCTCAGCTATATAGCTAGTGTGAGGTACACCAGCCAATCCGTCCAGCAGGTGGGCCCCACATGGGGTCCACTTATATATATATATATAATATTATAAT
The DNA here is from genome assembly GCA_030180095.1 of Magnolia changhungtana. Lineage (NCBI taxonomy): Eukaryota > Viridiplantae > Streptophyta > Magnoliopsida > Magnoliales > Magnoliaceae > Magnolia > Magnolia changhungtana. The sequence continues at coordinate 1,383,158 of JASAUF010000101.1, read as the reverse complement.
ATATATTTTTTTCAAAACATCCAGCATCCAGACCCTGGATGTCTGGACGGACGGTGTGGATTTAAAACACATCCATCGCAGAGGGTCCCACCATTTAGGGGTCTGGACGGTGTGGATCCAACACAGCATCAAGGTGGGTCCACACGTGTGGCCCACCAGCTGCTTTGAAACAAGCAGATATTTGTGTTTCACTTCGTCCAGATGTGTTGGACGTCCTGGTGATGGACGGCCTGGATGGGCATATCATCAAGGTGGCCCCATGTCCAACAACATGGACGAACGACCTGGATAAAACACCTGCTTCTGGTGGGTCCCGTGTGTACGTGGCCCACGTGAAGGAATCAAGCTGATATTTGTATTTCTCTCTGTCCAGGCCTGTCCAGGCCATCCCAAGCAGCAGCAAAGCTGCTAGACATCAGCAAAGCTGCTAGACATCAGCAAGGTGGGCCTAATACATGGACAGCTTTGATTAATACATGCATCATGGTCGGATCCACATGGGTGGGCCACACAGCCCTGGACCAAGCTGAACTTTGTATTTTCCCATCATTTGGACCCGTGTGGCCGACCGGCCATACAGGCCCAAAACGGTCAGCAATATGGTCCTATATGTGGGTAGCAATGTGGTCCACCGGATGGATAGTGAGGATAAAACTCATACAATCATGGTGGGCCATAAGATGGAAAAAGAGAGATAGAGAGAATGAAAGAGAGCGATTGTGTGTGCGAGGGAGGAGCTCCGCTGTAACGACCTGAAAATTTCCGTACATTGGGTCGAGTACCACCTCGACCAGAAATCACGTAGGATTAAATCCTTTAGAAATTTAACAAAGTTAACTAAGTACTAAACTCGATTTGTCGTGAAATCCGTTAGATCGCTTAAATACGATCTGCAAGACCCAAAAGTTGCGTAATCATTGACGCTAGGTTACCCTAAAGTTTAGAACCAAACTCATTTCCCATCCGCTTCTGAATGAAACGAAACTTCAGATTAGGTCTAAATCGCACATCGGGAGTCCGATTAACCCGAAGCTAAGGAACTAGGACCGCCCCACCGGGCTTAACAATCATCTCAAAAATCGCTTCATCGATGTCCCACGGTCATGCTTTTCGATTCGGAGCGAGGAGTGTGAAAACACTATTCCCATCCAAAATAAATATCCGGAATAGTGATCCGCATCATTCGTTGGACGTGTCGCATTAAGCAACCCGACCGTCGAATCGACCAAATTACACCCTCGGATTAAGAAAAATTTCAGAACATTTACATGTACTTGGAATTTCGATCGTGGCCCACCGACCGTCGAACCGAAAGTGGTCCGCCACGTGCGATCCGGGGAATCCGATCGAGTCAAAAACGTAATCCCACGTAGATCCATCGATGGTGAGCTTAAGTTCGACGTTTGGTTCAAGGAGGGCCACCGAACTTCCCTTTGAGCCGGAAAAGCGACGAAAATCCTATATTAGCAAGCACCCTTGAACTCCGAGTCTAATTTCGTAATGTTTGTGGCTATAAAAGGAGCTTAGAACAGCCCCTCTCACAGCCATACGAATTTTGGAGAAAACCCTAGAGGGAGAGAGAGAAAAGAGAGAAAAGACTTGGAGATTGTTGCCGATTTCCCTCCTCCTGCTTTGGCTTGTTACACGGCCTACACCGCCCTATTCTAGGCGTTTTCCCGGCATTTTCCGTCCCATTTGAGGTAAGAAACCCTAACCCTAGGTCTGATTTGAGGTGGATCGATGTAGGATGTGTACCGACTAACCGATTCCGCTCTTTAGGCTAGAAATCTCCGTAGACGGAAGTTCTGCTACTCTTGCTGATTCGTTGCGTTTCAAAAGGCAAAGGTGAGGACTTTAAGTGTATAAGTTACGGTTTTCAACGTTTTCAATGTCGATAATGGTAGATTCATGATCTGCTTGCAATTGCACATGTACAAAGTGCTTTCCGTTTCCTGTTTCGATTAACGTTGTGAAATATGGAATTTCACATATTCTAGGTATACGTAGAAATACCGTATACGTATTTTTTTTGGATAAATGTTTGACATGTTTATTTAATGTATAATTATATAATATATGAATAAAATACTAGTTTGGCGAAAGGAACCGCCAAAATATATGTTCACTTGTAAATGTGACGTATGTTGAAATTACGTATTTTAGAAATACCGTATACGTGTTTCTTTTGGAATAATGTTTGACATATTTATTTAATGTATGATTATACAATACATGATTAAAATACTAGTTTGGCAAAAGGAATCGCCGTAATCTATGTTCCTTTGTAAACACTATGTATGTCGAAATTGGGTATACGAGGAAGTACCCTATACGTATAAAATTTGTTGACGTGATTGCCATGTTTAATTGCTGTATGAATATGATGTATATGTATAAAATACTAGTTTGGTAAAGGGACAATCCTAGTATACATTTCTCTAGCATACGTCATGTATGTTGAAATATTGCATTCCAAGTGTTGGTGAAATCACTTGTGAGTGTAAGTGCTTAAGTGTTAGAATCTTAGGTAGGTGCTGAGATGGGATTCTCGGCTACCTTAGAGTCACATATGACACTCTCCATGTGGTTGTCCACTCTACCACCTCCCTACGAAATTTAAGTATTTGTATCCCTATTTACATAATGCTTTATAACATGCTTTTGAACATGCTTTGTGACTTGTTTATTAACATGCTTCATGTTATGCTTTATAATATGCTTGCTAGTGTTCTTGAATTACCATGTTATCATGCCGTATTTCACATCCTATGGTTAGGATTTGACTGAGCTTGGGATTATGTTCATAGTCCAGGCATCCGGTATCAGACTTGAAGATGTGGTTGGGATTCGTTCCGCCACGCATGATGTGTCGGCGAACCCGTGTCGTACTTCGGTTGGCGATAGTGGTTGGCCACACGAGGTGCTTCTGCGCCTCATATCGCCCAACTTGTTGTGCGCTCGAGCTAGCCGAACACGTCAAGTAAACCGTGTCTTATGTATGTTCACCATGTTTGGTCGCTAATGCTTGAACCTAGGGTACCAAACTTACCAAAGGATAATCCCGTTAACCATGGTACCTCGATCCGCTAAGACTCATGAGCCGGCATGGTGGTATGGGACACCGTGGTCGAGCCGTCGCCTACGCCGGGCTACGTGCCTCCCGTAGTGACCAAAGGAGCAACTCAACTCGTGAGCCGATTATGGTGGTATGGGACACTATATTCGCGCACGTCGGCCTACATTGATAAGGTGATGGGGAGTGGTGCAACCTTTGTGCGTAATGTTCTCGGCAGCCTTTGTAGTGACCGCGAGCATATTCTCAAGTTGCAGCGTGCCTTAGGGTTCGCCGCGATATAGAGAGTATGAACTAGGCCTCAAGTTTCAGTATAGTCCGTATAGTGATGAATCGTTTAAGGGGTGATGGGGGAGTGGTGCAACCTTTGTGCGTAATGTACCCGGACAAATTTCTCGCAGTGACCTAGAAAACACACCATCGTCTGATATTAACGAGGACTGACGACCCTAGGTTGGATCATGTTTGGAAATGATACAAGGGAGGTACCTTAGTTTCCCAATCCTGCTGTTTGAAATGGACTAATTAAAAACTCGGTAATCATACTCATCATGCATCGCATGTGCCTGGAAGATGTGGAGCACTGTGGGATGTAAGCATGCCGCGAACGTGAGATGGTGTCGCATGAGGGAGTATGTCGGCGAGGGCATCCATCACAACCGCATTCATACTTGCATTAATCAGAGTAACTAGGAGTGTTTGATTTACTGCTTTATCATTACTGCTTGACTGTATTCATAACATGATAACTTATGCCTTATCGTTCCACTGAGTTAGCTACTCACTCCCACGTTACAGGACGGTGTTGCGCACACCAACCAGACTGCTGTCTCAGGTTTAGGCGATCCGACTTCTCTGGAGGCGAGCTCGATTATGACGAGGACCAGGAGGAGTTCTCGTATATGCAGCTTCATCGGCGGCTTCGACTAGGTCAGCCGGACCGATGGGATTTACAGGATTGTACCTAGTTTATTTTGACATTTTGTTTATAAACGTACATGTATATCGTGACTCGTAAGATTCATACTGATAATGAAACGTTTATTTTGTTTATTTACATACACATATATACAATTCGCTTTCCGCTTGCTTTTATACAATTGATCCGAGTATGAATTACCGCTTTGGTATAATCTCATTCATGTTTATCGCTTCTAACACGACAACATTCAAACATCATTAAACATGTTGCATAAGTGATGCGTTGAACTCGGAGTTGAGTTACACTCGACCCCCGATTTTCAGGGCGTTACAAGTTGGTATCAGAGCATGATTTTGATTAAACCGGACCTGAGTTATGTCCCCACTACGTACGCTGACGCATTACACTTAGGAGGGTGCGCAAAACCTAGCAACATTCTTAGGGTCTCCGATTTACTGCTCGTTCGGTTCATTGCAAATGGACAGTTTGATCGAGTGCGTACTCGATCCCGACCGCACTTATGGACCCCAAGTTACTCCTAGACCGTCTATTGACGTGTCCAGGTCACAATCCACCAAATATTAGTTGTTAAAAATAAAAAAAATCAGATTGGATCAGAAAGTTACTGGAACTAACCGTTCTAGAGCCGAATTGAGCCCGTGGGCCCCCACGTTAATCTATTAAGGGTTCCGACGAACCAGGGTGCATTTGCACCCCGGACACATGACAAACAGGGCCCCACGGGCGCGGCGGCCAAGTCCGACAAGGCGCCACCGCAGCAAGATCGGCGGCGGACCGCGGTCCCGGTCACTTTCCGGCTGAAGCTTTCAAGCGTGGGGCGGTCTACCACCCCCTCTACCCCATGGCACGTGCCAAATTCCAATTAGGTTGGGTTTTAAAGGGCTGGAACACCCCTTTCTCTCATTTCATCCCCTTTTCAAGCACCTTCACCTCCATTTCCGATTTTTCTGAAAACCCATCCCTCCAAACCTTCAATCCTTCCATTTCCTTCCATAACTCACACACCCCAACCTTCCACAACAGCCCTAGCTTCCTCCTTTCCCCATTTTCTCAAGTTGGAGCTCTCATACCCATCCTTGGAGCTCAAAAATTGGGTAATCTCCTAACCCATTCTATTTTCTTTTATTCCTTCTTCATTTCCTACCTCTAGAGCTTCTTCCACACCAGTTGGATTGTTGATTGTGGAAGATAAAAGAGATCAGCCCCTTGTTTCCCCATTTTGGAAATTTTCATGGCCCTCCTTGGTGTGGTGGCTACCATTTTCTCCATTTCCTCCATCCTATCTTTCATGGGAAAGAGGAAAACTGCGGCCGATGACGCCGGCCCAAGTAGGCCAGCCCATTCCCGAAGAAGATCCGATGTTGGGGCCTGCGCAAGCACCGTGCGGGAGTTTAGGTCGAAGCGAGACCGATCCTGACCACCCCGCCGTAAATGCTTATCCGATAGGCATGGAATATGGGCGCTTTCGCGGGCCGCAAGGTTGTGTTTGAAGCTCATGTGGATGAAAGGATGTTTGGCCTACACCCGATGATGGACCACTTAGTGGATATCTGGATGGAATTCCATTTTTAAGGCGAGTCCCCCGCATGTGAGAACACGGTTCGCGCTTTCTACGCTCACATCGTGGACTCATCGCAGAGCCGCTCTGGGCCATCGTCTCTGAGGGGGCATAAGGCGCACAATCACCGTGGATGAGGTGGTTCGAATCACGAAGATCCCACTTGGTCAAGTACACCTAGTGATGACTTCTCTAGAAGTGCGCGGAAAGGGATCGTCGCACGCGATTTCTCTCGTGGTCGCCGGGTTACTTGGAAGCGAGGAAATTGTATTGCGGCGAGAAAGATGTCCGAAGACTTCCATTTGCTCCATCACATCTTCACATACAATGTATACCCACGGTGGGGTAACCGCACGGAATGTACTAGGGTGATGGTGGACTTTCTCTGCACAAGATGGGACGCGGGGACAACATATGCCCGCCCACATTCATCCTATCCCGATAGTTAATATTGTTCGTTCTCGCCAGAACGATCTTTCGCTCCCATTTGGCCGCCCGATCCAGCAGGATGGCTCGTGATGTAGGCTGCGATTGAATATGGAGGATCTTGCACCGGTCCGAGTCATAAGTGAAGCGACACTTAGAATATGAAGATCGGTCCTCAACAATGCAAGCCCGACTCGACGAGTCCGGAGATGAGCCTGATAGCGCCGGGGAGGAGAGTGACCTCCAGACTGAGAGCGATGAGGAGCGCGGTGATGACATACAAGAAGAAGAACCTGAGGCTCAGGACACTGAGGAGAGTTTACCCCCTGCGGCTCAGGAGCAGGGTGTGGATCGAGATGAGTTTGATGCGCGATTGACCCGTCTTGAGGAGGGGCAAGCCGCCCTGCAGCAAGAGATTGGTCAAGTTCGAACCAAGCTTGAAGAGAATGAAGCCTACATGAAGAAGAGTTTCAAGAAGATGTCCCGTACGTTGAAGGCCATCCTGTGCTGTGCACAGGATAAGAATGCTCCTCCTCCACCGCCTACTTCGGATGCTTAGTCATCCATGTCGTTGTATGTTGTGTTTGCTTAGTTGCCGCGATAGGCGGTTTGTGTTTTCGTACGGATGTTGTATTAGGTAGTAGCGTGTTCTCGATGTAGTGGCTATCATGTGATTTCCGTCATGATTCATGTAAACTCTGTAATCCATGTATTATGACTAATTTTGGGTAAATGAAAGGCATGTAGCCCCTTTTGTTTTGATTATGTGTGGAATGCTTAAAGTGCTTTATAATGTGTGTTATGTCAGATCTCACCAATGCTGTACCCTGTGTTGTATAGGGCATGCCGCGACAAGATACGCGAGCACACGGCACATCTCCGTCTCGACCGGGTCTATGGACCGACTCCTTCGTAGTAGCGGGTCCCGCGACCGTGGGATAGGTTCCCGATCGCCCCCGCCGTCCCGCCGGTGGATTGCCACCTTACACGCCCCGGTCCGTGAGCGGTTTGCCGTCATCTTCGCGCAAAGATGACTCCTGTGTCGCTCCGCCGACCGATAGATTTGAGCAAATTGATGTTGATGATGCATCGCCAGCGATACAAGAAGAAGAAGAAGACCAAAGCAGCCTTATGGCCACTATCGCCGAGGCCTTGTCCCATGGTGGTAGTGCGACTCCACCTACGACATCGCTTGTCTCACCGGCACCCGAGCCTCCCTCGCTCGCAGTGAGGATGTGCCTCCGCCCCACCCGTGGTGCCTCCTATGGGAGATGTCGCACACGTGGTCTTCTCGAGCGATTTCGGCGCTTGAGGCCTCCTTCATTTATGGGCACTCATGTAGACCCGAGGAGGCGAGTTTTGGCTTGACCGCATCTCTAAGATGCTTCTGATGCCGCATTGCTCGAGGCGAGCAGTAGTAGAGTCGGCCGCCTTCATGTTTGAGAGGGAGGCCGCCTTATGGTGGGACAGTGTGTTGCGGTCTGTCGCAGCAGACTATGTGTGGACCCGGGAGGCTTTCGAGTTCCCGGCTCCATGAGAAATACTACCCGCCAGACTTATCGGCATGAGCGGGAGGATGAGTTTCTCGTGCCTCGGTGGGAGGCATGACGACACAGAGTACGAGCACCGCTTCACGAGTTGGGCCGCTTTGTCCCGACTATATTAGTGGACGAGCGCATGCGGATGCGTCGTTTTTCTTTGGGCTTGCGACCGAGATACGGCCGAAGATATGCCGCCTCGATACCTACCTATGCAAAGACCGGTTCACATGTCTATGACTACAGAGCAGCAGATGTGGACCGGTTGGCCGATCTCGTGGTGCTATAGTCATGCGAGGCCACGACAGAGATACAGAGCGTGCAGCCTATCCTGTGCAAGAGGCCTCGTGTTGACTCGCCTCCCAGATCGCAGCGCGCCAGGGCCTCGTGAGGCGCCTGTTGTGACTCGCACGCACCGCGGGAAGCAGGTCATCTTATTGGGAGTTGTTTCGCGCGGATGAAGGATAGTGGGTTCTCTCTCGCCGCATGTTGGGCCGTTCTCGCCCACAGCCATATCGCCCCACCGCTGCGGACGCCTCCGCACATCCTTCCTTCCGACCTCTTGTGCCGCGCTCAGCCGCCACAACGACCCTTGGCTCCTCACCAACCGCCACGCCAGGCTCAGCGTTCATACTCTTGTGGCCGAGGCACCCGAGACGTCGGTTTCACCCCGACGGCTTTCGAGGGCACGGCTTTTATTCATGGCACTCCGCTTTTTTGTCAGGTGAACACCGGGTCCACCACTTCTATTGTTTCTTGTGGGGCGGTGGAAACGCATATCTTTGCATACGATTCCCACTAAGGGAATGAGACTCACTACGGCCACGGGACCGACCGTTCGGATGTCACACGATTATGCGAGGGTTGCTCTCGGTAGTTTTGGTAGCAAAGACACGTTGCTCGTCGACGACCATTGTTGCTCCGCCATTATGGCACTACGACGTTATCCTTGGTATGGATTGGCTCACCAGATGAGGGCGGAGATAGATTGCGATACTCGGATCGTGACGGCCATGGACCCGACGGCCCGCATGCCTTTCACGTTCCCTGCGTGTCGGGCTGGCCCCGTCGAGTTGATTGTTATGCCGCTTTACTTGTGCCGATTGATGGTCCGACAAGAGATGGTACGCCGGTGGTTCGAGAATTTGCGGGCGTGTTTGAGACTATCCCCGGTTTACCTCCTCGGCGTGAGATTGATTTCACGATTGACCTTACGCTTGGTGCGACGCCCATCTCGTTGCTACTTATCGTATGCCTCCATGTGAGATGGAGGAGCTACGGACACAGATTGACGTACTTGTAGAGAGAGGTTTTATTCGACCTAGTGTGTCTCCTTGGGGAGCACCTGTGTTGTTCGTGAAGAAGAAAGACGGGTCGCTACGGTTGTGTATTGATTACCATAGGTTGAACCAGGTCACGGTGAAGAACAAGTATCCTCTCGCCAGATTGATGATTTGTTCGATCGCTTGAGGGGGCGAGTATTTCTCGAAGATTGACCTTCGGTCGGTACCACCACATGCGCGTGAGAGAGGAGGACGTGCGCGAAGACAGCCTTCGTGACGTGTGCTTTGGGCACTATGAGTTCTTGGTGATGTCGTTCGATCCGACGAACGCACCACCAACCCGTGTTCATGGATCCGATGAACCGGGTATTTCGCCCTTCCTTTACCGATTCGTCATCATCTTTATCGATGACATCTTGATATACTCCACGAGCCTCGGAGGAGCACGAGGAGCACTTCATGCGAGCGTATTGATACACCGAAGAAGAACCAAATGTTTGCGCAATATAAGAAGTGCGACTTCGGGTGAGGAAGAAGTTCCCGGGACATGTAGTGTCCAAGGATGGGATAGCAGCTGACCTTGCTAAGGTGGCCATGGCTCAGATTGGCGCAGCTCGACCTCGGTTACTGAGGTGAGGAGTTTCCTTGGTCTGGCTGGGTACTACAGACGTTTCATTCGGGATTTCTCGAAGATCGCCAGGCCATTGTCTCAGCTGACTCGGAAGGACCTGAAGTTCGCCTGGAATGAGAAGGCGAGGCAGCTTTTAAGGAGCCGAAGGACAAGTTGACGTCCGCCCCGTGCGTGCTAGTATTGCTGAGCAAGGGGTGAAATACACGGTATACCGACGCGCGTCTCGCATTGGTTTGGGTTGTGTGGCCGATGCGTATGATAGGGTGATTTCGTATGCCTCGAGACAATTAAGGAAGCACGAGGAGAATTACCCTACACATGACCTAGAGTTGGCAAATGTCATCTTTGCATTGAAGCTCGGAGACATTACCTCTATGGTGAGGAGTTCGAGCTTTTCTCGCGACCACAAGAGCCTTAAATACATATTCACGTTGGCAAATGAGATTTGAATATGAGACAAATGATGGATGGAGACCTCAAGGACTTCAAGTTCGAGGTTTCCTACCATCCCGGCAAGGCGAACCTTGGGCGTAGCGCGCTGAGCCGCAAGAAGGCGATAGCATTTGCGCACCGCCGATGATAGCCGAGTGGGACATGGTAGAGTTTGTGCGGGACTTCGAGCAGAGACTCACCGTCGAGGAGCCATTTGAGTGTGTTGCGCACGTTCGGGTGCGACCACTTATTGACGATGATTGTTGAGGCCCAGAGGGCGATGTACTACGTACTGCCCCGAGCCGAGAGCAGCTGAAGCGCGACGCCGTGGACTCCGAGTGGAGAGTTGGTTCGATGGGGCTTTACGATTTCGTGGCCGCCATGTGTTCCGATGTGCCCGACTTGAGACGCGAGCTTCTCGAGTCCGCCCATAACTCGAAGTTTGCGATGCATCCCGGTAGCACGAAGATGTACCAGATATGAGACGGACGTATTGGTGGGATAACATGAAGGCCCACATTGCCGAGTATGTGTCTCGATGTCCGACGTGCCAGCCAGGGTCGGTCAAGGCGTAACATCGCCGACCTCCTGGGACCGTCTTCAGCCCATGCCTATAGCGGAGTGGAAGTGGGACTTCATCTCCATGGACTTCATATCGTGGTTGCCGAAGACGAGGAAGGGGCACGATTTCATTTGGGTGATTGTGGACCGGTGACCAAATCGGCCCATTTCCTCCCTATCGAGTTACGAACTCGCAGACGAGCCGGCTAGATTGTACATCGTGAGATCGTCCGTCCGCACGGGGTTCCTTTGGAGATCGTGTCGACAGAGACACGCGGTTCACATCCATCTTCCGGACTCGTATCCGTGGAGGCGATGGGTGTGAAGTTGAAGTTCAAGACAGCGTTTTCATCCTCGACCGATGGGCGTACAGAGCGGGTGAATCGATTCTGGAGGATATGTTGCGAGCATATGTGTTGGACTTCAAGGACAAGCTTAGGATGACCGCCTTCCGTAGGCGCAGTTCGCCTACAACAACAGCCTTCCGTGCGACTATTGGCATGGCGCCATATGAGGCTCTATATGGTCGACCTTGTAGGGCACCGCACCGTTGGGCGAGGGTCGAGAGCGTAGCCCGATTGGCCCTGAGTTGGTTCAGGCGACTACGAGAGAGAAGGTAGACATTATCGGCGTCGATTACTCACAGCACAGAGCAGGCAGAAGAGTTACGCCGATACGAGGCGGCGACCGCTGGAGTTCGAGGCTCGGTGATCATGTGTTCCTTCTGGTTTCCCTATGAAGGAGTCCTTCTGGTTTGGGAAGAAGGGGAAGCTCACACCGAGGTTTATCGGTCCATTTCAGATACTGGATCGAGTGGGTGATGTGGCGTATCATCTCGCCTTGCCTACACCACTTGCTTCCGTACACAACGTATTTCATGTATCTATGCTGAAGAAGTACGTTCCTGATCCTTCGCATATCATCAGATGGGAGCAGGTACAGTTGAGCGAGGATGCTACATATGAGTTGCGCCCGACGCGCATCCTCGACAGAAGGAGCAGTGTATCGCGTAGCAAGGTCATCCCACTTGTGAAGGTGCTTTGGACACATCATTCAAGAAGAAGCTACCGGGAGACCGAGGCCGAGGTCGTGAAGAACTACCCTCGATTCTCGAGGACTACGAAAGGTATAAATTTCTGGGACGAAATTTTTTGTTTAAGGGGGGTAGATTGTAACTACCCGAAAATTTCCGTACATCGGGTCGAGTACCACCTCGACCGAAATCACGTAGATTAAATCCTTTAGAAATTTAACAAAGTTAACTAAGTACTAAACTCGATTTGTTGTGAAATCCGTTAGATCGCTTTAAATACGATCTGCAAGACCCAAAAGTTGCGTAATCATTGACGCTAGGTTACCCTAAAGTTTAGAACCAAACTCATTTCCCGTCTTCTCTGAATGAAACGAAACTTCCTATTAGGTCTAGATCGCACATCGGGAGTCCGATTAACCCGGCTAAGGAACTAGGACCGCCCCACCGGGCTTAACAATCATCTCAAAATCGCTCCATCGATGTCCCACGGTCATGCGTTTTCGATTCGGAGAGGGAGTGTGAAAACACTATTCCCATCCGAAAATAAATATCCGGAATAGTGATCTCGCATCATTCGTTGACGCGTCAAGATAAGCAACCCGACCGTCGAATCGGACCAAATTACACCCTGGATTAAGAAAATTTCAGAACATTTACATGTACTTGGAATTTCGATCGTGGCCCACCGACCGTCGAATCCGAAAGTGGTCCGCCACGTGCGATCCGGGAATCCGATCGAGTCAAAAACGTAATCCCACGTAGATCCATCGATGGTGAGCTTAAGTCTCGACGTTTGGTTCAAGGAGGGCCACCGAACTTCCCTTTGAGCCGGAAAAGCGACGAAAATCCTATATTAGCAAGGTACCCCTTGAACTCCGAGTCTAATTTCGTAATGTTTGTGGCTATAAAAGGAGCTTAGAACAGCCCCTCTCACAGCCATACGAATTTTGGAGAAAACCTTAGAGGGAGAGAGAGAAAAGAGAGAGAAAGACTTGGAGATTGTTGCCGATTTCCCTCCTCCTGCTTTGGCTTGTTACACGGCCTACACCGCCCTATTCTAGGCATTTTCCCGGCGTTTTCCGTCCCATTTGAAGGTAAGAAACCCTAACCCTAGGTCTGATTTGAGGTGGGATCGATGTAGGATGTGTACCGACTAACCGATTCCGCTCTTTAGGCTAGAAATCTCCCGTAGACGGAAGTTCTGCTACTCTTGCTGATTCGTTGCGTTTCAAAAGGCAAAGGTGAGGACTTTAAGTGTATAAGTTACGGTTTTCAACGCTTTCAATGTCAGATAATGGTAGATTCATGATCTGCTTGCAATTGCACATGTACAAAGTGCTTTCCGTTTCCTGTTTCGATTAGCGTTGTGAAATATGGAATTTCACATATTCTAGGTATACGTAGAAATACCGTATACGTATTTTTTTTTGGATAAATGTTTGACATGTTTATTTAATGTATAATTATATAATATATGAATAAAATACTAGTTTGGTGAAAGGAATCGCCAAAATATATGTTCACTTGTAAATGTGACGTATGTTGAAATTACGTATTTTAGAAATACCGTATACGTGTTTCTTTTGGAATAATGTTTGACATATTTATTTAATGTATGATTATACAATACATGATTAAAATACTAGTTGGGCGAAAGGAATCGCCGTAATCTATGTTCCTTTGTAAACACTATGTATGTCGAAATTGGGTATACGAGGAAGTACCCTATACGTATAAAATTTGCTGACGTGATTGCCATGTTTAATTGCTGTATGAATATGATGTATATGTATAAAATACTAGTTTGGTAAAGGGACAATCCTAGTATACATTTCTCTAGCATACATCATGTATGTTGAAATATTGCATTCCAAGTGTTGGTGAAATCACTTGTGAGTGTAAGTGCTTAAGTGTTAGAATCTTAGGTAGGTGTTGAGATGGGATTCTCGGCTACCTTAGAGTCACATATGACACTCTCCATGTGGTTGTTCACTCTAACCACTCGCCTACGAAATTTAAGTATTTGTATCCCTATTTACATAATGCTTTATAACATGCTTTTGAACATGCTTTGTGACTTGTTTATTAACATGCTTCATGTTATGCTTTATAATATGCTTGCTAGTGTTCTTGAATTACCATGTTATCATGCCGTATTTCACATGCTATGGTTAGGATTTGATTGAGCTTGGGACTATGTTCATAGTCCGGCATCCCAGATCGTACTTGAAGATGTGGTTAGGATTGCCCGCCACGCATGATGTGTCGGCGAACCCGTGTCGTACTTCGGTTGGCGATAGTGGTTGGCCACACGAGGTGCTTCTGCGCCTCATATCGCCTAACTTGTTGTGCGCTCGAGCTAGCCGAACACGTCAAGTAAACCGTGTCTTATGTATGTTCACCATGTTTGGTCGCTAATGCTTGAACCTAGGGTACCAAACTTACCAGTGATAATCCCGTTAACCATGGTACCTCGATCCGCTAAGACTCATGAGCCGGGCATGGTGGTATGGGACACCATGGTCGAGCTGTCGGCCTACGCTGGGGCTACGTGCCTCCCCGTAGTGACCAGTGAGCAACTCAACTCGTGAGCCGATTATGGTGGTATGGGACACTATATTCGCGCTGTCGGCCTACATTGATAAGGTGATGGGGAGTGGTGCAACTTTTGTGCGTAATGCCTACTCGGCAAATTTTGTAGTGACCGCGAGCATATTCTCGAAGTTGCAGGCGTGCCTTAGGGTTCGCCGCGATATATAGAGTATGAACTAGGCTGTTTCGTGTATAGGCTGTATAGTGATGAATCGTTTAAGGGGTGATGGGGGAGTGGTGCAACCTTTGTGCGTAACAGCCCTGGTAGCCTCTGCAGTGACCTAGAAAATACACCATCATCTGATATTAACTAGGACTGACGACCCTAGGTTGGATCATGTTTGGAAATGATACAAGGGAGGTACCTTAGTTTCCCAATCCTGCTGTTTGAAATGGACTAATTAAAAACTCGGTAATCATACTCATCATGCATCGCATGTGCCTGGAAGATGTGGAGCACTGTGGGATGTAAGCATGCCGCGAACGTGAGATGGTGTCGCATGAGGGAGTATGTCGGCGAGGGCATCCATCACAACCGCATTCATACTTGCATTAATCAGAGTAACTAGGAGTGTTTGATTTACTGCTTTATCATTACTGCTTGACTGTATTGATAACATGATAACTTATGCCTTATCGTTCCACTGAGTTAGCTACTCACTCCCACGTTACGGAACGGTGTTGCAAGACACCAACCGTAGGACTGCCTCAGGTTTAGGCGATCCGACTTCTCTGGAGGCGGAGCCTGATTATGACGAGGACCAGGAGGAGTTCTCGTATATGCAGTTCGCTGGCGGCTTCGACTAGGCTGCCGGGACCGATGGGATTTACAGGGATTGTACCTAGTTTATTTTGACATTTTGTTTATAAACAGACATGTATATTGTGACTCGAATGATTCATACTCTGGATAATGAAACGTTTATTTTGTTTATTTACATACACATATATACGCTGATTCGGTCTTCCGCTTGCTTTTATACAATTGATCTGGAGTATGAATTACTGCTTTGGTATAATCTCATTCATGTTTACTGCTCTAACACAGACAACATTCAAACATCATTAAACATATTGCATAAGTGATGCGTTGGAACTCGGGAGTTGAGTTACACTCGACCCCCGATTTTCAGGGCGTTACATCCGCCACTATGAGCTCCTCTCCATTTACAACACGTACATCAAATGGTTCCCACCACAAGTGGATCCTCAAATAAAATCAACGGTAGAAATTCTAGGATCACCCACCTATATCACTCCTTCCTGGTCCCTTGGCTTCTTTGGCTCCTATGTTCGACCTTTGATGGTCGATGATGAAGTTTGGATGGTGGAGATGAGGGTAGGGAAGTGGGCCACACCTAGCTTCTCCTTGGGGGGGCTTGGACGATTGGTCTCTTGGTTACTTGGGAGTGAAGAGAGAAAATAAGAGAGAGAGAGAGAGACAGAGAGAGAGAAGTGATGGGATGAAAAAGTGATGAAGTGATGGGTGATGGGTGTAAGGAAGGGATGGGTGGAGAGAGACAGAGAGAGAGAGAGAGAGTTGACTTTGGGAATGGGAGAGAGATGGTCGCTAGGGTATAAGTCTCGGGTCGAACCAACTTTGAATAATGGGATGTGACTTAGGGTTGTGTGTAAATGCTATCTACGCATCGTGAGTCACCAAAATTCTACCGGGAGGACCGTAGAAGCCTACGAAATGGTACGGTCTAGGATACCGGCCTTAGAGCTCTCCCCTCCTAATAAAAATTTCATCCTCAAAATTTACACAACCATCGCAATTAGACATAAGTCATAAGGAAGAGAAAAGATAGCATCATTATATAAATAAGGTCTTTCATCCGTATCTCGATCAGTTTATTGTGGTATTCATCGATGATATTCTAATATATTCGAGGACTCGTGCCGATTATCGATGCTGATTATCGATACCGATTATGATTATCTGACAGCATAGCATCATAATACATGCCCATACGCATCACCTGCATGTTTGTGATGAGATGAGGTTGACCATTGTATATGCCTTCTAGCAAGTTGTTTATGGGACTCCTTGATAAGCAGTGTTGTCCCTCATGAACACACTGTACGCGCAGGATTGATGTATAACTGGATTGTGTGACTCATGCATCTTGCATTGTGTGATATGGTTATTATACGCCCTAGCGACATCAGGGTCGTGGCCTCCACAAGCACGTCGTGGAGAGCCAGATTGTATACTGAAAATACTATTACTAGCATCGGGGCGCCATAAATGTCCCTGGGTGAAAATTCCTAAACTCGATGGTACTAGAGGACGACTCTAACGTCGAGACCGAATCGATACATGAGCGCACAAGGGCCATATACCAAAAGGCAGCATCTCCCACTGTGTCGTGATCGGTTGGAAAGGGGTGTGACCTTACCCGCCTGAGTGAGGGAGCAATATCTAGGCTGAGTTTGACCAACTTAAGGAATGGGTCAGCGATCGACAAGTCAGGCCCGATATCCACTTACCTAATTGTATGCTCGGATAGGGGCGGCAAGCTAGCATAGAGTGTACTAGACCCCGGTGATTGTCCGATGTGAGAACTATACTGATATTTGATGCTTTAGTGATGAGCCACATTGATATGTGGATTCGGATGAGGACTGGTATGCTTGAGTTGCATCTCGCATCGCATGGCCTTGGTATGGCCAACATCATTCACGCCTTACATCGCATGGCCTTGATATGGCCGATAACATTCATGCCTTGCATCGAATAGCCTTGGTACGACTGATAGTATTTATGGATTCGCCAGTATATTTCGCATTACTCGGATATTACATTCTGAACACGCTTATATTGCACACACACTCTCACCACCCTCTAAGCTTTTCGTAAGCTTATGCACGACCGTTGCGTGCAGATGACACTAAGATGCCACAACAACATTGAGATTAGAGCATACAACGGACTTCTGGTGCTTCCAATTCTGTTATTGTATTTTCCTTTATGTGCATTGTACCTTAAAGTTTTTTATCATAGTGGATTCTGTGATGGTGTCTTGATTATTGTTCGTGGGTTATGCTTATGGTTATGCTTGTTACGAAATAAATTCATGTTAAAAAATCCTCCTTATAAGATCCCAAGATCGGAACCTGGTATATGGGTGCCGGGAGCCAAGAATGAGGTATTACGGAGGCTATCGGTGCTGAATTCGGCAATCAGGAATTTTGCGAGCCCGGTTTCTGAGTTTGGGGTGTGACATGTTACATCATTTAGATTTATAGGAGCTCTATTTCACCTTCTTTTTCTAAGATATAAAGGTGATCTAGTATTTGAGATTAGGGGGAGACGATTGCAGTTCACGGAGATGGACTTCGCCCTTATTATGGGCCTTAAGACTGGAGAGCTTACGGTACCGAAAAATCGTCGCACTACGAGTACATTAAGAGACAAATACTTTAAAGAATGTCCAGTATTAAAGAAGCACTTAATGGATGTTTTCGAAAGATTAGTTGACACCAATAAGCACGAGGATGTCGTGAAGGCTACCCTTCTGCTGGTTGTGGAGTGCTTTCTTAGGAGAACCGAACTGAAAACCATGTCTGGTCGACTCGCTTGATGATTTCTATAGATATCCTTGGGGTAGTTTGGGATGCTATACAATGTCGCAAGGAATCAAAGCTGTCGTTGCCGCATCAAGTGCCCCTCGCTATACTGTATGTGGTTGCGTCTTTCCTCTACAAGTAAGAACACTTCTTATTTTCTACATGATTACAGTCTTTAGTCAATTGTGGATTTTTAACCTGGTACAATTTCATTCCAATGGGTATGGGCAGTGGAGATATTATCAGCCCTACGAGAGTGTGTTATTTCGTATGTTCCCCATCAAATTCCACGCTTCATTCAATATCAAGGCTGGAAGGGTTGGAGGTACAACAAAATACATGTTATTTTTTGGAATAAAGCTGTAAGTATATAAATTTCTCTGGCATTTACTTTGCTTAATTTGATGTATATGCTTTTTTATTTAACATTACTCCTTGTTCTTTTACAGAAATTAGTAGTAATGAAATTAGAACCAACCCTACAAGAATAGGAAACGGACATCGTTCGCTTGGTCCGTGACAATTTCTAGGTGAAATGTTATTAAAAATGAACTATATTTTTTCTGTCATTATAAAAGTATCCCGACGCTTACTTGTCCATTGATACATTTTGTAGGTCATATCGACCCAGGAAGATGATGAGGAGGGTAATGAGAATGATGATGAGGATGACGAAGCAGATGAAATGATGAGAAAGGCGTGGAGAGAGAGGGACCGGGGAGGATATTATGAAGAATGTTCATTTTATCGAGGAATTCCGAGTTGAGAGGGAAGAGTTGAAGAAGTAGAGGGAGGAATTGAAGAAGGAGAGGGAAGAATTGAGGAAAGAGAAGGAAGAGTTGAGAAGGAAAGAAGCGAGGTTTGATGAGAGGGAGGCGTTTTTGAAAAAGAAAGAAGCGTTGAAGATGGAGAGAGAGGAGTTGAATGAGAGAGCACAATTGAAGAGGGAGAAGGATTTGTTTTTTTATGATAAGGAAAAGTTAGTGAAGGAGAGAGAGAAGTTCAATAAGGAGACGAAAGACTGTTGTACATAGAGGGGACATTTTATGAGGGAGAAGGAGGGTGAGGAGTTGAAGAAGAGAGGGGGAGTAAATGATATGGAAGAGAAAGAATTTGGACATGGGGAGTTGGATGTGCAATCATATAGTATTACCGAGGGCAATGTATTGGATGTATCCATTTCTCCTCCCATCTATCAAAGGAGAACTAAAAGGGTACTGAAGCCGTCATATTATAAGGTTTCTCTATACTTGTCCTTGTCTACATTTGATACAACCACCCCTGGTTTGGTTCCCGAACCCGAGCAAGCAACAACTTTTACTACTTCTTCGATACCATTTACTGTACAGATGGATCCATTCAGGATGCTATCAGTGCAAGAATTGAAAGAACTAGAGGACTGGTATGAAGTGAACAACGACCCGACAACGTCTTCTTGGTTCAGTACCACATGGGTGAAGGATGCGTGGGTTGATAGCGTGGTAAGCATTACTAATTCTGATGTTATATGCATTGATCATTTACATATATTTATTTCTTATATTAATTTATGGCTAAATCATACTATCCTACTGATTAGGCTCTCGACAAATATATCGAATTCCTTTAGAAAAGGTAGTCTGACCTCTCAATAGTATATCCTCAAGATTGTAAGTTCTGTCCCACATATTTTACGATAATTGTTTAAATCAAACAATTCTTAATATGTTTTCCTTTTTTATTTTATCTTATGTATTGATCTTTGATCATGTTTGTAACAGCAATGGCTTGAGGGGTGTTTGCCGATTTTGATCGCATATCGGGTCTCCATGTCAGCGTCGTGCCAAACTAATAGGTGAGATGGACACAACCTACACAGTTGCTAAGCAGCAAGATAACCCATACACCAAGGTGATGTGGTGTTATGAACGGGTAATGCATTCGTCACAAAACATCATCTCTGGCTGTAATGTGTTCTCTCATGTTTTGTCTAATATATTATTGTTTGAATCATGAACAGGTGTATGCCCCCGTGAACCATGAAAATTCACATTGGTTCTTGATGGTCATCTATCCTAGAGAGAGAAATCATTATTGTGAATAGTTTACACTCAAATGCATAAAGTACAAGCAGAAGATCAAGAAGATAACCGAGACACTCCCCGTTCTCTTCCATGCCACTGGAGATAGCACTGAGCTTGAAAGGAAGAAGTGGACTGCCAAAGTTGACGAATCGGCACCGAAGCAGGACAATGGTTATGATTGCGGCATATTCGTAATAAAATTCATCGACATATTATGCAGCGGTCTCACCTTGGCTGGAATAGACATGCAAAAATTCACCGCCAATTAGAGGAAGTCAATAGCATATGATTACCTATCTGTAAACCGTAGATGATATTTGTCAAGGGCATGTGAGATATTGTATTATATACATTGTTTGATATACCTTGTACCATTTTAATTGAATAAAATTTATAATCAATGAATATTTATTACCTTTAATTGATCCCCACTCATGTACCATTTCATTTTGTATACTTCATGTTTGCCCCCCTTAATTTTCAGTTTGCCCCGCTCAATTCATGTTTGCCCTGCTCAATTTCCAGTTTGTGCTGCTCAATTTCATGTTTGCCCCGCTCAATTTTCATCTTGCCCCGCTTTATTTCATGTTTGCCCCGCTCAATTTCATGTTTGCCCAGTTGAATTTGATGTATACCCTGCTCAAATTCATGTTTGCCCCGCTCAAATTCATGTTTCCCTCACTGAATTTGAATTTTGCCCTGCTAAATTTCATGTTTGCCCCATTGAATTTCTAATTTGCCCCGCTCAATTTCATATTTTCTCTACTAAATTTCATGTTTGCCCCGCTCAATTTGATGTTTGCCCCACTCAATTTCATGTTTGCCACGCTCAAATTCATGTTTCCCCCACTGAATTTGAAGTTTGCCCCACTGAATTTCATGTTTGCCCCGCTAAATTTCATTTTTGCCCCACTCAATTTCCAGCTTGCCCCGCTCAATTTCTAGTTTGCCACGCTGAATTTCATGTTTGCCCCACTCAATTTCCAGTTTACCCAACTGAATTTGATGTTTGCCTCGCTCAAACATGATGTTTGCCCCGTTGAATTTCAATTTGATGTTCGCCCCGCTCAATTTCATGTTCACCTTGCTGAATTTCATATTGCCTCACTGAATTTGTAGGTTGCCTCGCTCAATTTCTACGTTGCCTCGCGCAAGCTCTAGGTTGCCTTTATGAATTTCATGTTTGCTCCGCTCAACTTCATGTTTGCCCCTTTCAATTTCATGACAGGGAGTGGGTGAGTTCAAATGGTTGTGTGATTCATGATAGGGATGGTCTTTTTGGTTCGTGGTTTTATGTTCTTGAGAAAGATTACAAAAGTGACTTGCTACAAATTTTCTACTCAGCTTTTGGTGTTTCAATGGTTCCCTCGACCAATGACTATGTTAACCTACGGAACGACTGGGAATTAAATGATCAACATGAAGTGAGTTTGGCGAAGAGGACATGGGTGGAGGTAAGTCTTGACAATGAAGCACAAAAATCAGAAAAGGCCTAAGAGGACATGGGTGGAGGTAGTAAGAAAAGGCTTGATGACCTATGGTTTAACTGAAGTTGTGGCTCTTAATAGAGTGGAATGGCGAAACCAACCCCAATTAATTGGGATAAGGCTTAGCCGAGAATGACAATGATGGAAGAGAAACCACTCCACTTTGTACCTAGATTAACAAGAGAACTTCTATTGAAATTGAGCTTGAGAAAGCCCACAAAAGCCATTCATCTCTCATTGCAGTGTCTTATCTTGGATCCAACTTCTCGCTACTTCCCCTCCAAGAAGGCTCTGACACATCCTATTTGTTTCTCTCCTTCCATACACCTTATTCATCTTTCCTTAGATATCTCTTTCCATACATCGTTGTTTTTCTCTTTCCATACTTCCATCTTATTCATAAGAATCTTATTGTTTCTCTCCTTACATAAAGAATCATGTGTTTCTCTCATGATTCATAAAAATCATAGGAATTCTAGTTTCAAATCTTGATTAGTGAGAACAAGATTGAGGATTCATAAAGCCTATGATTCAAAAAAAAATCATGGGAATTCTAGTTTCAAATCTTGATTGATGAGAACAAGATTGAGGATTCGTAAAGCCAATTCCAATAGTCGGGACAAGTATATGATGATGATACTGATGATGACGATGACGGCAATGAGAACAAGAAGGAAGCACATGGGAACTTGGATTTGGCAAAAGCTATCACTACCTAATTCACCTTCTTGACAATCCAGTGCTTGTATGTCCATAAAAATGCTCTAGTTCATTAAAGCCATGACATTTTTGTGCGGGTAATACAAGCTATTATGTGGGATCCCGGTCTTTTGCAACATTGCTTGTGTGCACACGTGTCCCAACTCGCACCATTGATAGACCATACACTGCACCCTAGTGCACCTAGAAAAATCACCAAAGTGATTTGTTCCGGATGATCTTGAGACCTCTATCATGTAGACCGCGTCGTCATTGCAGTCGCAATGGTGAAAATCGCGCATCAATCCGATGCTCCGTTAGTGAGATATGACCCATCGAATGTAAGGCCCAAATTATGTATCTAGTAACACAAGCAACCTTTATTATGCTAGGCTCATTGGACTTAAGCTCATGTGGGCCTAAAGTCCACTTTTAGAACATGAAAATTGCCAACAAATAAGACAATTGCTACATGACAAAATAAGAACCTAGCACATATAAGACAAGCACTATAAGACAAAATTGGATTCTCTCCCAAAACCCATCATTAGCTCTCTCCCCATTCCTTAGAAACTAATCATGACCCATGTCCACCTCATCTTATACATGCATCCAATGCATGTCTTGATTTGTGCCACATCACTTCAAACAACCAATTGCAACACTGCACTTCATCATCCACCATGCATCACCTACAACCCACAACCCTTATCCATCCATTAGCCAATGCATGTCTAAATTTCTTCCACCTTAGCTAATGCATGCTTAACACCATCCACCTCATCCATCCACTACTCATATTATACATCACATTCCACCTCACTTTTAACACCAATAAGATCTCATAAACTTGCCACATCATCTTGCCACCTCAACCCCCAATTCCCTATATAAGAATAGGAGCTCTCTTATACTTATTCTTTTCCTATACTTAGAAAAATTCTGAGATTTTAAGAGAGTGTGAAAAAGAGTGGGGCCAAGGTGTGGCCCGCCATTGATCAAGAGGGAGTGGACCACACATCATTATCTAACCATCCATCCATTGAGGTGAGTCTACATCCCTCCTCCCATCCTCCTCATCCTCCTCTTTCTTCCTCTTTTTATTTTCTTGATATGTGTGGGCCCCACTGGTGTGGAGTTCTTGTGTGCATGTATTTATGGCTATAGTGGCTAGCAAAGTGGCCTATGTCAGTATGGCCCACCATGGTGAACATTATATCCATACCCTTTACATGTAATCCCCTTTTTATATCTGGACAACAACTTGTAAAATTCGTATAAACTTAACCATATTAAGATCAGAGTTGAAACTTGGAAATAATATGAATCACAATATGAACTAACTCTGGACCACATTTCGTAGCTATCCAACGGTCCAATCATCCGTAACATGAAGTTTACTTGGTTGTTGTCCAGCACACATGCATGATTCCGATTTTCCTAAAACGGACCCATTTTTAACTCTTTTAATAAATGTATTAAAAATATACGTTCTATTGGATTCGTAAAAAATAAAACCAGCTTTCCAACAGTATATAATAAGCCTCAATCAGAGTTCGAACGGCTGAGATCTTGGCCTTATACGATAGATATATTTGGGAACTTGTTATAACTATTCTTGTGTGGGCAACATCCGTAACTCCAACGGTCAGATGCATTTGATATTTGTTCTTAACTTACTTGAGATAGTAAATAATCATATGTATGGTCCCTATGATTAGATTCTTTTACGATAAAATTTAAGAAATTCTGAACCGACAGATACTTTCATAAGGATAAATCTTAAATTGTTTTGTATGGTCTAGATGGATCCAAGGTTCGGTATGGTTGAAACCTATATACAACCTAAATGATGTCTGACTAAACCATCCATTGGATCAGATTTTCCAACAGAAAATCTGATCATAGAGATTTGATCAATATACTTCATGTGCTACTAGATGTGCATGTTAGATATATGTTGTACATAACATTCATCCTCTTATTGTCCCACTTAGGTGTGGGGTCACTTGTGATTTATGCATTCCAATCTAGAAAACCATGTATATTTTTATGTGTCTCTTATCTATGGTTTGCTAGCATGTGGGCCCCACTTGCCATTGGATCTATTTCATTTCCTTTGCACTTTCTGTTTGATGAAAATTTTCAAGTACTTGACTGTATTGCATGTAGGCCTCTTTAACACCTTGTAGTGGACCCCACACTCTGTAGTTAAGGGTCCCACTTTGAGGGATGTTTAATCATTATATAAGTGAGCTGGGATGTCACACCTTTTTGTCAGGAATGATTCCCTAATGTTTGGAAATTGGGCCCTAAGTTGTGACAGACCCCATTTCTGAAAATTGTCTGATTATTTGTGTTTTGTACCAGCTTTAGGCCTTTGTAGTAGACCACACGCTGGAGATATGAGTAGGCCACCAATTGGAACCTTTAACCTATACCAATGAATAGATAAATAATATTTTACTCGGGTTAAATTAGACCCCACATGATCAGGGAGTGGATCCCAAAATGGGGCAAGGCATGGTTGTGCAGAAAAATGTGCAGAAAATTAAAGTACCTATATTTGGCCCTATACCAAATATTATATGTGCACAACTAGTTGGTCTCCTCTTATCATTTTTGAAGTAGATATATAGTACAACCAAGGGCACCTGATGGGACACTGAAAGGTGGTCACCTGTGATCATGGGACATACTCAAAATCAAGTCAAAACTAATTCTACACCGTTTCCTGTACATTTCCTCCGAGTACTCATGTTCGGGACATCACCATAAATTGTATACACCAAACCAATGAGGCCCACATTATATCTTTTAAAGCCCATACATAGAGCTACCATATGAATCCTTCCTTTCATCAGATGTGGGTCCCACATGATCATAAATCTGAATTGAAGATGGCTAGAAACTAACATTTGCGCAAAAATTTGTTCGATGTAAAATCTGTGTGGGGCCACGTCAGTGGGGTCCACCACCTTTCCAAAGTATTTAATGCAGCATCTAAACTCTGAAAATAACTCTCAAATATTATTGGGCTTAAAAACCTTAAGTGGGCCATCTAGTATGGGCTATCTTGTATGGGCCTTACCTTTCATGTAATGAGATCCACCTAGCATGTTTTGCAAATAGGTGTTGTATAACTTATAAAATATTTAGTGGACAGATCTTGCTGTCCAAATGTTCTATTAAGACGTAGGTGGCCTTGGGCCCATCTAAATGATGCAACCCTAAGGCCCAAGCAGGCCCAACACTAGGAGAAATCGTTGGGGAATGAGAAACCCACAAAGGTAACCTTCTTTGAACCCGTTGGGCAGGCCCATTGCCTACTGGGCAACGTGTCTTGTATACTACCTCTAGTCAAGTAGACCACGCTTAGAAGATGTAACGCCCTGAAAATCGGGGGTCGAGCATAAACTCAACTCCCGATTTCCAACGCATCACTTATGCAACAAAATGAATGATGATTGAATGTTGTCGGTATTAGTGTAGTGAACATGAGTGAGATTAAGCTAAAACAGCATATCATACTCCAGAGACAAGTGAGATAGCAAGCGGAAGACTGTGATAGATAAATAAAATATATAAACTGTGGTGAGTCTCCAGAGTGTGATAACATTACCAGGTTAAATAATTACAAGTACAATTCTAAAATATACCAAATGTGTAAGGTCCTCTAGTCAACATTCCAGAAAGCCCCGTCGATCAGGACACGGCTCACAGGAACCCGCCTGAAACTGCATAAAGGAGGAATCCTCTTCATCCTCATAAAAGTCCGGCTCCGCTTCGCAGCATCACCATCATCTGAAACTCAAACAAGTCTGGTTGGTGTGTACAACATCGTCCCGTAACGTGGGAGTGAATGATCAACTCAGGGAACAATAAAGCATAGATTAACATGTTATCAACTCAGTCAAGCAGTAATAATAAAGCAGTACAATCAAACAATTCTAAATACTCTTATTAATGCAAGTACGAATGCAGTCATAATGTATGCCCTCACCACACACTCCCTCGTGCGACACCATCTTACATTTACGGCATGCTTGCATTCCTCAGTGCTCCACATCTTCTAGGCACATGCAATGTGATGATGAGCATGATTACCGAGTTGTTATTAGTCCATTTCAAATAGCAGGATTGGGAAACTAAGGTACCTCCCTTATATCATTCACAAACATGATCCATTCTAGGGTCGTCAAACCTAGATAATCTCATATGATAGTGTGGTTCTAGAGCGCTGCAAAAGCTGTCAGGGCTGTTACACGCAATTGTTACAGCACTCCCTCATCACCCTTTTAACGGTTCATCACTAAATTGATACAGGCCTAGTTCATACTCTATTCACCACGGCAAAACTCATCGCCTCACCGCAAATTCAGAGTATGCTCGAGGTCACTACAAAGGGCTGTCAGGGCTGTTACACGCATTCACTGCACCACTCCCCCATCACCTTATCAATGTAGGCCAACAGCACGAATATAGTGTCTCATACCACCATAATCGGCTCACGAGTCTGGTTGCTCATTGGTCACTACGGGGAGGCACACGGCCCCAGTGTAGGCCGACAGCTCGACCACGGTGTCCCATACCACCATGCTCGGCTCATGAGTCTTAGCGGATCAAGGTACCATGGTTAACGAAATTTCACTGGTAAGTTTGGTACCCTAGGTTCAAACAGATGTGTCCAAACATGGTGAACATACATAAGACAGATCGGGTTACTTGACGAGCCAGACTAGCACGAGCGCACAACCAACTGAACGACATAAAGTGCATAAGCACTTCGCATGGCCTAACCACTGCTACCAACCGAAGTACGACTCAGGTTCGTCAGACACATCCTACGTGGAGAAATGAATCTCAACCATGAACTCAAGTCTGTTACCGATTGTCTGGACTATAATCATAGTCCCAATCACATTCAATTACAGAACAGTTAAAGCAGTAATGGATCAAGATTTCAAATCATACAATCACATATCCAATATTGTCCGCTTAGGGCTATCAGGGCTGTTACACGGAAACGTTGCACCACTCCCCCATCACCCTTCACGGATTTTATGGAATACAACTTAAACATGTGAAGTAATCAGAGCAGAATTAAATAAACAAGTAATTCAAACATATTAACAAGCATGTTATAAAACACAATGCAAATAGAAAATCCAAACACATACGTTTCATGAAACAGTAAGCGATTAAACAAAATAACTTACATGAAGGAAATCATACACATCACTAAGGTAGTTGAGAATCCTATCTCAACACCTTTATACACTACAATTTATTAACTACTACTCATCCAGACATTTCAACAAACAATTTAGACTATATACATCAACATACACGACGTATGTTGATCACATAGGTATTAGGCCAAATCCTTTCACTAGGGAGTTGCCCCAATTATTACTCGTGTGCACCCACGACGGATAGTCATGGGAAGCAGGAATCCAAGTTCCATGTTCATTCAGTCATTTCCACAAACACTTGAGCTACACATTTTAGCATATATAGTGTATATTGGTCGTGGCGTGATTTAGGGCAAATCCTTTCGTCAAAGGGGTGTCGCCTATACAACAATCATGTATCCATGACAATCAGTCATGGCGAGTGCGAATGCAAATTCTATATTCATTCGGTCATTTTCACAAACACTTAGAATACACTATTTTTAACATACATAGTGTATATTAGCAAAAACATGTATTAGGGCGAACCCTCTCGCCAAGTAAGTGTTATACACATATATAATATATTCATACAGCAAATAATCATGGCAAACACATTTCCAAAATTTATACGTATATGGTACTTTCTACAAATACCAGAATATGTAAAATTCCATATTCTTCGTATTTAATCGAAACGGAAAACAGACAGCACTTTGTACATGTGCAATTACATGCAAATCATGAATTTATCATTATCTGACATTGAAAGTGTTAAAAACCATAACCTATACACCTAAAGTCCGCACCTTCTGTTGTAGAATCGTAACGGAGTTGATAGATTCGCTAAGCTTTCGTATTCGGTAGTTTGGTAACCTAGAGAACGAAATAGGTTAGCTATTTCATAACCTACAACTATTAAAACCCCAAAACAGATTAGGGTTAGGGTTTCTTACTTAGAAATGACGCCAGAATCACCGGGAAAGCGATTAGAAGGAAGCAGTTGAAAAGGCCAAGCTATATGTCCTAGAGGGGGGGGGGTGAATAGGACTATGCCAAATTTATAATAAAATCAGCGGAACTAAAATAAACCAATACCCTTACAATTATGAATCAATACACAATGCTAAATTTAAATCACCTTGATAAATAAGTATTGAGAGATTGATACAAATTCAGTTCTAAGGACAACCTTACACCATAATAAACAAGGGCTTATGGTAGGACAACCTTATTTCTAGAACCTCTTTTGAATCAAGGACTCAATGTTAATATAAGTAAATGAAATAGCAAGGAATTGAAAATAAATGCGTAGTAAAGATCTAAATTATTACAACAATCCCCACACTTGCTTGAAATGAAAATAGTTACAACATTCACATCCACTTGTACATTCCACACAAACGAATGATAAAAGATATGAAAATTAAGCAAGCATTCAATCCACAAGACAAAGAGTTATAGTGGTTACTTTGTGTGTACACCAACCGTTTTCCAACACCACACAGAATGCTACTCACTCCTAATATCCTCACACGGGGGATATTAGCGTTCACTATCAAATAGGTTTTCTCGGGTTCACCAAAAACCTTTACAATTGTGTCTTTTCACTTGGGCTTACACAATTCAAAACCCCTCTTTTCGAGTTTTCGGTTTTCCTCGACAACCAATACAATGAGATTTTTCTCGCTCAATCTCAAACAAAACCAAAATAAATGAATTTTACAGAATTGTAAAATACCGGATTTCTCCTTTAGCGACCCCAGTAGAACCAATTGGAGTAGATGATTGAATATCAAAGTTCAATTTCCAATACTCACATTCATAAGGTTCTAAATTCTAATAGATTTTAGATTTAACTTGTTGGGCGTAGCTATATTTGATTTTGATTCCAAGAAGAAGGAATAAGATAATTCCTCTTTTCAAATAAGATTGGAATATAGAAACAAAATCAAATTAAATAAGCTAGCAAAAAGGAATATTAAATAAGCACAATTTAGCTTAAAATAAACACAGACTTATCTCAGAGTGATTACTTGAAAATTCTTGAAATGGAATGGAGTTGAGATATCAAAACTCTGAAATTCGTGTTCAATTTATAGAAGAAAAAATCGTTCCTACGACTGGTCTTAGAAACCTAGGACTGGTCGTAGCTCTAACATTTTTTGAAAAATTGAGCGCGATCTTTGAAAGCCGTTCCACGACCGTCGTGTGTACCCTACGACCGGTCGTGGGTCACCTACGGCCCGGTCGTGAGATACCTACGGCCCGGTCGTAGGACCATGAATTGTATTGCTGGACTTTCAGTCGTAGCTCCACGACTGATCGTGGACGAGTCGAAGCCAACCTACGACCGGTCGAAGGACTTCAGGGGCTCGGTCGTGGGCGTACCAGAAATTAAAAAATCTTTAACTACTTAAGACTGGTCGTGGAATTTCTTGGACTAGTCGAACCAATGTCAGGACTGGTCGAACAAGAGCTAGGACTGGTCTTGGAATAGACCAAACTTATGTAAAATAAATATTTGATTTATGTATCCAAAATGACCTACTTAAAGGGTCAACCTAAGGTCATTCAAACCTGAAACATGTCGTATGGACATTGAACTTCAACCATTCAACGAATATAGATTGTTTGAACCATATCAGGCTTGTGATCTTGAACTTTGTTGTAGCTTCATTCTTGAGATCTTCATCAGCATAACAACTACTTCATGCATTGCTTATTAGTCTTGAAGTCATGAGTTGTTCTTTAAGACTTGAACATCAACATTGTATCATCTTGAGCTTCAACTTGTAACATCTTGAAGAGTTCGACTTATAGCTTCTTGAAATATTTAAACACAAATTTGACAACCAAAGGAGTATGAGACCATAACCCTTACAATCTCCCCCTTTGTCAAATTTGTGACAAAACACCCAAATAATACTTCCAAGAGAAACACAACAGGTGAGAAGCATGCACAGATATATAGACATGATAAGCAATAAGCAATAACTAGCATCATTCATTTTCCCATAACTCCCCCTGAGTAATAGTCACTCCCCCTGAGTAATAGGAGCATATCATAAAGATATATAGTCACAAAATCCTCCAAACTTCTCCCCCTTTTTGACACAAAATGACAAAGAAAGAAGAGCAGTAATGAAAATAGGAGTTAATGCAAGAGAAAATTGTGCATAACCAACAGTAAGGTTTTGAGATGCATGCAAATATCAGTAAATATTACAGACCAAAAAAAATCAGTCAGAACCAGAAGAGGGTGCAGGATTAGATGGATCAATTTTGTGTAAACCCTTAGCAACCCGCCTCATATATTTGCGTAAGTATGAAAATTGTGTGTCTTGAGTAACACGAATTTGAGCCACCTGCTCTTGAAGAGAATTCAATCTTTCATCAAAATCAGAAGGCTGAAAATCAGGATCATCAGCCGAGTCTGACTCAAGTTCTTCAAATAAGTCATCCATATTCACGTCTTCAGGAAGATCACTAGCTTCAAGATTACACCTTCAAAGACCACTTGCTACCGGATCCACTTGGCCTTTAGCCAAATCTAAAGTCATCTTATTAAGATTGGAATTATTAAAAGGGAGATGATGGATGGGTTTTTCTCTAGTAGGCATAGCTATGAGCATATGATTTGCCAACATAGTCAATAAATAACCAAAGGGTATATCACTATGTCCAGGATGGTGACGTGACAGAATAATAGAATGACAAATTAAAGAAGGAAGACATATTTTTGTACCAGAGACAACAGAATGCAAAACACGAACCATGAAAGCAGTGAGTTCGGTTTTATTACCAGAACGTGGATAAAGATTAGAGATGAATATCTTATGAAGTACTCTGTGTCTGGGTAACAAATACCTTGAGGGAAGTGTATGACCTTTATGAGTCCAATGAACATCCAAATTACATAAATCTCTAGTAAGCATTCTTCGTTCAGATTCTGAGAGACTATCATGTAAAATATTAATTGGAATGCTTTCATCATTGACAGGTATTTCCATAATGTCTGCAATCAAATGTCGATCCACTACAAACAAACCTTCTTGAGTATCAACTTTAAAAGTTAAATCCTCAAGAGAAAAATCACAGATACATGCAAACATGGATTGGGCAATGGACTGGTATGCAGCTCCACCCCAATGTAAGATGTTAACCCATCCCACAGATTCCAATAGAGAAGGGATACCAAAAGAAGCAATGTGATTGACATTAACATGACGCTCAACAATAACATTGCGCATACGCAAATCCCGAGCATCAGAAGGATCATTTTCAGGAGAGCGAAGATGACGTTGAACAATAGAAGCTGATCTAGAAGAAGATGGACCTCAAGTAGTTTTCTTTTTACCTCTAGCATCCATTTTCAAAGAAGGATTTCAAGGAAACAATAAGTTGAAAGAAATGAAGTTTAAATAAAACAGATTTTTCAAGATAAAACCCCAAACCTGCAATGAATGACCAAATATATTCCACAAAAATGAGATTTGAAACACTAATAGCAAGAATCTATAAAAAAAAATGCAAAAGAACCACTAACCTTGAAGAACAATGAAGGTGGGTTGGGTCGGTCATAGCTAGAACCGTTGGAGAGAAATGAAGAAGAAGACAAAATCCCCAATTTTAAGTGAAATCCCGAGATTCACGACAGGTCGTGTACGTGTTCGACCGGTCGTGGCACGACCGGTCGTGTATTCTCACGACAGGTCGAGTACAACAAAATTTACAAAATTTTTTTAAATAATTTCAAATTTAAGCAAATAAAACATCAAACTTATGTACATTATGATACACAAAATCATGCAAACTCAATTTAAATTGCACATACCGAGATCAAACTTTAATTTATTAAACCTGCTTTTGTCGAGCGGTTTAGTGAAAATGTCCTTGATTGAGTCTCGGTTGGAATGTAATCCAAATATATTAATTTTTCTTCCACTAATTCACGAATGTAATGAAATCTAATGTCAATATGCTTAGTACGTGAATCTTTGAATCGGATTTTTAAAGATATTTATTGCCTTTGGAATTATCACAAAATAGAATCATAGAATCTTGAGTAATTCCATAATCGCTTAACATTCGTTTCATCCAAACAAGTTGAGTACATGCATTTCAAAGAAGAATGTATTCACCTCGTGATTGATAGCGATATAGAACTTTGCTTCTTGCTAAACCAAGAAACAAGACAATTTCCAATGTAGAAACAACCACCACCTGGTTGATTTCCTATCATCAATGTTTTCAAATGATCAACATTTACGTGCAGGCTAATTGAACATTAGTCTCATGTGGATACCAGAGACCCAATTTAGTAGAACTTGCGACATAACGCATAATCCGCTTAACAGCAGTTAAGTGAGATTCTTTAGGATTTGATTGATAACGAGCACAAATACCAACACTTAAAGCAATATCTGGTCTACTAGCAGTTAGATAAAGTAAACTACCAATCAAACTACGATACAATTTAGGATCCACATCATTACCTGTAGAGTCTTTTGAGAGTCTTACAGTTGTACTCATAGGAGTATCAAAATTTTTACCTTTCTCAAATCCAAATTTCTTAATTAAACTCTGAGCATATTTAGTTTGAGAAATAAAAATTCCATCAGGTTGTTGTTTTACTTGCAACCCTAGGAAATAGTTTAATTCTCCAACCATGCTCATTTCAATTTAGACTTCATCAAATCTGCAAACTCAATAGATCATATTAGTACAGTTGATCCATAAATAATATCGTCAACATATATTTGAACCATTAGAATATCATCGTTATGTTTCTTAACAAAGAGCGTCTTATCAACACACCCCATCCGAAAATTATGACTCAAAAAACTTAGTCGGTTTTTCGTACTACATGCTCGGGAGCTTGTTTCGAGACCATAGAGAGCTTTCTTAAGACGATACACATGATCATAAATTTAGGATCTTCAAACCACTGTAGGTTGTTCAACATATACCTCTTCATGTAAATCACCATTCGAAAGGCACTCTTTACATCCATTTGATAAATTTTAATTTTCCTAAAACATGCAATGGAGATAAAAAGTCGATTGATTCAAGACGAGCTACGGGGCAAATGTTTCATTATAGTCAATTCCTTCAATTTGTGTATATCCTGTACAACTAGTCTTGCTTTATTTGAATAATATTTCCAAGCTCATCGATTTGTTTTTGAAAATCCATTTTGTTCCAATAATATGTTTATCTTTAGGTCTAGGAACAAGTTGCCGGACATCATTTCGACAAGCGATTAAGTTCTTCTTGCATCGCAAGAATCCAATTTTCATCCGAAAGTGCTTCTTTTACGTTACCCTTCAATCTGGGATGTAAAGCATACGTAGTTACATATGTCCTCTAATTGTCTACGAGTGCGCACACACCGGTGAGAGGGTTTCCAAGTATTTGAGAAGTTGGATGATCTTTAACAAATTAATTCAGATTAGTTTCACTTGATGAAATTTCTTATTTTTCAAGTATAAGAACTTCATCATTATCTAAACTAGGGACAGTGTATTCAAAAGATCGTCAATCACAACATTTATTGATTCTTGAATCACACCGGTCCTGTTGTTCGAACACGATATGCACGACTGTTTAAAGAATAACCTAAAAAGATCCCTTCATCACTTTTAGTGTCGAATTTTCTCAAATTTTCACGGTCACGCAAAATATAGCACTTGCTGCCAAAAACTCGAAAATATTTGACAGAAGGCTTTTTCTCAAACCACATTTCATAAGCGTTTATTATTAGATTTACAAATATAAACACGGTTAATAATGTAGCAGTTGTATTCACCTCATTGAGAGATTCTAGGAAGCTTCATGCTATTTAACATAACACTTCCCATTTCTTGAAGCACTCTATTCTTCCTCTCGACAATTCCATTTTGTTGAGGAGTTTTAGGTCTTGAGAATTCATGCGATATTCCCGATCGCTACAAAATTTCTCAAAACCGCTATTTTCGAATTCGGATCCATGATCACTACGGATCTTCTTTGACTTGAGAACATTTTTCGGTTTGAATCCGTTTTATAATCTTTTTCACTTCATCAAGGGTTTCGATTTATCTCTCAAGAATGAAACCCAAGTGTATCTTGTATAATCATCTACAATAACTAAGATGTACTTTTTGCCACCTCGACTTTCCGTTCTTGTTGGTCCTATAAGATCCATATGGAGAAGCTCGAGTGGTCTTGTGGTGATATTGGAGTTCACTTTTTGTGAGAGCTCCTAGTTTGTTTACCATACTTGGCATTCACCACAAATCTTGTCTACTTTTGCATTTTAGGTAGACCTTTAATTAATTCACTTTTGCTCAATCTGTATAAATTTCGGTAGTGTACATGCCCAAGCGTTTATGCCATAAATCATCTCTCATCGGTATGGACCATGTAGCACGTTTGATTAGATGAGCTACCATTGCTTACTATATAGCGTTTTCGAAGTTCTGCGACCAGTTAATATTACAGAAACCCTTTTCATTTGTAATTTCACAACCTTGATTAGAAAATTTAACATTATGGTTGTTATCGCATATTTGAGATATGCTCAACAGGTTGTGTTTTAAACCCTCAACATATAACACATTTTTAAATAAGGGAAGGTTATAGAGTTGGACCGTACCTTTGCCAATTATCTTGCGATTACTACCATCACCAAATGTGACTACCCATCACCATATCTTTAAGATCGGTGAATAGAGCTTTGTCGCCTGTCATATGCCTGGAGCATCCACTGTCTAGGTACCATTTTGAATGGCTTGTAGCTTTGAAAGCAGTGTGAGCAACCAAACAAGTAACCTTGGGAACCCATTTCAGTACTGTTTTGGGTTTAGGAGAATAATTGGTCTTGTTTTGTTTATAGTTATAAGAGTGACCTACTGAGTTAGATTTTAATAGCTCCTTAAGTAAATCAACAATTTTTTCAGCTAGTGGGTTTTGAATCTGATTTTTGAAATTTATATAGCTACTTTTGTGTTTTTGAAAAGTTTTTGTATTTTTAAAAAAACTTGACTAGTACATTTTCCATTTGAGTTAGAAGTCTCTCCTTTCACAAAATTGGAAGGAGCATTCTTCTTTAGGAGATGTGTTTTTATCAAAGCCCAACCCGGATCGATCGCCACATTTTCTTGATCCTGATAATAATTTTTCTAATTTTGGATCACCTTGGGCATATCTCCATGTGTCCTTCAAACTCGAAGAGAAGATACTTCATTTTTAAGTTTCTCATTTTCGATTTCAAATTTTCAATTAGGGAGGTTTTGAATTCTAAATCACACTTTGATTTTTCAAAACAATCTGAAATTTGAGATTTTTAAAACAAGGGTTTCAAAACATTCTTTAAGTTTAAAAAACTTTTCTTTTGAAGTTTAAGTTTGTGACAATTTTACAACTTTCCTTATATAAGGCATTGTAAGCATCTTGAAGATCTTCATCATTTTCATGATCACTATCCAAATTTTCTTCACTTGTTGAATCATCGTGATCTGAAAAGGTAAACTTAGCTAGAGTCATAAGGGCCTTAAGTTCATCGCCACTCGGTTTTCAATTTTCGATTCAAGAGGCTTGAGAATCGACGATTCATCCCAAGTAGCCAACATACCCTTCCTTTTGGATCTGTCCTTTTAGGACATTTGTTTGCTAAATGCCCATATTCTTGACAATTGTAGCATTGACTATCTTTCAATGATTTCCAAGTTTTAGACTTAGGTTTGGAACGATTCTTTTCATTTGCCTTTTGAAAGTCGATTCTTTTCTTACTTTTGAAAATCTTATAAAACTTTTTCGCCAAAGGGCCATATCATCTTCGACTTTTCGAATCTGAATTTTCTTGAGTAATACTTTTAGATGACTTCAAAGCAATAGACTTACCTTTAGGAGCTTTAAAACTTAATTCATAGGTTTGCAAAGAACCAACTAATTCTTCTACCTTCATATTGTCCGTATCACGAAGTTCTTGGATTGCGGTTACCTTTGAATTGAACCGTTCAGGAAGAGAGCGTAGTATTTTTGCACACACTTTACTTTCGAGATCTTATCGCCAAGACCCCACATTGAGTTTACAATGTCATTCAATCTAGTGTAAAAGTCCATAAACATTTCATTTTCCTCCATATGAATTTCTTCAAATTTAGTTGTGAGGAGTTGGACTTTAGATTTCTTGACAATTGAAGTACCTTCGTGTGTCATTTCTAAAATATCCCAGGCTTGCTTTGCGCAGTATCACAGGATATGATTCTTTTGAACTCATCCTAGGTGATAGTGCGCAAGTGATGTGCATTTAGTGCTTTAGCATTAGCACTACTCTCATTTTTCCAAGTGTGGTCCATTAGAAATACGGTGTAATTTTCATAGATTTTGAACCATCAACACCAAGAAACTTCCATGATAGGAGGTTTCCATTCAGTCACTTGTGGCTAGCCACACACTTTCATCCATTGATTTGAGGAAGATCCTCATTCTTGCTTTCCAATAGGCATAGTTGGAGCCATCAAAAGGTGGAGGCCTAGTAACTGAAAGGCTATCAAAATTTGACATCTTTTTTTTTATATAGCTTAGATCGTTAGCTCAGGAAATAAATCCAAATAAAAAGCAACAAAAATGAGCTATTAGGCTCTGATACCAGTTGAAAAGGCCAAGCTATATGTCCTAGAGGGGGGGGTGAATAGGACTATGCCAAATTTATAATAAAATCAGCGGAACTAAAATAAACCAATACCCTTACAATTATGAATCAATACACAATGCTAAATTTAAATCACCTTGATAAATAAGTATTGAGAGATTGATACAAATTTAGTTCTAAGGACAACCTTACACCATAATAAACAAGGGCTTATGGTAGGATAACCTTATTTCTAGAACCTCTTTTGAATCAAGGACTCAATGTTAATATAAGTAAATGAAATAGCAAGGAATTGAAAATAAATGCAGAAGTAAAGATCTAAATTATTACAACAATCCCCACACTTGCTTGAAATGAAAATAGTTACAACATTCACATCCACTTGTACATTCCACACAAACGAATGATAAAAGATATGAAAATTAAGCAAGCATTCAATCCACAAGACAAAGAGTTATAGTGGTTCGTCTGTGTGTACACCAACTGTTTTCCAACAGCCACACAGAATGCTACTCCACTCCTAATATCCTCACACAGGGGATATTAGCGTTCACTATCAAATAGGTTTTCTCAGGTTCACCAAAAACCTTTACAATTGTGTCTTTTTCACTTGGGCTTACACAATTCAAAAACCCCTCTTTTCTGAGTTTTCTGGTTTTCCTCAGACAACCAATACAATGAGATTTTTCTGGATCAATCTCAAACAAAACCAAAAATAAATGAATTTTACTGGTGTAAAATACCTGGATTTCTCCTTTAGCAGCCCGGTAGAACCAATTGGAGTAGATGATTGAATATCAAAGTTCAATTTCCAATACTCACATTCATAAGGTTCTAAATTCTAATAGATTTTAGAGTTAACTTGTTGGGTGTAGCTATATTTGATTTTGATTCCAAGAAGAAGGAATAAGATAATTCCTCTTTTCAAATAAGATTGGAATATAGAAACAAAATCAAATTAAATAAGCTAGCAAAAAGGAATATTAAATAAGCACAATTTAGCTTAAAATAAACACAGACTTATCTCAGAGTGATTACTTGAAAATTCTTGAAATGGAATGGAGTTGAGATATCAAAACTCTGAAATTCGTGTTCAATTTATAGAAGAAAAAATCGTTCCTACGACTGGTCTTAGAAACCTAGGACTGGTCGTAGCTCTAACAGATTTTTGAAAAATTGAGCGCGATCTTTGAAAGCCGTTTCCACGACTGGTCGTGTGTACCCTACGACTGGTCGTGGGTCACCTACGACTGGTCGTAGATACCTACGACTGGTCGTAGGACCATGAATTGTATTCTGGACTTTCAGTCGTAGCTCCACGACTGATCGTGGACGAGTCGAAGCCAACCTACGACCGGTCGAAGGACTTCCGGGGCTGGTCGTGGGCGTACTGTAAATTCTCAAAAATCTTTAACTACTTAAGACGAGTCGTGGAATTTCTTGGACTCGAACCAATGTCGGGACCGGTCGAACAAGAGCTAGGACTGGTCTTGGAATAGACCAAACTTATGTAAAATAAATATTTGATTTATGTATCCAAAATGACCTACTTAAAGGGTCAACCTAAGGTCATTCAAACCTGAAACATGTTGTATGGACATTGAACTTCAACCATTCAACGAATATAGATTGTTTGAACCATATCAGGCTTGTGATCTTGAACTTTGTTGTAGCTTCATTCTTGAGATCTTCATCAGCATAACAACTACTTCATGCATTGCTTATTAGTCTTGAAGTCATGAGTTGTTCTTTAAGACTTGAACATCAACATTGTATCATCTTGAGCTTCAACTTGTAACATCTTGAAGAGTTCGACTTATAGCTTCTTGAAATATTTAAACACAAATTTGACAACCAAAGGAGTATGAGACCATAACCCTTACAGCAGTGGAGCTTGTAGAGTGGCAAGGTAAAGTAGCAGGGAGTTTCTCCCACTTCTCTCATACTTTCTCTCTCTTTTCTCTCTCTTTTCCTAGAGTTTTTCTCAAATTCGTATGGCTGAAATGAGAGAGGGTTTAAGGTCCTTATATAGCCTTAAAACTCACCAAAATAGACTTAAGGTCAAGGTATACTTGGGTTATAACTAAAGTGACCCAGTTTCAGCTCAACGGAGGACTTCTGGCGGCCCCCCTTGAGCCAAAGGTCAGACTTAAGCTCATAGACTCTGGATCTAGGTATGGCTAAGTTTTCGTTTCAGTCGGGTTCCCAGATCACGCGTGGTGGACCAGTTTCAATTCAACGGTCAGTGGCTCTCGATCAGAGATTCCGAGTACATGGATATGTTTGGGGAAATATCCCTGATCTGAGGGTTCTGACGGTCTGGTTGCTTAATACTGATCTGCAAGCAACAAGTCTCAGATTTCATAAATTTATATTTTATTTTTAATTAATTTCACATTTCTCACACTCCTCACTCTGGGTTCAAGCGAATAGCGCTGGGACACTATCTGGATTTGATTTCTGAGATGGTTGTCAAGCCCAGCAAGGCTGTCCTAATTCCTTATCTTCGTGTTAATCAAACTTCCGACGTGCGGTCCAGATCTGATACGGAGTTTCGAGATGCTCCCGAGAGCAGCCGGGTAATGAGATTGATCCTAGATTTTAGGGTAATGTAGCGTCAATGATTCTACAAGTTTTGGGTCTTACAAATTGTATTTAAAGCGATTCTAGCGGATTTCATGGATAATCAAGTTTAGCACTTAGTTAACTTTGTCAAATTTCTACAGGATTTAGTCCTGAGTGATTTCTATCTGAGGTGGTACCTGGGCCTTTGTAGTTTGTATATAGAGTGATCCAAGTTATAATACTTAGCTAGTTTAAGATAGTGTCTAGGGTGAAAGTACTTAGAAAAATTGAAAGAATAAGGTGGTGAAGGGTGGGATTTGTGAAGGAAATGGGTTCAAAAGCGGCTTTAGGCTTTAGGATTGAGTTCTGACAGGTTAATAAGGTGTTAGGATCGACCCATTGCCTAAGGACGTCTAATTCCAGATTGACAAAAATTCGGGATGTTACAGAAGACCTATTTTATAATGCATAAATTGGATAATTGGGCTTTTTCTTAGTTTGTTGTGTATGTGGCTAGTAGGCCCAATATGATATATGACATGAAAGATGTTAGCATTTTATCCTTTATGTTTGAGATTGTACATTGTTTCTAGTTGGTGGAATGTGTATATATATATGTGTCTGTGTCTGTGTTTGTGTGTGCATGATGACAAAACATGCTAGTTGACCACCATGCTTGATATCCAAAGTGGTATATATGAGGCCCTTGTGTGAGGCCCAAAGTGATGTATATGAGGCCCATGAGTGAGGCCAAATGTGATATATATGAGGCCCTTGTGTGAGGCCCAAAGCGATGTATATGAGGCCCGCAAGCGAGGCCTAATGTGATGTATGTGAGGCCCTTGTGTGAGGCCCAAGGTGATGTATATGAGGCCCAATTGTGATGTGTGATTCCATCATGATGTATGCAGAGATGTTTATGATGCCCATTCATCTTCCTAGATGGTATTAAAATGGGTCATGCCTTGGGAGCAATGATGGCTAAATGTCCACATTGTAAGGACAATGATGGTTAAATGTCCACATTGTAACCCTCCCTAAGGCCCATTGTTAGGCCCATTCTCATCTCCTCTTAGTGGGTTAACTCAAATCATTGGGCCCCCATAATTATTAGGCACATTCTTGATATGAGTAGGTCGTCTAAGCCCATCCTTGATATGAGGACAGTATATCATCACCATGATTCATGCCCATATGCATCATCTGCATACTTTATATGAGATGTGGTTGACCATCGCATATGCTATTGGGCAGGTTGTTTATGGGACTCCCTAATAGGCGGAGTTGTCCCACATGAGCACACGGTATGCGTAGGATTGATGCATGATTGGACTGAATGACTCATGTATCTTGTATTGTGTGATTATGATTATTGTACGCCTTAACGACATCAGGGCTGTAGCCTCCACAGATATAGCGTGGATGGTAGGATTGGACACTGAAAATTCTTGTTAAGCACAAGGGCGCGAAGGATATCCCAGGGTGAAAGTCCCTAAATCCTTATAGTACCATGGAGGATGCTCCAACACCTAGACCGAGTGGATGTATGAGCACATAAGGGCCGAATACCAGGAGGTTGTATCTCTCACTGTGTCGTGGTCAGTTGGAAGGGGGTGTGGCCTTACCTACCCGAGGGGAGGGGGCATTTGCTAGGCTGAGTATGACTAGCTCGTAAATGGGTCCGCTATGGACGTGCCGGATAGATATTAGCTAACTATTGGCCAAGCGGATAGTGAGGTCTCTTTCGCTTGCACGGTTGTGCGTCCAGTGTAGGGCGGTAATGTGGTGTATAGTGTATTAGACCCCGGTGATTATCTAAAGAGAACTGTACTAATATATGATGCTCCAGAGGTGAGCTGGATTAATATGTGGATTGGTATGTTTGAGCTGCATCTTACATATGACATTGGCTATGTAGGCCTTGCATCGCATCGTATGGCCTTGGTGTGGCCGATAGCATTCATGCCTTGCATCGCATAGCCTTGGTACGACAGATAGTATTCATGCCTTACATCACATAGCCTTAGTACGGCAGATATCATTCATGCCTTGTATCGCATAGCCTTGGTATGGCTGATAGCATTGTATTAGTCCCCGGTGATGATTCCAGAGATGTTCGGTACTGGTATTATGACAACCCATCACTGTTATACACATGGGTGGGCACATGTGGATGGACACTGATGTAGGCGGAGCCTAAGGGCCTGGAAGAGATACCAGTGGTTGGTAGGCTACTGTGCTGGCAGGTTACTGTGCAGGGGTTGCATACTCAGCATTCGACTCATTCATTTATTCATCCACTATCTACTCAGGTTGGTGGTGCACAACCAAGTTGTTATGTGTACCTTTATGATGGCCAGGATTTCGGTTGGGCACGCGACCAACTTGAGATCAGGAGTTTACCACATCGAGTCCAGCTATCCAAATTTAGGTATGAGACTGGTTTGGATAGAAGTCCCTTGTGATGAACCTCATAGCTTGTGATACCACGTACTATCATCCCGACTACACACTCCAGCTTTGTTAGTTATTTTGCATTACATACCGCATTATATCCTCTACATATGACATATTGGATGCCCCGTCACTGTGGTCACATGTGGGTGGGCACACGTAGGCAGGGCCTAGCTGGCCTAGGCGAGCTACTAGTGGTTGGCAGGCTACTGTGCACACAGTGAAGGCAGAACCTTATCCCACATATTTGTGGATTTGTCAGGATTTTCATATTGCATTGCATCCCCAGCATATGACATTTGGTTTATTATGTCCTTGTACTCAAACGATTACATGCCAGCCTTGCCATTGTCTTTCCATAGTATGTCATATAGTAGAAAATGAAATTTGATTATCTTGTTCATGATGATTGGCTATTCTAATGGTTCATAATAGCTTGTTGAGTGACATGCCTATTATTGATGTCATATTCATGATAACCTGTATAGTTATACGACATGCTTGACTAATAACCTACCCACCTATGATAACATGATTGGTTGATAACATCCCTATAGTTGTTTTGGATGTCTTTACAGGAGCTCCTTGATAAGATGTGTTTTACTCCTGGCACGCAGTAGACTCACGAGCTGTGGTTTGCTCATACGTATGACTTACAGTTTTTCAGGATGCATACAAGAGTTGTTGGAGTTTACTATTGTTTCCTTCATTACTGTTGAGCTGGTGCACCATATTATGTGTGACATGTCGAACAGGTTTGTCTCTTCGATATGCATTGATACCATGTACAAAATGTGTAACCGCCTAAATAGATTAATCGTTCAAAAAAAATTCACACTAAAAAATCTTCCTTGTAGGATCCCAGGATTGGAATCTGGCATATAGGTGTCGAGAGCCGAGAATGGGATGTTACGGAGGTTGTCACACCGGATTCGACGATTGAAAATTTTTGAGCCCGGTTTCTGAGTTTGGGGCATGACACATTAAGGTAGCGCACACTATTAAGTTGATGGCGCAGTTGGTAGATGGTGATGTTAAGCCAACCCATGGGCTACAACCATGAGTGAAACGATCATATTGACTTAACAAAAGACGATTATATCATCTAATGGGAGACCACAAGGAGTACCATTTCCAAGCAATTAAAGATTAAGCCCATATGAGGGTCCTGACTATAGATCAAACTATCCAAGCTGAATATCTGAATAATGAATTAAGATCCAACCATCCAGGTTGAAGACTTGAACCAACCAACTGGCTGGGTTAGAGATCAAGACCATATCATAGACTAAACTTATCTCAAATAAGTTACTTATCTACTACTGCAAGTAAAAAAAGTAACATATTTAGTGGTATCCAAATGGGGTCGACCAGGTTGGGACCCAGTTGACTGGGTAAGTGGACAGATAGTCGGGGTCGACCGGGTCCACTGATTTTAGATAGGCGAGGTCGATCGGGTCCACTGAGTTTTGATTATGTGAGGCTTGTACCAAGCTGGGCAACATTAGGATACTCTGGCTTGAGAGTAAGTGTTGAGTTTTTTGTCCTTAAGATGTGGTTGCCTAAAAAAGAAGGCAATGAAACTATGTTATATTTGGTTAAACAGTCTTTAAACTGAACCAGAGAAAGAATTTGTATATCCTCTTATTGTAACTTCTAACATATGTAAGAAGTTCTATTAAGTTGGTTCTCTTCCCTTGATATGTTGGTCTTCTTTGAACAATGACCATATCCTTTTATTGCTGCTGAATATGTTTTAAGACCTTGTTTGTCATTCTACATGAGGATATTTTTGCATGTGTTCAAAAGAAAGGATATAAGGCATATTATGCTTGACTGATTGCTCAATACAGATGCTTCCTTGGGAGAATCTTCCGATATTACAAAAACAGGAGGTTTAT
The DNA here is from genome assembly GCA_030180095.1 of Magnolia changhungtana. Taxonomy (NCBI): domain Eukaryota; kingdom Viridiplantae; phylum Streptophyta; class Magnoliopsida; order Magnoliales; family Magnoliaceae; genus Magnolia; species Magnolia changhungtana. Next base: position 1,339,532 of record JASAUF010000101.1, on the reverse strand, counting down.
CGGATGTCATCTGTTGGTAGCATCTCTGCAGCACTGAACAGAAGCCATGGCCATCAAGCTCAAGTTAGGAGAGTTGCTGCCACATATCCATCAATAGACCCAATGGATGCATACTATTTGTTGAATCCTAATGGGGACCTTAGCTTCACACAAGTTGAATTTCAGGATTGGTTTCAAAATCATAACTTGAAGGTAATTCTTTGATCCTTTCAACCAAATGAAAACAATGAAATGATCTTTTATCGGTAGGAGAACCAGTATGGCCATTGTTCTTAGAAGCATGTGAAGAAAAAATGAGGCCATTTGTAAATAAAAATCAAGGGGTCCTTGTTGCCTTGTTGGCTGTAATCGACCAAAATAACCTGTAAATCAAAACCATTACATCGCAATCTTTCAACATAATGCCACTCTTACTATTGGTGATGTCAATTAACCAAGGTGAAGTTTTGGTTTCATAACAAAATATGTTATAAAGAGGGAGATAAATTGACTGAGATGTTCATTTGGGGAGATTTCCCTTCATGTATTGTTCAGAGATTCCGATCTCTTAAAATTGTAGCTCTCATATTATCAGCGAGGCAAGCTCAAAATTCAAAGAGGGAAGCTAGGAATTGAGCGAGGGAACCTAGTAATTGAGCGAGGCAACCTAGGAATTCAGCGAGGGAACCTAGAAATTGAGCGAGGCAACCTATGAATTGAGCGAGGCAAACTACAAATTGAGGGAGGGAACCGATGAATTGAGCGAGGGAACCGATGAATTGAGCGAGGGAACCTAGTAATCGAGTGAGGCAACCTAGGAATTGAGTGAGGCAACGTAGGAATTAAGCAAGGCAAGCTCAAAATTCAGCGAGGGAAGTTAGGAATTAAGCAAGGCAAACTACAAATTGAACGAGGGAACCAAGGAATTAAGCGAGGCAACGTAGAAAATGAGCGAGTGAACCTAGCAATTGAGCGAGGGAACCTAGACAATGAGCGAGGGAACCTAGACAATTATAATCTATAAGTAACTTCTATATTGATCGGGTTCGGGTTAGGTCGGGCAACCCAAGACCTTAACCCGAGCCCGACCCAAGTTTTATTAGGTTGGTGTTTATATAGCCCAAGCCTGAGATCGGACTCTATACATCCTGCCCAAGCCCAACCCAATGTCAGGTCAGTCACCGGTCGGTTGGGTTCAACCCACCCAACTTTCAGCCCTAATGTTTGCCCCGTTGAATTTCATGTTTTCCCCAAAGAAATTCAAGTTTGCCCCGCTCAATTTCATGTTTTCCCCGCTCAATTTCATGTTTGCCCGGCTCAATTTCATGTTGCCTCACTGAATTTCTAGGTTGATTCGCTCAATTTATAGGTTGCCTCACTTAATTTCTATATTGGCTTTAGGAACGATGACCGTTAATCACAAATTAGACCCATGTGATAAATCCCCGCATATCTTTGCCATTAAAAATTCACCGCCGGTTGGAGGAAGTCAATAGCATATGATTGCCTGTCTGTAAACCGTAGATGATATTTGTCAAGGGCATGGGAGGAATTTTTGTGAGATGTTGTATTATATACATTGTTTGATATACCTTGTACCATTTTAACTGAATAAATTTATAATCAATGAATATTTATTACCTTTAATTAATCCCCACTCATGTACCATTTCATTTTGTATACTTCATGTTTGCCTGTAACGCCCTGAAAATCATGGGTCGAGTATAAACTCAACTCCCGAGTTCCAACGCATCACTTATGCAACATATATGCTGATGATTGAACGTTATCCATATTAGTACATGAAACATGAATGAGATTAAGCCAAAATAGCATATCATACTCCAGAGATGATTAGTTTAAACAAGTGGAAGACTGTGATAGATATATAAAATATATAAACTGTAGTAAGTCTCCAGAATGTAATAATGTTACCAGGCTAGATAATTACATGTAAATTTCTAAATTATATCAAAGGTGTAATGTCATCTAGTCAACATCCCAGAAAGCCCCGTCGATCAGGACACGGCTCATAGGAACCCGCCTGAAAACTGCATAAAGGAGAAATTCTCCTCATCATCATAAAAGTCTGGCTCCGCTTCGCAGCATCGCCATCATCTGAAACTCAAAAAAGGTCTGGTTGGTATGTACAACACTGTCCCGTAACATGGGAGTGAGTGATCAACTCAGTAGTACAATAAAGCATAGGTTAACATGTTAGCAATTCAGTCAAGCAGTAATGATAAAGCAGTACAATCAAACATTCCTAAATAATCTTGTTAATGCAAGTATGAAATGTAGTCATGATGCATGCCCTTGCCAAACCACCCTCGTGCGACACCATCTTATGTTTGCGGCATGCTTTCATCCCTCAGTGCTCCACATCTTCCAGGCACATGCAGTGCTATGTTATGAGCGTGATTACCGAGTTATTATTAGTCCTTTTCATATAGCAGTATTGGGAAACTAAAGTACCTCCCTTATATCACTCCCAAATAATGATCCATTCTAGGGTCGTCAGTCCTAAATAGTCTCATACGATGATGTGGTTACAGGTCGTTGTAAAGGGCTGTCAGGGCTGTTACATGCACTCATTGCACCGCTCCCCCATCGCCTTATCAATACAGGCCTAGATATACTCTTGTTGCTATGGAAGGGTCGTCGCCTCCACTTAGACTCAGAGTACGCTCGAGGTCACTACAAAGGGCTGTCAAGGCTGTTACACGCCCTCGTTGCACCGCTCCCCCATCACCTTATCAATGTAGGCCGATAGCTCGAATACAGTGTCCCATACCACCGTATTCGGCTCACGAGTCTGAGTTGCTCACTGGTCACTACGGGAAGGCTCATCGCCCCAACGTAGGCCGACAGCTCGACCACGGTGTCCCATACCACCATGTCCGACTCATGAGTCTTAGCGGATTGAGGTACCAAGGTTAACAGGGTTTCACTGGTAAGTTTGGTACCTTATGTTCAAGCAGTAGCGTCCATACATGGTGAATATACATCGGGTCAATTGGGTTACTTGACGAGCTCGACTTGCACAAATGCACATCGAGTGGATCGACATGAAGTGTGTAAGCACTCCGTGTGGCCTAACCACTGTCAACAACTCTAGTACAGCTCGGGTTCGTCAAACACGTCCTACGTGGTGAATAAATCTTAGCCACGAATTCAAAGCCTGTTACCGATTGCCTGGACTATACACTAGCCCCAATCACATTCAATTATAACAAAATATCCTAGAAGACAGTTTAAGCAGTAATGAATCAAGATTTCAAATCATACAAATCATACAATCAAAGGTCTGATATTATCCGCTTTAGGGCTGACAGGGCTGTTGCATGAAATCGTTACACCACTCCCCCATCACCCTTCACGGCTTTATTTTTTTCACATTTTATAGAATACAACTTAAACATGGATTGATACATATGCATCACATAGATAAACAGACACTATAATATACGATACATGGAGGAAAGCATACACATAGTTAAAGGAGTTGAGAAACATATCTCAACACCCCTATACATTACAATTTTCTAACTACCTACTCATTCAAACATTTCATCAAACATTTTAGATTACATACATCAACATACCTGACGTATGTTGATCACACAGGTATTAGGCCAAATCCTTTCACTAGGGAGTTGCCCCATTTATAACACGCGTGCATCCACGACAGATAGTCATGCCAAGCATGAATCCAAGTTCCATATTCATTCATTCATTTCCACAAACGCTTGAGCTACACGCTTTAACAGATATAGCGTATATTGGTCAAGGCGTGATTTAGGGCAAATCCTTTCGTCAAAGGGGTATTGCCTATACAATAATCATATATCTATGACAATTAGTCATGGTGAGCACGAATGCGAATTCTATACTCATTCGGTCATTTTCACAAACACTTAGGCTACACAATATAACATACGCAACATATGTTGATATAACATATATTAGGCTAATCCGTTCACCCAGAAGTTGATACACATGCATCTAGCATACATAGACAGCAATTAATCATGGCAAGCATAATCCGTATTTTATATGTATACGGTATTTTCTACAAATATGACGAATACAGTATATTCAACATAGTTAACGTATATCTGAAAAATGAAATGGATAGCACTTTGTACATATGCAATAGCATCCACATCAATAATATATCATTATCTGACATTAAAAGCCTTGAAAACCATAACCTATACGTTTAAAGTCTGCACCTTATGCCATAGAAGCGTAACGAATTTGATAGAAATACTAAGTCTTCTTCAACGATGTTATATCAACCTATAACAAGAATTAAGTCAGCTATTTCGTAACTTACAACCTTTGAAACCCTAGAACAAGTTAGGGTTAGAGTTTCCCTACCTAAGAATGATGTCAGAATCGCCAGAAGAGTGATAAGAAGGTGATGGCTAAGCACGTATATCAGTGGGATAGAGTATCAGGAAGATGCTCCCACTACTCTCACACTTTCTCTATCTTTTCTCTTTTCTCTCTCCTAGGTTTTCTTAAATTCGTATGGAATGAGAGAGTGAGGGTTTAAGGTCCTTATATAAGCCCAGAAATCACCAAATTAGACCCAGGGCCAAGGTATACTTAGGTTATGTCCAAATACAGACTGTTCCGTCTCAACGGAGCACTTCTGGAGCCCCCCCTTGAGCCAAAGGTCAAACTTAAGCTCACTGACTATGGATCTAGGTCGAGTTAAGCTTTCAGTCCAATCGACTTGACAGATCGACCGTGGCGAACCAGTTTCAATTCAACGGTCCTCGTCCATCGATCAAGGCCACAAGTGCACTGCCATGTATGGGAAATTTCCCCTGATCTGAGGGTGTAATTGGGTCAGATTCTAATGGTCCGATTGCTTACATCAGGCCTGCAAGTGACAAGTCTCAGATTACTTAAATTTAGATATTTATTTTTAAAATATCCACGTTTCTCACACACTTCACTCTGAGCTTAAGCGAATAGCCCCGGGACACTATCTGGATTTGATTTCTGAGATGGTTGTCAAGCCCAGCAAGGTGGTCCTAATTTTATAACTTCGTATTATTCAGACTTTCGATGTGCGGTCCAGATCTGATACGGAGTTTCGTGATGCTCCCGAGAGCAGCCGGGTAATGAGATTGATCCTAGATTTTAGGGTAATGTAGCGTCGATGATTATACAAGTTTTGGGTCTTGCAGATCGTATTTAAAGTGATTCAAACGGATTTCACAGCTACTCTAGTTTAGCACTTAGTTAAACTCATCTAATTTCTAAAGGATTTAGTCCTGTATGATTTCTGCCTGAGGTGATACTCAGGTCTTTGTACAGATTTCGAAAGTATTGTTCTTCATTACCTAAACTATAGGATTCATGCCTAATATGAAAGTACTCAGAAACATCTAAAGAACAAGGTGGTGAAAGGTGAAATAGGAGATTTTGAAGGAAATGGGTTGAAAGGGGACTTGAGACTTTGGGATTGAGTTTTGACAAGTTAATAAGGTATTAGGATTTGACCCATTGCCTAAGGACGTTTATCTCCAGGTTGGCAAAAAATCCGGGGTGTTACATTGCCCCCCTCAATTTTCAGTTTGCCCTGCTCAATTTCATGTTTGCCCCACTCAATTTCATGTTTGCCCCGATCAATTTCATGTTTCCCCCGCTGAATTTGATGTTTGCCCCACTGAATTTCATGATTGCCCCGCTCAACTTCATGATTGCCCCGCTCAACTTCATGTTTGCCTCACTGTATTTCATGTTTGTCCCGCTGAAATTCAAGTTTGCTCCACTTAATTTCATGTTTGCCCCACTTAATTTGATGTTTGCCCCACTGAATTTCCTATTTGCCCCGCTGAATTTCCAGTTTGCCCCACTCAATTTCATGTTTGCCCTACTGAATTTCCTGTTTGCCTCGCTGAATTTCATGTTTGCCCCGCTCAATTTCCAGTTTTCCCAGCTCAATTTCATGTTTGTCCCGCTCAATTTCATGACAGGGAGTGGGTGAGTTCAAAGGGTTGTGTGATTCATGATAGGGATGGTCTTTTTGTTGTGGTTTTATGTTCTTGATATAGACTATAAAATTGACTTGCTACAAATTTTCTACTCAACTTTTGGTGTTCCAATGGTTCCCTCAACCAATGACTATATCAACCTGCGGAACGACTGGGAATTAAATGATCAATATGAAGTGAGTTTGGCAAAGTGTTGCTCCTTTTGGACTCATGTACTTGAAAATTAGAACTCGAAAACTGAAGAGATTCTCAAAGAGAAAATAACCAAGCTGCCCTCGTAGACTGCCTTTGTCGATGGAATTCGGTTAGTATAGAAGGATAAGCACTTTATACCAGATGACCTACAACTGAAGAAAATGTTTATGCAAGCTAGCAAAGATGGTAGTCTATTTGTTTGGTACCCACAGTCCAGCTTACAGACCATTAATTCAAGTAAATTGTACTAGGTTTACAGTACTCTTGAAGTGCAAAAAATTTCTAAGTCTGTGCATCTCAGTCTGAGTTCTTTCTCTAATCACGATAACCTTGGGAGGGTTGATCCGAGGGATGGGTTGATTGCAAAAGGGCTGATTAAAACTATATCCGGTTATCTTGTAGGTCCTCAAATATTATGCCAGTAAAAGAGAGGCATAAGGTTACACAAGCTCTTATTGATCTTGTAGTTTTCAAGACAGGAGAATGGCTAAATTTTCGATAATATCGAAAATGAATGGCAAAATTGTCCAACAACAAAACTCAAAAAATTGTTGAATTTCCGATATTATCGACCATGGTTTGATAATATCGATATGCAAACCTCGATATATCGACCAATTGTCAAAAATATCGAGTAAGGACATTCTTCTATACGAAAAATTTGGCCGTCGATATTATCGATCTATCACTGATAATATCGAGCACAAGTCATCGATAATATCGAGCAATGATCGATATTATCGATAACTATTTATTTATGTCCAATGATGTAGCTGTAAAAGCTAGTATCGACATATATCGACGACCTCTCGATATTATTGAAAACAATAAATCGATAATATCGATCACTGATCCATAATATCGAAGATGATAACAAAATAGTGTTTGCCTCGCTCAATTTCCAGTTTGCCCCACTGAATTTCATGTTTGCCCTGCTGAATTTCATGTTTGCTCCGCTCAATTTCCAATTTGCCCCGCTCAAATTCCAGTTTGCCCCACTCAAATTCTAGTTTGCCCCACTCAATTTCTAGTTTTCCCCACTGAATTTCATGTTTGCCGCGCTGAATTTCATGTTTGCCCTGCTGAAATTCAAGTTTGCCCCACTTAATTTCATGTTTGCCCCGCTGAATTTCATGTTTGCCTTGCTCAACTTCATGTTTGCTAGGGTTGAAAGTCGGGCGGGTTAGGTCAGGTTGGTGCTCAACCCTAGCCCAACCCAAGGTTCTTATACCTCAACCCTAACCTTGGGTTCCCAACCTCGTGTTGGGAATTCTCAACCCAAGCCCAACCCAAGCGGGTTCGATCGGGTTGGTCGGGTTGGTCGGGTAGATACATGCTAATATTTTAATGATTCCATTAGTTTATTATATTTCAATACAAGTTTTATTTTTTATATCTATAATTTTGTTAATCATATACGTACTTATTTATCGTAAAGAACTTCATTTATTCTAAACAAACAAGCTAAAATACATGACAACTACGTATTTAAAAGTCGTGTTGTGTATCACACAATCTATTTGGGAGAGAGAAATCCAGCATTTCTTGTTAACTTGAGTCATCAGAAATGATGTGGACCAATGAGACCCGACAACACTAAAATTTCCTATGTCTTCAATACATACGATCCACACTCAATTATAATCTATAACTTCTATATTGATCGGGTTCGGGTTAGGTCGGGCAACCCAAGACCTCAACCCGAGCCCGACCCAAGTTTTATCGGGTTGGTGTTTGTATAGCCCAAGCCTGAGATCGGACTCTATACATCCTGCCCAAGCCCAACCCAATGTCGGGTCAGTCATGGGTCGGTCAGGTTCAACCTGCCCAACTTTCAGCCCTAATGTTTGCCCCGCTGAATTTCACGTTTGCCCTACTGAAATTCAAGTTTGCCCTGCTCAATTTCATGTTTGCCCCGCTGAATCTCATGTTGCCTTGCTGAATTTCTAGGTTGACTCGCTCAATTTATAGGTTGCCTCGCTCAATTTCTACGTTAACTCTAGGAACAGTGACCGTTAATCGCAAATCGGACCCTTGCGATAAATCCCCGCATTTGTTTGCCATCAAACATTGGACAGTCCCTTATCTGACCATGGGGCACCCATTTCATAACTCAGATGGGCTAGGGGCCATCAGGGCAGCCCGATAGCCATATGTGGGCCGAAAGGGCCATTTGAGGTAATAAGTGGCATCTGGGGCCAACTGAACTAAGTTGCAGTGTATATAACCCTTTAAACCCTCTGTCCCTCACTCCCACAGCAAAATTACAGTAGTTGAGAGAGAGAAAGAAAGAGAGAGAGAGAGAGAGGGAGGGTGTGAGTGTTTGGGGAGCCAGGAAATTGGAATTCCCACACTCCTACATCTGTCATTTGCCGGAGACCGCGGCCCTACCACCATAGATGTGAAGTGTGGCTAATAAAAGGTAACAAATTCAATCTCTCTTCCATTTTTCTTAGTTATGGCCACATGCATGTGTCCTGCATGCGATTCCTTGGGCACATGCCCCAGCACAGAGAACCCTAGGACAAACCATTCGGTGAATTCGAGCACTAAAATCTTAGCCTAGGATTCATGCATGTGCCTCGCTTAAATTCCCAATAGTGGATGAGCCACAGGATAACTGATTTCCTCTTCTTCGGGAGGACTCTGTGCCGCAAGCAGGAACTCTTCCGGGTTCACTAGAATTACAAAGAGGTGAGACCCAAACCCTAGGCTAATCGGGTTTTCTCTTTCCAAATATCCTTATAAACTCCGTATGTTGGATAGACTCTGACAACCCTTAATCCAAACCCTATGTTAATCGGGTTTTCTCTTTCCTAATTTCCTCATAAATGTTGTACATATGTTAAATTTGATGATTATATAAATGTGCAAACCCACTGATGTGTTTTGTGTTCGACGAAATGCCTGTGTGGGCTTGACAATAACATTACACTAGTATCGTAGCGATTATCAAGCCACAGAGACACATAATTTCTAAATTTTCACGGGAACCTCGACTAACCGCCCGAATTAAGGAGCGGCCTGATCCGAGCTGGCCACAATCGGTTTGTTCGATCGACTTGGGTTGAACTTACACAGTCAACAGTAGTTAAACTACGCGGAACATTTGTACCAATGTCGGTCGAGCTAAAGTGCCCCAAGTCCACCAATTAGGCTTTAAAGTCGACGAATTTACTCGAATATAAGATGAGACTACTGAATGAGTCTACTTTAAATCGGTTGAGACCAATATAAGATGAGGGTACTTTAGTTTCCCCCACACCACGGGGTGAATAAAAATTGTTGATAGTACTTGTAGTTTGAGTCGGGAATAGTCCAAGACAATTGAAAATCAATTGAAGGTGTACACTTGAAGAAGGACAAGGAATAAGGATATGCTTACTATGTCAATCATCAACCATCATCAATCCTCGGACTCAATCTCTTCTACTGCATTGCCCACCTCATCTAGGCTACCGATTGCACTTTGAAAAGCAAAATCGTGTACATTTCATCCCATCAGTAATTTTGTATTTTATAAATCTATTTCTCCTTCTTACCATGCATATCGCACATCCACTATAATTAGATAATCAAACAGAGTTGGGCTTAAACTCTAGTACCCATGTGAGTGAGCAATCAAATAGGATCAAGGAGCTAGCTATGAGTAGTTATGGAAAGGAAGTCAAATATGAGCAGTCAAATAGTGAACTAGGTACCGCTGACCCGGTCAACCTAGACCCCCAGTCCAACTGACCTGCCCGGTCGACCCCGATTCACTGTCCAACTGGACCAGTCGACTGGGTCCCAACCCGGTCGACCTCGATTGGCTGTCCCATAGAGGGCCATTCTCCAAGTTTTTACTAATTAAAAATTGTCATCGTTTAACAGAGACATGGAAAAAAATAATAATAATAATAAAGCTAAGAACATATCTACAGATGACAGCCCACAAACTAACAATTCCTTACTAAAAACAGTTTGATATTAGCACCAAGACGAAGTTTATTTAGTACTAATCAACCCCTACAACAAGTTTGTTAAGATGGCATTTAAGGAGATATTCATCATTAGCAATACTTTGCAACAAAGGGTTCAATTTAGGAAGCTACAGTGGATCCTTCACATGCAACATTAGATGATATCCAGTAACTAGAAGAATAAGGTGCATGTACCAAATTCCCAACATATGTGAATAACAAAGATTCATGAAATCTCACATATAGAATAGTCAGCTTTGCTAAGATGCCATTTAAGGAGCTCATTTGTTCTGTCTTGAATTTGGAATTATGTTTTATAGAATAGTCGGCTTTGCTAATTAACTCCAATTGCTTCTATATTTCTTCTTATTACAGCAGACAGAAAACCTATGTTTAGAAACCCATGGGTTGTTACTAGGGTGCATGTAACATTGAAATTTGCTAGAGATGAACAGCAGGATGTAACAGGAAAGTTTGTCCTGGTTTGGTTTCTTTATTCCTTTATTTTCCATCTATTGTCTTGAGAAAGGAACCATTCATTGATTGGAGATGATAGTTCTTTGCTTCAAACCCTATACAGAGTCAGAGTTTCATTTGATAGAATTGAGCTTTCTTTGTCAAACTTGTTATTTGTTATCTAGGATGTTAGAAATGAATGCATTCAAGGGAATTTAGGAGTAGCACCTATGGGTAATTAGATGAAGGAAAGTTGTCATTTGCAAGTGCAAGAAAGACTAAGAACTACGTTGGTTAGGAGTGCGTCGGTACAAGTTGAAGGCACTAAAAGGGTAAGAGGAAGGCCCGAAAGGACATGGATGGAGGTGATAAGAAAAGACTTAATGACCTATTGCCTAACTGAGGTTATGGCCCTTGATAGAGTGGAATGGCAGAAAAGGATTCATGTAGCCAACCCCAATTAGTTGGGATAAGGCTTAGATGATGATGATGATAATGATGATGCCATCTTCTCTGTTGAAAATGTATTCAGTACTGCAACAAAAGATTATTTCACTGCATGTGAAGCTAGTTTTTATGGAATTGAATTTACAGCATTTCCCTTGTCTCTATGTTATATTCATTTATTATTATTTCATTAGTTGACAAAGAGGTGGTTATTATCTCTCGGTGCTTTCAGGCAACTACCCTTTCAAGAGAAACATGTTTGGCAACAAGCATCCATTCTTGGGAACTTGGAAATTTTCAGAATATTGAAAAGGCCAGCAAGCTTAGATGATCCTGAATTGAAGGAACACTTATGTTGTGATGACTCATCTAAGGATGAGATTGTGACCCCTAGACTATTGGATTTGGAGCTGGTAGAGGATACTTGACTCACATGCTCACTGACTGTTACGGGATCCAGAAAGTGGATCTAATTGAACGCAAGTCTTACAAGCTGAAGGTTTGTTCTCCTCAACTCGCCTGGGAAAGATTGCATACTTATATTTTGGAAATGACAAACCATATGCTATGAATATTGTTAGTTTGTGCTAAGCTAACTTCTCTGTTTACCAAGGCTTTAGAACTCACCAAAACCAAGTTGACTTCGTTTCACTAGGGAACAAACCGATAGGTCCCTTTGAAATATGTAGGCTTCAGGAGTGAGTTGTGTGAATGGTCAGTTTCTTCCAGAACTAAATGTGTCATAATGGTTTCAATCTAAAGCTAGTCTCATTCGAAGAGCGAAACCAGGATTTAAAATCTTAGTTGTCCACAGTTTATTTATTTATTTTTGTTTTAGTTTTATTTTTGGAGTATGCTTTTGATTATACCAACTTCTGGTGATGGCTGAGGTCCCACTCATGTAGAGTGTTGGTGAACATAATAATCCCTCAAACATCATGTCCGTCATCAAAGTAGGTTTTTCTGATTTGGTTGGTTTTTTTGGACTGCGGACAAATCTTCAGCATCTTGGTCCTGTTTTTAGACTGTTGCGGGAAGCGGTTAATGTAAATCCCTCTCCACTCTGCATATTTGTTGTTTTCCTTTTACATCTTTGAGTTTTTTATTGAAATTCTAGAATTTCTGCAGTACAAGGATATCGACAAGGAATTCCTACAAAGGGTTATGCAGAATACCCATCGATATGTGGGTATTTTCTTTCTACATGCGGTTCTTGTGAATTTTGGTTTCAAAGAAAGTTTCATGCCCTTGGAGAGTACAAGAAGTATTCAAGGAAGATTGTAGATGCCATAAATTGAGAAATTAGAAGAGATATATCCAGTCCTAGTGAACTTCAGAAAAGGAATGGTCGAAGGAGATACCACATGAAATATTTCGGAAGTAAGCAAGTCTGTTTCGCAATTTACAGCCTTCCTGACATGACTATGAAAGAAAGCCAACAAAAAGGTCTACACCCTTCAAAACATAACAGACTAAAATGTTCAGGATGGACTTGAAAATGCAAGCATCATCAACTGGAAGGTCAAAAATCAAGAGACAATCTTTATATGATTTTCGGACATGAAGTACAGGATAGACCATCATACTCATCATCAACTGGAGCTCAATCAGCTATTTCCATGCACCAAATTTGTTTTTTTTCATGTGAATTGCTTTGGGTTGGGAAAGGAAACCAGAAACACATGGGGTTACATATATGAATTTATGTCCGTTATACCTCCCTTGATCCGGCAAAGAAAGTCATTTGAAGATGCAGTTGAGCAGCAAGCCATTAGTGCATGAGAATCCACTGCAATGGATTTGAATGAATTCAATATACTTCATTGGGATGAGGAATGACAGAATCAGTTCTGATTGTGAAGGCTCCATAATCAATCTGAGATGCATGATGAAGGGGATGAGAGTGATATAGTAGGGAACATCAGGTAAAATGAGAACATTCATACACTACTACACATGGTAAACCAAAGTGGAAACAATTTCATTTATAATCTGAGATTGTACATTGTTCCCATACATACGTAACATACCTAACCAAGTGGAAAACATAAAAAAAAACCCAACTACTAACTATTAAACTACTAGGTGGAAATGATCCACTTCTTTCGACACAGTAAACAGAAAGCACATAACCACAAACATGGCTTAACCCGAGACCTAATGGTCCTGTGAATCAATCGGATGCGGCACTGCTCCATCCTTTTGAACACAGCATAATACTTCCTTCAGGGTGCAGAAGATCTTCTGGTTCCATTTCTCTTGTTCAGCCATTTGAGTCATCATTTCAGCCCTCATATCAGTTAATTCATACTGAACCAAGGCCAGCTCCTCTTCCACCTGACTGAAGCACTCATGTATAAGTGGGGGGGCCACAAAATCTTCATCGATGTCTTCGTCATTATCTTCATCCTCCTCCTCTTCTTCTTCTTCCTCAGTTTTTCCTCCTCTTTCAAACTCTTCTTCCTCATTCAATTTCATCCTTTTAATAATATTGGCGTCAATGAAACTTTGCAGCTCAAGCCTCGCATTGGGGATGAAACTAAACCCACAGTCTTTGGCCATCTTACAGACTAACCGTCTGAAGGGTAAGGATAGATTGGTTTTGGTGGTGGTGGCATTCAAGATATGACGCATTACAATAGATGGGTAGCAAACCTTTTTGCTCGTGCCCGGTAAATACAGAACCTCCAACATATACTATGTTAATTATGTATGATTTCCCGTTCTAGGGTACACATTGTACGTAAATACAAGGTAGAGGAACCTGTAAACTGGAAGCATCCTTGTTACCTTCAAACAATTATCATCATGTATCCAAGACATACGTTCACCACAAATTTGAATAGTCCTCTCGTCCCTGTACTTGGACCACTTCGCATCCCTATGTTGAATAATCACTATCCCGCGTGGCACCCCAGAAATCCTCTCAATGTCAGTCACATTAAATGGTATCAAGGAATTTTCGATTGCTATGTCGAAGGTCAGTGACTTTAGACAAGGATTTCTAATTGAAGCGTAGAAATGTCGTACAGTCTCAGCGTCGGCATTGTTGTAGGGTGTGAAGATGGTATTCCACCTAATTGTGTTAAGCCACTTGAGCTCTTGGGTATCGACGAACAAGTCCTTGTTCATGTACCGCTCAAAACATATCTTTCTTTTGGTGAATCTTCCCAAATCCACGTCTTGTTCTGCCTCGATTAACCGGCCGTGAGTCGTTGACAGTCACGCCCGAGACGTGGATCGACTCGTGCTCCATCCCGAGACCACTCTCTTAACCTGGGTAGCTGCGACTATTGAGGTTAACACTCCAATGTCCTCCCTTCGCTTGGAGTGACGATTATATTGTTGTCCATCCGCTTCCTGTGCGTCACGCTTCTTGGCCATAAGCCTCACCATTAATGGGAGCAATAGCCAAGAATAAACAAGAATAAGGAAAGCTCTCATTGGAAAGGCAAATGAGGAAATTGAAGCAAATGGAGTTGGGTTTTGGGATTCGTGTGGAAGTAGAGAAGGATTTGAGAAAATGAAAGGAAATGGGGATGGGTTTTTGGATTTGTGTGGAAGTAGAGAAGGACTTAAGAAGATGGAAGAAAATACAGATAGGTTTTTGGAATTGTGGAGGATTTGTAGAGAAAGATTTGAGAAAGTAGAATGAAGTAGGGATGGGTTTTGGGAGTTGTGTGGAAGTAAAGTAAGATTTGAGAAAATGGAAGCAAATAGGGATGGGTTTTTAGGTGTGGATGGAGGTAGTGAGAGATTTGTGAAAATAGACAGAAATGAAGATGAGTTTGTGGATTTCAATGGAGGTAGAGAAAGATTTGATGAAAATGAAGATGGGTTTGGCTCTTGATAAAAGAGATGGCAGATGAAAAAATAGAATGATATAGGGTTGGGGCCGACAGGGCTTGGGCTTGGTGGGAAAGCGAGTCAGGGTCGACCGGGTCAGTGTCCAGCGTCTCGGGGTCGACCGGGTCAGTGTCCAGCATCTTGGTGTCGATCGGGTCCACCCGGTCGACATGGTCAGTCCCGATGATCAGAATGGCTTGAATTTCATTCCACGTCATTCCACGTCTCTGAACAATCTATTAGTAGTACCTCCAGTGCAGCTTTAGAGGGGTTAAAATGCTGGACTATATTCATCTAAACAAATGGAAGCATCTTATATGCCAGGCTAATGAAAGTTGTTACCAAATCAAACTAGTTTACTAGACAAGCAACGCTAGGTCAAAGTAAGTTGAATAAACCTAGTTGGGCAATCAACTTCTTAGACAAGAATTCAGCTCAAAACCTAGTAGAGCAAGTTTGAGTGTAGGTGTTTTGCATAAGCTGTTAATCTCAGTGTAGATTTACCTTATTTTAAATGTTCATTGAGATTCTTGTTTCAAATCTCTTTAACACAGAGTTTTGTTCATTGAACTGTGCCAAGTCCATCTCATTTGAATCTTCTTCCTGGGAGATTAGTGTTGTTCATAAGGTGGACTCTACCTTGTGGATGAGCTGGTGCAAGAATGAGATTTGGTACCTGTGAATGAACTATGAAGACAATGGATGGTTTAAAAATACTTACCAATGGTCCATAGACTAATGTACATCTGTGTCAGCAGTTACACCATGTGGCATACTATCCTATACGTGGCTTTTTTGTATGGTCAATACATATAGAGAAATGGTCCTCAAAATTTTTTATGGATTGAATGTTGAAACCCATTTGTTGCATTTTATGAGAAATGGACCATCCATAAGTGGGCTATGAATTGGTCAGTCCTACAGTCCATTTGCCATGCCATTAGAATTTAGTGGTTTCTAACGTTTTGTATACTTTTAAATAGGGTGATTGTTGAATCAGTTGATTTTTGGTTCAAGGCCAAACAAGGAATGGTCTACCTGAGTGATGGGATGGATTTTATGCATGTTAAATCGTTTAACCATGTTAGAGAAAGTTACCCACATTAGGTACCTATGTGAGTTAGGTAAGAGTTTTCTGGTTTGATCTTAGAAGTTTCACATGGTATCATGAAATGCTAATACAGTTTATGATGTTCTTAACAGTCCCAAACCTTTTATTTTCCAAAAAATCGTAAGCATTAGGAGATGATTGAAATTTGAAATTTAGAATGAAGGTTCATGCCAATGTAACCTCTAGAATTTATTTTCTTTTGCATTGATATTTGCAATATGCATTTCGACAAATATTGGCATTACACATCCAAATGACACCTTGTAAAGCCTTTCTCTCTCCATATAGATTTTCTCTTTTCATCTTTTCTCCTACCAATTGGTCATTTCTTTTAAGGCATTCCTCCTAATTAGGGATTTCATGATGTAAGTTCACTTGGCCCTACATTATTTTCTTTTCATTTTTATGTTTTTATGGATCTCTTTTATGAGTTTCATGATGTAAGTTCACTTAAGTCGATGATACGGGATTTGAAAACCAATCAACACAGGAGTTGGAATCCAAAAACAAACCAAAACTTGATTACATAGGACTCTGGAATGATATATGGGTTCTGTCACAAGTTAGTCAATCACACAATCCTAGAGGAGTCAAAATCCTCTGAAGTTCTTACCCCTTTTGATCCATCAGTTTGATTCAGCTATGTTCCGTTCACAGTGGGTCTTATGTTGAGTAGGTTCTAAATTCAGATCAGCGTGCATTTACGCCATGTATACGATGGATGAGTAGCTACAACCAGGTGAGTTGTAGCGAATGCACAAGGTACTCTAGCCTGGACTTAATATAGATGATTGATATAGATGTCCAACCTTGTGCACGCTTTTTTTGGCTTTTGGATGAAGAAGAAGAAGAAGACCAACATCCATTTACAAGAAATTGGATTTACATGTACTGTCTCATCGTATGAGACTGTTGGATCATTTTTCATTTTCTTCTCTAAGCAATTGATTGCTTCTTGTTCTTTGCCTCTCTAATTTATTTCTTTTACAGGAATGATTGTTCAATACGTGTTTAGATTCATAGGTGATTCGATAAATGATGCATGTGAAATTTGCCCCATTGTATTTGATGCCCAAATGCAAGACGAATGCATCATGATGCATGATTTTGAAAGAAAAGATTTGCAAATTCATGTTGTTTTCATCTTGCATTAGAAAAATGCTATTCAAATTGCAAATGCCACTTTTCATATTGCAGTAGAAAAATATTACTGGAATCAACTTAAGGGTTATAATGTGGGAATTCATGTTATTGCAATCCAAACAAATAGCATCAATCCAACTGACTCAAGTACATGTGATTATACCAACCCGACCTAACCTGACCTGAATTTGCTACGTTGTGATTGTGGAAGTTACAACTTGCTCATTGTCAAATTGCTCTGGGTATGCTTCTAAATTCAGATCAGCCATTTGAAACTAGTAAGGTACTAACAGCAACTACGTTATAGTGTTGCATTGTAGTCAATGAGTAACAGGCAGTGCAATAATGTAATTGTTCTGGGTATGCTTCCCATATTCATTGATTCATCCTTTTGCTTTACTCAGTTTTCTTTTATCTTATATAGGTGCAGTTTCTACCAAAGAAAGCAGTTGTTGACTCAATCTTAGCCCATTTCTATCTCAAATCATCATGCCTTAATCTTCTGGCACTTTTCCTCGATTCTGTCATATGGTTTATTGGAATGTTCTTTTGCCATTTCCTCACATATGTTGGCTTCACTTAGTTGTCTTTCTTAACCAAATGTTACCTTTTCTTTTATTTTCTTTTTCTGTTTTTTAACATTACTCTTTGTCCTTTGTTCCATTGTGATCTTTGTATCATCAAGTAATTCTCCAGTTTGAGTTTTATGGTCAGGTGCTTTTGGCAACTTGGTTTTTCACAGTTGATTTTGAACAAGGCTCCATATGCTTGTGTCGAAGACTCAGACTATCATATCAGTGCCAATATTGCTGGGTGCAGCTCTACATGCAGTTGTTGAGGAGCATGTAAGAGACATTGATCTGTTACCTCACTAACTTGATGCCGCTCAATTTTACGCACACCATGAGAGACAAAAATTATCAGAAAAAAAGAAAAGAAAAAGAAGAACCCATCCATGCCAATGTTGAGAATGGCTCTGATCAAACTTCCAAAATGGACCCAAGCCAATTTTTCTATTTGCTTACAAAATTACATATCAGTAGCACTTGGCAAAAAAAAAAATCAGTAGAATGCATGCTATGTCCACGCTAGAATATCTCAGCGTGCAAAGATGTGGTTGTCAAAATCCTACGATTTAGGATTTGAGTCGATTCTTAAGCAAAACAATTTGAATCCCACCTTTGAATCCCTTTTTATATGAATCATACGATTTTATAAAAGCTAACCCAAAATAAATAAATAAATAAATAAAATAAAATTTAAAAAAAAGAAGTTTGCTAAGATAGCATTTAAGGAGATATTCAGCACTGGCAATACTTTAAAATACTCTAGATTGATTGTATTTATTGGTTTTTGTTTTTTTTTTTCACACACACAACACAATTCAGTCTCTTTATATATACCTAAGATTGCCAACTAACCACTAACAAGTTGAGAGATTTTTGCTAAAAATCTCTTCTCCTAATGACACTTGTTGCTGACTTTTCAAACCAGTTTCAACTAGCAGCAAAACCAATTACAGCTAATAGAGCTGGTGAAGGAACCGTCATGCAAAACTATTACATTGTAAGAAGCATTTCTTACTCGTGAACAATGCTTCTGAATCCTCAATCTTCCCAAAGATGGATTTAAACATATGAGCCATGGGCTTTTTTAGACATTGAATTTAATAAAGGACTGTGTATTGGACCCATGTACCTGCATATCAAATTAGGATTTTGTCTACATATACTATTTGTTTGGAAGTTTTTAACGCAAAAAATTAGGTGGAGTGAAGGGTTGCATGATTAAACTCACACAGCCCACGTGATATGAGATCTCTATTATTTGTCTTAATTGATTAAAGAGGTCGACATCTAAATGTGTGTTTACAGGAATTCAGTTAATCTGTTGTTAATATGCACCAAATTTAGCTATAGATAAAACTAGGATCTCATCTAAGACTACTTTAAATCCCACCTCTAAAGACTCGAAAGATGGTAGGAGCTCAAATGAACTTGACTAGATGTTCAGCCAGGTTAGGTGGACTCAAGACTCAGAAGATGATATTGACTCAGAAGATTATAGGGAACATTAATGGATATCTAAAATAGATATAGTTGGTATTAATATAATGAATAAAGAATAATAGCTTCAGCATCACAATGCCCGTTAACACTAGTCGCATTTTCTTGTGAATTGCCTCAATTTCTTCGTGCATTATTTTTTCTTGTGAATTGCTTTGGGTTGGGAAAGGAAACCAGCAACACATGGGGCTACAGATAGTTTTTTCTGTCTTTTCTGCCTCCCTTGATCCTGCAAAAAAAGCCATTTGAAGATGCAGTTGAGCAGCAGGCCATTAGTGCAGGAGAATCCATTACAATGGGTTTGAATGAATTCAATATTCTTCATTGGGATGAGGAATGATAGAATCAGCTCTGATTGTGAAGGCCCCATAATCAATCTGAGATGCATGATGAAGGTGATGAGAGTGATATAGTAGGGAACATCCAGCAACATGAGAGTATTTCTTTCTATTAAAGTTTGAGTAGGCCGGTTTTGAGTATTTCTTTCTATTAGAGTATTTCTTTCTTAGTTTTGATTATGTGAGGCCTTGTACCAAGCTGGGCAACGTTAGGATACTCTGACTTGAGAGGAAGTGTTGACAGGTTAAGTCTTGTAATAAGGTTCATTGGGCCATGTCCATGTAACATGGCCATAGGGCCCAAGCCCATATAATATCATTATAAAAGGACTAGAGTGCTTGGGGTTTCAAATAATCCTAGTAATTGAGCGAGGGAATGGAGGAATTGTGCGAGAGAATCAAGGAATTGAGCGAGGCAACCTAGAAATTGAGTGAGGTGTAACCTAAAAATTGAGCGAGGGAACCGAGGAATTGAACGAGGGAATCAAGGAATTGAGCGAGGCAACCTAGAAATTGAGCGAGGCAACCGAGGAATTGAGCAAGGGAACCAAGGAATTCAGCGAGGCAACCTAGAAATTCAGCGAGGGAACCTAGGAATTGAGAGAGACAACCTAGAAATTGAGTGAGGGAACCTAGAAATTGAGCAAGGGAACCGAGGAATTGAGTGAGGGAACCTAGAAAATGAGCGAGGAAACCCAGGAATTCAGCGAGGGAACTTAGAAATTCAGCGAGGGAATCTAGTAATTGAGCGAGGCAACCTAGAAATTGAGCGAGGGAATTGAGGAATTGAGCGAGGGAACCTAGGAATTGAGCTAGGGAACCTAGAAAATGAGCGAGAAAACCTAGGAATTCAGCGAGGAAACCTAGGAATTCAGCGAGGGAACCTAGGAATTGAGCTAGGGAACCGAGGAATTGAGCAAGGCAACCTATAAATTGAGCAAGGGAACCTAGAAATTGAGCGAGGGAACCTAGGAATTGAGTGAGGTAACCTAAAAATTCAGCAAGGGAACCTAGGAATTGAGCGAGGCAACTTAGAAATTGAGCGAGGGAACCTAGAAATTAAGCGAGGGAACCTAGTAATTGAGCAAGGGAACCTAGGAATTGAGCGAGGGAACCGAGGAATTGAGCGAGGGAACCCAGGAATTGAGTGAGGCAGCTTAAGAAATTCAGCGAGATAAACTGAAAATGAGTGAGGCAACCAAGAGATTATTGCATGAGAAGAAATTAAGCAGGGACATCAATACATAAAATATTTTACAACATATATCATACAAAACACTAAATAAATTACAAAGTATGTTATACATCAGGTATAGAGCGATTATGCCCTGTTTGTTTGCATCGCCCGCACTTTATTGTATTCGGTTCTTCTCCACGCGAAGGAATTCTTAGCTTTTTTGGTCTTCCAGATGAACTCTTTTGTCCTGGGGGTTTAATATTTGCACAATACTCCTTAAAGCCATCTGTAATCTTCCATTCACTCTTATCACATACTGGGTACACCGATTCGTTATATGTAGTCAAGTAATTATGCGACGTGTAGAATAGGGAGCAGTATGAGTAATGAGGAAGATTGTAGTTTATACATGCTGACAAGACATGCATACAAGGGTACCCCTTCACGTCAAACTCGCGACATGTACATGAAAGTGAGTTGAGCTTTACTATATCATTATAATCTCCCACAACATAGTACTCATCTTGAGAAATTGGATGACAGTGAACATCTCGCGCCTTCTGTATAAGATCCTTTAATTGTTCCTCCACCCATGGTATCAACGGCCCTACAAATGATGCTGCAGATTATCTTCTCTTGTAAAACAATTCTTGTATCTTAAATCTTACCACCTATATCAATTTAGTAACGGGGTATTCAAGTGCTTCTTTGAAGAGAGCATTAACACACTTGGATATGTTTGTACTGAACAAGTTAAATCTTCTTCCTGGAAAGTACGAAGATGCCCATCTTTCGTACGCGATTTCTCTCAACCATGCATGCACTGGGGGGTTGACCATTTCGATATCATGTATTAACTTTTCGAATTCAGCCCTCCTGCATGTCTTCACAGCCCGCCAGTAGTACATCTCCAAGGACTTATCTTTAAAAGTGTCTACCAAGTTTCTATAGATATGATACACACAGTAGCCATGGATTGCATGAGGGAAGACTTGGGGAACCTCTTTCATTAAACCTTTATGTCGATCAGATATAATCACAAGACCCGAATGAGACCCTAATGCATCGTTAAGGTAGGTAAGGAACCAATTCCAGCTGTTGTTGTTCTCTGATTCTCCGATGCCAAACGCAACTGGAAAAATATGATTATCCCCATCTAAGGTCGTGGCAATGAATAGAACACCCTTATATTTGCCCTTTAAGTGTGTCCCGTCTGAAATTGCGGTGAAGACCGCTTTAGTTGAAGTCGGGATATGCCAATATGTCCTAGAGGGGGGTGAATAGGACTTTTAAAAGTTTTTATAATTTATTTAAAATCCTATTATACTAATCCTAACAAAGGCACATATTAGGATTACTCAAAAATAACTCTACTGGCTTCCAAGCCCGGTAGAGGTCTAATCACAAACTGTTTAAGAAGTAATCAATATGCGAAGTAGTTTATGATGGATATAACTGTGTAAGTGTGTGAGGTGTGATCTCAGATATTCAGATATGCAAATGCTAAAGTAAATCACACAATCAGAAGAATAACAATCTCAAACACAATCATTTTTATAGTGGTTCGACGATCAGTCTACTCCACTCCCGGCAGACGCACTCAACCCTTAAGTGTACCGGATTTCACTAAGGAGGTTTCACAGCGGTTCACCTCAAACCTAAGGTTTTAAATCAGGTTCACCTTCAACCTTTACAACCTACACTGAGGCTGACCGTTTATGCTCTTACGAGCAAGGGTCAACATAACGCACCCACTTTAAGCACACTGGCCAAGGATCTTCCATAAGACCCTATGGAGGTTTCTACACGGTTCACCTCAAACCCGAGGTTTCACACGGTTGACCTCAAACCTAAGGTTTTGCTAGTTCACCTTCAACCAGATGTTTATGCTCTCCACAAAGCAAGGGTCCGCACAACGCACCCACCATGTACACTCCCGCCAGAGGCCTCCTACGAGGGGCTTCAAGGGTGAGAACCACTCAAGACCCAATCCTAAAAAGAAATGATCACAAGTGTCCTCTAGACTCTAGATACTTACAGATAAGCTGATGAGTCCCTTTGTAGCACGATGACGAAGATCTCCTCCTTGTTGATGAAGAGTCTTCGGCTTCCTTGATCCGCAACACAAATGATGTACCAATATATGACTTCGGGTTGGGTCAAGGTTATGATGAAATCCTACTCTCAAAAGATTTTCCTATAAGGAAGATAGAGCAGTTTCAATCATCTAAGCATTCAAGGCATCCCAGCTTAATGATTTTCCATTAAGATGGTAGCTAGAGGATCCTTGAATGTGAAAGTTCATTCCCCAATCCACTCTATTGAATATCAATTGTGAGGGTGGATTGGAGGATGAACTTCCCTGAGAGAAAGGGCTTTGGGTATAAGATCTAAAGTTATACACTCAAAAGCTCTCTCTGCTCTCTCTCCCAGCTATAAAGACAAGTCTCTCTTTAAATAGGCAAAAGGTTCCAACAGATATAAAACGGTCATATTTATGACAGAGTTCGATATCATCGAGCGGTGTCGATATTATTGAGCGTGTACTCTCGATAGCATCGACGGTCCATGTAACATCCCAAATTTTCACAGCCAGAGTATGCACTCGTGTCCGAGGAAATCGGGTGTAATTATTGTAAAGTGAGAATGTCTCAAGAACTTGCCCTGAGATTTTCTTCCATCAACATTACATTCATCTATATATTTGATGGAGACCAGCCAAAGAATGAAATTAACTATCTTTCTCATTCCAAAAGAAAATGAATAAATTGTCAAAGGCTCTCACAATGGGAGCATAACACAAATTCTGTTAATAATAGAAAAGTAAGTAAAACTAATTCCTATTCTCTGGCTTAGTTGTCGGGTTCTCCCTCGAGTCGGTGCTCCTCTGGTTCTTCCATCTGTTCGTCACCTGCATCGTCTAAATGGTTGGGAGAGGGTCAATGCCCTACTCATAGTGAAGGTTACCCTTCAAGATTAACAATAATTCAAGAGATTCATAACAGGTAAAGTAAGGAGTCTGATATGTCCCGTGCTCCACTAACACGAGGTATCAGCATGCACAAACAACCTACATGAGATGCATGCCTAGCAAAGTATGTGGCGCTCATCATACGTAGTGATCATCACATTGTGGAATATAATTCATAGGAAACACGGCTCGACCCGCATCCCATAACTACGGATATTTGCCGGCATGGCCAACACTAGCGTGGATTTACGCGAACATCTCAAGGCAACACAACACGCGGTTGGGGGATTTACGTAACACGATGTGTTCATGGAGCGACTAATTACGACATCCAATCCCGAAAAGTTGATGTAACACGTATGCCGATTTACATACATCAATTGTGCACCACACCAACCAACCCACGGAATTACGTGCCAACCAAGAAGGCCGCTACCCGTAAAGCATTACGTCCATGATAAGATAATCGATTCACTAGTTGTGATATCTCATAACACATCACTTGCACTTATAAAGAATATAGCTAAATCATGAAGAATATAAACTGAATCATGGAGGTTCTGGAATAACAAGATACATGCTTATGCCTTTAAAGATAGATGGCACAAGACCAATATAATAAGAGAAGAGTGACAATGGTCAACTCAACAAAAGTGGCAATGGCCAACATAACAAGAGAAGAGTGACAAGGGTCCACTCAACAAGAGGAGAGTGACAGAGTCAACCCAAATAAAACGACGAGTGGCATAACCAACTCAAATATAAGGACGAGTGGCAGATCCAACTCAATAATGGGTAAGGCAGGGGCAAGGCTTGTACCCATGGCCTCACATAAATTCAGAGAAATTCTCTTGTATTTGACATCATGTCATAATCCCAAAAGGGCCAATAATCAATTGATAGGATGGTTCCCACTGAACATGTAAATATGAGATACCGGATAATTCATATCATAAAAGGCACGAAAAAGGCCAATAATTGAATTGAAACATATAACAGCATGGAAAATTCAAAGTGATATGTAATGTCCAGATGAGATACATGTAAAGACGAATTCAAATTCATGAAGACAGGAAAAGGCAGAATTTAATTATCAACTTAAATTAGGGTAAGCCTAAAGGATAGAACCCTCACCTTTGGTTATCCGTCTGTTACTACCAACGTTAGATGTTCAGAAGTGCACCTTAGGATTAAATCTTGTCCTCATTCACAAGGCCCAAACGATTAAGATTAAGGCTTAATTCATATTACTATTGAATTCAGTTTAATTTGGTAAATTAAAATTTCGGCTTTATATCTTCCAACTTAGAATATATATATCTATCTAGATATATCTAAGTTATACGAGTGTTATTCCACCGAGTCGACTCAGTTCGCCTCAGTGGAATTCTCCACCTCTATTGTTGGGACGAAAGGAAAATAAAGAAGAAGGAGAACAATCAAAACAAAGTCAGCAACTTACTTGGCCTCGAGTCAAACTCAGTGAGTCGACTCGAGTCAAACTCAGTGAGTCGACTCGACTCAACTCGGATCTCTCCCTTTCTTTCTTTCTTTCTTTCTCTTTTTCTTTTTCTTTCTCTTTTCTTTTCTTCCTTGCTTTTCCTTCTTTCTCTTTTCTCTTTTTCTTTTCTTTTCTTTCCTTTCTTCCTCTCACGACGACAAAATCATGCAACAAATGCCTCTCTCTCTCTCTCTCTCTCTCTCTCTCTCTCTCTCTCTCTCTCTCTCTCTCCCCTTCTCTTTCTCACGTTTTTCTCCTTCCTTCGCTGGACATGTTTTGTCCTTTATAGGGTGCAACGCACCTTCCAGAATACTCTGCGAAGGCTTTCACAGATTGCTTGCGCAACCTCTGTTTCTATCGCGACGAAATTTGTGGAGGCAGTCCTACGTGCGGCAGTTGTTCTAGGAATCCGAGATCAGTTCTACCTGATCTGATTTCTTGGGGCCAATCGAGTCCCCCTTTCGGAGCAACTGGACGGTCTGGATTAGGTTCTTCATTCCCTGTTTATCCGTCCATCTGACCAGATCGTCCAGATCGCTCGGACGTTCGCACCTTGCGTAAAGACGGTTTGCGGAGATATTAGCAGGGCCTGTATCCAATGTTATTTGAGGAATCCACGCCTTCCATCAGCTGCAGGGTGAAATTTTGATAGGGATTGCGTGTTTCGACTTACAGTTAGTGTGGCCCACCTGACAATTCGTGTGGTGATAGTTCCGACATTCAGCAAGCTAATGACCGCTCCCTGGCACGTTCCAGACCGATCTCACCTAGGTCTTGGTCCGGTCTTTCGTCTGGTTCGAATGGACGGTCCGGATGGGGCTTCTGGATCGAGCTAATGCCCCACCGAAATGGATCGCAACTCCCTGTTGCGGCGGAAATTTGAGGTTGGATCGAGTCGTGATTTTGCGGTCTTACTTGTATTGGCCGGAACTTCCGGTCCAGTGCACGTCGGTTGTGCACAGTTTGTGCACACTCAATCCAGATGTGGGATCCGCGGTGATGCATTTGAGAGATCCACTCCGTCCATCCATTTTTCCCTTTAATTTAAGGGGTTTGGCCCAATCTGATGCATAATCTAATATCGGGTGGACCCCAAGATCATCGGTTAATGACTGTTTCGTCCATTGGGACACTTCTACAATGATCTAAGGGTTGATATTTGATGTGTATGGTTAATTTAGGTTAGTTAAGCATGTTATGAAGTTTCATGCTAAGCGGGTCGTGAGAACTGAGTGAACTAGAATTTAAGTGTCTAGGTTAGTGGCATTATCGTAATTATTAGTGATCTAAGGGTTTTGCGGAATCTAACGGTTCCAGGCGGTTATAGGAACGTTTCTAAGTATTTCTTATGGAGGGACTTGTGTCTAGATCCATGTGGTTGAAGAATCATACATTGATTAGCTTGAGGGGGTGTATGTGTACTAATCCATATGATCAAAGGTCGGATGACTCGATTCATAGGTGGGGGTTGTTTTCGAGGGTAGGATATGTGTCGGGGCAAGGATATAAGGCTAGAGTAGTTGGATTGGTATCGTACACATGCACATATAAGTAAATTTTCAGGCAATGCTCAAGAACTTTCAATGCTCGAGTATTGTTCGGGGCGTTACAATCTACCCCTCTTAAAGAAAATTTCGTCCTCGAAATTCTTTTCTTCTTGTTATGGAATAGGGAGCCGGTTGTTCCGTAATACATTACTCTTCACTCTTTGGTTAGTGTATATACTTCTCTATGATGCCCATAAAAAGTATTGAAACTACTACTATCTACCTCTCTTAAAGAAAAATTTTAAACTTACCTCCCGCGCTAGCCTTTGTTGAAGAGGTTGGGGTGCTTTTCCTTCATTTCTTCCTCGCGCTCCCAGGTTGCTTCTTCTTGGTCGTGATGTGACCACAGAACCTTGACCAGAGGAATAACTTTGGTTCGAAGAATTTGGTCCTTGCGATCGAGGATCTACACGGGTTCTTCTACATATGTGGCGTTATCCCTCAGTTCTATTTGTTCCCAGTTGATAATGTGAGAGGTGTCCGGTTCATACTTTCTTAGCATAGAGATATGAAAGACATTATGAACATTGGCCAGCTGAGGGGGTAGCGCAATACGGTAAGCTACCTCTCCTACTCTTTCTAATATTTCGAATGGGCCGATGTACCTGGGTGCTAGTTTGCCCTTTTTCCCGAATCGCATCATACCCTTCATAGGGGAGACTTTGAGGAACACCTTGTTTCCTTCGAAGAATTCAAGATTACGTCACTGAGTATTTTGTTGGGGCCCTCCCGAATTACTGTATTTACTCCTCAACTAGAATATACAGCTCACTTTTTCCACAAAAAAAAATAAATTTGCTTCAAAAAAAAAAAAAAAGATTACGTCGCTGAATGTCCGCGTAGCTTTTCTTTCTGCTTTATGCCGTCTGTAAGCGTTTCCTTATCAAATCGATTTTCTCGGAAGTAATTTAAACAATTTCGGGCCCTAATGTGCTCTTTTCTCCTACTTCTGCCCAACATTGCGGGGTACGGCAAGGTCGTCCGTATAGAGCCTCGAATGGGGCCATGCCAATACTTGCTTGGAAGCTGTTGTTGTAAGCGAACTCAGCGAGGTGAAGATAGTCATCCCAGCTGCCCTTGAAATCCAAAATACAGGATCTTAACATGTCCTTGAGTACTTGATTCACCCTTTCTGTTTGTCCGTCTGACTGGGGGTGGAAAGCGGTACTGTGATTCAAAGAAGTCCCTAGTGCTGTTTGTAGTTTAGTCCAGAGGTTTGAGGTGAAGCGGGAGTCCCTGTCTGATATGATCGTAGATGGAGTTTCGTGGAGTCGTACCACATTTTTTATGTATAACTCTGCTAATTCGTTCATTGATGCAGTGATTTTCATGGGTATAAAGTGAGCCGACTTAGTCAGCCGGTCCACTATTACCCATATTGAATCGTGGCTTCTTCTTGTTTTTGGGAGTCCTACTATGAAGTCCATCGATATAGAGTCCCATTTCCATAAGGGTATCTCGAGGGGTTGTAGTAGCCCAGCTGGTTTCTGATGTTCGACTTTTACCTGTTGGCAGGTGAGGCATTTAGCCACATAAGCGGCGATTTCTCGTTTCATATTATTCCACCAATAATGATGCTTTATGTCCTAATACATCTTGGTGCTCCCGGGATGGATGGTTAATTTGGATCAGTGGGCTTCGTCCAATACAGCTAATCTTATCTTAGGCTTATTGGGTACGCATAATCTATTACAACATCTAAGTCCACCATCCGGGCCCACGTGCCATCTCGAATCCTGGTTCTCTACTGCTTTCAAATAGCGCTCCTGCAGTTCTTCGTCCTGCCCCTGTGCTTCGATGATTTGACGTAGCAGCGAGGGTTCCATAGATAGGTTTTCGAGCAGGGTGTTCCCTTTTCCTAGGTCTAGCTGGATATTAAAATCCTTTATGAAGTCCAGCATTTTCCATTCTTCGAGTGCAATTACAGCTGCCGAAATGTGAGTCTTCCTGCGACTAAGTGCGTCAACCACTACGTTTGCCTTCCCTGGGTGATATTGTATCTCAAATTTGTAGTCCTTTAGGGTTTCCATCCATCGGCGTTGACGCATATTTAAGTCCTTTTGGTCGAACAAGTACTTAAGGCTCTTATGGTCTGTGTTAAGCTTGAATTGTTCCCCATATAAATAATGTCTTCACATTTTGAGAGCAAACACCACGGCTACTAGTTCTAAGTCATGTGTTGGATAATTTTGTTCATGTACCTTCAGTTGTCTGGACGCATACGCGATCACCTTGTTGTTCTGCATGAGCACGCATCCCAAGCCTTCGAGAGAGGCGTCTGTATATACTGTAAATTCTACTCCTTCCTCGAGTAGGGTGAGTATGGGGGAGGAAGTTAACCTTTTCTTGAGTTCTTGGAAGGCTTCTTCGACTTTTCCATCCCATTGAAAATGTGCATTTTTCTTCGTTAGGTTGGTTAATGGTCGGGCTATTTTGAAAACCTCCTTGATGAATCGCCGGTAGTACCCTGCTAAGCCCAGAAAACTTCTAATCTTGGTGACGGTATCCGGTCTGGCCCATTGGAGAACGGCCTCTACCTTGGCCGGGTCCACTGCGATGCCTTGACGATTCACCACGTGTCCTAGGAATCTGACTTCTTCCTTCCAGAACTCACATTTCGAGAGTTTAGCGTATAGTTGATTCTCTTCCAGCAAGTTTAGGACCTTTTGCAAGTGAACCTCGTGTTCTTCTTTACTTCGCGAGTAGATTAAGATGTCATCGATGAAGACTATAACGAATTGGTCGAGGAACGGTCTAAAAATATGGTTCATAAGATCCATAAAAACAGTCGGGGCATTCGTGAGACCGAAGGGCATTACCAGAAATTCAAAATGTTCGTACCTTGTCCTAAATGCGGTCTTTTGTATATCCTCATCCTTAATTCTCAGTTGATGGTGCCCCGATCTCAGATCAATCTTTAAAAAGAATTGAGCTCCCTTTAGTTGGTCAAATAGGTCATTGATACGGGGGAGAGGATACTTGTTCTTTACCGTTGCTTGATTTAGGCGACGATAGTCAATGCACAATCTCAGGGATCCGTCTTTCTTTTTGATGAACAACACTGGCGCGCCCCAAGGAGAAACGCTTGGTCGAATAAACCCCTGATTCAAGAGTTCTTCTAACTATTTTTAAAGTTCTGCTAACTCGACCGGTGCCATACGGAAAGTGGGTAGGGAAATTGGGGCAGCCCCAGGCATTAGGTCGATACCGAAGTCTACCTCCCTCCTGGGAGGCAGTCCGGGTATCTCCTGGAATACCCTGGTGAATTCTTTAACCACCGAAATTTGTTTCACGAATACCTCTTCCAAGCTCATTATTCGTTGTAAGGGCTCCTCCCTCTTTCTTCCTTGTATTGTGATAGGAGATCGCCCCACTGTGGTGAAGGTGATCCTCCTAGTCCTAATCTCAATGATTGCCCTAGTTTTATCCATCCAATCCGTCCCCAGGATCACGTCGAAGCATTTCATGTTTATTATCACTAGGTTAACAGATATTACGAGGCCTGCGATAGTGATGGGGCAGTTTTTACAGTATTTGTTTAATTCCACCACCTTCCCTAAAGGAGAAGCCACAGTGATTGTCTCCTTTGTGCGCTTTAATTCCAATTTTAACCGTTCTACTATCGAACTTGAGATAAAAGA
Source organism: Magnolia changhungtana (assembly GCA_030180095.1). Classification (NCBI taxonomy): domain Eukaryota; kingdom Viridiplantae; phylum Streptophyta; class Magnoliopsida; order Magnoliales; family Magnoliaceae; genus Magnolia; species Magnolia changhungtana. Next base: position 1,309,138 of record JASAUF010000101.1, on the reverse strand, counting down.
CATGGTAGCTCCGCAATTGAATAAAAGTATAATGGGGGTATCTTGGATAGTAGTCGTACCTTCTATTAGTCCTGAGGCAGTATCTGCGTCTTCCGGTGACCTCATGGCGTATAGACGGCGTTGGGATTTTTGAGGCACACTTGGGCCAGATGGTTGCTTCTGTGATGGAACGGGGCACCCTTCGTCTCTCATTTTCTTGTAGTAGTTCTTCATATCGTGTCCCAACTTCTGGCAGTAGCCGCATCCCGGGCGACTGTCTCGCGGCTTCTTGTCTTCGGCAGTTCCGACTTGTTGCGGGGCAATCCTCGATCTTTTGTCTGACAATGGTGGCATCCCAAGGTTTGTTCTGAGCCTCTTCCCGTCTTCGTGTTGCTGTAACCTGGCCTGTGATCTACGATCGTCATCATTTTCGGCTCGAGTAGCCTTGTCGATCGCGTCGGCATAGCTTTCCAGATTTAAGCAACATATCTTGGAGTGGATCGAGGGTCGAAGGCCATCTTTAAATCGCTTGATTTTGAAGTCTTCGTCGTCGACTAATTTCGGCGCATAGCGCGATAACTCCGTGAACTTAGCCTCATACTGGGCGACAATCATCTCGCCTTGAGTGAGTTTCAGGAACTCGGACATCTTTTCGTCTCAGTATGACCTTGGAAAGTACTTCTCAAAGAATCTCTTCTCGAAGTCTTCCAAGCGCCAGGCACGGTTCTCAGGGACGGCCCTTTCTGTTGTCTCCCACCAATTGACTGCTTCCCCTTCGAACTTGAATGTAGCTAAAGAAATTTTGAGGTGGTCTGGGCATCCCATGGTCCTTAGTATTCTTTTGGTCTGTTTTACCCAACGTTCAGCCGTCTCTGGGTTTGGTGTACCTGAGAATACTGGGGGCCTTAACTTTAAGAATTTTTCTAACATGAAGGTTTCGTCGTGTCGTTCTGTGCGAGGGGGGGTTGATGTAGGGGTGTGAGTAGGCGGAGACAGAGATGTTGCGGCTCGTGGGGAGTTATTGCGAGCCTGTTGTTGTAGTCTGTCCATGGTCTGCTGGGTCTTTTCCATAAACGTCTCATCCGTCCCAGGATGGAGTAGAATGGTGCCCATGCTTGGGTATCTGGGGGTACCTGCCCTAGGGGTGGCCCTGGGAGCGTAGCCCCTCGTTGGGTTGCCGATAGCGAGGGCGTGGATTCCCCCATGGCTGCCTCCTGAGGGGTGTCTCCCTGTCTTGTCTGCACTAGGGGCAGGGAGTTGGATCAGGTAGTCTTCTTCTTAGGCGTCATCTCTCCTGTGGATGGGAAAAATATGTTAGCGATGAAAACATTGCCCGAAGGTCCTTTAAGGCATTAAGAATGTGTCTTGCTTGCTGGTGTCTCTATGCCAAGGTGTCCCTAGATTTATTATGGGGGAGTCCTAGAATCCATAGTTGCTAAGTTTCCCGTCTTCCTTATGGGGAGCCTAAATGTGGTTTTCTGTTTCCTAAACTATATAATTCCTTTGCGGATCTAATTTTCATATATATGTGTTTAATTCACAATCTTTTCTTAGACATCTACAGCTTATAATGGTCCATCCCCCTTAGGCCCAGTTAATCTCATTCTTGGGCTCTGATACCAACTGTAACATCCCAAATTTTCATGGCCAGAGTATGCACTCGTGTCCGAGGAAATCGGGTGTAATTATTGTAAAGTGAGAATGTCTCAAGAACTTGCCCTGAGATTTTCTCCCATCAACATTACATTCATCTATATATTTGATGGAGACCAGCCAAATAATGAAATTAACTATCTTTCTCATTCCAAAAGAAAATGAATAAATTGTCAAAGGCTCTCACAATGGGAGCATAACACAAATTCTGTTAATAATAGAAAAGTAAGTAAAACTAATTCCTATTCTCTGGCTTAGTTGTCGGGTTCTCCCTCGAGTCGGTGCTCCTCTGGTTCTTCCATCTGTTCGTCACCTGCATCGTCTAAATGATTGGGAGAGGGTCAATACCCTACTCATAGTGAAGGTTACCCATCAAGATTAACAATAATTCAAGAGATTCATAATAGGTAAAGTAAGGAGTCTGATATGTCCCGTGCTCCACTAACACGAGGTATCAGCATGCACAAACAACCTACATGAGATGCATGCCTAGCAAAGTATGTGGGGCTCATCATACGTAGTGATCATCACATTGTGAAATATAATTCATAGGAAACCCGACTCGACCCGCATCCCATAACTACCGATATTTGCCGGCATGGCCAACGCTAGCGTGGATTTATGCGAATATCTCAAGGCAACACAACACGCGGTTGGGGGATTTACATAACACGATGTGTTCATGGAGCGACTAATTGCGACATCCAATCCCGAAAAGTTGATGTAACACGTATGCCGATTTACATACATCAATTGTGCACCACACCAACCAACCCACGGAATTACGTGCCGACCAAGAGGGCCGCTACCCGTAACGCATTATGTCCATGATAAGATAATTGATTCACTAGTTGTGATACCTCATAACACATCACTTGCACTTATAAAGAATATAGCTAAATCATGAAGAATATAAACTGAATCATGGAGGTTCTGGAATAACAAGACACATGCCCATGCCTTTAAAGATAGATGGCACAAGACCAATATAATAAGAGAAGAGTGACAATGGTCAACTCAACAAAAGTGGTAATGGCCAACATAACAAGAGAAGAGTGACAAGGGTCCACTCAACAAGAGGAGAGTGGCAGAGCCAACCCAAATAAAACGACGAATGGCATAACCAACTCAAATATAAGGACGAGTGGCAAATCCAACTCAATAATGGGTAAGGCAGGGGCAAGGCTTGTACCCATAGCCTCACATAAATTCAGAGAAATTCTCTTGTATTCGACATCATGTCATAATCCCAAAAGGGCCAATAATCAATTGATAGGATGATTCCCACTGAACATGTAAATATGAGATACCGGATAATTCATATCATAAAAGGCACGAAAAAGGCCAATAATTGAATTGAAACATATAACAGCATGGAAAATTCAAAGTGATATGTAATGTCCAGATGAGATACATGTAAAGACGAATTCAAATTCATGAAGACAGGAAAAGGCAGAATTTAATTATCAACTTAAATTAGGGTAAGCCTAAAGGATAGAACCCTCACCTTTGGTTATCCGTCTGTTACTACCAACGCTAGATGTTCAGAAGTGCACCTTAGGATTAAATCTTGTCCTCATTCACAAGGCCCAAACGATTAAGATTAAGGCTTAATTCATATTACTATTGAATTCAGTTTAATTTGGTAAATTAAAATTTCGGTTTTATATCTTCCAACTTAGAATATATATATATCTATCTAGATATATCTAAGTTATACGAGTGTTATTCCACCGAGTCGACTCAGTTCGCCTCAGTGGAATTCTCCACCTCTATTGTTGGGACGAAAGGAAAATAAAGAAGAAGGAGAACAATCAAAACAAAGTCAGCAACTTACCTGGCCTCGAGTCAAACTCAGTGAGTCGACTCGACTCAACTCGGATCTCTCCCTTTCTTTCTTTCTTTCTTTCTCTTTTTCTTTTTCTTTTCTTTTCTTCCTTGCTTTTCCTTCTTTCTCTTTTCTCTTTTTCTTTTCTTTTCTTTCCTTTCTTCCTCTGTTTGGACGACAACAAATCCAGCAACAAATTCTCTCTCTCTCTCTCTCTCTCTCTCTCTCTCTCTCTCTCTCTCTCTCTCTCTCTCTCTCTCTCTCCTTCTCTTTCTCACATTTTTCTCCTTCCTCCGCTGGACATGTGTTGTCCTTTATAGGGTGCAACGCACCTTCCAGAATACTCTGCGAAGGCTTTCGTAGATCACTTGCGCAACCCTTGTTTCTAGTGCGATGAAATTTGCGGAGGCTATCCTACATGCGGCAGTTGTTCTGGGAATCCGAGATCAGTTCTACCTGATCTGATTTCTTGGGGCCAATCGAGTCCCCCTTTCGGAGCATCTGGACGGTCTGGATTAGGTTCTTCATTCCCTGTTTATCCGTCCATCTGACCGGATCATCCGGATAGCTCGGACGTTCGCACCTTGCGTAAAGACGGTTTGCGGAGATATTAGTGGGGCCTGTATCCAATGTTATTTGAGGAATCCACGCCTTCCATCAGCTGTGGGGTGGAATTTCGACCAGGGACTGCGTGTTTCGACTTACAGTTAGTGTGGCCCACCTGACAATTCGTGTGGTGATAGTTCCGATGTTCAGCAAGCTTGTGACCGCTCCCTGGCACGTTCCAGACCGATCTCACCTAGGTCTTGGTCCAGCCTTTCGTCTGGTTCGAATGGAAGGTCTGGATGGGGCTTCTGGATTGAGCTAATGCCCCACCGAAACGGATCGCAACTCCCTGTTGCGGCGGAAATTTGAGGTTGTTGGATCGAGTCGTGATTCTGCGGTCTTACGTGTATTGACCAGAACTTCCGGTCCAGTGCACGTCAGTTGTGCACAGTTTGTGCACACTCAATCCAGATGTGGGGTCCGCGGTGATGCATTTGAGAGTTCCACTCCGTTCATCCATTTTTCCCTTTAATTTAAGGGGTTTGGCCCAATCTGATGCATAATCTAATATTGGGTGGACCCCAAGATCGTCGGTTAATGACTGTTTCATCCACTGGAACACTTCTACAATGATCTAAGGGTTGATATTTGATGTGTATGGTTAATTTAGGCTAGTTAAGCATGTTATGAAGTTTCATGCTAAGCGGGTCGTGAGAACTGAGTGAACTAGAATTTAAGTGTCTAGGTTAGTGGCATTATCGTAATTATTAGTGATCTAAGGGTTTTGTGGAATCTAACGGTTCCAGGCGGTTATAGGAACGTTTCTAAGTATTTCTTATGGAGGGACTTGTGTCTAGATCCTTGTGGATGAAGAATCATACATTGATTAGCTTGAGGGGGTGTATGTGTACTAATCCATATGATCAAAGGTCGGATGACTCGATTCATAGGTGGGGGTTGTTTTTGAGGGTAGGATACGTGTCGGATCAAGGATATAAGGCTAGAATAGTTGGATTGGTATCGTACACATGCACATATAAGTAAATTTTTAGGCAACGCTTGAGAACTTTCAATGCTCGAGTATTGAAAAGTTCGGGTCGTTACAGTCCGCTCGATGACGCAAACTCAAATGTCATACACTTTCGAAACCTTTTGCCAGCTGGTCGAGGGCATCGATACTTGTGTCGATGTCATCGGATTTCGAACTCCGATTTCATCGATATGAGAATCGATTCCTGGACATTTAAAAAATGAGAGAAACTAGACCTGGAATATTCTAGGTTTTTAAGAAATGATCGAGGGTCAGCCGATGTCATCGGAATTTGCATATCGATGATATCGAAGGCAGTGTCGATGGGATCGATAAATCCTATAGATTTACCAATAAGCTCGTTGGACAGATTGTGTCCAGACTCGATCCAATTGACTCAGCCTCGATATCATCGACATATGAATATCGATTTCCTCGAATGGCCCCCGATCAAAGTTAAAACCAACCTGAAATATTTGCTGGAAGAAATGCGTGCCCTCGATCGATATCATCGATGGACTTCCGATCTTATCGATATTTGATTTCAGATCATATCAGAAGAAGCATCGATATATCGAAGGAATATGAAATTTTCTTTAAAAAAATAGGGGCATTGGAAATCTGCCTGTCAATGATATCGAGTCGACTTTGATAGACTCGAGATTTTGAATATTGATAGGTGTATCGATACATCGATAATTCGTCTAGATATGTTATGAGGTTGCTGGGCATATTTGGTCCTATTTTTTATGGTATCGATGAAGAATCGAGGACTCGACAGAGCAGGTCAATCATATCGAGATGTGTATCGATACAATCAACAGGGCAACAAAACTTAGAGAATTTTCCTATTTTGAAAAATATTTTCTTACCCAAAAACCCTATGTTGTTCTAGTTTATTTTTAAGGGTTTTAATATACCTGGTTATTTGGGACAAAGGATGTGCGCTCAGATTTACCTGTGGCGAGCTTACACACATCCGGTTGAGGCAGACGCTTGAATTGATCTTCCTATCAAGCTTTGTAGACGAACTGACTCAACACTCACGCTAATTGACAAACTAGGGCACTTTCACTGCCAATGGCCAATACCCTCCACATAAAATTCTGAAAACTTTGAACGCATTGTTCAAGCGCTAGAAAACACCTCTCAAACTTAACAGTCTCTTTGTTAACAAGCACGACAGTCACCGTTCCCGGGTTGACCACCCTCAACTCATACAAATACAAGGGGAGTTGATTGTAAGAGTCTTTATAAGACCCCATCATGTGATTAATTGCAAGCTCCTTAGCTTTCCATGCCTTCCTATAACTGATAAGAATATTATATTTCTCTTGCATAGCAAAGATAATATCACGTGGCCTCATACCTAAGCGTTGCTCAATACGGCTAACAACCAGATCACACGCTAACTTATTGCTTGTTTGCCGGTGATCGCTCTTCATCCATGACATGCCGCACATGTGTTCTGACGTATAATTCCGTATCTTGAATATCCCCGTATCATTCACCCGAGATGCGTGAACCCTCCGTTCGCATGTATCTTCGAAGCACACCACAATAAATCTCCTAGAATTTGAGTACAATACCCTATACTGGAATTTATTGCGAATTGCAAATTGGCTCAGAACATACTGGTACCGACTCTTGTCCTTAAATGTTTGTCCAATAGCTATATCGATCGGTTCACCCAACAAATCTATATATTCCAGCAGTGCTGCATTGGTGAATGCAGCATCATCGAATGGCACGGGAACTTGACCAGTGATGAAGTTTAATGTTTCGGCAAGGTCTGGAGGCAGAATGTCGCTTACACGTACAGCTTGGGTGGCGGATGATGATGGCAGATCTGTTGTTGTTGCTAAAGGCGGTACCATGTATTCATAAATGACTTTAAGCTCACGTGCCCCGCTGACTTGGCTACTCACAAAGTTTGATGTTTGAGGCGGCTCGGGCAGTTGATCGTTACTTACTCCCACTTGTAATGGAGATGCCATATATTCATGCTCCTCAGGCACACTATCGACGTGTGTTGTCCTATTAATGTGTTACATTGTCTCGATGACTAAAGGAATGAATTTGTCCGAATGCTCCAACTGTGTTGCCAGGAACTCTCGCACGTCATCCTCGTCTACGATTACGGTTGGAGGGATTGATTCATTTGTGCGAGGATACATTACTTTCATCCTAATATCACAATCTGTTGGTTGACTCTTAATAATCCTGTAAATTCTAGATAGAAGCTCCTCGTACGTAGTCTTGACACGTTGTGAAAAGATTTTCGAATTCCCACCAGTGTACGAGTATCGCTTGTTTTCATATTCAATCTCCCTGCCATAATAGCAGATGATTCTCGTAGACATTATCTGAAAACTAATATAATGACATTATATTAGTGAATCGTTAAGTAATGAAAGCTTGCCATAAGACAAAACTCAATTAAATAATAGAGGACCGAGTACTCACATTCCATAATAGATGAGGATGATACAGAGCTTAAGGAAATAAAGAGTAAGCAATGCGTTAAATTTTTAAACAAACAACAAGAGCTTATATGGATTACAAATTCAGAGATACGAATGATTTCATGTGGTGCTCGTTAAATTCAGCAGCACTATTTTATCATGGAATATCATATAGTCTTCTATTTTAACAAGGGACAATTCTATAGTGGCCTAGTACACTTTCAATGTGCACTCTGATTGACCAAGCAATATGTAAAAAAAATCTAGGAGCCTAACATTTCTACATGAGGATTTGTGTTTAAAATATGTTAAACTTACATAAATTTTCAAAGCTAGTCTCAACAAGCAGTCTAGGGTTGAAATTTCACCTAAATTTCTAAATTTTCACTAATAATTATTTCTAATTGTTGGAACATACGAGAGATGTTGTTTCTGATCAAAGAGATGTACTTGGGGATTCAAATTACAAAATCCTAGTCTCAATATGCTCCATCTAGAGCTGAAATTTTTTTCTCAAACCTTTATAATTTCGCTTCTAGTTAATCCTAATTACTAAAAGTTATGAGAAATATCATCTCTAACTAGTGAGGTTTCTTAGGGAATTTTCATTTTTAACTCCTAATGCGGGTTTTAAGTTTAGGGAGTGCTTAAATTTGATCTAATGTACAATGTAATGGGTAAGGAACTGCTTACAATGCCTAAACTCGTTTCACCTACTGTCTACTGAGTGTCTTGACGATGTCATTTCAACTAAGGAAAATTATGGGAAAATTCAAATCCTATATTGGTAAAACGTTCATTAGAGGTCAAGTTCAAGGATCGTTCTTGTTTAATCTAATATACATCATAGCATTCTCCCATAATCCCTAAGTTTAGCTCTAAGTTCAAATGATCATTCTAATAGTTTTTAATGGGGACCTAGGTTTTGTTCCTGGGTTTTATGGTTATGCAGGCAATCTCCTAGAGAACTTAAAATCTTGAGTCTCTATCTTCTCAATTGTCATAATTCCAAAGTGATTCCAACCAAGTTTGAATGGCTATTCTAATGATTTCAAGGGAACCTAAGTTTAATTTCGCCATTCAAACAACTAAATCTGAAATTTCCTAAGGGTCCTAAAGTTTTACGTCTCTAGGTTCGCAATTTTCCCTAGTTCTGAGGGAATTTTAGATAGGTTCGAATAGCTATTCTAGTTACTGGAGCAAAATGTAGCTTACATTGAGCACCCAGTAAAGCTCATATGTCATGCGTGGATGTTATGCATCATGGTACCCACATACATCCCTTAAATTTTGGCAAGATTGCTCTTTAAATTGTAGATATTATCAAATCATGATATTAAACATCAACACATGAATTTAACATGGATTCTGATAATTCCTCTAAGCTCAAATGACGCCCCACAAACATGGCATATCAATCTCAAGTATGGTTAAGCAATTTGGAATATTTAAAAGTTCATTCAACATTCAACATATATTCCACATTGAACAGTTTATAAGACAAAATAAAATGTAATTTGAAGGTTCATGTCATATCTACTGGAAATATACCTATATTTAAGAAATCACAAATGTACCATAAGAGGATATAAGGCTAACTTCTCTACACATGGTTAATCCATATAGAATTAGAGTAATAGGAATTTAAGCATTACCTCATATACATTAATACTAAATATCAAGCACTTGATAAATTTGAGCGAGCTTCGGATAAAATGGAATAAACCTCAACTAATATTAAGCATGAAATTGATTAAGGCAAACATCCGATTCATCGAGGCAAACTAGAAATGAGCAAGGGAAACATGAAATCGAGCGAGGGAAGTTCGAGTTTAAGCAAGGGAAAAACAAATAATCAAGTGAGGGAAACATGAAAATTCAGCAATGCAACTATAAATTGAACGAGGCAAACTAGAAATTCAGCGAGGAAAGAGCGAAAGTTCAGCGAGACAAACTAGAAATTGGGCGAGGCAAATTAGAAATTGAGCGAGGGAAAAATGAAATCGATCGAGGGAAGTCCAAATTTGAGTGAGGCAAAAGAAATAATTGAGTGAGGGAAGCATGGAAATTTAGCGACGCAACCTAGATTTTGAACGAGGCAAACTAGAAATTGAGCGAGGGAAGAGCGAAAACTGAACGAGGTAAACTATATATCGAGTGAGGCAAACTGAAAATTGAGCGAGGAAAGTTGAAATTGAATGTGGCAAACTGAAAATTAAGTGTGCAAGCTAGAAATTGAGCAACGTAAACATGAAATTGAGTGAGACAAAAATGAAATTCATCGAGCTGAACATAAAATTTATCAATGCAAACATTAAATTGAGCGAGCCTAACAGGAAATTGAGCTGGGCAAACATTAAATTGAGCGAGCCTAGCATGAAATTGAGTTGGGAAAACATTGAATTGAGCAAGCCTAGTATGAAATTGAGCTGGGATAAGATTGAATTGAGCGAGCCTAGCATGAAATTGAGTTGGGCAAACATTGAATTGAGCGAGCCTAGCATGAAATTGAGCTGTACAAACATTAAATTGAGTGACCCTAACATGAAATTGAGTGAACCCTAAAATGAAATTGAGTGAACTTCAAATGGAATTGAACGAGTTTCACATGAATTTGAACTATCAACGAATAAAATTGACTAAGCCTAACAAATGAAATTGTAAGAGTCTGACATGAAATTCACCGATCCTAACATGGAATTGACCGAACTTCACATGAAATTGAACGAGTAGTCGATCAATTGTCGTCAACTTAGGCTCGTCTCAATTTTCGTGAGTTCTTCTTCAAATTCAAGTGTGTAATGGCTAAGTTTGACCAAGCACCCTCGGTGAATTACTAGTTGAATTTTCACTGGTAGTCAGTTAATCGTCGTCCAATACTACAAAGGAAAGTATCTATAAACTACACTAGGGTTTTTTTTTAATATTTGTACCTCCAGCAACCGTAGCCTCGCTCAATGCAAGTTGCGGAAGGGTGCTTTGGAGTGAAGGATTAATTTGAACCTTTTCAAAGATTGCAGATGCAACCAGTTTGGAGGATTCCACGTAACCCTCACCAAAATGGACAATGGCAAATGTACAATGATAATATGTGGATGTTAAAGTTCGAATTTTAGTAAGAAAAATGATAAGAAAAACGGTTGTGCGTCGGTTTTTCGTTGGAATGGAATGAAGGCATGTGTTTTGAAAAACCGTGTGTGGATTTTCGTTACAGGGGAAAGGAAAAGCAACCGCAGTGAAAAAGGAGGGGCATTTCCATCCTAAAAATAGTTGTCCACATGTGCAAGTCTAAGTTGATAAGTAAAGAGAAATTTATGACTGTGGACCCCACCTTTTATCTAGTTGTTTTTATGAAAGAAGACAAACCTTGTTTTGCAACTTAGACCTCCACATGCAGAGACCGAATTTCAGGATGAAAATACCCCTCCTTTTTACATACTCCTTTCACTGCATTGCTTTCAACGTTGCTTTCACTCCCCTTAACGAAAAAACAGGTGCTTCCAGCCCTACACTCTCTTGGAACTAAGAACTGAAGTACGAAGGGTTTTTTTCTCATTTTCCTAACTGAAATCTCTGTGAATCATCTAGATATCATCATTCTACATTTGTCATTTTTCATCTTGGCTAGGGTTATGTGAAATCCCATGAGTTGATTGCATCTCCTTGAAAAGGTTCAAAATATTCTCTCACTCTAAAGCACCTCTCTTCAACCTGCATTTGACTGATACTGCGGTAGTCGGAGGTACTGATCTTGTAACGCCTTGAATTTTTGCCAACCTGGAGTTAGACGTCCTTAGGCAATGGGTCGATCTTAACAACTTATTAATATCTCAAAACCCAATCCCAAAGTCTAAAATCGTTTTTTAACCCATTTCCTTCAAAATCTCACCTTTCACCACCTTATTCTCCAAATTTTTCTAAGTACTTTCATATTAGACATGAATCCTAAAGTTTAGGTGAGGAAGAACAATACTTAAATTAAAATTTACTATAAATAGTAAATAAATAAATAAAATAGGTTTTTGACTATTAAAATTTTGGAATCTCATGGTATAAATAGGTTATTTGGATAGAGAAGCTTCTCCTACCCCAAAATCATATATTGCACGTCGAATAACTCATCCCAGTTCACAAGATACGCCCGTTTCAAAAATCACGTTGTGGAAACCACCATCGGACAGTCCAGCGGACCGCGGCGACGACTGTGCCTACACCGCGGTCCAGCGGGCCGAGTGGGCCACAGCGGGCCGGGTGGCCAGTTTGATGCCCCGTTTTCTGTAATTTTTCATTCGACTTTGAAAAGTTATCTCCCTCGTTATAACTCCGATTTAGGTGATTCAAAATCCAGATTGAATCTTGATAAGTCTACTTTCATATAAAAATAAGTAAAAAATATAATAAAAATGTTAATATAGTTTAATCCAGGTTGATGTGACAACTATTTAAAAGTTATTAGTTTGGACAACGGTTACTTATAGAATTTTTAGAATTTTTTTACAACACAAAATCTAATGAAATTTGGTGGAGATGAAGTAAATTTAATGATGAACTACTATATAAATAATTAAATTAATATGCTAACTAAAAATACCAAAAAGAGAAGTAGAACTTCCCTAGGACCATATTTTATCGTAATTAGGGCATAATTTAGTTAAGTACTAAACTGAATACTCAGTAGAATTAGTTTGAACCACTTTAAATATGATCTACAAGACCCAAAACTTGTAGAATCATTGACGCTACATTACCTTATAATCTAGGATCAATCTCATTACCCAGTTGCTCTCGGGAGCACATTGAAACTCTTTATCGGAGCTGGACCGCACGTTGAAAGTCCGATGACCACAAGACTAAACGCTTAGGACCGCCTTACTGGGCTTGACAACCATCTTGGAAATAAAATTCAGATAGTGTCCCGGGGCTATTCGCTTGAGCCGGGAGTGAAGTGTGTGAGAAACGTGGATATTTTATAAATAAATATCTAAATTTAAGTAATCTAAGACTTGTCACTTGTGGGCCAAATATAAGGATTCAGACTGTTAGAATCTGACCCAAATACACCTTCGGATCAGGAGAAATTTCCTACACAAGCCAATGTACTTGTGGCCCTGAACGGTGATCATCGACCGTTGAACTGAAACTGGTCCGCCAGGGGTGATCTGTAAATCCGATCGGACTGAAAACTTGACTTGACCTAGATCCATGGTTAGGGAGCTTAAGTCTGACCTTTGGCTCAAGGGGGGCTCCGGAAGTGCTTCGTTGAGCTGAAACAGATGCTCTTTGGACATAACCTAAGTATACCTTGGCCCTAGGGCCATTTTCATCAGTTTTGGGCCTATAAAAGGACCTTAAGCCCTCACTCTCTCATCCCATACGAATTTGGGAAACCCTAGGAGAGAGAAGAGGGAAAAGAGAAGGAAAGTGAGAGAGAAAGTCGGAGAGAGTTCCTGGGATTCAATCCCATCGTTCCACATGCTTAGCCACCGCATCTGTATCGCTCTTCCGGCGATTCTGATTCCATTTTCGGGTAAGAAATCCTAACATTAACTTGATCTAGAGTTCTAAATACTATAAGTGTTGAAATAGCTAACCTATTCCCTGTTATAGGTTGTCGTTGTGCCGTAGACAAAGGCATTGTGTTCAAACTGATTTCATTTCACGTCTACCAGCAAAAGGTGCGGACTTTAAATGTATAAGTTATGGTTTTCAAGGCTTTCAATGTCAATTAATGATATATTACTGACGTGGATGCTATTACACATGTACAAAGTGCTGTCCGTTTCGTTTTTCAGATATACGTTAACTATGTTGAATATACTATATTCCTCGTATTTGTAGAAAATATCGTATACGTATGAAATACGAATTTGTGCTTGCCGTGATTAATTACTGTCTATGTATGCTAGATGCATGTGTATCAGCTTCTGGGTGAACGGATGAGCCAAAGACTTGTTATATTAATATACATCGTGTATGTACAAGTTGTAGCCTAAGTGTTTGTGAAAATGTCTAAGTGGGTATAAACTATACATCAGTTTATGCCACGACTAACCATCGTGGATATGTGATTATTTTATAGGCGACAATCCTTTGACGAAAGGACTTGCCCTAATACGTATTCTAACTACTACATACCATGTATGATGTTGTGTGCAAACTAAGTGTATGTAAAAATGTCTGTATGAGTAAGTGCTTATAAATTCTTCTCTAATTGGGTGTTGAGATATGATTCTCAACTCCTTTAACTATGTGTATGTTTTCCTCCATGTACCGTATATTATAGTGTTTGTTTATCTATGCAATGCATAAGTTTATGTTGTATTCCATAAAATGCAAGAAAAATAAATCCGTGTGGGTGATGGGGGAGTGGTGTAACGATTCCGTGCAACAACCCTGGCAGCCCTAAGCAGACAATATCAGACCTTTGATTGTATGATTTGAAATCTTGATCTATTACTACTTTAACTATCTTTTAGGATATTTTGTTGTAATTGAATGTGATTGGGTCTATTGTATAGTCCAGGCAATCGATAATCGGCCATGAGTTCGTGGCTAAGATTCATTCACCACGTAAGACGTGTTTGACAAACCCGAGTCGTACGTTGGTCGTCGGCAGTATTAGGCCACACGAAGTGCTTACGCAATTCATGTCGATCGATACAATGTGCGCTCGTATTAGTTGAGCTCGTCAAGTAACCCGATTGGCCCTATGTATGTTTACCATGTTTGGACGCTACTACTTGAACCTAAGGTACCAAACTCACCAGTGGAAACCCTGTTAACCTTGGTACCTCGATCCGCTAAGACTCATGAGCTGGACATGGTGGTATAGGACACCGTGGTCGAGCTGTCGGTCTACGTTGGGGCGACGAGCCTCCCCGTAGTGACCAATGAGCAACCCAGACTCATGAGCCAAATACGGTGGTATGGGACACTGTATTTGAGCTGTAGGCCTACAATGTTTTGGTGACGAAGCCGTGATGAGTGATGGGGGAGTGGTGTAACGATTTCATGCAACAGCCCTGACAGCCCTAGACGTGCCCTTTGTAGTGACCTCGAGCATACACTGAACCTGCGTTGAGGCGACGAGCCTCTCCGTAGTAATCAGAGTATAAACTAGGCCTGTACTGATTTGGCGACGAGCCCTTTGCAGCGACCTAGAACCGCAACATCGTATGAGATTTACTAAGACTGACGAACCCCTAGAATGGATCATTGTTTGGGTATTGATATAAGGGAAGTACCTTAGTTTCTCAACCCTACTGTATGAAAAGGACTAATAAGAACTTGGTAATCATATGCATGCACCGCATTACGCGTGCGTACAGGCGTAGTAGGTCAAGCACTGAGGCAGTGTTGTTCATGCGCGAACGTGAGATGAAGTCGCTAAGGGAGCGTAGGCGAAGGCATGCATCATACATTCATACCATTCTTGCATTAACAAGAGTACTTAGGGATATGTGATTTACCGCTTTATCATTACTGCATGACTGAATTGATAATATGTTAACCTCTGCTTTATTATTCCACTGAGTTGATCACTTACTCCCATGTTACGGGATGATGTTGTACACACCAACCAGACCCTTTTTAAGTTTCAGATGATGACGATGCTTACGAAGCGGAGCCGGACTTTTATGATGATGAGGAGGGTTTCTCCTTTATGCAGCTATCATGCGGGTCTATGTAGACTATCTTCTAATCGACGGGGTTACAGGTTTGCTGATTAGAAGCCATTACACTTTAGTTTTCTCTTTTGGAACACCCTTGTATATTCATTTTGTCCATTTTTGGAGTATACATTGATATATTTAACCTGGTAACATGTTCACATTCTGAAGACTTACAATAGTTTATCTATTTTATATATCTATCACAGTCTTCCGCTTGCGTAATTTAACTGTCTCTAGAATATGAAATGTTGTTTTGGTATAATCTCACTCATGTTTAATGCACTAATATGAACAACATTCAATCATCATTATCTATATTGCATAAGTGATGCATTGGAACTCGGGAGTGGAGTTTATGCTCGACCCCCGATTTTCAGGGCATTACAAGATGGTATCAGAGCATGATTTGGATTAAAATGGACCTGGGTTATGGTAACACGACGCACTCTGACGCACTCTGATTTAGGAAGGGGGCGATGGAATCTAAAAACTACATTTGTATCCCAAGTTTCGCCGACAGGCGAGATTAACTACGGTAGTATAGCACATACGTAGCCGAGACCATGTAAAATGATCTCACATCCACACTTCTATTCACTCGCGCTTCCGTCTTCTTCTACATCTTACACTCATCAACCATCGTTACCCAAAAAAAAAAAAACTACTCATTACAATTCTAGGTTTTGTGCCCAAACTAGGCCTGTACTGATTTGGCAACCGTTCGGCCAACTGCGTTAGGTGAGTTGAAGGTGGATGAAATTATAAAAGTAACAATAAATGTATGTGTAAGGTATTGTCCCTAGATTGGGTGTATCCCATTGTAACGCCCCGAACTTTTCGATACTCGAGCATCCAAAGCCCACAGATGTTACCATAAGATTTGACGTAATTCATACGTATGTACAATACCAATCTGGCTATCCAAACCTTGCATCTGTAAGCCAACCCTTGAGAATAATCATCACCTACGAAAGAAGTCGTTCGACCCTTGATCAAATAGTGTAATGTGTATTCGTTCCACTAACTAAATCAATTGAAAGGCCTTCATCTATGATGATTTAGGCATAAGCTCTCTTATAAGAATTACTCAGAAATGTCCCCTCACTCACGTAGACCCGTTAGATTTCACGAAATTTTTAGTTCAGCAATAATTACAATAATGCCACAAACCTAGACCTTGAATTCTAGTTCGCTCAGTTCCCATGATACGTTTAAGGTGAAATTCTATACCATGTTTAGGGATCACAAAATAACCGTACAAATAAAATTATAGCCCATAGATCATCATATAAGCAGCCCAAATTGAGGAAAAGGTCTGTAACCGTTGATGTGGGACCACCTGGTCTTTAGATATACTCTAATCTTGGGCTCAACGCGTCAAAGTAGATGGAAAAATGGATGGATGGGCTGGATTCCGTGAATCATCGTTGTGGGGCCCATTTTCTGCAAGTAGGTGCACCAAAAGGTGTGCACCAGCGTTACACCGGATGGCAAACCCAGTCAAGCCGGGCTTTACTCGAAGAAATCCCGCCGAAGTGGGATTTAATCCCGTCTACGCAGCCGTCCGATTAGGACGAGCAGTGGGCCACCCCGGGCACCCAATCAGTTGATCTGAACCATCCAACCTGATCGGACGGGGGCTTCAACCAAAACCTAGCTGCTCGCGTTCATCCTTACATCCTCCCAAGGTGATCAGGAACGCCACGTTGATTTGTGGTGTGGGGCCGCCCAAAACTCAGACTCACTTCAGATCTCGAAGCATGGCCTAAATCGTCCCCAGAAATCGAATGAACAGTCCTGATCGCTTGGAAAATCATCATAAGAGGGCCCCATCAACTCCAGCAAAGATCCGGAATTTAAAACCCGTTCGCAGTTAAGCAGACGGTGCCTGATTCGGAGATGATAGTGGGCCACCTCGGCTGACCTTCATGGATATCCAAACCGTTCAGTTTGTCGACCACCCAAAACCGACCCTAGGGCGTCAATTAACACACGTGTGAGCATACGAACAAAATTACAACCACCTCCCTTCTCGGCTGCGAAAACGGATGCTGCGTTGTCTCACGCAGTTTCCGTTGCGGAGAGGGAAGGCGTAATGCTACGCCTGGAAAGTTCTATCATGACTATAAAAAGGCAGTCCGACCGGGAGAAAGAAAGAAAGAAAGAAAGAAAGAGAGAGAGAGAGAGAGAGAGAGAGAGTCCCCATAAAGATATTTGAAAATCAATAGTCGTCGTACAGAGGGAGAAAAGGGAAGAAAGGAAAGAAAAGAAAAGAAAAGGAGAAAAGAGAAAAAGGAAAAGCAAGGAAAGAAAAGAAAAGGAGAAAAGGAAAAGAAGGAAAAGCAAGGAAGAAAAGAGAAAGAAAAAGAAAAAGAGAAAGAAAGGAAGAAAGAAAGGGAGAATTCCGAGTTGAGTCGAGTCGACTCACTGAGTTGACTCGAGGTCAGGTAGGTTACTTGGATTGATTTTTTTTATTTATTTATATTTTTATTTTCCTTTCGTCCCAATAATTGAGGTGGAACAACACTCGTATAAATTAGATATATATATATATATATGTATATATATATATACACACACATACATATACATACATATATATATATAATTATTGGTTGAAAAAAATATAAAGCCGAACTTTTAGTTTACCAAATTAAATTGAATGCAATAGTAATATGAATTAAGCCTTAATCTTAATTATTTGGGTCTTGTGAATAAGGACAAGATTTAAATCCTAAGGTGCGCTTCTGACCATCTATCTTTGGTAGTAGCAGACGGATAATCAAAGGTGAGGGTTTTATCCTTTAAAGCTTACAGTAATTTAAGTTGATTTAATTATTTTGTCTTATATTGCATTCCTGTTATTTTATCTGGCCTTTTTTATGCCTTTGATGTTATGGATTATCATATCTTTCATGATTACATGTTTTTCTGGGAATTATCATATCTAATTGGTTTATTTAATATCATTACAACTATTGGCCCTTTTTGGGATTATGACTTTATGTCAAATACAAGAGAATTTCTCTGAATTTATGTGAGGCCATGGGTACAAGCCTTGCCCTGCCTTATCCATTATTGAGTTGGCTCTGCCACTCGGTTATGCCACTCGTCTCTTTATTTGAGTTGGCTCTGCCACTCTTCTTTTTGAGTTGACCATTGTCACTCTCCTCTTGTTATGTTGGCCACTGCCACTTCCGCTGAGTTGACCATTGTCACTCTTCTCTTTATTATATTGGTCTTGTGCTGTCTATCTTTAAGGGCATGGGCATGTGTTTTGTTATTCCAGAACCTCCATGATTCAGTTTATATTCTTCATGATTCAGCTATGTTCTCTATAAGTGCAAGTGTTATGTTATGAGGTATCACAACTAGTGAATCGATTATCTTACCATGGACGTAATGCGTTACGGGTAGCGGCCCTCTTGGTCGACACGTAATTCCGTGGGTTGGTTGGCGTGGTGCACAATCGATGTATGTAAATCGGTATACGTGTTACATCAACTTTTCGGGATTGGATGTCGTAATTAGTCGCCCATGAACACATCGTGTTACGTAAATCCCCCAATCGCGTGTTGTGTTGCCTTGAGATGTTCGCATAAATCCATGTTAGCGTTGGCCATGCCGGCGAATATCCATAGTTATGGGATGCGGGTCGAGTTGGGTTTCCTATGAATTATATTCCACATTGTGACGATCACTACGTATGATGAGCCGCACACACTATGCTAGGCATGCATCTCATGTAGGTTGTTTGTGCATGCTGATACCCTCATGTTAGTGGAGCATGGGACGTATCAGACCCTTACTTTACCTGTTATGAATCTCTTGAATTATTGTTAATCTGGAAGGGTAACCTTCACTATGAGTAGGGCATTGACCCTCTCCCAACCGTACAGTTGATGCAGGTGACGTACAGAGTGAAGACTTATAGAGCTACTTCCCTATAGAAGACTACACTGAAAGAATTTGAAGCTAAATTACTTAATTAGATTTATACTTCCGCTGTGGACTCTGATGTTGTAATAAACCTCTCATTATGAGGCCTTGATTAATCCTTTTACTCTAATGATATATAATCAATACAGTTAATTTCCCTCTTGTGAATGTTACCTCCATGAATGTATCTGGATGCAATTAAATAAATGAAAAAAAAAATAGGGTGCGATTTCAGAGCATCCAGTTTATTCATTATTAACACCCGGTTTTCTCAGGCACGAGTACAAACTCTGGCCGTGAAAATTTCGGGCTGTTACACCCATGGTTTCCAATACCATGTTTGGAATGTATACAATTAAAAGTAAATCCTGGGTTTTCCTTTCAAATTACACTTGAAAATTCATCATCATGGGATTTAGAATCTCATCTCACACTTTTCAACACAAGGCTCATTTTCCAAAGCCTATAAAATTAATTTTAATCTCATCCCACCCTCCTACCAAACATGCCACTCCCAATCCTGAGGTGGGATTAGCAATACAATCCCATTTAATACAACTTAAGACCACTGGCCAAACAGGCCCTTAGAGTTTTGGACTTAAAGTTGGTAGTCTTAGATTTTGAAAATTTTGACAGTATAGGGACTCCAATACATTAATAACGTGAACCCTAGGACCTCCTTAGCTGGTATGAGCATATGTGAAGTGCTCGAGCATAGTTAAATTCAAGTTCGGGCAACTCAATTCCAATCGGACAACTTTTAACCCTAAGCGATAAAACAATTTCCTGTATTAAATATGGTATGAAATCATCTAGTGCATAAGCATAGACTTTGGATTATAACTATTGGATTACCACCACTCCTAAATTAAGACTAGGCTACTGGTTATACTTAAGATCATGCTAAGGTAATTAAAATATAGACTTAGTTAGTTGGCTTGATTTGGTTGGAACAAGACCTCATTCTTTCGTTAGATTCCCTTGATACTTATGGATTTCTTTAACTACTCTTAGGAAGCTTGTCTGACTTAGAAACTATTCATGCTAAGAGAAAACTTATATATCCCTGGGATTGAAGGTTAAGTCAAATCAACACACCCCCTATAATTGTCTTCTCAAGGATTTATTGCAATCGGGAACACAAAATAGAGAACTATATATAAGCGAGGTATTCGCGGTTTGAATTGAATTCTCAATCCTAGTAGTTACCAATGAACTCAATACTCTGATCAAGCAGAAGATCGAGATCAACTAGGATTAAGAACTGATACGACAAATTTTTTGTCTTAGCTAGGCAGAAGGTCTATGTATCCGGCTCAGAACCACTACACAACCCTCCTTCCGTGTTAGCCTGACCACTTACAACCAAAAGTTTATCACTTCGTCTTTGGGAAGTATTAAGAACATATAGCCAATAGAGATTTTCTCTTTAGGCCCAAGGAATTTCTCAAATGGGCAACAGACAGTTACAAATTAGGTCCCGAATCACAAACCATTCTGGCATACATATTGAGCATATGAACTTAGAAAGATAGTCTGCCCATTAACCAATTTTGTCTCAATTCCTTATGTACTAATAATGTATAGATTAACTTACAGTATTTAACTAAACATGATTAAAGGAGGTAAGTCGGGACCATGGCAAAGGTCCTTCCCTGGTATAGTTAGGCATCTTGCTATAAATTCACACCCATCCCTGAAATTAACCACAACACCCATCAGTTTTAGCTCCTTTCTGTAAACATAGGTACCAATGCCATAGTACACATCATCAATGGAAGGAAGACCAATGTATTAAGAGATCGTTTCCCATTTCATGTCAAGGATAGGTCCTAGATTACACCTTGTTCCGACGGATCAGGACATAGATTCTTGAGCCTTGAGAGTAAAAAAATAATTTTTAAGAGGGGTAGAATATTATGAGTCCAATCTAGTTAAGTCAGTCTATACATCCATTAGATCTCAGTGGTTCAGCGAAAGCATGGTGGACCCCTGCCCCACTGGCCCAGGATCGAAGGAAATTGATCCAGGTTATACGTAAGGTTAGGTCACTAAATAGGATCTGAATCTTCCTTAGAATATCAATAATAAAGTCCTTAAAGGAAAGTAATTAGGGTTTAAGTATTAAACCAATTCATATTAAAGAATAGGCCTAACAATAGGTACGAGCTGAATTACAATAACTGAGGTCACTGTATCCCCAAGTGCGTTCGTTGAATATTAACTTGATAGGAGCCTTAGCCAATTTAAGGGTAAAAAAAAGTTTCAAGGAGAGTAGACTAAATTAATCCAGATGAGCATAGATAGTATACACCCTACCATGCATATCAACTTGAAATCAATAAAGCTTAGGCAAAAGAAATAATGAAATCCTTACCTTTTACCCTTAGCCAATTTCGGGGACGAAATTATTTTTTAAGGGGGGTAGATTGTAACGCCCCAGATTTTTGCCAACCTGGAGTTAGACGTCCTTAGGCAATGGGTCGATCCTAACATCTTATTAATTTCTCAAAACTCAATCCCAAAGTCTAAAATCGCTTTTTAACCCATTTCCTTCAAAATCTCACCTTTCACCACCTTATTCTCCAAATTTTTCTAAGTACTTTCATATTAGACATGAATCCTAAAGTTTAGGTGAGGAAGAACAATACTTAAATTAAAATTTACTATAAATAGTAAATAAATAAATAAAATAGGTTTTTGACCATTAAAATTTTGGAATCTCATGGAATAAATAGGTTATTTGGATAGAGCAGCTTCTCATACCCCAAAATCATATATTGCATGTCGAATAACTCATCTCGGTTCACAAGATACGTCCATTTCAAAAATCACGTGGCAGAAACTACCACCGGACAGTCCAGCGGACCACGGCGGTACCGCGCCTACTGCGGTCTACCACGGTCTAGCGGGCCGGGCGGCCCGTTTGATGCCCCATTTTTTATAATTTTTCATCCGACTTTGAAAAGTCATATCTCCCTCGTTATAACTCCGATTTAGGTGATTAAAAATCTAGATTGAAGCTTGATAAGTCTAGTTTCATATAAAAATAAGTGAAAAATATAATAAAAATGTTAATATAGTTTAATCCAGATTGATGTGACAACTATTTAAAAGTTATTAGTTTGGACAACGGTTACTTCTAGAATTTTTAGAATTTTTGTACAACACGAAATCTAATGAAATTTGGTGAAGATGAAGTAAACTTAATGATGAATCATTATAAAAATAATTAAATTAATATGATAACTGAAAATACCAAAAAGGAAAGTAGAACTGCCCTAGGACTATATTCTGTCGTAATTAGGGCATAATTTAGTTAAGTACTAAACTGAATACTCAGTAGAATTAGATTGAACCACTTTAAAAATGATATGCAAGACTCAAAACTTGTAAAATCATCGACGCTACATTACCCTATAATCTAGGATCAATCTCATTACCCAGTTGCTCTCGGGAGCACATTGAAACTCCGTATCGGAGCTGGACCGTACGTTAAAAGTCCGATGACCATGAAACTAAACGCTTAGGACTGCCTTACTAGGCTTGACAATCATCTCAGAAATCAAATTCAGATAGTGTCCCGGGGCTATTCGCTTGAGCCCGGAGTGAAGTGTGTGAGAAACGTGGATATTTTATAAATAAATATTTAAATTTAAGTAATCTGAGACTTGTCGCTTGCGGGCCGAATATAAGGATTCAGACCGTCAGAATTTGACCCAAATACACCCTCAGATCAGGAAAAATTTTCTACACATGCCAGTGTACTTGTGGCCCTGATTGGTGATCGTCGACCGTTGAACTGAAACTGGTCCGCCACAGGCGATCTGTAAATCCGATCGGACTGAAAACTTGACTTGACCTAGATCCATGGTTAGAGAGCTTAAGTCTGACCTTTGGCTCAAGGGAGGGATTCGGAAGTGTTCCGTTGAGCTGAAACAGACGCTCTTTGGACATAACCTAAGTATACCTTGGCCCTGGGGTCCATCACTTTTAGGCTTATATAAGGACCTTAAGCCCTCACTCTCTCATCCCATACAAATTTGGGAAACCCTAGGAGAGAGAAGAGAGAAAAGAGAGGGAAAGTGAGAGAGAAAGTGGAAGAGAGTTCCTCGGATTCAATCTCATCGTTCCACGTGCTTAGCCACCGCATCTGTATCGCTCTTCCGGCGATTCTGATTTCATTTTAGGGTAAGAAATCCTAACCCTAACTTGATCTAGAGTTCTAAATAGTGTAAGTGTTGAAATAGCTAACCTATTCCGTGTTATAGGCTGTCGTTGTGCCGTAGACAAAGGCGTTGTGTTCAAACTGATTTCATTTCACATCTACCAGCAAAAGGTGCGGACTTTAAATATATAAGTTATGGTTTTTAAGGCTTTAAATGTCAGTTAATGATATATTACTGACGTGGATTCTATTACACATGTACAAAGTGCTGTCCGTTTTATTTTTCAGATATACATTAACTATGTTGAATATATTGTATTCCTCGTATTTGTGGAAAATATCGTATACGTATGAAATACGGATTTGTGCTTATCATAATTAATTATTGTCTATGTATGTTAGATGCATGTGTATCAGCTTTTGGGTGAACGGATGAGCCTAAGACCTGTTATATTAACATACGTCGTGTATGTACAAGTTGTGGCCTAAGTGTTTGTAAAAATGTTTAAGTGGGTATAAACTATGCATTAGTGTACGCCACGACTAACCATTGTGGATTTGTGATTGTTGTATAGGCGATAATCCTTTGACGAAAGGACTTGCCCTAATACGTATTCTAACTACTACATACCATGTATGATATTGTGTGCAGACTAAGTGTATGTAAAAATGTCTGTATGAGTAAGTGCTTATAAATTCTTCTCTAATTGGGTGTTGAGATATGATTCTCAACTCCTGTAACTATGTGTATATTTTCCTCCATGTACCGTATATTATAGTGTTTGTTTATCTATGTAATGCATATATTTATGTTGTATTCCATAAAATGTAAGAAAAATAAATCTGTGATGGGTAATGGGGGAGTGGTGTAACGATTCCGTGCAACAGCCCTGGCAGCCCTAAGCGGACAATGTCAGACCTTTGATTGTATGATTTGAAATCTTGATCCATTACTGCTTTAACTATCTTCTAAGATATTTTGTTATAATTGAATGTGATTGGGGCTATTGTATAGTCCAGGCAATCGGTAATCGGCCCTGAGTTCGTGGCTAAGATTCATTCGTCACGTTGGACGTGTTTGACAAACCCGAGTCGTATGTTGGTCGTTGGCAGTGGTTAGGCCACACGAAGTGCTTACGCACTTCATGTCAATCGATACAATGTGCGCTTGTATTAGTCGAACTCGTCAAGTAACCCGATTAGCCCTATGTATGTTCACCATGTTTAGATGCTACTGCTTGAACCTAAGATACCAAACTCACTAGTGGAAACCTCGTTAACCTTGGTACCTCGATCCGCTAAGACTCATGAGCCAGACATGGTGATATTGGACACCGTGGTCGAGCTGTTGGCCTACGTTGGGGCGACGAGCCTCCCCGTAGTGACCAATGAGCAACCCAGACTCATGAGCCAAATACGGTGGTATGGGACACTGTATTTGAGTTGTCAGCTTACAATGTTTTGGTGACGAAGCCATGATGAGTGATGGGGGAGTGGTGTAACGATTCCATGCAACAGCCCTAACAGCCCTAGATGTACCCTTTGTAGTGACCTCGAGCATACACTGAACCTGCGTTGAGGCGACGAGCCTCTCCGTAGTAATCAGAGTATAAACTAGGCCTGTACTGATTTAGCGACGAGCCCTTTGCAGTGACCTAGAACTGCAACATCGTATGAGATTTACTAGGACTGACGACCCTAGAATGGATCATTGTTTGGGTATTGATATAAGGGAGGTACCTTAGTTTCCCAACTCTGTTGTATGAAAAGGACTAATAAGAACTTGGTAATCATATGCATGCACCGCATTACGCGTGCGTACAGGCGTAGCAGGTCAAGCACTGAGGCAGTGTTGTTCATGCGCGAACGTGAGATAAAGTCGCCGAGGGAGCGTAGGTGAGGGCATGCATCATACATTCATACCGTTCTTGCATTAGCAAGAGTACTTAGGGATGTGTGATTTACTGCTTTATCATTACTGCTTGACTGAATTGATAACATATTAACATTTGCTTTATTGTTCCACTGAGTTGATCACTCACTCCCACGTTATGGGACTGCGTTGTACACACCAACCAGAGCCTGTTTGAGTTTCAGATGATGGCGATGCTTGCGAAGCGGAGCCGGACTTTTATGATGATGAGGAGGGTTTCTCCTTTATGCAGCTATCAGGCAGGTCTATGTATACTATCTTCTGATCAACGGGGTTATAGGGTTGCTGATTAGAAGCCATTACACTTTAGTTTGCTCTTTTAAAACACCCTTATATATTCATTTTCTCCATTTTTGGAGTATACATTGATATATTTAACCTGGTAACATGTTCACACTTTGGAGACTTACAACAGTTTATCTATTTTATATATCCATCACAGTCTTCTGCTTGCATAATTTAACTGTCTCTGGAGTATAAAATGTTATTTTGGTATAATCTCACTCATGTTTAATGCACTAATATGAACAACATTCAATCATCATCTATGTTGCATAAGTGATACGTTGGAACTCGGGAGTGGAGTTTATGCTCGACCCCCGATTTTCAGGGCATTACAGATCTTGAAAAAAATGCTATACTTGTACAATGGCATTGCATGCGAAGTTCAGTCAATTCCATCCGTTAGGCTTAGTCAATTTCATGCGTTAGGCTTAGTCATTTTTATGCGTTGATCTATTAAATCCATGTCAAACTCGCTCAATTCAATTTGAAGCTCACTCAATTCCATGTTAGGGCTCACTTGATCTCATGCTAGGCTCACTGAATTCCATGTTTACCCTGCTCAATTTCATGCTAGGATCGCTCAATTTAATGTTTACCCAGCTTAATTTCATGGTAGATAAGGTCAATTTAATGTTTGTCTCAATAAATATCATGCTACGATCGCTCAATTTAAAGTTTGCCCAATTTAATTTCATGGTAGATAAGGTCAATTTAATGTTTGCCTCGATAAATTCCATGGTAGGATCGCTCAATTTAATGTTTGCTCAGCTTAACTTCATGGTTGATAAGGTCAATTTAATGTTTGTCTCGCTTAATTTCATGCTTGCCCCGTTGAATTTCATGTTTGCCCCGCTCAATTTTCAGTTTGCCCTGCTCAATTTCCTGCTTGCACCCGCTAAATTTCATGTTTGCCCCGCTCATTTTCATGTTTGCCCCGCTGAATTTCAAGTTTGCCCCGCTCAATTTCATGCTTGCCCCGCTCAATTTCCAATTTGCCCTGCTTAATTTCATGCTTGCCCCACTGAATTTCATGTTTGCCCCCGCTCATTTTCGTGTTTGTCCCACTCATTTTCTAATTTGCCCCGCTTAATTTCATGCTTGCCCCGCTCAATTTCCAGTTTGCCCTGCTCAATTTCATGCTTGCCCCGCTGAATTTCATGTTTGCCCTGCTCAATTTCATGTTTGCCCCGCTCATTTTCATGTTTGCCCCGCTCAATTTCCAGTTTGCCTCGCTCAATTTCATGCTTGCCCCACTGAAATTCATGTTTGCTCCGCTCATTTTCATGTTTGACCCGCTCAATTTTCAGTTTACCCCGCTCAATTTCATGCTTGCCCCGCTCAATTTCTGTTTGCCCGCTCAATTTCCTGTTTGCCCTGCTGAATTTCATGTTTGCCCCACTCAATTTCAAGTTTGCCCCGCTCAATTTCATGCTTGCCCCGCTCAATTTCATGTTTGCCCCGCTCAATTTCCAATTTGCCCAGCTCAATTTCATGTTTGCCCCGCTCAATTTCATGTTTGTCCCGCTCATTTTTATGTTTGCCCCGCTCAATTTTCAATTTGCCCCGCTCAATTTCATGTTTGCCCCACTCAATTTTCAGTTTGCCTCACTGAATTTCATGCTTGGCCCGCTGAATTTCATGTTTGCCCCGCTCAATTTCCAGTTTGCCCCACTCAATTTCATGCTTGCCCCGCCCAATTTTATGTTTGCCCCGCTCATTTTCATATTTGCCCCGCTCAATTTCCAGTTTGCCTCGCTCAATTTCATGCTTGCCCCACTGAAATTCATGTTTGCCCCGCTCATTTTCATGTTTGACCCGCTCAATTTCTAGTTTGCCCCGCCCAATTTCATGCTTGCCTCGCTCAATTTCATGTTTTCCCCGCTCAATTTCCAATTTGCCCTGCTCAATTTCATGCTTGCCCTGCTGAATTTCATGTTTGCCCTGCTCAATTTCCAGTTTGCCCTGCTCAATTTCATGCTTGCCTCGCTGAATTTCATGGTTGCCCCGGTCGGGGAAGTCCGTTCCTCTGCCCATTCCGATCTATGTCTTAATCGGAGTTTCGTACGATCCCCCCTGGATGACTCTCCAACCATAGCCTTTTTTCTTTTATCCTTAGGCATCATTGTAAGGGATATGGTCTCATACTCCTTTGGTTGTCAAATTTTGTTATGTCAAAACATCTATCTGTGTCTTGTGCTGGCATGATGACTTTTATTCAAGACACTGCTTAAATACTTCAAAGAGTTACAAGTTGAAGCACAAGATGTTAAAGTTCAAAAAGCTACAAGATGAAGCTCAAGATGTTGAAGTTCTCAAAGTTGATTTATGTTGATGAAGATCTCAAGGTTCAAATGTTGATGAAGATCTCAAGACTTCAAGCCTGATATTGTTCAAGACTTCAAGCCTGATATTGGTTCAAACAATCTACATTCGTTGAATGGTTGAAGTTCAATGTCCATACGTCATATTTCAGGTTTGAATGACCTTAGGTTGACCCTTTAAGTAGGTCATTTTGGATACATAAAACAAATGTTTATTCTACATAAGCTTAGTCTGTTCCAAGACCAGTCCTAGCTCTTGTTCGACCAGTCCTAGCATTGGTTCGACTAGTCCAAGAAATTCCACGACCAGTCCTAAGTAGTTGAAGATTTTTCGGATTTTTTGGAACGCCCACGACCAGTCCTGGAGGTCCTTCGACCGGTCGTAGGTTGGCTTCGACTCGTCCACGATCAGTCGTGGAGCTACGACTGAAATTCCAGCAACCTATTTCATGGTCCTACGACCAGTCGTAGGTGTCCCACGACCAGTCGTAGGGTACACACGACCAGTCGTAGAACGGTTTTCAAAGATCGCGCTCAAATTTTCAAAAATCTGTTAGAGCTACGACCAGTCCTAGGTTTCTAAGACCAGTCGTAGGAACGATTTTTTCTTCTATAAATTGAACACGAAATTCAGAGTTTTTATATTCAGAACTCCATTCCATCCAAGAATTTTCAAGTAATCACTCTGAGATAAGTCTGTGTTTATTTTAAGCTAAATTGTGCTTATTTAATATTCCTTTTTGCTAGCTTATTTAATTTGATTTTGTTTCTCTATTCCAATCTTATTTGAAAAGAGGAATTATATTATTCCTTCTTCTTGGAATCAAAATCAAATATAGCTACGCCCAACAAGTCAAAATCTAAAATCTATTAGAATTTAGAACCTTGAATGTGAGTATTGGAAATTGAACTTTGATATTCATTCATCTACTCCGATTGGTTCTACTGGGCTGCTAAAGGAGAAATTCAGGTATTTTACATTTCTGTAAAATTCATTTATTTTTGGTTTTGTTTGAGGTTAAGCCAGAAAAATCTCATTGTATTGGTTTTGTTTGAGATTGAGCCAGAAAAATCTCATTGTATTGGTTGTCTGAGGAAAACCAGAAAACTCAGAAAAAGGGGTTTTTGAATTGTGTAAGCCCAAGTGAAAAAGACACAATTGTAAAGGTTTTTGGTGAACCTGTGAAAACCTATTTGATAGTGAACGCTAATATCCCCTGTGTGAGGATATTAGGAGTGGAGTAGCATTTTGTGTGGCTGTTGAAAAACAGTTGGTGTACACACAGGCGAACCACTATAACTCTTTGTCTTGTGGATTGAATGCTTGATTAATTTTCATATCTTTTATCATTCGATTGTGTGGAATGTACAAGTGGATGTGAATGTTGTAACTATTTATATTTTCAAGCAAGTGTGGGGATTGTTGTAATAATTTAGATCTTTACTTCTGCATTTATTTTCAATTCCTTGCTATTTCATTTACTTATATTAACATTGAGTTCTTGATTCAAAAGAGGTTCTAGAAATAAGGTTGTCCTACCATAAGCCCTTGTTTATTATGGTGTAAGGTTGTCCTTAGAATCAATTTGTATCAATCTCTCAATAATTATTTATCAAGGTGATTTATATTTAGCATTGTGAATTGATTCATTATTGTAAGAGTATTGATTTACTTTTGTTCCCATTGATTTATTTTTAAAATTGGCATTGTCCTATTCACCCCCCCTCTAGGACATATAGCTTGGCCTTTTCAAGTGGTATCGAGCCTAATTGCTCATTTCTTGTTACTTTTTTTATTTGGATTTATTTCTGAGCTAACGATCTAAGCTATTTAAAAAGATGTCAAATTTTGATAGCCTTTCAGTTACTAGGCCTCCACCTTTTGATGGCTCCAACTATGCCTATTGGAAAGCCAGAATGAGAATCTTCCTCAGATCAATGGATGAAAATGTGTGGCTAGCCACAGTGACTGAATGGAATCCTCCTACCATGGAAGTAACTGGTGTTGATGGTTCAAAATCTATGAAAATTACACCATTTTTCCAATGGACCACACTTCAGAAAAATGAGAGTAGTGCTAATGCTAAAGCACTAAATGCAATCACTTGCACTCCTTCAGGATGAGTTCAAAAGAATCATATCTGTGATATTTATGCAAAGCAAGCCTGGGATATTTTAGAAATGACACACGAAGGTACTACAATTGTCAAGAAATCTAAAGTCCAACTCCTCACAACTAAATTTGAAGAAATTCATATGGAGGAAAATGAAATGTTCATGGACTTTTACACTAGATTGAATGACATTGTAAACTCTATGTGGGGTCTTGGTGAAAAGATCTCAGAAAGTAAAGTGTGTGCAAAAATACTACGCTCTCTTCCTGAACGGTTCAATTCAAAGGTAACCGCAATCCAGGAACTTCGTGATACGGACAATATGAAGGTAGAAGAATTAGTTGGTTCTTTGCAAACCTATGAATTAAGTTTTAAAGCTCCTAAAGGTAAGTCTATTGCTTTGAAGTCATCTAAAAGTATTACTCAAGAAAATTCAGATTCAGAAAAGTCTGAAGATGATATGGCCCTTTTGGCGAAAAAGTTTTATAAAATTTTTAAAAGTAAGAAAAGAGTCGACTTTCAAAAGGCAAATGAAAAGAAACGTTCTAAACCTAAGTCTAAAACTTGGAAATCATTGAAAGATAGTCAATGTTACAACTGTCAAGAATATGGGCATTTAGCAAACAAATGTCCTAAAAAGGACAGATCCAAAAGGAAGGGTATGTTGGCTACTTGGGATGAATCGTCGATTGAAGCCTCTTGAATCGTAGAAAATTGAACCGAAGTCGGCGATGAACTTAAGGCCCTTATGACTCTAGCCAAGTTTACCTTTTCAGATCACGATGATTCAACAAGTGAAGAAAATTTGGATAGTGATCATGAAAATGATGAAGATCTTCAAGATGCTTACAATGCCTTATATAAAGAAAGTTGTAAAATTGTCATAAACTTAAACTTCAAAAAGAAAAGTTTTTAAACTTAAAGAATGTTTTGAAACCCTTGTTTTAGAAAAATCTCAAATTGCAGATTGTTTTGAAAAATCAAAGTGTGATTTAGAATACAAAACCTCCCTAATTGAAAATTTGAAATCGAAAATGAGAAACTTAAAAATGAAGTATCCTCTCTTCTCGAGTTTGAAGGACACATGGAGATATGCCCAAGGTGATCCAAAATTAGAAAAATTATTATCCGGATCAAGAAAATGTGGTGATCGATCCGGGTTGGGCTTTGATAAAAACACATCTCCTAAACAAAGAATGCTCCTTCCATTTTGTGAAAGGAGAGACTTCTAACTCAAAAGGAAAAGGTACTAATCAAGTTTGTTTCTAAAAATACAAAACCTTTCAAAGACACAAAAGCAACTATATAAATTTCAAAAATCAGATTCGAAACTCATAGTTGAAAAAATTATTGATTTACTTAAGGAGCTGTTAAAATCTAACTCAGTAGGTCACTCTTATAACTATAAACAAAAGAAGACCAATTATTCTCCTAAACCCAAAACAGTACTGAAATGGGTTCCCAAGGTTACTTGTTTGGTTGCTCACACTGCTTTCAAAGCTACAAGCCATTCAAAATGGTACCTAGACAGTGGATGCTCCAGACATATGACAGGCGACAAAGCTCTATTCACCGATCTTAAAGATATGACTGATGGGTCAGTCACATTTGGTGATGGTAGCAACTGCAAGATAATTGGCAAAGGTACGGTCCAACTCTATAACCTTCCCTTATTTAAAAATGTGTTATATGTTGAGGGTTTAAAACACAACTTGTTGAGCATATCTCAAATATGCGATAACAACCATAATGTTAAATTTTCTAATCAAGGTTGTGAAATTACAAATGAAAAGGGTTCTGTAATATTAACTGGTCGCAGAACTTCAAACTGCTATATAGTAAGCAATGGTAGCTCATCTAATCAATCGTGCTACATGGTCCATACCGATGAGTCGATTATGGCATAAACGCCTTGGACATGTACACTACCAAAATTTATACAGATTGAGCAAAAGTGAACTAATAAAAGGTCTACCTAAAATGCAAAAAGTAGACAAGATCTGTGGTGAATGCCAGTATGGTAAACAAACTAGGAGCTCTCACAAAAAGGTGAACTCCAATATCACCACAAGACCACTCGAGCTTCTCCATATGGATCTTATAGGACCAACAAGAACGGAAAGTCGAGGTGGCAAAAAGTACATCTTAGTTATTGTAGATGATTATACAAGATACACTTGGGTTTCATTCTTGAAAGATAAATCGAAACCCTTGATGAAGTGAAAAAGATTATAAAACGATTCAAACCGAAAAATGTTCTCAAGTCAGCAAGATCCGTAGTGATCATGGATCCGAATTTGAAAATAGCGGTTTTGAGAAATTTTGTAGCGATCAGGGAATATCGCATGAATTCTCTGCACCTAAAACTCCCCAACAAAATGGAATTGTCGAGAGGAAGAATAGAGTGCTTCAAGAAATGGGAAGTGTTATGTTAAATAGCATGAAGCTACCTAGGAATCTCTGGGCTGAAGCAGTGAATACAGCTTGTTACATTATTAACCGTGTTTATATTTGTAAATCTAATAATAAAACGGCTTATGAAATGTGGTTTGAGAAAAAGCCTTCTGTCAAATATTTTCGAATTTTTGGCAGCAAGTGCTATATTTTGCGTGACCGTGAAAATTTGGGAAAATTCGACACTAAAAGTGATGAAGGGATCTTTTTAGGTTATTCTTTAAACAGTCGTGCTTATCGTGTTCTGAACAACAGGACCGGTGTGATTCAAGAGTCAATAAATGTTGTGATTGACGATCTTTTGAAGACACCTGTCCCTAGTTTAGATAATGATGAAGTTCTTATACTTGAAAAACAAGAAACTTCATCAAGTGAAACTAATCTGAATTAAGGACTTTGTTAAAGATCATCCAACCTCTCAAATACTTGGAAACCCTCTCACGGTGTGCGCACTTTTCGTAGACAATTAGAGGACATATGTAACTACGTATGCTTTACCTCCCAGTTGAACCGGGGTAACGTAAAAGAAGCACTTTCTGATGAAAATTGGATTCTTGCGATGCAAGAAGAACTTAATCAGTTTGTCAGAAATGATGTCTGGCAACTTGTTCCTAGACCTAAAGATAAACATATTATTGGAACAAAATGGATTTTCAAAAACAAATCTGATGAGCTTGGAAATATTATTCGAAATAAAGTAAGACTAGTTGTACAGGGATATACACAAATCGAAGGTATTGACTATAATGAAACATTTGCCCCTGTAGCTCGTCTTGAATCAATCAGACTTTTTATCTCCATTGCATGTTTTAAGAAAATTAAAATTTATCAAATGGATGTTAAGAGTGCCTTTCTGAATGGTGATCTACATGAAGAGGTATATGTTGAACAACCTACAGGGTTTGAAGATCCTAAATTTACTGATCATGTGTATCGTCTTAAGAAAGCTCTCTATGGTCTGAAACAAGCTCCCAGAGCATGGTACGAAAAATTGACTAAATTTTTACTAAGTCATAACTTTCAGATGGGATGTGTTGATAAGACACTCTTTATTAAGAAATATAACGATGATATTCTAATGGTTCAAATATATGTTGTGATATTATTTATGGATCAACTTGTACTAACATGATTTGTTGAGTTTGCAGATTTGATGAAGTCTAAATTCGAAATGAGCATGGTTGGAGAATTAAACTATTTCCTAGGATTGCAAGTAAAAAACAACAACCGATGGAATATTTATTTCACAAACCAAATATGCTCGAGTTTAATTAAAAAATTTGGATTTGAGAAAGGTAAAAATTTTGATACTCCAATGAGTACAACTGTAAGACTCTCAAAAGACTCTACTGGGTAATGATGTGGATCCTAAATTGTATCGTAGTTTGATTGGTAGCTTACTTTATCTAACTGCTAGTAGACCAGATATTGCTTTAAGTGTTGGTATTTGTGCTCGTTATCAATCAAATCCTAAAGAATCTCACTTAACTGATGTTAAGCGGATCATGCGTTATGTCGCAAGTTCTACTAAATTGGGTCTCTGGTATCCACATGAGACTAATGTTCAATTAGCCTAGAATGCACGCAGATCTTGATGGGTTGGAAACATTGATGATAGGAAATCAACCAGTGGTGGTTGTTTCTACATTGGAAATTGTCTTGTTTCTTGGTTTAGCAAGAAGCAAAGTTCTATATCGCTATCAACTGCTGAGGCTGAATACATTGCTGCTGGAAATGCATGTACTCAACTTGTTTGGATGAAACGAATGTTAAGTGATTATGGAATTACTCAAGATTCTATGATTTTATTTTGTGATAATTCCAGTGCAATAAATATCTCTAAAAATCCAGTTCAGCATTCACGTACTAAGCATATTGACATTAGATTTCATTACATTCGTGAATTAGTGGAAGAAAAATTAATAAATTTGGATTACATTCCTACCGAGGTTCAACTTGCGGACATTTTCACTAAACCGCTCGACAAAAGCCGGTTTAATAAATTAAAATTTGATCTCGGTATGTGCAATTTAAATTGAGTTTGCATGATTTTGTGTATCATAAGTTTAATGTTTTATTTACTTAAACTTGAAATTATTTAAAAAAAATATATAAAAGAAAAAAATTGCTAAGGGATTACACAAAATTGATCCATCTAATCCTGCACCTTCTTCTGGTTCTGACTGAATTTTTTTTTGGTCTGTAATATTTACTGATATTAGCTTGCATCTCTAAACTTTTTGTTGGTTATGGACTATTTTTTTTTGCTTCAACTCCAAATTAGGTATGCACATTAACTGCTTTTCTTCCTTTGTCATTTTGTGTCAAAAAGGGGGAGAAGTTTGGTGAATGTTATAATTTTTGTTGTTGTGCTATTTCTCAGGGGGAGTTAAAAACTTCTTAAACTTCTCATGAGTTATGGGAAAATGATTATTGCTTATCATGTCTATACATGTTTATACATTGCTTATCATCTGTACATCTGTGCTTGCTTTGTACTTCTCTTATGTCTATTGGAAGAATTATTACTTGGTGTGGTGTTTTGTCACAAATTTGACAAAGGGGGAGATTGTAAGGGATATGGTCTCATACTCCTTTGGTTGTCAAATTTTGTTATGTCAAAACATCTATCTGTGTCTTGTGCTGGTATGATGACTTTTATTCAAGACACTGCTTAAATACTTCAAAGAGTTACAAGTTGAAGCACAAGATGTTAAAGTTCAAAAAGCTACAAGATGAAGCTCAAGATGTTGAAGTTCTCAAAGTTGATTTATGTTGATGAAGATCTCAAGGTTCAAATGTTGATGAAGATCTCAAGACTTCAAGCCTGATATTGTTCAAGACTTCAAGCCTGATATTGGTTCAAACAATCTACATTCGTTGAATGGTTGAAGTTCAATGTCCATACGTCATATTTCAGGTTTGAATGACCTTAGGTTGACCCTTTAAGTAGGTCATTTTGGATACATAAAACAAATGTTTATTCTACATAAGCTTAGTCTGTTCCAAGACCAGTCCTAGCTCTTGTTCGACCAGTCCTAGCATTGGTTCGACTAGTCCAAGAAATTCCACGACCAGTCCTAAGTAGTTGAAGATTTTTCGGATTTTTGGAACGCCCACGACCAGTTCTGGAGGTCCTTCGACCGGTCGTAGGTTGGCTTCGACTCGTCCACGATCAGTCGTGGAGCTACGACTGAAATTCCAGCAACCTATTTCATGGTCCTACGACCAGTCGTAGGTGTCCCACGACCAATCGTAGGGTACACACGACCAGTCGTAGAACGGTTTTCAAAGATCGCGCTCAAATTTTCAAAAATCTGTTAGAGCTACGACCAGTCCTAGGTTTCTAAGACCAGTCGTAGGAACGATTTTTCTTCTATAAATTGAACACGAAATTCAGAGTTTTTACATTCAGAACTCCATTCCATCCAAGAATTTTCAAGTAATCACTCTGAGATAAGTCTGTGTTTATTTTAAGCTAAATTGTGCTTATTTAATATTCCTTTTTGCTAGCTTATTTAATTTGATTTTGTTTCTCTATTCCAATCTTATTTGAAAAGAGGAATTATATTATTCCTTCTTCTTGGAATCAAAATCAAATATAGCTACGCCCAACAAGTCAAAATCTAAAATCTATTAGAATTTAGAACCTTGAATGTGAGTATTGGAAATTGAACTTTGATATTCATTCATCTACTCCGATTGGTTCTACCGGGCTGCTAAAGGAGAAATTCAGGTATTTTACATTTCTGTAAAATTCATTTATTTTTGGTTTTGTTTGAGGTTAAGCCAGAAAAATCTCATTGTATTGGTTTTGTTTGAGATTGAGCCAGAAAAATCTCATTGTATTGGTTGTCTGAGGAAAACCGAAAACTTCGAGAAAAAGGGTTTTTGAATTGTGTAAGCCCAAGTGAAAAGACACAATTGTAAAGGTTTTTGGTGAACTTGTGAAAACCTATTTGATAGTGAGCAGCTAATATCCCCAGTGAGGATATTAGGAGTGGAGTAGCATTTTGTGTGGCTGTTGAAAAACAGTTGGTGTACACACAGGCGAACCACTATAACTCTTTGTCTTGTGGATTGAATGCTTGATTAATTTTCATATCTTTTATCATTCGATTGTGTGGAATGTACAAGTGGATGTGAATGTTGTAACTATTTACATTTTCAAGCAAGTGTGGGGATTGTTGTAATAATTTAGATCTTTATACGCATTTATTTTCAATTCCTTGCTATTTCATTTACTTATATTAACATTGAGTTCTTGATTCAAAAGAGGTTCTAGAAATAAGGTTGTCCTACCATAAGCCCTTGTTTATTATGGTGTAAGGTTGTCCTTAGAACTGAATTTATATCAATCTCTCAATAATTATTTATCAAGGTGATTTATATTTAGCATTGTGAATTGATTCATTATTGTAAGAGTATTGATTTACTTTTGTTCCGCTGATTTATTTTTAAATTTGGCATTGTCCTATTCACCCCCCCCTCTAGGACATATAGCTTGGCCTTTTCAATCATGACTGTTGCGATAATAGTGCCTGTTTCAAACAAATGAAATGATAAACTAAGCTCGAAAAATCTATATATATCTGGCCAATTCATGATTTATCATTGAAGAGTGAACTGATGTATCTATATAAATCATCTAACAATTGAGTGAAGAACTCCACATGGGCAATTGTAGCACAACTTGTGGTACTATACCATACTTCATACGTACATGTCACTTCTATATGAAATCAGCTCCATTCATATCTATTCACACAAGCATAAAATGAATCTAACAGTCTCATTGAAAATTATTAAGAGTCATACTTGATGCATGTCCCCTTTTTACAATCTCAGTAGCTCAGTTTCTTCTGTCCATGCACATTATAATGCAAAGGGCATCTTTCAGTCAGAAACAGTAAAGGACATCTCAGTTAAGCCTCATTAATAAAAACCTCAAGTCCAAACAACTCTCATCATGCAAATCATTTTAATATTTGTCCCAACTCCTGACATCAATCGACAAACTCAAAACACTCAATAGAAGAAAGGAATAACAGAATAACTAATCATCTTGGAACCCCAACAAGAAATCAACCCACAGTCAACTAACATATGCCAGACATACTGATTGAGCTGAGGCTTCATTTAGATGCATAAGGGCTCGTTTGGCTGGGTGGATTGAAAGGGATTGAATGGTATTAGGGTGGATGGCATGGATTTCTAGGTAATAATGGTGTTGTCAGTGGATTATCTTGAGATACATGGGATTGCTATATCCCTGGATTGCTATCCCGTCTATTTGGAACGCCCGGCCAATCCTAGGATTAAACCTTCCCATCCCTTCCAATCCCTCGAACCAAACACATCTTAGGCAAATTTGAATGGATTAAGGTGGATTGGATGGGATTTAAAGGTAATGATGGTGTTGTCAGTGGATTGTCTTAAGACCCATGGGATTGGGATCAAATCGCCGACTCTGTTTGGCATGCCCGGCCAATCCCGGGGTTTAACTTCCAATCCCTTCCAATCTCATCCAATCCTTTTAAATCCGACCGGCCAAACGGGCCCTAATAGAATTGAATTGCGAGCCTTCAATTTAATCAAGATGAATGAGAAAATTAATTGTTGCTCATGGTATTCATATGGAGAAATGACCCTCAAATTGTAGTTGTCCCTATCATGTCTAACTTAAAAGTAATAAGGATTCAAAAACCCATCCTAAATAAGAATGCCAAGGAAGGAAACTACAATCTGGTTATTTCCACTTTATTTGACAGATGGTTGCAATCCAATTGGATAATGCAACCAAAGACAACCCAAAAAAAAGAGAAACTAGAAAGATAGAAGACCTTAAATTCAGAATTTAGAAATGGAAAACATGACTCAATTTGCTTGTCTCTAGCAACCAAAAGAATTATCCCATATCAAAAACCAAACAAACCCAATATGAAACAACATTTCTAAAACACGCTCACCAAAGAAATCAGATTCAGAATCAACAACCAAAACAAATGGCTTTTGACATGGACTCTCACTCAAACCGTCCCATCCCCGCAAACCTAGCATAAAAACATCAAGCACAAACCAAACAACATTATACCAATTCCAAAAAAGACTCACAAAACAAAATCAGATTGCAAACAACTAAATGATTTCAGCTATCTAAACAACTAAAAGAATTATATAAATAAGTTCAATTGGAAGATAAAATTCTGTTGATAAATGATTTCCAATTTGTTGAAAGTAACTTGTTATATTAATATAACAATAGAATAGTCCTATTAGTCATAGATTAATATAACAATTTGGAGAAGAGTCCAGCTTTTGGGGTATCTCTCGTGAAACTAAAACCATTTGGAGCTTTTCTTCTTGGGATGAGACTAGCTCTCTTTTTTTTTCTCTACTTAGGCCTTGTTGAGATCAATGCTTCAAGATTTGTTTAACATTTCTTATCATGCTTTTCACATAATGCAAGGTACTTAGTTATCATGACTTCTTTTCTAATGTTTGTTTGTTATCAAACCTATTCATAAGATCATATAGACATGGATTAATAGAAAACACAATTATAAGCTTGATCCAAAACTTCTGTGGCCCCTAAGAAATGATCAACATGAGAAGTTCAATTCAAAATTTTCATGTGGCGTGGTCCATTTGAACATTGGATACGTTTAGTTTTTCGGGCTCAATCCATGAAATTATCTGTTAAGTTTGCATCGCTGATTTTCTAGTTTGCCCTGCTGAATTTCATGTTTCCCCCGCTCAATTTCATCTTTGCCTCGCTGATTTCCTAGTTTGCCCTGCTAATTTTGTAGTTTTCCCCGCTCAAATGCAAGTTTCTCCTGCTGAATTTCTTGTTTGCCCCGGTCAATTTCATGTTTGCCTCGTTGATTTTATAGTTTGCCCCGTTGATTTCATGTTTCCTCTGCTCAATTTCATGTTTGCCCCGCTAATTTTTCAGTTTGTCCCATTCAATTTCATGTTTACCCCGCTCAATTTCATGTTTGCCCCGCTGATTTTATAGTTTGCCCCACTAATTTCGTGTTTCCCCCGCTCAATTTCATGTTTGCCCCACTGATTTTCCAATTTGTCCCGCTCAATTTCATGCTTGCCCCACTCAATTTCATGGTTGCCCTGCTCATTTCCTAGTTTGCCCTGCTCAATTTCATGTTTGCCCCGCTCATTTCCAGTTTGCCCCGCTCAATTTCATGGTTGCCCTGCTTATTTCCTAGTTTGCCCGCTCAATTTCATGTTTGCCCCACTCATTTCCTAGTTTGCCCGCTCAATTTCATGTTTGCCCCACTTCAATTTCATGGTTGTCCCCCTCATTTCCTAGTTTGCCCCGCTCAATTTCATGTTTGCCCCACTCATTTGCTAGTTTACCCCGCTCAATTTCATGCTTGCCCCGCTCATTTCCTAGTTTGCCCTGTTCAATTTATGTTTGCCCTGCTCAATTTCATGCCTGCCCCGCTCATTTTCTTGTTTGCCCCACTCAATTTCATGTTTCCCCCGCTCAATTTCATGTTTGCCCCGCTGATTTTCTACTTTGCCCCCACTCAATTTCATGTTTACCCCCGCTCAAAACCTAAACCTAAAACTTAAATGTATTAAAATCCCTAAACCTAAACCTTAACTTATTCTCAATTCCCTAAACCTTAACCTATAATCTAACTTAAACCTAAACCTATAACTGACACTTATAACCTAAGCCTATAACCTATAACCTAAATGTATTCTCAAAACCCTGCCATGTGTTGTGGAGAAATGTCTCCACCAGGTATGGTTCTTCCATCTCTGCCATATCATCTCATATCAAGGATACATTATATGAAGTGAAACCATCCCTATTTAACAATGTGGCTCTTTTATATTGAAAATCCAATCCCCACACCGATTGGAATTGTTGAAGGAAAGCCTTTGAAACGATCCCTATTTAACCATATGGCTCGTTTATATTGAAAATCCAATCCCTCCACCGATTGGAGTTGTTGAAGGAAAGCCTTCTAAACAAAGTGTCACAAGTCACTATCACATGTGTGAACCTTGTGGGCCCACCCGAATAATCCACTACTTGTAAGTCTGACAACCATTTAAATACCAAAACAAACTACCAAATCTTATGTTATGGCCCCTTAGACATGTGGTGCTCAACAGATAGATCGAACAATCTACCAATGTGATCAATGCCAACCTTTTGGCTGCACCACCCATATAGCATAGTTATCTTTAAAATTTTTCCTTTAGTTTCATTGGTATGTGCCATTCACACAACACTCTAGAGGCACATCTCTACTTAATCCATGCAGCTCTATTTCTATTGGAAATATACGTAATAAAATAAGTCACTTTGAGGAATCCATTGGGCATTGATTTTAACTAAAGCCTTGCCTCTGTAACTACTACTGGAGTTTGATTCCAAATATTACTACTGAAGTTGCATCCACCTCGTATTTGTTTTCTTCAACTAGCACCACATCATTTGCGACATAGACCGAAAGACCTTGTCTTGATTACTAGTAGATAATGCATTGTTGATAATTGAAAATAGAGGAACTAATAGTTCCATCAGCTGAATGCTGAGCCTAATTAAGTTGGTTTTAAATAAACCAATTAGAATGACTTACTGTGAGCAATTTCACATGAGCATTTGATTTTGTATGCTTATTCCTACAAATTCTGATTGCAAATATAAAACATTTTGTGTTTTAGTTATTTAATATACTTCTTATCTTGCTACTTAAATATACTTATTAACTGAGGATATGGTCCTTCATAGTGTGTAATGGCGGAATAGGATTCGTGTAGCTAACTGCAAATTAAGCTGGGATAAGGATTAGATGATGACGATCGTGCTGTTCAATATTATTTTAATAAATGTCGTTCTCTTATTTGCTTCTTTGTGAGTGGTAATAATGACTCCCTATTCGTATTTTATTGCAGAATTTTAAGTACATCATGAAGGAGCTAAGGGGGGCATAATTATATCTTCTGCCTTTCAAGCAATTATTGGGTATAGTGGGCTGATGGCAATCCTTCTGAGGTATGCTTCTCAATAGTCATTGGTCTGTGGTTGAACTTATGATGTTACTCTTTCATCACAAGTGTATTATATTTAATTTTGCTAGTGAGTTCAGTAGATTTTGGGAGCATCATGTAGAGATGAATGCATGTGAGCTATTGAACTCACTTGTGGTTGTTGTTGCCAAAGGGGCTGTAGCTGTCACCCGACCATGTTGTATTCAAATTCATTAAGGGGTCATTTGGCTCCCTAAAGTTTAAAAGGACCTAAAGTTTCCAGGAAACAAAATCTTTGAGAAAGAGAGTCTGTTTTTCATGTTTGGGTTCGAGGAAAAAATTGACAGGAATTCTACTGTGCAGGTACTATTTATAAAAAAAAGTTCTAAAAAAAATAGAGGTGGGAAGCAATCCCTTTCCTTGAAATTTATAAGCCTGCCTGGTGACGAATCAAAAACGACACAATAGCTGGAGTCAGTTTCCAACAAAAATCGTTTCTAAGCATTTCCAGGGTCCCAAAGGTAGGAATTTACCCCCACTTAACGGATTCCATTTCCAGATGGGTTATAACCTAAATGTATTCTCACAACACATTTCTCCAAAGACTTGTGCATGAAGCCTTTCTCCTTTGAGACTTTTCAATTCTTCTCTCATTAGTACTAACAAGTGAGCTTTCAAATACAGTTCATCAAGAGGAATTCCACAGAGAATCGTTAATATTTTTTCCTTCTTTTTTGTTGTG
Organism: Magnolia changhungtana; assembly: GCA_030180095.1. Taxonomy (NCBI): domain Eukaryota; kingdom Viridiplantae; phylum Streptophyta; class Magnoliopsida; order Magnoliales; family Magnoliaceae; genus Magnolia; species Magnolia changhungtana. Next base: position 1,266,999 of record JASAUF010000101.1, on the reverse strand, counting down.
AAGAGTAGTTTTATACATTGATTAAATGCTCAATTGGTGCAAAACTTACTACCTGAATGAAGCAATCTTTTTATGAAACAGATTTTTGTTGAGTTTGATCTTATTCCACTAGCAAGTGTTTCCCTCGCAAAGGTTCATGTTGCTCACATGCATGATGGCAAGAAAGTTGTTGTAAAGGTAATTTTTTGGCATTCTTCCATTTGCATAGGCAACTAAAGCTTCAAACTTCAAATTGGAAATCTCTATGGCATAAATTTGAAACTTTTCATATTAAAGTTACATTTTCTATAATGTCCTAATGCTTTGTTTCTTTTTTTTTTTTAAAAAAAATTAATTAATTAATTATTTATTTTTGCATCAAGTGTGAAGAAGTAAGTTGCTAAAGTAATAAATTTTTTTTTTTTTTTTTTTAAGTTGATAAAGTAATAGTACTTATGGGAAAAGGAGATGAGAAAATAACTGTAAACCTATGGCTACGGATTATAACCGTAGCCTAATTGTCGATAATATCGACATATGATAGATAATATCGAGCATAAGTCATCGATAATATCGAGATATGATAGATAGTATCGATAACTAACATGACTGTGGACCTATTGCTACGGTCAGTGGGATCCTATAGCTACGGATTATAATCGTAGCCATAATCGTAGCTTTGATATATCAAAAGCCTTTCGATATTATCGAAAATGTCCAAAACTGTCCAGCGAGTTTGCCTAAAATATTCTGCAATTTGGGATACACTATCACTACGGATTATAACCGTAGTGATAACCGTAGCCAAACTACATGGGTGTCAGTGGTGCGGCCGTATGTTTTTTGTTCTTTTTGCTGTCTTGCTTTTGTGGGTCCCATCATGAGGTCTGTGTTATATCCAAACTGTCCATATATTTGGCTAGCTCATATTAAGGCTTGAGACGAAAAATAACATAGATCTAACTATCAAGTGGACCACACTGTAAAAGGCAGTGGGGAATTGAACGTCTACCATTGAAAACCTTTTAGGGGTTACAGAAGTTTTGGATCATATGAAATTTGTTTTTCCTCTTTGTCCAGGTCTTTGTGACCCTATGAATGAACTTAGACGGGGAGGATTTCTCACAAACATCACAAGGGCCCCTAAAGTTTTCTAATGGTTGACGCTCATTCAACATTGTTTCCTGTAATGTGGTACACTTGAGATTTGGATATACCTAATTTTTCGTCTCATATCATAAAATGATGTGGAAAAATATTTGGACGGCATGGATGAAAAGTATACATCATGGTGGGGCCCACAGACCACCGACCATCTGCCATTGGCGGTGACAGGGGGAGCACCCAATCCGTTTCCACGAACGGAGGGGTATTTTCGTCCTCAAATTCGCTGTCCGTACAAGTAGGTCTAAGTTGCAAAGCAAAGTTTGTATTGTTTCATGAAAAGGTGGGGTCCACAGCTGGATAAAAGGTGGGGTCCACAGTCCTAAATTTCTCATAAGTAAAGTTTCGTTTGTCATAAAAACAGCTGGATAAAAGGTGGGGTCCACAGTCCTAAATTTCTCATAAGTTTAGTTTCGTTTGTCATAAAAACCACTGGATGAAAGTTGGGGGTTAAATTTCTTAGTCAGTAATCCGCTTTCAGTCGTGGGGGACGCGGTTTGGCCAGTGACGCTGCCATCAGCTAGTAGTCAGTGTCATGTGTACCCCACCATTACGTGTGTTTTATCCATGCCGTCCATTCATTTTTAAAGATAATTTTAAAACTTTATTAAAAGATGTGGTAGTTATAAATCTCAGGTGGACCACAACATGGGAAAACAGTAGTGATTGAATGTCCACCGTTAAAAACCTCTTAGGGCCCTCTGTAATGGTTATTTGACATCTAACCTATTGATTAGGTCATACAGAGTTGAATTAAGGGGAAAAAATATATATCACCTTGATCCAAAACTTGTGTGGCCCCAAGAAGTTTTTAATGGTGGGCGTTCAATCAACACTATGCGGTCAACTTGAGATTTGGATCAAACTCGTTTTTGGGCTAATACCATAAAATGATCTGGAAGAATGGGTGGACGGAATGGATGAAACACATACATCATGGTGGGACCCACAGAGTACCGACCACTGGACACTGGCTAGTTGTTGTGGCCAATCCGTTCCCCACGCAGAGAATCCAGTAATCCACCCTCTTTACCCATCCATCCGACTCAACGAGTGAGACTTGGAATTCGTTTTGAGTTGGGCCATTCGGAAGACGAGTAGGCGACTTTTGTCATCACCTAACAGTCCGGCAAGCTTCTACAGCAAGACTGCAGAAAAGGAACACCTCTCTCTCTCTCTCTCTCTCTCTCTCTCTCTCTCTCTGATTTGTTCCAGGTTCGTTCATCAATGGCAATCCCTTCATGATCCTGGCCCACCATCCTATGGCCAAGCCCCACCCCAAAGATCGGACGGTCCTCGAACCCTTCGCCGAATTCGACCCCTCAAAAACCTCTCCTCTCTCCTCCCCTTCTCTTTCCATCTCCGCCATCTCCCTCTCTTCCCAAAACCTAATCCACGTCGGCACCAAAGATGGAAAACTCATCCTCCTCTCATCGAACACTTCCACCCTACCAAACCCCAACCAAGACTCCATCTCGACCGTTGGTCCCCTCCGATCTTTATCCATTACCGACCGTCCTATCGATTCGATCCATACTTTCGGTGAGATTGATCGGGTTCTAATACTCTCCGACGGGGCTCTGTTCTTGGTGGATTCTCTACTGCTGCAGCCCGTACGGAAATTGAATCTTCCAAAAGGTGTCTTGGCCGTTGCCAAGAGACTATGCCATGCTGACTCAGCGAGTCTCGATTGGGCTGTGGACGGCGGTAGCAGCATCCAACGGTCTCAACGGCTTCTTCAGAAGCTAGGTGGGGGGATTTGGGTGAATGGGACGAAATCTAGGGCTTCCGAGCTGCAGAGAAATGGGAATTCTGTTGCTGCTGTTGCGGCAGTAGGGAAAAAGCTGATCTTGATCGAGGTTGATGCTGGTGGCTCTTCTGTTATTTTGAAGGAAATTCAGGGCATTGATGGAGTCAAGACCATGGTGTGGCTGGACGAGTCAATAATCGCCGGGACTGTTAATGGCTATGCGTTGTTTTTCAGCAGTACTGGACAGGGCAATTTGATATTTTCGCTTCCGGAGTCATCTGGGCTTCCATGCTTGAAATCTCTATGGAGGGACAAGCAGGCAATTTTGTTGGTGGACAATGTTGGCATTGTTGTGAGTGATCGGGGCCAGCCGGTAGGTGGGAGCTTGGCTTTCAGGCATGCACCAGATTCTGTCGGGGAGGTGGGCCCACATGTGATAGTTGTGAAGGATGGTAAGATGGATTTATATCACAAGAGAACGGGTGTCCATGTTCAATCAGTGTTGTTTGCGGGGGAAGGAGTTGGCCGGTGTGTTGTGGCAGTCGAAGAGAGTGGAATTGGTGACATTGTTGTGGTTGCAACACCTTCTAAGGTAAGCATCTGAATCATGTTCTGATAGCCCTTTGAGATATTTAAAGTATATGCATGGTATTGTTGAGTCCTCAGTTTGGACAGGTGGGCCCATGACTCAGATATTTAGTCCATTGATCTGATGGGTCCACATTGGATGGATCAGCCCCATAATCTCCTTTATGGTTCAATCCTGCCCCTTCCATTTGCGGCCAGCATATAGGTGGTGAAGAAAGGAAATGCAGCTTGATTCACTTTCAAGGAGGAAAGGCCAAAGATTGGTTGGGATCTTCCAGTCTGCGAGATGTTTGGAGCATTGCCCATCCATAATGGCACACATCTGATCAATGGTCTGGATTATCAAACCATGGCCCCACTTTTAAAACTGAAAACTGAGGATCATATAATTCCTCTCAATTCGAAGCCATCCCATTGGCTGAAAACTGAGAGACCTATATTCACATTTTTAATTTTCCAAACACCCGGATAAATCTAGACCTTCCAGTCATAGTTTACATTTAATGGTTGCATACGTGTTGTATATGCGTCTACACTTCATGTCTCTACCAAACTTCCATGGTCCTGTATCCTTGATGTGTGCCTGCCTGAGAAGTTCTGAGTGCCCAGCTGACGAAAGAGTTTGAATTATAATTTCTGGAATATAAGTTGCATTATTTCTCAGCAAATTACAGAAATAGCTACAGAAGTTCGGATTGGGAAAATTTTCTTCTTTTGAAAAATAACATAAAAAGAAAAAAAAGGAAAGAAGAACAAGAAGTGGAGGTTCTGTACATGTTGTAGGGCAGGACTGGGTAGTGAGTCTGGTTGGGGAGCCTATTGGGCTGTCCGTGCCTGCCCTCTATGCAAGACCGATTCTTATTCTTGCAGTAGTGCTGTCTTTTTTCTCACCCTTCTAGAAAACTGCTGAGCTGCCAGCACTCTTCCCCTAAGAGTTGAAGCTTTTTGCTGGATCGGATTCCTGGACAAAATTTATGCGGATGATCATTTACGTAACCGCAGCCATCAGTTTCCCAGCAGGTGTGTTCTTTGTTACACGGTGGAAGAGATGGTCAACCATCTCCTTCTGGACTATCCATTCTCAACTGATTTGGTGCTGCTTCTTCAGGATGTTTCTGGTAGATTGGGTGGTCTAGTCAACTGTGGCATAGTTGGTTGAGATTTGTCAGGTTGGTTGTTTGGTAAAATTCTGTGGCCTGTTCTCTTCTAGCTGTCCTGGGGCCTGTGGTTAGATAGTTATACATAGATCTTCTCGGGAAGAGGGCAGTTTCATGTGGTTATAGATCAGATTTGAATCTCATTTCAATCTGGGGAAATGTAGGAGGTTGTTGAACTTTCTTTTTTTTGATCTTCTCCGTCATGACTAGTCGGGCAGCTGTTAATTGTGGCCTGCCAAAGCATGAAGCAGTTGAGTTGGAAGCGGCCTACATGGATTCCTTAAAGTGAACTTGGGTGGTAGCTTGATAGGGAGATGAAATCCAAGTTGACTAGTCTGTGGGTCTAATTAGAGATTGTGTCGAGGAACTGTTTTTTTGTTTTGTTTTGTTTTGTTTTTGTTTTTGTCTTGATAGAAGAAATGGACTTTATGGTACAGAAATTATGGCGATCCTTTATGGGATCTGTATTTATGACACTGGTTATTCTGACCGATTGGTTGTTGAGGCTGTGAAGCCTGAGGGTGTCTCCCTCAATGCCACCTGTGGAGCTGCTGAGAAGGGGAGTATCCATGGCATTTTGTGGATTTCATTGGGTAAATACAAGATATTTGTTATATAATTGATGTGAGGCTCAAGCATGTTCATTGCGAAGCGTATGAGATGTGCATTTTAGCAAACAAGAGTGTTCCCATCTTGTGTTACCGACCAAGGTCTTTCTTGCTGATGTAGTGGAGTTTTCTCTCTGATTTTCTTTGTTTATTTCTCTTCTTTTCTCTTTAATAAATTTCATTATTGTAAAAGTTTGGAGAAAAGTCCGAGAATTTATTCAAATAGTTGGAGAGTTTGTTACTTTTGGCATCAATATGCAGGGTGCATGTATGCAACTGAAAAGGATTCCACCTTTTGTCTCTCTTGAGAACAAAAGATGATTTCATTAACTAGAAAAGCAAAAGTGCATCAAGGCAAATGGAAATAGTTACCAAAACAAAGAGAAGATGTAGAGACAACTCCTTTGATCCACCAGAAAAAAAATATCACCGAGATTTTGCAAATATTGTGATATTTTCACGAAATATCAACCAACCTATGTTTTCCCATTGATATCATGACATTTTCACAATTTCAGCATATCTTAATTCTCATGACTTGAGTGTGAAAATTATCTCGAAATTGTCATCATTTAGTAATTAGTTTTTTATTTTATTTTATTTTATTTCAACATATACATGTATACTGTTAATTTTAGGATTATTTATTAACTCATAATAATATTTTTAATTTTTAATTTTAGTGAGATTTTTTTTTTCCAATAATAACCTGTGGAAAACCTCTAGTTTTGAAAGTATCCCAAGAAATTGCTGAGAACGAGATTTGTCACAATGCTTTGGCCAACACATTGGCCTAGTTATTAGCCTCCCCTTTTACATGAGTAAATGAAATGCTTAGCATAGAGACTGCTTTTAATCTCGTAGAAAGTAAAAGAAATCTTCCAAGGCTTGGACTGGTCCATACTTACCCGAGAAATTATTCTTTACCTAAGAAATTATTCTTCGTTAACTATTCAGAGGTGAAACTAGCCTCTCACCCGCAAGACAACTAACCACTTCCTTTAAAAGCTCGAAATGATAGAGCACGGCGAATCAATCCCTTTATCTTATAGCCCAAGCCCCACATCCCATGGGTTAGGTTCTCGGCTGAACCCCCCTTGTGGGCCCCACATCGCCTGGGTTCCACCTCACATGAGCCACTTGCCTCACACCGGTGGGGCCTGCCTCATATGGGCAACCCGCCTCACACAGGTCGCCCACCCTGAGTGTGCCCCTACATAATTTCGTAATTAGTTTTTTATTTTATTTTATTTTATTTCAACATATACATGTATACTGTTAATTTTAGGATTATTTATTAACTCATAATAATATTTTTAATTTTTTATTTTAGTGAGATTTTTTTCCAATAATAACCTGTGGAAAACCTCTAGTTTTGAAAGTATCCCAAGAAATTGCCGAGAATGAGATTTGTCACGATGCTTTGGCCAACACATCGGCCTAGTTATTAGCCTCCCCTTTTACATGAGTAAATGAAATGCTTAGCATAAAGACTACTTCTGATATTGTAGAAAATAAAAGAAATCTTCCAAGGCTTGGACTGGTCCATACTTACCCGAGAAATTATTCTTTACCCAAGAAATTATTCTTCGTTAACTATTCAGAGGTGAAACTAGCCTCTCACTTGCTGGACAACTAACCACTTCCTTTAAAAGCTGGAAATGATAGAGCACGACGAATCAATCCATTTATCTTATAGCCTAGGCCCCACATCCCATGGGTTAGGTTCTTGGCTGAACCCCCCTCGTGGGCCCCACATCGCTTGGGTTCCACCTCACATGAGTCACCCGCCTCACACGGGTGGGGCCTGCCTTATATGAGCCACCCGCCTCACACGGGCTGCCCACCCTGAGTATGCCCTTGCATCCCAGGGGCCACCCCACTCGAGCTCGGTATGACAATGCCCATGCATTAATCACCCCCGGTGAGGAGTCTCGAACACGAGACTTCCCGCTCTGATACCACTTTAATGGAGGACAACTAACCACTTGCTCTAAAAGCTCGAACTGATAGAGTATGGCGAATCAATCCCTTTATCTTATAGCCCAGGCCCCACATCCCATGGGTTAGGTTCTCGGTTGAACTCCCTAGTGGGCCCTACATCACATGGGTTTCGCCTCACACAAGCCACCCGCCTTACACGGCTGGGGTCGCCTCACACGAGCCACTCGCCTCACACCAGCTGCCCACCCCGAGTGTGCCCCTACATCCCACAGGCCACCTCACTTGAGCCTAGTGTGAAATTTGATGGGGACATCATAAGACCTACTTGGATGTATCAGAGACAGAGGCAATCACCCACATCAGCGCAACTTTTTTTGTGGGTAGAAGATGAGTTCTAGATGGGGCATGTTGGGCCATTTGAAGACCCCACATGCATTGGACGTGCATCAGGAAGACCCTACTTTGGGATGATGCATGTGGACTACTTAGGAGACCATTTTATTTATAGGATTTTTATTTCGTGTCGATCCGACTCTTGGATCTTGTCGATCAGGCTGTTAAGCCACCAAATTTTGTAGATATGGGCCCCTTGGACTCTCATCTCACTTCTTTTATATATTTTTTTATATATTATTTTTAGGATTTATTTGATGGATGAGACTGATGATAAGTGTTTTGGTCTTCGTAATTTGGATGATGGGCCATTTCACTTACGTGAGTGGCATAATTGTAATTATTTTGAATGTTTAATTATAAAAGCACAGGGGGGTGGACGTCCAACCCTAGTGGAGTTATTGAGAAGAATGAAAAAAGAGAAGCTTTTTTATGAGAAGGATTTTTCCTTGTGTTTTATGGTTTGTGAGAAACTCTCCATTCCAATTGAATAGTGTAAGGGTAGAGGCTTGTTTGGTGGTGGATTCTTCAAGGTGCATCCTTCATTTTTCTCTTCTTCAAAAGGTATTATTCTTCTTCTCTTGCGTTCCTCCTTCCCTTCCGTTACAACCTTCTTAACCCATCAAAACCCTACTCAATCCTCTCTCTCTTTCTTCTCCTTTACCTAGCCACATGTGGACCCACACATGCACACGCACGCACGATCCGCACGGGCAGGCACATGTGGGCCCTCGTTTGGTGTTTTCCCTCCAAATCTCCTTAACTTCTAAATCCTTTGAATCCCTAAAAACCTCATTCTTAAATCTCCATCAATGAATACAAAACCTTAATGAAAATCTGAATTTTTAAAATTTATTTTCCTCAAACCAGAATTTTGCTTGCATCATTGTCTATTCATGTGGTTGTTGCACTACTCACGCTAGATTGGAAGTCACTACTTCTAAGTGGGCCACTCTTGAATTATTATATATTTTCGTTCACCGCGTATGTGATAACCTACTATCTTCGTGTTATAAATCTAAATTTCCGAATATATAATGTGGATATGCTTGATTTTTTATGTTGATTGCTGAAATTAATGTGTAATTGATATCTCATCTTATATCCTAGGATAGTTTCCATCATCCTACATCAATGAGGTAAATGAAATGTTTAGATTAGAGCTGAGGGATCTAATTTCATTAAAACATGCACATAGACACAATCCTTCATGGTTTACCCATTTAACCAAATTCTTAGAATATCTTTCAACAATAATCAGCCCTAAGAATCTGAAGAAAAATTCATAGGTCTTCTGTAAGAGCCTTCATCTTCTGCTTCGAAGGCAGCATTATGTGGAAGTAGAAGAGGTAAAACGAGTGTCTCCTTGTCATCCTGCAGAACTCTGCTAATTCTGCGAGGCTTAGAGTTTGTCATTAAAGCACCATTAATATTCAATTTTGGCCATCCAACAGGTGGTTTTTCCACCTAGGAGAAAACTCCGCTCCCATTGACTTGGAATTCACCAGTAACAACCAATCACAATACAAATCAGAGTGTGGTTACAAAAAGAGTTATGACGGCCGTGTTGTAACCATATATATGGGCCTCACTGTTATATGGTGGCCCACCTTGGAAAAAATGGGCCGTATCAGCTTGTTTGGGCATATACAGTACGATACAGCTGCATTGGCACCGATATGGACTATTACAGCCATAAAAGCCCTCATTTTTTCTTCTCTCTTGTTGTTTCGCTTTTTTTTTTTTTTTCCTTCATTTCAACCTTAAAGGAAGCTTAGAAATGTATTTTAGACTAAATATAGGCCTATTTTGCGAATCAAAACACAAGATTTGAGTGGGATTCGGCGAATCAAAGTGGAACGGAGCTTTTTGGGGAAAATTGGGAAAGGGGTAAACCAACACCTTTTTTCCCATTTTTGTTTTCTTCGTCTTCTTCTTCTTCTTTTTTATTTTTTTAAAATATTTTAATATTTTATTTCAATGAAATGGGCCATAAGCTACCAAATCATGCTTGATTTCTGTTTGAATAGGGCCTAATTGGTTGACTTTCAGTAGGTCAAGCTGAAAGACAACATTCTTATCAAAGAATGGTCCAAGACACCATTTAATAGATTTTAAAATACCCCAAAAAGAAAAAAAAGAAGGATAGATTCTAGTGTTGTACATTTTCCCCCTGTTTTTCCAATATTATTTCAAGGCTTTTTGGGCTAAAAGAATTTCAGTCAATATGGATCCATATCGTCCTTTACTGGTCCAATACACCATGTATCGTATTGTTTTTGGGTCTGGCCGATAAGCCCACCAATACCATTATTCAAAGACCTTGAGTCAGAGGCTGAGGCCCTTTGAAATTTTGGTCTAAGGGGAGCCTGTTTTATCATATTCCGCTTGATCATCTCTGTCACCTTAGAAATGGGTCCAGTGACATGGTTAGAAATTCAGTTGTTTTTCTGTTTCCAATTCCCCTAACAAAGAGTACAAGGCAATATACAACAAAAACAATGACCCTTTTCCTTGAAAGGACAGCAACCTCCCCCTCCCCCTAAAAAAAAAAATAATAATAAAAAATCCTTCACATCCCTGAGAGCATTCTACTTAGTTTTACCTTCATTTTGATTTTACCAGCACTGCCTTTTGACTCTTGCAGGTTATTTGCTTTCGGAAAGTATCTGTTGAGGAGCAAATTAAAGATCTGTTGAGGAAGAAGAATTTTAAGGAAGCCATCCATTTGGTAGAGGAGCTTGAGTGTGAAGGTGAAATGACGAAGGAAATGCTTTCCTTTGTGCATGCTCAAGTGGGCTTTCTCTTGCTTTTCGACTTGCATTTCGAGGATGCTGTAAATCATTTCTTGCAGTCTGAAACCATGCAGCCATCTGAAATCTTTCCATTTATAATGCGAGATCCAAACCGCTGGTCACAGCTGGTATTGCTGATTCCCTATGAAATTTTATATCATATGTTTTCTTCTGGCTTTTGTGATTTTGTGGCACATGTTTAAATGGTATGATTTTGACCAAATACAACTAGCTTGTACTAACCATGAGTAGGAATCATGCAAAACCTGCACGAAGAAGGTTGGTTTTCTTTTGGAATGCTAGTAACGGTGCAGTTTTCTGTTTGTAGTCAATTGGTCTTGAGTTTGTACTTTGTAATGCCCTGGCAGGATCCATACATTTTCGTATCTTCACTTATATTTGTTGTTTTCCCAACACGTTCAATATCTTCTCAATGTAATTGCAAAGAAGTGTTTCCTGCAACATGGGTTGGTATGGTGGCTTGAGTTCAAGATGATTGTTCATGGAGTGAGGATTTTCCCTGACACTTAAAAAAAAAAAAAAAAAAAAAAAAATCTGTTTTGTTGATTTCTACCCTTTCTCTTTTTATCATAAACTTCCAAAATGTTCACATATTTCAATACGTCCCTAACTTAAATGTTTTATGTTCTCTATCACATAAGGTTCCATGTGAAACCCTGCATTTTAAACATCGTTTTCAGACTTAGTGACTCGGACCAACTTGTTGACTCTCGAGCTGTGTTGTACCAGATGAGTCGAGGGCAACTCAGCTTAGTTGCCCTCTATTTCCAATTATGACAAATAGAGCCTGTGATTCGGTAATCCAGACCATTGGTCTATTGTTCAACATCTTGGATGGAGCATGCTCTAAAAAGTTTCGAGCTTGGAACAATTCAGCGACCTACATTATTTCAGTTGAATGTGTACTGTTGTTCTTAACTTTCTAAGCATCTATGGCCACCAATCTGAAAGTTATTTAGGAAGTGTTAGACCATGCCCTATATCTACGAAGTTCATTTACTAACTTACCTTTTTCAATCATCTAACCATATGATGGAAGTGGAACCCTTGCTCTCCTAGTTTTTGCCATGGTCACATGTGCCATGTCTTCTTCACCATTAGACATGGTAGCAGCAAAGCCTAGATGGTTTTCCTTAATTGCTGTAGGATTCTATTCTTGGTTCTTCCCTTCCACTAAAGTATGCAAGGCCTTGTGGCATGAGTGACTCTCCAAGTGTTGCGCAGCACAGTAGTTAGTCTATTCTGCTTTCAGGTACCAAGGAATGGGCGCACAGACAGCCTCCTTGTTGATCATGTGGATTGCAAATTGATGAATGTGCATGCATGAGTGTCTTACAATGTTGGTGTTGATTTTGTACTTGCTTGTGTATGATTGCTGCATGCTTCTCAATTGTTTGTTTTGCCTACGCTTACTGCATTTGTGTAATCTCCTTTTTTAGTGTTAAAAAACAAGAATCGACTTGTGCATTCCAGGTCCCCAGGAATCGCTATTGGGGCTTGCATCCTCCTCCTGTACCTCTTGAAGATGTCGTGGATGATGGATTGATGGCGATCCAAAGAGCTATATTTCTTAGAAAAGCAGGTGTAGACACTGTAGCAGATGAAGATTTTCTTTTGAATCCACCAAGTAGAGCTGATTTGTTGGAGTCAGCGATTCAAAACATTATCAGGTTTTATATACTGTTTTATGGATGTATATAAACGACAGTGAAGCATAAGCTAACCTGTTGTAATTTGGCAATTTCAATTGCTTGCATGTTCATTTGTTGTTGTTCAGTATTAATTCAAAGGCTTGAAATTACTTGCAATATATATATATATATATATATATATATATATATATATATAGATATATATTATTATTATTATTATTATTATTTTCCAACAAATGTTCTGTTGGTGGGCTTCAGGTATCTACAAGTTTCCCGGGATAAAGATTTGAATCCTTCGGTGAAGGAGGGAGTTGATACTCTTCTAATGTACCTTTATAGAGCTCTGAATCATATAGATGAAATGGAGCAGCTGGCGTCCTCCCCAAACAGTTGTGTTGTGGTATGTCTGGTTGTACAGTTTCCTCAATTATTATTTTGGCTTGTTCCATCTTGAGGCAGTCATGATTTTGATTAGATGTACAATCAAAATTTAGTGAGTTACTAGCCTCAGGACCATGCACTATGTGTGTATGTTGGTAAGCAGCGGAATCCTAGTATTCCTATGTATTGCAAGGCAGAAAGTCCGCTGTCAGAAGGCTGCTTGAAGGATGACCCACCCTGCAACTTGCATGGGCCGTGCAGGAGGAGTTAGAAACTCTGTTAGATGACTCTGGGCATTTACGGACGCTTGCCTTCCTGTATGCAAGTAAAGGGATGAGCTCAAAGGCTCTTGCAATCTGGCGTATTTTGGCGAGAAATTATTCAGCTGGCTTATGGAAAGACCCAACTGCAGAAAGAGACTCTCGAGATAACTGTACAAGTTTAATCTCTGGCCAAATGATAGCTGCAATTGAAGCATCAAAGCTTCTGGAGGAGATATCTGATCAAGACATAGTTCTACAACATCTAGGATGGGTATGTAACTTTACTCAACCAATTTGGTGATACTTTTAGATCATTGATGTTCTTAATATTTCCATGGATATATGAGCTAATCAGTTGGCAGTGGCTCTTTTCACTAGATTGCAGATATAGACCAAGAACTGGCAGTTAGAGTATTAACATCAGAGAAAAGGGCCAATCAGCTTTCACCAGGTAATTTTTCATGCCTGAAGAGAATTCAAGGCATCTGGTTTGGTTTTTCCTTTGCTCTCTTGTGTGAGCACGATAAATGCTAGCCTTTACTTCAAAGAAAAGGAAAACAATACAACTAGACCAGGGTCTTTCAATTTGTTTTGACTCTGTATCCTTCCTCTTGCATGTGGGATTCTGTAAAATCATCTGTAGTTGATGATTGCTAATATATGACCCTGATTTCCCTTTCTCTATTCCCCATTACAAATTCTTATCATCACCATCATCTTTATTTTGTACACTCTTACTTTCTTTCAGCCCTTAGATAACATCATCGGGTGGGGTTGTCCTTAAAGATGACACTTCCTTCTTTTATTTGAGCCTATATAGATAACATCATGATCATCATTATGCCACTGGTATCAGCGGCGTTATTAGAAATAGGCAAGGTGAAATTGGTCCTTTGTGGGCCAGTCAGAATTGGAGACTCCAATGAAGCAAAAATCAGGGACAAATTATAGAGAATGAAAATTTTAAGGAATTGTTATCCAGCCCCTTTACAGTGGAAGGGGATTCCCAAAGTCCCACTTCATGATTCTTGCACAGAGCCTTTAAAACTGTCTTTGTAATTGAAATAAATGCTTCTCTTCCTTGTTGGAGAACTTTTTCATTTGTACTCCTAGAGAAGCGAATGAGTTATCAGACACCACATCTTTGTATTGGCTCCTCTTATCCACCATCGTGATGGATATTGCGCCCTATTTTGAGAGGGAGGGAGGGAGGGATGGTGATGATGTAGCAAAGGACTTTCTGGATGTCCATCAGTCATAATTTCATATTTGGGCATCTTGGTGTTTTTCATGCCTTGTACATAATCACCTTCATTTGCAGATACCATTGTTTTGGTTTGCCATCTTGATTGCACAATACAGAATATTGGGCGTCGTGTACGATGAAAGAAAAATAAATTGCTAGAAGGGAGGGATGGTGATGATGTAGCAAAGGACTTTCTGGATATCCATCTGTGTATTAGCTCCTCTTATCCACCATTGTGATGGATATTGCGCCTTATTTTGAGAGGGAGGGAGGGAGGGATGGTGATGATGTAGCAAAGGACTTTCTGGATATCCATTAGTCATAATTTCATATTTGGGCATCTTGGTGTTTTTCTTGCCTAGTACATAATCACCTTCATTTGCAGATACCATTGTTTTGGTTCACCATCTTGATTGCACAATATGCAATATTGGGCGTTGTGTACGATGAAAGAAAAATAAATTGCTGGACATCTGTGTATAAACGTCATGAGTTTCTTGTACAAATAAGGTTGCACTTTGGCTTGATTATTGGTCTGTTCTAATAGAGTTGTTATGCTTCTTACTGCAGAAGAAGTACTTGCTGCAATTGATTCAAAAAAGGTTGAGATTCACCAAAGGTATTGAATGTCCTTACTGTGAGTGCTGCTTTGTGTTGGTATGGGAACAGAGCATTCCTTCATATATAATTTTCATTAAATAGAATTGGACATTTGCAACTTTTAGTAAAGTATTATTTTCATTACATCATCAAATAGTTACTTATGCTGTTGCCATTGCTCAGTAACTACTTGTATTTAGTATCTACCTTCTCTTAGCCTATTGAGTCAGTGTTTTCCAACTCAATTGACAACCAAAAAAAAAAAGGGTAGAAGAGAAAAATCTTAAATCAACTGAACTCATTGGTTAAGTAGGGTAAATCCTATTTTTCACAATCTACTAAGACTTCACACTCAAAAATATCAATCTTCTACTTGAAAAAACCTGATCAAATACTCCAGATATCAGATTACAGCATAAGCCGTTTAAGCTTTGAAAACCTCTTTTTTTTCTGAGAGAGAACTGAAAATTTATTAAAAACCCACCCAAGGGTGGGAAATGAATGCTAATCTTTGAAAACTCATGCTATAGTAAACTGAGTTTTGAGTCGACTCAGATCTGCTCCCATATGAAGTCCATGTCGAGTTTGTAGTTTGTAACCCTTGCTCTTGATTGTTTGGTCTCTTGCACATATGGTCTTTGTTTGAGCTTCAACGTGTCTCAGCCTACAATGAAATGCATAACATGCAGAGGGTCTTCTTTACTAAGGTGTTTCAGCTGCATGTGATTGGTTAAAAACCTCTACAGGATGCTGTGACTTATACTGCCTAGGATGTTTTAGCAAGTTGGAATGCTGCAAAGTAATTACATATTTGCCAGAGAAGTGCAGACATTAATGTACTAGTATGACTATCAATTGTAGTTTGCAGCTCATGTCTATAAAGCAAGTTGTTCTGTAACAGTAACACTGGCCATAACGGTCACCACCATTACCTTTATGATAGGGTTCGTAACAGCTGTTACAGCCTCTGTAACGGCTGTTATGATCCCCCCCTTTTTTTTTTAATTGAAAAAAAAATCCGAAAAACCTGTATCCACCCCATAATGTTGAAAAAAAAAGTCTAAAAAACCTAAATCTTCCTCATAATAGACCATTATAGGATTTTATGGCCTTTACAGGGGACGTAACGTGCCGTTAACAGTGGCTATGGGTCATTTTCTTCCATAACAG
This sequence comes from Magnolia changhungtana, assembly GCA_030180095.1. Lineage (NCBI taxonomy): Eukaryota > Viridiplantae > Streptophyta > Magnoliopsida > Magnoliales > Magnoliaceae > Magnolia > Magnolia changhungtana. Next base: position 1,251,288 of record JASAUF010000101.1, on the reverse strand, counting down.
TTGTTACAGCCGTTACGATGCCGTAACGTGTAACAGTTGCCACTGTTACCTTTACGTAACGACCTTTACAGCACAACATGCTATAAAGTGACATTGTACTGCGCAAAAGAAAATACTAAACCATTCAAATTGCCATAATCATCATTTGCTCATGACACAATGAGCTCTATTAGAAAATAATTACATTAGTTGAAGGGAAGTTTTAAGAGAGACTAATATCTGGTTGACTATATTTCACGAGAGCAGAAGTATTTAATTGTTGTGACCATCTTCTTGTTAGGAAATTCTCATGTGCGTGATTGGTACAACTACCTTTAATCTGTCAATGCATGTGTATGCACTCACATGCACATGGGTGCATCATGCTACATGCACGGGAACCATGTGTTTAAGCAACATACATATGAGGATCCACTATCTTCTGCATCATTCATTTCTGTTGTGACACTTGCTGGCTCGTAAAATATGGTATCAGGAGCCTCGTAAACATTTGCATTTGGGCTTCTTTTTTAATAAAATCTTATCACCTTTCAACAAAAAAAAAAAAGAGGAAGGTTGATAACTTGAATGAACAAAACACTCATGCCTCCCTTAAGGCTGCATCTGTTCTCCAATCTCCCCAAGCTTCTACTTTACATTCATTCCACGTTATTTTCTTTTAGTTTTATCCATTTGGCGACTTGGTGTCAAATGCTGGATGTTTTCACAATAAATTTCCATGCCTCATAGCTTTCACAGAAAACTTAGTGTATCCTTCTCATGCTTTTTCATAAATGATCGTAACTCCCTACTTTATGCCTTTGTTTATGGTACTGGAGATGGTTCTTTCTCATTGCTCTTTTTTTTTTCTTCTGAATTCTCTTTTTTTCTTGTGTAGATATTTGCGATGGTTGATTGATGACCAAGACTCCGATGACATTCGGTTTCATACGTTATATGCTCTTTCCCTTGCCAAATCAGCAATTGATGCTTTTGAGATGGAATCATTGTCTCAGAATCCCAATGCTCTCAAATTAGCTGAGGCAAATATTTCTGATTTTGAAAGCCGAATCATCTCTAGAAATCCAGTCAGGGAGAGATTGCAGTTAGTTTTACAATCTTCAGACTTGTATGATCCAGAGGAAGTTCTTTACTTGATTGAAGGATCGGAATTGTGGTTGGAAAAGGTTTGTGAATCCTTCTTCTCTTCTTATTTTCAGTTCTGCTTAGTTTGACATCTAAATCACATGTGACTTGAAAATGGATCATCATCATCATCTAAGCCTTATCTCAACCAATTAGGGTCGACTATATGAATCCTTTTTCGCCATTCCACCGTATCAAGGGCCATAACTTCAGTTAGGCCATAGGTTATCAAATCTTTTCCTACTACCTTTCACCCATATCCTTTTGGGCCTAACCTTTGCCTTTTTAGAGCCTTCAACTTATACCCACTCACTCCTTTTAAGCGGTGCAGTTCTTGGTCTCTATTGCACATGGGCAAACCATCAAAGTTTATTTCCCCCCATCTTATTACCTATTGGTGCTACTCCTAAGTTCCCTTGAATGCATTCATTTCTAACTCTATCCTTCCTTGTCTTGCTACTCATCTATCTCGATATCCTCATTTCAGCTACACATCTTATGAACATGTTGTTCCTTGTCTTGCTCAACATGTTGTTCCTTAACTGCTCATTTCAGCATGGCTGGTCTTATTAGCCATCCTATAAAATTTCCCTTTCAGTTTGAGTGGTATACAGCGATCACATAAACCTCTAGAGGCACATCTCCATTTCTTCAAGCCTGCTTGAATTCTATGGGCAACATCCTTCTTAGGCTCTCCATTCTCATGAATGATTGACGCAAGATACCGAGATTGGTCATTTTGGGAAACTTCTTGGTCAGCAATCTTAATTAATTCCTCATTCCCACTCAATATGCAATTGACTTAACTCGTTGGTTGTAATGAACTTGTTGATTGTAGTCAACCGATGGATAGAATATTAGATAGGACTTGATTGTAATTAACCATGTAATAGTCTTATTACATTGTGCATGTGGGAGTTTTATGGTCTTGTTGCTGGTCCCTGGCCCAGATAGAGAGTTGCATCTTGTTGACAGCTGGCGTCAAACTTATACCATAATTTCCAACATGAATCCGAACTTGAAAATGTATATGAAATTATATTCTGCACAGAAGTTCCTAAGCCACACAGTTCAGAGTGTCATTTGATACAGATTCATTAAAGTACATATAAATTTCATTTTTACATATAGTTAATGGTGTACCTGTTGTCTTATGGTGTATTATTGTGACTTTAACTCAAGACACCAGCACAGATGTTGGTGTTCGATGGGGACGTGCATCAGGGTGCAGACATAGAGTTGCTAGAATGGAAACCTTGAAAATCCCAATATGCCACGAGGCTCTATGCTTATCTGATGATGTCAATAGGTTTAATTTTACATAGACGTTAGTTCATAAAACATACAGAAAGAAGTTTCTAGATAAATTGAAGTACATAATTAGTTGTATACCAAAAGAAAAAGGAAAAAAGTTTTTCCTTCCTCACAATGGTGCTGAGTTGTCGTACTTCTCCAAAAAAAAAAAGTGTGTAAAAAGGGGAAAAAACACCAGTGCTGCGTCGTCTTTTGTGCAGTCTACAAAACATTTTTTGTTTGACCGGGACTTTCTTGCCATTTAATGGAAGTTCATCTTCCTTGCCTAAATGGACATACCTGACACCATCGACATCTTGCCCCTCTTCCTTATTATTATTTTTTTAATCTCATCAGTTTCAAGTTCAATCCATGCTCCATGTATTAAAGCTAAAATCCTGCCAGAAGTGACAAGATTTTCTGTCCTGTAGCTACAAAGCCTTTTTCTCATTTTCAAGTACAATACATAATCCATTTATTAAAGCTAAAATCCCGCCTGAAGTGACAAGATTTTCTGGTTACTGCATTCATGTTATTGGTGTGTGTTCAGTTATTCTGCAGCAATGGATCCTGTAGCTACCTTTCGAAAAAAAAAAGAAGAAGAAGAAGAAGAAGAAAAGGATCCTGTAGCTACAAACCTTTTTCTTAAATTCATTGTGTTGTTACCTATCATCATTCATTTCCTTCTCTGGAATTTATAATGTCGTTGTCTCCTTTGCTTTCTATGACAGGCAATCCTGTACAGGAAGCTGGGACAAGAAACATCGGTGCTCCAGATTTTGGCCTTGTAAGTTTCAATCAAACTATAAACATAGGAAACCGTAGCTGCTATCTAAAAAATGTTCCCAAGTTTTTAAATTTGGAATTGACTCGGTGCGTTTTTATATCTCCTCTTTTCTGTGGGCTTGAAGGAAGCTGGAGGACAGTGATGCAGCAGAGCAATACTGTGCAGAGATTGGTAGACAAGATGCCTATATGCAGTAAGTTTCTTCTCATTTTCCTGTTTGTGAAGTTCTTTTGTGACTCCCATAGATTTGGATTCCATTTAGTATAATTGTTGATCTGGTTAATACCTCAGGTTGCTTGATATGTATTTGGATCCACAAGATGGGAAGGAGCCCATGTTTAAGGCTGCAGTTCGCCTGCTTCACAAACACGGAGAATCTTTGGATCCTCTTCAAGTGCTAGAGGTATCATTCGCAGTTTTCTGCTACCACAAGAGAAATATGCATGCACACGCATGAAAACACAAGTTTGCCTCCATGAACAAGCACAATCATGCACATGGAATCAGGAATGGACATGTTTTCTGATAACCCAATGAGGCCAATGACTGCATCCTATGTGTAGCATAAATCTGGGAACCAAATTCCTTTGTTATAAACTGTGTAGTTGGACCTGATTGTAAGAGATTATTTATGTCCAGAAACACACAGAAAAGTTTGCAACCTATGGTGTCACACATGTTGTATACAATTACTGCATCTCACCTATAGCTATTGTTAAGGGAGAACTTTCTCATCTTTGTATATTTGGACACTCAGGCCTGATATTCAGAGATTCTTTTGTCAAAAATAGCTAAAAAGTCTATTGATTGTATCCTACACGGAGCTGCTAATACTTCATTCCACATGTAACAGAAATCAGAAAACTAGTTCCTTCCATATGTAAAATCTGGACACTTGGCCTTTTTTTTTTTTTTTTTTTCTGGAGATTTGTAAACAGATAAGAAGTAACACAACTAACTTGTGTCCATGTGGTTAGGCGGGGATGCGAGATTATTTTTAAAAGAGCTGAATCAACATTTTGTTGTTATAGTTATGGTTTCAATTTCAGAATTTATTGCTAATAAATTCTGCAATAAATTCGAATTTTGATTTTGCAGACGTTGTCCCCTGATATGCCTCTACAACTTGCCTCAGATACGTTGTTAAGAATGTTAAGAGCTCGTGTGCATCATCATCGCCATGGTCAGGTAAATTTTGAAGAATCATCATCGTTATCATCATCATGATCACCATCTAAGATTTATCCCAACTAATCGGGGTCGGCTACATGAATCCTATTCAGCCATTCCACTCAGTCTCAGTTAAATCATAGATCATCAAATATTTTCTACCTCCGCCCACATCCTTTTGGATAAACAACAAGTTGATCTATCATGTTTTAGCAGGATATCCTTAACCTGTTTAAGAGTGGTTGTGCTAAAGCTTCATTTGATTCTTTTATACCACTAGGGCCCAAGAAAGCTAACTCTACAAAACCATTTTCATTCCTAATGACTTATACTATCTGACCTGGGGTTGCAATAGTTAGACATTGAGCAATATTTATGTCGGTGCCATGCTCATATAATTTGTGTCGCCCATGTGCCTTTGATTAGAGGTGATTTCCCGAGTGAACTTATATGATTTTGTCTGTTTCATTTGAACTAAAGGCTAGTATCTATAGACACCCCACCTTAAACGAGGATAAGCCACTCTTTGAGCTTCAGCTTGACTTCAATAAATTATCTCTTTCTGATTTAGAAATCATTGAAAATCCAAATGGATCGAACGGGAAGCATACTCAGCACGTTCCCGGGACAACCAATGGACCTTATCGGCTAGTGTCAAATCTAGTGATGATTCGTTCACGGCCGTGCATCCGAACTTTAGAACCTCGAGAACTCTTTATACGTAGCAACTGATGTGTGAAAAAAATGATAAAATGAACTCTCTACCCAAAGATCACTCTCTGTATCACTGACTCTTCTCAGATAATGTTGTGTTAAGGCGTGAAAGGTCACATCTTCAAGATTGAGGAAAGTACGGTTATTGAAAGCAAATTTTGACTGATCAAGATAATTTATGATTCATTGGAAAAGTCGTCAAATAATCTTCCTAACGAACTAAAGTTTCCTCCAATCTGGTTTATGATGAGGAAGATCGGTCCGTTTCCCAAAACCACGCATTGTCGAGCCGCCAAAGCTGTAAAAACTTTAGCCACACTTTAGACTAGCCAAACGGGATCCGATTGAAGTGATTTCATTTCCATTGAAAAGCTTATCAGGCGACATTTCCAATGAGCCTAAGATCATCAAAATCGGACAATCGGTCAAATTGCAGACAGTTGATTTCATATACCGAACGGTCGTACTTTCGACAGGTCAAAAGAGATCCGATCGAAGTGAATCTAGTGTTGTTAGGAAGCTTATCGGATTATTTTTCCAACGAGATTAAGATTACCGAGAACGGACGGACAACGAACGAGATACAAGCATTTAAACAGTTTGTAGAAAAGATAAAACTTAATCATGACATTTCATATATATATATATATATATATATATATATATATATATATATAGATAGAGAGAGAGAGAGAGAGAGAGAGAGAGAGAGAGAGAGAGAGAGAGAGAGAGATGCATGCTCTCCTACACACCGACTCACGTGCGCACCTTTCCACACGTGTCATGGGTGTCGAATCCGAACGTTCCATAAGATGCGGAATCCCATGAAACCTTAGGGGGTGAATTTTCACCCTGATCTAAGATTCTGGTGGGCCATAGTAAAGAGAAATTCAAATCAACATTTTTATGGCCCTCCAAAGTTTTGGTTCAAAGTAAAAATTGGTACCAGGGGGTTTCATGAGGTTCTGCTTCATGTGGACTGTTCAGATTTTCGAGAATCATCAGATATGATGAGTTCTCAAAAAAGTTAGTAGGTAGTCCGTGCAAACTGGTTCACAGGTGAGCGTTCCGCTATATATATATATATATATATATATATATATATATATATATATATATATATATATATATATATGGGAAAAGGTTCTATGTGGTCGAGTTCATGGGAACTTCCCATGAGGTTGAGCTGTGGGCCCCACCATGATGCATGTCGAACATCTACCCCATCAGTCAAATGCACCATTCCATGGTGGGCCTGGGGCTTAAAAATTAAGTCAATACTTAACTTGCGTGGGCCACACCACATACAAAAGTTGAGAGGGGTTACCCTCCATTAAAACATTCATAATCATTTGTTGGGCCCACTGAGATGTGGTTCACAAATCCAGCCCATCCATTATGTATGTCCCACTTAGATGAGGGGTCAGACCAAGTTTCAAACGCATCCAAATTTCAGGTGGGCCCCACAAAGTGCTTTTATATGTTTTAAGGATCTCTTTACATGATTTTAGATGGTATGGCCCACCCGAGTTCCGTATATGGCTGATTTTTGGGATATCCCATAATTTAAAAGGGACCCATCAGATGCATGGTGTTGATGTTTGACATACATCATGGTGGGGCCCACATAGCTCGACCTCATGGGAAGTTCCCCTGACTTCGACCACGTAGAACCTTTTCCATATATATATATATATATATATATATATATATATATATATATATATATATATATATATATTATAGATTAAAATCTTTACTTAATATCATACGTACGATACACAACACACACAAAATGCTTAAAATATCGGGATCGCACAATGTATCGCACCCTTGGGATACAGATACGTATCGGTTATCACACGGGATATATCGTTTGTATCGCGTAATTTATCGCACTTTTTGGGAAACATGGGGAAACATTGGAAAATTTGTTGATTTTTTCAATGAAACTTCAGGGATGATTAAAAAAGACCTTAATACACACTTTTAAATCATAAAATCTCAAAAAAGAAGTGCACATAATTGGTTTCCTTTGTATAGGTTCTTAAGCTATGCGTTGTTCGATTGAACTAAGACAACTATATTCAGTATCCACCCCATCCATCCGTTTTTCCATATCATTTTAGGACATTATCCAAAAAATGAAGCAGATCTAATAATCAGGTGGACCATACCATAGGAAACAATGGTGATTGACCATTAGTGGGCCACAAAAGTTTAGATCAAGCTAATAATTGTTTTTTTCTCTTCATTCAAACTTTTATGAACTTATCAACATATTAGATGCCTAATAAAATATAGGGAAAATTAAGGTGCACCCTAAGAAGTTTTTAATGGTACCGTGTTCAACCACCACTATTTCATTGAGTATAATCCACCTAATAATTAGATCTTCTTAATTCTTGGGATCATGATGTAAAATGATTTGAAAAAATGGATAGACGGAGTGGATACGAAATAGACATTAGGTTGGGCCCCATGGTAGGGGTTGTACATTCTTGGGTGAGGCCGGGGTCTCACCTAATTTGCTTCTGCACCACACTGAAATATGCTCTTATCGTACTGAGTGAACTTTGTTGGGCCCACCGTGAATTTACGTGGTTTATCCACACCGTCCATCCGTTTTTTCAGCTCATTTTAGGGGTTGAGCACAAATTTGAAACATATCCAAAGCTCAAATGGACCATACCGCAGGAAACAATAGGAATACTGATTTCCACCGTTGAAACCTTCCTAGGGCCTACAGTGATGTTGATTTTTCATCTAACTTGTTCATAAGATCGCAAAGACATGGATGAAGGAAAAGAACAAATATCAGCTTGATCCAAAACTTCTTTGGCCCCCAAGGATTTTTCAACGGTAGACGTTCAATTTGCACTGTTTTCTATGGTGTGGTCCACTTGAGCTTTGGATATGATTCATTTTTTGGGCTAAAACTATAAAATTATCTTGTAAAATGGAAGGGCGGAGTGGATAAAATACACGAATTACAGTGGGCCCTACAGAGTTTACTTAGTATGCTACTTACTATGCAATCCGCTTCACACCATGCTGCAAAGACAAGTGTTGATGCTCCCGGAGCTCGAGTTGTACGAATGGTTCAAAGTTATATGGGCCCCACAATAATGTATTTATTATATCCACACCGTTCAACCATTTGGAGAGATCATTTTAGATAATGAGCCCAAAAATGAGTCATATCCAAAGCTCAAGTGGACCACACCACAAATAGCAGTAGGGACAGTGATTCTCATCGTTAAAACATTTGTAGGGCCCACCATAACTTTTATTTTCCATCCAATCTGTTCATGAGGTCACACAGACCTGGATGAAGAGGAAAAACAAATATCATATTGATCCATAACTTTTGTGACCCCCCAAAAGGGTTTCAATGGTAGACGTTCAATCTCCCACTGTTGTTTGCAGTGTTGTCCACTTGATCTTTGGATCTGTCTTATTTTTCGACTCAAGCCTTATGACGAGCTCGCCAAATGGACGAACAGTTTGGATATAACACATACCTTATGATGGGACCCATAGAACTTGGTGACGTCAACACACCAACAACTTGATGGTGTGTGGTACACCAACCAACCCAATTCCTGTAAAAAGTGCTCGAACGCCCTTTTTTTTCGAAGCAGAGAGGGTTCCGGCCTTTTGAAACCTTAAAATCTCTCCCAAATCCATCATTTCTCCAGATTTCGGTGATGATTTCTCCGAATTTTGCCCAAATATTTGGATTTCAATGGATTTCTCTCCCAAGATTCCCTTTTTTAAATTTTTTTGGCAAATTCCAGCCCAAATCCCCTTCTTCCTCGTTGGAAATTTGATTTCTTTCGAAAACAATCATCTTCGAAGTAAAAAGGGGCTTTAAGGATTTTTTTTACATGACCCGGAAATGTCGACGGTGGCCCACCAAATCCAGTCAAAAGCTACTCTCTTAGGCAAATTGGACATTAAGAGATTTTTCTATATATATATATATATATATATATATATATATATATATATATAGGGAAAAGGTACAATGCGCTCGAGCTGACGATAAGCTCCCGTGAGGTCGAGCTGTGTGGGCCCCACCGTGATGTGTTTCGACCATCAACACCGTGCATTTGATGGGTACCCTTTAAATTATGGGCTATCTCAAAAATCAGCCGTATACGGAACTCAGGTGGGCCATACCATCTAAAATTATATGAAGACACCGTTAAAACATATAAAAGCACTTGGTGGGGCCCACCTGAGTTTTGCATGCGCCTGAAACTTGGTCTAAACCCTCATTCAAGTGGGACACACATAATGGATGGGTTGGATTTGCAAACCACATCTCGGTGGGCCCTAAAAAATGGTTATGAATGTTTTAATGATGCACGGCCCCTCCCCACTTCTGTATGTGGTGTGGCCCACAAAAGTCACTAATTGACTTGATTTTTGAGACCTAGGCCCACGATGGAATGGTGCATCTGACTGATGGGGTAGATGTTCGAAACGCATCACGGTGGGGCCCACACAGCTCGACCTCATGGGGCGTTAAAATCAGCTCGAGCGCATTGTACCTTTTCCCATATATACATATATATATATATTATTTTTGGAATTTCTGGATGGTATACGGCTGAGATGTCGCCAGATGTTGCGCAGCTCCTGTCCTACGTAAAAATCCGCAATATCAGGCATTATTGTGCGATATATCAACGATATGTCACAATATTTTGTGATATATCGCATGATACATGGAAGTTTGGCAATTTTTTAGTATTTTCCTATATTTCTGGGGGGTTTCATATCACTGACTGCCGATACCGATATTATCGATATTGCGAACATTGTATATATATATATATATATATATATATATATATATATATATATATATATATATATAGGGAGAAGGTACTATGCGCTCAAGCGTAAAGCGGTCGTCCGTGAGGTCGAGCTGAAGTGGGCCCCACCATGATGCCGTTCGAAGATCCACACCGTCCACCAGATGCACGAGCCCAGGGTAGGCCCACACGGCCCAAAATCAGCCGTCCACGTAACTCAGGTGGACCATACCATCGAAAAATATAAGTATACACGCAAAAACATGTAAAATCACTTGGTGGGCCCCACCTGAGTTGTGGATACCATATGAAACTTGGTATAAAATTACATTCAAGTGGGACACACATGATGGACGGTGTTGATCATCAAAAAACGTCTCGAAAGGTCCCTACAAATGGTTTTGAATGTTTCAATGGTGCACAGCCCCTCTCAACTTCTGTACGTGGTGTGTCCCACAAAAGTCATAGATTGACTTGATTTTCAGCCATGTGGGCTCCCTCTGGAATGGTGCATCTGACTGAGGGAGTAGATTTTCGAACGGCATCATGGTGGGGCCCACTTCAGCTCGACCTCACAAACGACCGCTTTACGCTCAAGCGCATAGTACCTTTTCCCATATATATATATATATATATATATATATATATATATATATATATATATATATAGCAATGGGCTCCCATAGCGTAATCCAACGAACTGCGGCCGTTGGCAGCAAATTGCGGCTACTAACGCCTATATAAGTAGCTCGTTACCGAGGAGGAAGAGATGAGAAAAAAATACCAACAGAGGAAAGTGAGATAGAGAGGGAAAGTGAGAGCATAAAGAGATAGAAAAATACGGAGAGGGTCCGAGGGTTGGAGTTCACCCAGAAGTGTTGCTTATGATACCTTAAAGATTTCTAATATGCCGATATGCTACTCGATATAGGAGACAAAAAAGGTCATTAAAGAAATCGCTGAAACTAAGAGTTAGTCTATCTCCATTTAAGTTGCATTCTACTCCATGCATTCCAAGTGCATCAACTACATTCACATTTCCTTTTATCTCATTCTGCATTATTATCCTTCTTTCATTTTCTCTTATTTTATTTGTCTGCCTAGGACAAGGTGTCCCGTATTGGTATCGGTTGGCGTAATGGTGACCTCCAAAACCGATACGGATACGGGGGCGTAACGGCGCAAATTTTTTATTTTTTTTGCCAAAAAAAGATATGAAAAAATATGGATTAAATCCGGAATATTCTAAGCATTCCAAATATGCATTCATTTATAAATTGGAACATGTTTATGGTGGTGTACCGGTCTACTCTTTGGTGAGAAGTTGTATCGGACTGTCTGATTAATTTTTGAACCAGGTAACCTGAATTTGACTACAAAATTTATATGTATTTTCTAAATATTTAATTTATATACAATTTAATATCTTTCTCTCAATAGTTCTTTAAAAAAATGAAATTAAATTCAGGTAAATGGCGTTGCCAATTTCGAGCTGACTAGGAGGACCAATCTATGCCCCAAATTAGCCTCAAATTCATGCAATTTATTGCCATTATCCCACTTATGTATTGGTGGACATTTATTGGATAGTGAATCATGAAAAAAATCAAAAGGCCCTATTTTAAAAATAAAAGTACACAAAATAACAATTAAAACTATTCAAATAATTTGATTTTGGCATTGTGAGTTAGCAATTACAGTTCATAATTTAATTGGTAAATTTTAAGTTAATATGTCTCGTGTACAATTTTTTAAGGGCCCGAATTAGGCGGGACTTAGATTGTGAAGTGTAGCACATGTGTAAAAGTGTTTTGGGCCCCACCCGTGATGAATGTGTTATATCTAAACCGTCCATTCATTTGACGAGATCATCTTAAGGCTTGACACGAAAAATAATACAGATCTAATTATCAAGTGTACCGCACTGCAAAAAGCAGTGGGGGATTGAACGTCTACCATTGAAATCTTTTTTGGGATCACAGAACTTTTGGATCAATATGAAATTTGTTTTTCCTCCTCATGCAGGTCTTTTTGACCTTATGAATAGATTGGATGGAAAATAAATGTTATGGTGGGCCTACGAATTGTTTAACAGTGAAAATCATCATCTCCGCTGCTATTTTTGGTGTGGTCCAAACAATCTTTGGATACGATTCATTTTTTGGGTAATGCTCTAAAATGATATTTAAAAATAAATGAACGGTGTAGATATAATAAATACATCACTATGGAGCCCATATAACTCTGATCTCCTTTGAATCGTTTGTACAACTCAGAGCTCGAGGAGTGTCAGCACTTGTCTTAGCGTGACACGTACCTACAGCAGCTTATGCCTGCTGGAAAAAAAAAAAAAAAAAAAAAAAAAAACAAAGCAGGAGAGGGAAACTGAAAAGAAAAAAGAGGGAAAGAAGAGAAAAGAAAAAAGAGGAAAAGAGGGAAAGAACAGAGAGAGAGAGAGAGAGAGAGAGAGAGAGAGAGAGAGAGAAAGAGAAGAAGAAGAAGAAGAATGAAGGTTATAGCCGCAGCTGTCCAAGAATGGAAGAAGAAGAAAGAGAAGAAGAAGAAAAGAAAGGAAAAAGGTAAGTATTTGTTTTTGTTTTTTTTTTTTTTTTTTCAAGGCCCGTAACAGCCGTTACGGGTCAGTAACGGCCGTTACCCCCGTAACGGCCGTTACGTGTACAAAAACGGGACTCGGCCAATATGGCTCCGTATCGCGTAATGGGTACCACTGTTACCGTTACGTATCGGCCGATACGTAACCGTTTTGGGACACCTCGGCTTAGGATCTTAAATCCTGTGAAGCAAGGCTAGTTGGTATTTCATCTTATTTACTGCATTTTTATTTGCTTACCTGGTGCTATTTAGCTCCGCGAAGTAAGGCTAGTGTGCATTTCATTTTACTCACTGCATTTTTACTTTATTTGCCTACCCACCCTCATGTGACTCTATAATGTAAGGCTAGATAATTTCTTTTTTCTTATTTTCGCCTGCCCAGCTCTTATGGGTTATGCGAAGCACAACCCAATATAAAAATGCCGAAATTCCATTGAATCCCAAAAAAACTGCAAAATCTTGTGAAGTAGAGACCGCACATTTTGCGGGTGGAAAGGGTGCCTAATCTCTTCCTTTTCCATCATCGAGGCCCTTACTCGGAATCTATGGTCGCAGACCAAACGCGGGAGTCACTTGAGTTAGGGCGATTCTACGATTTCTAGCTGACTGTAGATTTTAAGCTTCATTTACCTAGTGACGACTCCGAACTAAATGCGTTTTTACATCTGAGTCAATAACATATTCTAGCTACACTAACAAATCAATACTAAAGCCAAGAAAGGGTACCACTACGCTCATGCGAGAGGAGACATTCATAGAATGTTAGGTCTGACAGACCTACATGGATGCTCGATGGTCGCTTGTTATGAATGAGCGGTGTAATTTCCACATGAATGCGATTTAGAATGTCCTCTTAACCTGTTTAAGCCACAGGCTAGATCGGTCGTCGAGGGAGTGTATGCGGCTAGTTGAGAGGCTTACAGCCTCGATGAATTTGGAGGAGTTGGAGGATTGTCATCTTGGGCTGACATTGCTGCTTGTACATGGGTTCAAATGATGCTTTGGTAGGTACGTGATGATTGCACAGGGTGGCAAACCCGCAACTGATTTCTGGGTGCAATGGTTGCTGAACGGCCTGCTACTTCCTCATAATGGGATTACTTCACAATCTTTTTTTTTTTTTTTGTATGTTCTTTTTCTTTTCTTTTTTGTCTTTTTGTTTTTCTGATTTTATTTTTCTTTGTGTTTTTTTTTCCTCTTTTTATAAAAGGCAAGCACGCAAAATGTAAATGTCATGAATATACAAGAGGACCAGTGCACACTGGAATAACAGAAAGGTGAATAGACCAGTGCGAACTGGATTGCATGAAAATAAATGGACCAGTTACAACTGAAATGCTAGATGCTCACGAGAAATTAAAGGGACTAGTTCTGATGCAAGACATGAAATTAAACATGATGTGTGAGATTTCAGGCTTAATAGTTCAGAAACAATTACACAAATTCCATATCCCACATAAAAAGTCCAAACATTCAAGTAAAGGAGAATATATGCGGGTTCAGGCCTACACAGGCTAAGACTGGACCAATAAAAAGTATAAACCAAACGATGCTCAAAGGGAAATAGAAATCAACCACACATGCATAACAAACAGTCCCTAATTCAAGGGATTCCCCAATCTCAATTCAAGGAACCCTAGGGTGAAAAAAGGGACAAATAAATTAGGGCTAATGCAAACTAAGGCTAGAGTTTAGGAAATAGAAATGAAAAGAGGAAAATCAGAGGAAAACCTGACCTGGAGAAAGTTCCTGCGTGCAGATGGTGGCTCGGGGCTGACGCACGTGCGCGCGTGGGCTGGCCGCACGCTTGATGGAAGCCCGCCTCCCCAAAGCAACACCTAGGCCTTGGTCAGCCAGGGGAGACCTCCAATCTCTCCAAGTTTGATGACGATCCGACGTAAGGTCGAGGCGTAGTGCTTCGCCGAAGTTTTAGCCCTCTTACAGGTCCAGATTCTGGAAACTGGCTGTAGGGGGATGAATAGCTGCAAAAGCTGAAAAATTCAAAGCAATAATGATGATAAAAGATGAGATATATGGATGGGAGAGGGTAGGGACGGATGGGGATAGATGTGGCTTCACACCACGTAGTTAGCCCTTCAAAAAGGGAGGGCTTCGCACGCACTTTTGACTTCTTCCACAACTCATGAAGAGAGTAGAAAAATAAAACAAGAATTTTTTTTTTATTAAGCTTGAATGAATCAAAAGAACTACAAGGGGTGCCTATTTATAGGGAAAACCATATGCCCTAAAACTCGCGCCATGTGCGCAACC